>CM066990.1:25691053-27069035 GCA_033977485.1 Hydrangea macrophylla | reverse complement strand
CATTTTTGGATATACTTGAATACTTGAATCAACACACACACACATATACTTGAAATTAGAGAGAAATACAAGAATCATATAGAGAGAATTGAGAAGGAAAGAGAAGTTTTCTTGAAGAACTTGAAGAATTTTAAGAAGAACTTGAAGATCTTGGAAGAGCTTTACAAAGAAGTTGAAGAATTCCTTGAGGTTTTAGAGGTAACCTCTCAATCACTTGATAGAATTAGGCCATTCAATCACAAGTTCATAGTTCTAGGAACTTTACACATTTTCAAAACCTCTCTTCTTACCTCATTTCATCACACACCACTTAGAACTTGTGATTGAATCTCATAATATTTCATTGATTTGGATCTAATTGATGCCTTGGGTTTAAAATAAATTCAATTTTGAAGAGTTTGTGTTCTTAGTTTCTCTAAACAAACTTTGATTTCTTATTTCTACCATTTCTTGTAAGGCTCATGAGATTTTACATATCCTAGTGAGCCTCTTTGAGTTTTGATTCCTTAGTTTCCTATGATCTTATGATCCATATGGAGATTAAAATGAAATCATAGTCATAATCTACACATAATTGTTGAGATTCAAGTCTTAATCCATGACTTGAACCTCTTCATTAAGAAATCTTATGGAATCCTTACTATATTCCAATGAGGTTTTAGTAGTTTTTTTTTACTTCATTTAGTCTCCAATGACCATCAAATGGTAGGAGAAAATGTGTTAGTTCAAGTCTACTCCCATGGCTTAGACTAATCTTTCCCTTAGGTTTTGAGAAGTCTTTCATACTTCATCTAAAACCTACCTATGAGCATGTATGTTTCTAACTCCAATGACCATCAAATGGTAGGAGTGATAAGTTGAATTCAAACTTGGGTCCATAGGTTTGAGTTCTTTATTTGAGGATTTTGTGAAGCTCATTTCAATACTTCATCAAGATCCATAAGTGCAATATGCCTCATAGTCTTCAATGACCATCAAATGGTAGAAGAAGTAGTTTGGTTTGAGCCCCAACTTCATGTTCTAATAGTTGAGGCCAATCAATAAACTTGAACTAGCAAAATGAAACAGTGGGTTCATAAACTGTTTTTGATCAAGGATTTTTAGTTTGAAATCCGACCGTTGGAATCGAATGAAACCAACGGAAAAATGTTCATAACACATTGTTTTACCACTGTGATTTTTGTTTTAGCAAGATCTTGTGATTAGAAGGGTTTGATCATGGTTTTTGGGAGCTAATTACAATCTGTCCAGAGTTCTAGAATACTTTCAGAATAATAAGTCTGTTTTGAAATTAATAAATCAGAACCCTAATAAAGTTTTTGGGATCTCAAATAATTTTTTATAAGTACCTTAATGTGTTAGGAAGGTACCCTAAAAAGATCTAAGTGTTTCTCATTTTTTTACTATTTTTAGAAAATCATACAAGATCTCTGGACAGAGAGTTGCAGAATCCTGAGTGAGGTCTAGTATTTTCGGTATTCCCGGAGATCTAACCGTTGAAACCTCGATTTTCTTTTTGGGTTAGAAACTAGACTCACAGAGGAATAACATATCCAAAAATCAGTAAGATCGAACCGTTGAAAGTATTTTATTTCCATTTTTGAACGTCGGGTCTGCTCTCTGTAAATCACAAAAAACTGCTACTGTTTTTGTCTAATCTTATTTATTTCAACTCAAATGGTCTCTTAATGTCTTGGGACTCAAACCATGTTTTGAATAATGATAATTTAGATTAAACCCAGAGGCTTAGAGATCCAAATTAGTGAATAAATTCATGTCTCATCCTTGTTCATAATCATTCATTCATTCATGTACATTGATGCTTATAGTTAGAACTAGTTCTTGGATGAAGTTGGACTTGGTTGAATTTAATTGAACATGACCTATGATTAATTCCCTTTTGATATTATATCTTGTCTAAGGCATGTGTACTAACCTTTGTTTTGTAGCGCTTTGAGGTACAATTTCTCAACCCTTCTCTAGTTTAATCTATTTTATTGATTTTAATTGATTTTTTCGACCCCATGTGCAACACCTTAGCTTAGGTTTTGCCTTATGTGTATATATGTGTTAGAGACCTTTCTTAGGTTTATTTTTGCATGTATGCATTGCACGTTTAATATTCGTGGCCAGATCCCGGGTATGTTTTCTAGTTCTCTATTGCATATCATGTCGCTTGCTACTTGACTTATATGGCTTATGAATGATATTTTGTCATTAGCAATTTTACACCATTTCCAACATGCTTGTGTGATGTATATGTATATATGTATTAATTGAGGGCATGCTTAGATTAGTAATTTGATTAAAAAGGATGTTGAGTAGAGGCCTATCGTGAGATAGGATGAAAGGGGGTGTTTTAGTCCGCCGGGCTCCTTCCCCTTTCATTCCATAATCCCCGGACCCAGTTTATCTTTGGTTTCGCAAAAGATCAGTTTGCTTTAAAATGGTTTCTTAATTTTCCTTTTAAAAATTAAGTGGCGACTCTTTGAATTTGAAAAAAATGTTTTAGAAATTGATTTTGAAAAAGCTGTGGGTAAAAGAAAGAAAAACCCTGCGATATCCACAATCTGGCGACTCTGCTGGGGATTGAACCCAGAATCTCTGGTTTCGCAGACCAGAATTTCTGATTTTGGGTTCACTCGAGGATTAGACTTGAAAGCATCTTTTTAATCGAGTTAATTAATTTTTGTATGCCTGTTACATTGCACTTGCATGTCTCGCCAGTCGATTGCACGGAACTATGACCTTGGAGGCTCGGGGCAACCCGGTCGGTCAAGCCATCATGGGGCCGTGTGATCACCCTTGATCTCGTACCATGTTTTGGTATATGAAGCATCCTATCGGGTGTGTGTCAAGGGTCCCTTATTTGACCAAAACCCGGCCTTTGCATAGTAGTTTCCATAGAACCTTTCAAAATTAGGAATTCAATTCTTGATTAAGGTTATGTGCTAGGGAGATTTGTATGCCCGGAAGGGATTACTTGAGATGATGACGATACTTGCTTGATAAAAGATGTGTAACCCTTTAATCACCTTTTAGCAATTCCTTCTCATGTCCCACGACATTTGGGAACATGCCGAATCTTGATTATAAGATTACACCTCTTGCATCATGTTTAGCTAAGCATCATTGACCTTGTATGCATCCGAATTCATGAAAAGTGCAATGATTATCTAATCGTGTGATACTCCTACCCAAGAATCCAAAGTTCATTGTTTATGAAATTTTTTGAATCCAAAAAGACATGTTTTGAAAAATCACCCTCTCAAAGAAAAAAGATCCAAGGTTCATTTTCTTTAAATCAAATAAAACCCAATCATCTCTTATTAAGAAAAAACTTTCATGTCCCCACTTTCAAAGAGGAAATCCAAAAAAAATCTTGGGAATCGTTTTGATAAATGCTTTTCAAATGAATTTCAAAGCAAAGTTTCAAACCAACAAATTGGTTAAAGAATGTTTTACATCCCTCTTTTCAAGAAACTCTCAAGAAAGCTTTCACATAAGAAATACTTTCCAAATAAATTTCAAAGTTTTAATACTTAAAAGGGGTAATGAGGATCACAATGAAAGGAGAAATCAGCGCACTTGACATGGATGAGGATTTTATGTGCTTATATGCTTATATGTTAGAAATAGGATTTTCTTTTCTATTAGCATATAGAATAGGCACACACACACACATGCATCACATCTGTGTGACATATGAGCCATTCATAAAGATTTTTTTTACCAAGCTTTTTTTTCAAAAAAATAAAGTTGTTTGAAAATTGATTAAAAAAATAAAAATAGTTGTAGGCAAGATAGCATTGAACGCCAGGACAGTTTGGGTCAGGGATTCGAGTGCAAGGTTAGTCCGAAGAGAGCCAGAGACAGAAGGAGAAATGGACCAGGATCAGCAAGCTGCAGAAATAGCACAGTTGAAGGAGAGGATGGACCAAATGATGGTCATGTTGGAAACATTGACCCGTCAGAGGCCGGTAATTGATCCACCGATAATCTACCCTCCTCCTCCACCTTTTCGGGGTGAAGAAGACGAATGGTTTGAGGATCCGGAACCGCCAAGAGTTGATATACCCAGGGTAGAGAGAGAGAAAATTGAAAAAGCTGAGAAAGAGCGTATCGAAATGAAGGAGAAGGTGGAAAAGTTGGAAAAAGTTATCCGCAAATCCAACGGGGTTGACAGCTATTTGCTAGAGCTAGAAGGATTATTTGAAGGGACTAAGGAAAAACTGCCAGTTGGTTTCAAGATGCCAGAGATAGATAAGTTTGATGGTTCTGGCAACCCTAGAAATCACGTGAGGATGTGCATCGGGGCCTTTCAGCCAAGTGGTCTGAGTCCTGCCATGATGGCCATGCTGTTTCAGTAAACTTTAACTGGGGCAGCTTTATCTTGGTATTTCACATTAGAGCCAAGCAAGAGTCGCATATGGGAGGAAGTGGTGAAGGCCTTTGTCACCCAGTATGAGTACAATCAAGAGCTTGATATAACTGTGAGGGATCTAGAAACGACTACACAAGAGAATAGAGAGTCATTTGCTGAATTCTTGACGCGATGGAGGGGGAAGGCTGCAAAAATGACCCAACGGCCATCAGAGAAGGAACAGATCCGGATTGTAATCAAAAACCTCCAGAGCATCTATCAGGAAAAACTCATGTACCAGTGCATTCATACCTTTGCAGAATTATTTGAAATTGGAACCAGGATCGAGGACGCAATCAAGGATGGAAGAATTAAGAAGGAGGAACCTCAGGGGAACCGCTCTAGAAGACCATTCTATGGGGGGAATGCTGGAAATCAGGTAGCAACTGATGTTAATGTTCTAAGCCAGCCGGAAGAAGGGCAGAATTTTGCGAGAAAAGGGGGTGCGTCGAGACCAAAGTTGGAAGGGCAGCTTCGTCGCTTCACGGATTTAGGGATCTCATTGACCACTACTCTCAAGCGATTGATGGAAAAAGGATATCTCAAGCCTCTAGATCCAAAACCAATGCCTGATCCACTTCCGCCGGGTTTCAATACAAGCCTCTATTGTGAGTTTCACCAAGCTCATGGCCATACGACTGACCGATGTATGAGGTTAAGGTATGAAGTACAAGATTTGATTGATAATAAGACCATTTCCGCTCCGCCTACCAATCGGCCGCATGTGACCCGAAACCCGCTCCCCAATCATCATGCTGTACCACCACCACGAAACATCAATCTCTTAGATGTTGGGGAGGAAGTCTTCGATCCGTCTGTATTAATTATACCAGTAGGACAGGCTACCAAAGCTTATGAATTCCCAAAAGATCAGAGGATATGCCTTATAGTAGTAGAGGATGAGGATTGGCTGATAGGAGGAGAAGAAGAACAAGCATTTGAGGAAGATATGGACAATGAAATCATCCAAATCAATTGGTGGGATCCAAACAATCCTACTGATAACTCCGTCTGGGAGGAGGAGGTGTACAGCGACATGGAAGGTCTGTGGTCTGAAGGAGAAGAAGAGAGAAATGCTGAGGAAGTGGTCAATCATGCTGAGGAAAACGGTTCGGAAAAAGGGAAAGGGAAGGATCTTCAAGAAGGAAGGCAGGTGTTGCATGCACATTCCATCAAGGAAGGAGGAGATTTCCCCTACTGCGGCTTTCCGGAGCCATGGGTGAACTGCGAAGATAAATACTTGGAGCAAGGGTTTGAGATCTCTTTCTATGAAGATCCGTACCTACAAGCGCCCATAGAACCCATGTCTGTCCAAGATTGGATTCGTGCACTGGATGGCCTGGCCATGAGGAATCTCTTTCATGAAGAAGGCAGTAAGACCGAGGAGAGCGGTCCAAAGAAGATCATGGAAATGAAGATTGGGAAAGAACAGATGGGAGAAGTGTTGGAGGAAGAGATCAAGGAAAATAAGGGAAAGGAAGAAAAGTCAGGAAAAGAAGGAGAGATAGAATCAGGGAATTTGCCAAGAGGTCCTTGAGTCTAGTGATAGGATTCCCCTACCCCGGAAGTCTGTAATGGCCAGTATGAGCCAAATCTTTTAATTTTCTGTTATCAATGAAAGTGACTGATTCTGCTTACTTGATTGCGCTTAATGGTTATAATAACTGTAAAAAAAAAAAAAAAAAAAAAAAAAGAGGAGCAAATGAACCTGCATGCAAAATCATTGAGGAAACCTTGGCATTTGACTTAGAAAATGAAGAAGATTCTCGAAGTGATTCTTTCCATATTTCACTCAATAAAGATAAAAGCATAAAATTGATCTCATTGCTAAAAGAATACAAGGATGCCTTGCATGGTCCTATGATGATGTGCCAGAATGAATTCAGAAATTATCCCACATTACCCCTTTATACCAAAAGGTGAGCTCACAAGCTATGAACTTGTTCCTTAATGACAGCTAGATATCTTAAATGAACTTCTTCTTCTTAAAAAAAAAAAAAGAAAAAAAAAGGAAAGAAAAAAAAAAAAAAAGAAAAAAGAGAGCTCGCTAGGATGAAAACCCGAAAGGGCGCCTAGGCAAAAGTTAGAGCAAAATAAGATGCGTGTTGATTTCAAAATCCAAATCCTAGCCAGTCAAAATCATGAGAGATAGTGAGAAAAGAAAGGAAAGAAGAAAAATGTAGAGAATAAATAAGATTGAGAATTCTTGAGTACTTCAAAGTACATGAATTATCCTAAGAAAAGAAATTGGAAATAAAAAGAAAGATTTGAAAGTATCAATTAAATTTTTGTGAGAGACTCAATGAATAAGTGATATGGACCTAAAACAATGCAGAAATATCTTTGAGAAAGATAAAGAGTAATTTGGAGGGCTGATATTACTATGTGAGTATGATAGAGTATGAGTAAAACATGATGTATTATGAGAGTTGTAAAGATTGACTGGCTAGTGATAAGGTGAAAAGAATCAACCGCCACAAAACAAAAAAAAGGGGAAAGAAGAAAAGAAAAGAAAAAAAAAAAAGAGGAAAAGAAAAAAAATGCATAAGAAGGAGAAGTAGTTCATCATCTTGTTCGAAAGCTGCCATAAGGAATATGTTTCGGAAAATCTGCCCAGAAAGGGCACCCATTGAACCTAAATGAAAACATGGCTCGAAAAGTCCACCAATTCTTGAAGCCTTTTTCTTTCAAGACCTCCAGAATAGATGAACTACGTTTTGACCTGATTCCCATTCGGGGATACGTAGGCAGCCTGCAAGGTTCGGTCACAATCGCATACAGAGTCAATCATTACACTTCTTTCAGGCCTCGACCGAACTACTATAGGACCTGATGCCCATTCGGGGATAAGTAGGCGGGTCTCCCAAGGCCCTCGGTCCAAAGAAGAAACCTAACCAATTCATGAAATCACATTCACTTGCCCAGAGGCCGCGTCACCTCCCCCAAACTAGGGGCAAACTTCGTTTGCCCAGCATTTCAAAGCCCCTATCAAACTAGGGGCAAACTGTCGTTTGCCAAATAAAATATCTCTGTGTTTACTGGTTTTCAAGAACCAAGCTTAGACATCCTGGGAATTCTTGAAGTAAAAAGTTGAAGTTTTCATGCATAAATCTAAAATTGATTTAAGATGGAAAGAAACATGAAAAGAAGAATTTTCATTATCAAAAAGTCAATCGTAAAGGAAGATACAATGAAAGAATATTATGGGATTACAACCTTTTCTAAAAGTCGATCAAAGAAGCGCAAAGAAAAGAAAGCAGAATTGGTCACAAATCTGAAAATGTGTGTATCTCAACCCAGTTTGAGTCTACCTTCTTGAAATCCAAAAGATATATTCCGCAGAGGGATCAACAAGAATTGAAGATTCCAAAAGAAGGGTAATAGCAGGGAGGTCAGGGAGTCAGATTCTGCCCCGCCAAGGAAAGGGCGAGTAACATCTTCAGAGAGAACAAAATCAAGTGAATACCCTCAGCAGATCAGGCTCCAAGCCGTACAAGCAGATCATCAGATGTAACAGAAAGCCTTTTGAACTGGTCCATAGTTAAAAGGGGAATCCGTGAGCAGAAAAGTGGGATTGTTGTGGAGAAATGGCTCATGCTTCTTCCTCTTCTTGCCCGAATCACCTGAAACTGCAGTCCATAGCAAACAATCTGTCAAGAAAAGAAAATGATGAATCTAGAATAAGAAGCACATGAAACGTATCTTGAGCTAGAATAGCCCCAAAGCAAATCTTTTGAGGTTGTACCGTTACCGATCAAATCCTCGGTCTTGGTATAAGTCGTCTATCGCATCCTATGAGTTACCGATCAAATCCTCGGTCTTAGTATAAGTCGTCTATCGCATCCTATGAGTCACCAATCAAATTCTCGGTCTTGGTATAAGTCGTCTATCGCATCCTATGAGTCACCAATCAAATTCTCGGTCTTGGTATAAGTCGTCTATCGCATCCTATGAGTTATCGATCAAATCCTCGATCTTGGTATAAGTCGTCTATCGCATCCTATGAGTTACCAATCAAATCATCGGTCTTGGTATAAGTCGTCTATCGCAGCCTTTGAAGTCACCGATCAAATCTTCGATCTTGGCATAAGTCATCTACTGCAGCCTGGGGTTACCGATCAAAACAGAAAGGGAAGGGATAAAACCAAATTTAGAAATGCCGAAAACAAGTTGTCGAGTCTACGCGACTCCAGGTCTTAAAAAAAAAAAAAAATTGAATTTTTAGAAAATGAAATTTTCGAGTCCGCGCGACTCCCAATCTTTGAAAAGTAGAAATGAATTTTCGAGTCCGCGCGACTCCCAATCTTTGAAAAGTAGAATTGAACTTTCGAGTCCGCGCGACTCCCAATCTTTGAAAAGTAGAAATGAACTTTCGAGTCCGCGCGACTCCCAATCTTTGAAAAATAGAAATGAATTTTTCGAGTCTGCGTGACTCCCGATAGAAAATGAATTGTTTAAGTTCGCATGACTGTTTTAAAATAAGGAGGAGAAAAATAAAAATTACCCTTGCAATACCAAGTGAATTTGGGGTCATTGAATCTGGAGCGATTCTGACTTTTCTGCTATCTGGGGTCATTGAATCTGGAGCGATTCTGACTTTTCTGCGATCATTGGGGTCATTGAATCTGGAGCGATTCTGACTTTTCTGCGATCTTTGGGGTCATTGAATCTGGAGCGATTCTGACTTTTCTGCTATTTGGGGTCATTGAATCTGGAGCGATTCTGACTTTTCTGCTTTTTGGGGTCATTGAATCTGGAGCGATTCTGACTTTTCTGCTATTTGGGGTCATTGAATCTGGAGCGATTCTGACTTTTTCTGCTATTTGGGGTCATTGAATCTGGAGCGATTCTGACTTTTCTGCTATTTGGGGTCATTGAATCTGGAGCGATTCTGACTTTTCTGCTTTTTGGGGTCATTGAATCTGGAGCGATTCTGACTTTTCTGCTATTCGGGGTCATTGAATCTGGAGCGATTCTGACTTTTCTGCAAAACATCTCATTTCTTGGAAAACACCAGAGTATAAGGCGCGAAGCGCATCTCAGTCTTTCAGCACATTTCCTGATTCGGCACCGGAGTCTAAGACGCAAAGCGCATCTCAGCCAATCAAATGATCCTCGAGACACCGGAGTATAAGACGCGAAGCGCATCTCAGTCTTTCAGCATACTTCCCGACTCGGCACCCGAGTATAAGACGCGAAGCGCATCTCAGTCGGTCAGCATTCACATAAAAAAATGATAGTCATGACTTTCCTAGGACAGGACGTCATCAGCATAGAAGGATTTCAAGACAGAGGTACGTTTTGCTAACTCTAAGGAGTAGCATTGTCCTAAGTCATTGAACCTGAAAGCATAGAGTATAAATTTGCTTGAGCACGTGCATCATGATAGGATAGGTGCATTCATCTGTGTGACTACCTGCGTTTGTGTTTTGTTGTCCCTTGCTCGAACGACGTCTTGGTCTGATTCCCGATGGGATACGTAGGCAGCTCATCTTTGAGCACGACCATCATTTGGCTATTTTCACACCCAATTTTTGCAACGCACTTTTTGTTTATACCTAGATTCGACTGTTTGGTCAAAGGCTTGTCTTTCACACAGGCTTTGACATTCACTTGTGATACGCGTTGCTTCACAAGCTTTGTCAAAGAGGGGCAAACTGTAGACACCCCAATTTTGACCAAACGTCAAATCTGGGGATTGGTTACCTCTCAAAAGACCGATGATGACAATGGCCGGTTACACTCGAAGATTTTCCAGGAAATTCAAAATCTTCAATTGATTCTTCAAAGACAAACTTCAAAATTAAAAACAGAAAATATAAAAAGGAGAAAGAGGAGAGAGAGTTCGGGTATTCGGGAGAAACCCGAACAATGAAGAACGTGTGAGAAACCCAGTCTGGGAACCAGTTTTTAAGAGGATAAAATAAAAAAATCTTGGAAAAGAAGAAAATACAAAAAGAGAGTAGTATATTTAGATATATACCATGCACATGGTTGATACCATGCACATGGGGGATCTTAATGCAAATATATATATACATGGAATAAAAAAATTTTGGTTTACACCAACATATCTTTTGAAAATTAAAAGTAGGGCAAAATTCAGTTAGCCCCGGCACCCGGAAAACCCGGCGGCACTCACTGAGTGCCTCCTGGCATTCAGCGAATGCCGCCCGGCACTCAGCGAGTGCCGCCGGATGCCGTCGTTTGCCGCTGGCTGTAACAGACTGCTTTTCTCACATGTTCTAGAAGAAATCTTTGCACATGGGTCTCCACCCCGAATTTACCCATTTATCCTTGAATTAATGGTCTATATAAACAAACTTTCATATTCATTTTTGGATATACTTGAATACTTGAATCAACACACACACACATATACTTGAAATTAGAGAGAAATACAAGAATCATATAGAGAGAATTGAGAAGAAAAGAGAAGTTTTCTTGAAGAACTTGAAGAATTTTAAGAAGAACTTGAAGATCTTGGAAGAGCTTTACAAAGAAGTTGAAGAATTCCTTGAGGTTTTAGAGGTAACCTCTCAATCACTTGATAGAATTAGGCCATTCAATCACAAGTTCATAGTTCTAGGAACTTTACACATTTTCAAAACCTCTCTTCTTACCTCATTTCATCACACACCACTTAGAACTTGTGATTGAATCTCATAATATTTCATTGATTTGGATCTAATTGATGCCTTGGGTTTAAAATAAATTCAATTTTGAAGAGTTTGTGTTCTTAGTTTCTCTAAACAAACTTTGATTTCTTATTTCTACCATTTCTTGTAAGGCTCATGAGATTTTACATATCCTAGTGAGCCTCTTTGAGTTTTGATTCCTTAGTTTCCTATGATCTTATGATCCATATGGAGATTAAAATGAAATCATAGTCATAATCTACACATAATTGTTGAGATTCAAGTCTTAATCCATGACTTGAACCTCTTCATTAAGAAATCTTATGGAATCCTTACTATATTCCAATGAGGTTTTAGTAGTTTTTTTTTACTTCATTTAGTCTCCAATGACCATCAAATGGTAGGAGAAAATGTGTTAGTTCAAGTCTACTCCCATGGCTTAGACTAATCTTTCCCTTAGGTTTTGAGAAGTCTTTCATACTTCATCTAAAACCTACCTATGAGCATGTATGTTTCTAACTCCAATGACCATCAAATGGTAGGAGTGATAAGTTGAATTCAAACTTGGGTCCATAGGTTTGAGTTCTTTATTTGAGGATTTTGTGAAGTTCATTTCAATACTTCATCAAGATCCATAAGTGCAATATGCCTCATAGTCTTCAATGACCATCAAATGGTAGAAGAAGTAGTTTGGTTTGAGCCCCAACTTCATGTTCTAATAGTTGAGGCCAATCAATAAACTTGAACTAGCAAAATGAAACAGTGGGTTCATAAACTGTTTTTGATCAAGGATTTTTAGTTTGAAATCCGACCGTTGGAATCGAATGAAACCAACGGAAAAATGTTCATAACACATTGTTTTACCACTGTGATTGTTGTTTTAGCAAGATCTTGTGATTAGAAGGGTTTGATCATGGTTTTTGTGAGCTAATTACAATCTGTCCAGAGTTCTAGAATACTTTCAGAATAATAAGTCTGTTTTGAAATTAATAAATCAGAACCCTAATAAAGTTTTTGGGATCTCAAATAATTTTTTATAAGTACCTTAATGTGTTAGGAAGGTACCCTAAAAAGATCTAAGTGTTTCTCATTTTTTTACTATTTTTAGAAAATCATACAAGATCTCTGGACAGAGAGTTGTAGAATCCTGAGTGAGGTCTAGTATTTTCAGTATTCCCGGAGATCTAACCGTTGAAACCTCGATTTTCTTTTTGGGTTAGAAACTAGACTCACAGAGGCATAACATATCCAAAAATCAGTAAGATCGAACCGTTGAAAGTAATTTATTTCCATTTTTGAACGTCGGGTCTGCTCTCTGTAAATCACAAAAAACTGCTACTGTTTTTGTCTAATCTTATTTATTTCAACTCAAATGGTCTCTTAATGTCTTGGGACTCAAACCATGTTTTGAATAATGATAATTTAGATTAAACCCAGAGGCTTAGAGATCCAAATTAGTGAATAAATTCATGTCTCATCCTTGTTCATAATCATTCATTCATTCATGTACATTGATGCTTATAGTTAGAACTAGTTCTTGGATGAAGTTGGACTTGGTTGAATTTAATTGAACATGACCTATGATTAATTCCCTTTTGATATTATATCTTGTCTAAGGCATGTGTACTAACCTTTGTTTTGTAGCGCTTTGAGGTACAATTTCTCAACCCTTCTCTAGTTTAATCTATTTTATTGATTTTAATTGATTTTTTCGACCCCATGTGCAACACCTTAGCTTAGGTTTTGCCTTATGTGTATATATGTGTTAGAGACCTTTCTTAGGTTTATTTTTTCATGTATGCATTGCACGTTTAATATTCGTGGCCGGATCCCGGGTATGTTTTCTAGTTCTCTATTGCATATCATGTCGCTTGCTACTTGACTTATATGGCTTATGAATGATATTTTGTCATTAGCAATTTTACACCATTTCCAACATGCTTGTGTGATGTATATGTATATATGTATTAATTGAGGGCATGCTTAGATTAGTAATTTGATTAAAAAGGATGTTGAGTAGAGGCCTATCGTGAGATAGGATGAAAGGGGGTGTTTTAGTCCGCCGGGCTCCTTCCCCTTTCATTCCATAATCCCCGGACCCAGTTTATCTTTGGTTTCGCAAAAGATCAGTTTGCTTTAAAATGGTTTCTTAATTTTCCTTTTAAAAATTAAGTGGCGACTCTTTGAATTTGAAAAAAATGTTTTAGAAATTGATTTTGAAAAAGCTGTGGGTAAAAGAAAGAAAAACCCTGCGATATCCACAAAGCCCACTACGAAGAGGGCCCACCCAAAGCAAAGTGGCCCCATTGTTACCTGTTGCTCTCTCCACTGTCGATACACCACCACCCATTTGGCACGTGGATGTTATCTTCAACTTAAACCTCACATGGTCAATTCGTCGATCAATGACCAATGCTCGCCATCGCTTCGCTTGGAATGATATTCGTCAATCAATGACCAAGGTTTTCCATTGCTTCGCTTTGAATGATCATCCTTGCCATTGCTTCACTTGGAATGACTACTCGCTATCAAGGTCATCGCTTGTAATCCTCATACGCTGTAATAATCTCTCCTTGATACTCTTCACAAATACTGTACTACACACAAGCACACACTTACTTGTGTATTCTCCACCCTTGGTCATGAAGCAGTACTAAGGGTGGCTACATCCACTGGGGACTCGAGAGCTCATGGCTTGGTGGCTAGAACTAAGGGCATCTCCCTATATAAATGCCTTATAGGTAAAGTTAGGGTTAGTCCCAAAGAGAAAGATAGACATGTGACCATCATCACGTGTCCTGCCCCTCCGACCTCACAACCAAATAGAGGCCTTTGAAGATAAGACCAGCTAAAACCTTTACCTCTCACCTCATCTAGTCATTCCACCTCACTGAATATTCTGTACCAATAGCAAAGCCTTGATATTGTCTCTTACTTAAACCTCTGCACCAATAGCGATGCCTTGACATTTTTCCTCGCTTAAACCTTTGCACCAATAGCAAAGCCTCGACATCATCCCTCGTTTAAACTACTATACCAATGTTAAGCCAACTATCGTCGACTCACCAGGAGTATTAAAAGACAACACTTTGAACCTATGTGGCTTGACCTCCTTGATGGAAAAATTAGTTTAAATTAAAAGTTTAAATGCGCAGCAGAAAAGTCAAGTTATAAAAACTTATTGGTAGCCCAGGATCTACTACTTGTCAATTCCATAGATGCATACAAGAGGGGACAAGAGTTATACCTTAGTGTCTTGAACCTAATTCTGATTTTCTTATTCCTTGGTGATACAGTAGCCTCCACTAGGTTGTCTTCACCCTTTTGTCTCCTGCGGATGCTTCCCAAAGAGACTAGAGAGGGTGGGATCTCTAATAGAAAGGAAAGATATGGTTTGGTGCTCTAAAAATAGTTTCTACAATTTTTGATGTTAAAAAATGACGAACATCTATTCCAGAACGTAGATGCCCTATTTATAGGTTCCCAGAACTGACCTAACCTTCAATCGATCAAAGGACTTCGATCGATCGAACATTCGATCGATCGAACCATGCTCGATCGATCGAACCTGCCATGACTTTTATCGATCAAACTAACTTCAATCGATCGAACTTGTCTTGATAGCTTCCTCAAGTGCCTTTCCAAGTATCCTAGTGGAGCTAAGAGTGGTACCTCCTAGGTTTTTTATTGTTAGCTCAGATCAGTTGATTAATTCCCATGACCAAACTCTTTGATCAGCAAATTAATCGACTAATATGTTAACATTTACTCCACTATAAAATGATAACTAAACTCCAACGCAAAAGAACATATCCGAAGCGATAACTAGACTTGTATGTTATACTAATGTCCCTGTACCGTCAGCATTCGCAATCATATTCAGGTAGTCGGATAAACGGTCACTGTGAACCTGAATCATGATTACTTCTTGAATTCCTTAAGTCCCATTCACCTCTTATGATTACCAAACATGTTGATAACTCTTATCAACAAGACTGTAGTACTCAGTAATCAACTTGGTGACATACTCAAGGGAATGCTTACTCTAAAGCAGAGGGTAGATTCTATCTTGATAATATATGTCCACAACCCTATGAACATGACATACCCAAGATACCCAGGTGTTGATCTTTTATAGACCTCACTGATTGGTAAGTCAAATCACTCATATCCACAGTCTGTATTCACAATTGTCTCAAGATTGAGAACACGTACCTTATGCAAGTTATGAGTTCCTATTGACTGTTTGACAGTCTTGAGTGTCAATAAGAAAGCTCAGGTCCGTCAATGCACTATAAGCACTAGCATATTAACTAAGAGTTACACTTTAGTGATTGAGATTCATCACTCCATCCATTGGTAGTTAATCATGCTATAGTGTAAACCTGATGAGATATCCAGTCTCATCATCCCCTGTGACAAGTTCTAAGTATCAAAGAATAGTAATTCGTATCTCACTTGTATGTATCTCATACATACACGAATTACCTTATATGATACTTAAGGATTAACAATCATCTCATAAAAGAAACATACATAATGAAATGTAAAGCTGCTATCCATATATTAAAATGTCAATGTCTCATACATAAAGTAATGGTTTGAGGGCACAAACCCAACAAACTCCCACTTGTACTCACAACCATACAGGATTACATCTGAGACCTAAACTATCCAGATTACGATCAAAGACCTTTGATGCAAGGCCTTTGTAAACGGATCAGCAAGATTGTCAACGGTGGTAATCTTGGTGACAGTCACATCTCCATGTTGAACAATATGTCGGATAAGATGATATTTTTGCTCTACGTACTTCCCTTTCCCGTGATTCCTTGTCTCCTTGGACTGAGCCACTGCCCCACAATTATCACAGTAAAGCATAATAGGTGACAGCGATGCTGGTACCACCTCGAGTTCCATAAGGAACTTCTTGAGCCAAACAGCTTCCTTTGCGGCTTCACAAGTAGCCATATACTCAGTTTCTGTAGTTGAGTCTGCAATGCATTTCTGCTTAATGCTCCTCCAAGTAATAGCACCACCTTCCAAGGTAAAGAGATGACCAAACGTCGACTTCCTCGAATCTTTATCTGATATAAAGTCCGAGTCAGTGTATCCTACTGGAATTAACTCACTACCACCGTACATAAGCATGTAATCTTTAGTCCTTCTCAAGTACTTAAGAATGTGCTTAACGGTTGTCCAGTGCTCTGGACCTGGATTCGACTGATACCTGCTAACCATGCCAACAACAAAACAGATATCTAGTCTAGTGCATTACATCACATACATGAGACTTCCCACTGCCGAAGCATAGGGAATTCCTGTCATGTGATTCCTCTCCTCCTGTGTCTTTGGACACTGGTCCTTGGAGAACGCTAAACCTTGCCTGAAATGTAACAAACTTTTTTTCAAATTATCCATTGAAAACCTAGTTAGCACTTTATCGATATAACCAGCTTAAGATGATCCCATTATCTTTCGCTTGCGATCCCGAAAGAGCTTTATCCCTAGAATATAGCTTGCCTCTCCTAGATTCTTCATATCGAAAGTACTAGCTAGCCAAACCTTGACCGTGGACAATGCCGCTACATCATTTCGAATGAGTAGAATGTCATCAACGTAAAGCACAAGAAAAGCCACCACTTTACCTTCACACTTCTTGTATACACAAGGTTCATTCAGATTTTGTATGAAACCAAATGACTTGACCACTTGGTCAAATTGGATGTTCCAACTCCTAGATGCCTGCTTAAGCCCATAAATGGACTTTTGCTACTTGCATACCAAGTTACCTTTCCGACCAGCTATGAACCCTTATGGTTGGTGCATATAGATGTCTTCCTCATGATTTCCATTCAAGAATGCAGTCTTGACGTCCATCTGCCAGATCTCATAATCTAGGCATGTAGTAATGGATAAGAGTATCCTAATGGACTTGAGCATGGCCATCGACGAGAAGGTTTTCTCATAGTCAATGCCCTCCCTCTGTGTATAACCTTTCGCTACAAGCCTTGCTTTAAAGGTCTTAACCTTTCCATCAGATCCTCTTTTCCACTTGTAGAACCACTTACAGCCAATGGGTTTAATGTTGGATGGAAGCTCTACAAGATCCCAGACCTGATTAGAATCCATAGATTCCAATTCAGCCTTCATAGCTTTAACCCAATGAACTGAATCAACATCAGCCATTGCCTCTTTGTATGTGGCAGGATTAGATTCAGATTCTATGGAGACAGCTTCAAAAACTTCTCCTAAGAACATGTATCTATCAGGCTGACTGATAATCCTCCCACTACGATGAGGTACTGGTACAGAAATGGGTAAAGAAGTGGTGTTTTCTTGATTTACATCGTTATTAACTGCGAGTTGGACTGAGGGCTCTCCTTCTATCTCTCTAAGATCTATCCTTCCCTTAGGTTTATGGTTCATGATATAATCATCCTCTAAGAAAATAGCATTTGTACTGACAAACACTTTCTGTTCCCTTAGATAAAAAAAAAACCATCCATAAGTACCCTTTGGATACCCCACAAAGTAACACACTTCCAATCTAGAATCCAATTTGCTCATCTTTCCTTTCAGCACATGTGCCGGACAACCCCATTTTCGGAGATGTTGCAAAGAAGGCTTGCGCCCAATCCACATCTCTCGTGGTATCCTGGGAATAGATTTTCTTGGTACTAGATTTAGTATGTATGCAGCGGTTTCCAAAACATAACCCCAAAGGAATAATGGCAACTCAGAATAACTCATCATCGACCTAGTCATGTCTAAAAGAGTCTGATTCCTTCTCTTCGCTACACCGTTCTGCTGAGGCGTGCCAGGTGCAGTAAACTATGACAGAATCCCATTCTGTACGAGGTGATCAATAAACTCATAAGAGAGGTACTCGCCACCTTAATCAGATCGAATGGCCTTGATATGTGTGCCCAATTGCTTTTCCACTTCAGCCCTAAACTCTTTGAACTTTTCAAAGGCTTCAGACTTATGCTGCATTAGGTACACATATCCATACCTAGAGTGGTCATCAGTAAATGTGATGTAATACTCATAACCACCCCTTGCTCTAATATTTATTGGTCCACACACATCATTATGAACTAATTCTAAGAATGCATTGGTTCTATTGCCATTTGCAGGAAAGGGCCTTTTGGTCATCTTACCCTCTAAACAAGACTCGTAGACTTCCATTGGTTCGAGAACCAAATCGCCTAAGACCCCTTCTTTGACTAGTCTGCCAATCCTGTTTAGATTGATGTGGCTAAGCCTCATATGCCAAAGCCTTATTGGATTAGTGGAAGGTCCCTTTATTTTAGATGGTATAGTTACCACTGAGTTACTAAGTTCCATACAAGAATCTTTAGAAATATTGGGAGTAATCACATACAAACCATTTAATTTAGCACCAGAACAAATAAAAGAACCATTTCTTTAAATCACAACTTCAGTTCCAAAGTGAAAAGAATAACCATTATTCGATAAAATGGAAACTGAAATTAAATTATGTCTCATTGAAGGGACGTAAAGTACATCTGTTAAAATCAAAACTTTATTGTCTAGAAATTCTAAAGCTACTACTCCTATAGCAACCGCAGATACGGTTGTGCTAGAACCTAGAGTAAGTACGATTTCCCCATCACTGCACCTCCTGGTTGATCTAAACCCCTACAATGAATTATAGATATGGTTAGTCGCACCAGAATCAATGCACCAAGTGTTTGAAATATCTGTTATAAAACTTACTTCAATCACATGTAATTCAATCATACCTTGAACTCTTGTAGCTAATAATTCTAGACAGTTCCTCTTCTAGTGGTCCTTCTCACCGCATTGGAAACACTTTCCTTTGCCTTGGCCACCTACCTTCCCTTTGCCCTTACCTTTTCCCTTAGATTTTGCAATCTTATGGACCGGTCCAACATTTGAACCACCAGTACCAGACTTCTTCTTCCCTTTCTTTCCTTTCGGTATAGATCGGGAAGAGGAAGCATTTTTTTCAATGTTCAAAACGTTGACCCCAGGTTTGATCACCCCTTCTGCTGCCAAAAGAGAACTCATCAATTTGCTCATTGAAAATTCATTTGATTCATATTATAGTTAAGTTTAAATTGAGCGAATGAAGGTGACAGCGAATTAAGGATCATATCAACTTAGGTCTGTGCATCGATGTTCGCACCTAGGGTCTCCATATCATTTAAATAACCAATCATTTTTAAAACATGTTCCTTGACTGGAGTCCCTTCCGACATCTTTGCACTTATTATCTTCTGCATGGCTACCTGTCTGGCAGGCCTGCCATGCTCTCTAAACATCTTTTTTAGGGACTTGATAATGTCACTGGCAGAATCATTCGATTGGAATTGGTGTTGCAACACACCAGCCATTGAGGCCAGAATATAGCAACGAGCCATTCCATTTGACTTCTTCCATTTGTCGAACTCACGTCAGGCAGCTGCTGAAGCATTTACCGCGGGTTCTTCAGGGCTTGGGGTGGTGAGGACATATATGTGATCCTCCGCAGTTAACACGATGTCAAGGTTACGTTTCCATTTAGTGTAGCTATTTCCAGTTAACTTGTTTAGAGTGAGTATGGTGGCAAGTGGACTAAATGCAGATTCAGACACAATGATTACTGAAAATCAAACAAACAAAATAAATATGGATATCAGAACTTGACAGTTTGAAATAAAAGAATCCTTAAAAACTCTTATTTTAAAACAAAGTCGCCAGAATATCGAAGTGAAAGAATAAAGCCTCCGTGTGGTGGTCATTGTTCGATCTTTCGATTAATCATGACTTATCCGCTATGCAACTCTTGCAAAATAAGTTATGACTCCCGAACCTTTTTTATCTCTAAGTTTCTGAATAATGCCCCGTGTGGGGTCCCTTATTCATAGCTTAGCTAGTATGTACCATTAACTAGGATCCAATCACAACTGTCTCAAGTAGCACCTCCGTGTGGTGGTCACCCTCTAACACGTCTGATAGATCCTATCAAAGGAAGTTCACATCTAGTAACCAATGAGTAATGCACCCTCCGTATGGAATGATCACCCCTGGCGAGGTGACACAGAATGCACCACTCATCTTACAGTGAACCGTTAATGGAAGATCGTGGGTGTTTATTAATAAGACCCTCTCCCACTAGATTTAGTCAATAAGGATTTTGCTTTAGAAAAATGTTTCCACACATTACCCATAAATATCCAATGTTTACTAATGCGTTGAAATCGTTTTTGAATTTTATTTTAGAAAACTTGTTTTACGTGTATGCAAGTAGTAACAATATAATTAAATGCCAATCACAAATCATGCACATAAAACAAAAAACTAAAATTGAAAATAAAGACATCCAAATGATGCCTCTATCTCCCATGGCTCTATCTCCATAGAACCTCCTCTTTTTGGTTTGATCGCCTCCAGCTCCATCTTCATGGATAACAACTCCTTGCTCCATCTCCATAGAATTTCTAATTCTATTACATTGGTCCTATGCTTCTTTCGAAGCTTTCAATTTATCTAGAATGAGAAAATGCAACAACAAATAAAAGGCTAGGGAAACCAGTGCGACTTTCCTTTTCGTAGGATTGAAGTCGCAGCGCCCTTTACATATGCCTTCAAACCAAAACAAACTTAAATTACAACATGCACCAGTCTCAAACATTAAATACAAAATTTAAAAGTCTTGGTGCCATGGGAGATAGTGACTAAACTAGCTGCAAAAGGGTTAGTCGTACACGCATCCACACATATATAACAGATATATCTAACTATTGGAACCCCTAATTGATTCACACAGTATATAAAATCTTTACATATTGAATTAGAACTTGAAATAACATCTAACTTCTCTATCACAGTTTGATCGATCGAAGATCGTTCGATCGATCGAAGACCGTTCGATCGCTCAGACATTCGATCGATTAGACACTGTTCAATTGCTTGAACTTTCAATTTCACAGTAAAGTTTGAAAATTTTATAGAAAAGTTTGAAATTAAAGTAAATAATTTTTAAAACATTTAAAATTGTGAAAAGAACAACCTGACAGAGAATCTATCTCGATCGATCGAAAGCTATTAGATCGATTGAACAAAACTAGAGTTCGATCAATCGAAACTTGTTCGATCGCTTGAGAACAGAACATGTTCGATCGATCAAAAATACTTCGATCAATGGAATCCAATGTGCATCCAATGCAATCACAGATTTGTACTCTGCTGCAATAACACTGTAGAAACAGATCTGTGACGATGCAGTTTCGAAAACAGTTCTAAAATCAACATGCAAATCAAAACAGTGTTCCAAAAACGCATCTATAGATACAAACGAGCGTGGCTCAGATACCAATTGATGGAAAAATCGGTTTGAATTAAAAGCTTAAACACGCAGCGGAAAAGTCAAGTTATATAAACTTATTGGTAGCCCAGGATCTACTACTTGTCAATTCCATAGATGCGTACAAGAGGGGACAAGAGTTATACCTTAGTGTCTTTAACCCAATTCTGATTTTCTTATTCATTGGTGATGCAGCAGTCTCCACTAGGTTGTCTTCACCTTTATGTCTCCTGCGGATGCTTCCTAGAGAGACTAGAGATGGTGGGATCTCTGATACAAAGGAAGGAGAAGGTTTGGTGCCCTAAAAACAGTTTCTGCAGCTTTTGATGTTCAAAAACCACGAACTTCTTTTCCAGAACACAGCTGCCCTATTTATAGATTCCCAGAATCGACCTAACCTTCAATCGATCGAACATTCTATCGATCGAACCATGCTCGATCGATCGAACCTGCCATGACTTCGATCGATCGAACGAACTTCAATCGATCGAACTTGTCTTGACAGATTCCTCAAGTGTCTTTCCAAGTATGCAAGCAGAGTTAAGAGTGGGAACTCCTAGGTTCTTTATTGTTAGCTCAGATCAGTTGATTAATTCCCATGACCAAACTCTTTGATCAGCAAATTAATCGACTGATAAGTTAACGTTTACTCCACTATAAAACGATAACTGAACTCTAACGCAAAAGAACATATCCGAAGCGATAACTAGACTTGTATGTTGTACTAATGTCCCTCTACTGTCAGCATTCACAATCATATTCAGGTAGTCTGATAAACGGTCACTGTGAACCTGAATCATGATTACTCCTTGAATTCCTTGAGTCCCATTCACCTCTCATGATTACCAAACATGTTGATAACTCTTATCAACAAGACTGTAGTACTCAGTAATCAACTTGGTGACATACTCAAGGGAATGCTTACTATGAATCAGAGGGTAGATTCTATCTTGACAATATATGTTCACAATCCTATGAACATGACATACCCAAGATACCCAGGTGTTGATCTTTTATAGACCTTACTGATTGGTAAGTCCAAGCAGTCATATCCATAGTCTGCGTTCATAATCGTCTAAAGATTGAGACACGTACCTTATATAAGTTATGAGTTCCTATTGAGTGTTTGACAGTCTTGAGTGTCAATAAGAAAGCTCAGGTCCGTCAATGCACTATAAGCACTAGCATATTAACTGAGAGTTACACTCTAGTGATTGAGATTCATTACTCCATTCAATGGTAGTTAATCATGCTACAGTGCAAGCCTGATGAGATATCCAATCTCATCATCCCCCGTGACAAGTTCTAAGTATCAAAGAATAGTAATTCGTATCTCACTTGTATGTATCTCATACATACATGAATTACCTTATATGATACTTAAGGATTAACAATCATCTAATGAAAGAAACATACATAATGAAATGTAAAGCTGATATCCATATATTAAAATGTCAATGTCTCATACATAAAGTAATGGTTTGAGGGCACAAACCCAACACTCCTGCCTAGTCAAATCCCATTCAATGATCCTATCTCAAACATACAAACCACTCCGACGATTCCACTTCCAGGTGTACTAAGAACCTCACAAACCCTGTATAAATAACAACCTCATTCAATACTTCCAACAGGCTGGTCCAATCTGGATCCCAAGCTCTAACCCAGTCTTAAGCTTTACTCTAGCACTTAAGGCATTCATCGTCTTCTCCAAAATCCCAAAGAACAACCCAGTCCAACTCGGTCTAACCAAGCAACACCCCAAGTTTGAATCTACACTTTAGACATTTACTCCCATCCTTTGACTCTCAAAAAAGACCCTTAGTCATCACTTGGTCTCCACCAACTGCCTTTAGACCTTCCACCACATACCTAAAACTCTCTTAAGACTCCACTAGAGTCTTACCACATACTACCACCTCCATCTAAGACTCCAACGCTTACTACCTTCTCTCTCTCTCTCTCTCATTTGGGGCTACCTTGGTTCTCACTCGAGCCATGCCCTCTCCAACTCCCATTTTCTCTACTGCATTTTTATACATTATTATTCTACTACACTTTTTGCATTATTTTACCATTTTTATCTGTTATTCCACCTATACTAACCTGCTTACATGTTATACCCATCCTTATATCTTATACACCTCACACAATAACATACCACAGAACTCATGATGCATTCCATCCATTCTCTCAAAAAGTCTTATCAAATGGCACTGAATGTAGAAGATAAGAGTAAATGGGCTCTTTTAGAAAGGGAAAAAGTTCTAAAACATAAAAAGAGAAGATGGTGTCCCCAGGGAAGAAAGATTTAACACTCAATCACCCCGAGCATCGAAAGCCATGTGTTCGAGGAGGAGATAAAGGACAAGGAAAGGCTAGTTATTCATCAAATACTATCTATTTTAGGTATGGAGATACAATTCATTGCTCATTTGAATATCCCACAAAGAAGTCTGAAGTTGATCTTATTAAAGAGGAGCAAGAGGAAGAAGAGAAAGAACCATTTTTTGACAAAAGTTCGGAAGGAGATTTAGAAGAAGAGAGTTATGAACCAAACTTGGATGTAGAAAGTCTTGTTATCCATCGAATCATGAAAGTCAAAGAAGATAATTAATGCCTAAGAAGTAATATTTTTAGGTCCTATTGTTTGTCCTATGGGAAGAAATGTGTTTTGATGATTGATTCAGGTAATGTGGAGAACATGGTGTCCAAACTTATGGTAGATAAGCTGAAAATTGCAAGTATCTGACATTCTAATCCCTACAAGGCGTTTTCGTTTAAGAAAGAAGGAGAGATAATGGTGTCTTAAAGATGCAAATTAAGTTTCCATTGGAAGGTATGAAGATGAATTTTTTTTTATGTTCTTCCTATGTGTGCTTGTCATTTGCTACGTGGTAGAGCTTGGCAATTTGATTGTAATGTTCAGCATGATGGGAGAATGAATACTTATTCACTTGTCAAAAATGAAGTAAAATATGTGATGTAACCCTTAAAGGATGTTTCTAGCACTGTACTTTCTAAGAATTAAGTCAGTTTACTATCATATAGAGGATTTCATTAATCGTACCAAGAAAGTAAAGTGGCTTGTGCTTTGATAAATGTCGGTGACTGGCAAGAATCCTAAAGAGGTTCCTAATGAAGTTGTAAGCTTGCTGGATAGATTTAAAGGTATAGCTCCTGATGATTTGATACATATGAAAATATCTAATCGGAGACAGCCACTGCTACCTTAGTAAGAAAGGCCGAGTCATCAGGTAATGGAACTTCCCATGAACTATCCCGGGCTATCCATCTGGGACCAACCGATTCAGATAGAGGTTAGGCACACGATCTAGGCTCGCCCCATGGTACGCGTAGCCCGGGAGCGTCCCATGACTTGCTCTGCAAGGTTCTAAATAGTTTACAATCACAGTTAGAGGACTAATGGAAGGGACGAGTTATTTCCAAATCCATTTAGGAAACTCCCATGATTTGTGCTGATCAATTGTAATTAGGTTGTGCTTCCTAATCAGTTCACTTACCTTGTACGAGTGGACTCTTGCATTTATAAAAAAGCCCACTCGCCCCCCCCCCCCCCCCCCCTTAGAGGGATTGCATTTCTTATTCTATAGAATAGCAATACATAACACAAATACGCATATACCCAGATAGTCTCTGGCGATATTTCCCTCCCTTTAGTTCAACAAAGGCTGCCGGTGATTTGTTAATGCAAGTGCTCTAACACACACGTGGACATAGGTCTCTTAATTAATGGGGTTGAACCACATATAAATCTCTTGTCTTTCTCTTTTTACACTCTTACCCAAATTTTGGCATCATCAGTTTGCGTTGTCTGTGGATAATGACAGTTTTTCTCCCAAAAATTAATGTACTGATCATCATGCCACTAAAGGGTAAGAAGACTACTGCCCTGACTAGTCAGGCGGATTCACAGGCGGGGCAACTGGCTGTCTCCAGATCACAGCGACTCTCGCCCAACTTCTGGAGGGCCATTGTCAAACTCAACAGCAAATCGATGCACTACTGTCCTGACAGGATAAACTCCCTCAAGCCGAGGATCAGCTCGGGAATGATGCACGTGATCATATGTCCGTGCAGACTCGACGGCGCGCCCATATAGCACTAGTATCCCCTCCGGCTCTTGGGTGACCCAATAATGCTGAGCGTAGCCGTGACCCTGAGCAGACCCAACAACGTGCCCGAGCTAACCCAAACACTTGACCAGGAACAAACGGCCTCAGAATTTCCTTGAGAAAACCAGGCTAGGATCCGCGAGGATCTTAGGCACACGATTACTCAGAGTCGGAGTTATGCCCTATCCTTGTGGACAACGCACTTTGAAGAAGAAGCTTCATTATCCGATCCAACCTACCGCATAGATACAGTGCGGGATACCGAGAAGGAGGACGTCAAAGCCTAAATCAACGACCTGCAACAACAAATTGAGAAGTTAAGTCGTAGGCCAGGGCACGACTATACCAACACTAAAACCAAGTTTCCCTTTACTTTTTGGATCACAGGATTCCCTATTCCTCGCAAATTCAAGCAACTGTATCTCGATTCTTATGACAGTTTAGGGAGCCCGGTCAATCACGTTTGGACTTACAAGGCTCAAATAGCGTTAGTTGACAACGCTGATGAACTAAATTGCCTAGCCTTTCCCAGCACCCTCAAGGGCCTAGGCGCATAGTGGTTCTATGTACTAAAACCCCAAATAGTCAACGATTTCAAGGCGCTCAGCAAACTCTTTGTCAGCTAGCTCGTGGGGATGCTCGATCGATCACAGCCTGACACCCAATTACTGATTGTCAAGCAGTGCAAGGGAGAAAGCCTAAAACATTATGTCGACCATTTTAATTAGCAAAAGCTTCAGATCTATAACCTGAATGAAATGGTTGCAATCAATTTTCAGGGGTTCAGGACACCAAGGTTGCCACATTGTTCCACCATGACCAGTCAGCCACCGTTGTTGAACTCTCAGAGAGAGTTAGGAAATACATTGACAGGGAAGTGTTCCTAAAATCCAAGCGCACCAGCTTCACCGGAGATTAGTCCCCAAAAATATAAACGAAAATACGAGGGTTCTGAGAAGGACTTGGGAAAGACACTGAACCAGGATCAGCAAAGAGGAGGATGGGATCAGGCCCTGATCGTGTTCATACCTCATTCTCAGCATATCTAGGAAGTCATGGCCACTGTCGAGGCTTAGAGGTTGCTCAAATAACAGACTAAGCTGAAGAGGATGCCCGAGAAGAAAAATCAGGACAAGTACTGCCGGTACCACAAAGATCATGGTCACGACACAGAGGACTACTTTAAGTTAAAAATTACGATTGAAAGGCTGATTGAGCAAGGCCACCTCATTGAGTTTGTCACTACAGATAGACGACCTCGTCCATATACAATGTCATCCTTGGGAGGCCAATGCTCAATAAAGCCATGGTAGTTGTGTTGACATACAACCTGGCTCCCAAGTTCCCAACCCATCAGGTCCAGAAAGCCTAAAAGGAGATCAAGCAATTGCCGGGAGTTGTTACGTTAGCTCCCTGCGCAAAGAGGCCATTATAGTAACTGTTTATCTCACTACCTAAATTTTAGATGAGGTTGAACCTGGACAAATGCATATTTGGAGTCTCGTTTGGGATGTTCCTAGGGTATTTGGTCAGCAAGCGGGGAATCGACGTGAACCCTTCAAGCCATCATAAATATGCGGTCACCTCGGTCAACAAAGGAAGTACAAAGTTTGGCCGGGTGGGTAGCTGCCTTGAACATATTCGTCTCCCGGGCAATCGTCGGTGCCTGCCTTTTTTAAAAATTTTCTGCAAAGCTTTCAGTGCTCAGAAGAGTATGAAGATGCGTTTTAGGAGCTCGTGAAATACATGACATCTCCTCCACTACTCTTGACGCCCATACTCGAGGAGGAATTGCTACTTTACTTGGCAACATCACTCTCAACAGTGAGCTCAACATTGGTCAGGGAAGAGCAGGGGATACAATACCCAATCTAATACATGAGCCATGCACTACAAGGCACTAAAAGTAGATACTCACGCATTGAGAAGCTCGCCATCGCACTAATTGTCTCTACCCAAAGACTCTGCCCGTACTTTTAGGCCAATGTCATTATGGTCCTCACATATCAGCCACTCTGCCGGATCCTTTGTTGACTTGAAATGTCCGGGAGGCTCAAGAAGTGGGCATTAGAATTGGAAGAATTCAAAATGAACTACCAACCCCGTACAACAATCAAGGGGCAGTAGTGGCAGATTTTCTTGTGGAATTCACGTATCCAGAAGATCCAGTTTAAAAGCTCAACCCACCTGAGCTACTACCCGGTCTGCTCCTTGACACCCTGACTTGGTTACTCTATGTGGATGGAACCTCCAATGAATAGGACAGCGGGACTGGAATCATCTTGACTACTCCCGATGGGATTCAGTTGGAGTAGGCATTAAGGTTTGGGTTTCAGACCTCTAACCACGAAGTCGAGTACAAAGCCTTGTTGGTAAAGCTACAATTGGCTACTTCAATGGGCACACAGCAAGTATAAGGATACAGTTGATGGAAAAACATGTTTAAATTAATTTTTAAATGTGCAGCGGAAGGATTTAGCTTCAAAAATATATTAGATGCTCGAATCTACTACTCGTTAATTCCATAGATGCGTACATTAGAGAGGGAAAAGAAATATTCCTCAATTCTTGAACCCAATTCTGATTTTCTTTCTACAAGATGGTGCAGTAGCCTTTATTAGGTTGTCTTCACCCTTATGTCTCCTACAAATGCTTCCCGGATAGGCTAGAGATGGTGGGATCTATAATGGAGTGGATAAGGAGGGTTTGGGAGCCCTAAAATAGTTTCTGCAGCTTCTGACATTCAAAATGACGAACCCATTTTTTTGGACATAGCTGCCTTATTTATAGATTCCTAGAACTGACATAATGTTCGAACAATTGAAGTGCATTCGATCGATCGAGACTTCGATCGATCGAACCACCTTTGAGCGATCGAACCCACCAAGACTTTAATCGATTGAGACACCATCGATCAATCGAACCCGCCTTGACAAGGTCCTCATATGCCTTTCCAAGCATTCTAGCGGAGCTAAGAGTGGGACCTCCTAGGTTCTTTATTGTTGGCTCAGACCATTTTGTTAATTACCATGACCAAACTCTTTGATCTGCAAACTAACTAATTGGTCAGTTAAGGTTTACTCCACTATAAAATGATAACTGAACTCCAACGCAAAAGAAAATATCCGAAACGATAACTAGACTTATATGGTGTACTAATGTCCCCTATCATTAGCATTCATAATCAAGTTCAGGTAGTGAGATACACAGTTACTGTCAACCTGAATCATGATTACTTCTTGTATTTCTTGAGTCCCATTTACCTCTCATGATTACCAAACATGTTGATAACTACTTATCAACAATACTGCAGTTCTCAGTAATCAACTTGGTGACATTCTCAAGGGAATGCTTACTCTGAATCAGAGGGTAGATTCTATCTTGACAATATATGTTCACAACTCCATGAACATAATATACCAAAGATACCCAGGTGTTGATCTTCTATAGACCTCACTGATTGGTAAGTCAAAGCAGCCATATCCACAGTCTGTGTTCATAATCGTCTCAAGATTAAGAACACATACCTTATACAAGTTATGAGTTCCTATTGACTGATTGATAGTCTCGAGTGTCAATAGGAAAGCTCAGGTCCGTCAATGCACTATAAGCTCTAGCATATTAACTAAGAGTTACACTCTAGTGATAGAGATTGATCACTCCATCCAATGGTAGTTAATCATGATATAGTGTAAACCTGATGAGATATCTAGTCTCATCATTCACTATGACATGTTCTAAGTAACAAAGAATAGTAATTGGTATCTCACTTATATGTATCTCATACATACACGAATTACTTACTATGATACTTAAGCATAACAATCATCTCATGAAAGAAACATACATAACTAAATGTAAAGCCGATATCCATATATTAAAATGTCAATGTCTCATATATAAACTAATGGTTTGAGGGCTTAAACCCAATAGACTCCTACTTACACTCAGAACCACATAGGATTACATATTAGAACTAGACTATCTAGATGACGATCAAAGACCTTCTGTGGCAAGGCCTTTGTAAACGGATCTGCAAGGTTGTCAGTGGTGGCAATCTTGCTGATAGTCACATCTCCACGTTGAACAATATCTCGGATTAAATGATATTTTGTCTCTACAGGCTTTCCTTTTCTGTGGTTCCTTGGCTCCTTGGAGTGAGCCACTGCCCCACTATTATCCCAATAAAGCGTAATAGGTGACAGCGACGCTAGTACCATCTTGAGCTCCATAAGGAACTTCTTGAGCCAAACAACTTCCTTTGCGGCTTCGCAAGCATGCATCTTCTGTAGTTGAGTCTGTAATGCATTTTTAATTAATGCTCCTCTAACTAACAGCACCACCTCCCAAGGTAAAGGGATGACTGGACATCACCTTTCTCAAATCTTTATCTGACATAAAATCCGAGTCAGTGTATTCCACTAGAACTAACTCACTACCACCGTACATAAGCATGTAATCTTTAGTCCTTCTCAAGTACTTAAGAATATGCTTAACTACTGTCCAGTGCTCATAACTTGGATTCGATTGATATCTACTAACCATGCCAACTGCAAAGCAGATATCCGGTCTAGTGCATAACATCGCATACATGAGACTTCCTACTGTCGAAGCATATGGAATTCCTGCCATGCGATTCCTCTCCTCCTGTGTCTTTGGACACTAGTCCTTGGAGAACACTAAACCATGCCTGAAAGGTAATAAACCTTTCTTCGAATTATCCATTGAAAACCTTGTTAGCACCTTATCGGTATAACCAGCTTGAGATAATCCCATTATCTTTCGCTTGTGATCCCGAAAGAGTTTTATCCCAAGAATATAGCTCGCCTCTCCTAGATCCTTCATATTGAAAGTACTAGCTAGCCAAACCTTGATCGTTCACAATGCCGCTACATCATTTCCAATGAGTAGAATGTCGTAGATTCTGTATGAAACCAAATGACTTGAACGCTTTGTCAAATCGGATGTTCCAACTCCTGGATGCTTGCTTGAGCCCATAAATGGACTTTTGTAACTTGCATACCGAATTCCCTTTCCGATCAACTATGAACCTTTCTGGTTATTGCATATAGATTTCCTCCTCAAGATTGCCATTCAAGAATGCAATCTTGATGTCCATCTGCCAGATCTCATAATATAGGGATGTAGCAATGGATAAGAGTATTCTGATGGACTTGAGCATGGCTACCGGCGAGAAAATTTCCTCATAGTCAATGCCCTCCCTCTGAGTATAACCTTTTCGCTACAAACCTAGCTTTAAAGGTCTTAACCTTTCCATTAGATCCTATTTTCCTCTTATAGACCCACTTACAGTCAATGGGTTTAATATTGGCTAGAAGTTCTACAAGATACCAGACATGATTGGAATCCATAGATTCCAATTCAGTCTTCATAGCTTTAACCCAATGTGCTGAGTCTACATCAGTCTTTGCCTCTTCATACGTGGTAGGATCAGATTCAGATTCTATGGAGACAGCTTCAAAAACTTTTCTTAAGAACATGTATCTATCAGGCTGACTGATAATCCTCCCACTACGATGAGGTACCGGTGCGGAAATGGGTGAAGAAGTGGTATTTTCTTGATTTACATCGTTATCAACTACGGTTTGGACTGAGGGCTCTCCTTCTATCTCTCTTAGATCTATCATTCCCTTAGGTTTATGGTTCATGATATAATAATCCTCCAAGAAAATAGCATTTGTACTAACAAACACTTTCTGTTCTCTTAGACCATAAAAATACCATCCATAAGTACCCTTTGGATGCCCTACGAAATAACATACTTCCGATCTAGAATCCAACTTGCTCATCTTTCCTTTCAGCACATCTGCCGGACACCCCCATATTCGGCGATATTGTAAAGAAGGCTTGCACCCAATCCACATCTCCCGTGGTGTCCTAGGAACAGATTTGCTTGGTACTAGATTTAGTATGTATGCAGTGATTTCCAAAGCATAATCCCAAAGGAATAAAGGCAACACTGAATAACTCATCATCGACCTAGTCATGTCTAAAATAGTCCGTTTCCTTCTCTCTGCTATACCGTTCTACTAAGGCATACCAGATGCAGTCAACTGTGACAGAATCCCATTCTGTACGAGGTGATCAATAAACTCATTACAGAGGTACTCGCCACCTCGATCAGATCGAATAGCCTTGATATGTGTTCCTAATTGCTTCTCCACTTCAACCCTAAACTCTTTAAACTTTTCAAAGGCTTCAGACTTATGCTGCATTAGGTACACATATCCATACCTAGATTGATCATCAGTAAATGTAATGAAATACTCATAACCACACCTTCCTCTAATATTTATTGTTCCACACACATCAGTATGAACTAATTCCAACAATGCATTGGTCCTATTGCCCTTTGTAGGAAATGGCCTTTTGGTCATCTTACCCTCTAAATTGACTAAGGCCCCTTCTTTGACTAGTCTGCCAAGCCTCATATACCAAAGCTTTGTTGGATTACTAGAAGGTTCTTTTCTTTTAGATGATACTGTTACCATTGAGTTATTAAGTTCCATATAAGAGTCTTTAGAGATGTTAGGAGTAATCACATATAAGCCATTAGTTTTATCCCCAGAACATATAAAAGAACTATTTCTTTTAATAACAACTTCTGTTTCAAAATGAAAAGAATAAAACTTTTGTTCAAAGGGAAGTAAAGTACATCTGATAAAACTATTGTCTTATTGTCCAAAAACTCTAAAACTACTACTCCTATAGCAATCGCAGAAACAGTTGTCTTAGAACCCAGAGTCAGCATGATTTTCCCATCACTACATTTCCTGGTTCATCTGAATCCCTGCAACGAATTATAGATATGGTTAGTCGCACCAGAATCAATACACCAAGTGTTTGAAGTATCCGTAATAAAACTTACTTCAATCACATGTGACTCAATCATACCTTGAATTATTGTAGCTAAGAATTCTGGACAGTTCCTCTTCCAGTGGCCCTTATCACCGCATTGGAAACACTTTCTTTTGCCTTGGCCACCCACCTTCCCTTTGCCCTTACCTTTTTCCTTAGATTTTACAATCTTAGGGATTGGTCCAACACTTGAACCACCAGTGCAAGCTTTCTTCTTCCCTTTCTTTCCATTCGGCATAGATCGGGAAGAGGAAGCACTTTTCTCAACGTTCAGAATATTGACCCCTGGTTTGATCACCCCTTCCGCTGCCAGTAAAGAACTCATTAATTTGCTCATTGAAAATCCATTTTATTCATATTATAGTTTAGTTTAAATTGAGCGAATGATGGCGACAACGTGTTGAGGATCATATCAACTTGGGTCTGTGCGTCAATGTTGGCACCTAGGGTCTCCAGCTCGTTCAAATAACCAATCATTTTCAAAACATGTTCTTTGACCGGAGTCCCTTTCGACATCTTAGCACTCATTATCTTCTGCATAGCTACCTACCTGGCAGCCCTGCTATGCTCCCCACACATCTTTTTTAAGGATGCTATAATGTCACTGGCTGAATCGCTTGATTGGAATTGGTGTTGCAACACACCGGCCATTAAGGCCAGAATGTAGCAATGTGCCATTCCATTCAACTTCTTCCATCTGTCGAACTTACGTCTGGCAGCTGTTGAAGCATTTGGCCCGGGTTCTTCGGGGCATGAAGTGGTGATGACATATATGTGATCCTCCGTAGTTAATAAAATGATGTCCCTATGTTCCAGCCGTTACCTTCCTTTTTCTTTCTTTGCTTTTTAGCTTTGGGAACATCTTTCAAACAAAGGCTAACTAATAATGGAAATGCCAGATATCCAATCTTTCAGGTTCAAAGAATTGGCTCCTAGTGGTCTTCTTTTTCATTTAAAAAATGCAAAGCGAAAGATTCTTGATTCCTAGCCTCTCTCTTCTTAGACAAATTCATTCAATTTTGGGATGGAGCCGTATGAGGCAGAAGCACCACGCACGGTTTTGAAGCTGAGCCTTTCCAGCGATGGCACCTAGGGACCAGATTGACTTAGGTAGGGCGGCGGGGCAACTAGGGATTGGTTAAGGGTCGAATGGAGTGAATGGCATCGTTTCTGGATTGAGGAAAGGTATTCACTTCGAGGGTTCAATGCATCTAGGTTCCCATTAATGGAAGATCATGGGTGTTTTTAATAAGACCCTCTCCCACTAGATTTAGTAATAAAGGATTTTGCCTTTCGAAAAATTATTTCCATACATTACCCATAAACATCCAATGTTTACTAATGCGTTGAAAACGGTCTTTGAATTTTATTTTAGAAAACTTGTTTTACGTGCATAAGAGTAGTAAGAATATAATTAAATGCCAATCATAAACCAGGCACATAAAAGAAAAAACTAAAATGAAAATAAAAGCATCCAAACGATGCCTCTATCTCCCATGGCTCTATCTCCATAGAACCTCCTTCTTGGTTTGATCGCCTCCAGCTCCATCTTCATGGACAACGGCTTGTTCCTCAATCTTCATGTACATTCTGGTTCTATTACATTGCTCCTATGCTTCTTACAAAGCTTATAATTTATCTAGAAATAAAAATTAACAACGAGAAAATAAAGAAGGCTAGGAAAATCGATGCGACTTTCCTTTTCACAATATTGAAGTCGCAGCGCCCTTTACACATGCCTTAAAACCAAACCAAAATACAACATACACCAATTTACATAATTAAATACAACAATTTAAAAGATCTTGGTGCCATGGGAGATAGTGGACTAATTTGCCGCAAAAGGGTTAGTCGAACACACATCCACTCATATATAATAAATACACATATCTATTGGAACCCCTAATTGATTCACATAGTGCGTAAGCTCTTTACGCACTGAATTTTAACTCAAAATAACATCTCACTTCTCTATCACACTTCGATCGATCGATAAAGGTTCGATCGATCGAACCTTCGATCGATTGAACACAGTTCAATCGATTGAACTTTCAATTTCACAAAAAAGTTTGGAAATTTTATAGAATAATTTGAATTAAAGTAAATAATTTTTAAAACATTCAAAAGTATGAAAAGAATAGCTAGACAAAGAATCGATCTCGACTGTTCAAATTCTATTCAATCGATCGAACAAAACTAAAGTTCGATCGATCGTAACTTGTTCGATCGCTTGAGAACAGAAGATGTTCGATCGATCGAAAATACTTCGATCAATCGAATCAATCTTTCATCCAATGCAATCATAGATTTATATTCTTTTGCGATAACACTGCAAAAACAGATCTGTGACGATGTAGTTTTGAAAACAATTCTAAAATCATCATGGAAATCAAAACAAGTGTTCCAAAATGCATCTATAGATGCAAACAAGCGTGGCTTTGATACCAATTGATGGAAAATCAGGTTTAAATTAATTTTTAAATGCTCAGCGGAAGGATTAAGTTTCAAAATCTTATTGGTATGCCCGGATCTAGTACTCGTTAATTCCATACATGCGTACACTAGAGAGGGAGAAGAAATATACCTCAGGTCTTGAGCCCAATTCGGATTTTCTTTCTCCAAGATGGTGCAATAGCCTCCAATAGGTTATCTTTACTCTTATGTCTCTTACGAATGCTTCCCGGATAGGCTAGAGATGGTGGGATCTCTAATAGAGAGGATAAGGAAGGTTTGGGAGCTCTAAAATAGTTTCTGTAGCTTTTGATGTTCAAAACGAAGAACCCATTTTTTTCTAGACACAGCTGCCCTATTTATAGATTCCTAGAACCGACCTAATGTTTGAGCGATTGAAGTGAATTTGATCGATCGAGACTTCGATCGATCGAACCAACTTCGAGTGATCGAACCCATTTATGGGGCATTGACATTGTTGGACCTCTACTTATGGCAAGGGGGTAGGTCCGGATTGCCATGGTCACTGTGGACTACTTTACAAAGCAGGCAGAGGCCAAGCCGTTGGTAACTATAATTGAGAAGATGATGGAGTGTTTTATTGAGAAAAACATCCTCTTTAGGTTCAGCATCCCCTGGGTACTAGTCAATGACAATGACAGGCAGTTCGACACCCCGGTATTTAGGCAATTCTACTCGGGCTATGGTATATCAAATCATTACTCTTCTCCTGAGCATCCCCAAGCCAATAGCCAAGTCAAGGTGACAAATCGGACAATTCTACAGTCCATTAAACCCAGACTTGAGCATGCCAAGGGAATTTGGGCCAACAAACTATCGACCCTTCTATGGGCCTATCATACCACTCCCCGAGCGATAATAGGAGAAACACCATTCACACTTACCTATGGTTTTGAGGCAGTGGTACCCACAGAGCTCGGATTGCAAATGTACCAGCGTATGCCATTCTCACTTACCTATGGTTTTGTGTAATGTCTAGACTAAGATTTGTATAGCGTTACTTGTTTTACAAAACATGAAGTGACATGCCCATTTTTATGAAAGAATGCGATAGCATGCATTTTGTACTATATGTGCTTTTGCAATCGACTATAGAGCAGTGCATAGATTCCTTTTCATTGATGTATAAGCCTCGTAGCATATCCAAGAAATTAGTTATCCTATAGACTAGTTGCCTTCATGACTTGAGACAATGTTATGAAGATGATGCTTGATGACAACTCCTTAGCATGCTATCCTAGCATAAAAAGAATATTCTGTTCCATGGGGTGTGTCTAGGCAAGTGGTTAAGTTAGTTGGATTGACTTGTGGGCTCAGGGAAGACCATTCAATAACATACTATATTTTTGTGACTTATTAGCAGGCCTGCGATAATCGTATTTTGTTTGATGGGTCATGAGTACATTATATTAAGGTACTGCAAAACTTCTTTTCACCAAGGGATTGAGAATGCTGTGTCCGGTGTGGTTAAATCTTCTAAGGCATACACGAGAAGCGTCTAAGTGATGTGACTTGCTGGTTGTGGTGATGACTTGGCATTACACTCCTGTCGCTGTACTTTCTTTTCGTAAGGTTGTACGTTATATTTTCCTGTATAAAGAGTTAAGTTCTATTTCGAGAGATTATTTTAGTAACAAGCCCTATGTGGGTGAGTGGGAGATGTAAAAAATAATGTGGGGTCATTGCACCTACATACATTGGACCAGGTCCAATGGACCTTGATTAGGCACCAAGCAATCCTAATTTGGTTAGGCTTGGGAGTCCAAGGGCAACTATATATGTGTGTAGATATATATGAATACTGCACACCTATATAGGGGTACACACAATACAACCCTAAAGGGTTCGGCCCTCTCTCCCTCTCTCTCCTTCCCCTCTCTCACGCTTTCTCTCTCTAGGCCATCACCCAGTGCCTTGGGATTTAGCACGTGAATGCAATGGAGATTGCTCTAGTAGTGTCTTCTATGACCAATATGAAGCATAAGAGAGTACACGGAAGCAAGGAAGACGATCCGAATCGAGCATTCCGCTTAAGGTATGCCTTGAACCTGACCCTATGCGTGTGTGCATATTTTATCTACATATTAAAATCCATGAAGGTTAGTATTCTTAATATCCAATGATCATTGATTTGAGAGGAGAATCAAATAAAACAAGCCATGATTTCTCAAGGATCATCAACTTGAGAGATGAATTAAACTTAGGACAAGTCAATTTTCATGGCTTAGTTATTGGGTTCAGATAAGTCCAAATATATAGGTATATTCATGAGGCTGGGTAAATCCGTGGAGTTCTTTATAAAGGATTTGTCAAGGTCAAGTATATGAAGATTACTAATGTTTGTTTTTGTCCTAGTAGTCATAACCAACACTTGGTCCAAATTATCTCTAGAATTTTGGACCAAGTTAGATTCAAATAACAAATGACAATTCAACAATGGTGTAGTGAATTCATTGACAAGTTGAGATCAAAGATTTTTAATTAAATCATGATCCTTTAGATTTGAATGAGACCAATTAAAATATGCTCATAACATAAAGATTTACAACTGTGATTTTTGTTTTGTCTCAATTATTTGGTTAGGGTGGTTTGTTCTTAGGATTTGTAAACAGGTCACATTTTGTCCAGAATTCCAGAACAGTGAACTTTGGATCAGAGCGTTAATCAAATAATTTAGGCTTCAAATACTTTTTCCTATAACGTTTAATGAGCTAATAAGATTCTCCAAAAAGCTTTAAAGGTTTAAGATTAGTTTACTATTTTTAATAAATCACACAAAATCTATGGATAGAGAGTTGATAAATTCTTAGTACTATCTGGTCTTGGCCTAATTCCCAGAGATTGGACTAATTGATCTTTGATTTTCTTTTTGAGTTAGATAATAGACACACAGAGACAAGTCACACTAAAAAATTACTAAGATCAAACCACTAGAACTATGGTTTTTCTATTTTTGAAAGTTCAGTTTCTTCTCTGTAATACTGGAAACTTGAGGCAGATTTGGTAAGTCTTACCGATTATGTTCCAAATGTCTTTCTAATGCCTTAAGGCTTGGAACATGTTTTAAATAACCATAATTGACCTTAAATCCAGAGGTTAAATGTTCCGAATCAAAAAGCGATTCATACTTTGGTCATTCTCATACATTCATAACCTTTATGTTTAGAAATAATCCTTGTATTTTAGGATTTTAGGTTGCAGATTATAGAAATAAGTTTTGATTGGTTGAGTTTATCCATGGATTCTTTTCAATTATTTTAATGTCATATTGCTTCTATATTCATACTACATTGGCTCTAAGTTAAGGCCCCTCTAGATCTTCCCGCTGAAACTTGTATATTTATAGAAACGATATGACTCTGACGATTGGAAAGAATTTGTAATTTTGTCAATCTCGTTCCTTTTTGTTAGATTTACGATAAAATTTTGATAATATTATGTTCAAGCATGTGGACTAACTTATATTTGTAGCGCCTTCGAGGTATGGTTCCTTGAATTCTCCCTCATTTATTTCCTTATTTGATTTTGTTGAGTTTTGACTTTATGTGCGACATCTTAGATCAAGATCTTTACCTTATGTTTGTATATGGATTCGAGACCTTTTTCTAGTAGTTTTTTTTTTGCATGCATTGCATGTTTCCTATTTCACAGCTAGATCCCAGGTAAGTTCTCTTGTTCTTTACTTGCATATCATTTGTCTGCTATATGAACTACTTGGCTTTATATGCCTTTTTATCGTTACCTATCTTACTCCCTTTCAACATGCTTTTGAAATGTATATCTACATCTATGTATATATTGAGGGCACATTTTAATCATTAATTTGATTATAAGGACGTCGAGTAGAGGCATATCACAAGATACGATGATAGGGATGCTTTAGTCAGTCAGACTCCTTCCCCTTTCATTCCATAATCCCTGGACCTAGTTAATCTCTGGTTTCCAAAAGAACAGTTCCTTTAAAAATGGTTTCTTAATTTGTTCCTTAAAATTAAGTGGTGACTCTTATTTGATTTAAAAAAGTTAAAAAGTGGGTGCTGGTATCCACAATATGGCGACTCTACTGGGTGCCGGTATCCACACTATGACCTTTGAGGCTCGGGGCAATGCGATTGTCCGAGTTACCATAGGCCGTGTGATCACCCTTGATCTTGTACCATGTACTGGTAAATAAAAATATCCACGTACCATCCAACCTTTCGATCCTAGGAAATCAATTCTTGATTATGATTTATGTGCTAGGGAGTTTTGAATACCCAAAAGGGATTATTTGAGATGATGACGATGCTCACTTGATGTAAGATGTGTAGCCTTTTAATCACTTTCTAGAAATTCCTCTTTATGTCCTGTGACATTTGGGAATATGCCGGATCTTGGTTCTAAGATTACATTTCTTTATATCCTTTTAGCTAAGCATCATTGAACTTGTATGTATCCTAATCCATGAAAAGTACGGTAATTATCCAAATCTTGTGATCCTTTTTACCCAAGAGTTCTAATTCAACCTTTGGAGCAATTAGATTTCGATTAGTCATCGCCCTTTATCCCAAAATGTTTTTGAAAAATCAATCTTTCAAAAATTTTAGAGCTCACATTCTGATCAAGTGAAGTTCCAAACCATTCATCTTTTGTTGGTAAATGTCTTCAAAAGAAAAATCTAGAATTCCTGAGGATTATTTTCAAAAGAACTTATCATCCAAGGAGCAATTTTTTAAATGAATTTTTGAAATATTTTTCCAAAATACCTAACTTTCGAAAGAGTAGTGAGGATCACAAAGAGAGGAGAAATTAGTGCACTCGACATGGGTGAGGATTTTATGTGCTAATGTGTTTTATGTGCTAGGGTTAGGATTTTCACTTGTCTTAGCATATAGACTAGGTACACACACACACACACACACACACACGTGCATTACATCCGTGTCACATATAAACCATTCACAAGCATTTCACTAAGCATGTGTAACCAATAAAGTCAATAAAATACAAAAAATGAATAATAAATAATAAGAAAGAACGAAAATGGTAATAATGATTTTAATAAAAATTTGTTGAAAATGAATGTGATTGTAGGGCGAAATAGCAACTGATTCAAGCATCGTTTGGTTTAGAGATTCTACAGCGAGACTAGTAAGAAGGGAAATCACCATCAATCCCAAAATGCCACAGGAAGCAAATGCTAGAGAGATAGCCGAGTTAAGGGAAATTGTGGAGTGGAAAGACGAACGAATGAGTCAAATGATGACTATGATGGAGACCATGGCACAACAACCACCACCTTCAAATTTGCAAGTTGTCTATCCTCCTCCAACAGGAAGGGTAGAAGAAGATTGGTTTGATGACCCAGAAATATAGAGGGTTGAGGTTCCCCGGGCAGAAAGATAAAAGATTGGAAAAATTGAAAAAGCTGAGATATTTTAGAAAGTGGAAAAACTCAAGAGGGTAGTTCGCAAGGCTCAGGGAGTCGACACCTACTTGCTTGAAGTAGAGGGGTTATATGAAGGAACGAGGGAGACATTGCCTACCAGCTTTAAGATGCCAATCTTTGAAAAGTTTGACGGCACAGGGGACCCCCGCAGTCATGTGCAAATGTGCATCGGGGCCTTTCAGCCTAGTGGTCTGAGCACCACGATGATGGCTACCTTGTTCCAAAAACTCTAAAAAGAGCGGCCTTGGTATGGTATCTCGTGATTGAACTGAGCAAGACAACAATATGGGAAGAAGTGGTGAAACTAGTAGTTGCACAATATGAGTATAATCAAAAAATATATGTGATAGTTCGAGACATAGAAACCACAATGCAGGAGTACAAGGAATCATTTTCCAAGTACTTAAGCTAATGAAGGGAGAAAGCCACAAAGATGATCCAAAGGCCATCAGAGAAGGAGCAGATCAGAATGCTAATGAAGAATTTGTAACTAGTGTATCAAGAAAAGATGAGATTCCAATTCATCAACATGTTTGCTAAAGTATTTGATGTGGGTATTAGAATCGAAGAAGTTATTCACGATGGAGTAATTAAGAGAGATGAACCACAAGGGAGGTATAAGAGGCCAATTTATGGATCGGTGGAGGGCATTCAGGGGATCATTCTGAACCCACTACTCTTAGTATGCCAATTGATCTAAAGAAAAAACTTGACAATATAGGGAATCATCTGAGGATGGAGAAACCGTAGAAAAAAATTTCAAACTTTGGAGTGTCACTATCCACGGCCCTTGATAGATTGGTAGCAAAGGGGCATCTTCGCTTATTGGAGCCACAACCTGTGCCAAACCCACTTCCTGGGAGGATCTATACTGCAAATTTCACAAGTTTAAGGGGCATACCACCGATCGGTGCACAAGGCTAAGGCACGAGATTCAAGATCTAATTGATAACAAGGTGACATCTGACTTTCCTGTCAATGCTCCCACTGTTACAAGGAATCCTCTACTGAACCATCAGGTTATATTACAACCACAGGGTATTTATTCCATGGAATTAGAGGAGGTTTCTTTTGATCCATTAGAATTGAATAATAAGGTGGGCCAACTAAAGAAATCTTATCAGTTTGTCTGAAAGCATAATGATCTACACTCTTGGAAGTTTAGAAAAGGGTCAGTCAGAAGAAGAATTTAGGGAAGGAACGATAAAAAGGGCTACTACTCTCGATTCGCCGGCTCATGAAATAGTTAATTCCATTTGGTATAAAGAAGAGGGTGACCAGAGTATTGATCAGATCAGCAATAGTTTATGGTGCAAAAGTGAAAAAGAAGAAGGATTAGGAGGAGAAGACTTAATAATTGCTGAGACCCAGGATGATTTATGGGAAAGGAAGAAAGTTAGCCATTTGACTCGATCAGGGAGGCACTTCAAACCGTACAAGTTGGAAGAGGATCACCCAGGTAGAGAGACTGATAAAGGGAAGGGAAAGGTAAATGAAGAAGAGGAGGAAGATAGGGTTCTCAATCAGATGAAGAAGACACAGGCCAATATTATAGTATGGGGGTCATTAATCTCCTCTAAACGCCAATGGCAAGCAGGCTTGGATGCTTTGAACCAATCAGATGCTTTATCTATATTACCCGAGGGGATCTCGTAGGAATGATCCACACAAAAAAGGTTTCAGTTCTTGCTAACACTTTTACCATAGATGACTTTTCCCTTGGAAGGCCCACCCGTAATAAGCCTTTACATGTCACTATCAAGTTTTTGGGAAACACTCTACTCGCTTGTCTTGTTGATAATGGGTCTGCACTGAATGTATGTCCTTTTCGAGCTACAAAGAGAATGGGCTTACACGAGTCAACATTTATACCATATGAGTAGAAAGTGAGAGCATATGACAATACTTAAAGGGCGATCATGGGCATCATGTTTCTTAATCTCGCTATGGGACCCGTAGAGAAAAAAGCCAAATTTTTTATCATCAATATCCCTGCGTCATTTAATCTCTTGGGTAGACCATGGTTAGATAGTCTAGGTGCAATTCCGTCAACTATACATCAGAAAGTCAAGTGTGTTTGGGAAAAAAAAATTTGCAATATCTTCGGGGATAGCTGGATCCGTCAGTCAGAGGCATCCTCAAGATGCCTAATTCTGGAAGTGCAGTTACAGGGAGAAGAAACATGCTTGGGGGTTTTAAATTTATCAGCATGTTAGAGGATACTAAACCGAGAGAATTCCGCTTTACTTTGATCAGTATCCAAGCCCCTTATAAGTAATGGGAATCATGAGGAAAATGGGGTTCTTTCCAGGGATGGGTTTGGGCATAAAACATAAAGGTTTGCCAGAGTTTCCAAACATTGCAACATAGACTCATACTCGTGGGTTGGCTTACCGTCCACTGAGAGAAGAGCTGAAAATGATAAAGAAGGCAGCCGATGCTCCGATAGAGCCATATCTAAAAGCACTCCATGGGTACTTCATCAAAGAAGGAGAAGATTTGGCCTTCTATGGCTTTCCGGAGCCATGGATGGATCACATTGATTAATGTTTGAAACCAAGTTTGAGATCTTCTTCGCACACGAGTTCTCCCATGGTACCAAAAACCAAAGATGGGGAAATCTAATGAATGAGTATTACACGTTAAATATTATGCATTTATTTTATTTTATTCAGGTTTTGGGATTCTAACAGATCGAGTGCCTTGGAAGGCCGACCTACTTATCCCCGAGTGGGTATCAAGTCCAAAGTAGTTCTACTAAGGCTTAAAAAAAGGTGCCATTTAGGCAGTTGTTAACTACCGAACCGAGCAGGTTGCCTACGTATCCCCGAATAGGAATCAGTCAAGCGTAGTTCAGTGATGTAGGAGGTCTTGAAGGAGAGAGGCTCAGGCAAAATATTTTTAGAGGCAATCAAGATTGATTAGCTATTTAAATTCAACCCCATCTAGGTCCATGAGGTAAGCAGCCCCTTCAGAAAGGAGCATCTTGATAACATATGGCCTGACCCAGTTGGGATTGAATTTTCCTCTAGGATTGTAAGCATGCGTTGTAAGTTCTTTGAGGACCAGGTCACCCACAGCAAGCTTCTTCGGGCTATCCTTTTTTGATATCCCCGAGTATGATTCAATGTTACTAATCTCTTCACATCGAGCAACATTAACTCTTTATACCTCCCCCATGTCCATTCAGCTCAGTTACCTGACATTCTGCTAAAACCCTAAGCGAAGGTATTTCTACCTCAATCGGAAGGATGACTTCCATCCCATAAATCAATGAGTACGATGTAGCCCCTATAGAGGTCCTTATAGAAGTCTGATATCCCCACAATGCAAATGGTAGCATATCGTGTCAATCCTTGTAAGTATCTGTCATTTTTCCTAGGATAGCTTTAACATTCTTATTTGCTGCTGCTACTGCCCTATTCATCTATGGCTTATGGGGGAAAGATTGATGCTGGCCAATCCTATACTTTTCTAGGAGTGGGATAACTTCTCCCTGAAAGTTACTGCCGTGGTTAGAAATAAATTAATTCGGAACCCCATATCTACAAATTATGTTTTTCTAGATGAAACTCACTACAACTTTAGCCTTCAAGGTTACATAAGTTGCAGTATCTACCCATTTGGTGAAATAATCAATAGCCATGATTATGTATCAATGTCCATTGGATGCTCTTGGGACAATCTTATCGATCATATTGAAGGAAAAAGAGGTTTAAAAATTATGTTAAAACATATTAGAATGCCCAGATCTACTACTCGTCAATTCCATAAATGTGTACTAACAATAAGGGAAAAGAGTTTATACCTCCGGTCTTGAACCCAATTTTGATTGTCTTCTTCCCTGATGGTACAGCAGCCTCCACTAGGTTGTCTTTACCCTTACGAGTCCTACAGATGCCTGCCGGAAGGACTAAGGTTGGTGGGAACCCTATTAGAGAGGAAAGAGAAGGTTTGGGAGCTCTAAAATTAGTTTCTGCAGCTTCAGGCGTGTTAAAATGACGAACACTTTTTTCTGGACACAGCTGCCCTATTTATAGATTCCTAGAACCAACCTAATGTTCGAACGATCGAAGTGGCTTCGGTGGATCGGAGCTTCAATCGATCGAACTAGCTTCGAGCAATCGAATCTTCCAAGACTTCAATCGATCAAGAAACCTTCGATCGATTGAACCCACCTTGATAAGATCCTCATATGCGTTTCTAAGCATCCTAGAAGAGCTAAGAGTGGGACCTCCTAGGCACTTTATTGTTGGCTCATACCAGTTGTTAATTCCCATGACCAAACTCTTTGATCAGCAAACTAACCAACTGATCAGTTAATGTTTACTCCACTATAAAATGATAACTGAACTCCAACGCAAAAGAACATATCCGAAGTGATAACTAGACTTGTAGGGTGTATTAATATCCCTCTACATTTAGCATTCGTAATCATATTCAGGTAGTCGGATAACTGTTACTGTCAACTTGAATCATGAATACTTCTTGTATTCCTTGAGTCCCATTCATCTCTCATGATTACCAAATATGTTGATAACTACTCTGAATTAGAGGGTAGATTCTCAGTAATCAACTTGGTGATGTTCTCAGGGGAATGCTTACTCTGAATTAGAGGGTAGATTCTATCTTGACAATATATGTTCACAACCCTGTGAACATAACATACCCAAGATACCTAAGTGTTGATCTTTTATACACATCAATGATTGGTAAGTTAAAGCAGCCATATCCACAGTTTGTGTCCGTAATCATCTCAAGATTGAGAACACGTACCTTATACAAGTTATGAGTTCCTATCGACTGTTCACAGTCTTAAGTGTCAATAGGAAATCTTAGGTCTGTCAATGCACTATAAGCACTAGCATATTAACTAAGAGTTACACTCTAGTGATTGTGATTTATCACTCCATCCAATGGTGGTTAATCATGCTACAGTGTAAACCTGATGAGATATCCAGTCTCATCATCCACTGTGACAATCTCAAAGTATCAAAGAATAATAATTCGTATCTCACTTGTATGTATCTCACACATACACGAATTACTTACTATGATACATAAGGATTAATAATCATCTTATGAAAGAAACATACACAATGAAATGTAAAGTTGATATCCATATATTAAAATGTCAATGTCTCATACATAAAGTAATGGTTTGAGGGCATAAACCCAACAAACTCCCACTTGCACTCATAACCATACAAGATTGTATCAGAGACCTAGACTATCTAAATGACGATCAAAAGACCTTCTGTGGCAAGGCCTTTGTAAATGGATCCGCAAGATTGTCAGAGGTGGCAATCTTGCTGACAGTCACATCTCCACGTTAAACAATATCTCGAATTAGATGATATTTCTCCTCTATGTCCTTTCCCTTTCCGTGGTTGCTTAGTGCAAAGAAGGGGTATTTGTAAAATACAACCGCGCTAAAAGGAAGAATTGTATTAGTTTTTACCACAACTTCCCGTGTTATCCGCAATTTGCATTACAAGGCTAATTTTTATACAATATGATTAATCTATGATAAGTTGTATTGTTTTAGCTGTTGTTTGTGCAGATTACTGCTGTGTGGATTGAACAGTTGAACATCAGAATAAATGGAATGCTGGAATGCAAACAAAAGAAGTCAAAGCTAAAATGTGAAGTTCGATCGCTCTAAGAAGGTTCGATCGATCGAGCGTTCGATCGCTTGAAGAGTGTTGAAGCGCTTGAAGAGTAAGGGTTCGATCGATCGAGATCTGTTCGATCGATCGAACGGGGTATTTCCAGTAACATTTACGTGCGCAGCAGATGCGGGTTTTTAACCCTAGTTTCTTAGGTTTTCTATATATATGCGTTTTGTACACGTCCATAGGGACGCCCACTTTTACATTTTAACAGTTTAGAAGGAGAGATAGAGAGTTTGCTTGGTTTTTGTAGGTTTTTCATTGAATGTTCGTATTGTGGATTGGATTTCTCGAAGCTTATACAAGTATCTTTCATTCCAGGTTATATATTTATTGCTTATTCATATTCTGCACGTGTTAGACGTAGTTCAATCGCTTGTTTTACAGTGTTGCATGCTAGATATTTATAAAACCATAGATTTTATAGTTTTCATGAATAACTCGCAACCAAACAGGGTATTAATGTTTTCTTACGTTAAAAATCAATCCTCGACACTCCAGACGATGTCTGAGTAGTCCCAGGTTGGGAGAACACGATGAAACAGTGATCTCCAGCCTCTGCCATGCAGCAGAATAATCACTGTGTTCGATCGATCGAAGTTAGTTCGATCGATCGAACCAGAGACAGTCAAGCGATCGAAGTTGGTTCGATCGATTGAGGGATGAAGGTCTTCGATCGATCGAAAGCGCGTCGATCGATCAAACTCTCGGATTCTTGAGGATGTTCCCTGCAGTATTCCAGGACTTTTTGTTTTAGGATTTGTTATCATTCTGTCCCAAATAAATGCTCAGTTTGTCAAAACAGTTTTAAAACTAAGGCCCTAAGGCATTTTCTTTCAATACATTTTGCAAACCATCTTCAATGCTAACACCATTGAGGATGCGAGTCTTAACTATTGGATTAAACCGCTTTCAAGTATTTTAATTTAACTGTGATGATATGGTCCCGGTCATGAAAGGGCCATAGAATCTTTATCTTTTGAGGAATACGGAAAACTGTAGGTAATGTACTCCTTTGTGCTTCAAGGCAAATGCATGGTAGATGGCTAGGTTATTGCGGATTCGTGTAATCCCAACACTTTCTTTTTAAATTTAAACTCCTTAATTCAAAGTACTGTTTTAGTTAGTTAGTTTGATTGTTTAGTTTATTTTAATCATTTTCATTAGTAATCCTTGTTTGTGGAACTTCGTGTTCCGCACCATCATTCAATCTTAGTTATTTTATTTTGTTTTCTTTGAGGATAGTCTAAATCAATAGGTCAACACCTTCCCTGTGGGATCGACCTGGTCTTACCAGATATTACTTGCACGTCTACCTACACTTGGGTATTGCACAAGAGCGCACAAGATTTTTCTCGTGTCAAGTTTTTGGCGCCGTTGCCGGGGAAGGCGACGATCAATTCCTTAGATTACCTCAGTCTCTCTTCATCTCTTTCTATTTTTATTTTTCTCTTCTTTTAAGTTCTTTTGGGTAAGTTCTCACCCTAGGGACCCTCTCAGTTCATGTCCGAGAATTCCATTGAAGGAATTTTTGGAAATCCTTTCTATCTGTCTGACTCTAATAGCTCCATCAACCCCATAGCCACTCCAACTGCATCAATGGATGATCATCAGAGTGAAAATGGTGACAATGTTGTGGTACCAATCGATGAGGCACTCCGTCCTCTTTGCGATCTCATGCAACCAGAACATGCACCTACGCCCTCTTGCATTCAAATCCCACCGCATAATGGCGAATTCCAGTTTCGCAATGGGATGATTCAACTGCTTCCCACTTTTCATGGGATGGAAAGCGAGAAGGCGTATTTACATGTCACCGATTTCGAGCATGTTTGCAAAACATTCTCGCAAACTTGTCCTAGGGAGGTGACGCATTTAATGCTATTCCCCTTCACTTTGAAAGATAAAGCGAAGGCGTGGCTCCACTCCCTAAAACCTAATTCAATTTTCACCTGGCATGCGATGCGCACCGCGTTTTTGAAGAAATTCTATCCTACTCGCATGACCACAGACCTTCAGCGTCAAATCAATTCCTATAAACAAAAGAGCAATGAAACCTTCACACAAGCGTGGGAGCGTTTCAAAGATTTGCTTCTCTCGTGCCCACACCATGGGTTTGAGAAATGGCGAACTATCAGCTTCTTTTATCAGGGATTGAATGGTGAAACAAAGAAGTTGGTGGAAACAATGAGCTCGGGACCATTTCTGCGTAAAAACACTGAAGAGGCCGAAGCCCATTTCGAATGGTTAGCTGAATACGCTCACGAATGGTCAAATTCTGACAATATCTCACGCTCACAGATATCCTGTGTAGAGGAGAAAAGCCTATACCAGCTAACCAATGAAGATCACCTCATGACTAAGTATGCAGAGCTGGCAAAGAAGGTAGAGGAGTTAAGTATGAAAGGAGAGAGCTCTAGGCAAGTCTTGCCTGAAGAACCATGTGGCACATGCAACATGTTGGGACATACAACTCAATATTGTCTTAATGTGCCACATTTTCAAGAGCAAGCCCCTATAGAGATGAATGCCATGCAAGGTTTTCGAGGGGCGGGGAATTCCAACAATAACTTTCAAAATAACAATAGATGGAATCACCCCGGTTTTGATTGGAGAAATAATGTTGGGGCCCAAAATCAATATCAACAGCAACCCTACAACAACAATCAATATCAAGGGCAAAACAATAGGCCAGCCCAGCATTACAATCAAAACAGAACCAGTAATTACAATCAAGCTCAACCCTCTAATGCACCACAAACCAATACCTATGTGCCACCGCACAAGAAGGTACAAGAAGAAGAGCCACTTGCTAATGCCAATCTAACGCAGCAACTCATACAGATGATGAGTAGAATATCTGCCACATTAGAAAGGATAGATGCACGACAAGAAGGTTCAGGAGGAACATTCCCTGCCCAACCACTTCCAAATCCAAAGGGACATAACAATGGTCCTAACAATCAAGAACATGCTAAAGCTGTGACTACACTGAGAATTGGAAAAATCATAGGAAAAAGCATGCCTCCGTCCACTCCCGAAGTGTACGATGAGGAGGAAGTGGTGGATAAAGAAGTTGAGGTACCATCTACTCAAGAGGAGGAGCAGTCTACCAATGACGATCCTATCAAGGCAAACATTGCAGCTCCTGGAGTAGAGGAAGAAGTTGAGCGAAGGCCTGGAAAGGAATCTGTTAAGGAGGAACCACCAAAATGCCCCTTTCCTGCACCTTATCCTCAACGGTTGAAGAAACCCAAGAATGAGACGAAGAATCAGGAGTTTCTGGAACTGTTTAAGCAAGTTAAGATTAACCTTCCACTCCTAGATGCTATCAAGCAAGTGCCGGCCTATGCTAAGTATCTCAAAGATCTATGCACGGTCAAGAGGAGGCAAAGCGTGAAAAAACATGCTTATGTCGCATGTCAAGCCAGTGCGATCATTCAAAATGAGTTGCCTCCAAAACTCAAAGATCCCGGCACACCTACTGTCTCATGCAGAATTGGGAATCAAAAAATAGACAACGCACTCCTCGATTTAGGAGCAAGCGTGAACCTGCTGCCATACTCAGTCTATAAACAGCTAGGGTTGGGTGAACTCAAACCCACCCGAGTTGCGTTGCAATTGGCAGACAGATCTGTAAAGTACCCTAGAGGGGTGTTAGAGGACGTCCTTGTCCAAATAGACACTTTTGTCTTTCCGGTTGATTTCGTGATATTGGACACAGAACCTGTGTCTAATCCTGGTGCACATATCCCGGTTATTTTTGGACGCCCATTCCTCAACACCATTGATGCCACAATCAAGATTAGAACTGGTATCATGACTATCGTATTCGGGAACATGACGTTGAATATCAAGATCTTCTCTAATCCCCGACCTGAAGAATACGATGATGAGGAAGAAATCCATTATATAGACACGGTCATTGAAGATGAAGTTGACTTGGTCGACTATAAAGATCCTTTGGAAGTTGTGATGACTCAATTTGGCGATATTTATCAGCCTGCTGAGTCCACCCCATTGGATGCTGACCTGAACCAGACGTGTCTTATGATGGATACGAAAGAGGAGGATAGAGCCGATTGCATGTGGATACAGCCATATGAACAACTGCCTCCTAAAACCAAGTTGGTAATGCCCTCTAGTTTCCAGTTTCCGGAGTTAGAATTGAAGGAGCTTCCCAAAGAGCTAAAATACGCATTCCTAGGGACTGGAAAAACTTATCCTGTGATCATTTCATCTGTTTTAACTCATGAACAGGAAAGTAAGCCAGTGGAAATGCTTACCAAGCATAAGGATGCTATGGGATGGACAATTGCTGACCTCAAAGGCATAAGCCCATCCATATGCACGCATAAGATATATCTGGAGGAAGACGCTAAACCCTCAAGGCAAATGCAAAGGCGTCTGAACCCCAACATGCAAGAAGTAGTTAAAAAAGAAGTGCTTAAACTACTTGATGTTGGGATGATATATCCTATATCTGATAGTCCTTGGGTTAGTCCTACCCAAGTAGTTCCAAAGAAAGCAGGCATAACGGTCATCCCGAACAAAGATGGTGAATTGGTACCAACACGTGTTCCCACTGGATGGAGGATGTGTATTGATTACAGGAAGTTAAATACTGTGACCCGAAAGGACCATTTTCCTTTGCCATTTATGGATCAAATGCTAGAACGCGTGGCGGGTCACAAGTATTACTGCTTCTTGGATGGATACAGTGGATATAATCAAATTGAGATTGCTCCTGAAGATCAGGAGAAAACCACATTCACGTGTCCATTCGGTACTTTTGCCTACCGACGAATGCCGTTTGGCCTATGCAATGCACCGGCTACCTTTCAGCGGTGCATGCTGAGTATATTCAGTGACATGGTCGAAAACATCCTTGAAGTTTTCATGGATGATTTTTCAGTATTCGGCCATAGCTTGGAAGATTGCCTTAGCAATCTCGAGCAGGTTTTAATGAGGTGTGAGGACAAACACCTAGTCTTGAATTGGGAGAAGTGTCACTTCATGGTGACCAAGGGAATAGTCCTCGGCCACAAAATATCTGATGAAGGAATTCAAGTGGATAAGGCTAAAATCGACATAATCTCAAATTTACCTGTTCCCCGTACAGTAAGAGACATTCGTTCATTCTTGGTGCATGCAGGTTTTTATCGTCGATTTATCCAAAATTTCAGTGCAATTTCTCGACCCCTTTGTCAACTTCTTGTCAAAGATGCACCTTTCGAGTGGTCAGAGAGTTGCCAAAAGTCCTTTGAGGATCTAAAAGATCTCCTCACCTCCGCACCTATAATACAGGCACCCGACTGGAGTTTGCCTTTTGAATTAATGTGCGACGCTAGTGATTACGCCATTGGCGCAGTCCTAGGCCAGAGAAAGGACAATAAGCCACATGTGATATACTACGCCAGCCGAACCTTGAATGACGCTCAAATGAATTACACTACCACTGAGAAGGAGCTGATGGCTGTTGTATTCGCCCTGGACAAGTTTAGGTCTTATCTGATAGGGTCACCAATCGTCTGTTTTACAGATCATTCAGCCCTCAAATATCTGCTGACAAAGAAAGACGCTAAACAACGGCTTATTCGCTGGATACTCTTACTCCAAGAGTTTGATCTAACTATCAAGGACAAGAAAGGAGTAGAGAATGTGGTTGCGGATCATTTATCCCGGTTGACTTTTGTTGACAATACTGAATCCCAATCCATTAAAGATGAGTTCCCAGACGAACAGCTACTGGCAGTAAGTAGTCTGCCTTGGTATGCTGATATTGTAAACTACCTTGTCACGGGTGAAACACCAACTCAGTGGTCGAACCAAGATAGGAAACGGTTCCTCTCATTCGCGCGTCACTTCTTCTTTGATGACCCATACCTTTTCAAGTACTGTGCTGATCAGGTCATCAGGCGCTGCGTCCCCAACGAGGATATAACCGTAATTTTAGCGTCATGCCATTCTGAGGCATGCGGTGGCCACTTCGCGTCACAAAAGACCGCACAAAAAGTCTTACAGAGCGGTTTTTACTGGCCCACAGTCTTCAAAGATGCTTATTCCTTTTGCAAGACATGCCAACGCTGTCAAAAGCTTGGAACCATTTCTAAAAGGAATTCTATGCCTTTAACCCCTATCATCACAATTGAGATATTTGATTGTTGGGGCATAGATTTTATGGGCCCATTTCCCAAGTCTAACAACTGTAAATACATACTCCTTGCTGTCGAGTATGTATCCAAATGGGTAGAAGCGATACCAACGAGACGAAATGACCACAAAACGGTCATGTCATTTCTAAGAGAGCATATTTTGTCTCGTTATGGTACTCCGAAAGCTTTATTAAGTGACCAAGGCAAGCATTTCTGCAATAGGCCCTTGGAGTCACTTCTCAAGAAATACGGAGTCCATCATAAAATCGCTCTTGCCTATCATCCACAGTCTAATGGGCAAGCAGAATTGGCTAACCGAGAAATCAAGCATATTCTCGAGAAGACGGTTAGTTCCAATCGAAAAGACTGGGTATACAAATTGACAGACGCGTTATGGGCATACCGTACTGCCTATAAGACGAATCTTGGTATGTCCCCGTACAGATTGGTTTACGGGAAAGCTTGCCATCTTCCTGTTGAAATTGAACATAAAGCTTACTGGGCAACGCGCTCATTGAACTTTGATATTCAAGAAGGAGGTCAGCTACGCAAGCTCCAACTTGCAGAGCTAGAGGAAATACGACGAGATGCGTATGACTCTGCAAAGTTGCATAAGGAAAAGTTGAAGGCTCGCCATGATCGTACGATTTTTCGTAAATCATTTGAGCCGGGGCAGAAAGTCTTGCTGTATGACTCTCGCCTCCACCTTTTCCCAGGAAAACTCCGTTCCCGTTGGACAGGCCCATTCACCGTAAAAACTGTTTTTCCACATGGGGCGGTTGAGATTGTCAATCCAAAGAACGATGATTGTTTCAAGGTCAATGGCCAAAGATTGAAACCGTTCTTGGAAAACTTCCAAACTGAAGTTGAGCACATCCAGCTGGATGAGCCCAACTATTCTCATGATTAATAATCCAAAGTGAAGTTCCAATTGTTGTTGTATTTCTTTTCTTTCCCTGCATTTTAGTTTCTCTCTCTTTTGCTTCTTTTTGGTTTTCGTTCTTTATTTCGTGTTTGTGATGTAGTTCTAATCCATTATTCCTTAAACCACTCTGTTGCAGGTGCGTAGATGCGAGGTGATGATGTTCATTCTGTCGGTTCTTGGGCTGATTCAGAATGTCGCTGTGGCACCTGGATTGAGGGTGAACTCATACCCTGCCCCTTGCTTCATCAGGACCCTGAAGCTCATTCTCTTATTGATGCTGCTCAAGGGTACATTCCATATCCACCAGCCCTCCTGGACATCAATCCATACGAAAATATGGGATTTCAGGATGATGATGATGTGGAGGAGGATGACGACCTGTACATGGGACGTATGGTGGATGATGCACTCATGGCCCAGTGGGAGAATGACGATATGTGGGAGCCATGGGAGGATCATGACCTTCAGGATGTCGTCCCAGACCGCCACAATGCTGTTTTCGTTTTCGTGGACGATTTCCTTGTTCCTGAGTTGGTCCCATACCACTACGTGCACCTGAGCTACTTGCTATTCAGGCTCCAATGCCCCTTACCAGCTAGTGCACTTTGGGAACCTACGCCAATAGTGAGGTTGGAACTTGTCGCATTTCTTAGTATTTTTGTTTCTGTTCGTTGTTTTTCTGTTCATTGCTAATTCGTGTTTCTTGTGTTCTGTTGTTTTAATTTCAGTTTATTGTCTTTTTGTCCAGGATTGTCACTATGTTCCTAAATGGCATCCCGGTTTTCCTTCCACATCAACTGATTCATGGTCTTGGGCCCTACATAAGGCCCCCACACACTTCGCCGCGAGAGGACAGTCCGTTGCGAAATCACACTCCTTTATCCTTGTCTCCGTCCGGATCACCTCTTGCATGGGCTATCAATTCTTTGGAGATTCCAGATTTGTTTGATGATGTCCTTGCTGCTTTTCGATTGTTCTGGGAAAGGGAATCATCGAGTTTGGACTTCACTTCTGACGATTCGGCGAGTTATGAAGAGATTGTGGAAGAGGAAATCTTTATACTCGAAGATTAGTGCTGCATTTCAGTTGTTTTTGTTCAATTTCATCTTTTGTTTATCAACTGGAATGTAATCCTTGACGGAATTTTTATTGGTTTTAGTTTTAGTTTTATTTTTGGTTTTCTTTAGTTAAATAAGGTTTTAACCACAGTTGGGGATAATTATGTTGCAATTTGGATGCACTTATAAAGTTTTATTTTTATATATAAATTGCAATTTTCTATTCTGAGGATGAATGTCTGTCATACATGCTTGTACTTCAACTGTTTTTCAGTCTCTCTGTATGTCCAGAATTATTTCTGATAGTTGGGGGTGATGTGGTTCATGCCCCAATTGAATTCTGGAATTTTCGTGTTCGATCGATCGAACCCAGTTCGATCGATCGAAACCTGGATGTTCAAGCGCTTGTAGTTTATGTTCAATCGATTGAGGGATTTGTGTTCGATCGATCGAACATAGTTCGATCGATCGAACGAGGCATTTAAACGAGGCGTCTTCAGGACACCTCTTCATTTCCCTCACTCTCACTTTCAATCGCTCGAAGACAGAAGGGGGGGGGGGGGGGGGCGACTCGGAAAATTTCGATTTCTGGCATCCAAAAGGAAGCCCTGATCAATCCTCTGATCATCCTCATCGTCATCTCATCATCACTTCCATCTCCACTGCGAGTACTAAACTGAGGTAGGCCCCACTTGTTTGTAGTTTCCTTTTCCTTAATGTTCGTGTTAGAAAATCCCAAGGGGGTGTCCCCTTGGTCTTAGGATCTCTTTTTGTTAGTTAGGTGTTTGTGTAACCTTCGTTTTCGTTTCGTTTCTGCGATAGCTGAACACCGCTGTGTTCGATCGCTCGAACTGGTTTCGAACGATCGAAGGGTAGCTGTTCGATCGATCGAACAATGTTCAAGCGATCGAAGTCGACTCCAGTTCAATCGATCGAACTTCAGCAGTGTTAGTTTTGTTTCTTTTTCTCCCTGTTCTTATCTGTATCCTGTGTGGTCTTATTTTCAGGACTGCCAGATGAATCCAGTGACGGGCTACCACAAGTCTAAGCCCCTCAGCCGTATTATACCAGATCCGGTACCTGCACACGGGTTCCGGAATGACGAGGATAGGCTGTGGTACGAGCGGCACTTTCAGACGAGGATGGTGATGGTCGAGCGGCCTATTGAGCACATCTGGACAGAGAGCCCATGGTTCCTTACACGGATCCGCTCTATGCCTCATTGGTTCCACCTCCTGTCGTTGGCCAAGAGTGTCAACCTGTCTTGGATTCGCGGTGCTTGCGCGACTATGATCAGCGACCCGGTTGCACCATTCACCTACCATGCCTTCTTCCGGAGTCGCTCATTCATTATCAGTCCAGCCACCGTTTCAGCCGCGTTGGGGGTACCAGAGGTACCAGATTATGTTTGCCCCCACCGGCCAGATGCACCCGTGACCCCACCATCCACTATTATCCGGGAGCTCACTGGAGGCGCCGTTCCGTCTTGGGATGGCGATGCTTTGATCGAGGACCACTTGCTCACTGATGACTACCACATGCTTCATTTGGTCCTCAGCAACTGCCTCCTAGTGACTTCCTATCGAGAGAAGATCGCGGCTTGGTATGCGCGAGTCTTATATGCAGTGGGGACGGGACAGCCTGTTTGTATACCACGCCTATATATTGATTTTATGGTCCACCCCACCCGTTATATCTCGTCCAGGAAGCACCTGAAGGGTGCTTGGGCTATTCAGAGGGTCATGGCTGATGCCGGGTTCCTCGAGCTCGCTGGGGATGATATCCGCCCTTCTCCCCGCAGATTTAGCGAGGCGGCTGCTCGCCGCTCCGACGCCCAGAAGAGGAAGCGAAAGGGGAAAGGGAAAGCACGAGTGCGGGGGAGGAAGAAGAGGCGAGGTGGGACGGACACAGAGGCCGGTGCTTCAGGGACACCTACTGAGGTGGAGGAGCTTGATTCGGATGATGAGGATGATCCAGTTGCTGCGGTTCAGCAGTTTGAGCTGCGACAGCGGTCGCAGACTCAGGCCCAGGGAGAGTCTTCTTCTTCTATGCCTCTCCCGACAGTTCACGAGCTATTATTGGAGGAGAGAGAGGCCAGGATTAGACTCGAGGGCAGGATAGACCATCTCCAGACTCTACTGGAGTCCATTTTGATTCAGATCGGGGTTGAGTCGACTGTTCATTCTACTCCGCATCCATCGACGACCCCGTCTGCACCACCTACCACTGTGCCATCATCTGATGCTGCCCCAGATTCTGAGGCTGCTGATCCTTTTTCCACCGCTGCTTCCGAGCCATCTGCTGCCGCCCCTGCTACTACCATATTGCCGCCTACTCCCATCGACATCCCTTCTGATATAGCCGATGATACGCCGTCTGGGGTCGATTAGTTTTAGTTGGGGAGGTGGTATTTATGTATTTTTGGTAGGTTGGATAGATGTTGGTGGTTTTGGTTGTATTATGTGGTTAGTTGTTTTTTGTATGGACATTATGTATCTCTGTTTGTATTTTATTATGTTCATATTACAGTGGTTTGGTTTGTTGGATCATGGTTTTATCGTGTTATTCTTATTTATTGATCCTGTTTGTTTTGGAGATTGTGTTCTACTTTTCTATGCTAGGTTGCTTTGCTTGCGATCATCATTTGCTCTATACAGGTGATACCCATCTATTTTATTTATTGAAAATCAACTTCTGGGGACTTTGTTGTTTTCAGTTGGGGGTAGGAGACAATAGATAGGTATACACCCGTAATAATCAGGTTTTGCACTTAGATATGTTTTAAATTTAATAAGAGCACAGTCTGTTAAAATTTTGAAAATTTTTAATCGTATTGTTAGAATAACTCTGAATAATCTCTCCTGCTTGTTGATTAGACAATGACACATTTGTAGTATTCTCATCTTTTATGGATTAAATCCACGCGTTTTTCTGTATCACTGAAATAAATTGCATTTGTAAAGCTATTATGTACCCAACACTTTTGTGCACTAATTGGCAGCCATGTAGAAAACTTGAAAATTGAGTTAATATGATTATTGTGCGAAAAAGAATAAGTAGTGGAGGCTAATAACCCTTTGTGAGCTATTGAGCCAGTCGTCATTTCTGAGGGGATTCTCATACATTGTCGAATGGTCTTTTCTTGCATATATTTCGTGAATTCGTTGTTAAGTCTCAGTTTTCTTTAAAGTTTTGACTGCTTGTTAGAGGAGAACGTTCAGGATTTACCAACTAAACTCAATGAACACTTAAGTGCTAAAAATTGAAAGTTGAGAAAATGATTCAAGCCATCGTTTACCCATTCTTTTACCTGATATAACTATCACCTACATTCATTGAATTGTTTCATCCCTGATCCCACACCTTAATTAAATATTTCCAATATAATCATAAGAATTCATACCCTTGATCTATACCTTGACCTCATCGAGCCGTTTGATATATTTGTTGGGAATGAGTCATCAAAGTATGTGAAATGGAAGAAAGTAGTTGTGGGATATATCTAAAAAAAAAAAAAATGATGATGAATGAAGGTTATAAAAAAAAAAAAAAAAAAAAAAAAATATAAGAAATGAATGGGAGATTGGGTGGAGAAAAGAATTAAGGTTAAAAAAAAAAGTTGAAATTCCATCACATACTAAAAAAACACACTCTTCTCTACAACCCTCCTACCTACTAAATAAAAGACGCAAGTTAAAGTCTTGAAGATTCTCAATAATTGATTTGAACATGGAAGTGTGAGTTGAGTTATCCACGGTATTTCGCTCCTCTAGTAAGTAGTGTTCCATTCATGAGACTATACACTCTTAAAAAAGTCCGTTTTTCATAGAGTCGAGTATGAAAGAATTAGCATTTATAATATCATCTTTATCAAAGCTTTCATACGATGTGCGATCATTGTAAAGCAAGTTTCTGAGAGACGTTCTTTTTTAGTGTGACCAATGTGAGAATTGAGCTAAAACTGCAAGTTTTCCAAAGTACAATAGTCTATATAACTCTTAATAAGGTTGGACGCATGGTTGTTAATTTCACACACACACGGGTGCATGATGGTAATACATGTGTTATATTTTACTTGGTGATATAGGGGAGCATGTGGGTCTCTTTCATGGGTTGATAGAGGATATTATATTATTGTGGAGTTTAGTTAACAATTTAATGGAAAGGTGAATTCTACAAGTTATTCTAATTCTTTTTGAGCTTAAAATTGAGAATTTTGTGGGTATATTCACTGCAAACCCTCACGAGACAACACTCGTCCACTAGGGGGAACCTAGGGGTTTAACGGCTTGTTGCATTCGCTAAATGCAACCGCGATTCCTGCGAAAGTGAGTTAGGATTTTTCTTTCTATCTTAGTTTAGGTTGTTTTTAGTTTTTCTTTGTTTCTTAGTCATGGTAGTATTAGTTTAGGAGTTTTTATTTTATTTTATTTTATTTTCGCTTTATCGCTAGGGACTAGCAATAAGCTAGTTGGGGGTTGTGCAAAGCGGGGGTATTTGTAAAATACAACCGCGCTAAAAGGAAGAATTGTATTAGTTTTTACCACAACTTCCCGTGCTATCCGCAATTTGCATTACAAGGCTAATTTTTATACAATATGATTAATCTATGATAAGTTGTATTGTTTTAGCTGTTGTTTGTGCAGATTACTGCTGTGTGGATTGAACAGTTGAACATCAGAATAAATGGAATGCTGGAATGCAAACAAAAGAAGTCAAAGCTAAAATGTGAAGTTCGATCGCTCTAAGAAGGTTCGATCGATCGAGCGTTCGATCGCTTGAAGAGTGTTGAAGCGCTTGAAGAGTAAGGGTTCGATCGATCGAGATCTGTTCGATCGATCGAACGGGGTATTTCCAGTAACATTTACGTGCGCAGCAGATGCGGGTTTTTAACCCTAGTTTCTTAGGTTTTCTATATATATGCGTTTTGTACACGTCCATAGGGACGCCCACTTTTACATTTTAACAGTTTAGAAGGAGAGATAGAGAGTTTGCTTGGTTTTTGTAGGTTTTTCATTGAATGTTCGTATTGTGGATTGGATTTCTCGAAGCTTATACAAGTATCTTTCATTCCAGGTTATATATTTATTGCTTATTCATATTCTGCACGTGTTAGACGTAGTTCAATCGCTTGTTTTACAGTGTTGCATGCTAGATATTTATAAAACCATAGATTTTATAGTTTTCATGAATAACTCGCAACCAAACAGGGTATTAATGTTTTCTTACGTTAAAAATCAATCCTCGACACTCCAGACGATGTCTGAGTAGTCCCAGGTTGGGAGAACACGATGAAACAGTGATCTCCAGCCTCAGCCATGCAGCAGAATAATCGCTGTGTTCGATCGATCGAAGTTAGTTCGATCGATCGAACCAGAGACAGTCAAGCGATCGAAGTTGGTTCGATCGATTGAGGGATGAAGGTCTTCGATCGATCGAAAGCGCGTCGATCGATCGAACTCTCGGATTCTTGAGGATGTTCCCTGCAGTATTCCAGGACTTTTTGTTTTAGGATTTGTTATCATTCTGTCCCAAATAAATGCTCAGTTTGTCAAAACAGTTTTAAAACTAAGGCCCTAAGGCATTTTCTTTCAATACATTTTGCAAACCATCTTCAATGCTAACACCATTGAGGATGCGAGTCTTAACTATTGGATTAAACCGCTTTCAAGTATTTTAATTTAACTGTGATGATATGGTCCCGGTCATGAAAGGGCCATAGAATCTTTATATTTTGAGGAATACGGAAAACTGTAGGTAATGTACTCCTTTGTGCTTCAAGGCAAATGCATGGTAGATGGCTAGGTTATTGCGGATTCGTGTAATCCCAACACTTTCTTTTTAAATTTAAACTCCTTAATTCAAAGTACTGTTTTAGTTAGTTAGTTTGATTGTTTAGTTTATTTTAATCATTTTCATTAGTAATCCTTGTTTGTGGAACTTCGTGTTCCGCACCATCATTCAATCTTAGTTATTTTATTTTGTTTTCTTTGAGGATAGTCTAAATCAATAGGTCAACACCTTCCCTGTGGGATCGACCTGGTCTTACCAGATATTACTTGCACGTCTACCTACACTTGGGTATTGCACAAGAGCGCACAAGATTTTTCTCGTGTCACTTAGCTCCATAAAGAACTTCTTGAGCCAAAAAGCTTCCTTTGCGGCTTCACAAGCATCTACATACTCAGCTTCTGTAGTTGAGTCTGCAATGCATTTATGCTTAATGCTCCTCCAACTGACAGTTTCAGTTCCCAAGGTAAAGAGATGATTGAATGTCGACTTCCTCAAATCTTTGTCTGACATAAAGTCCGAGTCAGTGTATCCCAGTGGAATTAACTCACTACCACCATATATAAGCATGTAATCTTTAATCCTTCTCAAGCACTTAAGAATGTACTTTACGGTTGTCCAGTGTTCTGGACATAGATTTGATTGATATCTACTAACCTTTCCAACAACAAAGCAGATATCTGGTCTAGTGTATAACATCGCATACATGAGACTTCCCAGTGCCGAAGCATAGGGGACTCCTGCCATGCGATTCCTCTCCTCCTGTATTTTTTGACACTGGTCCATGGTGAACGCTAAACCATGCTTGAAAGGTAACAAACCTTTTTTTCAAATTATCCATTGAAAACCTAGTTAGTACCTTATCGATATAACTAGCTTGAGATATTCTCATTATCTTTCACTTACGATCTCGAAAGAGCTTTATTCCAAGAATACAACTCACCTCTCCCAGATCCTTCATATTGAAAGTACTAGCTAGCCAAACCTTAACTATTAACAATGCCACTACATCATTTCCAATGATTAGAATGTCATCAACGTAGAGCACAAGAAAAGCCACCACATTTTTCCTACATACTTCTTGTACACACAAGATTCATCCAAATTCTGTATGAAACCAAATGATTTGACCACTTGGTCAAAACGTATGTTCCAACTCCTGGATGCCTACTTAAGCCCATAAATCGACTTTTGTAACTTGCATACCATGTTACCTTTCCTACCAGCTATGAACCCTTCTGGTTACTGTATATAGATGTACTCCTCAAGATTGCTATTCAAGAATGTAGTCTAGACGTCCATCTGCCAGATCCCATAATCTAGGCAAACAGTAATGGATAAGAGTATTCTAATGGACTTGAGCATGGCTACCGGCGAGAAGGTTTCCTAATAGTCAATGCCTTCCCTCTGAGTATAAACTTTTGCTACAAGCCTGGCCTTAAAGGTCTCAACCTTTCCATCAAATCCTTTTTTTCTCTTGTAGACCCACTTATAGCCAATGGGTTTAATACTGGTTGGAAGTTCTACAAGATCCAAGACCTAATTAGAATCCATAGATTCCAATTTAGCTATCATAGCTTTAACCCAATTAGCTGAGTCTACATTAGTCATTGTCTCTTGGTAAAAACGTATGTTCCAACTCCTATATCTATCAGGCTGGCAGACAATCCTCCAACTAAGAAGAGATACCGGTGCAGAAATGGATGAAGAAGTAGTATTTTCTTGATTTACATCGTTATCAACTGCAGGTTAGACTGAGGGCTCTCCTTCTATCTCTCTAAGATCTATCCTTCCCTTAGGTTTATGGTTCATGATTAATCATCCTAATAGCATTTGTACTAACAAACACTTTCTATTCTCTTGGATCATAAAAATAGCATTCATAAGTACCCTTTAGATACCCTACAAAATAACAAACTTTTGATCTAGAATCCAACTTGCTTATCTTTCCTTTCAGCACATATGGCAGACACCCCCATATCCGGAGATGTTCCATAGAAGGCTTGCGCCCAATCCACATCTCCCGTGGTGTCCTGGGAATAGATTTGCTTGGTACTAGATTTAGTATGTACGCTGCGGTTTCCAAAGCATAACCCCAAAGGAATAAAGTTAACTCCGAACAACTCATCATTGACCTAGTCATGTCTAAAAGAGTTCGATTGCTTCTCTCCGCTACACCGTTCTGCTGAGGCATGCCAGGTGCAGTTAACTGTGACTGAATCCCATTCTGTACAAGGTGATCAATAAACTCATTAGAGAGCCACCTCGATCAGATTGAATGGCCTTGATAGATGTTCCTAATTGCTTCTCCACTTCAGCCCTAAACTCTTTGAACTTTTTAAAGGCTTTAGACTTATGTTGCATTAGGTACACATAACCATACCTAGAGTGGTCCTCAGTAAATGTCATGAAATATCTTAACCACCCCGTGCTCTAATATTTATTGGTCCACACACATCAGTATGAACTAATTCCAACAATCCATTGGTCCTATTACCCTTTGCTGGAAAGGGTCTTTTGGTTATCTTACCCTCTAAACAAGACTTGCAGACTTCCATTGGTTCAAAAACCAAATTGCCTAAGACCCCTTCTTTGACTAGTCTGCCAATCCTATTCAGATTGATATGGCCAAGCCTCATATGCCAAAGCCTTGTTGGATTAGTGGAAGGTTCCTTTATTTTAGATGTTATAGTTACCACTGAGTTACTAAGTTCCATACAAGAATCTTTTGAAATATTGGGAGTAATCACATACAAATCATTTGATTAAGCACCAGAACAAATAAAAGAACCATTTCTTTAAATCACAACTTCAGTTCCAAAGTGAAAAGAATAACCATTATTCGATAAAATGGAAACTGAAATTAAATTACGTCTCATTGAAGGGACGTAAAGTACATCTGTTAAAATCAAAACTTTATTGTCTAGAAATTCTAAAGCTACTACTCCTATAGCAACCGCAGATACGGTTGTGCTAGAACCTAGAGTAAGTACGATTTCCCCATCACTGCACCTCCTGGTTGATCTAAACCCCTGCAATGAATTATAGATATGGTTAGTCGCACCAGAATCAATGCACCAAGTGTTTGAAATATCTGTTATAAAACTTACTTCAATCACATGTAATTCAATCATACCTTGAACTCTTGTAGCTAAAAATTCTAGACAGTTCCTCTTCCAGTGGTCCTTCTCACCGCATTGGAAACACTTTCCTTTGCCTTGGCCACCCACCTTCCCTTTGCCCTTACCTTTTCCCTTGGATTTTGCAATCTTAGGGACTAGTCCAACACTTGGACCACCAGTGCCAGCCTTCTTCTTTCCTCTCTTACCTTTCAGCGTAGATCGGGAAGAAGAAGAGCTTTTCTCAAGGTTCAGAACGTTGCTCCCAGGTTTGATCACCCCTTCTGCTGCCAGTAAATAACTCATTAATTCGATCATTAAAAAAATCCATTTTACTCATATTATAATTCAGTTTAAATTGAGCAAATGATGGCGACAGTGTATTGAGGATCATATCAACTTGGGTTTGTTCATCGATGTTGGCACCCAGGGTCTCTAGCTCGTTTAAATAACCAATAATTTTTAAAACATTTTCTTTGACTAGAGTCCCTTCTCACATCTTTGCACTCATTACCTTTTGCATAGCTACCTACCTGGCAGGCCCGCCATGCTCTCCAAACATCTTTTTCAGGGATTCGATAATGTAACTGGTAGAATTATTTGACTGGAATTGGTGTTGCAACACACCAACCATTGAGGCTAGAATGTAGCAACGGGCCATTCCATTCGACTTTTTCCATTTATCAAACATGCATTTGGCAGCTGCTGAAGCATTTGTCGTAGGTTCTTCGGGGCATGGGATGGTGAGGACATATATGTGATCCTCTGCAGTTAAGGCGATGTCAAGCTTTCATTTCCATTCAGTGTAGTCATTTCTAGTTAACTTGTTTTGAGTGAGTGTGGTGGCAAGTGGACTAAATGTAGATCCAGACATTATGATTTACTGAAAATATCAAAAGACCAAATATATATGGATATAAGAATTTGACAATTTTGAAATAAAAGAATCCTTAAAACTCTCATTTAAAAACAAAGTTGCCGGAATATCAAAACGAAATAGTAAAGCCTCCGTGTTGTGGTCAATACTCAATTTTTTGATTAATCATGACTTGTCCGCTATGTAACTCTTGCAAAACAAGTTATGACTCCCGAACCTATTTGATCTCTAAGTTTCTAAATACTGCCCCGTGTGGGATCCCTTATCCATAGATTAGCTAGTGTGTACCATTAACTAGGATCCAATCATAACTGCCTCAAGTAGTGACTCTGTGTGGTGGTCACCCTCTAACATGTCTGATTGATCTTATCCATAGGAAGTTCACATCTAGTAACCAATGAGTAGTGTACCCTCTATGTGGAATGATCACCCCTGGTGAGGTGACACATAATGCACTCATCTTACAATGAACCGTTAATGGAAGATCGTGGGTGTTATGGTAAGACCCTCTCCCACTAGCTTTAGTAAATAAGGATTTTGCTTTTGGAAAAATTGTTTCTACACATTACCCATAAACATCCAATGTTTACTAATGCGTTGAAACATTTTTTTAATTTTATTTTAGAAAACTTGTTTTACGTGCATGCAAGTAATAACAATATAATTAAATACCAATCACAACCAAGCACATAAAACAAAAAACTAAAATTGAAACAAAGGCATTCATGTGCCTCTATCTCCCATGGCTCTAACTCCATAGATCCTCTTCCTAGGTTTGATCGCCTCCAGCTCCATCTTTATGGACAACGGCTTGCTCCTCCATCTTCATGTATATTCTAATTCCATTGCATTGCTCCTATGCGTCTTTTGAAGCTTACAATTTATCTAGAAATAGAAATTAACAACAAGAAAATAAAAAAGGCTAGGGAAACCGGTGCGACTTTCCTTTTCATAGGATTGAAGTCGCAACGCCCTTTACACATGGCTTAAAACCAAACCAACAATAAATATAATTTACAATCATCCACAAATCATGAACATCTTAATACAAAATTAAAACTTTGATCTTGGTACCATAGGACATAGAAGATTAATCTTGCTGCAAAAAGGTTAGTCGTACGCACATGCACATATATAACAAATATATATACATATTCATTGGAACCCTTAATTGATTCACATAGTACATAAACTCTTTATGCACTGAATTAGAACTCAAAACAATATCTCACTTCTCTGTCAAGAATCTGATCAGTTGGACACCTGGACAGAGAATCTGCTGCAAAAATTGTAAACTGAACACCGAGACAGATAATCTCTCTCGATCGAATAGAACCAAAGTTTGATCGATCGAAACCTATTCGATCGCTTGAGAATAGACGAAGTTCGATCAATCGAGACTACTTCGATCGATCAAATACATCATGCATCAAATGCAATCACATTTTTGTATTTAGCTACGTAAACACTGCAGAAATAGATCTGTGGCGATGCAATTTTGAAAATAGTCCTAAAATTAGCATGCAAATCAAAACTAGTGTTCCAAAATGCATCTATAGATCCAAACAAGCATGGCTCGGACACCAATTGAAGGAAGAACAGGTTTAAAAATTATATTTAAACACGTAGCGAAAAGGTTAAGTTTCAAAATCTTATTGGTATACCCGAATCTACTACTCGTCAATTCCATACATGCGTACTAACAATAAGGGACAATAATTTATAGCACATGTCTTGAACCCAATTTTGATTGTCTTTTCCTTGATGGTGAAGCAGCCTCCACTAGTTTGTCTTCACCTTTATGACTCCTACGGATGCCTGCCGGAAGGACTAGGGATTGAGGGAACCCTAATAGAGAGGAAGGAGAAGGTTTGGGAGCTCTAAAATTAGTTTCTGCAGCTTCTGGCGTGTAAAAATGACGAACTTTTTTTTCTAGACAAAGCTGCCCTATTTATAGATTCCCAGAACCGACCTAATGTTCAACCAATTGAAGTAGCTTCGATCTTCGATCGATCGAACCTGCCAAGACTTCAATCGATCGAGACACCTTCGATCGATTGAACCCACCTTGACAAAATCCTCATGTGCCTTTCCAAGCATCCTAGCGGAGTTAAGAGTGGGACCTCCTAGGCTCTTTATTGTTGGCTCAGACCAGTTGTTAATTCCTATGATCAAACTCTTTGATCAGCAAACTAACCAACTGATCAGTTAACGTTTACTCCACTATAATCGATAACTGAACTCCAACGCAAAAGAACATGTCCGAAGTGATAACTATACTTGTATGGTGTACTTATGTCCCACTACCTTCAGAATTTGTAATTATATTCATGTAGTCGGATAAGTGTTACTGTCAACCTGAATCATGAATTCTTCTTGTATTCCTTGAGTCCCATTCACCTGTCATGATCACCAAATATGTTGACTACTTATCAATAAGACTGTAGTTCTCAGTAATCAACTTGGTGACATTCTCAAGGAAATGCTTACTCTGAATCAGAGGGTAGATTCTATCTTGACAATATACCCATGTGAACATGACATACCCAAGATACCCAGGTGTTGATCTTTTATAGACCTCAGTGATTGGTAAGTCAAAATAGTCATATCTACGATTTGTGTCCATAACCATCCCAAGATTGCGAACACGTACCTTATACAAGTTATGAGTTCCTATCGACTGTTGAGAGTCTTGAGTGTCAATGGGAAAGCTCATGTCGGTCAATGCACTATAAGCACTAGCATATTAACTAAGAGTTACACTCTAGTGATTGAGATTAATCACTCCATCCAATGGTAGTTAATCATGCTACAGTGTAAACCTGATGAGATATCCAGTCTCATCATCCACTGTGACAAGCCCTAAGTATCAAAGAATAATAATTCGTATCTCACTTGTATGTATCTCATACCTACATGAATTACTTACTATGATACTTAAGGATTAACAATCTCATGAAAGAAACATATATGATGAAATGTAAAGCTGATATCCATATATTAAAATATCAATGTCTCATACATAAAGTATGATTTGAGGGCACAAACCCAATAATCAATACCTCACACAAAGAACGACCAAGGGGTGGTCATACTATAGAGTTGAGATGGCGGGTGTGCATCAGATTCACATAGAATTGACACTTGTGACACCTTTTGACATTTTCAAAATAGTCCCTATCTAGGTTTGTCCAATAATTCGACTGCCGATTGCAAGCATTTTCCATTTATGTGGGGTCCACAAACTCTGTGTATCTCCTCCATCATCTTTCTTGCTTCTCTTCCATACAGACATTCCAAATTATACCCGGTATACGACCTTTTCCATTATTTATCCACGTAAATCACAAACTAGGCCGAAAACCTCTGTATCGCCTTCCTATCCTTTTCTGATGGTTCTTCGGAATATTCTCCTCTCTCAATGAACTTCCAAACATCCAAATACTAAGGTACTTCACCTTTTTCTTCTTTAATGTCTGCGGTCATCTTAAATAAAGGTTGGTTTCTTTCTTTTATGGACAAAGGGATCATGGTAACTCCTACAGGGATTTGAATCATTAAGGCTAAGGTTGCTAGGGAATCGGCTAATCGGTTTTCTTCATAGGGAAGGTAGTAAAACAAAATCTACCTGAATTGTACCTTCAAACTTTCTAAATACTCATGGTAAGGTCTAAACTTCTCATGCTTTACTCTCCAATCTCCTCATACCTGGGAGATAATCAAGTTAAAATCCCTGAAGATATCAATTCTTTCGACTTTTAAGGCTAGGGTTGCTTCTATCCCAATTATACATGCTTCATATTCAGTCATATTATTAGTTGAGTTATACTTAAGCTTGATGGCTATTGGGGTGGGAGCTCCACTTGGTGATATAAGGATGATTCCTACTCCATATCCCATCTGATTAGCTGGTCCATCATAATACATTTTTTATAAATTTCCTTCTACCTCCATCAACTCTTTATCTAGGAACCGAAATTATCCTTTCTCCTCAGATTCGACTGCAAGATCGAATAGATACTCAGCAACCCTTTAACAAAATTGGGAGTGACATACTTAATATCGAATTCAGCTAACATCATGGTCCATTTGAAAATCCTTCTAGTTAGGACGGGTATTTCGAATAGGTATTTAAGTGGGTCCATTCAGGATATTAAGATTATGGGGAAGGCTAACATGTAATGCCTAAGGCGACGAGTACTCCAAACTAGAGCCCAACATGCTTTTCTAACGGTGAATAACTTAGCTCGTATCCGGTCATTCTCTTGCTCAAGAAATTGATTACTTTTTCGAATGCCCCTCTTCTCTTTCTTAGGCCAACATACACCCCATTGAAATTTTTGATACAGAAAGGTAAAGTAACAAGGATTTTTTAGGTTCATGAGGTGATAGGACAGGTGGGTTTTGTAGGTAGGCTTTAATTTTATCAAAGGCATGTTGGCACTAGTTATCCTATTCAAATTTTTCTCCATTGCTCAATAGTTTAAAGAGTGAGTCACAGGTCAGGGTGAGTTTAGAAATGAATTAGCTAATGAATTGTATTCTACCCAAAAATTCTCTCATTCTTCGATGGCTGCATCTCAAATATGGCTTTGAACTTGGTGGTGTCCACTTTTATTCCCCTTTGAGTGATAAGGAATTCCAACAACTTTTCGGTGGTTACTCTGAAAGTGCACTTCTGCAGGTTCAATCTCATCTTAACTTCCTTAACCTCTCAAAGAACTTTCCCAATGCTCCTAAATGCCCTTACCTCTCTTAAGATTTCACAATCATATCATCGACATACCCCTCAACCTCTTTATGGATCATATCATGTAACAGTATGGTGGCAGCCCTTTGATACGTTGCCTCTTCATTTTTGAGCCCAAATGTCTTTACTCTATAATTGTACATCCCCCATGGCATGATAAATAATTGGTGCCATAAGAACTTGATTATATCTTGAGAACCCATCCATGAGAGATTGGATTCATGTCCCGCACTGTTATCAACCAATATATCAATGTGAGTTAAAGGAATGTCATCCTTAGGGCTAGCATTATTTAGATCTCGAAAGTCAGCACACACTCTTATACGACCACCTTCTTCGGAATGGGTACAATGTTAGAGACCCATTCAGGATACTCGGTGATAATCAAGAATCCAACTTTTAGTTGCTTTTCAACTTCCTCTTTAACTTTGAGCACCCATTCAGGTCTTATTCGCCTCAATTTTTGTTTTGAAGATTTAGAGTTTAGAAAGAGGGGAATATGGTGTTGGACTATCTCTAGATCAATGCCTACCATATCGTTATAAGACCATACAAAAACATCTTTGAATTCATTTAATGAAGTGATTAGCTCTTTGCTTTTCATCATTTCTAAGTATGGAGCCAATAAAAACATTTTATGGATTGTCTTCATTTACCAAATTTATTGTTTGGGTATTTTTTGTGATTTTGCATGTAGACTCATTCTCTTTTTTTTTTTAATTAGGTTTTGTAAATCATTTGGTATGTCATCACATTCACCACAATCATTAAGCGCATTCGAGTAGGCAAAGTTGGTCACATTCTCATTAATCATTTTAGGGGTGATTACAACAGACAATGAAATTGAAAGACGCCTCATATGGGCCATTACAGACTCTGGGGAGGTTGGAAACTTATCATTAGACCCAAATACCCACTCTTTAGTGTTTCCTCCTTCAAATCCGGTAGTACCATTCATTGTCTCTTCATCAACTCCCTCTTCTTCTTCTGGTTCTTTTTCTTCCTCTTTATTTCCCTCGGTCCCTTCTGTAGCAACCTATATTTTCACTTTCTAATAATAAATAAAATGTGAATTTTTATTTATTTACTCTATGTTAATTGTAGTTGTGGTATCATTTGAATATTAGTGCTCGTGTTGTTAATTGTTAATACAAATGCTAATTTTATTTTACTATTGTGTAGTTTTAATTAGCTATGAGATTATTTCCATAAACGATTAACACATATGTTGTAATTTATAATTGCAAGACATTAATTATGTGACCCTTAATTTGTATTATTAATGCTTAAGATTGTGCCCCAAAGTTTCACTAAGTTTGGGATTAAACCATTAAAAAAATCTTAAATATGTCACCTAAATTTTTGGTCCCTAATATTTATATTGGGATTATTTCCTGCTAGACTAACAGAACTGAACTAACTGAACCAAACTGATTTAACGAACCAACTATATTATTGATTTAACTGATTGGAAGTAAATCTTATCCACATCTGTTAATATTCTCACCATCATTTCGTATCAATGATTTACCAGTGCAAGTGGCAAACTGGTTTCATTTTGAGAATGCTCACACTTTGCAACTTGCCTCACAAATTTGTTGTAATAAACACAACACATACACTTACTAATAGAATACATTGCAAAACTTTCATAGAGAGCATTTAAAGTCTCAAGCTCTCATCTTCCTCTCCATTGATCTCCCCCCTCTCAAACACAAGCACACACTTACAATACATTTCTAGAAAACTATAAGAAGAAAGAAAGGATACAGAATATTTGAAGTCACAATAAGCTCAAAAGGAGGCCATAGCCATAGCCATTGTTAAGCTCAGAGTTATTTTGGAATTCTCAATTTTCTTCGATCTCTTACGCCAGTGAATCTAACTACCGGTGAGTCTCTTGAACCCACTCATAATGTAGAATTTGTAAATACTCACAAGCTGGGGTATCAAGAGTAAGTGTATACGCCTATATATGTATATATAGCCATAGAGGTCTGAAATTAGCAGTACCGTAAAACTCAACAAAAATCAATTCTGTAAATTAAAAATGAAATTTTACAACCCCAATAAGCTTTGCTTCAAATAATATGTGATAATTCGTAATGGTTGCGACGTATGGTCAAAATGAAATTTTGGCCTCCCTCGCATTTTTACCTATATGTTGATCTACGTTAATAATCGACATGTAAAACTTATATATTCATACTCTACATTAAGAAAAAAAAAAGGAAGAAAACGGTATATTACACGACCTGGTTGGTTCTAGATTGAAAAATGGAAGAAAAACTCGATTTTTCAGCGTCTGGAGGAAGAAGACATAGTGATAATGATTGACATCTGATTCAATCGATTGGTACTTCATCCAATCGATTAGTGCTTCAACCAATAGATTGCCACTTCATTCAATCAATTGGCATTTTTCAATAGTGACGACTTTTAGTAAAACGGTCATAACTTCCTCTAGAAAACTCGAAAATGCACACTGTTAGAAGCATTGGAAACTAGACCCAGAGACCATTCTTTTGATATGTAATTCATCAAAAAATAATATAACTCAGTTTTGAGGGCAGTGCTTCAAAGTGGACCCACTTGTGTAATAGTAGTTGAAAACTGTATTAAAGCATTTTTGATGAATTTACTTGTTGTTTCGGAGATGACTTAATAATTTATGTTGTGGATATTAATTCAATGATTTTATGTACGTCGTACCTTATTAATAAAGAAAAAGGAAAACATATTATAAAAGCGATATTTAGATAATTTGATTTAATCAATAAATAATCATAGGTATAACCACTCTGGTACCTTTATGAGGATAATGTGAAAAGAAAGATTAAATTTATACCCCTCTGATACCAGTATAAGGACATATAAGAGGAGGAATGTATATCACCCTGATGCCTTGGCATATATGAAATGTAAAAAAAAGAATAAAATGTACGATCATTCTGACGCCTTCATGAATAAGAAAAGAAAAGAGAATAAGTTATACACTTGCATAGTCAAGATGGCATGTTGGAAAGTGGTTGTTTAGGGTTAACATGCATGGTGTATGATTGTGAGATTGGAAAAGTCAAGAGAGGTTGTCTCGAGACGGGTAACCTTAATTATCCCAAGCCACTGTAGATACGGCAGGCTAATTAAGAATGATTGAGCCCAGGCCGCTATAGATACGGTAGGCCAGTCAGAGTCTTGTGATAGCCTTAATTATTTCCAAGCTGTTCTTGATATGGCAGATTAATTAACAGGGTTGAGCCTAGGTCGCTTTGGATATGGTAGTCCAGTCTGGTGGTAGCTTTAAATTATTCTAGGCCGCTTCAGAAACGGTAGATTAATTAAAGTATTCCACAGGTTATTGTAACCTTGAATGTCTAGGTACATCCAGACCAACTTAAATATGGCAGACATATTGATAGACTTCTAAACTAACGGCATTGTTGACCTATCTACCCTTATCTTAGTCACTGAGAAAATCAAAGTCTATAAAAACCCATTTTATTTCATTTTGAGGGGTTAGCAACTTGATCTTCAACCTAGAGATTGAATTACACTGTGAGTTTTTGTGAGTGATTTCTAGAGAGGTTTAATAAGAGAAAAGTATCCAAAAACAAGACAAACTCTACCTAAATTGAATCAAAATCTCCTTGAGCCATGCAAGCATGAAGAAGAGCAACAAGCACTGAAGATCTTCAAAATTCAACCAAACCAATACAAATCTGAGGCAATTCAGAGGTAATTCTCTCATTATATATCATGTTCTACTATAATTTAATCACAATTGTAGATTAAACTAGGTTTTACACATTTTACAAAGTCTCTTCTTCTTCCATTCTCCACACCCATATATTCGAATTGTGATTGAATTCTCATGAATTGTTGTTGATTTGGATCTAGGTGATCGTATGATATATATGAAACATGTTTTCAATCAAAATCTAGTCATGGATTATCCAAATTTACATTGATTTCATTTCTTCTCTCTCATCTCTTCTGTTGGAGTTCATGGAACCTTCAATATTCCATTTGAATTCCTTGATATTACATCCTCTAAGTTTCTGTAATTTATATTCATATGAGAATTAGAGATGATCTAAATCATATCTATGAATAATCTATGGATCTAAGACTATGCTTATGGCTTTGGTCCATCCATTTGGAGCTTACGAAACTCTTCATGTTTCATTGAATTCCATAGAAGTTGAGTTCTCAATCCTCAAGGATCATCAACTTGGGAGAGGAATTAGGTGTAGATTTTGATTATTTCAATGATTTGATTTATTAGATTCAAGAAAACTCAAGAGGGTAAGTTCATTCTCATAGGTTTGAGTAAGACCTTAGAGACTACTTCTAGATTCTTTTATGAGATCTACATTAGAGCTTCTTCACGGCTCAATCCATGGAATCCTCATGATTAGTGGGTATCTCTTGTATTGATTATGGTTACACTAGTCCAAAATTCTCTACAGAATTTTTAGTTTATCTTGTTTTGGGTTTGACCATCAATTTGTCAATGGTACAGTGATTTCAATGACCATGTGTGATCAAGGATTTTGAATTAAATCATGATCTATTGGATTTGAATGAGACCAATTTGAATTTGTTCCTAACTCATAGATCTACCACTGTATTTTTTTTTTATTTTAACTCAGTTATGTGATCTTGATGGTTTGATCATGGATCCTGTGAACTAACCACTCTCTGCCCAGAATGCCAGAATAGTGAACCCATTTCATTATTTCGGTTTCAAATTATTTTTCCAATAACCTACGGTAAGATAGCAAGATTTTCCACGAAATCTGAAGGGTTTAAAGTTAATTTACTATTTTTAAAAAATCATACAATATTTATGGACAGAGGGTTGGCAGAAACTGAATGACCTTTAATCTAAGGTCAATTCCTAGAGTTTGAGCCACATGATCTTTGATTTTTGTTTTGATATAGAAACTAGACTCATAGCGGCATATCATATGTAAAATTCATCTAGATCAAACATGGAAACTAGGGTTTTTGAATTTTATAGACTTATGATTTTGTCCTATAATTTCTGAATTCCTGAGGCAGATTTGATAAACCTTGCTAATTTGAATACAAATGACTTTCTAAGGATTTAAGGCTTTTAACATGCTTTGTTTATGAATAATTGAACCCAAATACAGAGATCCAATGAACGAAATCAAGTGACTCATGTCATGAATATTATCATGCATCTTAGTTATCATGTTATAGGAATTTTAGAGCATTAATTATGATAGTGAGTTTTTGATGAGAACATGGCGGCTAGCACAAGGTGGAATGCGGACCCGAACCACGTGCCAATTGGTCCATTTACAAGGGCGCGAGCAAAACGGTTCAAGGACAATCTCAATGGGCTGGTTCAACAAATTTGGGTTGAGACTAATCTTTGTGGCCCAAAGGAGGATACTAGTGATCCACATGGCTGGGTGTCCATGATTCAAGCTCTAGAATAAATTATAGGCTTGCATGCTAACTTAGGAACTTTTCATAATTGTTAGTTTGTTTTTATTTTAGTTTTGGGGTGAATTATATTGGGCCATAATATTTCGTAGGCTTATAGGGCCCACCCGTAAGCCTCAGCTATTTAAACAGTTTAGAGTTTGTAATATTGAGTTTTGATCATTAATAATATTGTGAGAGTTTTCTCTTTGGTTCTTTGAAGAACTATTTGAACTTATCAGATTTACTCTATGGCGTTCATACCTGGACTTATCAATCGAGTTTTCCATCCTTGACTGTGGCGTCTTCATCCTTTATACCAAGGTTCGCATCTGTTATAGGTGTTGGGTCGCGGTTTCCCTTTGAATCTGACAGTAGAACGGTCCGAGGCATTAATCGTGTTACGAGTTTCGTCACATTGTTGGCGGGGTTCGTATCAGTTGGTATCAAAGCCAGGTTCTAGTCTCAGGTTTATCATATCTTTTTCGTTTCTGTTCTTATTCATTTCTCCTGGTTTTGTTCTTATTCGTTTTTGTTTCTATTCGTTTTCTTATTCGTTCTCGTTTCTGAACCGTATAAAAAAAAATGGCGTTCGATTACGATCTGGAATTTCGTGTTTAGGTTTTGTGAATCTGATCTGTGATTTGCTCTTGTTACTTCGTGTTTGTTCATTCTCGTGATCGTTGTTATTGTGGTTTTTTTTTCCTTCTCGAGAATTAGGGTTTCTGAATCAGATACGTGAACTGTGAAGTCTGCCTGATTATTCAAAAAAAAAAAGAAAAAATAAGAGAAGAAGAGAAGAGAAGAGAAGAGAACTGTGAAATTTTTTTTCCGAAAATTCCATTTTTTTTGTGCTTTTGGAAACCCAGCCATCCGCGTTCGTTTTTAGCCGTGCTTTCAACTTCCAAATTTGATTGATCTAGTTTGGGTGTGGATTGTTACTGAGAAATTCTGGTCACTGTTTGATCAGTTTCATAAGAACTAAGTGAGAATTACTACGAGAGGAAAAAGGCAGGAGTGGTGAGCACATAAGAGGGTAAAAGCCGACTTGATTTTTGAGTGTAAACACGAGTGAATCATATTCTTGAGTGAAACACGTGAGGGAGTGTAGTGAGGATCTGTTCTATTTCTAATCCATTCTTGTAGGGATTATGGCTCAAGATCAGGAAAGAGTCACAAATGAAGAGGCTCAACAGCCGGTTGTTACGAATCTACAAATGCAAGCTTTAGTGGGGGAGATGAGGCGGATGATGCGGGCAGAATTGGAACCGATACATGAGAGATTGGATAGAGTTGAAGAGGGTACACCGCATAGGCAACCACAAAATGTTCGTAATGTACAAAGAAGAGTTGATGATGAGGAGTATTTTGGGGAAGACTTTGATGGAGAAAATGATCGGGAGTCAATAGATAATCATAGGAGATATGGCGGTCGGGGTAGAGAAGTTAGGTTTAGAGAAGCTAGGAATCGGGAAGATAATAATTTGGGTAGTATTAAGATGAAGATTCCTTCGCTTCAAGGAAAGACTGATCCGGAAGCATATCTTGAATGGGAGAAGAAGGTGGAATTAGTATTCGATTGCCATAATTACTCCGAGATTAAGAAAGTAAAACTTGCTGCCATTGAATTTTCTGATTATGCTATTATTTGGTGGGATCAATTGGTACTAAATAGGAGGAGAAATAGGGATCATCCAATAGAGACATGGGAGGAGATGAAAACTATTATGAGGAAGCGGTTCATTCCAAGCTACTACTATCGGGAGTTGTATAACAGGTTGCAAAGTTTGAGGCAAGGTAATAGGAGTGTAGAAGAATATTATAAGGAGATGGAAGTTGCTATGATTCGAGCGAATGTAGAGGAAGATCGAGAGGCTACAATGGCTAGATTCTTAGTTGGGTTGAATCGGGAAATTGCCAATGCAGTGGAATTACAACACTATGTTGAATTGGAGGATATGGTACACATGGCTATTAAAATTGAGAATCAACTCAAGAGGAGGGACAGCAGCACACGTCCAAGCCAAAATCCAAGCCAAAATTCCAATACATCTGCTTGGAAACCAAATAATTTTTGTGGGTTGAGACTCAATTTTTGTGGTTGTGGATAGATTTTCCAAGATGGCACATTTTATTCCATGTCACAAAACTGATGATGCTTCACATGTTGCTGATTTGTTCTTTAAGGAGATTGTGAGATTACATGGTATGCCTAGAACCATTGTTTCAGATAGAGATGTTAAGTTCTTGAGTTACTTTTGGAAGACCTTGTAGTGTAAGTTGGGGACTAAGTTATTATTTTCTACTACTTGTCATCCACAAACAGATGGTCAAACCGAAGTAGTAAATAGGACATTATCTACTTTGTTAAGGGCTATTATTAAAAAGAACATCAAAACATGGGAAGAATGTTTACCACATGTTGAGTTTGCTTATAATCGTACCATCCATTCTGCTACTAAATTTTTACCCTTTGAAATTGTGTATGGTTTTAATCCTTTAACTCCTTTGGATTTATCTCCTTTACCTGTTACTGAGCATGTTAATTTAGATGGCAAAAAGAAAGCAGATTTTGTTAAGCAGATTCATGAGAAAGCAAGGCTCAATATTGAGCGAAGAACGGAGCAGTATGCGACGCAAGCTAACAAAGGGAGACGCAATATCAACTTTGAACCCGGAGATTGGGTTTGGGTACACATGCGAAAAGAAAGATTTCCTGCACAAAGGCGTTCTAAATTGCTTCCCCGAGGCGATGGTCCTTTTCAAGTTCTTGAGCGCATCAATGATAATGCCTACAAGCTAGAGTTGCCTGGTGAGTATAATGTTAGTACTACTTTCAATGTTGCTGATTTATCTCCTTTTGATGTAGGTGACGATTTGAGGACAAATCCTTTTCAAGAGGAGGGGAATGATGAGAACATGGCGGCTAGCACAAGGTGGAATGCGGACCCGAACCACGTGCCAATTGGTCCAGTTACAAGGGCATGAGCAAAACGGTTCAAGGACAATCTCAATGGGCTGGTTCAACAAATTTGGGTTGAGACTGATCTTTGTGGCCCAAAGGAGGATACTAGTGATCCACATGGCTGGGTGTCCATGATTCAAGCTCTAGAATAAATTATAGGCTTGCATGCTAACTTAGGAACTTTTCATAATTATTAGTTTGTTTTTATTTTAGTTTTGGGGTGAATTATATTGGGCCATAATATTTCGTAGGCTTATAGGGCCCACCCGTAAGCCTCAGCTATTTAAACAGTTTAGGGTTTGTAATATTGAGTTTTGATCATTAATAATATTGTGAGAGTTTTCTCTTTGGTTCTTTGAAGAACTATTCGAACTTATCAGATTTACTCTGTGGCGTTCATACCTGGACTTATCAATCGAGTTTTCCATCCTTGATTGTGGCGTCTTCATCCTTTATACCAAGGTTCACATATGTTATAGGTGTTGGGTCGCGGTTTCCCTTTGAATCTGACAGTAGAACGGTCCGAGGCATTAATCGTGTTACGGGTTTCGTCACATTGTTGGCGGGGTTCGTATCAGTTTTGATGTGTTAATTTAGTTTAGAATTATTTCTGATTAGGTTGAGGTCATGTACTCCTATGTTGACATTACGTTGGCTCTAGGTTAAGTACACTTTTGGCCTTCTTGTCAAGACTCGTATATCCATTAGGTTGAGATCATGTACTCCTATGTTGACATTACGTTGGGTCTAAGACATTATTATTTTCCCACTTGGTAGAATCTAGGTGAAATCCTATTTTTATTATGTTCATCCATATGGACTAACCTTTGTTTTGTAGTGCTATCAAGGTACGATTCCTCATTTTTCCGTCAATTTTATCTAGCCTTAGTTATTTTATTGATTTTGCAAATTCATGTATGACACCTTAGATTAGGATGATGCCTTATATGTATATGTGATTTAGAGACCTTTTCTTAGGGTTTTCTATTTTACTTACATTACACGTTTCCCTATCGCATCTGGAACCCGGTGAGCTTTCTTGTTCCTTGTTGTATTACATATTGTGTGCTATTTGAACTTACTTGGTCATGGATGCCTTTACTAGCAATCTTACACCCTTTTTGACTTGCTTGGGCTATGTATATCTATATCTATATCTATGTATTGATTGGGACACACATAAGCTTTAAAATTGAATAAAAGGATGGTGACTAGAGGCATGTCCATGATAGGATGAGAGGGGGTGCTTTAGTCCCACCAGGCTCCTTCCCCTCTCATTCAATGATCCATGGACCTAGAAATCTCTGGTTTCACAGAAAAGTAGCTTTTAAAATGGTTTCCTAATGTATTTCATTAAAATTAAGTGGAGACTCTTTCTTTCATTTAATTTGGTTTAAATAATTGAGAGAAAGCCCAAAAGCTGTGGACGATGTCTATAGTGACCAAATGAAAAAAGTTGTGAAAGTAAAAAAATTTGTGTCTGGAAACATTTTGTTATTTGTTTACTTACCTCATGATCTTCATGGGTTGATATCGGTATGCCCCTAAACTATTGGTTGATTTCTAAAAAATCCCACTTCAAGAACCTTGGGGCTTGCTCTTTGGCAGACGGCTCTAGGAGTTTTGTGTGCTTATCCAACCAATATTGAAAAGCCATCACACAATCCGTGACTTTGCCTGCATCTCCATCTGACGATTCAATTGAGTGGATTAGGGCTTTCAAAATAGTATCTACCCAAGCCTACTACTTCAGTTCTTCTATGTCTACAACGTATTTGAAGATTCCCCATTTAAGTCGAGTTCTGGTGGTGGCAAATAAGATATTTACACAAAGAAGTAGGCAGAGGAATCGTGCAACATCTTCAATGTCATGGTCTTTCTTCCCTTTGATAGTTTTCTTGAGTACAGCTTTAAGATGGTCAGAAGTGATCATTGTTGTAATTTTGAAGCACTTCTTCATAAAAGGAGTAGGTTCCCGTCTCTTGGACTTGAGGTTCATTTTTCGATCGCTTGAGAAGATCCCAAGAATAAGAGATATTTCCCTTGGAGTGATTAAGATGCGCCATGAACCTATTTAAAATGTCTTCTCCGAAGATCTGTACTGATCTATAATCCTCTCCGATACACCATCCTTTTTACTTGCATACTTTATTGGGTTGTTGATTAAGGCCTTAAAATGTGCCAGAACGGTGTCTTTTTGAGTTCAGTGATATGTTGATGCTATTGATTAAGGTCCTGCATTGTAGTCACCATTCCAACCAATGTGGAATGGTATTGAGGAGATTTTTCTGGGGACTGCGACGGTTGCCTTGCTCTTCTTACATGAACTGTCGGCACAAAAGAGTCAAGTTTATAATATGAACATATCCGAAAAAAAGGATGGTTTTAGTGCGAAGGGTATATTAACCATAATTTTCATAATGTAATAAAAGTTAAACTGCAAGCTAGAATTTAGATGAGCAAAGATTGGGACACACCCAAATACACAACTTTTGGAACACAACCCAAGAGATGTGCCTATATCTCTCCTGTGATGTCACTGGACCCCACAATGACACAAGAGAGAGATTGACACATCTCTTGGATTGTGACCCAAAAGTTGTGACTTTGGGTGTGTCCCAAGTATTACCCAGTTTAGATATTCCAGAGAGAAAATCTTATGAAATTTCACAAGTTTATACACACACGCCTATAGTAATGAAAATTTTTAGAATGTAATCAGAGTTTTATTGTCAGTTAGTAATTCATATACTTCAGATAACAAATTTTGTTAAATTTCACAACTTCATATACACACCCTAGATCAACCACAATTTTCAGAATCTAGTGAGAGTTGAAGTATAAGGTAGAATTGACATGCCCTAGAGAGAAAATCTTGCAAAATTTCACAAGTTTTTATGAATAAGGCTAAATCTACCATGACTTTCTATAGTAACCTGTATTTTTATTTTTAAATTGACGATTAAGACTTCGTGTCCGATTTTAGCGAAAATTGGTCGCAGGGGTATTTTGGTCATTTTTTCAAATTTTGTAAGTCTTGAACTAGAAATTCAATTTTTGGAAAAAGTCACGTAAGGTTAAATGATTTGGTATTCGTGTTGGAAGTTAACAGTTTTCGATCTCTGTTTAGAAGATATCTCGATTTTAATCAAAAAAATCTTACAGAATATTCTATAGTATATTCTGTTTTCAAAAACTCTATATAAGTATGTTACGCTTCACAAAACTTACACACTTCTCTATCTTTCTCATCTCAACTCTCTCTCTTGGCAACTCATTCTCCCCCCTTTCCATATATATTCTCGCAATTGTATATATATACACACCTTGGGTTAGTGGAAGAAGAAGAAGAAAAGTGTTTGGGAGTTGATCAACATGATTTATAGGTACCGGGTTGTCTACAATATGCTTTCTAAATTCTCCAGAGTATTTCTTTGTTATCTCTACTTGTACTTTTTTTGCAGCTATGTTGTGCTTTCATTTGGAATCAAGGAGTGTGTGTTAATTGTGAAGTTCTATGGGACTAAAGGATCATGAGCAAGGAGCACCTACCAACAGGCCTCAGAGACCGACGTACTGGAGATGGCTGAGGTGAGTTGAGGTGCCTCTTTGCTATGTGACCAAGAGGAACTGGGTATGATGCTCTTTGTGTGAGCAGTTGGTTCGAGTGAGCGGTTGGTTTGTGTGATTGGTCTATTTATTTGATTTCGTTGTACCTTTTGATCCTTTGATATTCATGTCATAGTGCATACTTCTCGGTGTGATTTTAGATGCAGGTAGTGCCAGTGACCGAAGGCTGGAAGGGAGATAAGACTAAGGATGATATAGAAGATCCGTGGAGAATATGAACCTGTTGGGAGTTTTAAAGAAATATTGTACTTTATTTTAAAGAATCAAAGTGTAATTAATTTAATTTTTTCAATGGAAATACACTTTATTTTTGTGGGGTGTCACACTTTTAGAATCTGATCTAATTTTAAATGTAAGCTGGTAATTCATACTTCTGCAAGTAGCAAGTTTTGTGAAATTGAACAACATTATCTACTAAAGCATAGAACATTCACTATTCTTCAGAATATGAATAGATTTGGAGTATAAGCTACCAATTCACATTTTGCAAGGTTTCACAACATTATCTACAAACCTAGAACCACCACGACTGTGAGAATCTGATGATAGTTTAAATGTAAGCTACTAATAAACTGATAAACTGAAATTCAGAATCTCATCAGAGTTGACAAATAAGTGTCTAGTGCGATGATATTCATTATCTCATTATAGTTGAAAAATAAGCCACAAATAAACTGATAAATCGATGTTCAAATCTCAAGCTAGTGTATAAACAGAGATTTATACTAATTATTCATCAAAAACTTGACACGACTAAATAGCTGGGCGCTCTTGTGCAACACCCAAGTGTAGGTGATCGTGCAAGTAATACTGGATAAGTCCAGGTCGATCCCATAGGGAAGGAATAGTAATAATATCTACTAAGTTACAACCTAAAGAAAAAGAAAAGTTTAATTGTAGTAGTGACTAAATCCTAATTAATTAAATTAAACTAAATAATAAACTAAAGCTTATAGAAACATAACTAATTAAACAGATAATGGTCACAAGTGATTTAAAATACTTGGAAGACGGTTTAAAACAATGGTCATTACTTGCACTCTAAATGGTGTTAGCATTCAAAGTGGTTTTCAAAAGTCATTGAAGAAAATGCCTTAAGGCTTTAAGTTCTAAAAACTGTTGTGGCAAACTGAGCTTATTGGGACAATTTGATGACAGATTTCTAAAACAAAAAGTCATGGAACACTTAAAAGAATATCTCAAGAATCAACAAGTTCGATCGATCGAAGCGCTCTCGATCGATCGGACTATCTCATCCTTCAATCGATCGAAATGCCTTCAATTGCTTGACTATGGCCCTGGTTCGATCGATCGAAATACTTTTGATCGATCGAGCCCAAGGTTTCTAATGATTGCATGGCAGAGGTTGGGAATCAATATTTCAACACATATTCCCAACGTCTAAACTATGGAAACATGATTAAACTAATACAGAAAGAGTAAAACCAAACAATCATAACAATTAGAGTCATAAACAATCAAATAAAGAAAAGAGAAAGTAAAACCTGTAATAAATCTAAAAATAACTTGTAATAATCTTGAATCTTCAATAATCGTCAGTATAATAATGAAAAAGAGGAAGAAAAATAAGAATCTAACCTAATCTACTCCTAATCTAACCCTAAAACTACCCTAAACTGCTGTTTTCTGCGTTCTGGAGCGTCCTCTCTTCGTCTAGCGTCAAAATGACTTATATATAGGGTTCCTGCAGAGTTAACGCAACTTTTGGATGAATATAAAGTTTGATCGATCGAGCTTAGTTCGATTGATCGAAGGTTCGATCGATTGAACTCTCCTCAATCGCTTGAACTCTTCTGATTTTGACAGCTCTACTTACCGATGGGAGAATGGCCATAACTTTTTACTCGAACCTTGGATTGACCTCCCGTTTGTGGCCACACAACCATAACTCAAAGATCTACATTTTATATCTCTGGAAAAATCTTCCAAATCTGAAGTCTTCATTGTCAAAATTGGCATTTTCTCAGCTGCTTACGTTGTTTTATCCACCAGAATCACTTTTCTTTAGCTCCACTTCATTGATTTACATCCTAATACCTATAAAACAATGCAAAAACATATATTTTAGCATTAACACAATAAAAAGAATATTGTTATTAGAATGCACCTAAATGTAGGGACTTTTGAGATAAAAGCATGCATAAAATGCCACATAATACACTATAAATATGCACTTTTCACCTCGAATCACACCCCCCAACTAGCTCGTTGCTAGTCCCTAGCAATGAAGCGAACTACAACAATGTTTAATTAGCTCTAAAAATTAAAAATAAAAGAAGGTAAAAATCATAAATCACTTTCGTAGGAATCGCGATTGCATTTAGTGTATGCAACAAGCCTTTAAACCCCTAGGTTCCCCCTAGTAGACGAGTGTTGTCTCGTGAGGGTTTGCAGTAAATCTACCCACAAAATTCATATTTAAGATAATGGTTCTCATTTAAATGTTTTTAAGGAATTTTTTTTTCTCCTCTCAGTTAGCAATGTTGTTAAGCTCAACAATCTCATGAAACTCTCTAGTATACCATAGCCATGCAACACACACATTACAGTTAATCTACTATGAAAGTCATTAGAATGTTCCATACCTATTAATCTTCAAGTGTGTGTGTGAATGGACAACCAAAATACAAAACTTTAATTTCAAAGCTTGCATAACCTAAGATACTATCAAGACATTCATTTTGACTCAACTCTTATCAGGATTACACTCTCAAGATGATATCACTCCGAATTGGGTGTAATAATTATCACTCATGATATGGAAGCTATAAAGAGTAAATGTAAATGGAATCTAATGCTTCTCATATCTAAATAGAAAAACGGACATTTAAGTGCACAAAGTCTCATGAATGAATACTTTTCACTAGAAGAGCGAGATACCGTGCAGAACTCTCTCATTACCTTAACTTCAAATCCAATGTAATTAAAATCATCAGGACTTTGAAAAAGTGGCGTTAGGTGAAAGAAGAAAAAGGCTTGTGATTTTCAATTGGGGTCCAAGGATGTGATTGGAATGTCTATTACAACTTTTCAAACTTTCCCACATCTTCAATCTCTCTCTTCTTTTCTTTTAATATTGTCACGCCCCGGAACAGCATAAATAGAGAAAAATAAATTTCCTTTATGGGTCCATAAGGAATGACAGGTGAAAGTCACTAATAATCCACACCACGCAGTACTAGTCCAAAAAGACAACAGTAAACAACTGAGAATAATACACAGTGCTAACTATTACAAAATATCAGAGTATGGTCCACAGGATCACAACAGGTCTGAAGACAACAAATGCCCAAGTACCCTCTAACAAAAGGTTTAACAGAACAACCGAAAAGAAATCTAACTATAACATCTTCAGTCTTCAACTGGCATAAGGATAATTCTCCCTGGCGTAACCATCATCGGTGGGGCCTTCCTCTGGATAACACTCATCAGTGTACTGGTCATTACCTGCAAAATAAGGGGCAGGATATTCTGGACGGGGAAAGTCCAGACAATAAAAGGCCATCAGCTTACTGAGAGCTGAGTGAGCATAAACTAACGAGGTACCAGTTATCTGAAGTAAACACAAGCTTATGAAAATACGAGTTAACATCTTATTATAAGGATAACATTATCTTGTTCCTCTATTCATTCTTGTAAACCGACCTTTATCGTCTTGTTACTCAAATACCGAACTCAACATACTCAGATGTCATGAATAGACTCGATCGTTTAACTCTAGGGATACACCCTTATTCTGTCCATCGCTTTTAAGAGCAATATATCATGCTCACCGCATGTCATGGACTCCACGTCAGTCTGTCCGCTTTTAAGAACAATGGTCATGTTCACCGCATTTCAGGGATAACGTTTCGAACAAGGCATATCAATCTATTGCCACGACTCAACGTCATCTACTAGTGATCCCAGCTCACCGCTTTTAAGAACAATGGTCCTGTTCACCGCTTTTAAGAGCATATCACAGATCATCCAGTCTATCTTAAGACTTCTTGATCCAGCTCACCGCTTTTAAGAACCATGTATCCGGTTCACCGCTTTTAAGAGCATATCATGACCAATCGTCCATCCACGTACCATTCCCAGAACTTACCAAACCTACTTACGTTTCATTCTAACATCGACACATGACAATTCCCAATGTGGCCTGACTACTCGGATTAAAAGAAAACGGACATCAAATTCATATCAGAAACAACACGTCACCCACGTCTTCATATTACTTTTTATTCATTATCCATAAATCTTTGGTGTCACATTACTCCTGTCTACCCCATAGTCGCATAATGGAAATCCGAATTAGAAATGGAACAACTAAACCTCTTATATAATAAATAGGGAAAGGAAACCATGTTCTGATCATGTCAATCGATTGGGACTAAGTTCAGTCGATTGGAATCAAAATCATGTCAATCGATTGAGAACATGTCAATCGATTAGTATCTGAAAAGTGTCAATCAATTGAAATCCTATTCAATCGATTGGGATACAACTGATGTCAATCGATTGAGATTATGTCAATCGATTGGCACTACGTCTTCTCCAGCAGATTGTAAAAACAGTATATATAAACGTAGAAATCATACTCTTATCACATCTAAAGGTCATAACAACTTGTAAATATATCAAATAAAGTGACCAAGTGAGTTAGGACTCACTTAGGGTGCGTTTGGGTGTGTTCAAAGCTTGAAATCTCCAAGCTCTCTCTTTCCTCCTTCTTTCTTCTCTGTCCAGCCCTCTCTCTGTCTCTCCTTCTTCCTCCTTTCTTCTTCTTGTCCTCCCCTTCGTCTTCTTCCAGCTGTCAAGGCAGTGTGTGTGTATATAGATATAGATATATAGATAGATATATGTATGTATATATCTCACAAGAGGTATGTCTCTCTTCCTCTCAAGGCTGCCAAAATGACCCAAGGCCATAAATATTGACGAGTATATATAGGGGTTAAGAGTGCCACACGTTTAAAGCTGAAGGAAAGAAGAAAACTTGTCTCAGTTTATGTCAATCGATTGGGACACAAGTCAATCGATTGGAAACAATGGCAATCGATTGGGATAATGACACGTCATCACTTTTAGTCGGTTGAATGTCAATTGATTGGGATACTTATCAATCGATTGGTATAAAGAAAATGTCAATCGATTGGGAAACTTATCAATCGATTGGTATCAAAATTTACCAAAAAGGAAGAGAAAGTTTATACGAGTATAGAAATGAAATACCAGGTCTTATTAATATACAAAAATACAGGGTATTACATCATCCACCACTCAACAAAAGATTTCGTCCTCGAAATCAAAAGCAACAAGGTTTAAAATAAAAACGAAAACTTCTCGCGCATCTCTGACTCTAGTTCCCACGAAGCTTCTCCTTCATTATGATGTTTCCACTGAATCTTGACTAACGGAATCTCCTTGTTCCTGAGTTTCTTGATTCCTCGATCTAGAATACGAACAGGTCCTTCATTGAACGTAACGTCGCTGTTGACTTCGATATCCTCAAAGTTGATCTCATGCGCTGGGTTGTGAACATACTTCCTCAGCATACTGATGTGAAAAACGTGGTGCACTCCTGACATCTTTGGTGGCAACGCAAGGCGATAAGCAACCTTCCCAACACGCTCCAGAATCTCGAATGGTCCGATGAAACGTGGCGATAACTTGCCCCTTTTCTGACCAAATCTGACGATTCCTCGAACAGGTGAAACCTTGAGTAATACATGATCTCCAACGGCAAACTCCAAGTCTTTGCGTCGCTTGTCAGCATAACTCTTGTATCTGGTCTGGGCTGTCTTCATCTTCTCACAAACGACTTGAATCTTCTCACTGGTTTCTCGTACCATCTCTGGCCCAAGAAGTTGACTATCTCCGACTTCGGTCCAACATAGCGGCGATCGGCAAGGTCTTCCGTACAAAGCTTCGAATGGCGCCATATCTATACTCGAATGATAACTATTATTATAGGCGAACTCGATCAAAGGTAAGTGTATCTCCCAAGTACTCTCAAAATCAATGACACAGGCTCGTAACATATCTTCCATCACTTGATTAATTCTTTCAGTCTGTCCATCGGTCTGCGGATGAAAAGTTGAACTCAAGTTCAATGTCGTTCCCATCGCTGTCTGGAGACTCTTCCAAAATTCTGCAGTAAAACGCGAATCTCGGTCTGACACAATAGATACAGGCACTCCATGTAATCGTACAACGTGTTGTAGATACATTCGGCTCAAACGTTCAACTGAGTACGTCATGCTATAGGCAATAAAATGTGCCGTCTTAGTAAGTCGATCCACGATTACCCATATAGCATCGTGATTCTGCTGTGACTTCGGCAATCCTACCTCAAAATCCATGGTTATGTGTTCCCATTTCCATTGAGGAATAGGTAACGGCTGTAGAAGTCCAGGTGGTCTCTGATGTTCTGCCTTTACTTGTTTACAAATAAGACACTGAGCTACATACTCTGCCACATCTCTCTTCATTCCTTCCCACCAGAAATTTCTCTTCAAGTCCTTGTACATCTTCGTACTTCCGGGATGAATAGTCATTCGTGACTTATGTGCTTCATCCAATATGTCTTTCTGGAGATTTTCTTCATTAGGTACACAGAGTCTACCCTTACATCGTAAAGCTCCGTCTGTACTAATACTCCAGACTTCTGGTTCCTTGGCTGACATCTTGGCGAACCATAACTTCAAATCCTTTGCTGTCTGTTGAGCCTCTATGATACGACTGATCAAAGTCGGTTGTACCATAAGACATCCAAAATGTTGTCCTTTCATTGGCTCCACTGGCTGAAGATCAAATTCAGCAATTTCTTCCAATGCTCTCCATTCTCTAATTAGTAATGCAGCGATCACTAACCGAGGTTTACGGCTCAAAGCATCTGCTACTACGTTTGCTTTGCCGGGATGGTATTGCAAAGAAAAGTCATAGTCTTTGAGTAACTCCATCCATCTCCGCTGTCGCATGTTCAACTCCTTTTGAGAGAACAAATACTTCAGACTTTTATGATCGGAAAACAGATCAAACTTTTCTCCGTAGAGATAGTGTCTCCAAATTTTCAATGCAAACACTATTGCTGCTAATTCCAGATCATGCGTAGGATAATTTTTCTCATGTACCTTCAATTGTCTTGATCCATATGCGATAACATTTCCATCTTGCATAAGCACACACCCGAGTCCTTGGTACGATGCATCACTGTAGATCACATACTTTTCTCCACTCTTAGGTAATGCGAGTACTAGTGCAGAAGTCAATCTTTCTTTTAACTCCTGAAATGCACCCTCATGCTTGTCTGTCCATTCATACTTTGTCTCCTTCCTTGTTAAATTCGTCAATGGTCCTGCTAACTTGGAGAACCCTTCTACGAATCTTCTGTAATATCCTGCTAAACCCAGAAAACTTCTGACTTCGGTCGCATTCGTCGGTCTGTTCCAGCTTAAGACTGCATCAATCTTAGATGAGTCTACCGAAATACCTTCCTGAGATATAACATGTTCTAAGAATTTGACTTCCTGTAGCCAAAACTCACACTTGCTGAACTTTGCATACAACTTGCTATCTCGAAGTGTCTGCAAGGCAACTTGTAAATGCTCCTTGTGATCCTCTTCTGTCTTTGAGTAGATCAGTATATCATCAATGAACACTATAATGAATTTATCCAGATATAGTCTGAATACTCTATTCATCAAGTCCATAAATACTGCTGGCGCATTCGTCAATCCAAAAGGCATAACTAGAAACTCGTAATGCTCGTATCTTGTCCTGAATGAAGTCTTCGATACATCCTCTGGTCGAACTAACAATTGGTGGTATCCTGAACGTAAATCGATCTTGGAAAAGATCCTAGATCCTTGTAACTGGTCGAATAGATCATCTATCCGAGGTAACGGATATATATTCTTAATCGTAACCTTGTTCAACTCCCTGTAGTCTATACAGAGTCGAAGTGTTCCGTCCTTCTTTTTTACAAACAGAACTGGTGCTCCCCAAGGCGACGTACTCGGATGAACAAATCCTAGATCCTCGAGTTCTTGAACTTGCTTCTTCAGTTCCAACATCTCGGTTGGTGCCATCCTATATGGAGTCTTAGAAATAGGTAATGTACCAGGTACTAATTCTACGCAGAAGTCTATTTCTCTTTTCGGTGGAAGTCCTTTAATATCTTGGAATACATCCAGAAAATCCTGTACGGTAGGAATTTGATCCATTGTAAGCTCCGTACTCGTATCCCCAATTGTAGCCAAACAACTGGTAAGAAACATATCGCTCGTCGGTTGACACTGAAATCTGATCGTCGGCTTTCCTTGTATTGGAAATACAATCGTCCTAGTAGGGCAATCCAAATTGGCACCATATTTAGTTAACCAATCCATCCCTAGGATAACATCGAATTCTGACATTGACAGAACTACCAAGTCTACTGGAAGATTCCTATCTCCCAAAGTCAAAGGGAAATCTTTACACACTTTACTCAACTTAACTGTCACTCCCAAAGGTGACACCGCATTCAGTGTTGACTCAAGTGTCTGGGGTTCTAAACCCAATTGACGCACAATCTTAACAGCAATAAAAGAACGTGCGGCTCCAGTATAAAATAAAGCTTTAACTGGACTATGAAAGAGTACAAGTGTACCTTCCAAATGTTGCTGCTCATCAGCATTAAAGCCTGCTTCTCCTGGAATGATAGCATTCATCCTCGTCTGATCAGGAGGTTGTAGACACCCCATTTTGTCGGCTATCAGATTTAGGAGATCCATAGCTTGGTGGTTCACAATGATCGTAAAAGACTCAAAAGGACTCTCGGAAGTCAGCTCTATCTCTCATAATGCTCAGAATGACCAAAGTGCCCCTGAAAGCCCGAAAACTCCCAGATTTGGTCCCAAAGTTCTGAAAACATGCTACGTCGTAAGAAAAGTGATAAAATGAGTTTTTAAGAAAAATCGGATGAAATCGTCAGCTCCCAGAGACCCTCGGAAGTCCCGGAAAGTCCCCGTTGATCGGTTTGACCAAGGTTTGACTAGGTTTGACCAAGGTTTGACCAAGTTTGACCAAGTTTGACCAAGTTTGACCGAAATCGCCCGAATTCACCAGAATCATTTTAAATCATTAGAAAAGTATTAAAACAAGTTCCAAAAGAAAATCGAGCGAGAACGTCAGCTCCTGGGAGCTCCCGGAGGTTCCCAGAACTTCCCGGGAATCCCAGGTTTGACCAAGATTTGACTTTGGAATCGGGGCACCAAAATAATTTTCAAATATTTTTCATGGATACTAGAGGTCAATAGCTTTCCAACGGTATATCGCACATAATTCCTGGATTTAAAACGAATTTATTATGAATTTCCAAAGCCGGAAAAGGCGATCAAATCGGCTTTTATCGCAAATACCGCAAAACTTTTCAAAGTGACCTATCCCCGAACTATTTGTTATGTAAAGTAGACTCCATTACCTTTCCAACGGTATATCACAACCTCGATTTGGAGTTCGTATGCATTTTCTGTGAATTTCGGACAAAATAGGGCCTTTTCGCGAATACCGGAACTTCGGGGGGCCTAAACAGCATTATCCAGACGAAGGGAGGAGCACTGCCGCCGTGGCACTGACCCAGTGCCGCCGCGGCACTCCCCTCCAGAACAGTCCATTTTTGTAATATGTTTTGTGGTCCCATTTTGATTAATTAAAAGCCAAAACAACGTAGTTTTATGATTTCAGATGTTTGGAGCCAATGAGAGTACTTTCTAAATCCCAAAAACACCCCAAGTTGGCCTATATAAACACCCCATTACTCCTCATTTTGAGGGGAGTCAAATGCAAGTTTAGAGAAAGTTTGGGAGAGAAAGTGTAGAGATAAGGTTAGAGTGGAGAGAAAAGAAGCTTTCTTCTTTGATTTTTCAAAACAAAAGGGAGTTCTAACTTTGTTTTTACTTCATTACTTCCATTTACTTCAACATTCAATACTTCCAACCACCATTTTAGTGAGCATTTAAGAGAATGGAAGCTTCTTCCATGTCTAGTGTCATTACATATGAGTGAAACACCAATCTACAAGTCTCATGCTCCATGAATATCATCTATTGATCATTACCTACTTGCTTGTTCATTTATTGTTCATCTCTTCTTATCCCATTTCTTTTTTGATTTTCTTTGTTTACTTACTAGTTCATCATCATCTAAGTGATGACATGAAGTTTGGGGTGAGTGAATCCTTATGGATAGTAGCTCTTGACCTCAAAAACATGTTTGATAGATGATGATCATAACCTCAATACTTCCAAGGTATTCTTGGAATGTATTGAAGTTATGTTCACAAATAAAATAAATCTCTCCAACAATCTTGGAGGTTCTTAATGATGAGTTTGATGTAGGTATTCTAAGTGGCTATGATCCTTATTTAGTGTTGAAAATATGTTTTCAAAACATCTATTTCAAAACCCCTCTCAATCCCTCTCATTTGGTTTCAAGAAACAAAACCTTGTTTTCTCCAAAACCTTCAAAACAATGAGTCAAAACAGTGAGTAAGTTGAGTTCAAAGATTTTTCTTGAACTCAATACTCAACATATGGATACAAGGCCACTTAGAAAGTCTTCCTAACTCATTGGAGAACACCCATGATTTTTGGTTTGACTTGGAAGTACTTGGAAATGGTCCATTTGGATCCCAACATTCCTTCCAAACATTCTGTTTTTGCTGTCACAGAAGCTAGGTCAACTTACGACCTCTTTTCCAAAAGGGGTGGTCCTAACTTATTTGTCCCTCAAAATTCAATGTCTTAGGAAACTTTCTGTATAAAATGGGCCTCTAGATCATTCTTTTTCATTTTCTAAGATATTTCAACATTTCAGTCGACAGTACGAACTCTGTTTCTGAGTGACCTCTATTGTTTATATGATTTCTCTCAATCTGTGATAGCTATTCAAGATTGGCCTTTTGGGTTGTGTTCTAGACACAATAAGGAACATCTCCATAACAAATCATGCATTAAAAACATTCCTAACCCCTCTTTTCAAATTCGAAAAGATCATGCTACTGTTTTGTCTACTATTCACAGCAAGTACACTTTAACTTTCATTCTTTGATTTGATGCTTATATGCATTCCAAATTAGTTCATATCTTAGGAAGTAGTTCATACTACATTTGTACACATCCCATGTTAATTTCATTCACTCATTCATACACATTTTAGACTTCTAAGTCATTCTAGAAATCCATGTACACAAAACACACTACAACCTTTGCACATTTTAGATACATACATTGCATTCATGCAAGATTTGGGGTTTTTGTAACTCTTAATCCAAGGAGATTATAAGGAATGAACTTGATCACACATTCATGCTTCCCCTTTGATCTAATCATCCTTTCTCAGCCGTCCCGGGGATTTAGAGATCTTCTTTTCTCAAAGAATAACATGCATCATACTAGCTTGTTAAGCATATTTTGATTTCTTTGTTTATTTGTTTCAAGAACAATTCATGTCCCCCTTTTAGATTAGGAAAACTTGATTAATTGATATATGATTAGGCGATTTTTCCTAGGTTTATTTGCGTGATCTTTCACTTCGCATTGTGTGATATTTGGCTTAGATCTTATGAATGATATCTTATCTTTAGATCTTCCATTTTCAAGTTTCTTATGTAATGTAATATACTATCATAGTATTAATTGCCGAACCATACATAGTATGAGATGATTATTTGGATGCTAATTGAGGCCCGTCGAAAGACAGGGCGAGTTGAGGGTGTTTTAGTCGTGACAAAGGCTCATTCCTCTCTCGTACCAAAACCCCGAGCCAAGTTCTTTGGTTATGAAGGGCCGGTGCCCTTTATCCATTTGGGTGAGTCAGAATTAGGTTTTTTGGTTCCTTAAAGACCAATGGTGACTCTGTATCTGTTTTCAACAGACCTTTTCTCTTTCCTTGATTCAAAATCAAACGAGTTTCGAAAACCTAACGAAGCGGTGGAATCCCGGTATCCACAGAGGTCCTTGAATTCCTTGCACTGGTGCCCCGTAGTATCCTCCTCGTGGTGCACGACAATCTTTGCTCAAGTGTCCTGGTTTGTTGCAGTTGCGACAGACGATATCTGGCCTGCGATTAGGTCTGTAGACGGTGCAGTTCCTTGCAATATGTCCGGGCTTTCCACAGTTAAAACATCCTCCACTATTGCTTGGTGGGGCTGTTAGTAATGCCTGCGGCTGTAGTTCTCGCTGTTGATTTTGCTGAGGTCGATTATAACCTTGCTGAGGTTTCCTGGCTCCTTCCCAGATTCTCTTGTTTCCTTGAAAATTTTCCTGAGGTCTCCATCCTTGGGTATTTTTCAGTGGTCGATTAGGGAAATTTCTCTGTTGAAACCCTCGTGACAACTGAGGTCGATTTATCTGTGATTGTGGTACTGGATTAGCATCCTTTTCTAATCCTGTAGCAAATCTAACAATCTCCTCATACGACTGGTTCAGATGACCAACCATCATATGTCTGAGGTGGGGGTTCAGTCCTTGGTGAAATCTCTTCACCTTCTTCTGCGGAGTGTCTATCATATGCTGAGCAAATCTGGATAGACTCTCGAACTGTGTTGTGTATTCCCGTACATTCCATCCTCCTTGGATCAAATTGAGAAAGTTCCTTTCCTGTTGATCTCTCGCATCTTCTGGAAAATACTTATCCAAAAATCTGCCTTTGAATGTCTCCCACGACATAGCTTTAGCGGCATCGATCCCAATAGTGGCTTGCTCAGCTTCCCACCAATCTGCGGCGGCATAAGTGAGCTGAAACGTAGCAAGGCGACGTTTCTCTTGTTCGTTGCATTCCAATGCTTCAAATATTAACTCCATCTCTCTTATCCATTGTTCTGCTTTCCATGGTTCTGTTAGTCCATCGAACTTTTCGGGACGTAACCCACGAAAATTTGCTAACAGTTTATCTCCAGTCTGTCTTGGTGGCGGGGGTATAAGATGTCTTTGGTGGGTGGAGTGATTATATGTATCCCCCACATGCTCCATTCTCTGCATAAATGCTTCGAATATTCCCGTCGGGTCCATCCCTTCCGGAATAGGTGCTCCATTACGTGCTTGGTGATTTCTCAAGGGTTCTACCATGATGCTAACGAGTATCGCCTACAAGAAACATATGGATCAGCTGAAAGCCTTCACGTAGAAACGAACTCAAGATAGAACAAGAAACAGCAAAACTAACCATCCTACTAAACAACACAGCACAACGCAACAACCAAACAATAATAAAAGTACTGCTCGTATACATATATATATATCAAAAGATGTACCGTATAGTACACACTAGTAAAACTGTGTACCATATGGGACAAGAGTTACAACAAGTAAAGTCAGCTAATACTATACAAAGCTATGGTCAATAGCTATCTCTCAAGCTCCCAAAAATCTAGTGGACAACATGTCCTAATATAAACTAACAAAATCTACACCCTGCCGATCCTGACTCAAAAGTCGTCAGTATCTGATCCTGCTGGTGGTGCCTCGTCCTCTGGGTCTATATCCATCTCCTCGAGTGGATCATCCTCAACTGGTGCGACAAGATCTCCGACTACTACCCCTATATCCCAATCCTCTATTATCTCTGCATCATCGTCCTCCATCACGTCTGCTATCGCCTGGTTAGCGACATCAACAGCTACTGCAGCAAAACCGTCAGCTATGTCAAGAGCTCCTGCTATAGCCACCTCTCCCACAACAAAATCTGCTGGCTGTGCTACCATCTGAGCTATCCATCCTACTGCCATATCGGCCATGGCTGCCATATGCATAATGGGTCTAGCTGGTATCTGAAGCACAACGGGTACCTCTGGCACAACTATCTCCTCGTCGGGCACCTCCTCATCTACTACTACGTCTGCCTCAATAGCCTCTGGGTCTGGTATTGGATCCTCTGGCTCAAACTCTGGCTCCTCGGGGTCATCCTCAGGTTCATCATCATCTGCATCGTCTGCATGCTCATCCTCTACTGGGTCCTCGTCATCTATCGGCTCCTCCTCTCCATCTCCATCCATGTCCTCATCGGGATGCTCATCCTCAGGCTCTAGATCCTCCTCATCCTCAATCGGCTCAGGCTCTGGCTCTGGGACAGGTACGTCGGGCACTGGTGATGGTGGGGCTGCTGGAGCTGGTGCAATTACAGGCTCTGGTGGACCGGCTACAATGGCTCTCAACTCAATCTCGTCCATCTCTGGCTTACTTAAAACTAGTCGTAACATCTCCTGGCAAATGTCTCTACCGACTCTCGCTGTATGGTAAGCGTCTATGCGCATCTGTGTCGGGTGAGTACTCCTGGTCACATAAAGTGCTCTCCACATGTCCTCCTCTAAATGTCGACTAGCTATCTAGCACACACGCTCACGATAAAACTCTGGGTCAGCTGGCTCCACGGTATCTCCATGGATAATATGTCCTCCATAAGTATCAGTCACAAACTGGTGAAACTCCGGATCCATGCTATCCTGCAAAGGAAACTATCTATCGTCAGGAAGACGAACTTATCTTATACTCATATCTCATCTCAAAGAAATTCTATCATACTAGGACCAGATGGTGTGGAAATACTTAGTGAACAAAAGTATCACAACCTAGAGTACCAAACCTGGCTCTGATACCAAAAACCCTGTCACGCCTCGGAACAACATAAATAGAGAAAAATAAATTTCCTCTATGGGTCCATAAGGAATGACAGGTGAAAGTCACTAATAATCCACACCACGCAGTACTAGTCCAAAAAGACAACAGTAAACAACTGAGAATAATACACAGTGCTAACTATTACAAAATATCAGAGTATGGTCCACAGGATCACAACAGGTCTGAAGACAACAAATACCCAAGTACCCGCTAACAAAAGGTTTAACAGAACAACCGAAAAGAAATCTAACTATAACATCTTCAGTCTTTAACTGGCATAAGGATAATTCTCCCTGGCGTAACCATCATCGGTGGGGCCTTCCTCTGGATAACACTCATCAGTGTACTGGTCATTACCTGCAAAATAAGGGGCAGGATATTCTGGACGGGGAAAGTCCAGGCAATAAAAGGCCGTCAGCTTACTGAGAGCTGAGTGAGCATAAACTAACGAGGTACCAGTTATCTGAAGTAAACACAAGCTTATGAAAATACGAGTTAACATCTTACTATAAGGATAACATTATCTTTTTCCTCTATTCATTCTTGTAAACCGACCCTTATCGTCTTGTTACTCAAATACCGAACTCAACATACTCATATGTCATGAACAGACTCAATCATTTAACTCTAGGGATACACCCTTATTCTGTCCATCGCTTTTAAGAGCAATATATCCTGCTCACCGCATGTCATGGACTCCACGTCAGTCTGTCCCCAGCTTTTAAGAACAATGGTCCTGTTCAGCGCATTTCAGGGATATAACGTTTCGAACAAGGCATATCAATCTATTGCCACGACTCAACGTCATCTACCAGTGATCCCAGCTCACCGCTTTTAAGAATAATGGTCCTGTTCACCGCTTTTAAGAGTATATCACAGATCATCCAGTCTATCTTAAGACTTCTTGGTCCAGCTCACTGCTTTTAAGAACCATGTATCCGGTTCACCGCTTTTAAGAGCATATCATGACCAATCATCCATCCACGTACCATTCCCAGAACTTACCAAACCTACTTACGTTCCATTCTAACATCGACACATGACAATTCCCAATGTGGCCTGACTACTTGGATTAAAAGAAAACGGACATCAAATTCATATCAGAAACAACACGTCACCCACGTCTTCATATTACTTTTTATTCATTATCCATAAATCTTTGGTGTCACATTACTCCTGTCTACCCCATAGTCGCATAATGGAAATCCGAATTAGAAATGGAACAACTAAACCTCTTATATAATAAATAGGCAAAGGAAACCATGTTCTGATCATGTCAATCGATTGGGACTAAGTTCAATCGATTGGTATCAAAATCATGTCAATCGATTGAGAACATGTCAATCGATTAGTATCTGAAAAGTGTCAATCAATTGAAATCCTACTCAATCGATTGGGATACAACTAATGTCAATCGATTGAGATTATGTCAATCGATTGGCACTACGTCTTCTCCAGCAGATTGTAAAAACAGCATATATAAACGTAGAAATCATACTCTTATCACATCTAAAGGTCATAACAACTTGTAAATACATCAAATAAAGTGACCAAGTGAGTTAGGACTCACTTAGGGTGCGTTTGGGTGTGTTCAAAGCTTGAAATCTCCAAGCTCTCTCTTTCCTCCTTCTTTCTTCTCTGTCCAGCCCTCTCTCTGTCTCTCCTTCTTCCTCCTTTCTTCTTCTTGTCCTCCCCTTCATCTTCTTCCAGCTGCCAAGGCAGTGTGTGTGTGTATATAGATATAGATATATAGATAGATATATATATGTATATATCTCACAAGAGGTATGTCTCTCTTCCTCTCAAGGCTGCCAAAATGACCCAAGGCCATAAATATGGACGAGTATATATAGGGGTTAAGAGTGCCACACGTTTAAAGCTGAAGGAAAGAAGAAAACTTGTCTCAGGTTATATCAATCGATTGGGACACAAGTCAATCAATTGGCAACAGATATTTGTAGTCAATCGATTGGAAACAATGGCAATCGATTGGGATAATGACACATCATCACTTTTAGTCGGTTGAATGTCAATTGATTGGTATAAAGAAAATGTCAATCGATTGGGAAACTTATCAATCGATTGGTATCAAAATTTACCAAAAAGGAAGAGAAAGTTTATACGAGTATAGAAATGAAATACCAGGTCTTATTAATATACAAAAATACAGGGTATTACAAATATATACATATTTTTATTCTTCTTTCTATTCCTATTTTTTTTTTCTTCTATAACAACCATTGGCATTTTTTTTTTCTTTTCATGCTTTTTTTTTCTTTTTTTTTTCTTTTTTTTTTCATCATTGTTTTTTTCTTTTTCCAACTTTCCCTTATTCACACTTACAAACTTCTTGTCAACGCAACACATACCAATCACATCTAAATAAAGAACTGAGGCTTGAACTCCTAATTTCGAGTCAGGTATTGACTTTAGGATTGTGAAGACAAGGTAATTATGATAAGCTCAAGAGGTGAAGTAAAGGAATATCATGGAGGTAGGCCAAGGCTATATTTTGCATGCAAGGTCAAAAGATGGCCTAAATCATCTTCTAAGTTCATAGAATTATTCATTTCAGTAAATTCAAGAGCTCTAAATTTGGTAAATCCTGAACATTCTCTTCTAGTAATCAGTCAAAATGAAGAAGAAAATGAGACTTTTAACGAATTAATACGCTTTTCAAAAAGTAAGAGTAATTTATAAAACCCTCAAGATAAAAGAATGGCACAAAAGCTCACTTGGGTTATTAGTCTCCACTACAATCTCTCAAGACACCTAAGCTATGCATACTAATCCATTTTAGCTAAGTACAAGGTTGTCACACCGTGCTCAAAGTTGTTTGAAGATTAAAAGGCATAAAATATACTATAACTAAGATAGTAAACAAACTATCATTGTGTTAATCACCTACTAATAGCATACAGAAAATAACACTAATGCATCATAACGAACTACATTAACTAAGAGAGAAATACAAGAACCATTTCATTATATTTAAATAAAATTAAAAATTTTAAAAATTTTGCAAATATTTTTTTTAATTTACTGAGTCATGTTGCTAAGCAGGTATATTGACATTAAAGCACCACAAAAAGATATGAGGCATGCAATGGCTCACTCCCCCCAACTAAAACTAAACATTGTCCCCAATGTTCTAAACTAAGCACATGGACATGTAAAGTAAAGCGAGAGAAGGAAGGATGTTATCTCGAGGCATTAATATCCATTTTTTTTTCAAGTTACCTGCAAAATCATTAGTTGCAACAAGGAAAAATAGAGAATACAGTACAACTACTCAGTAAATAACTTCGGTTAAGCAAGATTTTTATCATAAATTAATAACCGAAATTTTTGAGGATCTTCCCAGTGAAATAATTTAACAATGAGAAGACTTTTCAGATCCTCATAAAAATGCAACTCCCCCCAACTAATGTCAGGCTCAAGGTCAGAGGAGATGATTGAAAACCTATGGCTGCCAAATTTGTTGGGGAAAGTTATAAGAGGAATACCACACTTTTTAGGAATTATACTCAAGGAAAGATCTTTGGTGTTGGTATTTTCTATAACAGCCTCTATTTTTGTATTATCAAAAACAGACAGAGGCCATGGTTCAATAAAAAGGGCAGGGTCTAAGTGATGTTCTAATGAAGCTTTACTACCCTCCTCTTGTTCTAAAACAGAATCTATGGATATATGATCATAGGAATTGGATTTCTGTTCTATGTACATGGTTGTGGACTGGACTTGGATAAAGCTATCTATTTGAGCCTCAATGTCATTACTACTCAAGAAGGTCAAGCAGTCTAGTAGATTACTAGCTTCTTGTTGAAGTTTAAGATCATCTAATGTGGGCCAAATAGTTTCTAAGACCTCTCTCAAAGAATTTTGAAAGTTAAAATTTTGCGAAAAACATGTGCTAGAATCCTTATCATCCTCTTCCACAACACATTCTATTTGTTCATTAATGGGGTACACATGACTTTCAAGCTTGGGATGAGAGCTTCGATTGATAGCGAGGATAGGTGATGGACAACTTGTTGACACCACCTCTTCGGCCGAGAGAGGTGAGGGTTCATGAATATCAAATGAATCTAAATTGAATTTAAAAATTTCAATAACGTCCTCCCTAGGGTCACTATCAAAGGTAGGGGTAGAGTCAACAAGGGACTCATCCTTTCCTAATTGCGTGCAGTCACCTAAACTCTCATCATCTTTTAAAACCCTATTCTCATCCTCGTTACTCTCCTCACTATATGTGTCATCTATTGAAGTGCTTTGGACCAAGAGACTGTGCAAATTTATCCAGGCAGTGAAGGAGTTGATATTTGGGGTTATGTATTGTGGAGAAGATGATTCTACAACTTTATGCTCAATGGTTTGGTTTTGGAGTTCTTGTTGGGTTATCACTTTCGCAAATGAGTTGTGAATCTCATGCGATATAAACCTGTCATTGTCCTCTAATTCCATTCCATTATTAGTGTCTTGAAATTTAGGTTGTAGTGTTGAAGGATTGGTATAGTCTTCTAAAAGTGGGCTAGTATATGCTTGTTGATATCTAGTTTCTAATTTATCAAGTGCACTATCAAGCCTTTTCATTTCACTAAGTAGCATTGTTAACATACCATTATCCTCAACTTGGTTATTCTCCTCATTATTACCATATGAAGTTTCGCCCCATTGTTGTTGGTAATAATCCTCTTCCCATTGTGTTTGTGTGCAAGACTCCTCAGAAGAAAAGTCTTGGTGTATTTGATAATCGTGGGAACTACTATCATATCCTACATTATTATCTTGGTTATATCCCCATTGTGATTGATAGAACTCTCCATGTGGAGGTTCTTGATATGTTTGATAATACGGGGGACTACCACTATCATTTCCCCATTGTGGTGATTGGTAGCACTCAGGTTGATAATGCGGGTCATATGTGGGTGTGTGCCAACTCGGGGGATAAATATTTTGATTTTCAAGTGTGTACCTATTATTGGTGCTTGTGTTGTATGGAGGGTAATATGGATAAGACATGTTTATCCACAATTTTTAAACAATAAAATTTCATTTATTTATTTTTTTTGTACTTGTTAGAGAAAAAGTCCAAGATTTTTATTTTTTTTTGAAAAGTAAGAAAAAAAAAATGGAAATAACTTAGTAAAATCCTAACCTCTGCCTTCCCCGGCAACGGCGCCAAAAACTTGACACGACTAAATAGTTGTGCGCTCTTGTGCAACACCCAAGTGTAGGTGATCGTGCAAGTAATACTGGATAAGTCCAGGTCGATCCCATAGGGAAGGAATAGTAATAATATCTACTAAGTTACAACCTAAAGAAAAAGAAAAGTTTAATTGTAGTAGTGACTAAATCCTAATTAATTAAATTAAACTAAATAATAAACTAAAGCTTATAGAAACATAACTAATTAAACAGATAAATTAAAAGTGTTGGAAATATGACAATCCACATTGATCCTAACCATCTACCATGCATATTCATTAATGTTCTATGGAGCTCATTCCTTTTCAGCATTCCGTATTTTTCTAAAGATAAAGAATCAATAGCCCTTTCATGACCGAGACTATATCATCACAACTGATTTAAAATACTTGGAAGACGGTTTAAAACAATGGTCATTACTTGCACTCTAAATGGTGTTAGCATTCAAAGTGGTTTTCAAAAGTCATTGAAGAAAATGCCTTAAGGCTTTAAGTTCTAAAAACTGTTGTGGCAAACTGAGCTTATTAGGACAATTTGATGACAGATTTCTAAAACAAAAAGTCATGGAACACTTAAAAGAATATCTCAAGAATCAACAAGTTCGATCGATCGAAGCGCTCTCGATCGATCAGACTGCCTCATCCTTCAATCGATCGAAATGCCTTCGATCGCTTGACTATGGCCCTGGTTCGATCGATCGAAATACCTTCGATCGATCGAGCCCAACGTTTCTAAAGATTGCATGGAAGAGGTTGGGAATCAATGTTTCAACACATATTCCCAATGTCTAAACTATGGAAACCTGATTAAACTAATACAGAAAGAGTAAAACCAAACAATCATAACAACTAGAGTCATAAATAATCAAATAAAGAAAAGAGAAAGTAAAACCTGGAATAAATCTGAAAATAACTTGTAATAATCTTGAATCTTCAATAATCTTCAGTATAATAATGAAAAAGAGGAAGAAAAATAAGAATCTAACCTAATATACTCCTAATCTAACGCTAAAACTACCCTAAACTGCTATTTTCTGCGTTCTGGAGCTTCCTCTCTTCGTCTGGCATCAAAACGACTTATATATAGGGTTACTGCAGAGTTTATGTAACTTTTGGATGAATATAAAGTTAGATCGATCGAACTTAGTTCGATCGATCGAAGGTTCGATCGATTGAACTCTCCTCAATCGCTTGAACTCTTCTGATTTTGACAGCTCTGCGTACTGATGGGAGAATGGCCATAACTCTTTACTCGGAACTCGGATTGACCTCCCATTTGTGGCCACGCGACCGTAACGCAAAGATCTACATTTCATGTCTCTGGAAAAATCTTTTAAATCTGAAGTCTTCATTGTCAAAATTTGCGTTTTCTCAGCTGCTTACGTTGTTCTATCCACCAGAATCACTTTTCTTTAGCTCCACTTCATTGATTTACATCCTAATACCTATAAAACAATGCAAAAACTTATATTTTAGCATTAACACAATAAAAAGAACATTGTTATTAGAATGCACCTAAATGTAGGGACTTTTGAGATAAAAGTATGCATTAAATGCCACATAATCCACTATAAATATGCACTTTTCACCTCGAATCACAGTGGAAGCTAGTTGTTCTAAACATTAAATTTTGTTGCAAGATTTATCAAGTTATATTATGTTATGAACAAGTTTTAGGTGTAGAGTTAACATTTTTTTTTTCAAAAATTGCATCGATGAGAATGAGAAAGATGAACTTGAAGTGAGATGTTGTTACCTTTTTCACCCATTTTGATGGTTATTATGAGTGTTTTTGTTGTCCAAAGCTTGATGAACCTTGAAGAAGCAATGTTTGCTTGACTATTGTTGATTTCTAGGGTTTTTAGAGATTGATTGTGGCTTTCAGTAAGAATTTAGAGGGTTTTAAGGTGAAACGAAAATGGTTTTTGAATATGAAGCTGAATTTTTGGAGATTTTGAATATTGATCACCAATTCTCAGTGAGTAGTGAAAGAAACGTTGGTCATGTTCTTCACGCGTACATCTCTTGAAAATTCTGGAGCCTTTAGGGGGTATATAGGCCAAATGGAACGCTGTAGACACCCCCATTTTGATCAAACACCGGACGAAGGGGAGTATTACCTCCAAATCCAATGATGACAATGTCTGAACTAATCTAGGACTTCCAAAGATGATTCAAGGTCTCTTCCAACTCAAACAAAAAGCAAAAAAAGGGAAGAAAGAAAGAGGAGGATAGAGGCAGATTTGCGACAGTCACGGCTTGCCGATGCGCACTCCCTAACTGCCAGAACGACATTCAGGGAGAATCGCACCAGCATCCATTAACTGCCGCTAAAATGCTTCAAGTGTCGCTAAACATGAAAATCCTGAAAAGACGGCAGTCCATAGAGTTGTCCGCGGCACTCTAAGAATGCCATTGCGGCATTCAGAGAATGCCGCGCCGACATTCACTGAGTGCCAATTTGGCATTCAGTGAGTGCCGCTTCCATCTCCATTGAGTGCCGCATTTTTGTAATAGCCAGTTGTAATACAACACATTTTGTACAATCAAAGGACAATCCCAAATAGGGTTCTCTGCTCTAAAATGACTGAAATACCCCTTCAAATTTGTCTATAAATAGGGGATGAATATCCTCTTGCATGAGGTGGGAATTTTCTTTGAATCTAGAGGTTGTATTAGTTCTCCAAGTCCTAAAACTTTCAAAATTTCTTCTCTAAACACAATTAGAAGCTAGTTTTAGAAGAGTTGAAGAAGGTGGAAAGCTTGATTAGTCTTTGGAAGTTATTCAAAATCAAAAGTTGAGGATATTTTGGAGGTAAAACTTTGAATTAATTAGTCTTTCCAATCACAAATATACTTAGAGTCTTTGAATTTTCTTTTCCTCTCCCTTTTAGTCTTTGAGATTCATGAGACCCTTAATGTCTTACTTGAATCCATAGACTTGAAATCCTTTAATTCCTTTGTAAGCTCATGATTTACAATGAGGTTAAATTTGATATTAGTACACTTGATTAATAAATCTAAACCTATCTTCAATGGTTTAGGTTTGTTATGATTAAGTCTCATGAAATCTCTCCATATTTCTTTGAGACCTTCAAGATATGAATGTAGTTAGTCTCCCATGACCATCAAATGGTAAGAGAGGTAGTGTGGTTCAAGCCAAATCCCATAGTTCAAATTAGTTAACAAAGTTGTATTTGATAAATGATGCGGTGGGTTCACAATCTATTTTTTATCATGGATTTTTAGTTAAACATCGAACCATTGGAACTGAATGAAACCAATGGGAAAGTATTCATAACTTAAAGTTCTACCACTGTGATTTTAGTTTTAAGGATTTTTTTTGCTTAAGTGGTTTGGTCATGAGTTTTGTGATTTAGCTACAATCTATCCAGAGTTTCAGAATAGTAACACGTTTTTAAAATGAGTAAATCAGAGCCTTAATCAAGCATTCTTGGCTCCAAATAAATTTTTCTGGGTAGTTTAATGTGTTGGGAAGACCCTAAAAAGATCAGAGTGTTTCTGATTCTTTTACTGATTATGCCAAAAATTGGTAAGAGAGATTAAGAAGAAAGATATGGTGGCATAATCAGCTGTATGTGGTTCAGTCCCGTTAATGAGGTGACCTATGTCCACGGGTGTGTCAGTGCGCTTCATTAGTAGATCACCGGCAGGCCTGGTGAGCCAACAATTGGGGCCGCACTACCAGTAAGACCGACCGGGTGTATGCGTATCAATCAAAATGAATAACTATTCTCTAGGTTAAGAATGCGATCCCCTTAATGGGGGGGAGTGGCCCCTTTTATAGGTGCAAGAGACCATCCACACAAGGCAATTGATTAGATCAGGAGGCCCTATCTAATTACAATTTGGTGAGCATAAATCATGGAAGGTTTCATAAGTGATTTAGGAAACTATTTACACTTCCCATTAGTCTTATGCTTGACTTGGGAAACTGCTAAGTGGCTTGGCTGTCAAACTGAACTTTATGTAGAGCTACCACGCTGCATTCCCGGTCTGTGCGAGCATCTCGAGCGGTAGCACTTGAAAGACCTCAGGATCGGTGGGCCACAAGCTCCCCTTTTGGATAATCTGGGTCCTTTGCTGCTGACGTGGAGGTTTGACTGTAGCAGAATATATTCTGGGCGTATCAGCTGCCCCCCATTTTTGAAGTTGATGTGATGTTCGATCAAATGAAGTTTGAAAATTAAGACTGCTTCTGAAGAATCGTCCGGTACGAGGTCGAGACGCTACTCGAGGTGGGACCGGTCGTTGTGGTCAGCCGGGGTATGGACTGAGCGGTGGCCTTATGGGCCCCAGTCCTAACTCTGCCACGTGTCAGCTCGTGACTTACTTGGTCAGGATCAAATAATACCAGCGTAGATGTAACTGGGCTGTTTGCGCAGTAATTGAGTCATCTCGTCATACATTTAATGCGCGCGCCTTTTGATGAGACGCTTCTCGTGCCCGAGGTGACAGTTGTTAGCCACTTTGGGTGGGAAAGCGTATAAGCCGTTGGATCTGTTTTGATCTGAACCATCTGTGGTTCCTATATAAAGGATACTTGTCCATTTCTTCAACTCTTTGTTGCAAAGACATATATTCCCGAGCGGTTTTGAGAGCAAATAATTCCCGGTCAAGATTTCTGAGCCCTTTCTTGCGTTGATTTCTATAAGTCCCTTTCCTTTTCGAGTTTCAATTTGTTACATTCTTTCATCCCCCTTTCTCTTTTCTTTCCGTGGTAAGGCTAGAGGGAGCAAGCCTGGTAGGGTTTGAACAGGAGTGGGATTTTTTCCTTCTTAGGTTCTATTCTTTCTTCAAGTCAGGAGGCACCTTAGGGTAGTTGAACTGAGCGGGAGTTTCTGGGGTAGTCTTGAGAGATAGTTACCTGGTGTTAAGGACCATTCTCAGAATAGGTGTTCCTGACCCATACCTTGGTCGTCCTCTTCTTCCCGGCCCAGTCACTGAAACCATAAGGATGTGCTACTCTAGTTTTGACTCGTCCTCCCGGTCGGAGAATGAGCAGTTCGTGTCAGAGTCGCCGAACACAAGTCTGAGTCCGGCGTCCCTCACATCCCCCTCCGATCACCTTAGCGAGGGCAGAATCCCAATCCGTCTTTTTGACGATGAGTCGGACCAGGAAGCCCCTGTTGCTTTTGTTTCTCGGGGTTTAAGTGATGAAACACCAGGGGAACCCAACCCCGAGGTAGCCTTTTCCAGCGAGTTCATCCCGTCCACCCTGCGTACTGAAGATCTCGGGCGCATTGGGATAGGTACGGCCTTCCCAACCACTGCTCCTTGGCCGTGAACGTCGGTGGGGCCCAAATCTACCAGCGGGGTTTCACTACCCTATATGAGGACATCCTCATGACTGGGTTTCGCACCCCCCTTCATCCGATCACTCGAGATGTACTGATATACTAGGGGATTACCCCAGGCCAATTGGCCCCGAATGGTTGGAGATTTCTCATGGGGTCCATCTCCCTATGGCCCCAAGTTTTGGGATATGAACTCTCCATCCAGAAGTTCCTCTAGAGGCACCGACCCTTCCCCGAACATGAGGAGGTCAGTTTCTTCTCACTTGGGGCCCGGCAGGGGAGAAAAATCTTGGTTTACTGCCCGAGCAACAATAAAGGCTAGAAGAATAGGTTCTTCCAAGTGTCCACCCTTGGGCTCTGCGAGCCAGCCCCTGGGATCCAAATGAGAACTTCATGGGCTGGAGTGTTGAGGGGAAAGCCAGTTCGGTTTCTCTTTTTTCTTTCTTTTTTATTTTGCTCTAGTTTTTGAGATTAACTGCTTTGTACTTTGCTTTGTAGCGTAATCAACTAGCCCGTCGAGCATTCCCGACAAGTGCCAGGCCAGGATCAGGAGTTTGGTAGATCGGTCGACAAACATCTGTAATGTGTTGACTCAGACTGGCGACTTCCGAGCTACTGACGACCCAACTCAGCCCATCGAAGCTCATGTATTCCCAGCAATTCTGCCTGGTAAGTGCTCGAACTTTGTCGTCTCCCGCGGTCACCCTTCCACATCGCCTTTGTTGGTTGCTAACTGATCAACTTTCTTCTTCTGCCGAGATGGCTCCAAAGAGAAACATGAAGCAATTGAGGGAGAGGCAGGCTGCTACTACTGTCGCCCGGATGGCGGTGGCACAAGCGAAAAGGCCCGCTGCCGAGGTCCCGGGTGGTGAGCGCCCTCTGAGGTAGATCCGACACGGAGTATCAAATCCTCTGGAGCTCATGGGGAACTCAAAGCCCCACGTGGTGGTGGTTGAAGAGACCGCCCCCCAGGCGGGGGTGCCGGCGGTGGCATTGATGGCTGCCTCGACGGTGGCATTGATGGCTGCCTCCGCTGCCACCATTACCGCTCACTCCGCCTCCGCTTCTACCGCCACTGGTACCTCTGCCACCACCTCTACCTCGTCTGGCGCCGCTGTCCCCAGAAGCACCTCTGTAATCTCCGTCGGGATTTATCCCAAACTGCCAAAGTCGCTGCTCAAGCTCCCTCACCCGCAGAGTCAATCTCCTGACCTCATCATCCTGAGAAAAAGGAAAGGTGAATAACAAAGTCTGTTTTGAAATAAAAGTGAAAAGTGTGAATAAAAGGGAGTCAACTCGACTTACCCTGCCACTCGCTTGAGCCATGGCAGCCACCCGCGCCCTGTCGGCCTAAGCAAAAAATCAATGAAAAGGGATTAGTGGAAGTAGAATAAGGATGAAAGAGTCGAAAATAAGGTCCTATAAGCTTACCCTCCACTCCCGGCCATGGATCCACTCATGACCTGTTGGAGCAGAATGACGGGAGCGCCTGCAGGATACCAGGGGACCTCAATCATGACCTGCTCACCGTAGGAAACATTCCTGATACTCCAATCCCATGGGGGCAAAGCCAGGGCTCGAGTTACACCAGGAACAGGTTGCAAGTAAAAGAAATGTAATCAACAATAAAACACTTGCAAGCTCAAAATAGAAGAAAGAGTGCAGAAGCAAAGAGGACTCACCCGAGTCACTTCCATTAAAGGGAAGTTCCTCATCAGCCTGGCAGCTCAGAAAGCTGCGTATCCATCAGGAGACTCCACGAGCGTCTGAATCGAGACTCCCTCAAAAGCAGCCATAAGCTGGGAGCACTGGACCGTATCCATGGCCCTTATGGAAGTAGGAGGGGGGTGTGGAACAAAATAGTTAGGAGCCATCAGTGACTGCGTGGTCACTCTCTCGCCTAAGTACCACTCCCTAGCCTCGGGGCCGTCCAATAGTATCCTCATCGGGTCATACCCACCCGACCACCATATCAAGGGCTACCACTCTATGTGTTGTACGCCTAAAGTCGTCAGGATGTTCCTGAATGAGATAAATTGTGGGCCCCAGTCTTTCGCCCCACCCGATCCTTCGCCCATTTCAGCCCCTGAGGCATGATGAGGGCTTCTGCTGGTCATGTCCTAGGCGACATCATGTGGAGATACTCGTGGGACCAAATCTGTGAGACAAGAGAGATAGAAGTATAAGGGTCATGTTTTTTTGAGACCTGAGTAAAAAGACAAATAAAATAAGAAAGAAAAAGAAAGAAGTGTTGTATACCTCCCTGGATATCTCCCCCATGTGCCTATATAAGATGGCCAGCCTAGTACCAACCCAATCGTACTTGTAAATTTGGTCCATGCGCTCCGAAGACCCCACCAGTGCCACGAAGATCCGATCTCCCTTGGTGCTCAACAGAGAGCACCCCAGTACGTACATCAAGAAACCTCGAGCCATCTGCTTGTCGGTAAAGCCTTGATGGCCTCAGAAGGTGTCCATAAACCACTTGGCTGTGACCAAGGGCTCCTCTGGGACTGTTCCAAGTAATACCTGGACCTGGTCCCACTCGCGGACTATATCCAAATAACGAAGGAGCTCTCCTTCAAACGGGATCCCCGTGATCATGCTGAAGTCCAAGGGAGTCATCATCATCTCTCCGAAATTGAAGTAGAAGGTGTTGGTGGTATCTCACCACCTCTCTGCCAATGCGTGGATCTGTCGCAGGTCATTGGAGCTCTTCGTCAAGAGTTTGACGAAGTCCCCAAAACCTGAGGCCCTGACGAATCCCTACGGGCTCACTCAGCTCCCCGTACCACTCAAAGCCATGAGCAAGACTGTCGTGCCCCTTTAGCACCTTGGGCTGTAACTATAAGAAAGAACCACAAGATTGAGCAGAGAAAAGAAAAAGAAAAGAAAAAAAATAATAATAGTAACAATAAAACAATATCCGCATTTTTCAAGATATGAGGTTTAAAAAAAAAAAAAGAGCATAGCCACAAGATACAGGTGAATAAAATATAGCTTTTAGAGAAATTGACAAGCATGAATTTCAAATTCATGAAAAGTTTGGTCGTCATTTGCAGAATAATAAAAAGGGAAGCAATAATAAAGGATGAATGAATAACGAGGTTTTGATTGGCATACATGGCAATCAAGAAGTCTTTCGAGAAAAGTTAACGAGACTAAATGTGCACAAATATAGATAGGACACCCAAAAAACAAATTCATAAGCATAGCATTCATTTTCATATGAAGTCTTGTCCCCGCATTCGTAAAGTTCATAAGAAATAGGATAAAGAATACAAAATTGGATGAGCGTTGGTTAAAGCATTCGAGATGCTCAAGAATGCTACAAGCGTAGCATTTGTATTAGAAATAAGGCATTTGAAGTCGTGTTTGATTACAGTTCATTCATAAAGCTCATACGGCACAAGAATTACAAAAGGATAAAAGAGAGGGGCACGTTTATCTTGCGCTTGAATGCGCGGGCAGACAAATGGTCGTCCGAATCCCGGAGTAAGAGTATAGCATCGGGGTTGGGGGTGGCTCGATACTTCGCCTTCTTCCTACTACCCGAACTGCTCGCCATAATCTGTCAAAGAAAAAAAATAGAAGGGGGAATTCGTGGTTAGATTCGTGAAAAATTCAGAAAAACAATAAAAATAATGCATATGACAGATTTTGATCGAGTAGAACTAACCTGTGAGTACTGGAGATCAACATAAAAGAAAAGAGAGGATGGGAGAAAATTTCTTCAGAGAGGATTCGGTCTGAGAGGAGTTGAGAGAATGAATGAAAATGAAATGAAACTCTCGATATAAGCTGCTACCCGCCAAACGAGGTACTCGATTTTCGTGCGCGGTAGGTGGCGAATTGTCGTGCGGCACTCACTTAATGCCACAGCGACACTCCGTGAGAACCGTATGGCAGTCACAGAGTGCAGCAAAATCTACCGTGTGTCGCATTTGTTGCGGTTACCAGACCTTTCATTTTTTCCCCAAAATTCAAATTGGGACCCAAAAATTGAATTCTAACCCCTAAAATTGTGCCCTCATTATGCTCTTGACCCCCGGAGATGGTTTTTATGACCAAATTGGTCCTCGATTTTGTAAAATTGAAATGAATTGGAGTCTATGGACCCCAAATTTTGAAAATTGAGATGAATTTGAGTCTGAGGACTCCAAATTTTCAAAATTCAGATGAATTGGAGTCTGTGGACTCCAAATTTTGAAAATTAAGATGAATTAGACTCCGTGGACTCCAGATTTTGAAAATTAAGATGAATTGGAGTCCGTGGACTCCAGATTTTGAAAATTGAGATGAATTGGAGTCCGTGGACTCCACAATTTTGAATATTTGAATTGAATTCAAGTCTATGGACTCCACAGTTTTGAAAAATTGAATTGAATTTGAGTATGTTCGACCCCTGATTCATCCGAATATGATTGCCCCGCTTTTTTTTAGAATGTAACAGATTTGCATTCTTAGTCCTCGCAATAGATTTGCGTTAACCCTCGTTTTGGGAATACAATGGATTTATATTCTCGATCCTCGTAACGGATTTACGTTGATCCAAGTTTAAGAATGTAACACATTTTCATTCTCGGTTCTCGCAATAGATTTGTGTTAACCTTTGTTTTGGGAATTTAATGGATTTATATTCTCGATCCTCGTAATAGATTTACGTTAATCCATATTTAAAAAAGTAACATATTTGCATTCTCGGTTCTCGCAACAGATTTGCGTTAACCCACGTTTTGGGAATATAACGAATTTATATTATCGATCCTCGTAACGGATTTACATTGATCCAAGTTTGAGAATGTAATAGATTTGCATTCTCGATTCTCGCAACAGATTTGCATTAACCCTCATTTTGGGAATATAATGGATTTATATTCTCGATCCTCGTAACGGATTTACATTGATCAATGTTTGAGAATGTAACAGATTTGTATTCTCGGTTCTCGCAATAGATTTGCATTAACCCCATTTTGGGAATATAACGGATTTAATTCTCGATCCTTGTAACGGATTTACGTTGATCCAAGTTTGAGAATGTCATAGATTTGCATTCTCGGTTCTTGCAACAGATTTATGTTAACCCTCATTTTGGGAAATTAGAAACACATTTTTCTGACCCATGTAACGAATCTTTGCATCAGCCAACATTTGGTAATGCATTATGAAATATACATCACATATAGAGAAGAAATGATATAGAGTAAGCATGACACATGCTCAGTCGAGTTTATCCAAAATTACGATTGAAGGTTTGTCTTCACATAGGCTTCGACGATCACTTGTGGTTTGCATTGCTCCACGAGCTCCATCGAAGAGGGGCAAACTGTAGACACCCCAATTTTGACCAAACGCCGGACAAAAGGGAGTATTACCTCAAAATCCAATGATGACAGTGTCCGAACTAATCTAGGACTTCCAAAGATGATTCAAGTTCTCCTCCGAACAAACAAAAAAAAAAAAAAAAAGGGAAGAAAGAAAGAGGAGAATAGAGGCAAAACGACACTTAGGTAGATTTACAGCAGTCACGAGTTGCCAATGCGGCACTCCCTAACTGCCGGAATGGTATTCAGGGAGAACCGCACCAGCATCCATTAACTACCCCTAAAATGCTTCAAGTGCCTCTAAACTTGAAAATCCTAAAAAGACGGCAGTCCATTGAGTTGATCGTGGCACTCTATGAATGCCGTTGCGGCATTCAGATAATGTCACGCCGGAATTCACTGAGTGTCGTTCCAGCATTTAGTGAGTGCCGCTTCCATCTCCATTGAGTGCCGCATTTTTGTAACAGCTAGCTGTAATACATCACATTTTGTACTACGAAAGGACAGTCCAAATTAGGTTTTTCTTCTCTGAAATTACTGAAATACCTCTTCAAATTTGTCTATAAATAGAGGATGAATATCCTCTTGCATGAGGTGGAAATTTTATTTTAATCTAGAGGTTGTATTAGTTCTCCAAGTCCTAAAACATTCAAAATTTCTTCTCTAAACACAATTAGAAGCTAGTTTGAGAAGAGTTGAAGAAGGTAGATGATGTTGTCAATATCAAGATATAAAAAGTGTTCTTTACTTTTCAAAAGATTTGTAGTGTGAAAGCAAAGGTCGAACCCACAGGGATTGGTTAACTACAGCGACTTAATTTTAAAACCTAACTTTAGTTAATTATGAAAACGGATTTTGATTTGATTTCAATTAAACTAATAACAATAAAAATAAATCTAAACTATGAAAGTAATTAAATATTTGTTTTTATAATATGTTTAAAGGAACCTAGGATTGCAAATCCACCACTAGTTTTGTAATAAGGGTATTTATGAATTACTCTAGCTTATTACGTTGGATGAATATGGGGAATTGTAGCTACAAGCCCAATTCCTCCGACAAGAAGATAATCATGGTTCAAGCACCAACATAATCCATCTTTGGTTAGCACGAATTATCCCACACTAAACTAGGGTTGTGATCTAATCTGTCTAACCTAGGCATGGACTATTCGGTTACTTGATAGCACAAATCAATAAAGCACCATCACATGTAAACAATCTAAACAAGCACAGCGAGAATAGATCGTTGAGCACATCACAGTCAAAATAGATCTAAGACAAGAATAAACTTTGAAAGCAATGATTTAATCAATAGAAGTTCGATTTAAATATAAAAATCCTCGAAACATGTGACTGTCATCCATACATAATAAAACTAAAATAAAAACATAAAATACTCCTATTACTCGACTAGGGTTTCATTGAAACCCTAGATCTATGATCTAGCCGTCCATGGAAGCGATGGATGGCAAGTAGTTGATGGAGGAGGCCATGGAAACCCTTGGTCTTCTTCTTCTTCTCCTTGCTTCCCCCCCTTCAATGGCTGGAAGTATGGTTGTATATTGTGTATAATAGTTGCCAACAATGTCTAACCCCTCAAAATTATAAAAACTAAGTATAAATAGAGTTTTACACAAGCTTTTGAAGCTTTCCCAACCCGAAACGAACTGAAACTGATGTAATTTACAGTCTGGACGTCGTTCAGCAGTTTCGTTTGCACAGGAGTCTTCAGTATACTAAAATACGCAACTTTGGTTTTTACACATATCGCGCGAGCGGACCGTGCGAGCGCGACATTTGGCACTTAGCACGCGCGGATCGCTCGAGCGATTTTGGGATTTCGCGCGAGCGGATCGCGCGAGCGATTCTCGATTTCTCGCGCGCGCGACTTAGCTTTTTCAGCTTCTTTCTTTGTGCTTTTTCATCCTGTTTAGCCTAATTTAGTTGATTTTTTCCAAATCCTGTCAGAAACTTGAAAATGAAGTAAAAATATACAAAAACAGGATAAAAAGGAACTAACAGATGCTCGTTAAGGCGTATAAATAGGATTTGTTCTCTCCCGATCAGTAGAAAGCTTGATTAGTCTTTGGAAGTTCTTCAAAATCAAAAGTTGAGGATATTTTGGAGGTAAAGCATTGAATTAATTAGTCTTTCCAATCACAAATATACAAAAAGTCTTTGAATTTTTTTTTCCTCTCCCTTTTAGTCTTTGAGATTCATGAGACTCTCAATGTCTTACTTGAATCCTTAGACTAGAAATCCTTTAATTCCTTTGTAAGCTCATGATTTACATGGAGGTTGAAGTTGATATTAGTATACTTGATTTTTAAATGTAAACCTATCTTCAATGGTTTAGGTTTGTTATGATTAAGTCTCATGAAATCTCTCCATATTTCTTTGAGACCTTCAAGATATGAATGTAGTTAGTCTCCCATGACCATCAAATGGTAGGAGAGGTAGTGTGGTTCAAGCCAAATCCCATGGCTCAAATTAGTTAACAAAGTTGTATGATAAATGAAACAGTGGGTTCACAATCTATTTTTTATCATGGATTTTAAGTTAAACATCGAACCGTTTTAACCGAATGAAACTAACTAGAAAGTGTTCATAACTCAAAGTTCTACCACTGTGATTTTTTTTAAGGAGATTTTATGTTTAAAGTGGTTTGGTCATGATTTTTGTGAGACAACTACAATCTGTCCAGAGTTTCAGAACAGTAACACGTTTTTAAAATGAGTAAATCAAAGCCTTAATCAAGCATTCTTCAATCCAAACAAATTTTTCTGGGTAGTTTAATGTGTTAGGAGGACACCATAAAGAGATCAAAGTGTTTCTGATTCTTTTACTATTATTAAAAAATCAAACAAAATCTCTAGACAGAGAGTTGTAAGTCCCTGAGTGATTCCTAGTATTTGTCCAATTCCCGGAGATCTAATCGTTCAAACTTTGATTTTCTTTTTGGGTTAGAAACTATACTCATAGAGGTATCTTGTGTCCAAAAATCATTCAGATCAAACCACGGGAAGCATGCTTTTTATTTCTTTGAAGTTCTGATCTGCTCTCAGCAATTTTCAGAATTCTATCATAACTTTAATATATCTTGCAAACAATGGTCCAAATGATCTTTCCATGACCCAAGGCTTAAACCATGTATTAATAATGATTAGTTAAGCTTAAATACAGAGGCTAAGTGATACAAATCAATGAATAATCCAATGGCTCGTTCTTGTTCACATCTATGTAATCATATATATTCATCCATATAAATTGATATTGGAATTCATAATTGTGTTATTTCTTCTACATGATAGAATTAAGCTAGACGTTTAGGAACAATTATTTGATACTATACATTCTTTCTAAAGTATGTGGACTAACCTTTGTTTTGTAGCACCTTTGAGGTATAATTTCTTAACCCTTTCTCTAGTTTATTTAACTCCTTGACTTTATTGATTTTATGACCTCATGCGCAACACATTAGAATTAGGATCTTCCCTTATGTGAATAAATGTGATTAGAGGCCTTTTCTTAGGATCATTCTATTCGTATGCATTGCACGTTTAATATTCGCGGCATGGATCCTGGGTAAGTTCTATAGCTCCCTATTTGCATATCATATTGCTTACCACTTGAATTATGTGGTTTTTGAATGATATTTTATCACTTGCAATTTTACACCCTTTAGACATGATTTTGTAATGTATATTTATACATATGTACTAGTTAAGGACATGCTTAGATTATTAATTCGATTAAAAGGATGTTAAGTAGATGCCTATCACGAGATAGGATGAGAGGGGGTGTTTTAGTCCGACGGGCTCCTTCACCTCTCATTCCATAATCCTCGGACCTAGAAAATCTCTGGTTTCTTAAAAGATCAGCTTTAAAATGGTTTCTTAATTTTTCTTTTAAAAATTAAGTGGCGACTCGTTTTAGAATTTGAATTTGAAAGAGATCTTTAAAAAAAGCTGTGGGTAAGAGAAAATTGCGATATCTACAAACGCGTATGGACATATGGCCAAGAGATCTTTAATAAACAAGTTAATTTATTCAAATTTGGATAAATTGCTAATTTAACCAAAAAAACACTTTTTTTTTGCTAAGGCCAAATCGCACTGAGGCACACACACACACAAAAGGTGGGGGGGCCACAAACTCCAAACAAACTCCCCAAAGAGAGTGACTCCCATAGGAGTTAACACTAGCCTCCCCATGGGAAAAGCCAGCCATACCACTTGTGACACAAGGTATCGGGTACAAAAACAAAAACAAAACTACTCAGTTGCAGGATAACCTGATTCCATAAGAGTTGTGTCTTCAAACACTTTGAATACTTGTTAAGGAAAGTAAAATAATAACAATAAATAAGAGTCACTTTTGTTGGCTCCTAGGTTAGCATGGACATTGGCACACTTGTTTCCTCTCTCTTGGCATAGGGCATTTGGCTTTGAAATTGAACTTCTTGTTATCCAAAATATATGGGTATGCGTATAAATGTATAAATCTGAAATTGGAAATACTTACTAATTAGAGATGAAAATAAATACAGAATAAATTTGTGAAAGAATCTGAGCTCAGTGTTAACACTGATTCCTTAAGATAAATTTGCTCCCTTTCAGTGAACACAGTTGATGAACAATCGTCTCCCAAGATAGAACGGATTTACAGTTCCATATAAGTTGCACTCCAATATGCAAAACCCAATAAATGCAATTATATGTATAATACTCGAACTGACTAGAACTCTTACATGTAAAGAGAGAGAAAGATATTCCATATTCTATATTAAAATGAATGAACATGACCCATGTATATAGGTTGTAGGAGACTGTTTGTCAACAGTCACAACCTTTTGAAAGGAAACTGTTCGTCAACAGTCATATCCATTCGGCTAAGAGTCTATTTGGCATGACCAAAAATGAATTCAACTAAAAAAACCAATTTCTCATTCAAATTTTTTGAACAATCCCCCACATAAATGAAAATGGTAGAATAACAATGCAGATGAAAATGTAGACACTAGTTATAGTATCGATGAAGAAGTAATGCTTTAGAATAAGTACCCTAGTGGCCTTGAACTTGCCCTAGTGATAAACTATCGGATTTACTAGCCGATGAATAGACTAGATTGTCTTTGAACTCCCAATCGTTTGTGTAAACCTAGACAATAGAATACACACATCCCTTCTTTTTACATATTTGGTTCTTACGTTTGTGTTCGTTTTGGCCTTGAACACCTCTTGGTTCCGTGAGTGATTTAGAGAATTTAGCCTTCAAATTCTCATAGAAGCGGCCCCTTGTTACTCACATAGGTGATTACTATGAAGAGTATCCTACAATACCCCACTTGGACAATTTCCAAGGTATAGTAACCATTGAAAGCATATCATATCCTTTTACTCAAGGCAGATTGACACAAACTGATCTTTGAAATGGGAGGAGGAAAATATAATTCTTCTCAGTGTGTATCGAGTACTACATAATTTAGATTTCCCTATGAACATAGAGTTAGGGATATATACTAAAAGCCATGCTTTATGTAGTTGATTTATTATTCATTTAATAAAATCAGTTAATCCATTTTTTTATGAGAATCTGTGTGGGCAATGTTTGTATTATATTATTTATTTAATATTATGCATGTGTGTCTCTCATTCTAGATAGTAGGTGGTTTGGTGTATAGAGTTCGGCTTATACACGGAAGATCAGGCCATCAGATATTATAGAATGTAAGATTTGGGTTTACAGTCTTAGATGGGATTGGACACACCATCGGTAGGACTACAGCATGGTGTTGTAGCAGGTTTGTCTTGACTACGGAAAACGGTATAGTTTCAACTCACTATGCTGGTGCACTTTGTGTATTAAACGGGACTGACTTGGGGTAATTATCTTTATACTGACTTATAAGATAATTTATACCTCATGGCTATTATGAGTGCTTATGCTCTAAATCCCAAGTTAATTTGTAGACACGTACATTTGATATTTACACTTTGATCCCTAAAAGGGTGAGATCCTTAAATGGGTCAATATCTCATTGGATTGGGTGGCAATATTAATTGTGTGGTGGATATTAATTAATGATGGAATCCATGTCTCAATTTTGGGATTGATGATATCCCCTTGAGAAAGCTTATAAGTTTTGATTATGTCAAACCCTGCAGGTGGATTTTGTATCAGACATATCAGATAAGTTAAGCAGAGGATCTCAAGGAATTTTAAGAAATTAATTAAATATGATTGTCAGTAATTATATTTAATTAATGGATATATGTAATCTTAACATGGGGAGATAATAAGCATTTAATAACATGGAGCTCGAAATATATTTTTGAGATAAGGGTAGGAGTGCAATTATAATTCTTTAGTGGTATGAATTTTAATTTATGGAAATAGGAATCTGATTTAGTTCGAATTAGGGTTTCCTAATTCCATAAGGAAGCCTATTCCTTATTGACTTCTTATGGTCCCTATCATAGCCTACATATATGCTGCTTTGGCTCTCTTCTCAGTTTGCGTTTTTCTATATAGAGAATTATAACTCGGAATAGAAAAGAGAGCGAAAAAGAGGGAGAGCAGAAAACAGAAAGGATTTCGAAAGAGCCCACACTCAGTTTGATATTCTGGCAGCAAAGGAATACGGTAGAAGATCGTGAGCTGTCATCCAGCCCGTGTTCTCGATTCGTCTACTACAGTAATCCATTTTAGCAGTTTAAGGTAACCCTAGTTCCGCCCTTGTAGGGTTATTGTAGTTTTCACGTAATTTTTTTTGCAGTACCAACTTATACGTAGTGTCAACGAATTCTGGGAACGCAGTTTCCTAACAGCTAGATCTTGGGATCTCCAGTCAGCTAGGTTGTGTTTTCACTATGATGACTTTCGTTTAGTACAAAGCCTTTAATCCCATTCCTCTGATGAATTTTCCACTGGCTCTCACGTTAGGCCTTTTGTAAGTGGATCCGCTATGTTATCCTTTGACTTTACATAGACAATAGAGATAACTCCATTAGAGAGCAATTGGTCTATGGTATTATGTCTTTTACTATATAATAAGACTTACCATACTATTATGTGCCTTTCCAATTGTCGATTGGCTACCACAATGCAAATATTATTAAAATAAGTTTTGTCCAACTTGGAATATCCTCTAAGAAAAGGAGAAGCCAATTTTCTTTCTCTCTTGCTTTTTAAAAATAAAATGTATTCAAATTCCATTGTTGATCAGGCAATGCAAACTATTTAGAGGATTTCCAATGAACAACTGAACCTTTAAGTGTAAAGACATATCCATTTGTGGATTTTCTGTCTTTTTAGACTAGATATCCAAGTTGCATTTGCCTACACTCCAAATGCTATTGATATCTTGTGAAATACAATCCATATAGTTTGGTGTCTGTCTCAATTATTCAAGAGCCCCAACTATCGCCTTGCAATGAATTGCTGAGGAAACTAATGACATAACATGTTTTTGTGCTTCTGTCCCAAATCCATTTGACACCACAACTTTATCAAATTTTCTTTAGCCATTGTTTTAGTGATTACTGAAGCGTACACCATTTCCTCTATTGTCCTTGAACAACAACTTTTGTTATTTTTCAACATTGAATTTCTAGAAATTCATACACAAATAAATCTTCTTTATGTTTGCTAGATCTCAAAGCGATTAGTTTTAAGTTCTAGTGAATATGAACCCAATAGTTATCTTGACTAAAGCCATCAGTTATCACATTTAATCATGTTGAATTTATATCCAAGGTTACCCTGTGTAACTGTATTTATGAGCACAACAAATTCACAAGGCCAATAAATTATACTCTATATTTTCCATACTTGCAAAACACATTTCAACATATTTGTAACCTCACATTTGTAAGTATATGATGATCACATGTTAAAATGAGCAACTTATAAATAGTAACCCCACATTTTAAGTCACACTTTACTTTTGACATCCTTGAGATATGCTTCAACAAAGTATATGATTGTAGACACCCAGATTTTGACTATCGAATTTAGGGGAGTTATTACCTCTATGTCCGATGATGATAATGTATGGTGGAGTCGAGTGTCTTCAGGGTAATTCAAGCTCTTTGGAAAGGTTCTCAAATCTCAAAGCTCTGAAAAATAGAAATAAAAAACTAGAAGAAACTGGGTGTTCAGAAAATTTCAAGTGTAAAATACATATAGGAAAATGTAAAATCAAGTTTGAAGGTATTGTGAAAAATAATAAAAAAAATGGGTTTTTTTTTTCAACCATTTTGAGAAAAGGTTTTGAAAAATAAAAGAAAGGAAAATTTTAGAAAAGAAAAAAAAATCAACTTCAGGTCAGCACATGGAAAATCCGGCGTCACTCGTAGAATGCCACACTGGCATGCAATGAGTGCCACACCGGCACTTATTGAGTGTCGCTGACAACTCACTGAGTGCCGTCAGCTATAACAGATTATTTTTCCTTAGATATGTGCTGATTCCATTGAACATGGATGGTTACCCCGAATTTACTGAAATAACCCTTAAAAATGGTCTGTATAAGGAGATGTTTATCTCCATTACAAGGGTTGGAACTTGTTGGAATCTTTGATAAGGCAAAGAAGCTAGTGAATTACTTGAGTTTTGAAGAAATTGAAGAAGAACTTTGAAGAAGAGCTTGAAGTCTTTGAAGATCTTCATAAAACAAGAGAAAAATCTCAGAATTTTGGAGGTAATTCTCTTATTTAACTTTCTCTTAATCTATATTCAATCACAATTCATAGAATTCGTTAGGATCTTTCACACAATTTTCAAAAAGTCTCTTCTAACCTCATTTCATCACACGACACTAAAAATTGTGATTGAATTCTCTCTTGTATTTGTTGATTTGGATCTAAATAGTGTTTGGATTTAAAATAAAACAAGCTAGTTTTCAAAGTATAATTCAATTTAGATCATCGATTCAGACTTGACTTCATCTCCTTTTTGTTCATAATCTTCTCTTGAGTTCTATAGATTTCTCTATTTTATTGGAATTCTTGAGATTAGATCCTTTAATTCTCTATAATTCCGTAATTATGAGATGGTTTGAGAATATCCAAATGATAATCTATGAATCTAAGCCTATGCTTATGGCTTTGGTTCATCCATGTGGAGGCTTATGAAACTCTTCAAATTTCATTGAAGTTCATAGAAGTTGAGTTTCCAATCCTCAAGGATCATATATTTGGGAGAGGGGTTAGATATGCGTCTAGTTGTTCTCTTAGTTTGATCATTGAATTCAAGAGTTCTTATTTACATAAGGGATTGAATATGTCCTAAGAATCCATGTCTAGGCTCTCTTTAAATTTCGATGTTGGGATTTCTTCAAGGCTAAATCCATAAATTTCTATGATACATAAGTGATATTATGATGGACTATAATCATACTTGGTCTAGATTTTCTATAGAATCCGAGATCAAGCTTGGTTTTGCATTATAGATGTCAATTCAACAATGGTGCAGTGATTTCAATGACGATCTGTGATCAAAGATTTTTGATTATATGATGATCTGTTGAATTTGGATGAGACCAATTGGAATTTGTTCTTAACTCATACATCTATCAGTGAAATTTTTATTTTGACTAGATTTCATGGTTAGCTTGGTTGAATCATGAGTCTTGCAAAGTAACCACTCTTTATCCGAAATTCTAGACCAGTAAGTCAGTTTTAAATTGTTTAGATCAGAGCCTTAAACCAAGATTTTTAGCTTCAAATTATTGTTTCCATGAATTTAAAGGAGTTAGCAAGATCCCCTAAAAATATTGAAGATATTCTTAGTCGTTTACGATTTTTAGAAAATAACACAAAATCTCTAGACATAGAGTTTATAAATTATAAGTAGTGTCTGGTCATGGTCCAATTCTCGGAGATCAGACCGTTCAATTCTTGATTTGCCTTTTGGGTTAGACACTAGACTCATAGATGCACCTTGTATCCTAAAAGCATTAATTTCGAACCATGAGAACCATGAGCTTCCAATTTTTGAATATTTGACTCCTTCTCTGTAATTCCTAAAATTCAGTGATAGATTTGGTAAACCTTCAAAATGATGGTTGTAGACACCCCAATTTTGACCGACCGTCGAATTTAGGAGAGTATCACCTCCACGTCCAATGATGATAAGGACCGAAAAGATTCGAAGTATTCCAAGCTCTTCAGAAAGTTCTCCAAACGCGATAAAATTTCACAGAAAGAAGAAAATACCTGGTATTTAGGAGAATTCAGGTATAAAACACCATTTTCGGAAAAGATCTTCAAAAATAAGTTTCTTTAAGAAAAAAGGAAGAAAGAAAAGACCTAAAAAGGGAAGTTCAACAGAAAACGGCACACGACAGTATTCCGCGGCACTCAGTGAGTGCCGGCCCGGCATTTACTGAGTTTCGCCGACATTTTCTGACTGCCGTTTGGTTTTAAAGTCCGTATTTTGTGGTACAATACGTATGTGTATGCGGATAAAAACAAAAAAACTGATAAAGTAAGGTTGACGAAATTACGACAATAAATAATTTGGCGACGGCATTCGCGGAGTGCCGCGGCGGCATCCACGGACTGCCGCAGATAACTTTTGACTGCCGCCCTGGGCAGCAGTCTGTCTAATTTCAGGAAGTACGTATTGTACCACCAAATGAGATGTTGACACCTGTCTTTTACTCCGAATTCACTGAAAATACTTGGTAATTTTGTCTATAAAAGAGGAAGGATCTTCTTTGAGAAAGGGGGAGAGATACAACACAATACAACAAGAAATTACTACCAATATACTAGCACATTTTTGAGAGAAAAGAGAGAGTTTTGGAGAGCTTGAAGAAGAGTTTGGAAGATCTTCAAAGAAAGACTTTTTGAGGATAGTTTGGAGGTGACCCTCTAATCTTGGTTGTGTGTTCTTTCTTTTTAAGCTTCTAATCTTCAAGTCATTTTTAGTTTTTCTTGATTAAGTCTTAGAGTTTGTCAAGTAAACTTAGGAGTCCTTGTTTCTAATTCTTTGATCTTTCTTCTATTTCTTTTGTTTGTGTTACTCTCTTGAGATTCTTGGAGATCTTCAATATCTCTCTTGAAATCTCTTGAGTATGATCCTTTGAATCCCATGTAAGCTTATGCTTCACATGAGAGTCAAAATTTGATCATCACTTCATTTCATAAGCAAATAGATGAATCCAAGTCCATACTCATGACTTGGATCCTCTAAACTTGATGTCTCATGGAATCCTTTCCATATTCTTTTGAGACTCATGAGTATTAGTCATGTCTTCATCTCCAATGACCATCAAATGGTAGGAGAAAGTGGTCTTGAGTCTAAGACCATCTCCATGGTTTAGATTCCTTATCTAGTGGTTTCATGAAGTTTGTTCATACTTCATTTGAAATCTATAAGTATAAAGGTCTTTTGCCTCCAATGACCATCAAATGGTAGGAGAAAATGGTTTAGTTTAAGTCCAACTTCGTGGTTTAATAGTTCGGGTTAACAAATAAAGTTGAGCTTGATAAATGAAAACAGTGAGTTCATGAACCATTTTTGATCAAAGATTTTTAGTTCAAAATCTAACCGTTGAAATGAAGTGAAACCAATGGGAAAGTGTCAATAACACAACATTCTACCACTGTAATATTTTTTTTAAGGTGGTTTCATGTTTAAAATGGTTTGGTCATGAGTTTTGGGAAGCAACAACAATCTGCCCAGAATTTCAGCACAGCAACACTCTTTTGAAATAAATAAATTGGGATTTTAATAGAGTGTTTGTGACCCAAAATAATTGTTTCTAAGTAGATTAATGTGTTAGGAAGTCACCCTAAAAAGAACAAAGCATTTCTGATCTTTTTGCTATTTTTAAAAAATCATGTAAGAATTCTGGACGGAAAGTTGTAGAATGCTGAGTGATGCCTGGTTTTTGTCCAATTCCCGGAGATCCATCCGTTAAAACTTTGATTTTCTTTTTGGGTTGTAAACTAGACTCACAAAAATCATTAAGATCCAACCATTGGAATCACGGTTTTTCCATTTTTCAAGACCCAATCTGTTCTCAGCAATTTCCAAAATTCTGCAATAGTTTCAATCAATCTTATGAATAATGTCTTAGATGATCCTTTTATGAGTTGAGGTTCAAACCTTGTTTTCAGTAATGATTATTTGAATTTGAAATCAAAGTCTAAGAGTATGTCATAACTTATTCATGTATATATTCATCCATATGATTTGACATTTGTAATTAGAATTTAGTTGCTCTAGATTTAATCACATTTGATAGATTTAAGCTAGAAGTCTAGGATTATTATCTAAGATCCAATTTTACATTTTGTATATCATGTGGACTAACTCGTTGTTTTGTAGCGCATTTGAGGTACAATCTCACATCTCTTCTCTAGTTTATTAAATTCTTTGATTTTATTTGATTTTTCGACTTAATGCGCGACACCTTAGAATTAGGTTTTTGCCTTATGTGTATATGTGATTAGAGACTCTTTTTAGGATTTTCTTTTGTTTGTATGCATTGCACGTTTAATATCGCTGCTGGATCCCGGGTAAGTTCTCTTGTTCCCTATTGCATATCATATTGCTTGCTACTTGAAATATGTGGTTTATGAATGATATTTTGTCATTAGCAATTTTACACCCTTTGGAGATGCTTCTGTGATGTATATGTATATATGTATTAGTTGAGGGCATGTTTGGATTAATAAATTTGATTAAAAGGATGTTGAGTAGAGGCCTATCGCAAGATAGGATGAGAGAGGGTGTTTTAGTCCGACGGGCTCCTTCCTATCTCATTCCAAAATCCCCGGACCTAGTTAATCTCTGGTTTTTGAAAGATCAGTTTGCTTTAAAAATGGTTTCTTAATTTTCCTTTTAAAAATTAAGTGGCGACTCATTTTTTTAGAAATTGATTTTGAAAAGCTGTGGGTAAGAAAACTTGCGATATCCACAATCTGGCGACTCTGCTGGGGATCGAACCCAGAATCTCTAGTTTCGCAGACCAGAATTCTGATTTTGGGTTCACTTGAGGATTAGACTTGAAAGCATCCTTTTAATCGAATTAATTAATCTTTGTATGCCTGTTGCATCTCACTTGCATGTCCAGCTAGTCGATTGCACGGAACTATGACCTTGGAGGCTCGGGGCAACCCGGTCGGTCAAGTCATCATGGGACTGTGTGATCACCCTTGATCTCGTACCATGATTTGATATATGAAGCATCCTATCGGGTGTGTGTCAAGGGTCCCTTATTTGACCAAAACCCAGCCTTTGCATAATAGTTTCTGTAGAACCTTTCAATCTTAGGAAATCAACTCGTGATTAGGATTATGTGCTAGGGAGTTTTGTACGCCCGGAAGGGATTACCTGAGATGATGACGATACTTGCTTGATAAAAGATGCGTAATATTTTAATCAGCTTTTAGCAACTTCTCTTCATGTTACCCGACATTTGGAGGACATGCTGAACCCTGATTACGAGATTATACTTCTTATATCATGTTTAGTTAAGCATCATTGACCTTGTATGTATCAAAATTCATGAAAAGTACGGTGATAATCCGGTCATGTGATCCCCCTACCCAAAGAATTCTTTTTCCAAGATTTTAATTCACCCCTTTTAAAAGAAAAAAAAAACAAAAATCTTTGTTAAGGCATATTTTTACTTGATCATTTTCAAAAGAAATAAATCTGAAAATCCTTGAAATTATTTTTGGGAAGAATGATTTTCGGAATAAAAGAAACCCAATCATTTTTGTTTAATACGCTCAAAAGCATTCTCAAGCATTGTTTTCAAAAACTTTTTACCACCCAAAAATGCTTTGCAAAATAAAATTTTGAAAACAAAAAAAGGTTTTGAAAAAAAAAAAAAAACGACCTTTGAATGGGTAGTGGGGATCACAATGAAAGGAGAAATTATTGCACTTGACATGGGTGAGGATTTTAAGTGCTTATGTGTTTATGTGTTAGGATTAGATTTTTCGTTTCTTTGGCATATAGAATAGGCACACACACACATGCATCGCATCCGGGTGACATATGAATTATTCATGAGCATTTCACTTGAGAAGTATAAGATTCTCTTGAGAAAATCAGTCAAAGTTGATTAAAAGATAGGTGTTGTTGAGTGAAATAGCACCTGAGTCAAGCATCGTTGGGTACAAAGATTCAAGCATGAGATTAGTCAGGAAGGGACATATAGTAGGAAGAGAGATGTTTATGCACATATGTTGCTAGTAAGGTGATAGTGTTTTGAAATACTGCTGCTAAAGCAAATGTGGATGCTCCTGGGGACCCAATAATTTGAAAATCGTCTGTGACACTCCAGTTGAGACCGAGTCGAGTCCAGTCTGTAGTCGAGTTATGTTAAGTTAGAGTCAAATGTCTAGTCCAGTTGAGTCTTCTGGTCAGCCTGTTATCAAGTTTGTTTGCAAGTCTTTGTCAAGTTTATCGAGTCGAGTGATGTAATCCTCTTTCCCTACTAGTTGAATAAAATCGCATTTTTCTTGATTCAGTGTGCTAAGTCGTGAATGTATGGATCATTAAGACCAAAAAAAAACAAAAAAAAAAAAAGAGAAAAGAAAAAGTCATTTTTTCAAACGATCATGAAAAATACTTTGTTAATAAATCTTTGCATTGAAAAGGATCCCCAAGTGATCAAAGAAAATTTTGTGCCAACACTATGGAGGAGTAGAGAATTGATTAGCTTTACTTTAAGAATTTAAAGATGCTCTTGCTCAATCTTGGAAAGATGAACTTAGAGCTTGAAGCTTGCTCATCATCCCCTCTTCTAAAAGATGAGCCCAACCAGTCTAAAGTCATAAACTTGGTCCTTGATGGTAGCCAGACATTTTGAATGAACTTCTTCTTCCAAAAAAAATAATAAAAGAAAATAAAAAAAAAAAGAAAAAAAGAAAAAAAGAAAAAGAGAAAGAGCTCGCTAGGGTGAAAACCCGGAAGGGCGCCTAGGCAAAAGTTAGAGCAAAAATAAGATGCGTGTTGATTTCAAAAATCCTAATCCTAGCCAGTCAAAATCATGGAAAGTATAAGAGATAGTAAGGTAGAGAAAAGAAAGGAAAGAGAAAAGAAAAGGCAGAGAATAGATAAGATTGAGAATTCTTGAGCACTCCAAAGTAGATCATTGGCACATGAACTATCTCAAGGCTTTGAGTTGTTCTAAACAAAGAAAAGAAATGGGAAATGAAAAGAGGGACTTATCAGCTTCAAAATTTTCGTGAGAGGCTCAAACACCAAGTGAACCTAAAACAATTCAGAGATGTCTTTAAAAAATTAAAAAAAAATTAAAAAAAAAATATTTGAAGGGCTGATATTACTTTGTGAATATGATAAATGAGAGTTGTAAGGATTAACTGGCTAGTGAAAAGGTTAAAGAATCAACCGTCAAATAAGAAAAAAGAGAAGAAAAGAAAAGAGAAAAGAAAATAAAGGAAGAAGTAGTTCATTATGCTACACAAGGGCTACCACAAGTGACACGCACTCCCTAGACCCAAATGGCAACATGGCTCGAAAAGCCCACCAGTTCTTGTAGCCTAATTCTTTCAAGACCTCCAGAGTTGATGAACTACGCTTTGACCTAATTCCCACTTGGGGATACGTAGGCAACCTGCTCGGTTCGGTCATCACCCCATCATCTCATGCTATCTTTCTTTCGGGCCTTGCCCGAACTACTTTGGACCTGATTCCCGCTCGGGGATAAGTAGGTGAACCTCCCAAGGTTCTCGGTACATGGCCATCCCTAAACTGTAATCAGCACCCTTTTGCGCCTTTGGTTTCCTTTCTTCAGACTAGGGACAAACTTACGTTTCCCTGCAGCCACATGTATATCGCCAAATCAGGGGCAAACTTCCTTTGCTGAAAATTCCTTTTAGCATAAAAGCAAGGCCCTATGTCTCTTTCAAACTAGGGGCAAACTTTGTTTGCGAAAATCCCTCTGTACCAAATGTAAGTTCTCAAGTAATTGAGTTTGTTTTGAAAAGATTGAAATAGAGTGCCTTTCATTCTATAAGCTAAAGCACTAATTTGAAGCACATTCTAGATGGGCAAAAGATTTCGCTAAATCGGAAAGAGGAAGTTTTCAAAGTTTAGATTTATCGGCAAAGCACTACCATTTGTAAAATGATGAATAAATGAAAGGTGAGATGATACATTATTCACGATAAAAGCACATTAAATCATGATAATATAGAGTTTGAGTCAGTCGTCTTGCGTAATTGCTTTGTCAAGTCTGTCCTCCTTTGATGAGTCAATAATGGTCTCAACTGTGTGGGTTTAAGATGATGAATAAAGATTTGAAAAGTCTCCATAAGCATCCTAAGGGCAATACGAGTAGAAGTTTCGAACACTATCACATCATGGTGCTAAAATGGCAATATAAGAGGAGTCTAAGACTAGGGGCAAAGGTGATTCCCCTCTTTTGACAGAACCGATATGTTTTGTTAAGAGTCTGCAAATGCAAAAAATCATGCTTTCAAGAGACTACTAGGATAGCACAGATCCCGTTAGCTCCATTCAAATTCTTTGAGTCCAAGGACTCCCTATTTTGTAAAATCAATTCTTTGAGTCCAAGGACTACCTGTAAAAAAAAAAATTAAAAAAAAAAATAAAAAAAAAAAAAAAACTAATGCTTCGAGTCTGTGTGACTCCATTTGTATAAAAGTAAAGTTTGTTGAGTCCGTGTGACTTCGTTTGAATGCAGAAATAAATTTTTGAGTCCGCCCGACTCTGTCTTTGTGAATATATGAATTTTTGAGTCCGTGTGGCTTCGTTTGGATAACGAAATGAAATTTTGAGTCTGCGTAACTTCGTCTTTGTGAGATATGAAATTTTGAGTCCGCATGACTCCGTTTGCGTAAGGACTCCCCATTTTGTAAAAATCAATTCTTTGAGTCCAAGGACTACCCATAAAAAAAAACTAATTCTTTGAGTCTGTGTGACTCCATTTGTATAAAACTAAAGTTTGTTGAGTCCGTGTGACTTCGTTTGAATAAAGAAATAAATTTTCGAGTCCGCATAACTCCGTCTTTGTGAATATATGAATTTTTGAGTCCGTGTGGCTTCATTTGGATAACAAAATGAAATTTTGAGTCCGCGTAACTCCGTCTTTGTGAGATATGAAATTTTGAGTCCGCATGACTCCGTTTGCGTAAAGTGTGAATTTGTTGGGTCCGTGGGACTCCATTTATGTAAAATACTGAGTTCTTGAGTCCGCTTGACTCTGTCTTTTAAATATATATATATGTGAATTTTTTTATGACTTCGTGTTTATAGAATGTGAATTTTTAAGTCCGTATGTTTCCGTGTTTGAGAAATGTGAAAATTTTCAAGATCATATGACTCTCCTTTGTGAAATGTGAATTAGTGCGACTCCCCTTTGGAAATAGGAATTGTTTCAAGTTGAATCGACTCTGAACTCTAGATTTTGAGAATTTGAATTTGTTCAAGTCTAATTAACTCTTGATTCATGAGTTTGAACCAAAGTGAGTCTGATTGACTCCCAATTTTGTGAAGCATAAATTCTTTGAGTTTTATCAACTCCTAATTTTGTGAAACTAAAATTCTTTGAGTCTCATTGACTCCAATTTTGTGAAACAAGAATTCTTTGAGTCTGATTGACTTTTGAATCTCATTGACTCCAATTTAAGCCTGATTGAATTTTAGAATATGGAACTAAAATGAGTGTGATTTGACTCCAGATTTTGAAAAATTGAATTGAGCCTAATTGACTCCCGATTCTGAAAGTTGAATTAATTGAATCTGACTAACCTCTGATTTTAGAATTTGAATAAAACTGAGTCTGACTGACTCTGATGAACTAAATTGAATTAAATTGAGTCTAATTTGACTCTCGATTTTGGGAATTGAAATAAATTGAGTCTGATTTAACTCCTGATTTTGAAAATTGGAATTTTTTTGTTGAGTCAAAATTGACTCTGATTAAGAAAATTTGACATATTTTAAATTAACCCTCGATTTTGAAATAGGAAATTCTTTGAGTCCGTGTAACTCCATTTGTATAAAAAGTGAATTCGTTGAGTCCATTTGACTCCATTCGTATAAATATATATATATATACATTCGTCGAGTCTGTATGACTCCATTGGTATGAAATGTGAATTTGATTGAGTCTGTGTGGTTCCATTTTTTGAATTTTTGTTGAGTCCGTGTGACTCCGTGAATTTCATTGAGTCCGAGTGACTCTATTCTCGGAAAATGCAAATTTTGAGTCCAAATGACTCCATGGTTGTAAAATGCGAGTTTTCGAGTCCTAGTGACTCCGTTGTTGTTGAAATGTGGGTCCATGGATCCGAATGACTCTTTTGTTTTGAAATGTGGATTTATTGACTACTTGTGTAAGAAAATTGAATTTTGTTTTGGGTCCACGTGACTCGCTTTGAATTTGTGAGTCTGCTTAACTTCAAATTTTGTTGGGATTAAATTCTTTGGGTCTAACCGACTCCGAACTTTCGAAAGTTTGGGCTAAAATGGATCTAACTATCGCCAGATTTTAATTGAATTTGATTGGCTCCCGATTGCGGAAATTCAAATCATTTAAGCCCGTCTGACTCCCGATTCATGAAAGCCTAACATAGCACTCGAGCTTATAAATTGAATTGAATTGAGTCTGATTGACTCCTAATTCTAGAAAATTTTATTTAAGTCTGATTTGACTCTAGATTTTAGAGTTTATGAATCGAATTGATTTTGTTTTTTTTTTATTCTTTGAGTCTGATCGACTCCCAAGTTAGATTTGAGTCTGATTGACTCTCGGTGTTGTGAAATAGAATCCGATTCATTGACTTCTGTTCTAGAGATTTGAAATTATTTTGAGTCTGGTTGGCTCCCAATCTTTTGAAATTAGAAATTCTTTTGAGTCTGAATGGTTCATGTTTTTGGAAATTAGAAATTCTTTTGAGTCTGGTTGACTCCCGATCTTGTGAAATAGAAATTCTTTGAGTTCAATTGACTCCCATTTTTGTAAAAATTCTTTGAGTCCAATTTTGTGAATCTAATTTTTTTTTTAGTCCGATTGACTCTTGGTTTTGTCCGATTTTGCGAAATACGAATTGAATCAAGTCTAATTGACTCCTGATTTAGAATTAGAATTTGAATTCGATTTGAGTCAAATTGACTCCAGACTTGGTGAAATTGAATTCGTTTGAGTCAGACTGACTCCTGATTTCAGAAAAAGAATTAACTCGAGTCTAGGCGACTCCTAATTTAGCATTTGAATTTGAACTCAAATTGAGTCGAATCGACTCCGGACATGGTGAAATTGAGTTTATTTGAGTCCGGTTGACTCCTGATTGAAAATTGAAAAAATTAAGCTCGATTGACAACCAATTTTGGAAAATTAAATTAAATTGAGTCTAACTGATTCTCGATTTTGAAGATTGAAGTGGATTTGAGTCCATCAGACTCCTGATTTAGAAATTTGAAAAAATTTGAGTCTGATGTACTAGACTCCGAATTTCTGAAAGTAAATGGAATAAGGAGAGAATTTGTTGAGTCTAATAGACTCTCGATTTTAGAAAATCGAATTAATCCTGAAGGACTCTGGATTTTTAGAATAGAACTAATTCGAGTCTGACTGACTCCAAATTTTGAATTAAATTGAGTCAAATAAATTGGAGTCTGTTCGACTCCAGGTTTTGAAAAATAAAATAAATTTAAGTCTGTTCGACTCCAAGTTTTAAGAATTGAAATGAATTTGAGTCTGTTCGACTCCAAGTTTTGAAAATTGAAAAGAATTTGAGTCTGATTGACTCCCGATTTTGAAAAATGAAATAAATTTGAGTCTGAATTCAAAGCAAAACATATCCGACGAGGCCGAAAGGGTTGCGGATCATTGTGAGAAAACATATCCGATGGGGCCAAAGGGCTGCGGATTTTACAGAACAAACTGATTTGACATCGGAGTATAAGGCGTGAAGCGCATCTCAGTCGATCAGATGATTTTTGGAAGACGCCGGGGTATAAGGCGCGAAGCGCATCTCAGTCTTTCAGCATGGTTCCTGATTTGACACCGGAGTATAAGGCGCGAAGCGCATCTCAGTCGATCAGATGATTTTTGGAAGACACCGGGGTATAAGGCGTGAAGCGCATCTCAGTCTTTCAGCGTGGTTCTTGATTTGACACCAGAGTATAAGGCGCGAAGCGCATCTCAGTCGATCAGATGATTTTTAGAAGACACCGGGGTATAAGGCGCGAAGCGCATCTCAGTCTTTCAGCTTGGTTCCTGATTTGACACCGGAGTATAAGGCGCGAAGCGCACCTCAGTCGATCAGATGATTTTTGGAAGATACTGGGGTATAAGGCGCGAAGCGCATCTCAGTCTTTCAGCGTGGTTCCTGATTTGACACCGAAGTATAAGGCGCGAAGTGCATCTCAGTCTATCAGATGATTTTTGGAAGACACCGGGGTATAAGGCGCGAAGCGCATCTCAGTCTTTCAGCGTGATTCCTGATTTGACACCGGAGTATAAGGCGCGAAGTGCATCTCAGTCGATCAGATGATTTTTGGAAGACACCGGGGTATAAGGCGCGAAGCGCATCTCAGTCTTTCAGCGTGGTTCCTGATTTGACACTGGATTATAAGGCACGAAGCGCATCTCAGTCGATCAGATGATTTTTGGAAGACACCGGGGTATAAGGCGCGAAGCGCATCTCAGTCTTTCAGCTTGGTTCCTGATTTGACACCGGAGTATAAGGCGCGAAGCGCACCTCACTCGATCAGATGATTTTTGGAAGACACTGGGGTATAAGGCGCGAAGCGCATCTCAGTCTTTCAGCGTGGTTCCTGATTTGACACCGGAGTATAAGGCGCGAAGCGCATCTCAGTCGATCAGATGATTTTTGGAAGACACCGGGGTATAAGGCGCGAAGCGCATCTCAGTCTTTCAGCGTGGTTCCTAATTTGACACCAGAGTATAAGGCGCGAAGCGTATCTTAGTCGATCAGATGATTTTTGGAAGACACCAGGGTATAAGGCGTGAGGCGCATCTCAGTCTTTCAGTGTGGTTCCTGATTTGACACCGGAGTATAAGGCGCGAAGCGCATCTCAGTCGATCAGATGATTCTTGGAAGACACCGGAGTATATGGCGCGAATCGCATCTCAGTCTTTCGGCAAGCGTGGTTTCTAATTTGACACCAAGGTATAAGGCGCGAAGCGCATTCTAGTCGATTAGATGACTCTTGAAGAATGTCGGAGAATTAAGCATAGTAAGCGCATCTATGGCGGTTATGACTTTTTAAATAGAATGACATCATAAGTAGAGTGGCATAGGGTGCATTTTTTCTAAGAAAGAACAATATGTTGCTAAAGGCATTATATGGAGCACGATATTGCTTGAGCACGTGCATCACGATAAGATAGGTGCATTCATCCGTATGACTATTTGTGCTTGTGTTTCTTTGGCTCCTGTCGGAACTACGTCTTGGTCTGATTCCTGATGGGATACGTAGGCAGCTCACCGTTGAGCACGACCAACATGAACCGTTTGTGAAGCCATTTTTGCAACGCATTTTGTTTTACCTAAATTCGACAGTCTGGTCAAAGACTTGTCTTCACACAGGCTTTTACATTCACTTATGGGACGCGTTGCCCCACAAGCTCTGTCAAAGAGGGGCAATCTGTAGACACCCCAATTTTGACCGACCGTCGAATTTAGGAGAGCATCACCTCCACGTCCAATGATGATAAGGACCGAAAAGATTCGAAGTATTCCAAGCTCTTCAGAAAGTTCTCCAAACGCAATAAAATTTCACAGAAAGAAGAAAATACCAGGTATTTAGGAGAATTTAGGTATAAAACACCATTTTCGAAAAAGATCTTCAAAAATAAGTTTCTTTAAGAAAAAAGGAAGAAAGAAAAGACCTAAAAAGGGATGTTCAACAGAAAACGGCACACGACAGTATTCCGCGGCACTCAGTGAGTGCCGGGTGCCGCTCAGTGAGTGCCGGCCCGGCATTTACTGAGTGCCGCCGACATTTTCTGACTGCCATTTGCTTTTAAAGTTCGTATTTTGTGGTACAATACGTATGTGTATGCGGATAAAAACAAAAAAACTGATAAACTAAGGTTGACGAAAATACGGCAATCAATAATTTGGCGCGGCACTTACGTAGAGCCGTGCGGCAGTCACGGAGTGCCGCGACGGCATTCACAGAGTGCCGCGGCGGCATCCACGGACTGCCGCAGATAACTTTTGACTGCCACCCTGGGCAGCAGTCTGTCTAATTTAAGGAAGTACGGATTGTACCACTAAATGAGATGTTTACACCTGTCTTTTACTCCGAATTCACTGAAAATACTTGGTAATTTTGTCTATAAAAGAGGAAGGATCTTCCTTGAGAAAGGGGGAGAGATACAACACAATACAACAAGAAATTACTACCAATATACTAGCACATTTTTTAGAGAAAAGAGAGAGTTTTGGAGAGCTTGAAGAAGAGTTTGGAAGATATTCAAAGAAAGACTTTTTGAGGATAGTTTGGAGGTGACCCTCTAATCTTGGTTGTGTTTTCTTTCTTTTTGAGCTTCTAATCTTCAAGTCATTTTTAGTTTTTCTTGATTATGTCTTAGAGTTTGTCAAGTAAACTTAGGAGTCCTTGTTTCTAATTCTTCGATCTTTCTTCTATTCCTTTTGTTTGTGTTCCTCTCTTGATATTCTTGGAGATCTTCAATATCTCTCTTGAAATCTCTTAAGTATGATCCTTTGAATCCTATGTAAGCTTATGCTTCACATGAGAGTCAAAATTTGATCATCACTTCATTTCATAAGCAAATAGATGAATCCAAGTCCATGCTCATGACTTGGATCCTCTAAACTTGATGTCTCATGGAATCCTTTCCATATTCTTTTGAGACTCATGAGTAATAGTCATGTCTTCATCTCCAATGACCATCAAATGGTAGGAGAAAGTGGTCTTGATTCTAAGCCCATCTCCATGGTTTAGATTCCTTATCTTGTGGTTTCATGAAGTTTGTTCATACTTCATTTGAAATCTATAAGTATAAAGGTCTTTTGCCTCCAATGACCATCAAATGGTAGGAGAAAATGGTTTAGTTTAAGTCCAACTTCGTGGTTTAATAGTTGGGGTTAACAAATAAAGTTGAGCTTGACAAATGAAAACAGTGAGTTCATGAACCGTTTTTGATCCGTTGAAATGAAGTGAAACCAACGGGAAAGTGTCAATAACACAACATTCTACCACTGTAATTTTTGTTTTAAGGTGGTTTCATGTTTAAAATGGTTTGGTCATGAGTTTTGGGAAGCAACAACAATCTGCCCAGAATTTCAGCACAGCAACACTCTTTTGAAATAAATAAATCGGGATTTTAATAGAGTGTTTGTGACCCAAAATAATTTTTTCTAAGTAGATTAATGTGTTAGGAAGTCACCCTAAAAAGAACAAAGCATTTCTGATCTTTTTACTATTTTTAAAAAATCATGTAAGAATTCTGGACGGAAGGTTGTAGGATGCTGAGTGATGCCTGGTTTTTGTCCAATTCCCGGAGATCCAACCGTTGAAACTTTGATTTTCTTTTTGGGTTGTAAACTAGACTCACAGAGGCATATCATATCCAAAAATCATTAAGATCCAACCATTGGAAACACAGTTTTTCCATTTTTCAAGACCCAATCTGTTCTCAGCAATTTCCAAAATTCTGCAATAGTTTCAATCAATCTTATGAATAATGGCTTAGATGATACTCTTATGAGTTGAGGTTCAAACCTTGTTTTCAGTAATGATTATTTGAATTTGAAATCAAAGTCTAAGAGTATGTCATAACTTATTCATGTATATATTCATCCATATGATTTGACATTTGTAATTAGAATTTAGTTGCTCTAGATTTAATCACATTTGATAGATTTAAGCTAGAAGTCTAGGATTATTATCTAAGATCCAATTTTACATTTTGTATATCATGTGGACTAACTCGTTGTTTTGTAGAGCATTCGACTTAATGCGCGACACCTTTGAATTAGGTTTTTGCCTTATGTGTATATGTGATTAGAGACTCTTTTTAAGATTTTCTTTTGTTTGTATGCATTGCACGTTTAATATCGCCGCTGGATCCCGGGTAAGTTCTCTTGTTCCCTATTGCATATCATATTGCTTGCTACTTGAAATATGTGGCTTATGAATGATATTTTGTCATTAGCAATTTTACACCCTTTGGACATGTTTCTGTGATGTATATGCATATATGTATTAGTTGAGGGCATGTTTGGATTAATAAATTTGATTAAAAGGATGTTGAGTAGAGGCCTATCTCAAGATAGGATGAGAGAGGGTGTTTTAGTCCGACGGGCTCCTTCCTCTCTCATTCCAAAATCCCCGGACCTAGTTAATCTCTGGTTTCTGAAAGATCAGTTTGCTTTAAAAATGGTTTCTTAATTTTCCTTTTAAAAATTAAGTGGCGACTCATTTGTTTTAGAAATTGATTTTGAAAAGCTGTGGGTAAGAAAACCTGCGATATCCACAATGGTCCAAACAAATTTTCTATGACCCAAGACTTAAACTATGTTTCGAACAAAGTCAATTAAACTTAAATCTAGAGGCTAAGTAATCCAAATCAATAAATGATTCTTAGCTCGTCCATGTTCATGCATTCATTATCTTCACATGTGTATTGATCTTGTAATTTAGGACATTGTTTTCGATTGTGATAAGCTATAATTGGTTAAGCCTAGTCATGAATTCTTGGCTCCTAGTTGTGACTTGTATATCTATAGAGATGTTATGATTTCAACAAATTAGAAGGAATTCATGATTTTCTCAACTTTCTCTGTGTTTGTTAGATTTCAGCTAGGAGTTTGGTATAATATTTAGTATTTGATGTTATATTGTATTCAAAGCATGTGGACGAACCTTTGTTTAATAATGCTATTTATTTCATTTCATGATTTAATTGATTTTTTACTCCATGCACGACACCTTAGACTAGGTCTTGCCATATGTGCAATATGTGAATTAGAGACTTTTTTTCTAAGGTTTTCTATTTTTCGTATGCATTTCACGTTTCTATATCATAGCTAGTTCCCAGGTAAGTTTCCTTGTTTCCTATTTGCATATCATCTCGCTTGCTATTTGAATTATGTGGTTTTGTATACCTTTTATCGTTGGCAATCTTACACCCTTTTCAATATGCTTTTGGGATGTATATTTATACTTATGTATTAGTTGAGGGCATGATTAGATTAATTATTTGATTAAAAAGAATGTTGAGTAGAGGCCTAGGATGAGAGGGTGTATTTTAGTCCGCCGAGCTCCTTTCTCTCTCATTCCATAATCCACAGACCTACAAATCTCTGGTTTCAAAAGATCAGTTTGCTTTTAAAATGTTTTCTTGATTTTCCTTTAAAAATTAAGTAGCGACTCGTATTTGAATTTGAAATAGTTAAAACATGGTTAGGGTCCCGTATCCACCATCTGGCGACTCTGCTGGGGATCGAACCAAAAATCTCTAGTTCGTAGACTATAATTTTTAATTTTTGGTTCACTCGAGGATTAGACTTGAAAGCATCCTATTAATCGAATGAATTGATTTTTGTGTGCCCGTTGCCTTGTACTTGCATATCTCGCCAATCGGTTGCACGAAACTATGATCTTGGAGGCTCGGGGCAACCCGGTCGACTAAGCTATAGTGGACCCATGTGATCACCCTTAATCTCATACCATGTGTTGGTACATGAAGCATCCTATCGGATGTGTGTAAAGGGTCCCTTATTTGACCAAACCCTGCCTTTGCATAATAGCTTCTATCGAACCTTTCAAGCTTAGGAAATCAATTCTTGATTAGGGTTGTGTTAGGGAGATTTTGTATGCCCGAAAGGGATTATTTTATATGATGACGATGCTTGCTTGAAGTAGGATGTATAACATTTTAATCACCTTTTAAGAAATCCCTTCTTATGTCCCACGACATTTAGGATTGTGCCAGATTTTGATTATAAGATTACACTTGTTATATCTTGTCAAACTAAGCATCATTGACCTTGCATGCATCCGAATTCATGAAGAGTACGGTGACAAATCAATCATTTGATCCTTCTACTCGAAAGTTTTAAATTCATTTTTGAGAGCAAACAATATTTTGATAAAGCATCACCTTTTATCTTCAAATGTTTTCTTTTGGTCAAGCAAAGCTCCAAATTAACCTTTGTTAAGGTATATTTTCACATGATCAATCTTCAAAAGAAAATTCCAAAAATCTTGGGAATTATTTTTCGGAGAAATGCTTTTCAAATGAATTTGGTCATGGCCTAATTCCTTGAAATTGGACTGTTTGATACTTGATTTCCTTTTTGGGTTAGACACTAGACTCACAGAGGCACCTTGTGTCCAAAAATCAATAAGAGATGGAAACTATGAGTTTCTTATTTTTGAATGTTTGATTCCTTCTCTATAATTCCTGAAATTCTATGATAGATTTGGTAAACCTAGTAAATGATGGTCTAAACAATTTTTTTGCGACCCAAGACTTAAACTATGTTTTGAACAAAGTTAATTAAGCTTAAATTCAGAGGTCAAATGATCCAAATCAGTGAATGATTCTCAGTTTGTTCGTGTTCATGCATTCATTATCATCACATGTGTATTGATTCTTGTAATTTAGGACATTGTTTTGTTTTGTGATAAGCAAAAATTGGTTGAGTCTATTCATGGATTTCTTTTAATCGTGTTGATATTGCATCATCTTTATATAGACATTACATTGACTCCTAGTTAATACTTGTATGTCTATGGAGGTGTTGAGATTACAACAAATTGGAAGGAATTCATGATTTTGTCAACTTTCTCCATGCTTGTTAGATTTAAGCTAGAAGTTTGGTATAATATTTAGGATTTGAAATTATATTGTGTCCAAAGCATGTGGTCTAACTTTTGTTTTGTACCGCTATTGAGGTATGATTTCTTGACTTTTCAATCGTGTATTTCGTTTCTTGATTTTATTGATTTCTGACTCCATGCGCGACACCATAGACTAGGTCTTACCTTATGTGTAATATGTGAATTATAGACTCTTTTTCTAGGGTTTTCTATTTTTCGTATGCATTGGACGTTTCAATATCGCAGCTGGATCCCGAGTAAGTTTCCTTGTTCACTATTTGCATATCATCTTGCTTGCTATTTGATTTATGTAGTTTTGTATGCCTTTTATCGTTAGCAATCTTACACACTTTTCAACATGCTTTTGGGATGTATATTTAAACTTATGCATTAGTTGAGAGTATGCTTAGATTAATAATTTGATTAAAAAGGATGTTGAGTAGAGGCTTATTGATTCGAGGTGAAAAATGTATATTTATAATGTATTATGTGGTCCTTTATGCATACTTTTATCCCCAAAGTCCCTACATTTAGGCGCATTCTAATAACAATGTTCTTTTTATTGTGTTAATGCTAAAACATATGTTTTTGCATTGTTTTATAGGAATTAGGATGTAAATCAATGAAGTGGAGCTAAAGAAAAGTGATTCTGGTGAATATAACAACGGAAGCAGCAGAGAAAATGCCAATTTTGACAATGAAGACTTCAGATTGGAATATTTTCCTAGAAATACAAAATGTAGATCTTTGAGTTATGGTCGCGTGGCCGCAAACGAGAGGTCAATCCGAGGTCTGAGTGAAAAGTTATGGCCATTCTCCCATCGGTGCGCATAGTTGTCAAAATCAGAGGAGTTTTAGCCCTCGATCGATCGAATTTTATTTTTATCCAAAAGTTGCGTAAACTCTGCAGGAACCCTATATATAAGTCGTTTTGACACCAGACGAAGGGAGGACGCTCCAGAATGCAGAACGTCGATCGAACCAGAGCCCTAGTCAAGCGATCGAAGGCATTTCGATCGATTGAAGGATGATGATGTCCGATCGATCGAGAGCACTTCGATCGATCGAACATATTGATTCCTGATATGATTGTTTTAAGTGTTCCATGACTTTCTATTTTAGAAATTTGTCATCATATTGTCCCAATAAGCTCAGTTTGTCACAATAGTTTTTAGAACTTAAAGCCTTAAGGCTATTTTCTTCAATGACTTTTGAAAACCACTTTAAATGCTAACACCATTTAGAGTACAAGTAATAACCATTGTTTTAAACTGTCTTTCAAGTATTTTAAATCAACTATGATGTTGTAGCCCCGGTCATGAAAAGGCTATTGATTCTATATCTTTAGAAAAATACGGAATACTGAAGAGGAATGAACTCCATAGAACGTTAGTGAGTATGCATGGTAGATGGTTAGGATCAATGTGGATCCGCGTGTTTCCAACTTCTTTAGTTTATCTGTTTAATTAGTTATGTTTCTTTATGATGTAGTTTGCTATTTAGTTTAAGTTAATTAATTAGGATCGTAGAACCTCTACTTCTGTATTCTTATTTTATTTTCTTTTTCTTTAGGTTGTAACTTAGTAGATATTCTTCCTATTCCTTCCCTGTGGGATCGACCTGGACTTCCAGTACTATATTAATTGCACGATCACCTATACTTGGCTGTTGCACAAGAGTGCACAACGTTTTAGTCGTGTCACCTATCACGATATAGGATGAGAGGGGGTGTTTTAGTCCGCCAGGCTCCTTCCCCTCTCATTACATAATCACCGGACCTAGAAATCCCTGGATTCCAAAAGATCAGTTTGCTTTTAAAAAAGATTTCTTAATTGTCCTTTAAAAATTAAGTGGCGACTCGTATTTGTATTTGAAAAAGTGAAAATGTGGATAGGGTTCCGTATCCACAATGATTTCCAACTCATCCGTTTTGGGCATATGTAATATCCAGTAAGGAACATACCATTGCAAATATATGAATGCCAATGTTTAATTATTTTCCTTTAATGGGATATTTACCATCTAAGATAAGTGATGTCTAAAAGTAGTGTTCTTTTGAAAACATAACCAACAAACAGTGACCAAGTCTGGGGAAAAAATCATAGGATTTCTATAGCCCATTACTGTGATTATCAGCATATGCATGGTATGTATGCGCACACAAAACAATAATTGGAGAGAGACAAAAGATTTTAACAATTGTATCTTTCCTCGTAATAGTAATATCTATACCCGATCATCGAACACAATGGTGCCCCTAGTGTCTATTCATGAACAGGTGCCAAGTGTCTTTCAGTTTGACACAATTATACAGAATGTAATTGGCACCTTTCCATTATATTATCGACTAGTTTATAAATAAAAATTCAAATTGAATTACACAAAACGATATGGAATTAATTAACAGCATTTTGATTAAATGAATGAAAATTTTCTGAACCCTTTTGTTTTCCTCTGATCCGTCACTTCCTTTTGGTTTCAAACAATATGAGCAATTTTCGGGATTGATTTACTGTTTATCACAGTTCCACTAATGTGAAATGATTTCAAAAAGATTCACTTCACTTTTTTTTAAATAAAATAAGTAGAAAATGGTTCATTGTTGAGTAAATAGATTGAAAGGATAAGTTGTCAATTGATAATCTCCAAAGTCAACTTCTCTGGAATTATATACAGAACAAGATTGTGTAGATGACATACATACATATGTGTATAGATTATGTATGCAGCGTGCCTACTTTGAATTGTAGCAACATAATTAATACTATTATGTGTATCGTAATACAGAACACATAATACATAAACATTAAGATAAGTTTCAATGTGCATCGATTATTTGTCATCAAAGAAAGAGAGAGATATATATAACCATATATGTATATATTATATATATATATGTATATCCACATAACATATATGTTATTTTATCTCTCTCGACAAATTCAATTGACAACATAGTTTCACATTATCACGCTCCGGAATAGCAAAAATAGAGAAAAATCAATCTCCTTTTTGGGTCTAGAGGGAATGACTGGTGAAGTCACTGAATTATCCACACTATGCAATAATAAATCGTAAGGAGTAAAGGAAACTGTAACATAACTAAACTCATCATATATCAGGTCCCTGCACTATACATCAGAGTTTGCAACTAAAAATAAAAAAGGACCTATGGCAATATAAGCACTATTATAGCACATAATAGTAAAGTCAATAACCTACTGCAAAACTAATATCTATCCTAGTCTTCAATTGGCATATAAATAATCGTCAACGTAGTAGTCCTGCCCAACATCTCGAACCTCAGCAGTTCCATCCCCGGCATAGGCTTTTCCTTGGTAATAGCTGTCCTCATAGTAAGGTTCATCCCCTGCAGTGTAAGTAACAGGATAGTCTAGATAGAGATTGTCCAGGCATAAAACACCGTTAGCTTGTTGAAAGCTGAGTGAGTAAAATCTAAAACAGTATCATAAGCATAATGAAATTACTCAATAAATGGATCATTTACATATATAACAACTTATCATAACTTGAAATGTGATCTCATGAAAAGAATCATACTCAACAACTCATCAACTTCTCTTAGCGTTCTTTCATCGTGCTTATGCATGCCAATGCATGTTCAATGCATTATACCTCCCATCGGGACGCTGAGTCCACGACTTCACAGATCATCTTGTCTCCTCAGAAATATAATAAGAAGTTTAAACAATAGCATCTCGTCTTAAACATACTAGAGATTAAGATAAGAAAATTGAATAATATTTTGTCTCGAACAACGTCTCTGATTCAATTCTGGCATCACAACATCCTTCACTTTGTCACAGAGACCGTATCCATTTTGTTACAAAGACCGTATCCATTTCATTACGAAGACCGTATACATTCCATCGCGAAGCCTGTATCCATTTTGTGATGAAGAATCGAAGTGATACACAACTTTCACAAATGTCACTTCGTCACGAAGAATCGAAGTGTTAAATTCAAGTTTGAAGATTTCTAGCGTATCCCGCCAAGTCCGAAGACTAGTAGCGTATCCAGCTAAGTGCGAAGACTTCTAGTATATCCCGCCAAGTCTAAAGACTTCTAGCTTATCCAGCCAAGTTCGAAGACTACTAGTGTATCCCGCCAAGTCTGAAGACTTCTAGCTTATCCGGCCAAGTCCGAAGACTTCTAGCGTATCCTACTAAGTTTGAAGACTTCCACATTCAACACCGTCGGGACAAATAAAGCCCGATAATAAGAAAACCCCAGCTCGTCAGCCGTTGATCCCTTTAGATCCGGTTGCCTCAATGGGTCTTATACCATCCACCTCTGCCCATGGAATCCAGTCTATGCAATGCATGCTAACACCATGTCATGAATGCTCGTGATCACAATCCTTTACTCGTTAACATTATCAATCATGGCATGTATTAACATTATTTATTCATTTTTGTCTTACTACATTCCTGAAAACATCTGGACGTTGGATTGTCCAGGACGTAATACCATTAGTTTGGATACAAGCTGAGTTACTATTCACAACATAACACCAATGTACATAATAACCACTCACTCTTGCGTTAATGTTCAGCATCTTAAGATGCGCACAATCTCTTATCAAAAAGACGTTCCTTCCACGGGCATAACTGAGGTAATAACAACTCAATAAATGGATCATTTACATATATAACAACTTAACATAACTTGAAATGTGATCTCATGAAAAGACTCATACTCAACAACTCATCAACAGCTCTTAGCGTTCTTTCATCGTGCTCATGCATGCCAATACGTGTTCAATGCATTATACCTCCCGTCAGGACGTTGAGTCCGCGACTTCACATATCATCTTGTCTCCTCAGAAATATAATAAGAAGTTTAAACAATAACATCTCGTCTTAAACATACTATAGATTAAGAAAAGAAATCCTAATAATATTTTGTCTCGAACAACGTCTCTAATTCAATTGTGGCATTACAACATCCTTCACTTTGTCACGGAGACCGTATCCATTTGGTCACAAAGATCGTATCCATTTCATTGCAAAGACCGTATCTATTCCGTAACGAAGACTGTATCCATTTCGTCACGAAGAATCGAAGTGATACACAACTTTCACAAATGTCACTTTGTCACGAAAAATCGAAGTGTTAAATTCAAGTCTGACGATTTCTAGTGTATCCCGCCAAGTCCAAAGACTTTTAGCGTATCTAGCCAAGTGCATATTTAGAGTGAGGTTATAAATTCTCACCTTGATATCATAAGTTTTAAGCGTCCTCGGCTGATGATCGGAACAAGATTCCTTACAAAGCATACGATAGACTTATGGTTAAATGTGAATTCCTGAAGTGAGGGCATAGTGGTAATTTACCAAACGAGGGTGTAGACCTCAAGGTAGTAATCTATGTGTCATTTTAAGTCCAATGCCATTGGCTAGACTAAAATTGTAGTCCGTTGCGTTTTACGAGATAAAAGGCAACGCCACCACTAAAGGGGCTCTAGAGAAAAGCTGTATTTTGGACCTCCTTGATAGGTCACCCAACTTAAGGAGAACATTCTAGACATTATTCTAAAACTCCGGGAACTGGCCGCGTAATTTTCAGAGTCTTAGATTATTTATTATGAATTATCGATGATAATTCATTGTATAAAATATCACCGTATTGGCCCCTAAATACGTAAGTATAACCACTCATGAGAAATAGATTTTAGAAGTATTTTTATTAAATACTATACCTTAAAATACATTGCCAGTATTTATCTTATAATTTTCGGAGCTCGTTTGGTATTTTTAATAATTAATATACTCTTAAAATAGCTCCTTATTAATTATTAAAAATACTAATATATAGTGTTATTGCTTTATAAATTTTGGGATGTTATAAAATAGAATTGGGGATATTCTCCTAATTTTCTGGAATTAGATAATACCAATAGGCAATTTAAATCTATTTTAATGCTAAGGGAAATTCCAATATTTATTATTTATAATCATATAAATAATAAATATATATACATGTGTAATAATACTTTAATATACCGAATAAAAGAAATATTAATAATAATTAAAACTCTAAGAGTGTAAGGATTACATTTGAAACCCATTATAATAATTAAAACCCTAATACTTATTCATAATAATAATAATTCATAATGATAATAACAATCATAATAATAAAAATAATAAACTCAGACCCGACGGGTCAACCCGAACCGATCCTAACCTAAATGGGTGACCCGAATCCTAACCTATCGGGTCAAACTAGATCCGACCCGAACACTGTTTGCTTGTAATTTGCATGGGCGTGCCAGAGCAAAACGGGCTTGGTGTGTGTGTGTGCAAACTAATTTCCTAAACGCTTGTGTGAGTGATACACAATGCTTTATGAATCTGACTTCTAAATAGAGTGATTGTGTGCACTGAGTAGGAAAGTACCCTCACCATAAATTCCTTAGCAGTACTGAAGCGCACAAGCTAAACAGTGTAGTTTACCAAGTAAACTAATCACAAACGATTTAATAAAACGTAGATTTTCTTAAGTGTTTAGAAAATTAAACAAATCCAAAGAACAAACCGGAACAGACTCTAATTGTCCAAAAGAACAAAAGAAATAACAAAAAGGAATAGACCTATTTGCTATGAATGATGAAAAACATAAAGGCTTGAATGCAGTGTGTATGTAGTGTTTCGAGATGACGCGGAGTCCCTTGCTAGGTTGGCCTGTTTCCATATTTATAGCGGCCTCTAGGAATCGTGATAAGGAAAGAACTTTTTAGCTTGGCCCTAAGCTGCGTGGCTGATTGGCTGATAGTGGAAGAAACCTTCTTAATCTTCAACTCTTGCCTTATCTTGACTCTTGATTGAACCAATCCCTATATTCTAGGAATCAGTCTTCCAATCCAGTTGGATGTGATTAAATACCTTCCAAACTGGACTCTTGCTTACTAAAAATCTGGGATGACGTCACCTTGACAGCTGTGAATAGCACCGCCTTCCTCTTTTAGTCGGTCGGCCTTGTTAACTACTTTCTTTCAGCTGAATCGGGCTTAAACAATTTCAATACTATCTTTCATGTTTGATTACCTTTTACGAATGCCTATGGCCGATCGGACTCATACAACCATCCTTCATTACACGGTGTCTGATAGGCCTCCGTGCGGCTTTGATCCACCATCGGGCTTATATAGCATTAGGTTATGTTATTCCCGTGCCCGATAATCCTCATCCATGCCCATCCTTCCAATCGGGCTCACACCACAACACCCAATAGCCTTGTGCCTACCTTCGGGCTTACAACCTCCACTTGAATCCGATGAGACATAGATTCCCTAGGCCAGCCTCCCCTCTATCCAACTTCATGCCACTCGGTCTCAAAAACCTTTAACGGTTTTTGGGTGCAAACAATTGCCCCCCAAAAGGTCATATCAAATATCCCGTCTTGATTGATGTGACGTTTTGAATTTTAAAATTGCCACCTGTTAGCCATGCAGAGATTTGTCAGATCTAGAGAATCGCACCAGTCACTCCACATTTAATGCGGCGTGGTATAAAGCGGCAAGATTTTAAAAAATATCACCACCTCCCTCACTTGTATCTTTTCTTTCTCTCTCTAAAATCCCAAGCATCCAGAGCTTCTCTCTCTAACCTCCATTTTTTCCGACACTATCAACCTCCACTCTACCTCCAAAATGGCTCCTAAAACCACACTGGCAACCACTTCCAAAGGCAAGAAAACCTTCGTCGACACTACACCACCTCAAAATCGCTGCAAAGAAGTCTGAACCCTTTCCAAAGCCCACTCTATAAACGTTTCCACAAAATACCTTACTCACTACAGCTCCCCCGATGGTTCCTCGGTGGCACCAGGTCTTGGTGCGGCATTCCGCGACGATCCTCCGACGGATTTCCTTCCCCTGTACCCACTGGTGGACAACGAAGTGTTCCTTCACCCTCCTACCAACTGGAACAAAATTTGAACTGCTTCACACCCCATCAGGGGCTGGCCTACCCCTACAGCTGACTCGGATAAGTGGGTCATTAGGGTATCGGCCTCTAAGGCCGATGTCCGGAAGCATACGGGTATCTACGACGCCATTATGCTCAGCCGCTCAAAGCTTGAAATGGACCGTCCACTCTTCTTCACTGCTCTCCTCTTCTGGTTGGCCTCTTGCAATGTCACGCCCCGGAGCAGCATAAATAGAGAAAAATAAATTTCCTTTATGGGACCATAAGGAATGACAGGTGAAAGTCACTAATAATCCACACCACGCAGTACTAGTCCAAAAGAAAAGCAACAGTAAATAACTAAGAATAACACACAGTGCTAACTATTACAAAATATCAGAGTATGGTCCACAGGATCACAACAGGTCTGAAGACAACAAATGCTCAAGTACCCGCTAACAAAAGGTTTAACAGAACAACCGAAATGTAATCTAACTATAACATCTTCAGTCTTCAACTGGCATAAGGATAATCCTTCCTGGCGTAACCGTCATCGGTGGGGCCCTCCTCTGGATAATAGTCATCGGTGTACTGGTCATTACCTGTAGAATAAGGGGCAGGATATTCTGGACGGGGAAAGTCCAGGCAATAAAAGGTCGTCAGCTTACTGAGAGCTGAGTGAGCAAAAACTAACGAGGTACCAGTTATCTGAAGTAAACACAAGCTTATGAAAACGCGGGTTAACATCTTATTATAAAGATAACATTATCTTGTTCCTTTATTCATTCTTGTAAACCGACCATTATCGTCTTATTACTCAAATCACGACATTTAACAGACTCTGATTTCATGAACTGACTCAATCGTTTAACTCTAGGGATACACCCTTATTCTATCCATCGCTTTTAAGAGCAATATATCCTGCTCACCGCATGTCATGGACTCCACGTCAGTCTGTCCCCAGCTTTTAAGAACAATGGTCCTGTTCACCGCATTTCAGGGATATAACGTTCCGAACAAGGCATATCAATCTATTGCCATGACTCAACGTCATCTACTAGTGATCCCAGCTCACCACTTTTAAGAACAATGATCCTGTTCACCGCTTTTAAGAGCATCTCATAGATCATCCAGTCTATCTTGAGACTTCTTGGTCCAGCTCACTACTTTTAAGAACCATGTATCCGGTTCACCGCTTTTAAGAGCATATCATGACCAATCGTCCATCCACGTACCATTCCCAGAACTTACCAAACCTACTTACGTTCCATTCTACATTGACACATGACAATTCCCAATGTGGCCTGACTACTCAGATTAAAAGAAAACGGATATCAAACTCATACAAGAATTGCATAGTATCTTACGTCGTCAGATTTATACATTTGTCATTAATCATACTTATCTGTGTTGTCACATTATCCCTGATAACCCCCAAATCGCATAATAAAATTCCGAATCCGAAATTGAACAACCAAACCTCTTATATAATAAACAGACAAAGGAAACCATGTTCTGATCATGCCAATCGATTGGAACAGAGGTTCAATCGATTGGGACAAAAAGTTATATCAATCGATTGAGAAACATGGCAATCGATTGGAAATGTCAATCGATTGGAATCCTAGTCAATCGATTGGGATGTCAATCGATTGGAATCCTATTCAATCGATTGGGATACGACTGATGTCAATCGATTGAGATTATGTCAATCGATTAATACTACGTCTTCTCCAGCAGATTGTAAAAATAGCATAATTATACGTAGAAGTCATACTTTTATCACATCTAAAGGTCATAACAACTTGTGCATACATCAATTAAAGTGACCAAGTGAGTTAGGACTCACCTATGGTGCGTTTGGGTGTGTGTGTTTTAAAACTTCCAAAAGCTTCTTTCTCCCCTTCTTGCTCTTCTCTTTCTGCCCAGCTCTCTCTCTGTCTCTCCTTCTTCTTCCTTTCTTCTTCTTGTCCTCCCCTTCGTCTTCTTCCAGCTGCCAAGGGCAGTGTGTGTGTGTATATAGATAGATATATGTATGTATATATCTCAAGAGGTATGTCTCTCTCTCTCTCAAGGCTGCCAAAATGACCCAAGGCCATAAATATGGACGAGTATATATAGGGGTTAAGAGTGCCACACGTTTATAGCTGAAGGAAAAAAGAAAATATTTCTCAGCTTATGTCAATCGATTGGGACACCAGTCAATCGATTGAGAACAGATATTTGTAGTCAATCGATTGGAATAATGTCAATCGATTGAAATGAATGGCAATCGATTGGGATATTGACACGTAGTAAATTTTTAGTCGGTTGAATGTCAATTGATTGGGAACATGTCAATCGATTGGTATCTGAAAAGTGTCAATCGATTGGGAACTAAAGGCAATCGATTGGTATACAATTTACACCAAATGAAAGTTTGAGGTTTTACAAGTATAGAAATGAAATACCAGGTCTTATTAATATACCAAAATACATGGTATTACATGCAACGGGTTCCTCTTTCGCTGTGGCCCCATGGCACCTACCATCAAGGACATTAGTTACCTGCTCGGGCTGCATCCACACGGGCAAGAGGTCATGCCGGGCTTAGTAGATGTTGGATCAGTCAGCTTTTTTTACCCCCAATAAGAACCTGTATGAGACGGGGCCATTTCCTATAGACCGATCAAAGCCTTTGGCAGCCTCTTGATAGCCTGCATGGGTACTAACGAGACTGAAGTGTCCGATGCTGAGCACATGGCCTTCTTGATATACTGGCTAAATAGATTCCTCTTCTGCTCAGCCAGCCAAGCCATCACCAAGGAATAAACTGCTCTCACCTTAGCCCTTGCTGCTGGAAAGCCATTGGCCTTGGCTACCCTAGTCTGGGCTCACCTTGTCCGAGGCATTACGGACTTCATGCATTCGGGCTTCAGTGATGGAGGCAGCCCGATCTGGATGCTGCAGGTCTGGCTCTACTCTTATTTCCAGCAATTCAGGCCGGCCTCGCGCCAACTATCGCCTGTTCCTATTTTTGCTGTCCAATTTATGGACGCTACTCCATCTTCCCACTCCTTTGAGGAGTGCTTCTCATTCTTCTATGAGGGATGTGCTAATTGGGTCGTCCCTCTCTTCCAACCCTTCTCTTCTCTTGACTTTCCTTCATTTCTTCAACTTCCTCACAACCCTGCTAACTAGGGATCGGGCACCCAGTCTATATACAACGAAATCTTCTCTAGCTACCTGGTAGCTAGGGACATAAGTTTTAGCCCAAGTATCCCTTCAGCCAATAATAAATGAGGAGTAGAGTATTAATTTGTTCCCCTCTATGCCCGTCAGTTCGGGCTTACTCAACTTGTGCCTGTCCCCCCAAGCATCACTGTGAATGTTGACTGGGTGGAACGCGGCCTTATTGTCAACGACGGGCAGGTGAAGAAAATTAAAGAAAGGTTAGAAAGACTAAAGGCTGCTTTCAACTTCACCCCCTTCTCTACTTAGCCCGTGGTCTCGGAGGAATTCACCAAGTGGTGGAACAATCAGGCAAGCCAAGTATTCAAGGATACCACAGCCGAGGCCCTCGTACTATTTGATGTGTCATCAGCACCAGCCCGACGCAAACAAATGGCGAAGAGGCTGACTCGCAAGCCTGCTTTGGGCAAAGGTCCTGCTCAAAAGAAGAAGAAACAAACACCGGCCTGAATAACTCAGGTTATATTTACTTTATTCCTGACCTGTTAAGCTCGATTACATCATTGAATTCTAATTTTTTCCCTTTTCACTTCAGCTTATTGATGAGGACTCCGCAAGAAGACTTACCATTGACCGGAGAAATCTCATAACCACCACCAATCCAAACTCAAACTCATCCCACTGATCTTCCTACATCTTTTGCATCGACGGTGTCCCATATCGAGCGCGTCGCTATAAGGGTCATGCCACTGCACATCATACCACCATTAATCCCTTCGACCGACGATGAAGACAGTGATCCTACTGGTAATATTCCTGAACAAGTCGTTCTTTCCTCCAACAGCGAGGACGTGCCCGATGCCAAAATTGCTATAGAGACAGCTGGAAAGAAATCGAGCAGGCTGCCCTACCTCTAATCGGAGCCCCCTCTCGCTAGGATGACCCAACCGCTGCCACAGGATCGTCCTCTCAAGCAACAAGGGAACCTGTTGCAGCCGATCCCTCCCATACTCATGAAGATCCTACAGCTCTAAGGGTTGAGGATGGGGCGAATGACTCAGGCTCTGCCCTGGGCATTCAATTTTTATCGAATGAAGGGATTACTAGCCCAGTGGTTGAAACAAGTACCGCTCCTTCCTCTGAACTTGGTCAGCAGTCCTCTCAACCATCACCCTCTTAACCAAGTGTGGCCAATGTTCGCCAAGAGATCTCGGCCTCGCTACTCTCCCATGCCCAGGTATTATAGCCTCTTACCTTATTTCATTCATGAGCACTTAAAACATCTTTTGACCCCTATTCTTTTGAACAGGCCATTCCCATAGGTCCAGAGGCGTATATCCCATTTGATGATTTCTTCTCCGGCCTGGACCTATGACCTTTTGAACTTGGTCCTCTCGAGCCCGAGGCAGTCTCTCCTTTACGCCTTCAGCAATCAAAAGACCTACTCCTCGGGCTTGCTGACCAGGACCTTTCTAATCTTCCTCCTATTACTGATGTTGAAGCAACTTTGAACACACTATGGTTGATCCCTCTCTTTTTGATGGGTAGCTATCCCTACTCTGTGAGACACAGGAAAGACTCCCAAGCTGCCGTCTCCTTGACCGATCGGCCTTGAAGGTTGAAGCTAATGCAGAAGTTCACTTTGGCTCTCGGTAGGAGGCTGTTAAGTTTCTTGAGGGGGCCAAAGCTAAGTTTGAAGCAAGGAAGGCCTCTCGGGCTCAGGTAATAGCCAGAGATGCTTGGCTACACAATCGTATTACTGCACTTAAAGCTCAGCTTGAACAATGCAAGGCCGAGGTCGTCACCTACAATGCAGCCTTGGAGAAAATTGACGAACTCCTGACCCAGCTCGGTGGAGACGCCTAGAAATGTAGTGACCAATTACAGGCCAGCGTCCCGATATCCCGAGCATGGGCCCAAAAACTTGACAAGGCAAAGTAAGATCATGCTGGAGCTATCAAGACTGGGAAAATTTAAGCGCCAAACATAGGAATTTTGGGTCGGCCTAGAGGCCGACTCCCATCTTTTGTACCTTGTATGTTATTTATTCTTTATAGAATATTTTTGTAAGTAAGATGTGCTTAGCTTTATTAATACCAAATGATGGTTTTTCTTTAATCACTTGGGCTGAGGCTCATAATTAATAACTTGATCATATTCCAACCCTGGATTTGGATTATATTCAAGATCGATGGTCTCCCATAATGTAGGATAATAGGACTTTAAATAATGCCCGTTAATTAACCAGGCATAAACCATCCCATCAATGTCTCTTAGCCTGTATGCACCACCTCTCTTGACTTGATGGACGATGAACGGACCTTCCCAGTTGACCGACCATTTAGCGTAACAATTATCCTTGTCCCCGATAGGTAAAACAACCTTCCATACCAAATCCTCTGTGCAAAAAGACTTCTCTTTCACCCTTTTGTTATAAGCTTGGGCTGCCCGTTGCTTTTGCACCTTTAATGAGTCTAAGGTCGTGAGCCTTATTTCGTCAAGCCATTCTAACTTAGCTATCATAGCTTCTATGTACTCAACAGGCTCAAGCTGACTCTGTAAAGCCCTTCTGGCCGATCAGACTGTGACTTCCATAGGTAACATGGCATCATGCCCATAGGTCAACATGAATGGTGTGACCCAGTACTTGTCCTTTTAGATGTCTGATTGGCCCATAGAGCTTTTGGACAGGAGCTTGTCCCATTCCCTAGGATTTTCATCGATCATCTTCTCAATGATACCCTTAAGGATCTTGTTTGTAGACTCGGCCTGCCCGTTAGCCTGTGCATAGTAGGGGGTGGAGTTGAGAATTTTGATCCCTCTACTTTCTGCAAAAGCTAACGTTTTTGTTCCTGTGAAAACAGACCCTTGATTGGCTGTAATAGTCTCTGGCAGGCCGAACCTATGGATGATATGTTCTTTAATGAATTTTATTACGGTGGCCTGAGTCTCCGTTCTGCAGGGTATGGCCTCAGCCCACTTAGTAAAGTAGTCTGTAGCAACTATGATGAAACAGTGTTGGCCCGATGATGGTGGTAGGATTTTGCCAATTAAATCCATGGCCCATCCACGGAACGGCCATGGTTTGATTACTGGTTGGAGCTCTTTAGCTGGCACACGCTGGATCGGGCCATGCTTCTGGCAAGCTTAACATCCCTTTGCATAGCTGATACAATCTTTCAGCATACCAGGCCAGTAATAGTTGTATCTTCTCAGCAACTACTTCATCTTTGTACCAGCCTGATGTTCCCCATAGATCCCTTCATGTACTTCGGCCATAACCTGCATGGCCTATTTTTTACCTAAATACCTCAAGATCACATCATCACGGATGGGTTTCTTGAACAATTATCCATCAAGCATCACGAATCGGACTGCGAATAGTAAAACTTTTTGGTCTACCCTGACATTCGGGTGATTCAAGTATTCAATGATGGGCATTCTCCAATCGTCGTCCTCCATCATGACCGAATTAGTGGTAGTATACCAGCCTCTCCTTATAACTTGGTCTTCTAAGTTCTTCCCAGAAGACGAGGCTGATCCTATTTTTGCCAGCTCATCGGCCTTAGTATTTGTGGTCCTCGAAATATAACTCACACTAATGTCGTCAAATGAATCCATAAGTTGAGTGGCCACAAAGTAGAATGGGTAGAGTTCCCTACTTCTTATCTGGAATTCTCCAGATATCTGTCTGATCACCAGCCCTGAGTCTCCCTTTATGTGCACAGATGATGCCCCCATTTAAAGGAGTATTTCTAGTCTGATAATAAGCGCTTCATATTCGGCCTGATTGTTGGTGCACTTGAAATTGAGCCGAAATGACATTTTTGTCTTCTTATACTTGGGTGATACAATGACAACACCTGCCCCAGTACCCTATGCGTTTTTGGAACCATCAAAGATCAATGTACATGGGACCAAGGATGTGTTTAGAACTTTGGGTGTTAGGGGCAATTCTCCTAGATCACTAGGATCTGGGTGATCGACCAGGAAATTGGTTATGGCCTAGCCTTTGATCGATTGCTGTGATCGGTACTGGATGGCAAATTCCATCAAGCCCAAGGTACATTTCCCAATTCGGCCTCGCATGATTGGTCTTGACAACATGTATTTTATCACATCAGTTTGACATATTATGTAAGTGGAAACGGGCAGCATATACGTTCTTAACTTTTGTGAGGAAAAACAAAATGCCAAGCATAACTTCTCAATCGGCGCATAGCGCTGATCGATTGGAGTCAAAATTCTACTTAAATAATAAACGGCCTACTCATTGCCTTGCTCATTGTCTTGAGCTAGCATGTTTCCTATGAAACAGTCCGAGGCCGATATATACAATTTGAGATATCTACCCTTCTTGGGTGGCATTAATACTAGGGAAGTTGACAAATATCGTTTAATTCCCTTGAAGGCTTGTTGATGGCTATCTTCCCATTTGAATTCTTCATCGGTCTTGATCCTCAATAGTGGGGTCCATACTTGGGTCTTCCCTGCACAATTGGATAAAAATTTTCTCAGGAAATTGATCTGCCCGAGCAATCTCTAAAGCTCTTTCTTGTTAGTTGGTGGTTTTGCTTCCTGGATAGCACGAGCCTTATTTTTGACAACCTCTATCCCTCTTTAATGCACTAGGAAACCTAGGAAATTCCCTGCTGAGATGTCGAAAGCACATTTGAGAGGGTTCATCTTGAGTTTGTGAGCCCGCATTCTTTTAAATGCCTTTTCTAAGTCTCTCAAATGATCGGCGTTACCTCCTGACTTTACCACCACATCATCGATGTAGACCTCCATGAATTGTCTAATCATATCATGGAAGATTTAATTCATCGTCCGTTGATAGATGGCACCAGCGTTCTTCAGACCGAAGGGCATGACAACCCATTTAAATGTTTCAATCACCCCCGTGCACCGAAAAGTAGTCTTCGAGACATCTTTTTCAGCGATGTAGATCTGGTTGTACCCCGAATGCCCGTCTATAAAGGACAAAATTTTATGTTTGGCGGCCGAATCAATTAACTAATCGGCCATGGGCATTGGGTACTCATCTTTTGGGGTGGCTAGATTTAGGTTTCTGAAGTCAATGCAGACCCTTAAGTTCCCATTTTTCTTCACCACTAGAACTACATTTAATACCCATTCCACGTACCTAGCAGTTGAATGAAACCAGCCCCCAAAAGCCTCTCAATTTTTTCTTTCACCTTCAGAGTTACTTCAGGTGACATGTGCCGGGGAAGCTGTTTGAATGGCCTGTACCCTAACTTAATTGGCAATCGGTGTTCAACCAATTCCTTGGATAATCCGGGCATCTCATCAAAATCCCAAGAAAACTAATCCTTGTATTTATGTGAGAGGGTAATGATCACATATGTAGGCTTGTGTTCTCCTTCTTCGCCTAGGTTGATCTCCAACAGTGGGTCCTGTACATTGGCCTTCAAATCATCAAGCTTGGCCGTCGCCGTTTCTAGTTCATCCATTTAAATCTCTTCATCTCTTGGCATTTCTTCTTCATAGATACAATCGGCCAAGTTAACCATTCCGTCCACTGGGCCGATCTTCAGTCTCCTATTGGCCATGTATGCACACCATCTGCCCATGCTGGCCTTTAGGGCCAACTGTCTTCGTTCTTCAATAATCGGTGTCTCCATTGACGTCTTCCTGTTCGATAATCTCAATCGGCCTTGACTCTTCAGTCCGACTAAGGTTATGGTAACATGTCTTGATGTCCAATGGATTTCCTTTAAGGAAGGTAACTGTATTCGGTCTTCCAATTTTTTTGCAACCGAATAACTTGACTGGTCCGATATCATCTTCATACAAGACTGCATCAGCTATTTGCACACGGGCTACAAATGGCTTTGTATCTGCTCCAACAACTTCTACTTCATCGCCTCTCTAGAAAATCAGTAACTGATGGAGAGTATAAGGGATACAATAATTAGGATGTATCCAATCACGGCCTAACAGTGCGTTGTAAGCGGCTGAGGTCTCAATAATGAAAAAAGCTATCATAACCGTTTTAGTCCCAACGGTCAACTCCAGAGTTAGGATACCCTTTGCCCTTGACGGTGTACCTATAAAGCTTTGAACATTAATCTCAGTTGGAATTAACTCTAACTCGGACTTCTGAAGGATCCTCAGCATTATTTAGGGCATAATATTGATAGTAGATCCACCATCAACCAGGATTCTGCTTATCGGGACCCCCTCAATATGTCCCTTTACGTACAATGCCTTCAAATGCTGGGACATTTGATATGTAGGTTTCTCGAAAACCACTTTGACTTATCTGCATGGCTTTAGCCCTTCTTTAGTCTGATGTCCCTTCGGCCTCAAAATAGTGATTTTAGGCCGATCAGTCTGCACATTGGTGGCATCCACATTCTTGCTTGTAGCCTCCACCACATTGGGTTTAATAGTCTCTCCCCATTCCAGAAAACATCTTCTATCATGGCCGAATCGTTGGTCAGGCCCTCCATTACATCGCCATCCACGGCCGTTGGCTGATCTGGCTTAGCCATAAAAGACATGGGCAAAGTAAACACCATATTAGATGATAGACTTACCGGAATAGTTCTGAATTGAATTGGTGATGTCTTGGAATCTGACATATCATCATCGAATTCCATACCTAACATGTCCAATGTGGGCTTGCATCCCTCCTCCTTCAGGTGCCCATAGTATGCATCGCTCTAGCCTCTCTGTCACAAAAAGGTTCCGCCTTAGCTAAAAGTTCTTGGGTGTCGGGCAATGTAGGCGCTGTGGGTTTAGGAGAGTTTCTAGCCTGATTTTTCTAGTAATGGCATTCTCGTTCAGCTTGTCTCATGCGTTGATACCTCCTTTTTTTAGACTTGCTGTACTATGGCTGCGTTGGGAATTTGGGATGTCCAACCCTATGCTACCACCCATCTTCTAACCGGGACGGTAACACCATCCTTGGGCTTCTGTTTGAGGTTGATGACCTTGTTTGCACCCCAGGCTTTGGAACTGCTCAGGTACACCTTGCCCCCTATCGGCCTGATTCATTTAGGCTGGTTTGCGGAGCAAAGGAGGGTTTTGCCCGCCATTCATACTTTGCCTGAATCTACCAACGCAATGACAACCTCTCATATACAGATCATCTCGGGCTTGGCTCCAGATGTTCATTGCCTCTGGGCCTCTTACTCAGGCTAGAAATCTCTTTCTTGATATCAGCCTTTCATCTTGGGAAAAGGCCTTGTTCAACGAACTCCAGTTGTCATCGCAGATCCGCTATCAAGTTATCAGTATTGGACCTAGCCATTTCTTCCTTGGCCTTGTAGCCCTTTTCTTTACGTTCCTGATAACTTCTTTTGAGCTCATGTATTGTCACTTTTGGCCTATTTGTGGCTGAAATGGTGATTTGTTTTCCTTTTCTCTGTCTTGGCAAAACTTCTTGGTCGGTCAAGTCTATCTTTGGCCTTGGCCTTGTCAGCTTGGTTAAGTCGGGCATAACCATATTGGTGCCGATAATTTGAGGAAACGGATTTGCATCTATCCCCATAGCCTTGTCTGAGAACTTGAACACTCCTTTCGCAACGTTTTCCTGTATAACATTACGAAAAACAAAGCAATTATTAGTGCAGTGCTTCCAGGAGTTGTGCCACTTACAGTATTCTTTATTTTTTAGGTCATCGGCCTTTGGGATCCGATGGCCCTCACTCAGCTTGATCACTTTATCGGCCAACAAGGCATCAAATATTTGATCAGCCATGGTTATGTCAAAAGTATAATTTTTCCCCGCCTCAAACGCCATCTTCTTTACAGCGGCATTATTGTTGATAGGTTTATTCAAGGTGTTGCATACAATTGGCCATTTGCAGATTAACTCGGCCTTGTCACTCTCTGCTTTGAGGTCATACTCCGCTAGGTGGACCTCGTAATTAGCATCTTTATAATACGTCCCTTTGGACGAGTTCTTCTTCTCCTGCTCCTCCAAAAGGATGCGCTCATAACGAGCAGCCCGTGTGGCCAGCTAAAATAAATCACGGAAGTCAGTTCGTTCAAACCTCTTGTGAAGCTCAAAGAACATGCCCCCCATGGCCATTTTAGCATATTCTTCCTCAGGCAAAACCGTCTTGCACCGATACTGTGCCTTACGGAAACGGGCAATGTAGGTTTCTATGGTTTATCCTACTAATTGTATCATCCTGGACAGGTCTGCCAGCGATGTTTTGGGCTCAGTCCTACAGAACTGGTCGTGAAATAGCTCTTCCATCCCTTGCCAAGTTTGCACCGAATTGGCAGGGAGATTGGCATACCACAAAAACGCCATGCCCGTTAGCGAATTTGGAAATAACCTCAACTTTAATGGGTCACTACTACCCACATGGCCGCATTGAACTATAAAATGGCCAACATGCTCCACCGAAGACTGTTCACTCTCTCCATAAAATAGAGTGAAGTTTGGTACTTTGTACCCTTGGGGAAATATGACCTGGTCAATTTCGGGGGGACATGGCCGCCTGTACGACGGCCTCTCCAGTCTTCTCATAAACGGGCCCTACTGTTTATGTATGGCCACTACCAACTCCTCCCTATTGATGGGTTGTGGAGCTACGGGCTGTGCAGTCCTCAACGGGGGTACCAACGGCGGTGGTAATTGCTATTGATTGTTATTGGTCTGATGGGTCCAAAACCCACCATTGATTCTTTGCCCCCTAGTAGTATAACTTGGAGGTTGTGTATGGCCGACTAAGCCTTCAGTATGGCCTGTTGATCGAAAAAAACCCAGTGTCGCCGATCCATTGGGATCGGTGACTATCTATACGCTAGCCATTCCAGTCTGTGATTCAGATTGCTTGCCTGAACCATTACCCTCCCTAAGGTTTGGACAGATGTAGGTGACAAGCGGGGGTATTTATAAAATACAACCGCGCTAAAAGAAGAAAATGTACTAAATTATTTCACAATTTCTTTATTTATCTGCAGTTTGAATTACAACACCAGTTTGTGCACAATTTGATTAAACTATGATAAGTGGTGTTATTTTAGTGGTTATTCGGGCAGTTTATTGTTGCTGTGTGAAGAATTTGATGCGAAAGATAAAAAGAAAGTGTTGGATTGTAATGAAGACAACTAAAAGATGAAAAGTGGACCTCGATCGATTGAAGAACATTCGATCGATCGAAGGTTCGATCGATCAAGAGAAGCTCAAGCGCTCGAAGATCCCAGAAGTTCAATCGATCGAACGATGTTCGATCGATCGAACATGGCTTTTATCAGATTATACGCGCACGCAACGGAATGGACTTTGAACCCTAAGCATTAGGTTTTTAGTATAAATATTCATATTGTATACGTTCATAAGGACGCCCCCCATTAGTTTTCATCAGTTTTTAGAGAGAGAAGAGAGTTTTTCTTTGATGTTTTTGTAGGTTTTCCATTGATTCATGGTTTTGTAGCTTGATTACTCTTGGTTTAATAAAAGTTTTTCATTCCAGGTTACTTTTTTATTGTTTATTTAAATTCTACACGTAGTTTATAGTAGTATAATCTGTTAAGTTCATGGGTTTGCATGCTAGACAAGTTCACACCATTAGTTTTCTTAGTTTTCATGATTAAAACACAAACAAACAAGACCTTAATGAACTTTTACGTTAAAAACACATCTGTGACACTTCAGACTATGTCTGAGTAGTCCCCAGGTTGGGAGATCACAATGAAACCGTGATCTCAAGCCTTTGCCATGCAGCAGAATAGTTCATGTGTTCGATCGATGGAGAAAGTTCGATCGATCGGACCAGAGACATTGTTGAGCGATCGAAGCCAGTTCGATCGATCTAGAGATGAAGATGTTCGATCGATCGAAAGCACTTCGATCGATCGAATCTTCTGATTCTTGAGGACATTCTATGCAGTATTTCTAGACTTTTTGCTTTATTGATTTGTTATCAAATTGTCCCCAGAAGCTCAGTTTGTCAAAACAGTCTATAAACTTAAAGCCTTGAGGCATTTTTCTTCAATAAACTTTGCAAACCACCTTCAATGCTACCACCATTGTAGGTGCAAGTCTTAACTATTATTTTAAACTGCTTTTATGTATTTTAAACTTAACTGTGATGATATAGTCCCGGTCATGAAATGACTATGGATTCTTTATCCTAAGAGAAATACGAAATACTGTAGAAGATGTACTCCATTGAGCTTCAACGTAACTGCATGGTAGATGGCTAGATCGCGGTGGGTTCATGTAATCCCAACATTCCCTTTTATTAATAAAAACACTTTTTAAATCATCGCCTTAATTAATTAGTTAGTAATTAGTTTAATCTAGTTTTATTGCTTTATCTTTAGTAGTTGATAAACTGTGGAACTTTGTGTTCTACCCTCCTTTAAAATTTTGATTTTTATTTTCTTGTTTGAGATTAATCTAGGTAATTAGTTTAACACCTTCCCTGTGGGATCGACCAGGACTTAACCAAATTACTACTTGCACGATTACCTACACTTGGGTATAGCACACAAGCGCACACAGAAAAGTCTCGTGTCATGTTTTTGGCACCGTTGCCGGGGAGGGTGACAAGCTAACGCTTAGTTTACCTCAATCTATCCTTATCTCTTTCTTTTTTTCTTTTTCTTTTATTCTTTAAAAATAAAAACTACTTAGGGTCTTTCCCTTTATGTTTGATAATTCCATCGAAGGAATTTACGAAAACCCATTCTATTCATCCAATTCATCTAGTTCTATTAACCCCATAGTTACACCTATTTGATTCAATGGCTGATAATCAAAGCGAAAATGGTGATAATGTGGTTGTACCAATCGACGATTCACTTCGTCCATTGTGCGATCTCATGACACCTGAACACGCGCCTACACCTTCTTGTATTCTCATTCAACCCCATGCAGGCGAATTTCAATTTCGTAATGGAATGATTCAACTTCTTCCTACCTTTCATGGAATGGAGAGCGAGAAGGCGTATCTGCATGTCAAGGACTTTGAGGATGTTTGTAAAACATTCTCACAGAATTGTCCTGTAGATGTGACACGTCTAATGCTATTTCCTTTCACCTTGAAGGATAAAGCAAAAGCGTGGTTACTCACCTTAAAGCCAAATTCAATCTACACCTGGCATGCGATGAACACTGCTTTTCTGAAGAAATTCTTTCCACCACGCATGACCACTGAGCTTAAATGACAAATAAACTCATACAAACAAAAGAGCAATGAAACTTTCACCTAAACTTGGGAGCGTTTCAAGGATTTGCTTCTATCATGCCCACATCATGGGTATAAGAAATGGCATACCATCAGCTACTTTTATGAACGGTTAAACGGTGAAACAAAAAAATTGGTCGAGACCATGAGTTCAGGGCCATTTCTTCGCAAAAACACAGAAAAGGCTGAAGCTCATTTCGAGTGGTTAGCTGAACACGCCCATGAGTGGTCAAATTCAGACGATGTCCCACGCTCACAGATATCCTGTATGGAAGAGAAAAGTTTATACCAACTAAAAAGTGAGGATCATCTAATGAACAAGTATGAAGAACTAGTGAAGAAAGTCGAAGAGTTGGGAATGAAAGGAGAGAGTTCTAGGCAGTTTTTGCCTGAAGAACCATACGGCACATGCAACATGTTGGGACACACTAATCAATACTGCCCTAATGTGCCGTATTTTCAAGAACAACTCCCCATGGAAATGAATGCCATGCAAGGGAATAGGGGGCCGAGGAATTCCTACAACAATTATAATCCACAAAATAATAACAATCGATGGAATCACCCCGGGTTTGAGTGGAAAAACAATGCTGCGACCCAAAACCAATATCAACAACAACAGCCCTACAATAACAATAATCAATACCAATGGCAATACAATAGGCAGTCCCAGCTATTCCATCAAAATAGAGCAAATCACTACAACCAAGCTCAACCCTCTAACAATCAGCAAGCAAATGTTTCCGTGCCACCTCACAAAAAGGTGCAAGAGGAAGATCCACTCTCTAACGCAATTTTAACACAATAGTTAATTCAAATGATGACTAAAATGTCCGCGACATTAGAGAAAATGGATGCACGATAAGAGGGTTCGAGTGGTACGTTTCCTGCTCAACCACTTCCAAACCCTAAGGGATTCAACAATGGTCCCAATAACCATGAACATGTCAAAGGCATGACAACTTTGAGAAGTGGCAAGGTCATAGGGAAAAACACGCCTCTCTCTACCCCTGTAGAGTATGAAGAGGATGAAGTGGTGGATAAAAGTAAATCATCTACTCAAAAGGAGGAGCTGTCTACTAATAACAAAGCATTAGAATCAAATGAGGACACTCCTAAAGAAGTAGAAGAAGTTGAGAGAAGGCCTGGAAAGGATCCTGTCATTGACGAATTACCTAAGTGACCTTTCCCTGCACCTTACCCTCAAAGGCTTTAGAAACCCCAAAATGAGGCAAAGAATCAGGAGTTATTGGAGTTGTTCAAACAGGTCAAAATCAATCTCCCACTCCTTGATGCAATCAAACAAGTGCCAGCCTACGCTAAGTATCTAAAAGACATATGCATGGTCAAAAGGGGGCAAAGTGTAAAGAAACATGCCTATGTTGCTTGCCAAGCAAGCGCAATCATCCAAAATGAATTGCCTCTGAAGCTCAAAGTCCCTGGTACCCCAAATGTCTCGTGTCGGATTGGGAATCAAAGGATAGACAATGCACACCTTGACCTAGGAGCAAGTGTAAACCTGTTGCCATACTCAGTCTATAAACAACTAGGGTTGGGTGAACTCAAACCTACCCGAGTTGCATTACAACTGGCAGACAGGTCAGTTAAATACCCTAGAGGAATATTGGAGGATGTTCTGGTGCAGATAGACACATTTGTCTTCCCGGTCGATTTTGTGATTTTGGACACTGAACCTGTGCCTAATCCATGTTCACAAATCCCGGTGATTTTTGGACGTCCATTCCTCAACACCATTGATGCCACAATCAAAATAAGGAGTGGTATCATGACCATCGAATTTGGGAACATGACTTTAAATGTCAAGATTTTTTCAAATCCCCGACCTGAAGAATACGAGGACGAAGAAGAAGTTAACTTCATCGAAATGATCATCAAAGACGAGGCTGATCTTGTTGACTATAAAGATCCTTTGGAGGTGGTAGTGTCACAATTCGATGCTACTTATCAACCTAACGATTCTACCACATTGGACGCTGTTCTAAATCATGACTGCCTCATGATGGACACTAAAGAGGAGGATAGAGCTGAATGCATGTGGGTCACACTATATGAACCCTTGCCTCCGAAAACGAAGTTAACCATGCCTTTAAACTTTCAGTTTCCTAATTTAGAATTAAAGGAGCTTCCAAAAGAGCTGAAATATGCTTTTTTAGGGAATGAAAAGACTTATCCGGTTATAATCTCAGCCATGTTGAATTCTGAACAAGAGGATAAGTTAATTCAAATACTCAAACTGCATAAGGGAGCATTGGGATGGACTATTGCCGACCTAAAAGGCATAAGCCCATCTATTTGCACCCATAAGATATATCTGGAGGAAGACGCTAAACCTTCGCGAGAAATGCAAAGGCGTCTGAACCCTAATAAAGAAGTCGTGAAAAAAGAAGTCTTAAAACTTCTTGACATTGGGATTATATATCCTATCTCTAACAGCTCTTGGGTTAGTCCAACCCAGGTGGTGCCCAAAAAGGCTGGTATAACAGTTATCCCAAACAAAGATGGCGAGTTAGTACCAACACGCGTCCCCACTGGATGGCGGATGTGTATTGATTATCGAAAGTTAAATATTGTGACCCGGAAAGACCACTTTCCATTACCATTCATGGATCAAATGCTAGAAAGAGTGGCGGGTCATAAATATTACCGATTCTTGGATGGATATAGTGGCTACAATTAAATTGAAATTGCTCCTGAAGATCAGGAGAAAACAACTTTCACATGTCCGTTCGGTATATTTGCCTACCGTCGTATGCCCTTCGGTTTATGCAATGCAGCTGCCACCTTTCAGCGGTGCATGTTAAGCATATTCAGTGACATGGTCGAACAGACACTCGAGGTCTTTATGGACGACTTCTCAATGTTTGGCCACAGTTTTGATAACTGCCTAGAAAACATTGAAAATGTGTTAGCAAGATGCGAGGACAAACACTTAGTACTAAACTGGGAAAAGTGTCACTTCATGGTGACCAAGGGAATTTTCCTCGGCCACATTATTTCTAATAAGGGTATCCAAGTCGATAAAGCAAAAATCGATATAATTTCAAATCTACATGTCCCTCGTACAGTCCGAGACATCCGATCTTTTCTGGGACATGCGGGATTCTTTCGTCGCTTTATCAAAAATTTTAGTAAAATCTCCCGACCACTGTGTCAACTGTTGGTTAAAGACATGCCATTTGAATGGTCAGAAAACTGTCAAACATCCTTTGACGCACTAAAAGAACACCTTACCTCTGCACTGATAATATAGGCACCTGACTGTAGTTTGCCATTTGAGTTAATGTGTGATGCTAGCGACTATGCCATTGGCGTAGTTCTAGGATAGATGAAGGATAACAAGCCTTATGTAATCTACTATGCTAGTCGAAAATTTAATGAAGCTCAAATGAATTATACGACTACTGAGAAAGAGCTATTGGAAATAGTCTTCGCTCTGGACAAATTCAGGTCTTATCTGATAGGGTACCCAATTGTCTGTTTTACAGACCACTCGGCCCTTAAGTACCTGTTATCTAAGAAAGATGCGACACAAAGGCTCATCCGATGGATACTCCTACTCCAGGAATGATATCACTATCAAGGATAAAAAAGGAGTAGAAAATGTGGTCGCCGATCATTTATCTCAGTTGACATTTACTAACAACACTAAGCCCGTACCAATAAAAGATGAATTCCCAGACGAGCAACTGATGGCTGCTTCTAGTTTGCCTTGGTACGCAGATATAATAAATTACCTTATTACAGGAGAGACCCCAAGTCATTGGTCAACTCAGGACAAGAAAAGGTTCCCTTTCATTCACACATCATTTCTTTTTCGATGACCCTTACTGATTAAAGTATTGTGCTGATCAAGTCATCAGGTGTTGCGTCCCGAATGAGGACATAACTGTAATTTTGGCCTCCTGTCATTCTGAAGCCTACGGTGGCCATTTTGCCTCCCAAAAGACCGCACACAAAGTATTGCACAGCGGCTTTTATTGGCCCACCATGTTCAAAGATGCCTATGCTTTTTGTAAATCGTGCCAACGATGTCAAAAGCTTAGTACAATTTTGAAATGGAATTCGATGCCCTTAACTCCCATCATTACAATTAAAATATTCGATTATTGGGGCATAAACTTTATGGGCCTGTTTCCTAAATCTAATAACTGTGAATGTATACTCCTGGCTATGGAATATATATCAAAATGGATAGAAGCGATACCTACGAGACGCAATGACCACAAAACGGTAATGTCCTTTCTTAAGGATAACATCTTATCGCGTTTTGGGACCCTAAAAGCACTAATAAGTGACCAAGGCAAACACTTTTGCAATAAGCCTTTGGAATCATTACTCAAGAAATACGGGGTGAATCACAAGATCGCTCTAGCCTACCACCCACAAACGAACGGGCAGGCAGAGTTGGCTAATCGTGAAATCAAGCATATATTATAAAAGATGGTTAGTTTTAATAGAAAATACTGGGCTTATAAACTGACTGATGCTCTGTGGGCATACCGTACAGCCTATAAGATAAATCTGGGAATGTCCCCATTTAGGCTAGTGTATTGTAAGGCATGTCACCTCCCCATGGAAATTGAGCACAAAGCATATTGGGCGACACGCTCATTAAACTTCGACATTAAAGAGGGAGGTCATCTCCGGAAACTTCAGTTGGCAAAACTGGAAGAAATTCGTCGAGATGCATATGACAATGCTAAACTTCATATGGAAAGGTTGAAGGCTCGGCATGATAGAATGATTTTTTGAAAATCTTTCGAGCCGGGACAGAAAGTTTTATTATACGATTCACGCTTTCATCTCTTCCCAGGAAAACTCCGATCTCGGTGGACAGGACCCTTCATAGTCAAATATGTCTTTCCACATGGGGCCGTTGAGTTATTTAATCCTAAGAACGATGAAAGTTTCAAGGTCAATGGCCAAAGGTTAAAACCGTTCTTAGAGGATTTCCAACCCGAGGTCGAGCACATCCAACTAGATGAGCCCGACTATGCCTCAACCTAAAATGCTCGAGTGCGTTTTCACTTTGTTGTACTCTTTCTTTTACTGCATTTCGTTTTTGTTTTTTTCTTTTCTGTCTTTTTGAATGTGACTTTGATTCTTAATCTGCTATTCCTTGCTTTCTCTTCCTTGCAGGATATTAAAAATGAGGGACGATGACGTTCATTCCATAGGGTCATGGGCTGATTCGGAATATCCTTATCCCCCTTGGACTGCCGATGAGATAGCATTATGCTTTTCTACCTATCAAGGACCAGGGGCGGATGATATAGTGGACCTGATCTATGGGTACATCCCTTACGATCCTACTCTCCTCCAGATCAATCCTTTTCAGCACATGGAACTCCCTGAAGAGGAAGGTGAACCTGAAGTGTACTTTGTTGGGGAAGTCGATGACACTCTGTTGGAACAGTGGGAGAATGACTCAATGTGGGAACCTTAGGAAGAAGAGGACTTACAGGATGTGGTGCCCGAACGCCATAATGTCGTATTCACATATGTTGACGATTTCTTTGTCATCTAAGTGGTTCCCTACATTTATGTGCACTTGAGCTATGTGTTGTTCCGACTTCACTGCCCTCTACCTGCTAGTGCACATGGGTCTATCATACAAATAGTGAGGTTAATTCTTGGTCACATTCCGTTCTTTTTCTTTTCGCTGTGATTATTTCTTTCTGTTAGTTCTTTCCCTTGTTCTAGTTTATTTATTTCTTGTTTTACTTGTTGTTTTCCTTTGTCAGGAATGTCACTATGAATCATATATTACCACCACTGTTCCTTCGACATCAATTGTTCCACGGGATTGGACCATACATACGGCCCCCGGGTACTCCGCCACAGGAGGAAAGTCTGATGCGAAATCACATGCCGTTATTGCTTTCTCCATCCGGATCACCTCCTACATGTGCAATCGATTCTTTGGATAGTCCAGACTTGCTTAATGATGCCCTAGATGCCTTTCGGCTATTCTGGAAAAGGTAATCAGCAAATTTGGACCCCACATTCGGAGCTTTGGCAGAGACAGACATTGTGGAAGACGATATCTTCATGCTTGAAGAATAGTGCTACACTTCAATTGTATTCCGTCATTTTCATATTTCTTTCATCAATTGAAGTGTATTCCTAGACAATGTTTTTAGCAGTTTCAGTTTCTTTGAATTTTTCTGTTTCAATAAGGTTTTAAATACCATGCGGGGGCAATAATGTTGCAAATGGATGCTAAAATACTGTTCTATCTATAAAATATTTGCAATTCTCTATGTTGATAATGACTTTTTGGCTTACATGTCTTGTCACTGAACTATTTTTATCACCTTCCTATATGTCCGGAATAATATTGGTCAGTTGGGGGTGTATAATCCTTTAATTCAGTAATATTATAAAATTTCAAGGTTTGATCGATCGAACTCACCTCGATCGATCGAAGTTATCAGCCCTCTTCTCGATCGATCGAACTTTCTCGATCGATTGAGACATGTATTTAAACGAGGCATCATCGTTACACTTTCTCAGTTTCTCACTCTATCTCTCTCTCATGTTCGAGCAATCGGAGACAAAGGAGAAGCTCGCATTTTTGGACCCCGTGCACAACTACATTACTTGAAGATAATCGGACCATTCGGATCATCAACTTCAACCTCCTCCTCCCCCTTGTCGCATGTATCTCGAGGTGAGGTTTTAGTTTAAACTCCCCCCGTGTCTTTCTTTTCATACGAATTGTATTGGGGGTGCCCCCAATGGGTATTAATCTGTTATTTTGTTGCTTGTTTGTTTAATTTTGTGTTTGCAGGCATTTCCCGTAATCATTAGTTGTCGCTGCACCTTCGCTGTGCTCGATCGATCGAGATAGGTTCGAGCTATCGACAGTTCAATTGATCGAGAGAGGTTCGAGCGATAGAAACCAGCCCCCTTCTCGATCGATCGAACATGGCTCAAGCAATCGAAGCGGCGATCTTCTCGATCGATCGAATATACTTCGATCGATCGAAGTGTAGCAGTTTCTTTTTTTTTTCTTTTCTGGTTTACCTGTTTTAATGTTTTTATGTTTGTTTCTTCCATTTCAGGGCTTTACAATGAACCCTATGACTGGGTATCACAAGTTTAAGCCATTTGACCTAACCATACCCGAACCTATACCCGATCACGGGTTCAGAAATGAGGAAGACCGGGTGTGGTTTACTAGATACTTCTAGTCTCAGAAGGTTATGCTCGAGCGACCACTCGAGATAGATTGATCCTACAACTTCTTCATCATCGGCGACACCGCCTGCTGCGGAGATACCACTTCCACCTCCTCCTGTCGTGGGCGACACATCATTATCTACTGCAGCTGCTACGATGGCGAGTGACCCGGCGACGGCTACGACTGTTGCTGAGGGTGGCGGTGGGAATGCTCCCGATTTGTTTATTGAGATATTGTCAGACATCGCCGATGATGTCTAGTTTCTACTGGATCAATGTTGTTGGTTGGTCTGTTGGTTATTTTTGGATACTGTTGGGTGATTTTGTTTAATATTGGGTGGTTTAGATGTTTTGCATTTTAGTTTGTATGGCGTATAGTATCACTGTTCTGTTCTTTCACTTTATTATATTTCAAGTGATTAGTTCTATTGTAAGTATGGATCCCATGCTCTATATTTCATATCTTTTTTATCTTTGCTGCTTGGAGTTTGTATGCTTTCTGTACAGGTTGTTACACTTGCGATTCTTATGATGATATATCAGGTGATATCTCTCTATCTATTTTTAAAAATCGCCTGCTGGGGACATTGCAATTTTCAATTGGGGGTTTGATGTAGATAGATAATCACCTGTGCATATTTTTACTTAGCAATCTGGACCACTCTATCTATTGCATATGTCATACAATCTACATTAGAAGTTTGTAAATTAAAGTACAAAAATTTCAAATTCAACAAAATTTCAAAAACTTAAAATTGGTAGAATAATTTTGAATATTCACTTCTATTTACCTGTTGTCGAGCAATGACACAACCATTTTATTCTCATCCTTTTATGAATTAAGTTCACACGTTTTTCTAGTTTCTCTAGGATGAATGCATATGTTGATCATAATTGTATCCAAATCATTTGCACGTGTTAATAGCTATGTAGAAAACTTAAAATAAGAGTTAATACGACGTTCGTACTTTAAGGAATAGAGTAGTGGAAACTAGTCCCTTAGTGAGCTTTTGACCCCAATCTTCAATCTTGAGGGAATCATCACATCAAACTCAGATTGTTCTTATTGAATAAGCGTATTAAATTCGTTAAATAGTCTCTGATTCTTCATTTTGGCTTCTTAGTAGAGGAGAACGTTCAGGATTTACCAACTAAACTCAATGAACATTTAAGTGTTAAAAATTAAGAAGTTGAGAAAATAATTTAAGCCATCGCTATTTGCTCCTTACCTTTCCATTTACCTGTATCAACACTCTAAGAATATGTGTTGTTCTTAACCCCATACCTAGTAAATACTTCCAAATCTATTGTAAAATTCTAAATCCCTAATTTTATACTTTGACCTCAATATACCCCATTGCACACCCAAAGTGATTAAATTGTTGAAGTATGAGGAGGGTGTAGTAGTGGGAAGGACTGCATAAAAGAAAAGAAAAGGAAGGAGTAAGTGCAGGTTAAAAAAAAAAGTGATGTATATATATATATGGAGAGGATGGTTGGAATGAAGTGAAGAAGAAATTACTAAAACTAAATCACATGAAGATGTACAATTTCTTACCCCTTTCATTTCTACCCTACTAAATAAAAACCGTCAAGTCAAAGTCTTAATGATTCTTAACAACTTAGTTGAAACACGAATGTGCAATTTGAGTTATCCACGGTATTTCGCTCCTCTGGTAAGTAGTATTCCTTTCGTGAGACTATACACTCTAAAATGTTCCTCTTTTATAGAGTCGAGTATGGAAGCGTTAGTATCCAAAAAATCACTCCTATCAAAGCTTCCATATCTTGTGCGATCATTATTAACCAAGATTCTGTGAGATGTTCATTTTTGAGTGTAATAACTATGTGAGACTTGAGTTGAAACTGCAAGTTCTGAGAGTATGATAGTCTAAACAACTCTAAATAAAGTTTGATGTATAGCTGTTAACTTCACACACACACGGATACATGAATGTGATGCATATGTTATTTTTATCTTTGTGACATGAGGAGCATGAGGATTTCTTTCATGGTTTGAATGGGGATGATATGTTTTGTAGAGCTAAATTAATAGTTGAATAAAAGGGAGTGTTTAAAAAATTTTCTATATCTTTTTGAGCTTAAAATTGGAAGAACTTTGTGGGTACATTCACTGCAAACCCTCATGAGACAACACTCGTCCACTAGGGAGAACCTAGGGGTTTAATGGCTTGTTGCATTTGCTAAATGCAACCGCGATTCCTGTGAAAGTGAGTTAAGTAGTTTCTTTCTTGTTATTTTAGTTTAGTTAATTTGGGTCTAGTCTATTTTAGTCATTGTAGTATTAGTTTAGCTTGTTTTTATTTTTGCTCTATTGCTAGGGACTAGCAAATTGCAAGTTGGGGGTTGCGACAAGCGGGGGTATTTGTAAAATACAACCGTGCTAAAAGCAGAAAATGTACTAAATTATTTCACAAGTCCTTTATTTATCTACAGTTTGAATTACAACGCCAGTTTGTGCACAATTTGATTAAACTATGATAGGTGGTGTTGTTTTAGTATTATTCGTGCAGGTTATTGTTGCTGTGTGAAGAATTGGATGCGAAAGATAAAAGGAAGTGTTGGATTGTAATGAAGATAACTAAAAGATGAAAAGTGGACCTGGATCGATTGAAGAACATTCGATCGATCGAAGGTTCGATCGATAGAGAGAAGCTCAAGCGCTCGAAGATCCTAGAAGTTTAATCGATCGAACGATGTTCGATCGATCGAACATGGAATTTATCAGATTATACGCGCACACAGCGGAATGGACTTTGAACCCTAAGCATTAGGTTTTTAGTATAAATATTCGTATTGTATACGTTCATAAGGACGTCCACATTAGTTTTCATCAGTTTTTAGAGAGAGAAGAGAGTTTTTCTTTGATGTTTTTGTAGATTTTCCATTGATTCGTGGTTTTGTAGCTTGATTACTCTTGGTTTAGTCAAAGTTTTTCATTCCAGGTTACTTCTTTATTATTTATTTAAATTATGAACGTAGTTTATAGTAGTATAATCTGTTAACTTCATAGTTTTGCATGCTAGACAAGTTCACACCATTAGTTTTCGTAGTTTTCATGATTAAAATACAAACAAACAAGACCTTAATGAACTTTTACGTTAAAAACGTATCTATGGCACTTCAGACTATGTCTGAGTTGTCCCTAGGTTGGGAGATCACGATGAAACCGTGATCTCAAGCCTCTACCATGCAGTAGAATAGTTTCTGTGTTCGATCGATCAAGAAAGTTCGATCGATCGGACCAGAGACATTGTCCAGCGATCGAAGCCAGTTCGATCGATCGAGAGATGAAGATGTTCATTCGATCGAAAGCGCGTCGATCGATCGAACCTTCTGATTCTTGAGGACATTCTATGCAGTATTCCTAGACTTTTTGCTTTATTGATTTGTTATCAAATTATCCCCAAAACCTCAGTTTGTCAAAACAGTCTGTAAACTTAAAGCCTTGAGGCACTTTCTTCAATAAACTTTGCAAACCACCCTCAATGCTAACACCATTGTAGGTGCAAGTCTTAACTATTGTGTTAAACGGCTTTTATGTATTTCAAACTTAATTGTGATGATATAGTCCCGGTCATGAAAGGACTATGGATTCTTTATCCTAAGAGAAATACGGAATACTGTAAAAGATGTACTCCATTGAGCTTCAACGTAACTGTATGATAGATGGCTAGGTCGCGGTGGGTTCATGTAATCCCAACATTTTCTCTTATTAATAAAAACACTTTTTAAATCATCGCCTTAATTAATGGGTGAAATTGAATTTGTTTGAGTCTGGCTGATTCCTGATTTTAGAATTAGGTCGAAGTCTAGGCGACTCCTAATTTAGCATTTGAAATTGAACTCAAATTGAGTCGAATCGACTTTGGACTTGGTAAAATTGAGTTTATTTGAGTCTGACTGACTCCTGATCGAAATTTTGAATTTTTTTTTATTAAGCTCGATTGACTGCCAATTTTGGAAAATTGAATTAAATTGAGTCTAACTGATTCTCGATTTTGGAAATTGAAGTGGATTTGAGTCCATTGGACCCCCGACTTTAGATATTTGAATTAATTTAAGCCCATCGGACTCCCGATGTAGAAATTTGAAATAATTTGAGTCTGAAGTACTAGACTCGGAATTTTTGAAAATAAATGGAATGAAATTTATTTCACTAAGAAGGGAATTTGTTGAGTCTAATAGACTCTCGATTTTAGAAAATCAAATTAAGTCTGAAGGACTCCAGATTTTTGGAATTGAACTAATTCGAGTCTGACTGACTCCAAATTTTGAATTAAATTGAGTTAAGTCTGGTTGACTCCAACTTCTGAAAAATAAAATAAATTTGAGTATGTTCGACTCCAGGTTTTGAAAAATAAAATGAATTTGAGTCTGTTCGACTCCAAGTTTTGAAAATTGAAATGACTTTGAGTCTGTTTGACCCCAAATTCAGAGCAAACATATTCGACGAGGCCGAAGGGTTGCGGATCATTGTGAGAAAACATATCCGACGGGGCCGAAGGGCTGCGAATTTTTCTGAGCAAACTCATTCGACACTGGAGTATAAGGCGCGAAGCGCATCTCAGTCGATCAGATGATCTTTGAAAGACACTAGAGTATAAGGCGCGAAGCACATCTCAGTCTTTCAGCGTGCTTCCGGATTCGACATCGGAGTATAAGGCGCGAAGCGCATCTCAGTCGATCAGATGATCTTTGAAAGACACTGGAGTATAAAGTGTGAAGCGCATCTCAGTCTTTCAGCGTGCTTCCTAATTCGACACCGGAGTATAAGGCACAAAGCGCATCTCAGTCGATTAGATGATCTTTGAAAGACACTAGAGTATAAGGCGCAAAGCGCATCTCAGTCTTTCAGCGTGCTTCGTGATTCGACACCGGAGTATAAGGCGCGAAGCGCATTTCAGTCGATCAGATGATCTTTGAAAGACACTGGAGTATAAGGCGCGAAGCACATCTCAGTCTTTCAGCGTGCTTCCTGATTCGACACCGGAGTATAAGGCGCGAAGTGCATCTCATTCGATCAGATGATCTTTGAAAGACACAGGAGTATAAAGTGCGAAGCGCATCTCAGTCTTTCAGCGTGCTTCCTAATTCGACACCGGAGTATAAGGCACGAAGCGCATCTCAGTCGATCAGATGATCTTTGAAAGACACTGGAGTATAAGGCGCAAAGTGCATCTCATTCTTTCAGCGTGCTTCGTGATTCGACACCGGAGTATAAGGCGTGAAGCGCATCTCAGTCGATCAGATGATCTTTGAAAGACAATGGAGTATAAGGCGCGAAGCGCATCTCAGTCTTTCAGCGTCCTTCTTTATTCAACACCGGAGTATAAGGAGCAAAGCGCATCTCAGTCGATCAGATGATCTTTGAAAGACACTAGAGTATAAGGCGCGAAGCCCATCTCAGTCTTTCAGCGTGCTTCCTGATTCGACACCGGAGTATAAGGCGCGAAGCGCATCTCAGTCGATCAGATGATCTTTGAAAGACACTGGAGTATAAGGCACGAAGCGCATCTCAGTCTTTCAGCGTGCTTCCTGATTCGACAACGGAGTATAAGGCGCGAAGCACATCTCAGTTGATCAGATGATTTTTGAAAGACACTTGAGTATAAGTCGGGAAGCGCATCTCAGTCTTTCAACGTGCTTCCTGATTCGACACCGGAGTATAAGGCGCGAAGCGCATCTCAGTCAATCAGATGATCTTTGAAAGACACTGGAGTATAAGGTGCGAAGCGCATCTCAGTCTTTCAGCGTGCTTCCTGATTCGACACCGTAGTGTAAGGCGCAAAGCGCATCTCAGTCAATCAGATGATCTTTGAAAGACACTTGAGTATAAGGTGCGAAGCGCATCTCAGTCTTTCAGCGTGCTTCCTGATTCGACACCGGAGTATAAGGCGCGAATCGCATCTCAATTGATCAGATGATCTTTGAAAGACACTGGAGTATAAGGCACGATGCGCATCTCAATCTTTCAGCGTGCTTCCTGATTCGACACCAGAGTATAAGGCGCGAAGCGCATCTCAGTCGATCAGATGATCTTTAAAAGACACTGGAGTATAAGGCGCGAAGTGCATCTCAGTCTTTCAGCGTGCTTCCTGATTCGACACTGGAGTATAAGGTGCGAAGCACATCTAAGTCGATCAGATGATCTTCGAAAGACACTGGAGTATAAGGCGCGAAGCGCATCTCAATCTTTCAGCATGCTTCTTGATTCGACACCAGAGTATAAGGCGCGAAGCGCATCTCAGTCGATCAGATGATCATTGAAAGACACTGGAGTATAAAGTGTGAAGCGCATCTCAGTCTTTCAGCGTGCTTCCTAATTCGACACCGGAGTATAAGGCACAAAGCGCATCTCAGTCGATTAGATGATCTTTGAAAGACACTAGAGTATAAGGCGCAAAGCGCATCTCAGTCTTTCAGCGTGCTTCGTGATTCGACACCGGAGTATAAGGCGCGAAGCGCATTTCAGTCGATCAGATGATCTTTGAAAGATACTGGAGTATAAGGCGCGAAGCACATCTCAGTCTTTCAGCGTGCTTCCTGATTCGACACCGGAGTATAAGGCGCGAAGTGCATCTCATTCGATCAGATGATCTTTGAAAGACACTGGAGTATAAAGTGCGAAGCGCATCTCAGTCTTTCAGCGTGCTTCCTAATTCGATACCGGAGTATAAGGCACGAAGCGCATCTCAGTCGATCAGATGATCTTTGAAAGACACTGGAGTATAAGGCGCAAAGTGCATCTCATTCTTTCAGCGTGCTTCGTGATTCGACACCGGAGTATAAGGCGCGAAGCGCATCTCAGTCGATCAGATGATCTTTGAAAGACAATGGAGTATAAGGCGCGAAGCGCATCTCAGTCTTTCAGCGTCCTTCTTTATTCAACACCGGAGTATAAGGAGCAAAGCGCATCTCAGTCGATCAGATGATCTTTGAAAGACACTGGAGTATAAGGTGCGAAGCCCATCTCAGTCTTTCAGCGTGCTTCCTGATTCGACACCGGAGTATAAGGCGCGAAGCGCATCTCAGTCGATCAGATGATCTTTGAAAGACACTGGAGTATAAGGCACGAAGCGCATCTCAGTCTTTCAGCGTGCTTCCTGATTCGACAACGGAGTATAAGGCGCGAAGCACATCTCAGTTGATCAGATGATTTTTGAAAGACACTTGAGTATAAGTCGCGAAGCGCATCTCAGTCTTTCAACGTGCTTCCTGATTCGACACCGGAGTATAAGGCGCGAAGCGCATCTCAGTCAATCAGATGATCTTTGAAAGACACTGGAGTATAAGGTGCGAAGCGCATCTCAGTCTTTCAGCGTGCTTCCTGATTCGACACCGTAGTGTAAGGCGCAAAGCGCATCTCAGTCAATCAGATGATCTTTGAAAGACACTTGAGTATAAGGTGCGAAGCGCATCTCAGTCTTTCAGCGTGCTTCCTGATTCGACACCGGAGTATAAGGCGCGAATCGCATCTCAATTGATCAGATGATCTTTGAAAGACACTGGAGTATAAGGCACGATGCGCATCTTAATCTTTCAGCGTGCTTCCTGATTCGACACCAGAGTATAAGGCGCGAAGCGCATCTCAGTCGATCAGATGATCTTTAAAAGACACTGGAGTATAAGGCGCGAAGTGCATCTCAGTCTTTCAGCGTGCTTCCTGATTCGACACTGGAGTATAAGGTGCGAAGCGCATCTAAGTCGATCAGATGATCTTCGAAAGACACTGGAGTATAAGGCGCGAAGCGCATCTCAATCTTTCAGCATGCTTCTTGATTCGACACCAGAGTATAAGGCGCGAAGCGCATCTCAGTCGATCAGATGATCATTGAAAGACACTGGAGTATAAGGCGCGAAGCGTATCTCAGTCTTTTAGCGTGCTTCTTGATTCAACACCGGAGTATAAGGCGCGAAGCGCATCTCAGTCGATCAGATGATCTTTGAAAGACACTGGAGTATAAGGCGCGAAGTGCATCTCAGTCTTTCAGCGTGCTTCCTGATTCGACACTGGAGTGTAAGGCGCGAAGCGCATCTCAGTGGATCAGATGATCTTTGAGAGACACTGGAGTATAAGGCGCGAAGCACATCTCAGTCTTTCAGCATGCTTCCTGATTCGACACCGGAGTATGAGGCGCGAAGCGCATCTTAGTCGATCAGATGATTCTTGGAAGACACTGGAGTATAAGGCGCGAAGCGCATCTCTGTCTTTCAGCGTGCTACCTGGTTTGACACCGCAGTATAAGGCGCGAAGCGCATCTCAGTCGATTAGATGACTCTTAAAGAATGTCGGGGGATTAAGCATCGGAAGCGCTTCTATGACGGTTGTGAGTTTCCTAGAATAAAATGACATCATAAGTAGAATGGCATAGGGTGTATTTTTGATACTAAGAAAGAACAATATGTTGCTGAGACATTATATGGAGCAAGAGATTGCTTGAGCACGTGCATCACGATAAGATAGGTGCATTCATATGTATAACTATTTGCTCTTGTGTGTTCAACCCTTGCCCGAACTACGTCTTGGTCTGATTCCTGAATGGATACGTAGGCAGCTCAGTATCGAGCACGACCAGCGTGTACCATTACTGCGCTCATGTTCTCTTTTTGCAACGCATTTTGTTTTTACCTAAATCCAACAGTTTTGTCAAAGGCTTTTCTTCACACAGGCTTCGACATTCTCTTGTGAAACGCATTACGCCACAAGCTCTGTCAAAGCGGGGAAAACTGTAGACACCCCGATTTTGACCAAACGTCGAATTAAGGAGAGTGTCACCTCCATATCTGATGATGATAAGGACCGAAAGATTTGAAGTATTCCAAGCTCTTCAGAAAGTTCTCCAAGCGCGATAAAATTTTCACAGAAAAAGAAATACCGGGTATTCAGGAGAATTCAGGAGTGAAAACATCACGTTTGGCAAAGATCCCCGAAAATAAGATTTTTAGAAGAAATATCGTTTAATTCCCTTGAAGGCTTTTTGATGGCTATCTTCCCATTTGAATTCTTCATCGGTCTTGATCCTCAATAGCGAGGTCTATACTTGGATCTTCCCTGCACAATTGGATATAAATTTTCTCAGGAAATTGATCTGCCCGAGCAATCTCTAAAGCTCTTTCTTGTTAGTTGGTGGTTTTGCTGCCTGGATAGCCCGAGCCTTATTTTTGACAACCTCTATCCCTCTCTGATGCACTAGAAAACCTAGGAAATTCCCTACTAAGATGTCGAAAGTGCATTTGAAAGGGTTCATCTTGAGTTTGTGAGCCCGCATTCTTTTAAATGCCTTTTCTAAGTCTCTCAAATGATCAGCGTTACCTCCTGACTTTACCAGCACATCATCGATGTAGACCTCCATGAATTGTCCAATCATATCATGGAAGATTGAATTCATCGCCCGTTGATAGGTGGCACCAGTGTTCTTCAGGCCGAAGGGCATAACAATCCATTCAAATGTTTCAATCGGCCCCGGGCACCAAAAAGCAGTCTTCGGGACATCTTCTTCAGCGATGTAGATCTGGTTGTACCCCGAGTACCCGTCTATAAAGGACAAAATTTTATATTTGGCAGCCAAATCAATTAACTGATCGGCCTTGGGCATAGGGTACTCATCTTTTGGGGTGGCAAGATTTAGGTTTCTGAAGTCAATGCAGACCCTCAACTTCCCGTTTTTCTTCACCACTGGAACTACACTAGACACCCATTCCATGTACCTAGCAGTCCGAATGAAACCAGCCCCCAAAAGCCTCTCAATTTTTTCTTTCACCTTCAGAGTTACTTCAGGTGACATGTGTCGGGGAAGCTGTTTGAACGGCCTGTACCCCGACTTAATTGGCAATCGGTGTTCAACCAAATCCTTGGATAATCCGGGAATCTCATCGTAATCCCAAGCAAAACAATCCTTGTACTGGTGTAAGAGGGCAATGATCTTGGCCTGGTACTATGGCTCGAGCGCCTGAATCACATATGTAGGCTTGTGTTCTCCTTCTTCACCTAGGTTGATCTCCAATAGTGGGTCCTGTACATCGGCCTTCAAATCATCAAGCTTGGCCGTCATCGTTTCCAGTTCATCCATTTAAATCTCTTCCTCTCTTGGCATTTCTTCTCATAGATACAATCAGCCAAGTTAACCATTCCGTCCACTAGGCCGATCTTCAGTCTCCTATCGGCCATGTATGCACACCATCTGGCCATGCTGGCCTTTAGGGCCAACTGTCTCCGTTCTTCAATAATCAGTGTCTCCATTGACGTCTTCCTGTTTGATAATCTCAATCGGCCTTGACTCTTCCGTCCGACTAAAGTTTATGGTAACATGTCTTTATGTCCAATGGATTTCCTTTAAGGAAGGTAGCTGTATTCGGTCTTCCCATTTTTTTGCGACCGAATAACTTGACTGGTTCGATATTATCTTCATACAAGACTGCATCAACCATTTGCACACGGGCTACAAATGGCTTTGTATCTGCTCCAACAACTTCTACTTCGTCGCCTCTCTAGAAAATCAGTAACTGATGGAGAGTAGAAGGGATACAATAATTAGGATGTATCCAATCATGGCCTAATAATGCGTTGTATTAATGCGTTGTAAGCGGCCGAGGTCTCAATAATGAAAAAAGATATCATGACCGTTTTAGTCCCAACGGTCAACTCCAGAGGTAGGATAGCCTTTGTCCTTGACGGTGTACCTATAAAGATTTGAACATTAATCTCGGTTGGAATTAACTCTGACTCAGACTTCTGAAGGATCCTCAGTATTATTTAGGGCATAATGTTGATAGTAGATCCACCATCAACTAGGATTCTTTTTATCGGGACCCCCTCAATATATCCCTTTACGTACAATGGCTTCAAATGCTGGGACATCTGATATGTAGGTTTCTCGAAAACCACTTTGACTTATCTGCAAGGCTTCAGCCCTTCTTTAGTCTGATGTCCCTTCGGCCTCAAAATAGTGATTTTATGCCGATCAGTCTGCACATTGGTGGCATCCACATTCTTGGTTGTGCCCTCCACCACATTGGGTTTAACGGTCTCTCCCCCATTCCAGAAAACATCTTCTATCATGGCCGAATCGTTGGTCAGGCCCTCCATTACGTTGTCATCCATGGCCGTTGGCTGATCTGGCTTAGCCATGAAAGACATGGGCAAAGTAAACACCATATTAGATGATAGACTTATAGGAATAGTTTTGAATTGAATTTGTGAGGTGTTGGAATATGACATATCATCATCGGATTCCATACCTAACATGTCCGATGTGGGCTTGCATCCCTCCTTCTTCAGGTGCCCGTAGTATGCATCGCTCTAGCCTCTCTGTCACAAAACGGTTCCACCTTAGCCAAAAGTTCTTGGGTGTCGGGCAATGTAGGCGCTGTGGGTTTAGGAGAGTTTCTAGCCCGATTTTTCTATTAATGGCATTCCCGTTCAGCCTGTCTCATGCATTGATACCTCCTTTTTTTAGACTTGCTGTACTGTGGCTGTGTTGGGAATTTTGGATGTTCAACCCTATACTACCACCTATCTTCCAACTGGGATGGTAACACCATCCTTGGGCTTCTGTTTGAGGTTGATGACCTTGTTTGCAGCCCAGGCTTTGGAACTGCTCGGGTACCCCTTGCCCCCAATCGGCCTGATTCATTTAGGCTGGTTTACGGAGCAAAGGAGGGTTTTGCCCGCCACTCAGGTTTTGCCTGACTCTGCCAAGGCAATGACAACCTCTCATATACAGATCTTCTCGGGCTTGGCTCCCGATGTTCATTGCCTCTGGGCCTCTTACGCGGGCTAGAAATCTCTTTCTTGATATCAGCCTTTCATCTTGGGCAAAGGCCTTGTTCAATGAACTCCAGTTGTCATCTCAGATCCACTATCAAGTTATCAGTATTGGACCTAGCCATTTCTTCCTTGGCCTTGTGGCCCTTTTCTTTACGTTCTTGATAACTTCTTTTGAGCTCCTGTATTGTCACTTTTGGCCTATTTGTGGCCGAAATGGCGATTTGTTTTTCTTCTCTCTATCTTGGCAAAACTTCTTGGTCGGTCAAGTCTATCTTTGGCCTTGGCCTTGTCAGCTTGGTTAAATCGGGCATAACCATATTGGTGCCGATAATTTGAGGAAACGGATTTGCGTCAATCCCCATAGCCTTGTCCGAGAACTTGAACACTCCTTTCGCCACGTTTTCCTGTATAACATTACGAAAAATAAAGCAATCATTAGTGGAGTACTTCCAGGAATTGTGCCACTTACAGTATTCTTTATTTTCTAGGTCATCGGCCTTTGGGATCCGATGGCCCTCACTCAGCTTGATCACTTTATCAGCCAATAAGGCATCGAATATTTGATCAGCCATGGTTATGTCAAAAATATAATTTTCCCCACCTCAAACGCCATCTTCTTTGCAGCGGCATTATTGTTGATAGGTTTGTTCAAGGTGTTGCATACAATTGGCCGTTTGTAGATTAACTCGGCCTTGTCACTCTACTTTGAGGTCATACTCCGCTAGGTGGACCTCGTAATTAGGGTCTTTATAATACAACCCCTTGGACAAGTTCTTCTTCTCCTGCTCCTCCAAAAGGATGCGCTCATAACGAGCAGCCCGTGTGGCCAGCTCAAATAAATCATGGAAGTCAGCTCCTTCAAACCTCTTGCGAAGCTCAAAGAACATGCCCCCCATGGCCATTTTAGCATATTCTTCCTCAGGCAAAACCGTCTTGCACCGATACTGTGCCTTACGGAAACGGGCTATGTAGGTTTCTATGGTTTCTCCTACTAATTGTATCATCCTGGACAGGTCTGCCAGCGATGTTTCGGGCTCAGTCCTATAGAACTGGCTGTGGATATCGCAATTTTCTTATCCACAGCTTTTCTTTTAAAGTTCTTTTAAATTTCAAAATTCAAAACAAATGAGTCTCCACTTAATTTTTAAAAGGAAAATTAAGAAACCATTTTAAAGCAATTGATCTTTTGCGAAACCAAAGATTAACTAGGTCCGGGGATTATGGAATGAGAAGGGAAGGAGCCCATCGGACTAAAACACCCCTTCTCATCCTATCTCGCGATAGGCCTCTACTTAACATTCTTTTAATTGAATTACTACTCTAAGCATGCCCTCAACTAATACATAGATATACGTATACATTACACAAACATGTCAAAATGGTGTAAAATTATCAATTTACAAAATATCATTCAAAAGCCACATAATTCGAGTAGCAAGCAATAAGATATGCAATAAAGAACAAGAGAACTTACCTGGGATCCGGCCGCAAATATTAAATGTGCAATGCATGCGATTAAATAAAACCTAGGAAAAAAGTCTCTAATCCACATATATACATGTAAGGCAAAATCTTAATTCTAATGTGTTGCGCATAAAGGTCAAGAAAATCGATAAAATCAGGAAATTAAAATGAATTAAGAGGAGTTCAAGAAATCATACCTTAACAGCGCTGCAAAACAAAGGGTTAGTCCACATGCTATACAAGATACGAAGTTAGAAATAACAAACCTGAATTTCTAGCTTAAATCTATCAAATGTAATTAAATCTAAAGCAACTAAGTCCTAATTATAAGTATCAAGCCATATGGATGAATATGTACATGAACAAGAATAAATCGTGAAATACTCAGTGATTTAGGTCACTTAAACTTTGAATTCAAGCTCAACTAATCATTATTGAAACATGGTTTGACCCTTGACTCATGAAAATATCATCTAAGCCATTATTCATAAGATTGATTGAACTTGCAGAATTCTGGAAATTGCTGAGAGCAGATCATGATTTTAAAGAAATAAAAGGCATGGTTCCCATGGTTTGATCTTGATGAATTTTGGACACAAGATGCCTCTGTGTGTCTAGTTTTTAACAAAAAAATGAAATCAAAGTTTCAACGGTTGGATCTCCGGGAATTGGACAAAAACCAGACATCACTCAGCATTCTACAACCTCCTATCTAGAGTTCTTGTACAATTTTTTAAAAATAGCAAAAAGATCAGAAATGCCTTGTTCTTTTTAGGGTGACTTCTTAACACATTAATCTACTTAGAAAAAATTATTTTGGGTCACAAAAGCTTTATTAAGGTTCTGATTTACTTATTTCAAAAGAGTGTTACTGTTCTGAAACTCTGAGCAGATTGTAGTAACTTCACAAAACTCATGACCAAACCACTTTAAACATGAAATCTTCTTAAAACAAAAATTACAGTGGTAAACATTGTGTTATTGACGCTTTCTTGTTGGTTTGATTCAATTTCAACGGTCTGATTTCGAACTAAAAATCTTTGATCAAAACTGGTTTATGAACCCACTGTTTCATTGTCAAATTCAACTTTTATTTGTTAACCCCAACAATTTGACCATGAAGTTGGACTTAAACTAAACCATTTTCTCCTACCATTTGATGGTCATTGGAGGCTAAAGACCTTCATATTTGTTGATTTCAAATGAAGTATGAATAGACTTCATGAAATCTTAAGATAATGAATCTAAACCATGGAGATGGGCTTGGACTCAACTACTTTCTCCTACCACTTGATGGTTATTGGAGATGAAGACATGACTAATACTCATGAGCCTTTAAGAATCTCAAGAGAGAAGTACAAACAAACATAGCAAACACTCATAGGTTTCAAGAAATATGGAGGGGATTCCATGAAACATTAAGTTAAAGAATCCTAAACCATGGTAAGGGTTTAGATCCATTTACTTGCTCTTATATAAATGATGATCAACCTTGACTCTCATGGGGGAGCACAAGCTCACATGGAATCAAGGGATCCAACTCATGAGATTCAAGTGAAGTATGGAAGACTTCCAAGAATCTCAAGAGAGAAGTATAAACAAAGAAGAAGGAAAGGAGGAACTAAAAGAAAAGGCAATTAAAGTTTGCAAGTTCACTAATAAAACTTTTAAAAAAAAAGGGTTAATCAAAAGACCAAGTAGTGTTAAGATTAGAATTTAAAAGAATGAAGAAGAAATACTTGTGGTTTAGAGGATCACCGCCAAACTATCCTCAATAGCTTCTCTCTTTTTGAAGATCTCCCAAGCTCTTCTCTCTAGTTTTTTTAAAACTCTCTCTCAAAATATATGTTAGTGTAATGGTAGCCCCTTCTTGTCTATCCTCCCAAGGAAGATCCTCCCTCTTTTATAGACAAAATTACCAAGTATTCTCAGTGAATTCGGAGTAAAAGACAGATATAAATGTCACATTTGGTGCTACAATACGTTCTTCCTGAAAATAGACAGACTGCTGCAGAAGGCGGCAGTCAAAAATCCTTTGCGGCAGTCAGTGGATGCCACTGCGGCACTCCGTGAGAACCGCGGCAGCATTCCATGACTACCGCGTGGCTCTCAGTAAGTGTCGCACCAAATTATTGATTGCTGCGTTTTTTTCAACCTTACTTTATCAGTTTTTTATTTTTATCCGCATACATATACGTATTGTACCACAAAATACGGACTGTTAAAGCAAACGGCAGTAAGAAATTGTCGGCGGCACTCAGTAAATGCCGATCCGGCATTCTGTGACTGCCGTTCGGCACTAACTGAGTGCTGCAAACATCTGCCGTGTACCGGTTTCTATTGAACTTCGCCTTTTTAGGTCTTTTTCTTTTCTCATTTTTCTTAAACAAAAAACTTATTTTCGAAGATCTTTTCCAAAAGTGATGTTTTATACCTGAATTCTCCTAAACACCTGGTATTTCATTCTGTAAAAATTTTACCGCGTTTAGAGAAATTTCTGAAGAGCTTGGAACACTTCGAATCTTTCAGTCCTTGTCATCATCGTATATGGAGGTGACACTCTCCTTAATTCAACGTTTGGTCAAAATCGGGGTGTCTACAGTTTGCCCCTCTTCGACAGAGCTTGTGGGGCAATGCTAACCGCAAGCGAATGTCGAAGCCTGTGTGAAGACAGGCCTTTGACCAAACTGTCAGATTAAAGGGAAAAGCAAAATGCGTTGCAAAAAGAAGCGAGCGTGTAGAGGAATTCTAGTTGGTAGTGCTCCATGATGAGCTGCATACGTATCCCATCAGGAATCAGACCAAAGCGTAGTTCGGGCACGGGGTCCAACACACACAAACGCAGGAAGTCATACGGATGGATGCACCTATCCTATCGTGATGCGCATGCCGTGTCATGGTGATTCCTTAATAGACCTGGTTATGCAAGCGTCATGCTTATCATGTCTTCTCTATGTATGACGCACATTACGTGACGCATTAGTCAGAGGAGATTACCTGATTCTTGACTGATGCAAAATCTGTTATGGGGTCATGAAGATTCTTTTGATTCAATTTTGGGGTTAATGCAAATTCGTTACGAGAACCGAGAATGTAAATTCGTTACATTCTCAAGACAAAGGATCGACATAAATTTGTTACAAGGATCGAGGATAAAAATTTGTTATATTCTCAGAACAGGGGTTAACGCAAATTGGTTGCGAGAACCGAGAATGTAAATTTGTTACATTCTCAAGACAAAGGATCAACGTAAAATTATTACGAGGATCGAGGATATAAATTTGTTATATTCTCAGAACGAGGGTTAATGCAAATTCGTTGCGAGAACCGAGAATGTAAATTCGTTACATTCTCAAGACAAAGGATCGACGTAAATCTGTTATGAGGATCGAGGATATAAATTTGTTATATTCTCAGAACGGGGGTTAACGCAAATTGGTTGCAAGAACCGAGAATGTAAATTCATTACATTCTCAAGATAAAGGATCGACGTAAATTTGTTACGAGGATCGAGAATATAAATTTGTTATATTCTCAGAACAGGGTTAACGCAAATTGGTTGCGAGAACCGAGAGTGTAAATTTGTTACATTCTCAAGACAAAGAGTCGACGTAAATTTGTTACGAGGATTGAGAATATAAATCTGTTATATTCCCAGAACAAGGTGATCAAAACTTCGGAGCCCACAGCCTCAAATCAATTCTAGTTATTTTTTATTTTATTTTTTTTCGAAATTTAGACCCCGCGGGCTCAATCTTATCTTTATTTTTTAAATCTAGAACCCACGGGTTCAAATTTATCTTAATTTTCAAAATTTGGAGCCCGCGGGCTCAAATTTATTCTAATTAATTTTTTTGAAATTTGTAGTCAATTTAAACCTAAAAACGACCCCGGGGGCCAAAAGTGCAATGAGGGTAAATTTTGGGGGGCTCAAGTTCATTTTTAGGACCTCATTTGAATTCTTGGGGGAAAATGAACGGTCTTTGAACCGACTTAACTGCGGCACACGTGGCTTTTCGCGGTAGTCAGTGACTGCCGTGCCGCACTCACGGAGTGCCGTTGCGGCAGTCAGCGAGTGCCGCTCGACAGTTCACCGACTGCCGGGCACGAAAATCATGTGCCGCGATTGAGCGGCAGTGGCTTGAACCGCCGAGTTCATTACATTTCGTTTCATTCTCTCAACTCCCTCTAACCCGAAATCTCTCTGGAAAAAATTTTCCTCTCCTCTTTTCTTGCTTGGATTGATCTACCGGGGCTCTCAGGTTAGTTCCACTTAATCGAAACCCAGTTAATCGCTTTTATTTCGTTATTTTTCTGAATTTTTCATGAATTTAACGTGTGAATCTCTCTTTCTCTTTGACAGACTATGGCGAGCGGTTCAGGGAGAAAGAAGAAGGCCAAGTATATGGCTACTCATCATCTCGATGCCACACTCTTGCTCCGGGACCCTGATAATCACTTATCTGCCCGCGCGTTCAAGCACGAGGTAAACGCTCCCCCTTTTATTTTTTATTTTCTTCTTTTAGAACTTTATGAATGGAATGTATAATGAATCATAACTTTGAATGTCTCATTTTGAATGCCAATGCCATGCTTGTAGCATTTTCATGCGTACTTTATTCAACATTTCTATTTTACTTCCCATGAACTTTATGAATATTATGCCCGACGAATCATAATTTATTATTCTTCCTCGTGTTTGTTGAACTTTCAGGCGTTCCACCCATATCAATTCCCTTATTTTTCTTTTGACGTTTCTCAAGGACTTTTGAATGCCGTTCGTATTTAACCAAAATTTCAAACACCTCTTGTGAATAAAGAACTTAATGCTTGCGAATTTTCCTTCCCATTTTTCAAGATTTATGAATGCGATGTGTTTTAATTGAAATCATGAACATTCCCCCGTGGTTTTTACACTTGTGAACTTTCTCGATCGTTCCAAAAGCCCTTTTATTATTCCAAATTGATTTTGAACGCTTATGATCATATACTTCTCTTTAAAACTATGCTTCTTTCAAACCTAAATTTCTTTTGGACTTTCATAAGTTTATATACACATATATTTCAAATATATGAACAAACTCCCCTCTCTCTTTTCCTCTTTCTTGAAATCTCTCCAGTACTTTTGAACATTCTCACTTCTTTTATTATTCTATGAACGACCGCTAGGCTTTATATGAATGAGTGCCATGCTTGTGAAACTTTCTATGAATATTTTTGGATTTTCCCTTTCTTTCTCTCTCTCTCTCTCTCTTTATTCATTCTCATTTCGCTTTTCCTCTGTCTCCTTATTATCACCTGCTTATAATTTATATATACATATATATTTTTTATTGTTCTCTTTTATCCAATTACTAACACTAAAACTTGTGGTTCTTTCTTGCAGCTGCAGCCCAAGGTGCTAAAGGGGCATGGCAGTCTCGCTCATGGCTATGAGTAGTATGGGGAGCTTAGTGAGACTATGCAGGGATTTATTGGGGCTACTGGTTTTGGGGACTTCGTCAAACTTTTGACGAAGAGCTCCAACGACCAACGACAGATCCATGTGCTGGCGGAGAGGTGGTGGGATACCACCAATACCTTCCACTTCGATTTTGGGGAGATGACGATGACTCCCCTTGACTTCAGCATGATTACAGGGATTCCATTCGGGGGAGAGCCCTTACGGTATTTGGATGTGACCAGAGACTGGGACCAGGTGGAGGCGTTGCTTGGAGCGGTTCTGGAGGAGCCCTTGGTCACGGCCAAGTGGTTCATGGACACATTCCGGGGCAAACCGGGCTTTCCCGATGAGCAGATGACTCGGGGCTTTATGATGCATATGCTAGGGTGCTCCCTATTAAGCACCAAGGGCGATCGGTTCTCCGTCACCGTGGTATTTTCTTTGGAGCGCATGGACCAAATACATGAGTACGACTTGGCTGGTGCAGGATTAGCCATCCTCTACAAGCACATGGGAGAGATCTCCCGAGACAGGTGGTTTTTGGAGGGCGTGGGAGGTACAACCTTTCTTTTATTTCTATTTTAATATTTATTATGCTTTCGGATGATTATTTAAACTGTGAGACTCATGACCTCTTTCTCTTTTTATTCATTGCAGATTTGGTCCCACGAGTACTTCCGCATGATGGCCCCCGAGACACCCGATGCCGACGCCCTCGTCATGCCCCAGGGGCTGAAATAGGCGAAGGACAGGGTCGGACGGAAGACTGGGGCACATGACTTTATTTCATTTAGGAACTTCCTGACGAACCTGAGGGAGCAGCACGTTCGCTGGAAGCCATGGCTCAGGGTGCTTCCCGAGGCTTCTGTGAGGATTCAGGCATTGGGCGGATGGGATCCGATAAGGCAGCTTATGGATGGGCCGGAGGCCCAGGCGTGGTATTTGGGAGAGAGGGTGACTAGGCAGTCACTGGCGGTTCTGGGATTTTTCGTGCTACACCCTCCTCCACTTTCTATGAGAGCCACAGATATGCTTCAGGGTAGCGAGCTCACGGCTGCTCTGGCTAGCTCGGGTATTCATGGCTTCTTGGAGCCTCCCACAGGATACGCTGCTTTTCGTGCTGCTAAGCTGATGTCGAACTTCCCTCTGATGGAAGTAATTCGGGTGAGTACAAGATTCCTTCAATCTTTCATGAGTTTCCTTTTAATCTTTATTTATGCTTTTATCTTGTTTGCAGCCCGTCCCTGCCGCTACTTGTCCTCCCGCCTTACCCGAGTGTGATTGGACCATGTCGATTATCTTGTTCGGCGAGCCTTTCGTGACGACGATCCCCCGGCTCTCACAGGACGCCCCTACTATTACTCTTCATTATGACGTCATCCCGCGTGCTTATGCGGAAGAGGGCTGGACGTATGCCCATAGCGTGCGGCAGTGGGTCCTTGGACGATAAAGGATGGTAAGAAACTTATTCCAGCTTTTAACTTCAACTTGGGTTATTTTTATCCACGATTATTCTTGTTTCCTGGTTGCTGGTTTTAGGCTGAGGGAGCTCGAGCGACTACCGCAGCTCAGCTGAGGGCTCAGGTATTATCTTCACCTTTTATTTTCAGTGTTTCATTTGTCCTTTCAACACTTTCCGGATTCATCCTCTCTCATTTCAGGCGGAGGAGATCAGAATCCTGTCCCAGCAGGTGGGGCAGCTTCAGCAGCGGATCCAGCAGTTCGGCATTCCCCTCAGCGACACTCTTGGAGATAGAGGTGCCGGACGAGGTGTGGGGCGAGGCGGCGGTAGCGGTGGAGGCAGCGGCAGAGGTAGAGGCAGGGGCGGCAGGAACGGGACAGAGTCAGAGGGGGAGTCCCTCAGGCGTGTGACCCGCCAGGCTCGAGGCCGGGGTCAAGGCTGATCTCACTTTCTTCCCAACTCTTCTTTTTTTTTTTTTGTGTTCCGAGAGGATATATACTTTATTCAGATGATTGTATATACACATACACTTTATTTTGATGGCGATTTTAGAACAGCCGGTAGGATAGGCATTTGGGTGTCCTCTATATTTTCTGCTTTTCGTTATGCTCATTCAGCGTATGCGTGACCATAGCTTGGTCCTTTTATTATGCTGAAGCCTCTTTTACATTTTCTCTCACCTGCCGTATGTGGGACCATAGCTTGGTCCCCCTTTTATTTGAGCTTTGAATGCTTCTATCTCTTTTATTTATTTTGAAATGAACAAATGAATGAATGAATGGGCGAATGTATACGGCCACGGCTTGGTTATGTTGTACATGTTGCATGATGCACATATTTTATCGTTCTTTATTTAGTTTTCTATTTGCAGGTGGGCTGAAACTGTTACAAATGGTCCCTGGCCAACAAAAAACTCAGAACGACACTCGATGAGGTCTCAGCGGCACTCGGTGAGTGCTGCAGTGGCAGTCAGCAAATGCCGCAATGGCACTCACGGACTGTCGCGCGGCACTTCATCGAGTGCCGTTCTACTTTACTGAATGCCGCCCTGACTCCAGGCAGATCTACCTCCATTTATACCCTCTTCTCTTCAAAACTCTGCAAAATAACTACCTTCTTTCATTCTCCTCTCTCTCAAATGGACCCCGTTAGCTCTCAAATCCTTTTCCCGTGGATGGATATCCTCTCCGGTATCGATAGGCTCAACATCGAGTGTTTTAGGCTAAACGACCTCTTCTCCTTCCGGCGAATGATTCTAGAGGAAAGTTTGCTTCATGCTGCTGCCAGATGTTGGGATCCTTCGCTCCACGTCTTCCGTTTCAATCATCAAGAGATTTGTCCTTTGTTTGAAAAGTTCAGTACTATCCTTCATACTGACCCTTCTGCGGATCTGACGGGTCCTCCGGTGCAAGCTGGGTACGTTCAGCACTTTACGGCTCTTCTCTATATTTCCCGCGATGCCGTGGGCTCTTTCATACATGACAGACAGGTCGACTTCGAGTGCCTCTCCTCGGTTTATGCTCCTATTAGGGATTCTTATGACAGCGGGTATCAACTTATACGGCATAGCGCTCTATCGATTGCTATACTTTCTTACTTTCTCTTTCAGTCGTCCTCCGACATTCTCATACCTATTGCCTGCAGTTTGAGAGAGATGAAGAGTGCAGTCATGCTGGTTCTCGGCGAGACTCTGATAGGACTAGATCATGCTCATGTTATCGAAGCCATATTATCCGCCGGGGCACCTTTTGTTCTACAGATTTGGCACATGGAGCATTTGGACCTTTTTATACTCCCTTCCCATCTTCGCGGGTCACTTCCTTATGATCGTATGGAGATTCACAGCTTATTTCACTTTGCCGATGCATTGCTTGGTTGGCTCCAGGGTCTCTCTTCTAGTGATATCTGCTGGGTCTGTCCGTAGTGGATTCATCGCTCTATTGCTGTCTTGTGGACCCTGTCGTATAGACCTTCCAACTCCATCAAATAAGTGTCGACCCCTTGAGCCTTGCGCATTACCCTTTCCAACTTCTCTATTTTCTCGGTCAGTAGCTTCTCCTTTTCAGTTTTCTCCCTTTCCCTATTGGCTTGTAGCGCATTAGCCCACTGTGCCTCCTGATCGTCAAACCAATCTCCTCCTCCTCCATGAGGTGGGTCCACAACTGGCAGAATTACATGTGGTGGTCAGCGATTCAGTTCTTCTATCATTCCTATCATGCGGTTCATGTTTTCGGCCTGTCACCTCATTTGCTCCACTTGTTGTCTACCAGTGTCCTTAACCCGGCTATTTCTTCGTTGTTTCTTTCTTCGGCCATGTCAGCGTATTCTCTTCTTACCAGCCTTGCCTTGGGATCCCTAAACCACGCTTGATTTGACGTTGATGTTATTTTTGCTCCTACAACAAATTTTGAAATTTTCTTTTTAAGACTTTTTGCCCACTTTCTTTTGTCACACAAAGACACATTTTTAAAAGACATTTAGTAAAAAACTTTTTTTATATGTCACACGGATGCAATGCATGTGTATGTGTGTGTGCCTATTCTATATGCCAAGAAAAAAGAAAAATCCTAATCCTAACACATAAGCATATAAGCACATAAAATCCTCACCCATGTCAAGTACGCTAACTTCTCCTTTCATTGTGATCTTCACTACCCTCTCAAAGGTTGGCTATTCAAAATTTTCAAAATTCATTTGAAAAGCTTTTCTTTAAATGATGAGTTCTTTCAAAAACGATTATCAAAGATTTTGAATCTTTTATTTAAAAATGAGGATGTGAAAATATTTCTCAATAAAGATGATTGGGTTGAAATTTTGCTTTAAAATTCATTCGAGGAACATTTCTTCTAAAAATAATTCCCAAAATTTTTTGGATTTTTCCTTAAAAATATATTTTAACAAAGATTAGTTTTGAGCTTTAATCAAAAGTGAACTCCAAAGATTTTTTGAAAGAGCAATTGAAAACTTTGGAATAAAGATTACAAAAATCCACTTGCTCTCAAAGATGGATTTAAAATTCTTTGGATAGAAGGATCACATGATCGGATTATCACCGTACTTTTCATGAATTTGGATGCATACAAAGTCAATGATGCTTAGCCAACATGATATAAGAAGTATAATCTTATAATCAAGGTTTGGCATGTTCTCCAAATGTCGTCGAACATGAGGAGAAATTGCTAAAAGGTGATTAAAAGATTATACATCTTTCATCAAGCAAGTATCGTCATCATCTCAAGTAATCCCTTCCGGGCATACAAAACTTCCTAGCATATAACCCTAATTAAGAATTGATTTCCTAAGATTGAAAGGTTCTATAGAAACTATTGTGCAAAAGCTGGGTTTTGGTCAAATAAGGGACCCTTGACACACATGTGATAGGATGCTTAATATACCAAATCACTGTACGAGATCAAGGGTGATCACACAGTCCCATGATGACTTGACCGACTGGGTTGCCCCGAGTCTCCAAGGTCATAGTTCCGTGTAATCGACTGGCTGGACATGCAAGTGAAATGCAGCAGGCACACAAAGATTAATTAATACGAATAAAAGAATATTTTTCAAGTCTAATCCTCGAGTGAACCCAAAATCAGAATTCTGGTCTGCGAAACCAGAGATTCTGGGTTCGATCCCCAACAGAGTCGCTAGATTGTGGATATCGCAATTTTCTTATGCACAGCTTTTCTTTTAAAGTTCTTTTAAATTTCAAATTCAAAAAAAATGAGTCTCCACTTAATTTTTAAAAGGAAAATTAAGAAACCATTTTAAAGCAATTGATCTTTTGTGAAACCAAAGATTAACTAGGTCCGGGGATTATGGAATGAGAAGGGAAGGAGCCCATCGGACTAAAACACCTCTTTTCATCCTATCTCGTGATAGGCCTCTACTTAACATTCTTTTAATTGAATTGCTAATCTAAGCATGCCCTCAACTAATACATAGATATACGTATACATTACACAAACATGTCAAAATGGTGTAAAATTATCAATTTACAAAATATCATTCAAAAGCCACATAATTCGAGTAGCAAGCAATAAGATATGCAATAAAGAACAAGAGAACTTACCTGGGATCCGGCCGCAAATATTAAATGTGCAATGCATGCGATTAAATAAAACCTAGGAAAAGAGTCTCTAATCCACATATATACATGTAAGGCAAAATCTTAATTCTAATGTATTGCGCATAAAGGTCAAGAAAATCGATAAAATCAGGAAATTAAAATGAATTAAGAGGAGTTCAAGAAATCATACCTTAACAGCGCTGCAAAACAAAGGGTTAGTCCACATGCTATACAAGATACGGAGTTAGAAATAACAACCCTGAATTTCTAGCTTAAATCTATCAAATGTAATTAAATCTAAAGCAACTAAGTCCTAATTATAAGTATCAAGCCATATGGATGAATATGTACATGAACAAGAATAAATCGTGAAATACTCAGTGATTTAGGTCACTTAAACTTTGAATTCAAGCTCAACTAATCATTATTGAAACATGGTTTGACCCTTGACTCATGAAAATATCATCTAAGCCATTATTCATAAGATTGATTGAACTTGCAGAATTCTGGAAATTGCTGAGAGCAGATCTTGAATTTAAAGAAATAAAAGGCATGGTTTCCATGGTTTGATCTTGATGAATTTTGGACACAAGATGCCTCTGTGTGTCTAGTTTTTAACAAAAAAATGGAATCAAAGTTTCAACGGTTGGATCTCCGGGAATTGGACAAAAAAAAGACATCACTCAGCATTCTACAACCTCCTATCCAGAGTTCTTTTACGATTTTTTAAAAATAGCAAAAAGATCAGAAATGCCTTGTTCTTTTTAGGGTGACTTCTTAACACATTAATCTACTTAGAAAAAATTATTTTTGGTCACAGATACTTTATTAATGTTCTGATTTACTTATTTCAAAAGAGTGTTACAGTTCTGAAACTCTGAGCAGATTGTAGTGACTTCACAAAACTCATGACCAAACCACTTTAAACATGAAATCTTCTTAAAACAAAAATTACAGTGGTAAAACATTGTGTTATTGACACTTTCTCGTTGGTTTGATTCAATTTCAACGGTCTGATTTCGAACTAAAAATCTTTGATCAAAACTGGTTTATGAACCCACTGTTTCATTGTCAAATTCAACTTTTATTTGTTAACCACAACTATTAGACCATGAAGTTGGACTTAAACTAAACCATTTTCTCCTACCATTTGATGGTCATTGAAGGCTAAAGCCCTTCATATTTGTTGATTTCAAATGAAGTATGAATAGACTTCATGAAATCTTAAGATAATGAATCTAAACCATGGAGATGGGCTTGGACTCAAACTACTTTTTCCTACCACTTGATGGTCATTGGAGATGAAGACATGACTAATACTCATGAGCCTTTAAGAATCTCAAGAGAGAAGTACAAACAAACATAGCAAACACTCATAGGTTTCAAGAAATATGGAGGGGATTCCATGAAACCTTAAGTTAAAGAATCCTAAACCATGGTAGGGGTTTAGATCCATTTACTTGCTCTTATATAAAGGATGATCAACCTTGACTCTCATGGGGGAGCACAAGATCACATGGAATCAAGGGATCTAACTCATGAGATTCAAGTGAAGTATTGAAGACTTCCAAGAATCTCAAGAGAGAAGTATAAACAAAGAAAAAGGAAAGGAGGAACTAAAAGAAAAGGCAATTAAAGTTTTCAAGTTCACTAATAATACTTTTAAAAAAAAAGGGTTAATCAAAAGACCAAGTAGTGTTAAGATTAGAAGTTTAAAAGAATGAAGAAGAAAAACTTGTGGTTTAGAGGATCACCTCCAAACTATCCTCAATAGCTTCTCTCTTTTAGAAGATCTCCCAAGCTCTTCTCTCTAGTTTTTTTAAAACTCTCTCTCAAAATATATGTTAGTGTAATGGTAGCCCCTTCTTGTCTATCCTCCCAAGGAAGATCCTCCCTCTTTTATAGACAAAATAGACAGACTGTTGCAGAAGGCGGCAGTCAAAAATCCTTTGCGGCAGTCAGTGGATGCCGCTGCGGCACTCCGTGAAAACCGCGGCAGCATTCCATGACTGTCGCGCGGCTCTCAGTAAGTGCCGCGCCAAATTATTGATTGCCGCATTTTTGTCAACCTAACTTTATCAATTTTTGGTTTTTATCCGCATACATATACGTATTGTACCACAAAATACGGACTATTAAAGCAAACAGCAGTCATAAATTGTCGGCGGCACTCAGTAAATGCCGGTCCGGCATTCTGTGACTGTCGTTCGGCACTCACTGAGTGCCGCAAACATCTGCCGTGTGCCGGTTTCTGTTGAACTTCCCCTTTTTAGGTCTTTTCTTTTCTCCTTTTTCTTAAAAAAAAAACATTTTTTTGAGATCTTTTCCAAAAGTGATGTTTTATACCTGAATTCTCCTAAACACCTGGTATTTCTTTGTGTAAAAATTTTACTGCGTTTGGAGAACTTTCTAAAGAGCTTGGAACACTTCGAATCTTTCGGCCCTTGTCATCATCGGATATGGAGGTGACACTCTCCTTAATTCGACATTTGGTCAAAATCGGGGTGTCTACACTGGCCGTGAAATAGCTCTTCCATCCCTTGCCAAGTTTGCACCGAATTGGCATACCACAAAAACGCCATGCCCGTTAGCGAATTTGGAAATAACCTCAACTTTAATGGGTCACTACTACCCACATGGCCGCATTGAACTATAAAACGGCCAACATGCTCCACCGAAGACTGTTCACTCTCTCCAAATAATAGAGTGAAGTTTTGTACTTTGTACCCCAGGGGAAATATGACTTGGTCAATTTCGGGGAGATATGGCCGTCTGTACGTCGGCCTCTCCAGTCTTCTCATAAACGGGCCATACTCTTCATGTATGGCCGCTACCAATTCTTCCCTATTGATGGGTTGTGGAGATACGGGCTGTGCAGCCCTCAACGGGGGTACCAATGGTGGTGGTAATTGCTGTTGATTATTATTGGTCTGATGGGTCCAAAACCCACCATTGTTTCTTTGCCCCCTAGTAATGTAACCTGGAGGTTGTGTATGGCCAACTAAGCCTTCAGTATGGCCTGTTGATCGAACAAAACCCGGTGTCACCAATCCCAATAGCCACTCCGATCTGTGATTCGGATTGCTTGCCTGAGCCATTACTCTCCCTAAGGTTCAGACAGATGTAGGTGACAAGCGGGGGTATTTGTAAAATATAACCGCACTAAAAGAAGAAAATGTACTAAATTATTTCACAATTCCTTTATTTATCTGCAGTTTGAATTACAATGCCAGTTTGTGCACAATTTGATTAAACTATGATAAGTTGTGTTGTTATAGTGGTTATTAGTGCAGGTTATTGTTGCTGTGTTAAGAATTAGATGCGAAAGATAAAAGGAAGTGCTAGATTGTAATGAAGACAACTAAAAGATGAAAAGTGGACCTCGACCGATTGAAGAACATTCGATCGATCGAAGGTTCGATCGATCGAGAGAAGCTCAAGCGCTAGAAGATCCCAGAAGTTCAATCAATCGAACGATGTTCGATCGATCGAACATGGCTTTTATCAGATTATACGCGCACGTAGCAGAATGGACTTTGAACCCTAAGTATTAGGTTTTTAGTATAAACATTCGTATTGTATATGTTCATAAGGATGCCCACATTAGTTTTCCTCAGTTTTTAGAGAGAGAATAGAGTTTTTCTTTGATGTTTTTGTAGGTTTTCCATTGATTCGTGGTTTTGTAGCTTGATTACTCTCAGTTTAATCAAAGTTTTTCATTCCAGGTTACGTGTTTATTGTTTATTTAAATTCTGCACGTAGTTTATAGTAGTATAATCTGTTAACTTCATAGTTTTGCATGCTAGACAAGTTCACACCATTAGTTTTCTTAGTTTTCATGATTAAAATACAAACAAACAAGACCTTAATGAACCTTTACGTTAAAAACGCATCTGTGACACTTCAGACTATGTCTTATTAGTCCCTAGGTTGGGAGATCACGATGAAACCATGATCTCAAGCCTATGCCATGCAGCAGAATAGTTCCTGTGTTCGATCGATCGAGAAAGTTCGATCGATCGGACAAAAGACATTGTCGAGCGATCGAAGCCAGTTCGATCGATTTAGAGATGAAGATGTTCGATTGATTGAAAGAGCGTCGATCGATCAAACCATCTGATTCTTGAGGACATTCTATGCAGTATTCCTAGACTTTTTGCTTTGTTGATTTGTGATCAAATTGTCCCCAAAAGCTCAGTTTGTCAAAACAGTCTTTAAACTTAAAGCCTTGAGGCATTTTTCTTCAATAAACTTTGCAAACCACCCTCAATGCTAACACCATTGTAGGTGCAAGTCTTAACTATTGTTTTAAACCGTTTTTACGTATTTCAAACTTAATTGTGATGATATAGTCCCGGTCATGAAAGTACTATGGATTCTTTATCCTAAGAGAAATACAGAATACTGTAGAAGATGTACTCCATTGAGCTTTAACGTAACTGCATGGTAGATGGCTAGGTCGCGGTGGGTTCATGTAATCCCAGCATTCCCTTTTATTAATAAAAACACTTTTTGAATCATCGCCTTAATTAATTAGTTAGTAATTAGCTTAATCTAGTTTTTTTGCTTAATCTTTAGTAGTTGATAAACTGTGGAACTTTGTGTTCTACACTCCTTTAAAATTTTGATTTTAATTTTCTTGTTTGAGATTAATCTATGTAATTAGTTTAACACCTTCCCTGTGAGATCGACCTGGACATAACTAGATTACTACTTGCACAATTACCTACATTTGGGTATAGCACACAAGCGCACACAGAAAAGTCTCGTGTCAAGTTTTTGGCGCCGTTGCCGGGGATGGTGACAAGCTAACGCTTAGATTACCTCAGTCTCGAAAGTTTATGCTCGAGCGACCACTCGAGACAGCATGGCTTGCCACTCCTTGGTACCTTGCACGGATATGCGCTATGCCATAGTGGTACACGCTCCTCTCTCAGCCTAAGCACGTTAATCTATCCTGGATTAGGGAGGCATGTGCGACAATGGTCAGGGACCTGACTGCTCTGTTCACACTACGATCATTTTTCCGTGGTCGGGACATCATCTTTAGTCCGGCCACTATCTCCGCTGCTTTAGGGGTACCCGAGGTACCATACTGTGTTTGTCCACACCGTGCTGGCACACCGCTGCTCTCCCCCGATTATTATTATCAGAGAGATCACTGGGGGTGCTCTTCCGGGTTGGGATGGTGAGGCCCTTATTCCTGACTTCTACCTCACAAATAATTATCATATGTTGTACCTCGCCCTCAGCAATTGCCTCTTAGTGTCATCTTATCGAGAGAAGATTGTAGCATGGTACGCATGTGTGTTATATGCGATCAGGACACGACAGTCGGTCTGTTTGCCTGGCCTTTACATTGATTTCATGAAGGCACCCCACACGATACATTCAGGCCAAGAAGCACTTGAAGGGTGCTTCGGCCATTCATCGGGTTATTGTGCAGACAGGTCTACTTCCGTTGGCGGGTGATGTGATTGCCCAGTCTCACACTTGTTTTGGCAAGACTGCTTCCCGCCGGTCTAATGCGCAAAAGAGAAAGAGGCGAGGTAAAGGCAAGGCAAAGGTTGGCGAGAAGAGGAGGATGTTGGGTTTGTGCCCTCAAACCATTACTTTATATAGGAGACATTGACATTTTAATATATGGATATCAGCTTTACATTTTATGATGTATGTTTCTTTCATGAGATGATTGTTTAATCCATAAGTATCATAGTAAGTATTTCGTGTGTGTATGAGATACATACAATGAGATACGAATTACTATTCTTTGATACTTAAAGCTTGTCACAGTGGATGATGAGACTGGATATCTCATCAGGTATACACTGTAGCATCATTAACTACCATTGGATGGAGTGATAAATCTCAATCACTAGAGTGTGACTCTTGGTTAGTATGCTAGTGCTTATAGTGCATTGACGGACCTGAGTTTCCTATTGATGCTCAAGGCTGTCAATCAGTCGATAGGAACTCATAACTTGTGTAAGGTACGTATTCTCAATCTTGAGATGATTATGAACACAGATTGTGGATATGACTGCTTTGACTTACCAATCAGTGAGGTCTATAGAAGATCAACACCTGGGTATCTTGGGTATGTCGTATTCATAGGGTTGTGAACATATATTGTCAAGACAGAATCTACCCTCTGTTTCAGAGTAAGCATTCCCTTGAGAATGTCACCAAGTCGATTACTGAGTACTGCAGTCTTGTTGATAAGAGTTATCAACATGTTTGGTAATCATGAGAGGTGAATGGGACTCAAGGATTATAAGAAGTAATCATGATTCAGGTTGACAGTAACTGTTTATCCGACTACCTGAATATGATTGCGAATGCTGACGGTAGAGGGACATTAGTACAACATACAAGTCTAGTTATCGCTTCGGATATGTTCTTTTGCGTTGGAGTTCAGTTATCGTTTTATAGTGGAGTAAACGTTAACAGATTAGTTGATTAATTTGCTGATCAAAGAGTTTGGTCATGGGAGTTAATTAACTGATCTGAGCCAACAATAAAGAGCCTAGGAGGTCCCACTCTTAGCTCCGCTAGGATGCTTGGAAAGGCAAATGAGGATGATGTCAAGACAGGTTCGATCGATCGAAGTTATCTCGATCGATTGAAGTCTAGACAGGTTCGATCGATTGAAGATGGTCGATCGATCGAATGTTCGATCGATCGAAACCACTTCGATCGCTCGAGAGCTAGGTCGGTTCTGGGAATCTATAAATAGGGCAGCTGCGTTCTGGAAAAGAAGTTCGTCGTTTTTTATACGAAAAAGCTGCAGAAACTGTTTAGGTTTCCCAAAATCTTCCAATCCTCTCCATTAGGGTTCCCACCAACCCTAGTCCTTCCTGTGAGCATCCATAGGAGTCATAAGAGTGAAGGCCATCTAGTGGAGGCTGCTGGAAGTTGAAGATTTCAGAATTGGGTTCAAGACACTAAGGTATAAACTCTTGTCCCCTCTTGTACGCATCAATGGAATTGACGAGTAGTAGATCCTAGGCTACCAAATAAGTTTTTATAACTTGACTTTTCCGCTGCGTGTTTAAAACATTTAACTTAAACCGGTTTTTCCATCAATTGGTATCAGAGCCACGCTCGTTTGGATCTATAGATGCGTTTTTGGAACACTATATTGATTTGCATGTTGATTTTAGAACTGTTTTCGAAACGGCATTGTCACAGATCTGTTTATGCAGTGTTATCGTAGCAGAATACAAATCTGTGATTGCATGGGATGCAAGGCGGGTTCGATCGATCGAACATGCTTCGATCGATCGAACATCCTCTGTACTCGAGCGATCGAACAGTCTTCGATCGATCGAAACCTTCTGGTATTCGATCGATCGAATGAAGTTAGATCGATCGAGACAGATTCTTTGTCAGGTTCTCTGTTTCACAGTTTTAAAGTGTTTTGAAATGAAAAGCTTTAATTTTAAAGTATTCTGTTATTTTTTAAAATCATTCTGTGAAATAGAAAGTTCAAGCGATTGAACAGAGTTCAATCGATCGAAGGGTCGAGCGATCGAACGCTCTTCGATCGATCGAACTATGACAGAGAAGTAAGATGTTGTTTTAAGTTCTAATTCAGTATGTAAAGAGTTTATATACTGTGTGAATCAATTAAGTATTCCAATAGTTACATATATTTGTTATGTATGTGTGGATGCGTGTACGACTAACCCTTTTGCAGCCAGTTTAGTCACTATCTCCCATGGCACCAAGACTTTTAAATTTTTATATTTAATTGTTTGAGATTGGTGTATATTATTGTTGGTTTGGTTTTAAGGCATATGTAAAGGGCGCTGCGACTTTAATCCTACGAAAAGGAAAGTCGCACCGGTTTCCCTAGCCTTTCATTTTATTTTATTTGTAGCTATTTCTATTTCTAGATAAATTGTAAGCTTTGAGAGAAGCATAGGACCAATGTAATAGAATTAGAAAAATCCATGAAGATGGAGCGAGGAGCCGTTGTCCATGAAGATGGAGGTGGAGGCGACCAAACCAAGAGCAGGTTCTACGGAGATAGAGCCATGGGAGATAGAGGCATTGTTTGAATGCCTATATTTCATTTTAGTTTTTTGTTTTATGTGCTTGGTTTGTGATTGGCGTAAAATACATTGTTGCATGCACGCAAAACAAGTTTTCTAAAATAAAATTCAAAAACTGTTTTCAACACATTAGTAAACATTAGATGTTTATGGGAAGTGTGTAGAAACAGATTTTCTCAAAAAGCAAAATCCTTTTACTAAAACTAGTGGGAGAGGGTCTTATTAATAAACACCCACGATCTTCCATTAACGGTTCACTGTAAGATGAGTGGTGCATTCTGTGTCACCTCGCCAGGGATGATCATTCCATACGGAGGGTGCATTACTCATTGGTTACTAGATGTGAACTTCCTTTGATAGGATCAATCAGACGTGTTAGAGGGTGACCACCACACGGAGGCACTACTTGAGACGGTTGTGATTGGATCCTAGTTAATGGTACACACTAGCTAAACTATGGATAAGGGATCCTACACGGGGAATTATTCAGAAACTTAGAGATCAAAAAGGTTCGGAAGTCATAACTTGTTTTGCAAGAGTAGCATAGCGGACAAGTCTTGATTAATCGAAAAATTGAAAATTGACCGCCACACGGAGGCTTTATTCTTTTGTTTCGATATTCCGGCGACTTTGTTTTAAAATAAGAGTTTTAAGGATTCTTTTATTTCAAAATGTCAAATTCTGATATCCATATTTATTTTGTTTTTTGATTTTTACAGTAAATCATAATGTCTGGATCTGCATTTAGTCCACTTGCCACCATACTCACTCAAAACAAGTTAACTGAAAACAACTACACTGAATTGAAACGTAACCTTGACATTGTGTTAACTGCGGAGGATCATATATATGTCCTCACCACCCCAAGCCCTGAAGAACCCGCGGCAAATGCTTCGGCAGCTGCCAGACGCGAGTTCGACAAATGGAAGAAGTCGAATGGAATGGCTCGTTGCTATATTCTGGCCTCAATGGCTGGTGTGTTGCAACACCAATTCCAATCGAATGATTCTGCCAGTGACATTATCACATCCCTGAAAAAGATGTTTGGGGAGCATGGCAGGCCTGCCAGGCAGGTAGCCATGCAAAAGATAATGAGTGCAAAGATGTCGGAAGGGACTCCAGTCAAGGAACATGTTTTAAAAATGATTGGTTATTTAAACGAGCTGGAGACCCTAGGTGCCAACATCGATGCACAAATCCAAGTTGACATGATCCTCAATTCGCTGTCGCCTTCATTCGCTCAATTTAAACTTAACTATAATATGAATCAAAGGAATTTTTCAATGAGCGAATTGATGAGTTCTCTTTTGGCAGCGGAAGGGGTGATCAAACATGGGGTCAACGTTTTGAACGTTGAGAAAAGCGCTTCCTCCTCCCGATCTGTGCCAAAAGGAAAGAAAGGGAAGAAGAAAGCTAGCACTGGTGGTTCAAGTGTTGGACCAGTCCCTAAGATTGCAAAATCTAAGGGAAAAGGTAAGGGCAAAGGGAAGGTGGGTGGCCAAGGCAAAGGAAAGTGTTTCCAATGCGGTGAGAAGGGCCACTGGAAGAGGAACTGTCTAGAATTCTTAGCTACAAGAGTTCAAGGTATGATTGAATCACATGTGATTGAAGTAAGTTTTATAACGGATACTTCAAACACTTGGTGCATTGATTCTGGTGCGACTAACCATATCTGTAATTCATTGCAGGGGTTCAGATCAACCAGGAGGTGCAGTGATGGGGAAATCGTACTTACTCTAGGTTCTAGCGCAACCGTTTCTGCGGTTGCTATAGGAGTCGTAGTTTTAGAATTTCTAGACAATAAAATTTTGATTTTATCAGATGTACTTTACGTCCCTTTAATGAGACGTAATTTAATTTCAGTTTCTAATTTATCGAATAATGGTTATTCTTTTCATTTTGGAACTGAAGTTGTGATTAAAAGAAATAGTTCTTTTATATGTTCTGGTGTTAAATCAAATGGTTTGTATGTGATTACTCCCAATATTTCTAAAGACTCTTATATGGAACTTAATAACTTAGTGGTTAATGTACCATCTAAAAGAAAGAGACCTTCCACTAATCCAACAAGGCTTTGGCATATGAGGCTTGGCCATATCAATCTAAATAGGATTGGCAGACTAGTCAAAGAAGGGATCTTAGGCGATTTGGTTTTAGAACCAATGGAAGTCTGCGAGTCTTGTTTAGAGGGTAAGATGACCAAAAGGCCCTTTCCTATAAAGGGAAATAGAACCGATGCATTGTTGGAATTAGTTCATACTGATGTGTGTGGACCAATAAATATTAGAGCAAGGAGTGGTTATGAGTATTTCATAACATTTACTGATGACCACTCCAAGTATGGATATGTGTACCTAATGCAGCACAAGTCTGAATCCTTTGAAAAGTTCAAAGAGTTTAGAGCTGAAGTGGAGAAGCAATTGGGCACACATATCAAGGCCATTCGATCTGATCGAGGTGGCGAGTACCTCTCTAATGAGTTTATTGATCACCTCGTACAGAATGGGATTCTGTCATAGTTGACTGCACCTGGTACGCCTCAGCAGAACGGTGTAGCAGAGAGAAGGAATCGGACTCTTTTAGACATGACTAGGTCGATGATGAGTTACTCGGAGTTTCCATTATTCCTTTGGGGTTATGCTTTGGAAACCGCTGCGTACATACTAAATCTAGTACCAAGCAAATCTGTTCCCAAGACACCACGAGAGATGTGGATTGGGCGCAAGCCTTCTTTGCAACATCTCCGGATATGGGGGTGTCCGGCACATGTGCTGAAAGGAAAGATGAGCAAGTTGGATTCTAGATCGGAAGTATGTTACTTCGTAGGGTATCCAAAGGGTACTTATGGATGGTATTTTTATGATCCAAGAGAGCAGAAAGTGTTTGTTAGTACGAATGCTGTTTTCTTGGAGGATGACTATATCATGAACCATAAACCTAAGGGAAGGATAGATCTTAGAGAGATAGAAGGAGAGCCCTCAATCCAACCCGTAGTTGATAACGATATAAATCAAGAAAATACCACTTCTTCACCCATTTCCGCACTGGTACCTCGTCGTAGTGGGAGGATTATCAGCCAGCCTGATAGATACATGTTCTTAGGAGAAGTTTTTGAAGCTGTCTCCATAGAATCTGAATCTGATCCTGCCACATACGAAGAGGCAATGGCTGATGTTGATTCAGAACATTGGGTTAAAGCTATGAAGGCTGAATTAGAATCTATGGATTCTAATCAGGTCTGGGATCTTGTAGAACTTCCAGCCAATATTAACCCATTGGTTGTAAGTGGGTCTACAAGAGGAAAAGAGCATCTGATGGAAAGGTTGAGACCTTTAAGGCTAGGCTTGTAGCGAAAGGTTATACTCAGAGGGAGGGCATTGACTATGAGGAAACCTTCTCGCCGGTAGCCATGCTCAAGTCCATCAGAATACTCTTATCCATTGCTGCATGCCTAGATTATGAGATCTGGCAGATGGACGTCAAGACTGCATTCTTGAATGGCAATCTTGAGGAGGACATCTATATGCAACAACCAGAAGGGTTCATAGCTGGTCGGAAAGGTAACTTGGTATGCAAGCTGCAAAAGTCCATTTATGGGCTTAAGCAGGCATCCAGGAGTTGGAACATCCGATTTGACCAAGTGGTCAAGTCGTTTGGTTTCATACAGAATCTGGATGAACCTTGTGTATACAAGAAGTGTGAAGGGAAAGTGATGACCTTTCTTGTGCTTTACGTTGACGATATTCTACTCATTGGGAATGATGTAGCGGCATTGTCAACGGTCAAGGTTTGGCTAGCTAGTACTTTTGATATGAAGGATCTAGGAGAGGCGAGCTATATTCTTGAGATAAAGCTTTTTCGGGATCGCAAGTGAAAGATAATGGGATTGTCTCAAGCTGGTTATATCGATAAGGTGCTAACTAAGTTTTTAATGGATAATTCGAAGAAAGGATTGTTACCTTTCAGGCATGGTTTAGCGTTCTCCAAGGACCAGTGTCCAAAGACACAGGGGGAGAGGAATCGCATGATAGGAGTTCCCTATGCTTCAGCAGTGGGAAGTCTTATGTATGCGATGTTATGCACTAGACCAGATATTTTCTTTGCCGTCGGCATGGTTAGCAGATATCAGTCGAATCCAGGTCCAGAGCACTGGACAGCCGTCAAGCACATTCTTAAGTACTTGAGAAGGATTAAAGATTACATGCTTATGTACGGTGGTAGTGAGTTAATTCCAGTAGGATACATTGACTCGGACTTTATGTCAGATAAAGATTCGAGGAAGTCGACATCCGGTCATCTCTTTACCTTGGGAGGTGGTGTTGTCAGTTGGAGGAGCATTAAGCAAAAATGTATTGCAGACTCAACTACAGAAGCTGAGTATGTGGCTGCTTGTGAAGGCGCAAAGGAAGCTGTTTGGCTCAAGAAGTTCCTTATGGAGCTCGAGGTGGTACCAGCGTCGCTGTCACCTATTACGCTTTATTGTGATAATAGTAGGGCAGTGGCTCAGTCCAAGGAGCCAAGGAACCACGGAAAGGGAAAGCACGTAGAGCGGAAATATCATCTTATCCGAGATATTGTTCAACGTGGAGATGTGACTGTCACCAAGTTTGCCACCGCTGACAATCTTGCTGATCCGTTTACAAAGGCCTTGCCACAGAAGGTCTTTGATCGTCATCTAGATAGTCTAGGTCTCAGATGTAATCCTTTATGGTTATGAGAGCAAGTGGGAGTTTGTTGGGTTTGTGCCCTCAAACCATTACTTTATATAGGAGACATTGACATTTTAATATATGGATATCAGCTTTACATTTTATGATGTATGTTTCTTTCATGAGATGATTGTTTAATCCATAAGTATCATAGTAAGTATTTTGTGTGTGTATGAGATACATATAATGAGATACGAATTACTATTCTTTGATACTTAAAGCTTGTCACAGTGGATGATGAGACTGGATATCTCATCAGGTATACACTGTAGCATCATTAACTACCATTGGATGGAGTGATAAATCTCAATCACTAGAGTGTGACTCTTGGTTAGTATGCTAGTGCTTATAGTGCATTGACGGACCTGAGTTTCCTATTGATGCTCAAGGCTGTCAATCAGTCGATAGGAACTCATAACTTGTGTAAGGTACGTGTTCTCAATCTTGAGATGATTATGAACACAGATTGTGGATATGACTGCTTTGACTTACCAATCAGTGAGGTCTATAGAAGATCAACACCGGGGTATCTTGGGTATGTCATATTCATAGGGTTGTGAACATATATTGTCAAGACAGAATCTACCCTCTGTTTCAGAGTAAGCATTCCCTTGAGAATGTCACCAAGTCGATTACTGAGTACTGCAGTCTTGTTGATAAGAGTTATCAACATGTTTGGTAATCATGAGAGGTGAATGGGACTCAAGGATTATAAGAAGTAATCATGATTCAGGTTGACAGTAACTGTTTATCCGACTACCTGAATATGATTGCGAATGCTGACGGTAGAGGGACATTAGTACAACATACAAGTCTAGTTATCGCTTCGGATATGTTCTTTTGCGTTGGAGTTCAGTTATCGTTTTATAGTGGAGTAAACGTTAACTGATCAGTCGATTAATTTGCTGATCAAAGAGTTTGGTCATGGGAGTTAATCAACTGATCTGAGCCAACAATAAAGAGCCTAGGAGGTCCCACTCTTAGCTCCTCTAGGATGCTTGGAAAGGCAAATGAGGATGATGTCAAGACAGGTTCGATCGATCGAAGTTGTCTCGATCGATTGAAGTCTAGACAGGTTCGATCGATTGAAGATGGTCGATCGATCGAATGTTCGATCGATCGAAACCACTTCGATCGCTCGAGAACTAGGTCAGTTCTGGGAATCTATAAATAGGGCAGCTGCGTTCTGGAAAAGAAGTTCGTCGTTTTTTATACGAAAAAGCTGCAGAAACTGTTTAGGTTTCCCAAAACCTTCCAATCCTCTCCATTAGGGTTCCGACCAACCTTAGTCCTTCCTGTGAGCATCCATAGGAGTCATAAGAGTGAAGGCCATCTAGTGGAGGCTGCTGGAAGTTGAAGATTTCAGAATTGGGTTCAAGACACTAAGGTATAAACTCTTGTCCCCTCTTGTACGCATCTATGGAATTGACGAGTAGTAGATCCTAGGCTACCAAATAAGTTTTTATAACTTGACTTTTCCGCTGCGTGTTTAAAACTTTTAACTTAAACCGGTTTTTCCATCAGAGGAGAGGAGGAGGCACTGATACGGAGGGTGCTGCTTCTGGGATGCCCACAGAGGCTGAGGAGCATGAGTCTGAGGAAGAGATGGATCCTATTGAGGAGGTTGCGAGATTTGAGCTGAGACAGAGGTCTGAGGCTCGTGCCCAGGGAGAGTCTTCTTCTGCACCTCTCCCGACTGTTCACCAATTACTATTAGAGGAAAGAGAGGCCCGGATTAGACTTGAGGGCAAGGTTGATTAGATAACGACTCTGCTGGAGGCAATCTTGATCCAGATTGGAGTCAACTAGGCAGTTCACGCAGCTTCTGCACCAAACCCCAGCGATCCACCTACAGCTGCTCCAGTCACTTCTACCGTCCCACCTACCACTTCTTCTATTCCACCACCCACCACTAGCGCATCATCTTCTGCTCCACCTTCCCAGATTGATCCTACAGCTTCTTCATCATCGGCGGCACCGCCTGCTGCGGAGATACCACTTCCACCTCCTCCTGTTGTGGCCGACACATCATTATCTACTGGAGCTGCCACGATGGCGAGTGACCCGGCGACGGCTACGACTGTTGCTGAGGGTGGCGGTGGGGATGCTCTCGATGTGTTTATTGAGATATTATCAGACGTCACCGATGATGTCTAGTTTCTGCTGGATCGATGTTGTTGGTTATTTTTGGTTATTTGGTTGTTTGGATATTTTGGACATGGTGGTTGGATTTGGATATTGTTGGTTGGTCTGTTGGTTCTTTTTGGATACTGTTGGGTTATTTTGTTTAATGTTGGGTGGTTTGGATGTTTTGCATTTTAGTTTGTATGGCGTATAGTATCATTGTTCTGTTCTTTTACTTTATTATATTTCCAGTGATTAGTTCTATTTTAAGTATGGATCACATGCTCTATATTTCATATCTTTTTTATCTTTGCTGCTTGGAGTTTGTATGCTTTCTGTATAGGTTGTTACACTTGCGATTCTTATGATGATATATCAGGTGATATCTCTCTATCTATTTTTGAAAATCGCCTGCTGGGGACATTGCAATTTCCAGTTGGGGGTGGGATGTAGATAGATAATCACCTGTGCATATTTTTACTTAGCAATCTGGACCACTCTATCTATTGCATATGTCATACAATCTCCATTAGAATTTTGTAAATTAAAGTACAAAAATTTCAAATTCAACAAAATTTCAAAAACTTAAAATTAGTAGAATAATTTTGAATATTCACTTCTATTTACCTGTTGTCGAGCAATGACACAACCATTTTATTCTCATCCTTTTATGAATTATGTTCACGCGTTTTTCTAGTTTCTCTAGGATGAATGCATATGTTGATCATAATTGTATCCAATTCATTTGCACGTGTTAATAGCTATGTAGAAAACTTAAAATAAGAGTTAATACGACGTTCGTACTTTAAGGAATAGAGTAGTGGAAACTAGTACCCTTAGTGAGCTTTTGACCCCAATCTTCAATCTTGAGGGAATCATCACATCAAACTCAAATTGTTCTTATTGAATAAGCGTATTAAATTCGTTAAATAGTCTCTGATTCTTCATTTTGGCTTCTTAGTAGAGGAGAACGTTCAGGATTTACCAACTAAACTCAATGAACATTTAAGTGTTAAAAATTAAGAAGTTGAGAAAATGATTTAAATCATCGCTATTTGCTCCTTACCTTTCCATTTACCTGTATCAACACTCTAAGAATATGTGTTGTTCTTAACCCCACACCTAGTAAATACTTCCAAATCTAAATTCTAAATCCCTAATTTTATACGTTGACCTCAATATACCCCATTGCACACCCAAAGTGATTAAATTGTTGAAGTATGAGGAGGGAGTAGTAGTGGGAAGGGCTGCATAAAAGAAAAGAAAAGGAAGGAATAAGTGCAGGTTAAAAAAAAAGTGATGTATATATATGTATGGAGAGGATGGTTGGAATGAAGTGAAGAAGAAATTACTAAAACTAAATCACATGAAGATGTGCAATTTCTTACCCCTTTCATTTCTACCCTACTAAAAAAAATCGTCAAGGCAAAGTCTTAATGATTCTTAACAACTTAGTTGAAACACGATCGTGTAATTTGAGTTATCCACGGTATTTTGCTCCTCTGGTAAGTAGTATTCCTTTCGTGAGACTATACACTCTAAAATGTTCGTCTTTTATAGAGTCGAGTATGGAAGCGTTAGTATCCGAAAAATCACTCCTATCAAAGCTTCCATATCTTGTGCGATCATTATTAACCAAGATTCTGTGAGATGTTCATTTTTGAGTGTAATAACTATGTGAGACTTGAGTTGAAACTACAAGTTCTGAGAGTATGATATTCTAAACAACTCTAAATAAAATTCGACGTATAGCTGTTAACTTCACACACACATGGATACATGAATGTGATGTATATGTTATTTTTATCTTGGTGACATGAGGAGCATGTGTATTTCTTTCATGGTTTGAATGGGAATGATATGTTTTGTAGAGCTAAATTAATAGTTGAATATAAGGGAGTGTTTAAAAATTTTCTATATCTTTTTTATCTTAAAATGGGAGGAACTTTATGGGTACATTCACTGCAAACCCTCACGAGACAACACTCGTCCACTAGGGGGAACCTAGGGGTTTAACGGCTTGTTGGATTTGCTAAGTGCAACCGCGATTACTGCGAAAGTGAGTTATGTAGTTTCTTTCTTGTTATTTTAGTTTAGTTAATTTGGGTCTAGTCTATTTTAGTCATTGTGGTATTAGTTTAGCTTGTTTTTATTTTCGCTCTATTGCTAGGGACTAGCAAATCGCTAGTTGGGGGTTGTGATAAGCGGGGGTATTTGTGAAATACAATCGCGCTAAAAGAAGATAATGTCTTAAATTATTTCACAATTCCTTTATTTATCTGCAGTTTGAATTACAACGCCAGTTTGTGCACAATTTGATTAAACTATGATAAGTGGTGTTGTTTTAGTGGTTATTCGTGCCGGTTATTGTTGCTGTGTGAAGAATTGGATGCAAAAGATAAAAGGAAGTGCTGGATTGTAATGAATACAACTAAAAGATGAAAGTGGACCTCGATCGATTGAAGAACATTCGATCAATCGAAGGTTCGATCGATCAAGAGAAGCTCAAGCGCTCGAAGATCCCAGAAGTTCAATCGAACGAACGATGTTCGATCGATCGAACATGGCTTTTGTCAGATTATACGCGCACATAGCGGAATGGACTTTGAACCCTAAGCATTAGGTTTTTAGTATAAATATTCGTATTGTATATGTTCATAAGGACGCCCACATTAGTTTTCATCAGTTTTTAGAGAGAGAATAGAGTTTTTCTTTGATGTTTTTGTAGGTTTTCCATTGATTCGTGGTTTTGTAGCTTGATTACTCTTTGTCTAATCAAAGTTTTTCATTCCAGGTTACTTCTTTATTGTTTATTTAAATTCTGCACGTAGTTTATAGTAGTATAATCTGTTAACTTCATAGTTTTGCATGCTAGACAAGTTCACACCATTAGTTTTCTTAGTTTTCATGATTAAAATACAAACAAACAAGACCTTAATGAACCTTTACGTTAAAAACGCATCTGTGACACTTCAGACTATGTCTTATTAGTCCCTAGGTTGGGAGATCACGATGAAACCATGATCTCAAGCCTCTGCCATGCAGCAGAATAGTTCCTGTGTTCGATCGATCGAGAAAGTTCGATCAATCAAACCAGAGACTTTGTCGAGCGATCGAAGCCAGTTCGATCGATCGAGAGATGAAGATGTTCGATCGATCGATCAAAAGCGCGTCGATCGATCAAACCTTCTGATTCTTGAGGACATTCTATGCAGTATTCCTAGACTTTTTGCTTTATTGATTTGTTATCAAATTGTCCCCAAAAGCTCAGTTTGTCAAAAGAGTCTGTAAACTTATAGCCTTTAGGCAGTTTTCTTCAATGAACTTTGCAAACCACCCTCAATGCTAACACCATTGTAGGTGCAAGTCTTAACTATTGTTTTAAACCATTTTTATGTACTTCAAACTTAATTGTGATGATATAGTCCCGGTCATGAAAGGACTATGGATTCTTTATCCTTAGAGAAATCTGGAATACTGTAGAAAATTTACTCCATTGAGCTTCAACGTAACTGCATGGTAGATGGCTAGGTCGCGGTGGGTTCATGTAATCCCAACATTCTCTCTTATTAATAAAAACACTTTTTAAATCATTGCCTTAATTAATTATTTAGTAATTAGTTTAATCTAGTTTTATTGCTTTATCTTTAGTAGTTGATAAACTGTGAAACTTTGTGTTCTACACTCGTTTAAAATTTTTATTTTCATTTTCTTGTTTTAGATTAATCTAGGTAATTAGTTTAACACCTTCCCTGTGGGATCGACCTGGACTTAACCAGATTACTACTTGCACGATTACTTACACTTGGGTATAGCACACAAGCGCACACAGAAAAGTCTCGTGTCAGTAGGGCGGGTCTTTTGGCTTATCAGACTCAAGCAATGTGCCAGAGCCCGATCCGGCGACCTGCTCTTTGCTACCCCCGGTTTTATAAGTCTCTATCAACCTGCCGATCATGTCTGTCAGGCAATCCAATTTTACATGGGTGGTCCTTGTCTTCATGACCAGGTCAGCTTGACTCTTATGAACATCGGCCGTTTGGCTGATAACCGCCTTGAGATTGCCCATTGATCCTATTAGTGCGTTGTATTCCTACCACATGGGCTCAACGTTCACTCGCATTGCCTCTGAAATTGCCTCAAGAGTGACAATGCCATCTTGTGGAGAATGGCCAGTACCTTCCTCCATAGGTGGGTCAATGGAGAATCGTCTTGGCCGTTAATCGTTGTCTATTTGTCCTTCTTTGGAGGCATGGCTTGACACTGTGGGTCCCATCGGGCATGGCAAAAATGTTTGCTTATAATTTGCGCTGGCGTGACAAAGCCAAACGGGCTCAGTGTGTATGTGTGCAAACTAATTTTCTAAACACTTGTGTGAGTGATACACAAGGCTTTATGAATCTGACTTCTAAACAGAGTGGTTGTGTGCAGTGAGTAGGAAAGTACCCTCACCATAAATTCTATAGCCGTACTGAAGCGCACAAGCTAAACAGTGCAGTTTACCGAGTAAACTAATCACAAACGATTTAATAAAATGTAGATTTTATTAAGTGTTTGGAAAATTAAACAAATCCAAAGAACAAACCAGAACAGACTCTGATTGTCCAAAAGAACAAAAGAAATAACAAAAAGGAACTGACCTATTTGCTATGAATGCTGAACAACATAAAGGCTTGAACGCTTTGAATGCATTGAATGCAGTGTGTATGCAGTGTTTTGAGATGGCGCGGAGTCCCTTGCTCGGTTGGCCTGCTTCCATATTTATAGTAGCCTCTAGGAATCCTGATAAGGAAAGAACTCCTTAGCTTGCGTCGTAAGCTGCATGGCTGATTGGCTGATAGTGGAAGAAACCTTCTTAATCTTCAACTCTTGCCTTACCTTGACTCTTGATTGAACCAATCCCTATATTCTCGGGATCAGTCTTCCAATCCAGCTGGACATGATTAAATACCTTCCAAACCGGACTCTTGCTTCCTAAAAAACTGGGATGACGTCACCTTGACAGTTGTGAATAGCACCGCCTTCCTCTTTTAGTCAGTTGGCCTTGTCAACTACTTTCTTTCAGCTGAATCGGGCTTAACCAATTTCAATACTATCATTCACGCCCGATTACCTTTTACGAATGCTTATGGCCAATCGGACTCATACAGCCATCCTTCATTACACGGTGTCCGATAGGCCTCCGTGCTGCTTTGATCCACCATTGGGCATACATTGCATTAGGTTATGTTATTGTCGTGCCCGATAATCCTCATCCATGCCCATCCTTCCTATCGGGCTCACACCACAATACCCAACAGCCTTGTACCTACCTTCGGGCTTACAACCTCCACTTGAGTCCAATGAGACATGGATTCCCTAGGCCAGCCTCCCCTCTATCTAACTTCATGCCACTTGGGCTCAAAAACCTTTGACGATTTTTGGGTGCAAACAAACACACATAGGTTACCCAAACTAAGATACAAATGAACCCAAACTAAGCTCAGTTCGGATCGAACTAAACCTAAACTCGAGACCCACTTCAACTCATAAACTAGTCCTACCCGCTGACCCAAACCCGCTCCAAACTCTAACCTAACTACACTCACACATGACCCAGCCCCGGACCTATACCAGACCCAAACCAGGTGACCAGTCATGAAACGATGTCATCCCACTAAAGAGGCCCATGGATTTATTAAACCCTGACCCTATCTGGATCCTTACCCATTTATAGACATAGACTAACCCACCCAAACCTTTACCCAACCCGACCCATGACCAGGGGGTTATAACCCTTGAATTTATTTTCTTCTCCAGTGACGCAACGCCGCCGAAAAAATTGCAACTCACCATAAAACTTCCAATGCTCATTCCACTCTCCTCTCACCATTAAAATTGCCCAAATCACCGTCAAAAAGACCAAAATTTGGTCCTCTATAACATACTCCAAGCTCAAGCTCCAGGTCATTCACTTCCTGCACCAACCAACTGATTATTCTTTCTACCATTAGAGAGGATAATGGCCGTAATGGCCATTTAAATGGGGTCTAAACTAAAAGTTACTCTTGGGAGGTCTATCTCGGTCCAAGGGGGTCTGTTTGATGCTACTTAGAGGTGTTTTGGTGATGGTTGGAAAAATTGAGCTTCAAGGGTGATGCTCAAATGATGGCCAGAAGTTTTAGAGAGCTCAAGGCTCTGTTTGGTTGCACGCATGAGGCCCTAGGGTCTTCTAATGTCATGTAGGGATAAAAATTAGAGTGGGTTGTGGGTTTTACCTCTAGTTGCCTTGGGCTTTCTCCAAACTCCTCCGATCTGACTTCATCTCTCTCATCTGCTTCTTATTTACTCTCTGGCCTCCAATGTGTGTGTGTGTTGATGGGGATGAGGCAGAGATGGTACAGAGAGGGGATGTGAGGGTATGAACAATATATGCGATGTGTTAGGGTATATTCTGAGAGTGTGAGGTGTGGTGGTGTTTAATCTCTACTCGCTCAGGTCTCTCTTTCATTCTACATTTTCTGTAAATGTGTGTGTGTATGTGATGCCGAAAATGGAGTATGTGAGTGTGCTGAATATGTGCATGATGTATATATATATAAAGGGTGTGTTTGACAAGTGTCATGGGGTTTCCAACATGTGTGCCACATGTATAGGGTGGTCATATATGCTTGCCAAGTTGTGAGGGGACCATGCATGGCTGCCACATGGCCATGTGTGGGGCCCACATTTTAGTTTTGTGTTCCACTACATGGGGTTACATGTATGTCTCGATGTACATGCATAATTGTAATTGTGCCTATAAACGGGGCTGTGTAAGAGTCTATGTACGAATCCAGGTGTGTGTTGTGTATGAATTCTAATTGAAATCTAAAACGTTGTGGTTATGACCACTCTAATTGGTTCTAGGTTATAAGGGGGATGTCGTCGTGAAAACAATTTCTATAGGCCTTATAGAGATCTCTAATTGTGATTATCCTAATGGACCCTTTGTAATCGTACCACAGTGACGTCACCATTCTCATATTCCTACTTGGAATTTCTTAAAAATTCTGGGTGCTACATCTCTACCCACCTTAGAAGAGATTTCATCCCCGAAATCTAGAGATTGGTAGATCCTCAAAGTTCAAATCTTATATCAGACTCTATGGTCATGAGGTTTCTACTAGATGACTAACTCAGCTCTTCTCCTCGTATCAACCAAATCAAATGGATGCTACTACTTCTTGTAAAATTTGAAAATACGAATTCATGATGTGAACATGCGGTGATGTACTTCTTACTCAACATTCTGTGTTGTCACCTTCGTCAATTGGAGTCAATGGTTCCTTGGGCGAGCTTGGTCTTGTGGCTTTTGTGGTTGTGGAGTATTTACATGTTTCTTCAACACCGTACACTTCCTACAGATGTGTCCCATCTTACCATAGTAGTAGCATTATATGCCTCGTCTTTTAGATATCCTAGGTGCTAGACAATTGCTATTATGTGTCCGGGCATATTACAGTTATAGCACACCTTGTTTGGCTTATTTGTGAGTTTAGCTTGTGTTGCTGGTCCTGATTTCTTTTTTCCGTCCCTATCTCTTTTGTTTCTGTATTGATTGTCTCCTTCCTTTCTCTTCACATTTTCAGTTGACACTTGTTTCTTCCCTTGTCCCTTGCTGATTTATTTGTCGTATTCCAAGTCGGCTGCTATATTTACAAAGGACTCAAATGATTGGTGTAGATGTCCCATTGTCAAATGTCGAATAAACGGAATGAGACCTTTGTGGTATTTCCGAATCTTCTTCCTTGGGGTGTCTACCATATGATGACCGAATCGAGATAATCGTTGAAACTTGGTGGTGTATTCTCATATGGTCATATTTCCCTGGCCTAAATCGAGGAATTCTCTTTCTCTGTGATCCTTTTCAATCTCCAGGAAATATTTAGCCAAGAATCTCTCTTTCAATGTAGTCCATGACATTCATCTTCCAACTTCTTCTCTAAATGTTGCTTTTTCAGAATCCCACCAGTCGGTTGTCGCATAAGTAAGTTAGAAGACGGCTAGCCTATGCTTCTCTGCTTCACTACACTCAATTACTCTAAATATAAGATCCATCTCGCGAAGCCATTGTTCAGCCTTCCATGGATCACCTAATCCATCAAACTTTTTCTGAACAAGGGCCCGAAATCGTTTGAGTTAATTATCGCCTGATTGTGGAGGTTGAGGAGGTGCAACGTGGTTACTACTGTTGTAGGAAAACTTCAAATATGCCTGTTGGATCCATCTCCAGAGGTATAGCATTAGCTGCTCCACTTGCTTGGCCCTGGGTGGCCCAGGTTACTTTGACCATAACTATGAGTTTGGGAAAGACTCAGCTGTCCTACACAAAAGTTGGTATCTACCTAATGAAATATAATTAAGCTTCACGAGGGTTCAACATACAAAGTTAAACTGCCTAATCATTTATAGTGGTTTGGTATTGACTTGTCACTACTCTGAGTCTCAATAAGTTCACTTGTGCTTAAGGCTCCTTGTCGATCGGTATGACAAGTCATCTCAGTCAGACTTTCTAGGCTCGACTAATTAAGTACACAAGGCATCTACCACCTGATAGTCGATCATATCACCTTACCAATAATGAACAAGTAAGTCATAAGAGCAGTAATCAGGTCAAAAGCAAGAAATTATCACATTCATACAAATATATTTAGGTCAAGTAGAAAGTAGATCATCACTAATCATAACAAAGAAAGATTACCATAGGAGCACAAATACATGTTCTTACTAGTCTGGGTTGCATCAAGGAAAGTGGTACTACAACTTCTAGTAAAATATGCTCAACTAACTAAGGGTCCAATCTCCTTCTCTCTCGACTTCAGTATCTATGGTAACGTCTCCTAAGTCACTGGATGGTGGATAGTCTATTTGAGGAATACCTATCCATGCATCCCAAGTTGGCTCTAGGGGCCAGTCATGATTCTCTACCATTTCAGGTTCTGCTATCGGGTCTTCCTCCTGATCATCATCTAAGTCATCATCAGAGCCTACGGGGGTAACAAAATGTGCGATATCTTCCTGAGGTTCATCCTGATTATAGACCACAAGGTCTCCAATAGCATGAGATATCTCCTCTATCTCAATAGTCATCAAGCGCGGTGGTATCACTCTATGATATAAAATCTCTGGAAGGGTCTCCACGGGCAATGAAACGCGTCCATCTTCCTATCTTCTGGCGAACACCGTGCCTGATGCTGGCACCATTGTGAGCTAGCCCTCCGGAGGAAATCTGTCTCTCCTGGGTGACTCTATATTGTCCATCCACAACATCATACTCTACTTGGTGCTCCATGCTATCCTGCCCAACACAGAAAACTAACTTAGTACCGGTGCTAACCAAAGAAATATCTTAAAATTCATAGTGATAAGAGGGGTACCATTCTTAATTCTTTCTAAACTCTGAGTTGTCACTGACTCTTCCGGGGTCTGGTTTCCTAGAAGTACATCAGCTCCTAACTCTACATTTTGCACTTGTGATTTTCTATGACAAGGTTGATCTTATAGGATTCAATAGGTGAAGATCTATTAATCATTCTAATAGGCTATAGATAAATAGGCATAAAACGAGTTACCAGTATGAATAAAAATAATTACAAGCAAGCATTTGTAGTCATATGAAAATGTATGAGTTATTCTAAAATGAATTTTCACTAAAGATATTATTGATACAAGCATCAAATTCCAATAACATGAGTCTACATAGATAACTTTGAATATTTACATAGTACACATAGTTACAAAAACATTTACATTAGAGAGCGCGTACGCTGAATATATATAGTAGGGAACAGTGCCAAAAACATTTACATAGAAAAGGCGTACATGTTACTACTACCACGTGTTATAGGTCTGAGTATAGCTATATACACAAAAGATGGGCTACTAACCCTATTACAGTAGAACTCTAGAGCCTGGGAATCCCATCCCAAAAGTCTTCTACATCTGACTCGCAAGGCGTAGCATCATCCTGAACCGGAATCTCCTCGGGTGGAACCCACTCCAAGTATGGGTCGAACTTGTCAATCGTCCCATCATCATCATCGTCCTCTAGATCATCCTCATTCGCAACCTCTGGCCCTCCATCCTCTATAACTGTCATCGCTCCATCCTCGTCAGCAATCTCTACTGGATCCTCATCATCATCAGCCTCTGTCGGATCCTCATCACCATCAGCCTCTGCCAGATCCTCATCGCCATCAGCCTCTGCCAGATCCTCATCGCCATCAGCCTCTGCCGGTTCTCCCTCAACTACGTCTCCCTCGGGTGGCTCCTCGCCTACATCCTCAGCTGGGTCAACATCTGTTGCGGGATCAACGTCCTCTATTGGAACCTCTCCATCATTAGCCTCCTCTATGACCATCACTGGCTCGTCGTAATCATCGTCGTCATCAAACTTCTCCACCATTATTGTACTTGCAACATCAGTACAACTACCACCATAAATAATCACACTACATACCTTGTCCTTAACATAGCACCTAGTATGGAAGATGTTTTCTCGCTGCACTTCCTCAACTTCTCTTGCTTGCACACTCAATACTCTCCTTGCCACCAATGTTAATGCATCTGGGGCAACGTACTCCTCCTCTGGAATGTCCTCCAATAGTGGCATATCACCGTTGTCAGAATCATCATCCTATGTTTCAATCTGACCATTGTCTCGCATCACCATAACCCGCTTATTTGGACACTGACTTGCTATGTGTCCCATGCCTTGGCATTTAAACACTTAATATCACGATTTCTAGAAGTAGAAGAATCGGATTTACCTTGATTTCCATGGCTGACCACCTCTTGTTTTTGCTCAGTTTTTGGCTTCACCAAAGGCTGCTTCTCATCTCTATTCCAATTATTGTTTCCAAGCGGATGTATTGGAATTTTGGCTTGGATTTTGGCTTGGATGTGTGCTGCTACCCCTCCGCTTAAGTTGATTCTCAATTTTAATAACCATGTGTACCATATCCTCTAATTCAACATAGTGTTGCAATTCCACTACATTGGCAATTTTTCAAATTCAACCAAACTAAGAATCTAGCCATTGTAGCCTCTCGATCTTCCTCTACATTTGCTCGAATCATAGCAACTTCCATCTCCTTATAATATTCTTCTACATTCCTATTACCTTGCCTCAAACTTTGCAACCTGTTATACAACTCCTGATAGTAGTAGTTTGGAATAAACGGCTTCCTCATCACAGTTTACATCTCCTCCCATGTCTCTATTGGATGCTCCCTATTTCTCCTCCTATTTAGTACCAATTGATCCCACCAAATAATAGCATAATCAGAAAATTCAATGGCTGCAAGTTTTACTTTCTTAATCTCGGAGTAATTGTGGCAATCGAATACTAATTCCACCTTATTCTCCCATTCAAGATATGCTTCCGGATCAACCTTTCCTTGACACGAAGGAATCTTCATCTTAATACTACCCAAATTATTATCTTCCCAGTTCCTAGTTTCTCTAAACCTAACTTATCTACCCCGACCACCATATCTCCTATGATTATCTATTGACTTCCCGATCATTTTCTTCATCAAACTCTTCCCCAAGATACTACTCATCATCAACTCTCACTCTTCTTTGTATATTACGAACATTTTATGGTTGCCTATGTGGTGTACCCTCTTCAACTCTATCCAATCTCTCATGTATCGGTTCCAATTCGGCCCACATCATTTGCCTCATCTCCCCCACTAAAACTTGCATTTGTAGATTCGTAACAACCGGCTGTTGAGCCTCTTCATTTGTGACTCTTCCCTAATCTTGAGCCATAATCCCTGCAAGAACGGATTAGAAATAGAACAGATCCTCACTACACTCCCTCACGTATTTCACTCAAGAATATGATTCACTCGTGTTTACACTCAAAAATCAAGTCGGCTTTTACCCTCTTATGTGCTCACCACTCCTGCCTTTTTTCACTCGTAGTAATTCTCACTCAGTTCTTATGAAACTGATCAAACAATGACCAGAATTTCTCAGTAACAATCCACACCCAAACTAGACCAATCAAATTTGGAAGTTGAAAGCACGACTAAAAACGAACGCGGATGGCTAGGTTTACAAAAGCACAAAAAAATGAAATTTTCGGAAAAAATTTTCACACTATGGAGTAAGGTCAGATTCAGACTCCTTAGACCCCAAATAAAAGTTGAAATTTTTTTTTTGTTTTTGCCTACCGATTTCTTCTATTATTTTCCTTTTTTTTATTTTTTTTCTTCTTTTCTCTTTTTTTTTCTCTTTTTTTTGAATAATCAGGGAGACTTCACAGTTCACGTATCTGATTCAGAAACCCTAATTCCTGAGAAGGGAAAAGACAACAATAACAACGATCATGAGGATGGACAAACACGAAGTAACAAGAGAAAATCACATATCAGATTCGCAAACCCTAAACACGAAATTCCAGATCGTAATCGAACACCGTTTTATTCTTTATTTATTTTTATATGGTTTAGAAACGAGAACGAATAAGAACAGAAATGAAAAAGATAGGTTAAACCTGAGATTAGAACCTGGCTCTAATACCAACTGATACGAACCCCGCCAACAATGTGACGAAACCCGTAACACGATTAATGCTTTGGACCGTTCTACTGTCAGATTCAAATGGGAACCGCGACCCAACACCTATACCAGATGCGAACCTAGGTATAAAGGATGAAGATGCCACAATCAAGGATGGAAAACTCGATTGATAAGTCCAGGTATGAATGCCACAGAGTAAATCTGATAAGTTCGAATAGTTTTTCAAAGAAACAAAGAGAAAACTTTCACAATATTATTAATGATCAAAACTGCATATTACAAACCCTAAAACTGCTTAAACAGCCGAGGCTTACAGTTGGACCCTATAAGCCTACGAAATATTATGCCCCAAAATAAATTCGCCCAAAAATAAAATAAAACAAAACTAAAGTAATAAGGAAAGTTCCATAGTTGGCATGCAAGCCTACAATTCCGTAATTTAAGCAACTAAGAAAAAAATGACAATCAAATTCTAATTTTAGGAAAACTAAAATTTGACTTCATTCTTGAACTGCTGGATTATTCTTCTAGAATTTTAATTTGATTGAGGCATCTTTGTGTACCAAGCTCAATAGGCCTCCACGAATTTTCCTGAGACCAAACTTCTTGAATTAGCCCATTGAGTGCCTCTTTGAACATCTTTGCCCGAGCCCTTGTAAATGGTCCAATTGGAATTTGAACTGGCTCCCTCAAAAGACGTACCATGATTTGCATCAGAGCGCCACCACCACCACACTAGACCCCCAGCGGCCACCACCACCACCACAACCACCACCCCCAGACCTCTGTCGTTCACCACCAACGCCACATCAGACATTATTCAATCTCTTCACAATCAAACCACCACATCAACATGAAATGATCATAAAACAAATTCCTGAAAGTTAATTTGTCATACCACCGAAAAAACTTGTGAAATTAAAAATAAATAAATAAATAAATAGTTGTTAAATTTATCAACAAAAAGTTGTGAAATTTCACAGAGTTCGTGAAAATTTCACGAAACCACCATCGCCACACTAAACCTCTGCTGATCACTACCATGACCTCACCTGATCGATCTCTTCACAACCAAACCATCACATCAACATGAAATGAACACAAAACAATTTCTGAAATTTAATTTCTCATACCAGTATCGAAAAAGTTGTGAAATTTTCAAAACAAAATAAAAAATTTGTGAAAGTTCACAAAGTTTGTGAAATTTCACAAAAAAAATGTGTTCTAACAAACATTGCAATATTTTTTTGCAAATTTGAGCATTCATTTCAATCTGTAACTTACTTTTTGCATAAAATCTATATTTTTATGACCTACTCAACGAGATCTATTAAACAAGTATTATAGTTGATATCAAAATTTTGAAAAACAAATTGTTAAGTAACTTCATTGACTGTTTTTTTATAAATTTCTCAAAAAAAATGTGTTTAAAAAAAATTTACACACATGCACACACAAACATACACACTCCACATGATTCCAACGAAGAATCTATGACAGGTCTGTGGTGGATCGGTGTGCTGGTGACCGAATCTGCTCGTTAAAATCCTTGCAGCACTGGCTTGTGGTCTCCGATCTGCTCGTGGTGATGGTGGTGGATCTGGAATTGCTAGTGGTTGTAGGACACAAATCTCACTAGATCTGGTTGTGCGACCGTGCGATCTGGTTCGTGATTGTGATGGTGAAGTCGGATGAAAATGAGAGAAACATCGGAGGTCGCAGTGGCGGTAGATCTAGAAGAGGTAGATCCAAACCAGTGATGGTGGAGTTTTGTCACGCCCCGGAGTAAGCCAAAAATAGGGAAAATAAAAATTTTCCTTTATGGGTCCATAGACATGTGACTAGTTTATTAACCGTCCTGTCCTTCTAACTCCGCACCATGCAATAGTAAGGAAAATGCTAGAGCATAAGCATGATCTAAACTTATCAGAGAATAAATACAGCAGCGGAAATTAATCGAGGGTTACCATAACTTCAATCTTAATACAAGAGGCCATACTAAATAATTTACATAATCTTAAAACTTGAGAAACTGTCTATCAGGTCTTGGGCAAGGCTTTATTCTCCTTGGCTCCACGGTACTGCATCCTGAACTCTTCTATCTATTTCCAAACCTGCAACACTCTGGGCATACGAATGCCCAGGGCGTAACATGCCGTCAGCCTTGGAACAAGGCTGAGTGAGAGTCTCAACCGCACAATAATCAATAAATACAGAACATCTCTCAACTCACGTCATAGTTTAATACTTTAAGGTATGGTTAATCTCTTATCAAAAGACGCATTCTCACAACGGGCATAGCAGAGGTTTTAACAAGGCAGGTAAACAGATAAACATAACATCATAGAATACATTCTCCTTATTATAACCTCGTGCGTGCAAATGCATGACCAATGTGACTTATTCCCAACTCTTTTCAAAGATACTTGCTTTTTAAAACAGATCCTTTTCAAAACCATTTTATCTTAAAACCAAAACTTTCCAAACCAAAATCATTTTGAACCAAATCATCTTTACTCATTAACTCAATCTCGTCATTCACTTTCTCTTTCTCATCCACTTGACAACACGCGGTATATCAAGGATGACAACATGCTATCACAGCCAAATCATACTCATCCCTTGATAGGTCACCGGACGTCTTCACGGCGCACACTATCTGTAAACAATGAGACTGGCACATGGAACGTCTTCAACCATGTGTATACTTTCACCGGTCGTCTACACGGCTGAGAAGTATATTAGAGCACTAGCCGAACATCTTCAACGATACATGGGACGTCTTCAACCATGTATGCGAATCACCGGACATCTTCAACGACGAGAGGCGCGCTAGGAACCCTAACCGTTCATGTCCACCCGGCTCGTCAGCCGTTGATCCATAGGATCCAGAAATCACATCTCTTTCGCATCCACATACCTCAGTCATATTCTCATCAAACACCTCTCTTTTTCAGACAATGCATGCTAACACATGTCATGAAATGCAAGTGAGTCCACTACTGATACCCATATGCAAAACCACTTTCATTCTCTTTATTATTATCATAGCATGCGTTATTTATTCCAGAAAACAACATCGTAAAATGTGCAATTAACAAATTACAGCAGAAACGTAACATATAGAGCATGGATCATATAACATGGAATTGATACCGATAAACATATATATAAAACCCTTGACATGCTCACGTATGCGATAACACTACCATAACATGCTTTGTAGAGTCTTACAATTATTGGAAATACACCTGACATCATAAATCAGCATATTACTCCTACAAAAAATCATACATGTAACTTTTAACATCTTATATTCATCTTATTAGGATTAGAGTAAGGTTAGGAAACTCACTTTGAGTCACCGATCCTTGAAAAGCGGATAACCGTCAGGTTCTACAACAATAAACGGAATAAACAGTAATAATATATGAGTACAACTATAGGGGAAAAATGGTAATTTTACCAAATGAGGTCATAAACCTCAAGGTAGTGATCTACGTGTCATTCTAAGTCCAACGCCATTGACTAGACTCAAATCGGAGTCCGTCGCGTTTTACGAGGTAATATGCAGGGCTTACTATACTAATGCAGGCACTAAAAGACAGGGTATATTTTCGACCGAGTCGAAAAGTCACCAAACTTTACGGGAATGTGTTAGACATTATTCTAAGACTCTGGGAACTGACCGTGTAATTTTCGGAGTCCTAGATTATTTATTATGAATTATTGAAGATAATACATACCAGAAAATACACGAAACGGGATTTAAATATGTAATTATAATTATACAAAGAAATCAGTACATAGAAGTATTTTTATTAAATACTAGATATTAAAATACACCACCAGTATTTATTTCATAAATTTCGGAGCTCGTTTGGTAATTTTTAATAATTAATATACTCATAAAATAGCTCCTTATTAATTATTAAAAATAATGGACTATAATATTATAGCTTTATAACTTACATTATATAATAAAATAGTCCCAGGGTCATTACCCTAATTTTCTAGAATTTATAAATACACATAGATATTTATTAACTATTTAAAACCATTTAAAGCGGATATTTATTATTTATAGCAAGCATATAAATAATAAATATATAATATGTATAATATCATAATGATATATATATAGGATATTAGAATAATATTCCATAATATAACCATTAATAGTATTTAATATAAACCATATACAATTATTGAAATAATTTAAATCATTTTTAAACTAATTAAAACTAATAATAATAATAATAATAATAATAATAATAATAGGCAGACCCGTCGGGTCGACCCGAACCGACCTATGGGTAAATGGGCTACTCGCTTACACAAACAAAGAGACCCAACCAAAACTCGCGGGTTTGACCCGAACCCGAACCCGAATCCTAAACGGGCTACCCATATGCTCACACAACTAAGTCCATTGGGTTGACCCTAACCCGAGCCAAACCTAACCCAAACTCACTCACAAACCAACCCAACCTGAGACCCCCTCGGGTTGGACCTAAACCCGAACCCAAAACCCATCTCTACGCACAAACTAACCCAAAACCATTGACCCAAACCTAACCTGACCCGATCCACACCCTGACCCAATCCTAGACACAAGGCGACCCGAACCATACCCAAACCAAACCCACAACCCGACCCATGGCGTCAAAACGACGTCGTTCAACTAAAAGGACCCACGGGTTATTTAAACCCAACCCGGCCCGCTACCCAAACCCACTTACACACTCAGACCTACCCTACCCAAACCCGACCCGGACCTGCCTGTTATAACCCGAAGATCCAAACGGATCTTCTTCTTCTCCGGCGAGCCCCGACGTCGCCGGCGATAGCGATTTCGCCGGAGAACTTCTAAGGCTCCTAACTCTCTCATTTCTAACTCAAAATGCTCGAGACGAACGGCATTCTGACCGGTTAGAGGCCCTCTACAACATAGTAGGAGCTGGGGAAATGGTTTATACGTTTGGAGCACCTACAATGTGATTATTCTTTCGGCCATTAAAGGGAATAATGGCCTGCATGTCCTAGCAAACGACTCCCAAATCACAAACTGTTCAATGGGGGTCTATCTGGGACCAAGGGGGTCAGATTAGTGTAGATTTTAGGGCTTATGGTCACACTTGACAAATCAAGCTCCTAAGTTGAGCTTTAATGGTGGCCGGAGCTCGTGCAGAGCCTTAGGCTCTGTTTGGCTTGCATGCAAGGGTCTAGGGGAGTTCCAACCAGACATTCAGGTGTCCAGAAATCAAAAGGGGGTGTTGCATGACCTCAGATGGTCTAAATCTTCTTCCTCTCTTCTCTGATCAACTCTCTCTCTCCTCTGCATCGTTCTTCCTCTTCTCTGCGTGCATGGGTGTGTACTGGTGAGGGTGAGACTGTGAGGGACAATGCAGGGGAGGGGTTGAGTGTACAAAGTTGGGGTGTGTTTGTGTATGACAAAAATGTGAGGGAAAAGAGTGTGGTTTTCTTTTTTTTTTTTTTCTCAAGCTCCCTCTCGGGTTCTCCCTATGTAGCAGTCCATTTGGACAGCTTTGGGGGGGGGGGTGTGAGTTACTGTGTATCCAAGAGTTAAATGAGGGGGAGTGTGTTCCTTAAATAGAGGGAGGGGTGAGGGATAGATTGTTGTGTGCAATGGGTGCACCAATGTAAACCTAAGTATGTGTGTTTGTGTGTTTCTAAGGGTAGACACAAGTGGGGTCCACATGACCATCAAGGAATGGTGTGAGTCCAATCTTTGGTTGTGTACTTAAAGCAAGTGCCAGTGTCTCAGTTTGTGTATACAACAGTGAAAATGAAGACATGTATAGATGTGACTATTAACGGGGCTGTGTACGTGCCTAAGTAGAAGTCCTTCTTAAGTTTTTAATAGAATATAAATCGAGGGTACGTCTATTCTAACAGGTACTGAGTTAGAAATAATTTCGTCGTTGAGACGTTAACTAAAGGATTCCAGTACAGGGGTTCCTACTTACGGTTTTCTAATGGTCCTTCTGTAACCGTCATTCAGGTGACATCACTAATCTGATATTCCTACGTGGAATTTTTGGGGAAAAATTATTGGTGCTACATCTCTACCCACCTTATTTGAGGATTTTGTCCTCGAAATCTAGAGTCTTCTAGATCTTAAAATGTATAAAGTCTTATTCACAAGGTTAGTCATTCTATACCAACTCAGGCGCTCTTATCAATCTAAATGGTCTATCAGACCATTAGTTGTTATCAACTGTGCTGGGGTCTGATTTCCTGGAAATAACTCAGCCCCTTCTCATAATTTCTCTCGAACGTCCCAAACATTTTGTAATACCATCCTCATATAAGATTCAATGTTCTGGCAGTAGGCATGGTACCTTCGGTCTTCCATTTTATTCAGTGCTGAGATTGATTCCCTGATCTGCGTGCTCTCTTTCCGGATCTCTGTAGGGGTGGAGCATTGTGCTGATACTCTTGTTCGGGACAAACTTTACATATGTGACCAGTCTTTCCACAATTGAAACACCGTACATGTTGTCCTATGAGTTGTTTCGGTGCTGTGCATTCTTTGGAGTGGTGTCCAGGTGTTCCGCAGTTGTAGCAGATGTCACGTTGCTTTGCGTGCGTCTGAACGGCTGTCTGACTAACTCTTCTTTCATTGCTTCTCTGTCCTTTGTGATGATTCTGGAGGTGTCCAGAGTTTCTTCTTGTGATTGCAGACTGCATTTGAGCGGTTTTCCGCGACACTTGATTGCTTCTTCGACTTCCTCCTGGGTTGGTGGCCTGGAACCAGTTATCTTTTCCTCCTTGTGGGTGGCTTTCTAGTTTCTTGCTGTTCAGAGCTATGTTCTCCAGTTGTGTGGCTAATTCGACCATTTCTTCGAATGGTTGGTCAAGGTATACTGCTGCTGTCTTTTGAATGTCTGGATTTAGTCCTTCGTAATATTGCAGTGTCTTATTTCGCTGAGTATCTACCATGTAGGGAGCAAATCGCGATAGTCTCTCAAATTTTGTCGTGTATTCTTGTACTGTCATGTTGCCTTGAACTAGCTCTATGAATTCCTTTTTCTTCTTGTTTCTTTCCGTTCTTGGGAAGTACTTTGCTAGGAATTTTGTTTTGAATGCTTCCCACGTCATTTTCCTCGTAATATCTTCGCCCACTGTAGCTTCAACAGATTCCCACTAGTCTGCTGCTGAATACGCCAATTGGAAAACAGCCAAGCGTCTTTTCTCTGTCTCGTTGCATTCGAGGGCTTGAAACATTCGTTCCATATCACGAAGCCATTGTTCAGCTTCCCATGCTTCTGTCATTCCAGTGAACGTTCCTGGTTTAAGTGCACGAAATCTCTCAAGCAGTTTATCTTCTGTCTGACAAGTATCCTTGCTGTTGATGATGCGGTCCAAGTGATCACTTGCTTGTTCCACGCGTCGGACAAGAGCTCCTATCAATCCTGTTGGATCCACTGCTAGAGGTATCACATTTGTTGGTCCGTTGGATGAATTCTGAGTATTCCGTTTTCTCTTAACCATGGTGTATGCTAGCAAAGGTTATACCTACGAGTTAACACCTATTTGGTCAATACCTTATCTTATCTCGTCTGATCATATGACAAGTAACAATATTGAATTAACAGGGGTTTCTAGCATATAACGGTTGTCACAACTACTTACTAGGATCATGGGTCCGGCATCCATATTCTTAGTCTTTCTAGACTCTAGGTTGAGCTGACTGTTCCGAGATACATCTCAGGAAGTTCGTCAGTGCCTAAATATCTATCGACTAATGGTCAAGCCTATATTCTTATTAGTAATTAACATATAAGGGGTAAGATTAGCAATTAATAAGAATATGTCTCATCCATACAGTTATGTTTAGTTATGTCACAAGCAAATAACTACTGATCAGAAAAATAAAAAGGGGTACAACAACAGTACGAATGCTAGTTCTACAAATCTGGAGTACATCAAAAGAAGTGGAATAAAACATATGATGAACTAGCTAAGGATCCATCCTCCATCTCTCTCAATATCAGAGTCCGAGGTCACCTCTCCTAAGTCACTGGATGGTGGAAAGTCAATCGAAGGGATACCAACAAATGCATCCCAGGCTGGCTCTAAGGGCCAATCAGGGTCCTCTATCATCTCAGGCTCCGCTAGTGGGTCTTCATCTGGATCATCATCTGAGCCATCATCAGAACCTGCAGGGGTAACAAAGTGTACTATGTTCTCTTGTGGTTTGTCCTGGTCATGGATTGCGAGGTTCCCAAGGGCATGAGGAATCTCCTCCATCTCAGCAGACAGCAAGCGCGGTGCTACCACTTTATGATATGCTAACTCTGGAACAGGTCTCTCACGGAAGAAACAACGTGTCCACTTCCTTATACTCTGGCGAACTCTATGCCTGATGGTGTTGCTAACATGACCAAATCCTCGAGGGGCAAACTGTCTTTCCAAGGTGACTCTGTACCGTCCATCCGCAGCATCGTACTCTATCTGGTGCTCCATGCTAGCCTGCCCAACACAGAAAACTAACTTAGTACTGATGCTAATTAATGAATATCTTAAAGTTTTATAGTGACAAGGGGGTACCTTTCTTAATTCTATCTAAACCTTGAGTCACTGTCAATTATTCCAAGTCTGACTCCCTGAACCTATAATAGTTCCTAATTCCATATTTTACACTTGTGACTCATATGGTTCAGCTCGTCGTGGGGATGTATTAGTCATTCTTATAGATTAAGAGTATACAAGCTTAAATCAATTACTAATTACAAGCAAGCAATACATCCACGTGAAAATATATATATATATATATCAAGCTAAGGATAATCTCCATAGATAGATTTAAACATAGTGCAACATAGTTACAAAAACATTTACATCAGAGAGTGCATATGCTAAGTACGTACATAATAGGGAATAGTGCCAATAACAGATACATGGAAGGCGTACACGTTACTACTACTACGTGTTACATGCCTGAGTGCATAGATACATAAAAGATGGACTAACAGTCCTATTACAACGTCCTTCAATCATCCAGGTCCTCAACCTTTGACTTTCCCTTCTCAGCTATGTCTTTCTTGGGTGGTTTCTTGCCCACATTCTTAGTTGGGTCAGCATTGACTGCGGAGTCAGCATCCTCCACAGAATTGGTCTCCTTTGCCGGAACTTCTCCATCATCATCCTCCTCCCTATCAGTCCCCATGACTGACTCAACAGTCAAGGGTGTATCAGCTATGGACTCCTCTGGTACTGGGGGTGGCATAGCAGAAGATGGTCCTACGGGTATTGGTGGGGGCGTCAGCTTGACTCGAAAAGTCATGACTCGGAGGGTATAGCTGTCATGAGTTATCTCAGCTGCTTCCTGATGAACAAGTCTAAGGGTGTTTTCTCAGTAATGTGCTTCTCTCTGCAGGATCTCTGGGTCCTCAATTTCCAACACATGTACATCATGCCACATGTTTTCCTCCAAATGCCACTGAGCACTCCGTCGAATCCTTTGTCGGTACAACACTGGGTCCGCAGCCTCTATACGATCTGGGTAAACCCAATGTCCTCCAAACCCGTCTTGGACATAGAAGGGTTCCATGCTAACCTGTCCAATATAAACTATCATAGGGTTAGTATCTTCATAAGTGGGGAAAAGATCTAATGGTTTATAACTTAAAGTGCATAGGACAAACGGTAAATGCCTAACCTAGGCTCTGATACCACTAAAACCCCGTCACGCCCCGGAGTAAGCCAAAAATAGGGAAAATAAAAATTTTCCTTTATGGCTCCGTAGACACGTGACTAGTTTATTAACCGTCCTGTCCTTCTAACTCCGCACCATGCAATCGTAAGGGAAATGCTAGAGCATAAGCATGATCTAAAATTATCAGAGAATAAATACAGCAGCGGAAATTAATCGAGGGTTACCATAACTTCAATCTTAATACAAGAGGCCATACTAAATAATTTACATAATCTTAAAACTTGAGAAACTGTCTATCAAGTCTTGGGCAAGGCATTATTCTCCTTGGCTCCACGGTACTGCATCCTGAACTCTTCTATCTATTTCCAAACCTGCAAAACTCTGGGCATACGAATGCCCAGGGTGTAACATGCCGTCAGCCTTGGAACAAGGCTGAGTGAGAGTCTCAACCGCACAATAATCAATAAATACAGAACATCTCTCAACTCACGTCATAGTTTAATACTTTAAGGTATGGTTAATCTCTTATCAAAAGACGCATTCTCACAATGGGCATAGCAGAGGTTTTAACAAGGCAGGTAAACAGATAAACATAACATCATAGAATACATTCTCCTTATTATAACCTCGTGCGTGCAAATGCATGACCAATTTGACTTATTCCCAACTCTTTTCAAAGAAACTTGCTTTTTAAAACAGATCCTTTTCAAAACCATTTTATTTTAAGACCAAAACTTTCCAAACCAAAATCATTTTGAACCAAATCATCTTTACTCATCAACTCAATCTCGTCATTCACTTTTTCTTTCTCATCCACTTGACAACACGCGGTATACCAAGGATGACAACATGCTATCACAGTCAAATCATACTCATCCCTTGATAGGCCACCGGACGTCTACACAGCGCACACTATCTATAAACAATGAGACTGGCACATGGAACGTCTTCAACCATGTGTATACTTTCACCGGTCGTCTACACGGCTGAGAAGTATATTAGAGCACTAGCCGGATGTCTTCAACGATACATGGGACGTCTTCAACCATGTATGCGCAACACCGGACGTCTTCAACAGCGAGAGGCGCGCTAGGAACCCTAACCGTTCATGTCCACCCGGCTCGTCAGCCGTTGATCCATAGGATCCAGAAATCACATCTCTTTCGCATTCACATACCTCAGTCATATTCTCATCAAACACCTCTCTTTTTCAGACAATGCATGCTAACACATGTCATGAAATGCAAGTGAGTCCACTACTGATACCCATTTGCAAAACCACTTTCATTCTCTTTATTATTATCATAGCATCCATTATTTATTCCAGACAACAACATCGTAAAACGTGCATTTAACAAATTGCAGCAGAAACGTAACATATAGAGCATGGATCATATAACATGGAATTGATACCGATAAACATATAGACAAAACCCTTCACATGCTCACATATGCGATAACACTACCATAACATGCTTTGTAGAGTCTTACAATTATTGGAAATACACGTGACATCATAAATCAGCATATTACTCCTACAAAACATCATACATGTAACTTTTAACATCTTATATTCATCTTATTAGGATTAGAGTGAGGTTAGGAAACTCACTTTGAGTCATCGATCCTTGAAAAACGGATAACCGTCAGGTTCTACAACAACAAACGGAATAAATAGTAATAATATATGAGTACAACTATAGGGGCAAAATGGTAATTTTACCAAATGAGGTCATAAACCTCAAGGTAGTGATCTACGTGTTATTCTAAGTCCAACGCTATTGACTAGACTCAAATTAGAGTCCGTCGCGTTTTACGAGGTAATATGCAGGGCTTATTATACTAATGCAGGCCCTAGACGACAGACTGTATTTTCGACCGAGTAGAAAAGTCACCAAACTTTACGGGAATGTTCTAGACATTATTCTAAGACTCTGGGAACTGACCGTGTAATTTTCGGAGTGCTAGATTATTTATTATGAATTATTGAAGATAATACATACCAGAAAATACCCGAAACGAGATTTAAATATGTAATTATAATTATACAAAGAAATCAGTACTTAGAAGTATTTTTAATAAATACTAGATATTAAAATACACCACCAGTATTTATTTCATAATTTTCGGAGCTCGTTTGGTATTTTTAATAATTAATATACTCATAAAATAGCTCCTTATTAATTATTAAAAATAATGGACTATAATATTATAGCTTTATAACTTACATCATATAATAAAATAGTCCTAGGGTCATTACCCTAATTTTCTAGAATTTATAAATACACGTAGATATTTATTAACTATTTAAAACCATTTAAAGCGGATATTTGTTATTTATAGTAAGCATATAAATAATAAATATATAATATGTATAATATCATAATGATATATATATATAGGATATTAAAATAATATTCCATAATATAAACATTAATAGTATTTAATATAAACCATATACAATTATTGAAATAATTTAAATCATTTTTAAACTAATTAAAACTAATAATAATAATAATAATAATAATAATAGGCAGACCCGTCGGGTCGACCCGAACCGACCTATGGGTAAATGGGCTACCCGCTTACACAAACAAAGAGACCCAACCAAAACTCGCGGGTTTGACCCGAACCCGAACCCGAATCCTAAACGGGCTACCCATATGCTCACACAACTAAGTCCATTGGGTTGACCCTAACCCGACCCAAACCTAACCCAAACTCACTCACAAACCAACCCAACCTGAGACCCCCTCGGGTTGGACCTAAACCCGAACCCAAAACCCATCTCTACGCACAAACTAACCCAAAACCATTGACCCAAACCTAACCTGACCCGATCCACACCCTGACCCAATCCTAGACACAAGACGACCCGAACCATACCCAAACCAAACCCACAACCCGACCGATGGCGTCAAAACGACGTCGTTCAACTAAAAGGACCCACGGGTTATTTAAACTCAACCCAGCCCGCTACCCAAACCCACTTACACACTCAGACCTACCCTACCCAAACCCGACCCGGACCCGCCTGTTATAACCCGAAGATCCAAACGGATCTTCTTCTTCTCCGGCGAGCCCCGACGTCGCCGGCGATAGCGATTTCGCCGGAGAACTTCTAAGGCTCCTAACTCTCTCATTTCTAACTCAAAATGCTCGAGACGAACGACATTCTGACCGGTTAGAGGCCCTCTATAACATAGTAGGAGCTGGGGAAATGGTTTATACGTTTGGAGCACCTACCATGTGATTATTCTTTCGGCCATTAAAGGGAATAATGGCCTGCATGGCCTAGCAAACGACTCCCAAATCACAAACTGTTTAATGGGGGTCTATCTGGGACCAAGGGGGTCAGATTAGTGTAGATTTTAGGGCTTATGGTCACACTTGACAAATCAAGCTCCTAAGTTGAGCTTTAATGGTGGCCGGAACTCATGCAGAGCCTTAGGCTCTGTTTGGCTTGCATGCAAGGGTCTAGGGGAGTTCCAACCAGACATGCAGGTGTCCAGAAATCAAAAGGGGGTGTTGCATGACCTCAGATGGTCTATATCTTCTTCCTCTCTTCTCTGATCAACTCTCTCTCTCCTCTGCACCGTTCTTCCTCTTCTCTGCGTGCATGGGTGTGTACTGGTTAGGGTGAGGGTGAGACTGTGAGGGACAATGCAGGGGAGGGGTTGAGTGTACAAAGTGGGGGTGTGTTTGTGTATGACCGAAATGTGAGGGAAAAGAGTGTGGTTTTTTTTTTTTCTCAAGCTCTCTCTCGGGTTCTCCCTATGTAGCAGTCCATTTGGACAGCTTTGGGGGGGGGGGGGGGGGGGGGGTGTGAGTTACTGTGTATCCAAGAGTTAAATGAGGGGGAGTGTGTTCCTTAAATAGAGGGAGGGGTGAGGGATAGATTGTTGTGTGCAATGGGTGCACCAATGTAAACCTAAGCATGTGTGTTTGTGTGTTTCTAAGGGTAGACACAAGTGGGGTCCACATGACCATCAAGGAATGGTGTGAGTCCAATCTTGGGTTGTGTACTTAAAGCAAGTGCCAGTGTCTCAGTTTGTGTATACAACAGTGAAAATGAAGACAGATATAGATGTGACTATTAACAGGGCTGTGTACGTGCCTAAGTAGAAGTCCTTCTTAAGTTTTTAATAGAATATAAATCGAGGGTACGTCTATTCTAACAGGTACTGAGTTAGAAATAATTTCGTCGTTGAGACGTTAACTAAAGGATTCCAGTACATGGGTTCCTACTTACGGTTTCCTAATGGTCCTTCTGTAACCGTCATTCAGGTGACATCACTAATCTGATATTCCTACGTGGAATTTTTGGGGAAAAATTCTGGGTGCTACAAGTTTACAAAAAATAATAAAAAATTATGGTTGGAGGTGCGATGGTGCTGGATGGAGGCGCGATGAAAGTGGCCGGAGGTGTGATGGAGGTGGGTGGAGGTGCAATGACGGTAGTCGAAGTTGCGATCGCCTCTCTCTCTCTCTCTCTCTCTCTCTCTCTCTCTCTTGGCTGAACACTTTGGGTTTGTGTGTATTAGTCTAGAAAGGGTACATTGGTCATAAAATGTGTCATTTATTGGATCAAATGACTTATGTTTATTAATATCCACTAATCGTGGACTTATCTCCAAAAAAAATTTCCTTTATGTCTTACAACCAAATAATTCTCCTAACTTGGAATGTAATACCAAATTTCTAATTTTATTATGGGTGTTGAATTTGAAAATTTTGAAAATTGAGATTTTATTTTATCTATCAGATTGACAAACTTTGATTATTTTTTACAACTTGTGTTATATGGTGGTATCCGATAATAATTGTCCCGTGCATTGCAACAGTACAAAAAAAAAAAAAAAAAAAAAACCTAGTGGTACATAATTCAAAGCCCTATTCCTTGAAATTGTTCTCATTTTGATAGTTTTTTTTTTATATATATATGGGGGAGGGGGACGAGGCTCAAATACCGAACCTACGCATTGGAGGGGACTTATATATGCCGAGCTCTTTGCGACTTAAGCTATACCAAACTATGCATTTTGATAGTTGTTGAATACAAAGTTTAAATTAAAATCTGTATAAAAGAGCAAGCAACGGAGGAGACAATTCCAATTTCGGGGCCATTAATGGCTGCCCAAGAAGATGGGTTTCCAATTTTAGCAAGTCAACAACGCGAGATTCTTACCAACAAAGTACAGAATCTAAATGTCCTCTGGAACAGACCGAATGCATTGCATCAACACACAACGAAGCAATGTTGATCAATCCAACATAAACACACAATCTCAAAAGCAAACCTTTAAGTAATTAATTAATTATTTTAAATAGCATAATAATAAAAAGATGGATAATACTTGGGGCACAACTTTCGTACAACTTTCATACAATCTTCCCAAAAGATGTGTCTATCTCTTTCCTGTGTCACTGTGGGGTCCAGTGACATCACAGGAGAGAGATAGACACATCTTTTGAGGAGGTTGTATGAAAGTTGTATTAAAATTGTGTCCCAAATATTACTCTAAAAAGATCGACACTTGAATGTATGTGAAGAGGTCTAAGGTTCAGACCAAACTGGTCCCTAAATGGGTTGACCGTGGTGGTGGGGATGTAAAGCTCTGAATAATTTCCGCTTCCTAAATGTAACCCACGTGGTCAGGAGTAACTTTTGCTTTTCAGAAGCAAGGGGTATGATTTCTTCGCATAAATCGATGATTACCTTCTCATGATCAGCAACACTAACACTAACAGCGCTACTTCTATCTTCTTGTGCTCTGCCAATATAATTAATCTGTTTGATGAGACGACGAGCGGCGGTGATTGGGGCGTCACCAACTATAATGCATTCCTCCAACTCAGGTCTTCCGCACAAACACTCCCTTAATCGGTTGTGTAGACAATGAATGTGCTTCGAGACTTCCTCTACTCTTTCGACCGAACCTTCCAACCCTTCCATCTCCACCATGCCCATTTGTTTGTTTTTCCTTTGACAGAGAGAGAGAGAGAGAGAGCAGCGGCAGCGGACTACAGGACAATGTGAACTGATGAGGTACAGAGGCAGGCAGCAAGCTGGTTAACCACCTGGTAGCAACAATTAAAAAGTAGAAATAAGGGAGATTCGGCCATAGCCCCTTTAAATAAAACTCTTCAAAGTTAAAATACATGTTATTTTTCTTTATCGCATTAGACCCTTTTTATACTCAAAATGATATAACTTTTGTTATACAAGTCCATTTTTCGTAAAATTTGATGTTTTGGAATCAGCAAAATGGAATTTATCAAACGAGTTCAATATTGACCATGAAATATTGGGACAAAAAAAACTAAATATGAAACAAATATGAAAATTTGCATTTTTTTACATACATATAATAAAAACATATTTCTTTCGTACAATTGACACCATAGATGCATGGATCTTTAAAAAAATACACGAAATAAAAAAAAAATCACCAAAAAAACCCAAGAATTGAAAAAGTTATGGTAGTTTAAAGTTGACAGATAACAGATAATATTATCTGTTAGATGCACAGATAACATATAATATTATCAGTAAGATAGATAAAACCTCAAACCAAGCTGTAACTTAACTTTTTTCGTAAAATTTCCATGCCTATTGCGTAGATCTCAAAGAAATACATGAAATAAAAAAAAATCACCCAAAAAGCCCAAGAATTGAGAAAGTTATGATGGTTTAAAGTTGACAGAAAATATTATCTATAAGACACACAAATAACAGATAATATCATCTGTAAGATAGATAAGACCTCAAAATCATACTGCAACTTAACTTTTTTCGTAAAATTTCCACACTTATTACGTTGATCTCAAAGCAATACATGAAATAAAAAAAAAATTTTAAAAATCACCCAAAAAGCCCAATTAAGAAAGTTATGGTGGTTTAAAGTTGACAAATAATATTATCTGTCAGTGTCAACCGATAACATTATCTGTCTGAAAGATAAAATTTCATCCACAATCTACAGAAGTGTGTGAAGGTTGTGGATGAACTATTACTCACATATAAAATGTCTCAACAAATAATTATATAATCTGCACAGATACTTTTTCGTTCAAATCTCACATGTCAATGACCATTTTTCTTGCACAAAAATCCAAATTCATATTTCATAATCACCCGAATGATACAAGCAGAGATGCCTATCCAAGTACATATATATTACTGAGTATATGCACGTTTTTTTTTCCCTCAAAATGATATACACACACGCAAACACATATAGAGTAATTAGTAATTATAGCGGAGAGAGAGAGAGAGAGAGAGAGAGGAACCCATGGAATTGATTTTAAAGCTTTGGTAGCTTGATCGGATACGTATTTGAAGCTGAAGGAAATTCTATATGAATGAATCGCCATTCATCAGCAAGGGAAAAAAGTAATAAGCTGAAGGGGCTTGAAGCTGAAGGGGTTTTTATTGATACTCCAAAAGTAGCGAAGGGCTAGAACTCAAAACCCAAAAAAATTGGGTTTAATATTTCTTAAGCCTTGAAACAAGGACCTTATTACCTTATACGGATTATCCCTAGAAATAATTGAGAAGGTTTACTCTAATTTATAGGCTTATAGCTAGGAAACCAAATTCTATTAGGAAATAAAAATCTTTAGCTTTAATCTTTGAGTTAATTAGTAATAAATCCAATCTACTCTAAGCTTGTTGTAATTGACCCAACCCGTACAACATTTTAATGATAGGTCCATATATTTATTTAGTGACCAAACTACCCCTATGACTCATCAAAAGAATCATTCCTATTTAAACACACCCAAAATCAAGGGTTTTTAAATTTTAAACACTAAATATTGATTATATATATATATATTTCATCTTCTCCAACGTTTCATACTCTCTATCTCTCTCTCTAAAAAAATGTACTACATATCAATTGATTGTCCACCTCCTTCCAAGAACATATAGGGTTCTATATTCAATTGCAAGCTAAAAACCTTCCTAGGCGTCCAAAAACGTGACGGTGAGGCTCAGGCCGTACGGCTCCGACAAGTAACGACAATGGGGAGAAAATGTGAGATTTTTTTTTTTCTTTCTTTTCGGTCGTGTGAAATTTTGGTACCACATGTTGATGTATGATTTTAATGGATCAATCATTGTGGGATTGAAGACTGGATTTGGGAAAAAAAATTAGTTTTTGCGTGTGACTGCAGTTTGGAATTTAGCACTCACTATTGCATGTTTGGAAAATTTGTAAAATTCCACAAGAATTTTTGGTGGTGTGAAAATTCCACAACAATTATTGACTTTGATGGATCGTTCATTCCGTAGTGCAAAATTTAACACTGCAAATGTTTTAAATTTCACACTATTGCTCTTTCGCAGCATGGCTTTGATGAAGACCAAAAAAGATGCAGCTACCTTGGAGAAGATCACCAACACAGATTTGTCAACTTTTTTCAGCAGAGCCTTGTTTTTACTTTTCTCTATTGGATGTGTTGGAGGCTTTCACAACCTTCGCATGGATGTGATAGCTTCATAGTGGTGCTTTTGAAATAGAGTTATCTACTGTAGTTTCATTGTGGGATTGATGGTTTTTTCTTTTATTTAAAATTGTTTGCCTTTGTATTGGTTTTATTTTTGAATGTGGTTGGGGTGGATTAGCATGGTCCTGTTGGATGCATGCAAGGTGTTTTGTCGAATAGTTTGTCTTGTGCTCTTAACTGGATATTTGAGAGTGGCTCTTGGGTTAATTTGTTCTTAATCTTTCTGTTTTAGAGAAACAAATTTGATTTGTGGCAGTATGTAAAACATTTTTGATCTTAATAGGGTTTTCGTAGTATCAGTTTGAAATTTCATACTAGTCGCAGTGAAAAATTTAACCTAAACATTATTCAGCAGTGTGAAATTTCACACTACTCTTAGTGAAAAATTCGCTCATTCATTCGAATTAAGTTGAAATCTTCTCCTCGATCTATTGTTATCTCCTTCAATCCTAAAACTCTCACGAATGCAGTATAATACATACTGTCATGAATGATTATTGGTAGAACAGAAAACCCATGGATGAATGATTATTGGTAGAACAGAAAATCCATGGATGACATTAGCAAGATGTGACAAACCCATAATGTAGATACGTAAAATCCTATGATTTTATTTTCGTTTATTAGATATCCAAAAATAAAGGGATAGGAGATCATATTTTTCAACAATTTTTTTTTTCAAAACCTAACTTGATTTATGGCACAAACACAAAAAACGGAAATCACTATAATGATGGGATATTAATTCAAAATGAGATATTAGCAAGTCAAAATCCTACCATAACTAACAGAATTAATGTGTATATATGGCAAGTCAAAATCATATTTAATGAAAGCAGTGAAATTTTGCAGTATAAAATTTCACTAATAAAACCTGTTGCAGTGTAAAATTTCACACTAATAAACCAATTATAGTATAACAATGAACTATTTGCAGTGTAAAATTCAATACCCGCAGAAAGACTCATTTATGATGTGATATCTAGATTGAATATCCAATACACTGTGAATTAGAAATGGTGAAAAATTTTTTTATTTTCAAAACCTAACGTGATTTATGGCACAAACACAAAAAACTGAAAGCACTATAATTATGGGATATTAATTCAAAATGAGATATTGGCAAGTCAAAATGCTATCATAACTACCAGATTTAATGAAAGCAGTGAAATTTTGCAATGTAAAATTTCAATAATAAACCGGTTGCAGTGTAAAATTTCACACTAATAAACCAGTTATAATATAAAAATGATCTATTTGTAGTGTAAAATTCAATACCCGCTGAAAGACTCGTTTATGATGTGATATCTAGATTGAATATGCAATACACTGTTGTAGACACCCCAATTTTGACCTAACGTCGAATTTAGGAGAGTGTCACCTCCAAGTCCGATGATGATAAGGACCGAAAGATTTGAAGTATTCCAAGCTCTTCAAAAAGTCTCCAAAACGCGATAAAATTTCACAGAAAGGAGAAAATACCAGGTATTTAGGGGAATTCGGATATAAAATACAATTTTCGGAAAAGATTTTCAAAAATAATTTGCTTTGAAAAGGAGGAAGACCTAAAGAGGGAATCTTAGCTAAAAACGGCACACGGCGGGATTCCGCGGCACTCGGTGACTGCCGCTCGGCAGTCACAGAGTGCCGTGCCGGCACTCATCAAGTGCCGCCACAGGTTTCTGACTGCCGTTCGCTTTTAAAATCTGTATTTTGCAGAGCAATACGTATGCGCATGCAAATAAGAACAAAAAACTGATAAAGTAAGACTGACAAAATTGCGGCAATCCATTAATTGTCGCGGCATTTGGTGAATGCCGCGCGGCAGTCATTAAGTGCCGCAACGGCATTTGATGAATGCCGCAGCGGCAGTCACGGACTGCCGCGTCAGTATCTGGACTGCCGCGCTGGACAGCAGTCTGCATAATTTCAGAAAGTACACATTGTACCAACTAATGAGATGTTTACACATGTCTTTTGCTCCGAATTTACTGAAATGACCTAGGTATTTTTGTCTATATAAGAAGAGGTATCTCCATTGAGAAACACATGCAAAAAAGAGGAGGGAGGAAACACACAAAAAAATACTTCCATTCCACCAACATTTTTTAGAGAGAAAAGAGAGTTTGGAGAGCTTGAAGAAGAGTTTGGAAGATCTTCAAAGGAGAGAAACTTTGAGGATAGTTTGGAGGTGACCCTCTAATCTTAGTTGTGTTTTCTTTCTTTTGAGCTTCTAATTTACAAGTCATTTAGTTTTTCTTGATTAAGTTTTAGAGTTTGTTAAGTAAACTTGGAAGTCCTTACTTCCTAGTTCTTTGATCCTTCTTCTATTTTTCTTGTTTATGTTCTTCTTTTGAGATTCTTGGAGATCTTCAATATCTCCCTTGAAAGCTCTTGAGTTTGATATTTTGAATCTCATGTAAGCTTATACTTCACATGGGAGTCAAAGTTTGATCATCACTTTTTTTATAAGTAAATAGATGGATCCAAGTCCATGCTTATGACTTGAGTCCTCTAGCTTGATGTTTCATGGAATCCCTTATATATTCCTTGGAGACTCATGAGTATTAGTCATATCTTCATCTCCAATGACCATCAAGTGGTAGGAGAAAGTATTTTGGGTCTAAACTCATCTCTATGGTTTGGATTCATCATCTTGAGATTTCATGAAGTCTATTCATACTTCATTTGAAATCTACAAATATAAAAGTCTTTAGCCTCCAATGACCATCAAATGGTAGGAGAAGTTGGTTGGTTTAAACCCAACTTCATGGTTTAATAGTTGGGATTAACAAATAAAAGTTGAACTTGACAAATGAAAACAGTGAGTTCACAAACTGTTTTTGATCAAAGATTTTTAGTTCGAAATCTAACCGTTGAAATCAAGTGAAACCAACGGGAAAGTGTCAATAACACAATATTCTACCACTGTAATTTTCGTTTTAAGGTGGTTTTATGTTTAGAAGGGTTTGATCATGGGTTTTGTGAGTCAACCACAATCTGCCCAGAGTTTCAGAATAGTTTCAGAACAGCAAGTCCATTTTGAAATTCATAAATCAGAAGTCTAATGGAGTTTTTGGGGTCTCTAATAATTTTTTCTGGGTACCTTAATGTGTTAGAAAGATCCCCTAAAAAGAATGAAGCATTTCGGATTATTTTACTATTTTTAAAAAATCAAACAAAATCTCTGGACAGAGAGTTGTACATCTCTGAGTGATGTCTGGTGTTTGTCCTTTTCCCAGAGATCCGACCGTTGAAACCTTGATTTTCTTTTTGATTTGGAAACTAGACTCACAGGGGCATCTCGTGTCCAAAATTCATCAACATCAAACCATAAGAGACGTGCTTTTTATTTCTTTTAAGTTCTGGTCTGCTCTCTGCAATTTTCAGAGTTTTCATGACACATTTGACTTACTTTGTAAATAAGGGCCTAAATGACTTTCTTATGATCTAAGGCTTAAACCATGCTTTAATAATGATTAGTTGAGCTTGAATTCAAGGTTTAAGAGTATCTCATAGTTTATCCTTGTCCATGTACATATTCATCTATATGATTCGACATTTGTAATTAAGATTTATTTGCTTTGGATTTAATTACATTAGATAGATTTAAGCTAGAAATTTAGGGTTGTTATTTCTAACATCATGTTTTACATATCATGTGAACTAACCCTTTGTTTTGTAGCGCTATTAAGGTACGATTTCTCAATCCCTCTCTAGTTTATCAAATTCCTTAATTTTTATTTGATTTTCGACCTTATGCGCAACACCTTAGAGTTAAGATTTGCCTTATGTGTATATATGGATTAGAGACTCTTTTCCTAGGTTTTATTTAATCGCATGCATTGCACGTTTATTATCGCTGCTGGACCCCGGGTAAGTTCACTTGTTCCCTATTGCATATCATATCGCTTGTTACCTGAATTATGTGGCTTTTGAATGATATTTTGTCAATTGCAATTTTACACCCTTTGGACATGCTTTTGTGATGTATATGTATATATGTATTAGTTGAGGGCATGCTTAGATTAATAAATTTGATTAAAAGGATGTTGAGTAGAGGCCTATCGCAAGATAGGATGAGAGAGGGTGTTTTAGTCCGATGGGCTCCTTCCTCTCTCATTCCATAATCCCCGGACCTAGTTAATCTCTGATTTCTAAAAGATCAGTTTGCTTTTAAAATGGTTTCTTAATTTTCCCTTTAAAAATTAAGTGGCGACTCATTTTGTTTTAGAAATTGATTTTGAAAAGCTGTGGGTAAGTCAACCTGCGATATCCACAATCTGGCGACTCTGCTGGGGATCGAACCCAGAATCTCTGGTTTCGCAGACCAGAATTCTGATTTTGGGTTCACTTGAGGATTAGACTTGAAAAATATCCTTTTAATCGAATTAATTAATCTTTGTGTGCCTGTTGCATTTCACTTGCATGTCCAGCCAGTCGTTTGCACAGAACTATGACCTTGGAGGCTCGGGGCAACCCGGTCGGTCAAGCCATCATGGGACTGTGTGATCACCCTTGATCTCGTACCATGATTTGGTATATTAAGCGTCCTATCGGATGTGTGTCAAGGGTCCCTTTTTCGACCAAAACCCAGCCTTTGCATAATAGTTTCTATAGAACCTTTCAATCTTAGGAAATCAATTCGTGATTAGGATTATGTGCTAGGAAGTTTTGTATGCCCGGAAGGGATTACTTGAGATGATGACGATACTTGCTTGATGAAAGACGTATAATCTTTTAATCACCTTTTTGCAATTTCTCCTCATGTTCCACGACATTTGGAGGACATGCCGAACCTTGATTATAAGATTATACTTCTTATATCATGTTTAGTTAAGCATCATTGACCTTGTATGCATCCAAATTTATGAAAAGTACGGTAATAATCCGATCGCGTGATCCTTCTACCCCGAAAGAATTTTAAGACCATCTTTGAAAGCAAGTGGATCTTTGTAATCTTCAACCCAAAGTTTTCAATTGCTCTTTGGAGTTCACTTTTGATTAAAGCTCCAAACTAATCTTTGGGAATTGTTTTTAAAAAATGCTCTTCAAATGAATTTTAAAGCAAAATTTCAATCAAATTATCTTCATTGAGAAATGTTTTCACATCCTCATTTAAAAAAAAAAAAAAATCAAAATTCTTGAGAATTGTTTTTTGAAAGATCTCATCGTTCTAAAGAAATGCTTTCCAAATGAATTTCGAAATTTTTCTGAATATCCAACCTTTGAAAGGGTAGTAAAGATCACAATAAAAGGAAAAATTATTGCACTTGACATGGGTGAGGATTTTATGTGCTTATGTGTTTACCTGTTAGGATTAGAATTTTCCTTTGCTTTGGCATATAGAGTAGGCACACACACTTGCATTTCATTCGTGTGCCATATGTACAGTGCATGCATCAAATCATAAGAGCGTGTACATTTTGCGCTCTCACTAATCGATATCATTACATATGTATAGCATATAAACTCACAACATCTCCCTCCCAGTTAAGATCAGAGTCCCTCAAAATTTCCCTTACTATTCAATTCTGCATGCGGGCCTTTTCATGTCGTGAACCTGTAGAAAGAGTGGAACAACCAGATCCCCGAGTGAGGACACTTCTAACCTCTTGGGTTCGTCTTCTTGATTTTTTAGGAGAACATGGACCGTCATTTTGAGATTGATCCGCCAATGGCATTAAGAGATTTGGAAGAGAAAGTGAGCAAACTGCAGGCCACCGTTGAGCAACAAGATTCAAGGGTGAAGCAATTGGAGGGGGTCATGCTTGAGTTCATTCAATTATTAAGAGATCAAATGGGCCTTGTTGAGGAAAAGATGGATCAGAGAATAATGGATTGCTTAAAGAAGCACCAACAGGTATGTCCAAATCCAGCCATGCACCAAAGCCCATGTCCAAAACCAGCTATGCATCCAAGACCAATCAATCACCAAAGCCCATGTCCAAATCTAACCATTCACCAAAGCCCACATCCAGGCCCAATCCCAACTAATCAAAGAGCTATTCCAAGTCCACATCTCAACCCAAAAACCACCTCTAGCTTAGAGTCGAACTCAAAATCAAACCAAGCCCGCAAGCCGAGAATCTTCACCAACCTTGGCATGCCATTATCCATGGCCCTTGGTCACCTTGTCAAGAATGGTCACCTCAACCCCCTGGACCCAAAGCCACTACCAAATCCCTTACCTCGCAAATGTGACCTTTCTTGGTACTGCGCCTATCACCAAACCCCTGGTCACACGACTAACCATTGCATGAAGCTCCGTCATGATATCCAAGATCTCATCGAGCATAAAATCATCACTCCTTTGCTGAACCCATCGAGTGACGTTTGGCATGACGTGCAGTCCTTTCAATCACAGCCATTGATGAGCACTCTCAAGGAATTTGTTGCCTCTATGAATGTGCAACAACCAATTGGCCCCAACCCAATCAACAGAATCGAAAAAGGCATTGACAATACTCGGTATGAGTTAGAGAAGGGCCATTCGACTGAAAATTGGGCCATGAAGGCAATTGATGCTCCTACAAAGATGCAGAAGGGGAATGACGAACCTGAAGGAAATACTAGTGAGGTGATAGTGTTTGGAACCGCTGCTGCTAAAGTAAATATGGATGCTCTCGGAAATTTAATGAATTGAAAATCATCTGTGACACTCCAATTGAGACCAAGTCAAGTCTGGCAGTCGAGTTATGTTAGGTTGGAGTCGAATGTCAAGTCCAGTCGAGTCTTCTGGTCAGTCTGTTATCAAGTCTATTTGCAAGTCTTTGTCGAGATTATCGAGTCGAGTGATGTAATCCTCCTTCCCTACTAGTTGAATAAAATCTCATTTGCTTGATTCATTGTGCCAAGCCGTGAATTTATGGATCATTAAGCCAAAAAAAAAAATTTACTTTTTTCAATGATCACGGAAAATACTTTGTTGATAAATCTTTGCATTGAAAAGGATCCCCAAGTGATCAAAGCAAATTTTGTGCCCAAACCATGGAGAAAGTATAGAATTGATTAGCTTTACTTTAAGAATTTAAAGATGCTCTTGCTCAATCTTGAAAAGATGAACTTGGAACTTGAAGCTTGCTCACCATCCCCTTCTCTCAAATACCAAGCCTAAAATATGAGCCCAACCAGTCTAAAGCCATAAACTGGATCCTTGATGGTAGCCAGACATTTTAATGAACTTCTTATTCCAAACAAAAGAAAAAGAAAAAGAGCTCGCTAGGATGAAAACCCGGAAGGGCGCCTAGGCAAAAGTTAGAGCACGAAAAAAAAAAAAAAAAAAAAAAAGAAGAGCTCGCTAGGATGAAAACCCGGAAGGGCGCCTAGGCAAAATTTAGAGCAAAAATAAGATACGTGTTGATCTCAAAAATCCTAATCCTAGCCAGTCAAAATCATGGAAAGAATAAGAGATAGTAAGGTAGAGAAAAGAAAGGAAAAAGAAAAGAAAAGGCAGAGAATAGATTGAGAATTGTTGAGCACTTCAAAGTAGATCATTGGCACATGAACTATCTCAAGGCTTTGTGTTGTTCTAAACAAAGAAAAGATGTTGAAAATAAAAGAGAGACTTATCAGCTTCAAAATTTTCGTGGGAGGCTCAAATCCTAAGTGAGCCTAAAACAATGCAGAGATATCTTTGAAAAATAAAGATTTGAAGAGCTGATATTACTTTAAAACATGATGAGAGTTGTAAAGATTAACTGGCTAGTGAAAAGGTTAAAGAATCAACTGTCAAATAAAAAAAGAAAAAAGAAAAGAAAAGAGGAAAGAAAAAGAATAAAGGAAGAAGTAGTTCATCATGCTATACAAGGGCTACCACAAGTGACATGCACTCCCTAGACCCAAATGGCAACATGGCTCGAAAAGCCCACCAATTCTTGAAGCCTTATTCTTTCAAGACCTCCAGAATTGATGAACTACGCTTTGACCTGATTCCCACTTGGGGATACGTAGGCAACCTGCTCGGTTCGGTCATCACCCCATCATCTCATGCTATCTTTCATTCAGGTCTTGCCCGAACTATTTTGGACCTGACGGGGATAAGTAGGCGAACCTCCCAAGGTTCTCGGTCCATAACCATTCCTAAACCGAAAGCATCACCCTTTGCACCTTTGGTTTCCTTCCTTCAGACTAGGGGCAAACCTGTGTTTGCCTAGAGCCATATATGTATTGCCAAACCAGGGGCAAACAAAGTTTGCCCATCAGCATTGGGTTTCCCGCTTCAGCCCACCACATTCATAATGACTATCTCTAGGTTGGGAGTAAATACACTGCAGGCATCCTGTACCATCATGTTCTCAAAACCCTTGGATGAGCCTATTTGCCCTTAAGACTTGGGGCAAACTTTGTTTGCCAAAATCCCTCTGTGCCAGAGGTAAGTTCTCAAGTAATCAAGTTTGTTTTGAAAGGATCGAAATAGAGTGCCTTTAATTCTATAAGTTAAAGCACTAATTCGCTAAATTGAAAAGAAGAAGTGTAGATTTATCAGCAAAGCACTACCATTTGTGAAATGATGAATAAATGAAGGGTGAGATGATACATTATTCATAATAAAAGCACATTGATTCATAATGAATGAAGAGTTTGAGTCAGTCATTTTGAGTAACTAGCTTTGTCAGGTCTGTCCTCCTTTGATGAGTCAATAAATGGTCTCAAATGTGTGGGTTTAAGATGATGAATAAAGATTTGAAAAGTCTTCATGAGCATCCCAAGAGCAGTGCAAGCAGAGGTTTCGAACACTATCACAGCATAAAGTGGCGATATAAGAAGAATCCAATACTAGGGACAAAGGTGACTTCCCTCTTTTGACAGAATCGATGTGTTTCTTCTAAAGGTCCGCAAATGCATAAAATTATTCTTTCTATCAGCTCCGTTCAAATTCTTTGAGTCTGAAAACTCCTCAAAATTTTGAAAAATCAACTCTTTGAGTCCGCGGACTCTCGAACTTTTCTTTAAGTTCAAAGTGACTCGGAATATGGAAAATTGGTTCTTTGAACACAAGGAGACTCCTGAAGCATTAGTCCTCAATGGCAGCTTCTCTTCTCAAAGTATTAGTCCTCAATGGCATCTTAATTAGTCCTCAATGGCATCTTCATTAGTCCTCAATGGCATCTGCATTAGCCCTCAATGGCAACCTTGCATTAGTCCTCAATGGCAGCATCATTTTTGTTAGTCCTCAATGGCACCTTGCATTAGTCCTCAATGGCAGCATCATTTTTGTTAGTCCTCAATGGCACCTTGCATTAGTCCTCAATGGCAGCATCATTTTTGTTAGTCCTCAATGGCACCTTGCATTAGTCCTCAATGGCAACATCATTAGCCCTCAATGGCAACCTTGCATTAGTCCTCAATGGCAGCATCATTTTTGTTAGTCCTCAATGGCACCTACTATAGTCCTCAATGGCAATCTCTGTTAGTCCTCAATGGCAATCCTTGCTAATCCTCGCGAGCATCTGTGTTAGTCATCAATGGCAACCTCGCATTCGCATTAGTCCTCAATAATTCTTCGAGTCTCATTCAAACTGCCGATTTTGAAAATTGAAATTATTTTGAGTCAAATTGACTCCAATGTTGAAAATTGAAATTTTCGTTTAGCCGAGTTGACTCCGATTTGGAAAATTGAAATTCTCTTTGAAAGTTTGAAATCGTTCGGGTCAATCCGACTCCCAATTTGGAAATCTGAAAATTCTTTGAGTCTGATTCGGCTCCCAATTGTGAGAAATAGAAAAATTCTTGGAGTCTGATTCGACTCCTATTTTAGAAATTTGAAAAGAAATTCTTGTGAGTTTGATCGACTCGCGAGTTTTGAAATATTGGATTGATTTGAGTCAAATCGACACCGGAGTATAAGGCGCATAGCGCATCTCAGTCGATCAGATGATTTTTTGAAGACACCGGGGTATAAGACGCGTAGCGCATCTCAGTCTTTCAGCGTGGTTCCTGATTTGACACCAGAGTATAAGGCGCGTAGCGCATCTCAGTCAATCAGATGATTTTTTGAAGACACCGGGGTATAAGGCGCGTAGCGCATCTCAGTCTTTCAGCGTGGTTCCTGATTTGACACCAGAGTATAAGGCGCGTAGCGCATCTCAGTCGATCAGATGATTTTTGGAAGACACCGGGGTATAAGGCGCGTAGCGCATCTCAGTCTTTCAGCGTGGTTCCTGATTTGACACCAGAGTATAAGGCGCGTAGCGCATCTCAGTCGATCAGATGATTTTTGGAAGACACCGGGGTATAAGGCGCGTAGCGCATCTCAGTCTTTCAGCGTGGTTCCTGATTTGACACCAGAGTATAAGGCGCGTAGCGCATCTCAGTCAATCAGATGATTTTTTGAAGACACCGGGGTATAAGGCGCGTAGCGCATCTCAGTCTTTCAGCGTGGTTCCTGATTTGACACCAGAGTATAAGGCGCGTAGCGCATCTCAGTCGATCAGATGATTTTTGGAAGACACCGGGGTATAAGGCGCGTAGCGCATCTCAGTCTTTCAGCGTGGTTCCTGATTTGACACCAGAGTATAAGGCGCGTAGCGCATCTCAGTCGATCAGATGATTTTTGGAAGACACCGGGGTATAAGGCGCGTAGCGCATCTCAGTCTTTCAGCGTGGTTCCTGATTTGACACCAGAGTATAAGGCGCGTAGCGCATCTCAGTCGATCAGATGATTTTTTGAAGACACCGGGGTATAAGGCGCGTAGCGCATCTCAGTCTTTCGGCGTGGTTCCTGATTTGACACCAGAGTATAAGGCGCGTAGCGCATCTCAGTCGATCAGATGATTTTTGGAAGACACCGGGGTATAAGGCGCGCAGCGCATCTCAGTCTTTCAGCGTGGTTTTTGATTTAACACTGGAGTATAAGGCGCGTAGCGCATCTCAGTCGATCAGATGATTTTTGGAAGACACCGGGGTATAAGGCTCGTAGCGCATCTCAGTCTTTCAGCGTGGTTCCTGATTTGACACCGGAGTATAAGGCGCGTAGCGCATCTCAGTCAATCAGATGATTTTTGGAAGACACCGGGGTATAAGGCGCGTAGCGCATCTCAGTCTTTCAGCGTGGTTCCTGATATGACACCGGAGTATAAGGCGCGTAGCGCATCTCAGTCGATCAGATGATTTTTGGAAGACACCGGGGTATAAGGCGCGTAGCGCATCTCAGTCTTTCAGCGTGGTTCCTGATTTGACACCGGAGTATAAGGCGCATAGCGCATCTCAGTCGATAAGATGATTCTTGGAAGACACCCGATTATAAGGCGCGAAGCGCACCTCAATCTTTCGGAAAGCGTGGTTTCTAATTTGACGCCAAGGTATAAGGCGCATATCGCATCCTAGACGATTAGATGACTCTTGAAGAATGTCAGAGAATTAAACATAGTAAGCGCATCTATGACGGTCATGACTCTCCCAGAATGGAATGACATCATGAGTAGAATGGCATAGGTTGCTTTTTGGTACTAAGAAAGAACGATATGTCGCATATGCATTATAAGGAGCACGAAATTGCTTGAGCACGTGCATCACAATAAGATAGGTGCATTCATCCGTATGACTATTTGCGTTCGTGTATGTTTGGCTCCTGCCCGAACTACGTCTTGGTCTGATTCCTGAATGGATACGTAGGCAGCTCATCATCGAGCACGACCAGCATGAACCATTGCCGCACGCATGTTCTTTTTTGCAACGCATTTTGTTTTTACCTAAATTCGACGGTCTGGTCAAAGGCTTGTCTTCACACAGGCTTCGACATTCACTTGTGGCACGCGTTGCTCCACAAGCTCTGCCGAAGAGGGGCAAACTGTAGACACCCCAATTTTGACCTAACGTCGAATTTAGGAGAGTGTCACCTCCAAGTCCGATGATGATAAGGACCGAAAGATTTGAAGTATTCCAAGCTCTTCAAAAAGTCTCCAAAACGCGATAAAATTTCACAGAAAGGAGAAAATACCAGGTATTTAGGGGAATTCGGATATAAAATACAATTTTCGGAAAAGATTTTCAAAAATAATTTGCTTTGAAAAGGAGGAAGACCTAAAGAGGGAATCTTAGCTAAAAACGGCACACGGCGGGATTCCGCGGCACTCGGTGACTGCCGCTCGGCAGTCACAGAGTGCCGTGCCGGCACTCATCAAGTGCCGCCACAGGTTTCTGACTGCCGTTCGCTTTTAAAATCTGTATTTTGCAGAGCAATACGTATGCGCATGCAAATAAGAACAAAAAACTGATAAAGTAAGACTGACAAAATTGCGGCAATCCATTAATTGTCGCGGCATTTGGTGAATGCCGCGCGGCAGTCATTAAGTGCCGCAACGGCATTTGATGAATGCCGCAGCGGCAGTCACGGACTGCCGCGTCAGTATCTGGACTGCCGCGCTGGACAGCAGTCTGCATAATTTCAGAAAGTACACATTGTACCAACTAATGAGATGTTTACACATGTCTTTTGCTCCGAATTTACTGAAATGACCTAGGTATTTTTGTCTATATAAGAAGAGGTATCTCCATTGAGAAACACATGCAAAAAAGAGGAGGGAGGAAACACACAAAAAAATACTTCCATTCCACCAACATTTTTTAGAGAGAAAAGAGAGTTTGGAGAGCTTGAAGAAGAGTTTGGAAGATCTTCAAAGGAGAGAAACTTTGAGGATAGTTTGGAGGTGACCCTCTAATCTTAGTTGTGTTTTCTTTCTTTTGAGCTTCTAATTTACAAGTCATTTAGTTTTTCTTGATTAAGTTTTAGAGTTTGTTAAGTAAACTTGGAAGTCCTTACTTCCTAGTTCTTTGATCCTTCTTCTATTTTTCTTGTTTATGTTCTTCTTTTGAGATTCTTGGAGATCTTCAATATCTCCCTTGAAAGCTCTTGAGTTTGATATTTTGAATCTCATGTAAGCTTATACTTCACATGGGAGTCAAAGTTTGATCATCACTTTTTTTATAAGTAAATAGATGGATCCAAGTCCATGCTTATGACTTGAGTCCTCTAGCTTGATGTTTCATGGAATCCCTTATATATTCCTTGGAGACTCATGAGTATTAGTCATATCTTCATCTCCAATGACCATCAAGTGGTAGGAGAAAGTATTTTGGGTCTAAACTCATCTCTATGGTTTGGATTCATCATCTTGAGATTTCATGAAGTCTATTCATACTTCATTTGAAATCTACAAATATAAAAGTCTTTAGCCTCCAATGACCATCAAATGGTAGGAGAAGTTGGTTGGTTTAAACCCAACTTCATGGTTTAATAGTTGGGATTAACAAATAAAAGTTGAACTTGACAAATGAAAACAGTGAGTTCACAAACTGTTTTTGATCAAAGATTTTTAGTTCGAAATCTAACCGTTGAAATCAAGTGAAACCAACGGGAAAGTGTCAATAACACAATATTCTACCACTGTAATTTTCGTTTTAAGGTGGTTTTATGTTTAGAAGGGTTTGATCATGGGTTTTGTGAGTCAACCACAATCTGCCCAGAGTTTCAGAATAGTTTCAGAACAGCAAGTCCATTTTGAAATTCATAAATCAGAAGTCTAATGGAGTTTTTGGGGTCTCTAATAATTTTTTCTGGGTACCTTAATGTGTTAGAAAGATCCCCTAAAAAGAATGAAGCATTTCGGATTATTTTACTATTTTTAAAAAATCAAACAAAATCTCTGGACAGAGAGTTGTACATCTCTGAGTGATGTCTGGTGTTTGTCCTTTTCCCAGAGATCCGACCGTTGAAACCTTGATTTTCTTTTTGATTTGGAAACTAGACTCACAGGGGCATCTCGTGTCCAAAATTCATCAACATCAAACCATAAGAGACGTGCTTTTTATTTCTTTTAAGTTCTGGTCTGCTCTCTGCAATTTTCAGAGTTTTCATGACACATTTGACTTACTTTGTAAATAAGGGCCTAAATGACTTTCTTATGATCTAAGGCTTAAACCATGCTTTAATAATGATTAGTTGAGCTTGAATTCAAGGTTTAAGAGTATCTCATAGTTTATCCTTGTCCATGTACATATTCATCTATATGATTCGACATTTGTAATTAAGATTTATTTGCTTTGGATTTAATTACATTAGATAGATTTAAGCTAGAAATTTAGGGTTGTTATTTCTAACATCATGTTTTACATATCATGTGAACTAACCCTTTGTTTTGTAGCGCTATTAAGGTACGATTTCTCAATCCCTCTCTAGTTTATCAAATTCCTTAATTTTTATTTGATTTTCGACCTTATGCGCAACACCTTAGAGTTAAGATTTGCCTTATGTGTATATATGGATTAGAGACTCTTTTCCTAGGTTTTATTTAATCGCATGCATTGCACGTTTATTATCGCTGCTGGACCCCGGGTAAGTTCACTTGTTCCCTATTGCATATCATATCGCTTGTTACCTGAATTATGTGGCTTTTGAATGATATTTTGTCAATTGCAATTTTACACCCTTTGGACATGCTTTTGTGATGTATATGTATATATGTATTAGTTGAGGGCATGCTTAGATTAATAAATTTGATTAAAAGGATGTTGAGTAGAGGCCTATCGCAAGATAGGATGAGAGAGGGTGTTTTAGTCCGATGGGCTCCTTCCTCTCTCATTCCATAATCCCCGGACCTAGTTAATCTCTGATTTCTAAAAGATCAGTTTGCTTTTAAAATGGTTTCTTAATTTTCCCTTTAAAAATTAAGTGGCGACTCATTTTGTTTTAGAAATTGATTTTGAAAAGCTGTGGGTAAGTCAACCTGCGATATCCACAACTGTGAATTAGAAATGGTGAAATTCGTTTGTAACCGTTTTGTAAAGTAATATCCTACAATATTAGGATAAAATTTCTATATATATTGTAACCAATATCAATTGGGATTTGATAAGATTTGCTCAGATTTGGTAATTGATTCAATTAAATCTGAATTAAATATATGTATATATGTATATATATACGGTTTTGTATATATAGGTTAGGGGTAGAAAAGACATCTAATAATTCTATAATAGGAACATTTGGACTAATCTCTAACAACATTTATAATTATAGGGTCTATCATTGGGAAGTACCAATTGGTGGGTCTATTACAGCAAACATAGGTAGAATGGGATTTTCCACTAAATTTTTCTTAATCTTTTGTTACTTTCCCAAAAAAATAAAAATAAAATTCTTTTGCTTATCCAATTAAGACACTCTGTATAACTTAGATTAAAAATCTTATATCAAATCAAATACCCTTAAGACACCTAGGTTCTCTCTCTCTCTTCTCTCTAACTTCTTATGCTCTCTCCTTGTCCGGGGCTCTCCCACCCCATTTTATTTGCAAATTTTTTTGTTATTTTAAATAGTATGTCCCCTCTTTGTTCGGGGTTCTATTCTTTCTTGTTGGGGTTTGGTCCCTCCTTATTGAGGGTTTGTTTTGTTTTTCATTTGGTTTAGTTGATTAATCCAGTTAGATCTCTTTATTTCCATGTTCTGTGGTTGGATCTGGCTCTATTCCACATATATCTGGTGTTTTTTCGTCAGATCTGTTGTTTGCTCGGGCCCTCTTCGCAATCAATGTGTTTTTGAAGCTCGGATTTTTGTTGCGATTGTTGGCGGCTTTCTCCTTAAGACAGCCCAATGTTTGAGCTATGCCACAGTTCGCGATATCATAATTTTAAAGATTGCATTACACACCAAAAGATTGCTATGATTTATCATGTATTTTTTCTTTCTCTTATTTAGTATTTGTTCCTTGTGAACTTGCCTTTGTGATAAAATTTTCAGATTTTGCAACATAAGAAAAAAATACTCTTAAAGACACCTTAAGACACCCCTTTCCCAATCAACCATGTCTTTACTAACACTAAGGCAACAATGTCCTTATCTTTTACAACCAAAAAAGGTTAACCCCCTTTGGTTGGTGATCCGCACCCACAAGTATGTTCATTGACCGGGCACCCTGAAGCCACATATACCGCAGTGGGTGAGCTGAATGAAAGAAAAATACTTGACCCCTAATTTCCTAAAATGACACTACTGGAACAAAGAAAAAATCGAAAAGAGGGTGTCATTTATCATTTAAGGGTGTTAAATACATGGATTAAAAAGCCTCAAAAAAAATCGTTTCAGAGGCACTGCCACCGAACACCCGTATACATTCATTACATAAACCACTGAATTAATTTCTTGACTACGCCACTGCACCCTTGTATTGTCACAAGTAGACCATAAAAAAACTGTGAAACAGGAGAGCTCAAGTGGTGTTCCATTGTACAAGAGTACAATTACGGATTTATCAATGTTAAGCGCTAACAAATCAGTTCCTAAACAAAACCAAAGCCCCCCTTCCACCCATACAAAAAGAGTGTAAGTATTAGTTCATGGTAACTACAATGTTGGTTATCATGAGACCTCATATGCGAGAATACATTTTTGCTCACTCAAAAATTGATTCACTATCCTCTTCTCTCATTGGTTAATGCAGTGGATTCCAGATGTGTAAGGTACTGGGTCACACTGCATTAGTCAATAAAATAGCAGGGTGAGTATGGTGAACCAATTTTTGGGTGAGCAAATATGTACTCCATTTGGGAATCATATCACCTACTTCTGTCAAAATTTGTAAAACAAAATTCATGAATGGAATATATTGATACCTAAACTGAAACTATAAGAATGAAAATGTCAAAATTGAAACTACAAAGACCAAAGTAAAATCACACACAAACTATAAGGGTATTCATATTTTAGACTATTTCTATTTTCTTTGGCATTCAATTCTGAAGTAAAAGGGCAATGTAGGTAATGAAGAATGTTGAAACGAACAAAGATGGGGTAACTGGGAACAACTTATATATTTAAGGGCAGTGGCGGACCATGATTTTATGGTTTAATTTTGGGGGGGGGGGGGGGGGGGGGGGGGGGGTCGTTGTGGTCCGCCCCTATTTGAGAAAAAAGTATAATGAAACTGTAATACCATGTACTTTGGAGTGCATAGTAATGAATAAGACTATATTCTGATTCCTGTTTATTTATATGACCTTTACTTTTCCTTTGGTTAGTTTTTGTGTACCAATCAATTGCCATGTTATTCCATGGATTGCCACTTTTCGATTGCCATTTTTACTAATCAATTGCCATCAATTGCCAGTAAGAGCAAGTTTTAATGCTGATGAGCAGCAACATTTAGAAGGTACGCTTGTACTCTTTCATAGTCTATTTAAAGCTTTATTCGATACTGGAGCTGCACATTCATTTATCGCTTGTAAGATTATGCGTTAGTTAGGTTTAAAACCCTAGACACTTGAGCCATCACTTAATGCTGTGTCATCGTTGGGAGTGACTGTTAAGCTGGGTAAGGTGTGTAAAGATTGCCCTTTAACCTTGGGAGAGAGGAATTTTCCAGCTGACTTGGTGGTTTTGTCGATGTTAGAGTTCGACATTATCCTAGGGATGGATTGGTTAACTAAGTACAGTGCGAGCTTGGACTGCCCTACTAGAACTATTGAATTTCCAATATAAGGACTACCAAAAATTAGATTCCAGTACTAGCCGCCGAGCGACATATTCTTGACATCTGGTTTAGCTACAATCGAGAGTACGAGTACAGAACCAACGATGGATCAGATTCCTACCATACAAGACTTTTAGGATATTTTTCAGGATATTAAAGAACTTCCACAAAAAAGATAAATAGACTTCTATGTGGAACTAGTACCTGGTACCTATTCGATATCTAAGACTCCATATAGGATGGCACCAACTGAGAAGTTGGAACTAAAGAAGCATGTTCAGAAACTTACAGATTTTGGTTTCGTTCGTCCGAATACGTCACCTTGGGGAGCACCAGTTCTGTTTGTGAAAAAGAAGGATGGAACACTTCGACTCTGCATAGACTACAGGGAGTTGAACAAGGTAATGATTAAGAATAGATATCCAAATCATTGGATAGATGACCTATTTCATCAGTTATAAGCATCAAGGATCTCTTCAAAGATCGATCTACGTTCGGGATATCATTAACTATTAGTTCCACCAGAGGATGTGTCGAAGACTACGGTTAGAACGAGATACGGGTATTATGAGTTTATAGTTTTGCCTTTTGGATTGACAAATGCACCAGCAGTATTTATGGACTTAATGAATAGAGTATTCAGACCATAACTGGATAAATTCATTATAGTATTCATCGATGACATTAATCTATTCAAAGACGGAAGAAGATCACAAGGAGCACTTACAAATTTCCTTACTGACACTTCAAGATAGCAAGTCGTATGCTAAGTTCAGTAAGTGTGAGTTTTGGCTACAGGAGGTCAAATTTTTGGGACATGTTATATCTCAAGATGGCATCTCTGTGGGCTCATCTAAGATTGATGCAGTCTTAAGCTGGAACAGACTGACTAATGCGACAGAGGTCACAAGTTTTCTTGGTCTAGCAGGATATTACAGGAGATTTGTAGAAGAATTATCCCAGTTGCTGGACTATTAACAAATTTAACAAGGAAGGAGATAATATACGAATGGACAGACAGGCATGAGGATGTATTTAAGGAGTTAAAGGAAAGATTGACTTCTGCACCGGTACTCGCAATACTTAAGAGTGGAGAGCGATACATAATCTATAGTGGTGCATCGCACCAAGGATTAGGTTGTGTGCTTATGCAAGACGGGAATGTCATTGCATATGGATAAACACAATTGAAGTTATATGAGAATAATTATCCGACGCATGATCTGGAATTAGCAGCAATAATGTTTGCATTAAAGATTTGGAGACACTATCTCTACGGAGAAAAGTTTGATATATTTTTCGACGAGCAGACTGAACGAGTCAATCAAGTGATGGAGGACAAGCTATGTAATACCCTGCATTTTCAATAATTATTTATGCACAGAGGTTCTATATATTTCATTTGATCATTCTTAAAATTTTACCTTCGACCGATCGAACTATTCTCGAGCGATCGAATATTTTTAAAGTTCAAGCGATCGAACCTTTTTCAATCAATCGAAACCCTACCGACCTGAATTTAATACGTGGTCCCAACTGCAATCGATCAAAACCTTTTTCAATCGATCAAACCTGACCAATCTACTCTCAAGCGATCGAACGTGTAATCATTAGAATTCCAATTTCTGCGCAAACAATGCCACCTGCCCATTCCTCCCCTCTTTATGTACACTAATTTTGGGTATGTATTTGTGTTTGCTGAACTTTTATGAGTTGAGAAAGGATTGTGAGTGTGTGTTTCATATATTATATGCACATCCATATACATCTATGTATATTGTATATACATACACAGAGAAAGAGAAAGAGAAAGAGAACTAGGAGAAGAAGAGGAAGGAGAAGAAGAAGAGAAAGAGAAGGAGAAATAGAGATGAAGAGAGGAGTAGAGAGAGAGAGAGAAGAGGCCATTAGAGAAGCTTTGAAGTTTCAGAGTTTCCAAATGCACCCTTAATAACATTCAGTGAGTTCCAAACTCACTCGGTAGCATAGTTATAATGTTTTACATATTCTTTACGTTTAAAAAGGATCCAAACACTCCCTAACAGATTCTGGAAGTTCACGGTCAGAATCAGTAGAATACAAAGTTTGAGCGATCGAACTAAGTTCAATCGATCGAACATCTCTGATTCTCAATCGATTGAAACGACTTCAATCGATCGAGAACACTTTGATTGATCGAACCCCACTTTCTACAAGCGATTGAGAGAACTTTAACTGATCGAACCCTAGTAGAATATGGATGTGTTCCCTTAGTGTATAATTCATAATGCGTAGTTGTTTAATCGTTGTTTCATGTCCCTATTATGCAATTAAGGATTATGGAGGTAAGGGGATATGATAATGAGATCGAGATAATATGGTAAGCAACGCAGTCGGGTTTGTAATGTTAGTAATAATACGACGCTATAACGAGATAAGTTGGAGATAATAACGATGGGTAGCATTGGATAACTTGGGATTGAGATAATGAGATATTCATTAGTTATTTTTGAGGTTAGGTGAGTCGAGCTAATGATTCGCTCAGGTTGAATCCAATAAGTGAGTCGGAAGGATTTAACCAGGATTGTGGAAGCTATGGGTGCACAGTACTCGCAAGCGTTCTTAAAAGAGGTGAACAGTAAGAGTTCTTAAAATTTGGGAACAAGAGTAGTTGTGGCACGCTCATGATTTGTATTTACCAGAGCTATGTATGTACGATACTCACAAGCGTTCTTAAAAGTGGTGAACAGTAAGAGTTCTTAAAAGCGGTGGACAAGAGTATGGGTACGTCCATAGACCAGTCGTTATAAGAGAATGATGTATTATGCTTGCAAGAGTTCTTAAAAGCGGTGATTAAGAGCATTAGTATGTCGTGATGATATAATTAGTAAAAGAGAGTCAGTTGGATTTGATACAATCAGTTTTAGAGTGGAAAGATGATGAGAATCGGTTAATGACGTGTTTGAATGAAAGAGGAAAAGATATTATTTATCACTGCTATACATCGTGCATGACTAATGATTATGTTATTTCTATGAGACTGTGGTAGTTAGTTCTCACTCAACTTTCAGTAAGCTGATGGCCTTTATTTGCCTGGACATTCCCCATTCAGACTATCCTATCCCTAATAATGCAGGTGTTGGAACTTACGGTGATGGATACTATCCAGAGTTGGATTATGCAGAGGACGGCCCCACTGATGCCAGTTATACAGAGGATTATGCTGACAACTATCCTTACGCCAGCTGAAGATCTGAAGATAGTTATATCTAGTTTATATTTCTGTTGTTCTTTTGAACTCTGTTTTGTTTAACAAGTACTTGGGCATATGTTGTCTCCAGACCTGTCCTGGAGACCATACTCTGATGTTTGTAATAGTGATACTGCTTTCATATTTCAATTGTTTTTGTTACTGTTCCTATTTATCTTGTGGACTAGTAATGTGTAGTGTGGATAATTAGTGACTTTCGCTTGTCATTCCTTATGGACCCAAAAATGAAATTTATTTTTCTCTATTTTTGCTGTTCTAGGGTGTGACATGCTATGCTCTTGTATCACTAATTTTAAGAGTTCTTAGGAGACACACATGTCGCTAATCAAGTTCGCCTACAACAATAGCTACCATACAAGCATAGGAATGGCGCCGTTTGAAGCTTTGTATATAGACCTTGCCAATCGCGGCTATGCTGGGCTGAAGTCAAAGATACTCAACTTCTTGGGCCAAAAATGGTACGAGAGTCTAGCGGAAAGATCCAGATCATATGTGAGAAGATAAAGATAGTACAGAGCCAACATAAGAATTATGCTAACAAGTAACGTAAAGACTTGTAGTTCACCTTTGGAGATCACATGTTGCTAAAGGTTTCACTTGTTTGGGGCATTGTCAGATTTAGGCAGAAGAGAGGCAAGTTGTCGCCATGATTGATCAGACGATTCAAGATCCTAGAGCGTGTTAGAAAAGTTGACCATTGACTTACATTGCCACCGAAGATGTCTTGAGTGCACAATATTTTCCACAATGCTGAGGAAGTGTACTCATAACTCGGTGCATGAGATCAACTTCAAAGAGATTGAGGTCATCGACAATGTCACCTTAAATAAAGGACTAGTGCGGATCCTATATGATGGAATCAAAAAGCTCATGAATAAGGAGATTCTATTGCTAAAGATCTAATGGAACCATCATGATGAAGGAGAAGCTTCATAGGAGCCAGAGTCAGAGATGTGCAAGAAGTTTCCATTTTAGTTTTAAAAACTACTTCCTTTTGATTTCGAGGATGAAATCTAGTCATTAGTAGTGGATTATGTAATACCTGTATTTTAGAGTGTACTAATTCGTGTTCAATAATGCGTTATGCACTTCATGATTTTACCCTTATTGGACACGAATTATCATTTATACTAGGAGGTTTAATGGATGAATTGTACTTTTTTTATTCTCGTTGTTGTTCACGTTTTGCTAATAAAAGTCTCTTTCCTGTAGATTTGTTGAACTCGTGTGGAGTGGGAGCTAAGCCCTTGTGACTTTCATCTTATAAAAAGGGGAAGGAATGAAGATCATATCAGACGGATCGATCCGGACTTACAATGCGGATTGACCCATGTGTTTGGAGAAAGCTACTGCCCAAAAGTATCAAATTGGATCGATCTGGCCCTAGAGGGTGGATCGATCCGCATCGTTGGAAGCATATTCAAAGTGCCTAGACAAATAGCAGATCGATCCAGCCATTTGCCTTGGATCGATCCACCCATGTTGTGAACCCCTCTTTTGTTATTACTATTTTGCCATTTAGTGGGGTAATATAAATAGTTAGAGATGATTTATGTATGAGGTCAGCTTTTATTTTTCCCTTAGTTTGAGTTGTAAATCCTCTCCCTCTCCTAGGTCTCCACCCCCATCTCATTTACCCTCCCATCTACCTCATTTTAAGTGTATTGAAGACCTAGAGAGAAGATTATTATTGCATTTGGTATTTGGAAGCTTTGCTTGTATTTTATTGGAATTTTCTCTTGCATTTATGAAGAGATCTCTTGGTTGGTATGATTGTTCTTTCCCTATAGTTAATGTTTATGTTTTCATACTTATAAGTAGCTAGATAATGTGGGTTGGGAATCATCACTAGTGGACCCATGTGTACTTTAATGTAAGATTTATATGCTTTGTAACATTTCTTATGTTCTTGGGTGTAGGGTTTGAATTTCTAGGACTACACTTATCATATTAAGCAAAAGTTGTCCAATCTTTGATTCAAACCCCACCTCGTGTATTTCATGAAAGTTTCTATCAAACATTATAGGTCGACAACCACATGTTTGATAGTTGCCTCAATCAGATTCTCTACCTTAGAAAATGCGACAAACATTGAATCAATGTGTTTTTTGGTCCAGGGTGGAGGAATGCTCCCCAACCTCGATTTCTCCATTTGAAAGCCCAAAATCTCTCATTAAAACTTGTCTTTGATTAAAGCTTACTTTTCACTTTAAAATTGTCATTGTAGTTCAAATAGTGTTGGTTTGAGAACCACCCATATTCGAAAAGACTTAGTTTTATTTCTTAGCTTGTTAGTTTATCTTCGCATTGTAATTAGTTATTAATTTCCCACCAAGCATTGTTGCATTTCAATCCCTGTGGACTTGACACCCTACTGCCATCATACTACATTTTTAATAGGGTAACAAAGAACTTGATTTTGACAACATCAAAATGGTGCTGTTGCCGGGGATTGGTAGTTGGCAACAACCTTCGGTCGCTTAATTTCTAATTATAGTACTTTTGCTTTGAATCTCATCTTCTTTCTTATCGGTTATCTATGAAGAAGTAGCCTTCTTTTGAGAATCGATAAACTTTTACAATATCAAACATGAGCAATGCAGGTATGACTAACCCCTTTCCATCCAATACTAATGCTAGTTCTAGTAGTAGTAGTAGTAGTAGTAGTACTGGTTCATTTTGGTGGCCTCCATCCACTCCATCACTTTTATTCACCCAAAATTCTCATACTTTCGGCCACCGAGAGTTGGGAGTTGACACACTCTCGGACTATGCTATGTTTGCCACGGAAGGAGAAACTCCCATGGATCGATTTCGTCAGGAGCAATGGGGGTCAACATAACCCCACACCTCCTCCCATACATCCGGCTTACCAGCCACATCCGTCAGTTCCTTTCCAACAACATTATTCACCTCCTCCGATTGATCAAAACTTCGGGAGCACAATCGGAGATTACCTTTAACCCGAGATAGTGTCTTGCCCATCTTGTATTACAGTCCCGTGCAATGCGAGAGTGTTTCGCTTTAAACCAGGAATGATAATTCTCTTACCAAACTTTTACGGGTGGGAGAATGAGGACCCCTATAAGCACATGGGAGTACGAGGATATTTGTGGGACTTTTGAACAACAACGATGCATACCCGAGCTAATAAGACTCAAATTGTTCATTTTTTCTCTCAAGGATAGGGCTAAAGATTGGTTAGTGACTCTTCTTCCGAACTCCATAGGCTCATGGTCGGAACTTCAAAAGCAATTCTACAAGGAGCACTTTCCCATTTACAAGACATAGGCATTGATAAAAACAAATCCAAAATTTTTCCCAAGGAGAACATGAAACGTTTGCCGAATGTTGGTTGAGATTCAAAGATCTCCTCTGAAAATGCCCTTATCATAGTTTTGACAAGTTTCATCAAATTTCCATTTGTTATGGGGGGTTAAACCCTTATACCAAACATTTAATCGAAACCATGTGTTTCGGGAGTTTCTTGACTCTTGAGGCCGAGCAAGCCGAAGCTCCTCTTGAATATATTTATGAGATTTATCGGGGTTGGGATACATCCAAACCCGATGACTAAACTCCGCCAGTCACTGTAGCCCTTTTAAGTCAAAATCTCTATCAAGTGTCGAATAAGGCAGACCCCAGTTGTCAACTCGCGAGAAAAGTGGAAGCCTTGAAATCCCAAAAGGTCACCGAGTCCACCACTCCTATCTCGATTCTTGCACCGATCAATCTGTCACATTGCTACCTTTGTTCTGATCTGGAGCACTCAACAAACGAGTGCCCCATCCTTCCTATTCTTCATAGCAAAGATTTAGAGCAAGCATGTGCACTTGGGATGAATATTAGGCCCATATATAATCTCTCTCAAAATGATGCCTACAATCCTCCATGGAGGTGGAGTGCACCAGGACACAACTACCACAAAACAAAGGGGTGATTGGAGCACCCAACGGTCCTCTACAACCATATTTCCAGCATCAACCACCTCTACCACCTTATGCACCTCCAAACTTTGGTCCACCCGCACCTCAACCTCAAGGACCCCCTTTCGTTCAAAATCAAGAGGCACCCCATCCTCCAACCCCTTATGTGTCCCCTCACAAGAAAAACTACGAGGACCCTAACCACGGTATGTCCTAAAGAATGAGCTAACTCGAACAATCCGTACAAGCAATGCAATCGTTGCACGCTCAATCCATGCAAGCTCTACAAGCTCAATTGGCTCAATTACTTCGAAATCAACAAGTTGTGGATAAGGGAAGCTTCTTGCACAACCATTTCAAAATCCTAAGGGACAAATAAATAGTGTGGCCTCAAATTCCAATAGCCCCATTGAGCATTTAAAAGGAATTACCACTCTTTGAAGTGGTAAAATTGTGGGCAATAAGGCCCAAAAGCCTCCTCAAGAACCAAAAATTAGCAATAACTGTGGATACCGCTTTTGGACCCACTTTTAAAATGTAAAGAGTTGCCACTTAATTTTTAAAAAGAAAATTAAGAAACCATTTTAAAAGCAAACTGATCTTTTGGGAAACAAAATATAAACTGGGTCCGGGGATTATGGAATGAAAGGGGAAGGAGCATGGCAGACTAAAACACCCCCTCTCATCCTATCTCGTGATAGGCCTCTACTCAACATCCTTTTTAATCAAATTATTAATCTAAGCATGCCCTCAACTAATACATATATATATAAGTATACATAGCACAAGCATGTCAAAAGGGTGCAAAATTGCTAACGATAAAAGGCATACAAAATCACATAGTTTAATTAGCAAGCAAAATGATATGCAATAAGAACAAAATAACTTACCCGGGATCCAGCCGCAAAATTGGAAATGTGCAATGCACACAAAATAGAAATCCTAAGAAAAGGGTCTCTAATCACATATATATACATAAGGCAAGACCTAATTCTAAAGTGTCGCACATAGAGGCGAAAATCAATTAAAATCAAAGAATGAAATTAACTAGAGAGGTTGAGAAATCGTACCTCAATGGCGCTACAAAACAAAGGGTTAGTCTACATGCCTTGATCAAGAGATAATATTGAATAACATCCCTAAACTTCTAGCTTAATTCTATCAAGCATACAAAGAATTGACATAACCATGAATTCCTTCTAACTAGTTGGAAGCACAACATCTCTATAGATATACAAGTCTCAGCTAGGAGCCAATGTAATTTCAATGTAGAGATGGTATAATCCCAATATGATTACAAGGAACTCACAACTAGGTTCAATTAAATGCAACTTAACCCAATGCAAAATAAGTCCTAATTACAAGTATCAACATACATGGATGAATGCATGGACATGAACCAGAATGAGATATGAACTTATTCATTGATTTGGATCATTTAGCCTCTGGATCTCAGCTTAATTGACATTGTTTAAGACATGGTTTAAATCTTAGGACATTAGGAGTCCATTAGATTAGAGTTATTCAAGTTTTATCAAAATGGTGATAGAATTGTAAGAATTACAAAGAACAGACCAGATTTTCAAAAATAGAAATAAAATACTCTCAACGGTTGGATCTTAATGATTTTTGAATATGTTATGCCTCTGTGAGTCGAGTTTCTAACTCAAAAAGAAAATCAAAGATCCAACGGTCTGAACTCCAAGAATTGGACCATAACCAAACCTCACTCAGAAATTTTCAACTCTCTGTCGAGAGTTTTTGTGCGATTTTCTAAAAATAGTAAAAAAAAATCAGAATCACTTTGATCTTTTTAGGGTATCTTGCTAATACCTTAATCTTCATGGAAAAATTTATTTTAGGCCAATAGAAGTTGATTAAGGTTCTGATTTATCAAGCTTAAAACGGACTCACTGCTCTGATTTTCTGGACAGAGAACAACCTACCCATAAATCATAAGACCAAACCATTCTAGGCATATAATTTCATCAAAAAAAAAATCTCAAAGCTACTCATATGAGTTATGAATGTCCTCCAATTGGTCTCACTCAATTCACATGGACCATGATTTAATAAAAAAATCCTTGATCTCAGTGAATTTATGAGTTCACTGCACCAATATTGACTTGATATTTATAGGAATCTATCAAATCAAATCCCTTTCTCATAATTGATGATCCTTGAGGGATATTACTCACTATATCTCACTCTCGTCTCAAATTAATGGTCCTTGGAGGCTAGGATATGACTCTAAACCATATTAACCTCATAGAATATAGGAATAACTCTAAGAGATTCAATTTGAAGGACTTAAATTATGGTTCAAAACTTAAATTCAACAAAATCGTGTGAATGTAACCATAACCCATCTTGGACCCCATATAAATCATAAGATCACAAGGGATTAGTGGATCCAATTCAAAAAGGGACCCAAGGAGATATTGAAAATCTCATAGATCCATGAAAAAATAAAAAAAAGTGATGATATCAAGGTTTATTTCAAAAAATTCAAGCCAAAGCTCTTTTATCCTTAAATCCAAAGCTCTTTTATATCCAAATTAATGAAGACAAACATGGATTCAATCACATTTCTATGTGGTGTGTGATGAAATGAGATGGAAGAGACTTTTTGAAAATGTGTAGAAGTCCTAATTCTTTGAATTGTGATTGAATCTATTCCTAACTCTAGGTAAGATTAGAGGTTACCTCTTACAACCTCAGGGATTATTTCTTTGTTCTTGTGAAGATCTTCCAAATTCTTCAATTCTCCTTTCAAATTCTTCAAAGAACTTCTTCAAACATCTCTTGTTTCTTCTTAATTCCCTCTCTCTATCTATGTCTCTAGTATATATCTAAGAATATTCAAGCTCTCCCCTATAATGAAGATAGAGGCCTGCTTATATAGACCTCTCCCATGGGGTCAATTGGGTAAATTCGGATGAAAATCCATGCTCAAAGATTTCTTCTAGAATATATGAGAAAAATAGACTATTACAGAGCACGGTACTCGACGAGTTGTCTGCGGTACTCACTGAATGCCGTTCCGACACTCACTAAGTGCCGAGCGGCACTCACTGAATGCCGAGAGAGTGCCGCCGGCTTTGTCGCGTGCCGCGGCTAACTGAATCCCACTTTTTATTTATTTATTTTTCAAAACATACTCTTGATTTACTTATACTAATATTATACTTTAGAATGATATACTTAAACTATACTTTTACTAGTATACCCTTAAATAGATTATATATATTACTTATACTTATGAAGAAAAAAAACCCTTCTTTGTTTTGTTTTTTTTTTTCTTTATTTTTTTGTTTGAAATTCTTCTACTATCACCTTCCCTCTACTTTCCTCAAAATTCACACATATATTTCAATTTTGGAATTAATTTCCACACTGTCTTTCTCACTTTTTATTTTGATACTCAGGCCTTCCGAACATCCAATTCTCTCTCCCTTTATCTTAATTTGAAAATTTAATCTGAAGAATTCTTTTGGAGGACTTAAATCATTTGGAAAATCTTTGAATTCCTTCGGTCATTGTCATCATCGGTCTTCAAAGGTAACCATCCCTTGGATTTGACGGTTGGTCAAAATTGCGGTGTCTATAGTTTGCCCCTATTCGGCAGAGCTTGTAAAGTGACACGTATTACAAGTGAATGTCCAATCCTGCGTGAAGACAAGCCTTTGACCAAGTTGCCAAATTCAGGTAAGAACAAAGTGCGTCGCAAAAACAAACGCAAAGTGGTCAGTGTTGGTCGTGCCCATCAATGAGCTGCCTACGTATCCCACCGGGAATCAGACCAGGGCGTAGTTAGAGTAGGGGACAACAACTAAGCACAAATAACCACATGAATGGATGCACCTATCCTATCATGATGCACGTGCTCAACCAATCTCATGTTCTATGCTTTTAAATATGACAACTCGGAATCACAATGCACCCCTAAATGGTAAGGGCACGTTCTACCCCTTAAATTTCGTATTCTGATGCCATCCTATTCCAGGAAGGCTATGGTTGATATAGATCTTAATTCTCTGATGTTTTCCAAGGGTTAACTGATCAAATGAGATGCGCTTCGCACCTTGTACTCTGGTGTTGAATCAGGAGTACGCTGATTGAAAGTCTAAGATGCGCTTCACTCCTTATACTCCGGTGTCTTGTGTGAGAAAGTCAGAATCGCTTCCAGATTTAATGACCCCAAATTGATATAGGCTGCGATCGATGTCTTATGCCAAAATCGAGAATTTGATTGGTGAGTTACAGGCTGCAATAGATGGCTTATAACAAGATAGAGGATTTGATCGGTGACTTATAGGCTATAATAGACGGCTTACGCCAAGACCGAGGATTTGATCAGTGACATATCATATGCGATAGATGACTTATACCAAGACTGAGAATTTTGATCGGTGACTTGTAGGCTGCGATAGATGACTTATACCAAGATCGAGGATTTTGATCGGTGACTTATAGGATGCGATAGATGACTTATACCAATACCCAAAATTTGATCGGTGAGTTATAGGCTACGATAGACGACTTATACCAAGACTGAGGATTTTGATCAGTGACTTATAGGATGTGATAGACAACTTATAGCAAGATCGAGGATTGTAATCAGTAACTCATAGCCTGCGATAGACGACTTATACCAAGACTGAGAATTTTGATCGGTGACTTATAGGCTACGATAGACGACTTATACCAAGATCGAGGATTTGATAGGTGACTTATAGGCTGCGATAGACGGCTTACGCCAAGACCGAGGATTTGATCGGTGACTTATAGGCTACGATAGATGACTTATGCCAAGACCAAGGATTTTGATTGGTGACTTATAGGATGCGATAGACGACTTTTACCAAGACCGAGGATTGTAATCGGTAACTCATAGGCTGCGATAGATGACTTATACCAAGATCGGGAATTTTGATCAGTGACTTATAGGCTGGGATAGATGACTTATGCCAAGACCAATGATTTGATAGGTGACTTATAGGCTGTGATAGATGGCTTACGCCAAGACCGAGGATTTGATCGGTGCTGGTCTAGCCCAAAAGATTTGATTGGAGCTATTCTATCTCAAAATGGTTTTTATGTGTTCCGAATTCATGCTTTTTCCAAAAAATATTTTGATAGATTAGTCGCCATGAGTAGCAGTTTGGGTGATTCGAGCAAGAAGAGGAAGAAGTACAAGCCAGTTCCTTATGACAACCTCGCTTTTCTGCTCACTGATTTCCCTTTTGACTTAAGGAAAAGGCTTTTGGTACATCCGATGGTTAGCTTATACGGTTTGAAGCTTGATCTGCTGAGGAAATTTACCTGATTTGTTCTTTCTGAGAGTATTACTCGATTTCTATTCAATTTCCTTGGTAGAGCAGGATCTGACTTCCTAACCTCCATGATATTACCCTTCTTTCAAAATCTCCAATTCTTGCCGATCTATATAAGGGATGTATTTATCGGATTTTAAGAAGGTGGACTCAAACTGAGTAGAGACACATACATTTTTCAAATATTGTGATCAATTCTGCTTTCTTTTCTTTGTGCTTTTCTGATTAATTTAAGAAAATTATCGTCTCATAGTTTTTTTTTGTACCTTCCTTTACGACTAACTTTACGATAATGAATAATTCTTCCTTTTATGTTTCTTTCCATCTTAAATCAATTTTAGATTTTATGCATGAAAACTTCAGCTCTTAACCTCAAGAATTTTTAGGATGTCCAAACTTGATCTTTAATTAGAAAGCTGATAAACCCAGAGATATCTTATTCTGATAGGGGGCTTGGAAATGGTAGGTAAACGAAGTTTGCCCCTAGTTTGAGGGAGGTGATGCGGCCTTTTGGCAAATGATAATTTACCCCTAGTTTTCAAGGTAATTTCATGAATTGGTTGAGTTTCTTCTCTGGACCGAGGGCCTTGGGAGGCCCGCCTACTTATCCTCGAATGGGCATCAGGTCCTATATGGTTTGATCTTTATTGAGTGAAATATGGCAAGAATTACTTTGAGAATCTTCTCCATTTCCTAAGTCAATTGCCAAGGTTTCCTCAATGATTTGCATGCAGTTTCATTTTCTTTTTCACAGTTATTATAATGATTAAGCGCAATCAAGTAAGCAGAATCAATCACATTTTCTTTGATAATATAAAATTAAAAAGTTTGGCTCATACTTTGCCATTACAGACTTTCGAGGGAGGGGAACTTTATCACTAGACTGGAGGACCTATTGGCAAATCCTTTGGTTCTGTCTCTCCACCATTTCCTGCCTTCACCTCACTTGCTTTATTTCCCTTGATCTCTTCCTCCAATATTTCTCCCATCTGGCCTTTCCCAGTATCCACTTCTATGATTTTCTTTAGACCACTCTCCTCAATCTTTCTACCTTCTTTATTAAAAAGATTCCTCATAGCTAGACCATCCAGTGTACAATCTTGGACAGAAATTGGTTATGTGGGCGCTTGTAGGTATGGATGATCATAGTCAGTGAGTTCATGTAGAGAAGAGATCTCAAACCCTTGCTCCAAGTAATTATCTTTGTAGTCCACCCATGGCTCTAGAAGGCCACAGTAGGGAAAATCTCCTCCTTTCTCGATTTTATGTAACGCTTGACCTTCTTCCCTATTTCTCTTGAAATCCTTCTCTTTTCCTTTTTCTGAATTGCCCTCCTCCAATTCATGAGGCTTAGCATGATTGATTACTTTTCTAGCTTTTCCTTCTTCTTCTTCTTCAGACCACAGGCCATCAGTGTGACTAAACACCTCCTCCTCCCTCCAAATGGAGTCATCACCAGGATTATTGGGATCCTACCAATTGATTTGGAGGATTTCATTGTCTATGTCGTCCTCAAATACCTATTCTTCCTCTCCTCCTACTAACCATTCTTCTTCCTCGACTCCTATAAGACATATTGATCGGGAGAGAACAAATCTTATTTATACGCCTTAACACGCGTTTGTTAGTACCTTTTTATCCTATTTTTGTGTATTTTTACTTCGTTTTCTATTTTCTGTTAGTTTTTGGAAGAAATCAAGTAAAGCAAGTTAAATTAGGTGAAAAAGCAGAGGAAAAGAACCAAGAAAATCAACATTGCGCGCACGCCCTGCTTGCGCGAAAATCCCAAAATCGCTCGCGCGACATCCCAATATCGCGCTTGCGCGGCCCGCGCGCGCGACATGTGTTAAAATGGAACTTGTGTATTTCACTCTACTGATGATTCCTACGTGAACGAAACTGCCTAATTACGTCCAGATTGCAAAATAAAGCAGTTTTAGTACAATTCGGGTTAAAAAAGTTTCCAAAACTTGCCTAAAATTTATATATACCCTATTTTACTTCAATTTAGGGGTTGGTCATTAATAGACACATCATATATACAACCATATATACACACTTTTAGCCATTGAAGGGAGGGAAGCAAAGAGAAGAAGAAGAAGAAGAAGAAGACCAAGGATTTCCATGGCCTCCTCCATCAACTACTTGCAATCCGCCGCTTCTATGGACAACTAGACTCTAGATCTAGGGTTTCAATGAAACCCTAGGCAAGTAATAGGGTGTATCTTATATTTTTCTTTTAGTTTTATTATGTATGGATGATAGTTACATGTTGCGAGGATTTTTATAAATAAATCAAACTTCTATTGATTGAATCGTTACTTTCAAAATCTATTCTTGTCTTAGATCTATTTTAACTGTGATGTGCTCAATGATCTATATTTGCTGTGCTTGTATAGATTGTTTACATGTAATGGTGCTTAAATTGAATTGTGCTATCAAGTATCCGAATAGTCCATGCCTAGATTAGACGGATTATACCACAACCCTAGTTTAGTGTGGGATAATTCGTGCTAACCGAAGATGGATTATGTTGGTGCTTGAACCATAGTTATTTTCTTGACGGATGAATTGGGCTTGTAGCTACAATTCCCCATTATCATCCAACTTAATAATCTAATTGAATGCATAAATATTCCTATTATGAAGCTATTGGTGGATTTGCAATCCTAGGTTCCTTTAAACATATTTATAAAAACACTTTTAAATCGCTTTCATAATTTAGATTTAATTTCATTAGTTTCAGTAATTTAATTATAATTCAAACCAAAATATGTTTTTCTTAATTAATTAGATTTAGGTTTTAAAATTAAAGCACTGTAGTATTTTAATCCCTATGGGTTCGACCTTTACTTCCACACTACAAATCTTTTGAACGTAAAGCACAAATAAGTATACTTTTTATATCTTGATTTTGACAACATCAATTTTTGGTGTCGTTGCAGGGGGATTGCAAATTACTACCTTTAGTTTTAGAATCTTAGTTTAGTTAATTCGTAAATATTAGATTAGGTTTTCTTTTTCTTATTTTTCGTTTTATTTTGAGTCACTAACTTTTCTTTTTATTTTGGTGTTTCTCGAGTCATCAAATTCTAACGTTTCTGAGTGGAATAGCTAATCGCATCAAAGGAGCTTACGCGAAAAAAAAATATATAAATAAAATAAAATAAATCGCTTCCTTTAAATTCACTTCAAACCACTGTAAGTCAGGCGCTCTGACGCACTATTTGCATTAGTTTAGGAGTGATTATTCACGTGCATTAGCTAGGAAACCCGGGGCGCTGGGCTTGACGAGGTCATTGCATACAGGATAATATTCATGTATCATAGTAGTACTGTGTGCTTGCTTGTTGCTTACTTGCGTGATTATTTTTTTGTTTTTGTTTTCGTCAGTCTTTATTTTAGTTTATTTTTCTTTTAGTTTATGTTTGGTACGCGTTCTAGTAAACCGGAATTATTTTCTATCGATCCTGAGCTTGAACGTACCCTAAGAGTTAATCGGACTCCTCAACCGTCATCGCTCTTTCAGGCAAAAATTCAAAGTACACTTAAAAGGTTAAGAAAAACTCGATTTATTAACATAAAACCTATTCCAATGGCCGACATTGGAAATAATCAAAACAATGGAAATAACAATAATAACCCTAATATACCGCCACCTCCTCCGCTTAAAGATTATTTTATTCCTACGACTTACACGCCTCAAGCAGGTATCGAATTACCGGAGGTGACGACATCTCACTTTGAGATAAAGTCATCTACCATCTCGCTATTGCCTTCTTTCCATGGCTGAATTAAAGAAAACCCTTATCATCACTTGGGTGATTTTCAAGATTTTTGCTCTACTTTAAAAATCCAACACCTAACTGATGATGAGTTGAAATTGCGCCTCTTCCCGTTTTCATTGAAATACAAAGCTAAGTATTGGCTCCAATCTTTGGAGCCAACACTATAAAAACATGGGAAGCATTACATACGGCGTTTTTACAAAAGTTTTTCCCAATCACAAGAACTAATCAGATAATAAAATCAATAACAAACTTTGTGATGCAAGATGGGGAAACGCTTTACGACACTTGGGAACAATTTAAAGAATTGTTACGCTCATGCCCACATCATCAGGTTCCCAAGTGGCAATTGGTTCAGATCTTCTACGAGGGACTAGTTCCCTCACTACGTAATACCGTCGATGCCGTTTGTGCGGGTACCTTTCTACACAAAAGCACCGACGAGGCCTGGAAATTTTTTTAAACTTTGAGCGAGAATTCGATGCACTAAGCGGTGTCTGTCCGTCCTGAGGGGTACCTTCAACCTAAGTGAGAGGTGAAAGTTGAGTAGAGTCAGTCAATTGAAATACAAGAATTATATAGAAAACTTGACCAACTTATGAGGATGGGGAATAGGTCCAATCCACCCTCTTCAGAAGTATGTGCATTATGTTCTGAGCCGTCTCATAATATCTTTGCATGTCCTTCTGCATCTCAATTCCCGGAGTTTGTTGAGCAATACGTTAATTCTATGCAATAATTCCCGCAAAATAACTATAATCCTATGTCGAACAATTTTCCTAATACTTATCGACCCCAATATCAACAAAGTCAATACCAACAACCCCCTCCTAATCCTAACCTTCCACGGGTTAACACTTTCGAGGAGAAGGTGTTGTCTTCCCTTAAAAACATAGAAACGCAAGTCCAAGCACAAGCACAAATAGTGCACTCTCATACACAATCCATTGCAAAGCTTGAATCCCAAATGGGACAAATAGCTACTGCGGTGAGTCGTAGAAACGAGGGGAAGTTGCCTGCACAAACTGTTCAAAACCCTAAGGGACAATACGAAAAGGGGGGTCGAGTGAGAGCGTGAATGCTGTTTTGACTAGGACGACTACTCGTGATGAGGAAGTTGTTGTAATTCCGGATGAGGTTGAGAAAGATAAAAATATAAATTTGAATAAGGAAAAGGGTGAGGACATGAGTAGGAAGAGAAAAGAAAATGAACCGGTCCCAACGAATTATATTCCGAGAATGCCATATCCGCCAAATGTTTAGGAACCGTCTAATTTTTCCAAGAAAAAGTCAAAAACTGAAGATATACTCGAGGTGTTTAAACAAGTCAAAATTAATATTCCATTCCTCGATGCTATTAAGCAAATTCCCTCTTACGCTAAATGTTTAAAAGACTTATGCACTCAAAAACGCAAAATACGTAGTCATACTCCGAAAAAGGTCTTCCTTATGGAAAAAGTAAGTTCTATATTTCAACACTCACCTCCAAAGTATAAGGATCCTGGTACGCCAACTATTTCATGTGTCATAGGTGACACTGTAATCCATAGGGCTCTCCTTGACTTAGGAGCTAGTGTCAATCTCTTGCCTTATCATGTTTACAAACAACTAGGACTGGGTGAACTTAAGCCTACAGCCGCTACTATTTAATTAGCGGATTGTTCCATCAAAGTACCTAGAGGTATCATCGAGGACGTTCTTGTTAAAGTTGATAAATGTTATTACCCTGTTGACTTCATGGTCCTTGACACTGAACCGGTACTAGATGCTAGGAAACACACGCCTGTCATTCTAGGTCGTCCGTTCTTAGCCACGGCTAATGCTCGTGTCAATTGTCGAACGGGGGTGATGAAAGTGTCGTTTGCAAACATGAATCTAAAATTAAATGTTTTTAACGCTATTGATCAACCTCCTAAAGACGACGATTACCTATGTGAGGTGGAATGTGAGGCAAGACGGAATATTGAGCCTAACAAAGAACTGAATATGGGTGAGGAAAATAATATAGTTGGTAATGAGCGGATGAATTCGACTAACCCGGATCCGAATGAAGAATTTACTCGGAAGGTGAGAAATCGATGTGAACATAATCAGGATGAACCGTTCAATGAATTAATACAAAGCGATATGCTTTCTGCTTACCACCGGACTCTTCCTGATATCCTTAGGGGTACAAAGTCCTAGTTTCAGCCTCCATATGTCCTGAGCTAGAACGGTCTAGCTAAAGACGCAAAAGATAGCGCTTCTTGGGAAGCAACCCAAACTTTATTTCGTCAGTTTCTCTTATTTTTTTATTGTTTTTGGTCAATTTTGAGTCCTTTTTGAGTTTTCTGAACAGGTTTGGGGGTCGGAGTAAAATTATTTTGTACTCATTTACATTAAAATAAAAAAAAAGAGGAAAAGACCAAAGTCGCGCGCGCAACCCGCTCCTGCAACATTTCGCTTGCGCAGTCCGCTCGCGCGAGATTCCCCCATAGACAAATTTTTCAAGTTTTTTTATATATAGCCTCAGTATCTATTCGCGCGCGCGTGGGGTTCGATCGCGCGATTCTGGCACTTAGAAATTTTTCTAAATAAAATAAATAACAGGCCACAGGTTTACCTCGCGGAGGAATTCGCGCGAGTGAGGGTCGCTCGCACGTTCCGCTCGCGCGAGGTGGAGATTTCTCAAATTTTCTTTTTGTTATTTGACCTTCTGTTTCCAAAACCTATCTAGTTGTTTTTCATCTCTATTTTTTCTTTTCAGTTCTTTTCGTTTAAGTTTATCTTGGTTTCCATAGTTCTACTTTTGTTTTTCTTTATTTCCATAACATTCTTTTAATTCTAGTTTAGTTTTTATTGATTAATAAATGAATAAATAAAAAAAAACATATGTATTATGAATTAGCTTTTATTATTTATTTGTTTGTTTAATTTTCTTTTGTTAAGTATTAACAGGTGAAATAGTGCTCCATTTGGAGTAATTGAACTTTGATTCCATATCTTTATACATTAAACTGTTTGTGATTGTCGAGATCAAGGTATTATCGTTCCTTTCTTACCTACTCTCCTTTCTTTCGTTTTATTGTTTCATTAGGGACAGTCAACGGTTTAGGTTTGGGGGTATGCACGCACATGCACATTTTTATGCACTAATTTTTTAAAATTTTCGATAATTGTGCTTAAATAAACGATGTTACCAACGTTTTTGCAATATAAATTTGATACTTCTTGTTATGTAACTTAGATTGTTATAGAATGGTAAGCAAGAAAAGATGTGGTTAAACATTAGCTGAAGATGCGACGTTTAAGTCATGTATCGTTTGAATTGTAGTTTTATACAATAGTTTTGGACATAAACTTATGCACTGCACGTAGTCTCTTGAATACATGTTTGGTGTGAATTATAATATGATTCAGATTTCTATATAACACAAGGTGGAGACTAAACCCGATAAGATTTTGAGCCTATCACTGTATTTGTCGAATTTCATTTGGAATATCGCATTAACTTGTTGTTAGTCTCATTATTCTTGTTTTGGTTGATAGTCAAGTTAAAATATTTGTTACCATGCTAAATAATCTTCCATCGTAAATGTTGAAGAATCATATAACCATAGGACATGATTATAGGCCCTCTTTGTTCCCCACTATCCAGAAAAATGATAAAAATTTCCTTAGTTCTCCCTTTGAGTCGTTAAAATGCCCTTTTCCCTTAATCACCATTATCTTTGTTTTTACTCCAACTTGACCAACTTGGAGTTTACCATTGAGAGATTCGTCAACTTTTAATGGTATTGAGGTGATATGTCGATTAAGAAGAAGAAGAGAACAAGATGATGTTTGGGGTGGTTGCCTTGTTATATATTGAATGTTTGTTTCAAAAGCAAGGAGGAGGAAAAGAATAGAGAAAAAAAAAAGAAGATGGTTGAAAGAAAAAGAAACAGAAGGAGAAAAAAATTGAAATGAATGAAAAGAATAGAATGAAAAGATGAATGTGGTAGAAGAGACGAATGAAAAAAATCGTACATGCCTTACAATGCCATTCTAAAACTACCTGATAAATCCTTTCTATCCCCTCTCATTACTCGAGCCACATTATAACCTTTGAAAAGTCCTATTTGATCCTAGAAATATGGTTTGGATATGAAAACAATGGGAAGGGGATTAAAACATGGCAATGATTAATTTTTCTTGATTGTTGGAATCCTATCCATGAGACTACTGTTCTTTCATGTCATGCGTCTTTTCCGAGTCATATGTGAGCAGTTCTTGTTTTGAAAATATATTTTCTTTACTCACATATTTTAGAAAATTACACCTGGTTCTGAGTGTTTCATTTGAAAGTGTAATTAACATTGTGAGATTCGTAGTCGAAACATAGTAAATGGTTATCTGAAGTATATTTCATGTTCATGACATACACGTGTTCATTTGACTAACATATCACACACGTGCAATTTTATGAGAAACTCTACTGATTTATACGATGCATGTGCTTGAGATTATTTTTCATGATGTAGGTAGACGTTTGGTTACGTTTCTTCTTGTTCGTTATTCTATTTCAAATCATTGTTTTATAATAAGGAAGTATTGAATATTATGTTTTTTGTTTTTAATAAAACTTTTTAAATTTATAAGTTAATAAAGATGGTTGTGGGTGCCGTGTTGACGAGAACCCTCACGAGACTTCACTCGTCCCACTAGGGACACCTAGAGGTTTAAAAGGCTTTTTGCATACGCTAAATGCAATCGCGATGCATGCAAAAATGGAGTAGCATGTTATTAGAATTTTTATTTTTATTTTAGTTTTGCTCGAGGACTAGCAAAATGTAGGTTTGGGGGTGTGATCGGGAGAACAAATCCTATTTATACGCCTTAACACGCGTTTGTTAGTACCTTTTTATCCTGTTTTTGTATATTTTTTACTTCGTTTTCTATTTTCTGACAGGTTTAGGAAGAAATCAAGTAAACCAAGTTAAATGGGGTGAAAAAGCAGAGCAAAAGAAGCAAGAAACTCCACATCGCGTGCGCGGCCTGCTCGCACGAAAATCCTGAAATCGCTCGAGCGATCCGCTCGCGTGACATCGCACTATCGAGCTCGCGCAGCCCGCGCGCGCGACATGTGTAAAAATAGAACTTGCGTATTTCACTCTACTGATGATTCCTACGCGAACGAAACTACCTAATTACGTCCAGATTGCAAATTAAAGCAGTTTTAGTATAATTCGGGTTAGAAAAGCTTCCAAAACTTGCCTAAAATCTATATATACCCTATTTTACTTCAATTTAGGGGTTGGTCATTAATAGACACATCATATATACAACCATATATACACACTTTCAGCCATTGAAGGGAGGGAAGCAAACAGAAGAAGAAGAAGACTAAGAATTTCCATGGCCTCCTCCATCAACTACTTGCCATCCGCCGCTTCTATGGACAACTAGACTCTAGATCTAGGGTTTCAATGAAACCCTAGCCAAGTAATAGGGTGTATCTTATGCTTTTCTTTTAGTTTTATTATGTATGGATGACAGTTACATGTTGCGAGGATTTTTATAAATAAATCAAACTTCTATTGATTAAATTGTTACTTTCAAAATCTATTCTTATCTTAGTTCTATTTTGACTGTGATGTGCTCAATGATCTATATTTGCTGTGCTTTTATGGATTATTTACATATAATGGTGCTTAAATTGAATTGTGCTATCAAGTATCCGAATAGTCCATGCCTAGATTAGACGGATTATACCACAACCCTAGTTTAGTGTGGGATAATTTGTGCTAACCGAAGATGGATTATGTTGGTGCTTGAACCATAGTTATTTTCTTGACAGAGGAATTGGGCTTGTAGCTACAATTCCCCATTATCATCCAACTTAATAATCTAATTGAATGCATAAATATTCTTATTATGAAGCTAGTGGTGGATTTGCAATCCTAGGTTCCTTTAAAGATATTTATAAAAACACTTTTAAATCACTTTCATAATTTAGATTTAATTTCATTAGTTTCAGTATTTTAATTATAATTCAAATCAAAATATGTTTTTCTTAATTGATTAGATTTAGGTTTTAAAATTAAAGGGCTGTAGTATTTCAATCTCTGTGGGTTCGACCTTTACTTTCACACTACAAATCTTTTGAAAGTAAAGCACAAATAAGCATACTTTTTATATCTTGATTTTGACATATATCCTGATCCTCTAGAATTTTGTAAGGTTTAGTAGTCTCCCCTATTGCTGCGATTAACAAACGGATCGAAGACTTTCTTCTTATCATCCAAAAGATTGATGTTTTGCAACGGTGGTACAACATGATGGTTGTGGAGTGGGTTTCGGGTCACATTCGGTCGATATATTAGTGGAGGGGAAATGATTTTGTCATCAATTAAATTTTGTACTTCATGCCTTAGCCTCATACATCGATCTATTGCATGGCCATGAGCTTGATAAAACTCGTAGTAGAGATTTGTATTGAAGCCCAACAGGAGTGCATCAAGCATTGGTCTTGGTACTAACGGCTTTATATATCCCTTTTCCATTAGCCGCTTAAGAGTGGTGGTCAGAGAAATCCCTAATTTTGTGAAGCGACGAGGCTATCCCCCCATCCTTGGTCTCGACACACTCCCATTCTTCGCAAAATTCTGCCCTTGGCTTAGAACATTAATATCACTTGTCACCTGATTTCCCGTATTTCCTCCATAAAATAGTCTTTTAGAGCGATGCCCCAGGGACTCTTCCTTCTTGATCTTTCCGTCTTTGTTTGCATCTTCTATCCTTGTTCCGATCTCAAACAATTCTATGAAGGTGTGGATGCATTGATACATGAGCTTCTCTTGATAGACACTTTTCATATTCCTTATTATTATCTGGATCGGTTCTTTCTCCTAGGGTCATTGGGTCATTTTTGTGGCCTTTCCCCTCCAACTTGCCAAAAATTCAGCAAACAAATCTTTATTCTCTTGCATAGTCGTCTCTAGGTCCCTCACAGTTACATCGAGTTCTAGATTTTATTCATACTGGGTGACAAAAGCTTTTACAACCTCTTCCCACATACAGGTTTTGCTTAGCTCCATAGCGAAATACTAGGACAAGGCTGCCCCAGTCAAAGTTTGTTAAAATAGCATGGCCATCATGGCAGGACTCAGGCCACTTGGCTGAAAAGCCCCAATGCACATCCTTACGTGGTTTTTGGGATAGCTAGAACAATCAAAATTATCAATCTTGGGCATCTTGAAACCAACTGGTAGTTTTTCTCGGGTGTCCTAAAATAATCCCTCCAACTCTAGGAGATAACAGTCAACCCCATTGGATTTGCAGACGACTTTCTTCTACAAGAGAGGTAGAAGCCCTATCCTATTCCTATTCAGGAATATTGGGCTTCCCCACCCCCCTCCTTTAGCTTAGTAAAGCAATTTCATCTCGATATGCTCTTTCTCAGTCTTTTCAACTTTCTATCTTTCTGCCTTATTTGCACCAGTTCTGGGTTGTTCCAAATCCTCATACCAATCATCTTTCCCATCTCGAGTAGCAGGCGGAGGATCAAGTATTGGTGGATCAACTGCAGGCCTTTAGCGGGTCAGTGTTTCTAGCATTATCATCATTTGATCCATTCTCTCTTTTAGTTGCGCTATTTCTATGGCATGTTGTCCCTGATCCAATTCTTCTTCTGGCTCCCTTGTCACTAATCTCGCACTTGAATCCCTGACCCAAGCTGTGCTCGTAGCTGATTCTATCTTTCACCTACAACCATGTTTCATTTTTAAATATTTTGATTGATTTTTAAATGACCTTATTTTTCATTTATTATAAAAAAAAATGCTTGATAGATTGCTCATGAATGATTTATATGTCACACGGATGCAACGTGTGTGCGCCTAATCTATATGCCTAAATAAAAGCAAATCTTAATCCTAGCATCTAAGGCACATAAGCACATAAAATCCTCATCTATTTCAAGTTTGCTAATTTCTCCTTTCATTGTGACCTTCACTACCTTTTCCAAGGGTTGGATATTAAAAAACTTATTTAAAAAGCATGGTAGGATCCTTCATATTCCTTGGATTTTTCTTTGAAGGTAAAGCATTTTTCCACAAAAGATGATATGAGTTGAAGTTTTACTTTGAAACTCATTTGACAAACATTTCTCTAGATGATGAAGTCTTTTAAGACAATTCTCACAAACTTTGATACGATGATTGGGTTTATTTTACTTTGTTCAAAAGAAAGTGGGTTTCAAGGATTTTACTTGTAAAAGTGATTTTCCAAAATACTTTGGGATATACAAAGATGGATTTGAAAACTTTTGAATAAGAAACATCACACGGTTGGGTGATTAACACACTTTTCATTAATTCGGATACTTAAAAGGAACTCACAACTAGGTTCAATTAAATGCAACTTAACCCAATGAAAAATAAGTCCTAATCACAAGTATCAACATACATGGATGAATGCATGGACATGAACAAGAATGAGATATGAACTTATTAATTGATTTGGATCATTTAGCCTCTGGATCTCAGCTTAATTGACATTATTTAAGACATGCTTTAAATCTTAGGACATTAGGAGTCCATTAGTTTAGAGTCATTAATGTTTTATCCAAACAGTGATAGAAATGTAAGAATTACAGAGAGCAGACAAGATTTTCAATAATAGAAATAAAATACTCTCAACGGTTGGATCTTAATGATTTTTGAATATGTTATGCCTCTGTGAGTTCAGTTTCTAACCCAAAAAGAAAATCAAAGATCCAATGATCTGATGTCCGAGAATAGGACCCTTGTAACGTCTATTTGGAAGATTTAGGTGTCTATCCCCGATCTGAATTTGGGCTTGAGCTTACAAATTTAAAGCACTCTGGTCCTGCTGCCACTGTCATCAACGTTTAACATGATAAAAAAGGCTATGATTGTGATCAGATCTTGGTCTATAAGATCACACCGTCTCATCTTGATCTTTCATTAGAGTCAAAAGATTGCAATCACGAGCATGTGATGTTGGAAAACATTTCTGGTGGGAGTTGTTGGGAGTATGCTCAGTGGTGTTAAAAACACTGCCAGTTCTATTGTTGGAGAACACGGGAAGAGTTTGGAAAAGGCATTTGAGATGCCAATTGATTTTGTTATCGAAAAATGCCTATTGCAGGAAATCTTGCTCTAGTATCCTTAAATTTAGGCTTCATGCAATGGAATCATGAAATATTTGTGTTCATATAGTAGCTGTTCCCCCCTTCACCCCTTGTGGCCCTTCAGTTTCTCTTATAATTTTTGGTTAATCGGTTTGCCAAAATAATGAATCGTGAATGGTGAGATTCACATTTTTTTAGAACATATATTAATAATATACGTGTATATATTGAGCAAATATAATTAAAAAAAATGCACATGTACACAACTTAAAATGAACAAGTAGACAAATTTGCACCAATTTTATGCAATATGAAGGCTCAAAATATTGAAAGTTTTTCTTTTGAAACTTCAAAAATTAAATTATGATTTGTGAATCACATTGAATCGTGAATTGTTTTGGGATGTATGAAACTGGAAGCTACTCGTGAAATGACAGACTCTAACAACCATGGTTTATTTCTCCTTTTTCTTTCAAATAAAAAAATGATATGGTCGTAGTTAAGTTCTTACTGGTGGAAGAGCAACCGCTTCATGCTTGTTATGTCTTGCACTTAACAATGCTAGATATAAGTACGTGAGCAAGCTGACTATCAAATTAATTGAAGAAAGGATTTGGTTTGCACGAACATTTGCTGGCACTGCGGCGGTACCACTTTATGGAGCTAGCAGACTGGGTAGATTTGTTTATAGTATCTCTTTCGTGTCATGTATTTCTTTCTAGTGTAAAAATTTGCAATTGATCGAAAGCTACCTCTAGTTAAAAGCAATTTACGATTGTTTCGTAATATCAGATATTGTGCCTAACGACCCTAAGCCTGACATTTCATCAACAGGTGTGGTGTGATGTGTGTGTGTAGGGGTGGGGGGTGGGTGGGTTTCTTTCTGTCGTTCCACTCCAAAGGTCAACAATTGTGATTCACTAAGTCTATGGGCACAATCAAAATCCACAACCACAATCTAAAACTATCACAATATGTCTATCTCTCTCCTAGTGGGTCCACTGACACTGTGGAGTCCACAGAGAAGAGAGAGAGAAACACTGTGATGGTTGTGAATTTTGATTGTGCCCAAAGGTTTTCTCATTGCGATAGGAGCTACAAAATCACTGTTGGACACAATAACATGTAAGTCAATTTCTTCTGGCTTTAATTTTCAATGAAACGTTCTGAAGTATCACAATATTGAACGTCATTATTTCTTAGAGTAGAAAAATAAAAAGAATAGAATAAAAGGATACTATTTTCTAGGGTTAAATACACTTGCATTATCTATGATTTTGTCAATTTTCACTTACCTTTTGTGCTTTAAGTTTGGCACCAATCCTCCTTCTGGTTCAGACTAATGTAACTGTCAGCTTTTCCATCCAATTGAAGTAAACAAGTACTAATGATCTTCTGTTCTTAACACTGTTGTGAATATTTGGGGGGTAATTTGGTTATTTCAACTTATTTTGTTAGCAATATCAACAATCACACTTTGGTTTGAACCATATGGGGAATTAGTGCCAAAATTCATAGGAGGGTAAAGATGTTCATCAGACGGTTCGATCGGGTTTTTTTTTTTTTTTTTTTTCTCATGTTTTAAAAGTCGATCGAATTGGTCGGTTTGATCAGCTTCGGTTCGTTTCTTCTGTGACAATTTTTTAATTTTATTTTTTTGAAAACTGACCAATCGATTCAATTCGGTCGGTCGGTTCTTCGATTTTTTTGCAGAGCCCTATAGGAGGGTAAGTGAAAACTGCCAAACGCACATGCGGTGTAAGTGTATTTAACCCTATTTTTTATGTTCAATTCTTTTTTTTTTTTTTTGGCTTTGGGGTAGGTGACTTTTGTCTGCACTTAGATAGAGCAAATGGTTTTTATATGGGGTAATTAGGATTTAGTCCATTTAGAGTATTTTCTTAGCATTAGGTCGAAAAAAAATATTTTTTAGGGAAAGTTCCCTCACATAGAAAACTGGGTAAAAAATCCCAACCCCTTTTTTTTTTTGGTGAAATTTCACTAAAAAATTTAGTGCAATTTCACAGAATCGTTGAATTTTTTGTTTAATTCTAACAAGAGATTTGGGTTGAGGGACTTTTCACTAAAAAAATTTTTGTTGTGTCCTTTAACCAACAGCTTTTCCTAATGGGGATTTAACACTAAATTTCTTGTTTATATTTATTTATTTATTTATTATGTATATGATATATGATACATTCAGGTATTTGGGATGTATGTAATTGTTAGAACACTAATTTGTTGAAAGAAAATTAGAAAGAAGTATATGGCTTTGAAGCACTAATTAACGTTATCTTTAAGGAGATATTTGACACCTTACTCAAAGAGCTTACAAATGGTTCGAGGCAAGTCTCCATACATAAAAAACAAATGAAATTTTACAGATAGCAATTCTAGAGAATTTATATATACATATTTTTTGAAACTGACATCGAAAGAGATGATAAAAGAGAGAAAGAAGAAGATTAATAATTCCGATATATTAATCTCATAAATGGGTACTTTATTTATAAACGCGTAAAGATGTCTTGTGAAGAGTTGTAACTCTTCAATGGTAGCAACATTTCACCAAACAAGCCTTATCAATGAAAAATACTCCCTTCATCCCATTTTAAGAGTCCTTGATGCAATATTTTGATGTTCCATTTTAAGAGTCCTCTTTCAAAAGTCAAAGTACTTAAATACACTTTCTAAGTTTGCCATTTATTGCATACAACTTTTCTCTCTCTTTCATTGATGTGACACTAGTTATTTGAATTTTAAAAAGGGCAATATTAGAGAGTTAGAAAATCTCACAAAAATCAAGATGTCCCCTTAATTAGTTGGAATTTCCACAAATGATTTATAAAATGGGACGGAGGGAGTACAACTTTACCATGATTCACTTGTTGTCTTTTATCCCATGAAAAGATGTTATCTAGTGCTTCTCACACTCTAAATGTATTAAGATCGCCATACAATTACTATCACACAACTGCACAAGTAAATACGCAAAGTGCTAAATGTGCCATTCAAAAGCCCCAAAACACGACCAACAGCTGTGTGCAATTTGGTGCTCCAGACTGCAGCACGTGGGATCTCTCTCTTTTCTCATTTATTTAATATAATCAAAAAAGTTGACTCTCATCATGCATATGCATATAATAACGATGGATTTTCATTGTTATACACACCCGTTAATGAACTAGTCCATTTTAGAGATGCTCCGTACACACACAAATATATATATATATATACGGTCCGGCTCTAGAGTGAACAGGATAGAGTGAACATACCTAGTAAACTTTTTTTTTGCCTGGGGACAGTGGGGCCGCAAGAGTCAGCGGGGCAGCCTGTAGACACCCCAATTTTGACCAAACGTCGGGTTAAGGGGAGTGTTACCTCAAAGGTCTGATAATGACAATGGCCAACTAATCTAGGGTTTCCCAAGGTGATTCAAGCTCTGCCAAAAAGCCCTTTCAATTCAAAACAAAAAGGAAAAAGAGAGAAAAAGAAAAGTAGAGTAAAACAGTACATGACAGGAGCTGCGGTAGTCTAGGATTGCCGCTGCGGCACTCTCTGGAGTGCCGGATGGCATTCTACGAATGCCGAGAATTCTAGCAAATGCCGCAAAAAAATGGATTTCTACATAAAAATGGCAGTCTGTGGAGTTGTCCGCGGCACTCCTTGAATGCCATAACGACATTCACTGAATGCCGTTACGACAATCAATGACTGCCGCGTTGGCAATCGCTAACTGCTGCTTCTATCTCAAGTGAATTTTGCGTTTTCTAGAAGACAGCTATAATACAGCACGTTTTGTACTCTCAAAGATTCTTCAAAACAAAATTCAAAGATTTTCCAGAGGATTCAAATTCTTCAAAGATTCTTCAAAACAAAATTCAAAAATCAAAGTAAAAGAGAGAGAGAGGAAAATTGGGTACTCGGGGGAAACCCGAACGTTGAAGAACATATGAGAAAATCAGTCTAAAAAAATATATATATATATATATAAATGAATTCAAAAAAGAGATAAATATAAAAGAAGTTTTCAAAAGAGAAAAAAAAGAGGAAGAAGAAGAAAAAGAAAGAAAAGGGAAAGAAATAAATAAAATGATAGTATATACCATGTATATGGGTGTATCTTAATAAAGTACACTACAAATATAAGTACATAAGTATATACTTTGCTAATAATTATGATTGTGGTAATGTATATTTTGAAAATTAAAAAGAGGGCAAAATGTTGCTAGCCCCGGCATGCGGGAAAGCCGGCGGCACTCACTGAGTGCCGCGCCGGCATTCACTGAGTGCCGCCTGGCATTCAGTGAATGCCCCCGGCAGCCATCGAGTGCCGCGTGCTGTAACAGACTGCTTTTCTCACATGTTCTAGAAGAAAACTTTGCACATGAGTTTTCACCCGAATTTACCTATTTAACCTTGAGTTGGTGGCCTATATAAACAAAAAACCTTCATCTTCATTGGGAGATACTTGAATTAAGAGAGAGAAATACAAGAGTTATATACATACATTAGAGAGAATTGAGAGAAAGAAGATAGAGTTTCTTGAAAAACTTGAAGAATTGAAGAAGAATTTGAAGATTCTTGGAAGCATTTCCCAAGGAATAGAAGTAATCTTTGAGGTCTTGGATGTAACCTCTCAATCACTTGGTAGAATTAGGCAATTCAATCACAAATTCTTAGATCTAGGACTTTTACACATTTTCAAAACCTCTCTTCCTACCATTTCATCACACACCACTTAGAATTTGTGATTGAATATCATGGTGTTTTACTAATTTGGATTCAAAATAGAGCTTTGAATTTATGAATAAAAGAGTTGTGACTTGAAATTTTCAAATAACCTTTGATTTCCTTTCTTTTGTTTATATTCTTCTCAAGAAATCTATGAGATCTTCAATATCTCATTAGATTTCTTTGAGTTTGATCCTCTAATTCCCTATGATCTTATGATTTATATGGGGATTAAAGTGGATTATGATCATCTCTAAATGTAGTTTGTTGAATTTAAGCCTTGACTCATGGTCTGAAATCTCCTCACTAAAAATCTTAAGGAATTCATGCTATATTCCATAGAGGTTTATGTAGTTGGGATGTCACTTTATCTGTAAGGACCATTAACTTGGTAGGAGAAATAATAATATGACTCTATATTCTCCAAGGACCATTAACTTGAGAGGAGAATAAGGTTTCATGGATCTATATTCCTCAAGGATCACATGTTTGAGAGAGGAATTAGATATAGATTTTCATAATTTATATTCAAAATTCATAAGATCAAGTAAGGCCTTAGGATTCTCTTGCTAGATCTCCAACTATGTGATCTATGATAGGAATTCATCAAGGTTAAATCTAGGGGTTTCTCCCTATTTCATCATTTGTCTCATTAATCATAATCAAACTTGATTCTAGCCCTTTCTAGGGTCATGGATCAAATTGATTTTAAACTATGAACATCAACTTGAAAAGGTGAAGTGAATCCATAAGCCAATTATGATCAAAGATTTTTTATAGGTCGTGATTCATTGGAAATGGATGAGACCAATTGGAGGATGTTCATAACCCATCTAAGTACCTCTGTGATTTTTGTTTTGATGAAATTCCATGCCTAAGATGGTTTGGTCTTATGATTTCCAAACATGCAACTCTCTGTCAAAAATTTCAGAACAGCAAGTCCATTTTGAAATTCATAAATCAGAACCTTAATGGAGTTTCCTGGGTCTCTAATAATTTTTTCTAAGTACCTTAATGGGTTAGGAAGATACCCTAAAAAGATCAAAGTGTTTCTCATTCATTTACTATTTTTAGAAAATCGTACCAGATCTCTGGACAAAGAGTTGCAGATTTTTGAGTGATGTCTAGTGTTTTCCATATTCCCAGAGATCTAACCGTTCAAACCTTGATTTTATTTTTGGGTTATAAACTAGACTCACAGAGGCATATCATATCCAAAAATCATTAAGATCCAACCATTGGAAGTATGGTTTTTCTACTTTTTAAAATCTGGTCTGCTCTCTGTAATTTAGGAAAAACAGTCACTATTTTTGTCTAATCTCATTGATTTTAACTTAAATGGTTCCCTAATGTCTTGGGACCCAAATCATGTTTTGAATAATGATAATTTAGCTTAAATCCAGAGGCTAAGTGATCCAAATTAGTGAATAAATCCATGTTTTATTCTTGTTCATGTTCATTCATTCATGTACATTAATGCTTATGATTAGAACTAGCTATTGAATAAAGTTGGATTTCATGCTTAATAGATCTAAGCTAGAGGATTATTATTGATTGTTTGATATCATATTATTATGTGAAGCATGTGGACTAATCTTTGTTTTGTAGCGCATTTGAGGTACAATTTCTCATCTCTTCTCCAGTTCATTTCATTTGTTGATTTTCTTGATTTTCGACTCCATGCGCGACACATTAGACTAGGTCTTGCCTTATGTGTTTGTATGCGTTAGAGACCTTTTCTTAGGTTTATTTTATATGTATGCATTGCATGTTTAAATTCGCAGCTAGATCCCGGGTAAGTTTTCTAGTTCCCTATTTGCACATCATCTTGCTTGCTATTTGAACTATGTGGCTTATGAGTGATATTTTATCGTTAGCAATCTTGCACCCTTTTCAACATGCTTGTGTAATGTATTATTTATATATATGTATTAGTTGAGGGCATGCTTAGATTAATAATTCGATTAAATAGGATGATGAGTAGAGGCCTATCACGAGATAGGATGAAAGGGGGTGTTTTAGTCCGTCGGGCTCCTTCCCCTTTCATTCCATAATCCCCGGACCCAGATTATCTTTGGTTTCGCAAAAGATCGGTTATTTTTTAAAATGGTTTCTTAATTTTCCTAAAAAAAATTAAGTGCGACTCTTCGTGTATTTGAATTTGAATTTGAAAAAATGTTTTGAAAAATTAAAATTGGGCCCAAATGCCAGTATCCACACCATGCAAAGACATCTTTGAATTAATTGAATAGATTGATTAATTGTTTGCTTTCCTCGTTACTAAGCGTGGAGCCGATGGAGACATTTTGTGGATTATTTTCATTTCCCAAATTAATTGTTAAAGTGCCTTCAATGATTTTACATGCAGATTCATTTTCTTTTTCAATTAATTGTTAAAGTGCCTCCACGATCAGTGATGAAGCATTCTTCCAGGTCCCCTGTCCGAGTAATTTCTCCCATTTCTTCTTCCTCTAGTTCTTTTTCCTGTTCTGACTTTTCTTTTTCTGCCTTTTCCTTGCTATTCACCTCTACTTTTCCCATCTTTATTCATACTTTCCCCAGTACTACCCTTTCCAACTCCTCTGTGTTCCTCTTCTAGCAGGTCTTTCATTGCCAAGGGTTCCAAAGTACACACCCAATCCTGAACGGTGGAGGATTTTGTAGGCACTTGCAGGTAAGGGTCCTTATAATTAGAGAAGTCATGTGCAAAGAAAATCTCAAATCCCGACTTCATACGTTTTTCCACTTTATCCAACCATAGCTCTGGGAAACTGCAAAATGGAAAATCCTCTCCTTCCTTGACGAAGTATCCATTAAGAGTCTTTGAGTATGGTTCTGTTGGTGCATCGGCCAATTTCTTCTTTCTCCTCATTTCTTCCTTTGTTGGCTGATATCCTAACCCACGAGTATGCGTTTGCGTGACAATGTTTGAAAACTCGGGAAATCCTTGGTGCTTCTTACCTAGACCCATCCCTGAGAAAAATCCCATCTTACTCATAATTCCTGCTACCAACGGACTTGCGTACTGATCAAAGTAAAGCGGTAAAAACTCTTTTGGCTTGCGTCTTCTATCACATTGATGAATTCGAACCTTCCCAAGCTTGTCTCTTCCTCTTGCATTTGTACTTCCAAAACTGGGGCACTGGATGAAGCCCCAGACACATGTATCCAACTATCTCCCAGAATATCGCAAACTTTATTCTTCCAAATGTACTTGACTTTCTGATGGATGGTTGACGGGATGGCACCCAAACTGTCCAGCCATGGCCTTCCAAGAAGTAGATTGAAAGATGCAGGAATATTGATGATCTAGAACTGTACCTTCTTTTCCCCGGTCCCAATAGAGAGGTTAAAAAAAATGATCCCCATAACTGCTCACTGAGTATTGTCATAGGCCCATAACTTTCTGTTCTGACGGATTCATCAAGGCCCATCCTTTTAGCTGTTCGAAATGGGGATACAGTTAATGCAGAACCGTTGTTAATGAGACAAGTGGGCAATGAATTTCCTGGACAATCGATGGTAATGCGCAACATCTTATTGTGAGCGGGTCCCCCATAAGGTAAGTGAGCTTTGGTAAACAAGATAGCGAGAGCCGAGCTTTTATTGATCGTGGCAACGAGACCTTCTGGGGTGATGTTGATGGAGACATCCGACTGATTGAGAGCATCGAGGACTGCTTGCCTATGACACTTGGAGGCAATTAATAACCCCCAACTAGTGATATTCGCTTGTGTCTTCTTCGTCTGTCTCAAGACCCTATCTTCCTCTTCTTCCTCATTCAATTTCCCTTTCCCCTTATCCAATTCCTGGCCAGGGTGATCTTCCTCAAGTTCGTGTGGTTTGAAGTGCCTTCCTGATCATGTTAAATGACTGACCTCTTCTTTAAACCAAAGATCATCCTATGCTTTAGTGACTTTCGGATTATCTTCTTCTTTCTCACTTTCATACCATCGATCCTCCTTAACATTATTGATATCCTGACTGTCATCCCCTTTATACCAAATAGAGCTATCATCTTCAAGTGCCCACCAATTCACATCGGTAGCTTTTTCTATCACTTTTCCTTTGTTTTTATCCGTTAGCTCTCCCAAAGTGCAGATGTTCGAATCTCCCGGTATCTTATAAAACTTTCTCGGGTACCCCAACTTAGTGATCAATGTTGATGGATCAAAAGAGCTTCCTTCACTTTCCAAATAGTAAACTACGGGTGGCGGCACTGCATGATGATTTGGTAGTGGATCCTTGGTGACGTTCGGCGGGTTAGTGGGTGGTTCTGATATTACATTCTTATCTATCAAATCTTAGATTTCATGTCTCAACCTCAAACATCGATCAGTTGAGTGTCCCTGCTCTTGATGGAACTTACAGTACAGATCAACTTTGAAATTTGGGGGTGGTGGATTTGGTCTCGGTCGTGGTTCCAATAGGTGAAGGTGCCCCTTTGCTAGTAGCCTATCCAGAGCGGTGGACAATGACACTCCCAAGTTTGAGAACCTCTTCAAAGGCTTATCCCCTACTCTCTTCGGGAAACTCCTGACTGTATCAAACTTCTTCTCTGGTTCACATAACACATTCACATCTGTAGGACTCGAATGACTTCTTGAATGCCCTCCTCTTGTCCCATAATTCGGACGCCTATACCTGTTCACTAGTTCTTCTCTTTTGATCAATCCTTCTTGTATCGCATGCATTTTCCTAGTTCCCACATCGAACACTTCAGCAAAGGTGTTGATGGATTGAGACCTCATCTTCTCTTTATAGACGGGCTATAGATTTTTCATCAGCATTAGGATTTGTTCCTTCTCGGTTGGCCTTTGTACCATTTTAGCTGCTTTGCCCCTTCAATGGCTCGGATATTTAGCAAAAGATTCCTTGTTCCCCTGTCGAGTAGTCTCTAGATCTCTGACGGTAACATCCAAATCCTAATTATACTTGTACTGGGCTATGAATGACTTGACAACCTCCTCCCAAATTCTTGTCTTACCAGGCTCTAATGTAAGGTACCAAGATAAGGCAGCTCTGGTTAATGTCTGTTGAAACAAAATAGCCATCATAGTCGTGCTCAAGCCACTTAGCTGAAAAGCCCCTATACACATCCTGATATGGCTACGGGGATTCCCTGTCCCATCAAATTGATCAAACACAGGGATTTTGAATCCTGCATGTAATACTTCTCAAACCCCTTCATATAACCCTTATAGTTCCAGCAAGTAGGTGTCTACTCCTTGGGCCTTCTGGACTACCCTCTCCAGTTTCTCTACTTTCTCGGTCATCAGCTTCTCTCTCTCAGCCTTTTCTTTCTCTACCTTTTCCTTTTCTGCCCTCGGCATTTCAGCTCTTTCTGGATCATCGAACCAATCATCCTCCCTAATAGGCGGAGGAGGATCAATAATTGGCGGCTGTCGTGCTAGTGTTTCCATCATGGTCATTATTCTTGTCATCTGACCTGCCTGCTGTTCCACTATGGCTCTCAATTCTGCTATCTTTCTTGCGTTTACTTCTTGTGCCATCTCTCTTCTTGCTAACCTTGCGGTAGAGTCTCTGTACCAAACTGTGTTTGTAGCTGATTCTATCTTTTACCTACAAGCATATTTTATTCTTTTTACTTGTTTAAATTTCAAAATCAAAGAAACTTTCTTCATTTTGTTATTTTGCTTGCAAATGCTTTTTAAGAAATTTTCATAAATGGCCCATATGTCATGCAGATGCAAATGCATATGTGCGTGTGTGTCTACTCTCTATGTCAAAGAAAGGAAATTCTAATCCTAGCACATAATCACATAAGTATATAAAATCCTCACCCATGTCAAGTGCACCGACTTCTCCTTTCATTGTGATCCTCATTACCCCTTTAAAGTTCGTAAATTTTAGAATTTTTGAAATTCATGTGTCAAGCACTTCCCTAGATGATGGGATCTCTCAAATTCTTAAGATGCTTTCCTTTGAAAGTAATAACGTTTCTCAATAAAAGATGATTGGGTTGAAACTTTGCTTTGAAATTTATTTAAAAAGCATTTCTTCAAAAACAATTCCCAAAACAAAATTTGGATTCTTCCTTCAAAGATGAGGATGTGCAAATATACCTAAACAAGGGTTGATGTAGAATTTTAGTCAAAAGTGAACTCCAAATTTTTTTTGAAAGAGCGGTCAAATGCTTTGGGTCAATGATGGCAAAAATTCGTTTGCTTTTAAAGATGGATTTAAAATTCTTTGGGTAGAAGGATCACATGATCGGATTATCACCGTGCTTTTCATGAATTCAGATACATACAAAGTCAATGGTGCTTAGCTAAACATGATATAAGAGGTGTAACCTTATAATCAAAATTCGACATGTTCTCAAATGTCATAGGACATGAAGAGGAATTCCTCAAAAGTGATTAAGAGGCTACATATCTTTTATCAAGTAAGCATCGTCACCATCTCAAGTAATCCCTTTCGGGCATACAAAACTCCTTAGCACATAAATCCTAATCAAGAAATGATTTCCTACGATTTGAAAGATTCTATGGAAGCTACTATGCAAAACCCGGGTTTTAGTCAAATAAGAGACCCTTGACACACACCCGATAGGATGCTTCATATACCAACACATGGTACGAGATCAAGGGTGATCAAACGGTCCCATGATGACTTGACTGACCGGGTTACCCCGAGTCTCCAAGGTCATAGTTTCGTGCAATCGATTGGCTAGGCATGCAAGTGGAATGCGACGGGCACACAAAAATTAATTAATTCGATTAAAAGGATGCTTTCAAGTCTAATCCTCGAGTGAACCCAAAATCATAAATTCTGGTCTGCGAAACCAAAGATTCTTGGTTCGATCCCCAGCAGAGTCACCAGATTATGGATACCGGCATTTAGGCTCACTTTTGATTTTAAAACAATTTCTTTCAAATTCAATTTCAAAACAAATCGCCACTTAATTTTTAAGGGGAAATTAAGAAACCATTTTGAAAGCAAACTGATCTTTTGCGAAACCAAAGATAATCTGGGTCCGGGGATTATGGAATTAAAGGGGAAGGAGCCCGGCAGACTAAAACACCCCCTTTCATCCTATCTCGTGATAGGTCTTTACTCATCATCCTTTTTAATCGAATTATTAATCTAAGCATGCCCTCAACTAATACATATATATAAATAATACATTACACAAGCATGTTAAAAAGGGTGCAAAATTGCTAACGACAAAATATCATTCATAAAGCCACGTAATTCAAATAGCAAGCAATATAATATGCAAATAGGAAACTAGAGAACTTACCCGGGATCCGGCCACTAAATAGAAACGTGCAATGCATACGTATAAAATAAAACCTAAGAAAAGGTCTCTAGAGCATATAAACACATAAGGCAAGACCTAGTTTAAGGTGTTGCACATGAAGTCGAAAACCATTTAAAATCAAAGAAGTAAATTAAACTATCGAAGGGTTGAGAAATTGTACCTCAAATGCACTACAAAACAAAGATTAGTACACATTCCTTGATCAAAGATATCAAATAATCAACCCTAAGCTTCTAGCTCAAATCTACTAAGCATGGAAGGAATTGACCTATTTATGGATTCCTTAAAATTAGTTGAAAACATATCACCTCTATAGATATGCAAGTCTCAACTAGGAGCTAATGCAATGTCCATATAGAGGTGGTATAATCCCAACATGATTATAAGGAACTCACAATTAGGTTTTACTAAGGACAAAACAACATAGAGCTAAAGCCTAACTACAAGCATCTATATACATGAATGAATGCATGGATATGAACATGAATGAGCTATGAATTATTCACTAATTTGGATCACTTAGCCTCTGGATTTACACTTAATTATCATTATTCAAACCTTTATTTGGGTCCCAAGACATTAGGAAACCATTTAAGCAAAAATCAATAAGATTAGGTAAAACAGTGACAGTTTCTTATGAATTACAGAGAGCAGACCCAATTTTCAAATATAGAAAAGCCATGCTTCCAACGGTTGGATCTTAATCCTTTTTGGATATAATATACCTCTGTGAGTCTAGTTGTAGCCCAAAAAGAAAATCAAGGTTTGAACGGTTAGATCTCTGGGAATATGGAAAACACTAGACATCACTCATGAATCTGCAACTCTCTGTCCAGAGATCTTGTATGATTTTCTAAAAATAGTAAACAAATGAGAAATACTTAGATCTTTTTAGGGTATCTTCCTAACACATTAAACTACTAAGAAACAATTATTAGAGGCCAAGGAAGTTCGATGAAGGTTCAGATTTATTAATTTTAAAACGGACTTACTGTTCAAAAATTTTGGACAGAGAGTTGCTTGTTTTGAAATCACAAGATCAAACCATCTTAAACATGGAATTTCATTAAAACAAAAATCATAGAGGCACTTAAATGGGTTATGAACAACCTCCAATTGGTCTCATCCAATTCCAATGAACCATGATTTTATAAAAAAATCTTTGATCACAGTTGGTTTATGGATTCACTGCACCTTTGTTGAATTGGCGTTCATATTGTGAATCAAACTTGATCCATTATTCTAGAGAGAACTAGGATCAAGTATGGCTATGATTATTGGAATAAGATGTCCATAGACTAAGCCTTAATGGGTCACCATCATAGATCTCCTAATTGAAGATCTAGCAAGAGAATCCTAAGGTCTTACACAATTTTATGAACCTTGGAATATAAACTATGAAAATCTACATATAACTCCTCTCTCAAACATATAATCCTTGAGGAATGTAGATCCATGACACCTTATTGTCCTCTCAAGTTAATGGTTCTTGGAGACTAAATGAGACCCAAATCTACATGAACCTCTATGAAATATAGCATGAATCCTATAAAATTCATAGTAGGGAGGTTCAAATCATGAGTTGAGACTTGAACCTCACTAACTATGTGTAGACTTGACTATGGCTTTTCCTAATCTCCATATGAATCATGAGACCATAGGAAACTAGAGAATTGATTTCAAAAAGGACTCAAAGGATAACATAAAGTTTTATGAATTTCAAAAGGAAAATAAAAATGAAGAATCAAAGTTTACTTAGAGAAATTGGAATACAAATTCTTCAAAACCAATGATTTCTTCTATCTTTTGTGACCTCAAGGATTTCTTCTATCTTTTGTGAAGCTTTTCGAAAAATCTTCAAACTATTCTCCAATTCTTCAAATTCTTCAAGAAAAACTCCCTTTTCTTATCTCAATTCTCTCTCTCTATTGTATATAACTCTTATATATCTCAATTTGATTTCAATGTCAAGTGAAAAGTCCCCATAATGGACATGAAGGTCTTTTTATACAGATCAATATCGCAAGGTTAAATGGGTAAATTCTGGTGAAAACCCATGTATAAAGTTTTCTTCTAGAACATGTGAGAAAAGCAGTCTGTTATAGTGCGCGGCACTCGATGACTTGCCTGCGACACTTGCTGAGTGCCGAGTGGCACTCACCGAATGTAGGCGGCAGTTAGTGAATGCAGGCGCGACACTCAGTGAGTGCCGCCGGCTTCGCCGCGTGCCGCGGCTAACAGAATTTCAACCTTCTTTTTAATTTTCAAAATATACATTACCAAAAACTTAATTATTAGTAAAGTATATACTAATGTACTTATATTTGTAATATACTTCATTAGGATACACCCATATGCATGGTATATACTCTAATATATCATTTTATTTATTTTTTCTTTTCTTCTATCCTTTTCTCTCTTTTTTTCAAAACTTCTTTCCATTTTTTCTTTTTTCAGGGCAAATCCCTAGACTAACTTTCTCATACTTTTTTCAACAATCGGGTTTCTCTCGAATACCCAATTTTTCTTTCTTTTATTTTTGATTTTTGAAACTTGATTCAAAGAATCTTTGAAGAATTTGAATTCTCTGAAAAAAAAAACTTTGAATTTCACCGGTCATCATCATCATCATCGGTCTTTTAGAGCCAACCAATCTCTGGATTTGATGTTTGGTCAAAATCGAGGTGTCTACAGTCACTTCCTTTTCTAGTTCTCCTAGTTGCCCTCAAGCTCTGTTTAAAATTTTACGCTCATTGCTTTTCCAGATTTTTGTAAAAATGCTTTTTTGTGTTCAAAATCGTCTGTTTACGTACTGTTGGAAAGCTATCGAGTTGAATTTCAGTATAAATTTTCCAGGAGGTTTTGAAATGACAATTGAAGTCCGGAAGTCCGGAAAGCTATCGAGTTGAATTTCGAACTTTTCTTTAAAATTGAATCTCTAGATACCTAGAATACTGCATTTAGAACACTTTGTGTTCATATAATCCTTAGTGAATATGAATTCTGAGATACGATTTTGACCAAATCGGGATTTATGCATGGAAAAGGGCTTTTCTAAGCTTGAAGTCACTTTCCGAAGTTTGATCATTCGATTGTGTGGAATTCAGTACCTTCCATAGGGTACTTTTCATCATTGAATCCTCCAAGATGTTGTCCACCCTAAATCCTATCAGTGTGGTCAAAATTTGGTGTCTACAGAAGCCTACCACGTGACGACACTACAATTTTTCTAATTTTTTAATCATTTTTTATTTCTATTTCTATATCTCAAGTGTCTATCTAATATGAGATTCATATCGCCTAAAATTATATGCACCTCCATAAATCACTCTCTTAAATCTTTATCTTTCTTATACAAAATTATTCATTAAAAGTAACTAATGTTCAATTTTATCAAACAACCCTTTATATGTTAATTATTTTAAGAGTTGTATCTATAAATGTTTGAATTATAGCAACTTTGTTGTGCATTACAAATCTAGTGTATTAAGGCGAATGAATTCTTATTTATCAACTTTAATACCTTTACATACGTACATCGGCAAACCATCTTTTAGGTAATGGGGCACGTGGGATCTCTCTTATCTCTTTTCGTTATTTTAGAGATTGCCATGTGGCATAGTTGTCACGCCTCGGAGCAGCAAAAATAGAGAAAAATAAATTTCCTTTTTGAGTCTATAGGGAATGACCGGTGAATGTCACTATTGTCCACACCACACAGTACTAGTCCAACTAAGTAAACAAGAACTATACACAACTGTATATAAAACAATCCTATCCATTACAATATTAGAGTGGTCCTCAGGATCACAACAGGTCTGGAGACAACATATGACCAAGTAGCCGTACAAAAGTTCAACAGAAATAACAGAATATATACTCATATAACTTCTTCATCTCTAGCCGGCGTAAGCATAGTCGTCAGCGTAACAGTCTCCTCCAACATAGCCGGCATCAGTGCTGCCACCCTTTACATAATCCCCTTCCAGGTAGTAGCCAACATCATAGGCTCCATCACCTGAATTAATAAAAATACGGTAGTCTGGATGGGGAATGTCCAGGCATAAATGTCATCAGCTTACTCCAGCTGAGTGAGTAGAAAGTCCCACAATATCATATGTATGAAGTAATTACCAATTATGCACGATGTAAAGTAGTGATACTAATAATATCTTTTTCCTCCTTTATTTAGACCCTACATTATCCAAATCTCATTATCTTCAAACTCTAAGACTGATTGTACCAATCCCGAATGACATATTAGTGTTCTTGTTTACCACTTTTAAGAACTCTTACTATTCACTGCTTTTAAGAACTCTTGCGAACACTATACACCGATCTCATATAACGACTAGTGTATGGACATACCAATACTCTTGTTCACCGCATTAAGGATTCTTACTGTTCACCGCATTTAAGAACGCTTGCGAGTATTGTTCGTTCATAATCAATATGTATTTGCACTACTGTTCAATGCTTTGACGAATCCTTGCGAGTACAATACATAGCGCTCACATCCCACACAGATGTGTTCACGATCAACACCTTAAACTAAAATACTTGTATCAAATATCCTACTGACTTAGTCACCAGGTTATCCAAGATTATCCACCGTTATACCTCAAACCTTATCTCGTTATCATGTCGGATTACGTTTTTTACCATATTATCTCAATATCATTGTCGTATCCCATTACTCCCATAATCCATAATATCGCATTATAGAAACATAGAACATCAATTAAACAACTAAGCACTATAAATTATAAACTTAAAGGAACAACCAAATTCAGTTTTGTTTAATCGATTGAAGTCATCTCAATCGCTTGAAGAAAGTGAAGTTAGATCGATTGAAGTGAATGTAGTCTCGATCGATTAAGACTCAGTGTGTATGATCAATTGAACCTAGTTCAATCGCTCAAAAGTCACCTTCTCCAGATTCTGGCACTGAACGTCTAGAACTTGTTAGGGCATATTTGGGTCCTTATTAAATGTCCAAAAATTTGTATAACATTACACTAATGCTACTGAGCAAGTTTGGAACTCACCGAACAATCGTAGGTTGTGTTTGGTAACTTCCAAAGCTTCAATGGCCTGTAATGGAGCTCCTCTCTCTATGCCTTCTCTCTCTCTGCCTCTGTCTCTCTCTTCTTCTCTTCTTCTATCTGTCTCTCTCTCTTTCTCTGACTATATATATAGATATATGTGTATGTACATATATGAGTGTGTATAAAAAATATATATACCACTCTCCTCTCAACTCTCTGGTTCTACAAACACCCACAAACACGCGAGCATAAAGTATATCTATAGGGAGTGTAGGTATAGGTGGCTGTGTTTGAGTGAAACTTGGATTTATGATAATCATAAGTTCGATCAATTGAAGCCAGTTCGATCGATCGAGGGAAGATCGGCTAGTTTTGACCGATTGAAAAGGGTTTGATCGATTAAAATGGGGATAATGTCATAAATTCATGTCGGCAAGGTTTCGATCAATTGAACAGGGTTCGATCGCTTGAATTCAGAAATGCTCGATTGCTTAAAAGGACTTTGATCGATTGAAGGCAAAATTTCAAGTATGGTCAAGGTAAATATATAAAGTCTCATCATGTTAATAATTACTGAAAATACATGGTATTACATCACCCAACAGTCATTAAGGATTTAGTCCTCGAAATAAAAAACAAACAAGGTCTAAAACAAAAATGGAAACTTGTCTCGCATCTCTGACTCTAGCTCCTATGAAGCTTCTCCTTCGTCATGATGCTTCCACTGAAACTTCACCAATGGGATTTCCTTGTTTCTAAGCTTCTTGGTCCCTCGATCTAGAATCCGCACTGGTCCTTCATTAAATGTAACACTGTCATTGACTTCAATATCTTTAAAGTTGATCTCGTGCGCTGGGTTGTTGATCACATAATGTAGTATACTAATGTGGAATACGTTGTGCACTCCTGACATCTTCGGTAGCAACGCGAGTTGATGCTCAACTTTTCCAACACGTTCTAGAATCTCAAATTGTCCGATAAATCACGACGATAGGTTTCCTCTGGTTTGACCAAATCTGACAATGCCTCAAATAAGTAAAACCTTGAGTAGTACATGGTTTGTAATTGCAAACTCCAAGTCTTTGTGTCACTTGTCAGCATAACTCTTGTGTCGGGTCTGAGCTGTCTTCATCTTCTCACGTACAATTTGAATGTTCTCGCTGGTTTCTCATACCATCTCTGGCCTAAGAATTTGAGTATGCCTGTCACACCCTGGAGTAAGCCAAAAATAGGGAAAAACAAAATTTCATCTATGGGTCCGTGGACACGTGACTAGTTTGTTAACCGTTCTGTCCAACTAACTCCGCATAGCAATCATAAGGACCGTGCTTGTATAAACATAACTTACACTTAATTGAGTAAGAATATAGCAGTGGAAATAAGGCATAAGTTACAATAACATCCAGCTTATTACACAAGGTTAATACTAAACTTGTTACATAAACTTAAACAACATAAACAACTGAGATAACTATCTTTGATCTCCAGCCCAGCTCTATTCTTCTTAGCTCCTCAGTAATATATCCTGAGCTCACCTCCATATTAACAAAGCCTGCATCATTCTAGACATAGGAATGCCCAGGGCGTAACATGCCATTAGCCTTAGAATAAGGCTGAGTGAGAGTCTCAACTGCATAATAATCAATAAATACAAAGCATCTCTCGACTCACGTCATAGTTCAGTATCTTAGGATACGGTTAATCTCTTATCAAAAGACGCATTCTCACCATAGGCATAGCAGAGGTCTCAACAAGACAGGTAGACAAATAAGCATAACATCATAGAATACATTCTCCTTATTTTATCCTCGTGCGTGCAATGCATGACCGATGCGGCTTACTCCTAACCCTTTTCAAAGACATTCACTTTTTAAAATAGAAACTTTTCAAAACCATTTAATTTTAAAACCAAAACTTTCCAAAACCAAATCATTTCGAACCAAACCATTTTACTCATCAATTCAATCCCATGATTCACTCTCTTTCTCATCCACTTAACAACGTGCGGTACATCAAGGATGATAACATGCTATAATAGCCGATTCATAATTTTTCCGATGATAGGTCGCCAGACGTCTTCATGGCGCATGCTATCTGTAAACAATGGAACTGGCACATGGGACGTCTTCAACCATGCGTATACTCTCAGCGGTCGTCTACACAGCTGAGAAGTATATTAGAGCACTAGTCGGACATCTTCAATGATACATGGGATCTCTTCAACCATGTATGTGCATCACTGGACGTCTTCAACGGCGAGAGGCGTGCTAGGAACCCTAACCATTCATGTCTACCCGATTAGTCAGCCGTTGATCCATCGGATCCAATATTCACATCTCTTTCACATTCATCTATCTCATCACATTCACATCCACATCAAACTCTTCTTTCTCTCATATAATGCATGGTGACATATGTCATGAAATGCACGTGTGTCCACTATCAATACTCACATGTAATTCAACTTTTATTCCTCTTTATTATTAACATGGCATGCGTTATCTATTCTGGTCAATAACATTGCAAAATGTGCGTTTAACAGTTAGCACCAGAAATATATAAAACATGGATCATGTAACATGGATTTGATACCAATAATCATATAGATAAAACCCTTAACATACTCACCTATGCTTCGCATAGCCCTACAATTATTGGAATATATGTAGTATCAGAAATCAACGTATTACTTATACAAAACATAATACAGATAACTTTTAGACATCTTATGATGATGCCGAAAGTTTGTAAGAGAGATTCAGAGAGGGATATTGTAACACAACCAATTATATGTGGCTCGGCCCTGTCAATGAGGTGACCTACGTCCACAGGTGCGTCAGTGCGCTTCACTAGCAGATCACTGACAAACCTGGTGAGCCAACAGTTGGGCGGCACTACCAGTTACACCGGCCGTGTGTATGCGCATGAAATAAGTATAAACAGCTATTCTCTAGGTTAAGAATGTGATCCCTGTTTATGGGGGTGAGTGGCCCCTTTTATAGGTGCCAGAGACCACCCGCACAAGGCCACTGACTAGATAAGGAAGCCCAATCTATTTACAATTTGATGAGCATAAATCATGGGAGGTTTCCTAAGTGGCTTAGGAATCTATTTACACTTTCCATTAGTCTTCTAATTAATTTAGGAAAATGCTAAGCGGCTTGGTTGTCAAACTGCACCTCGTGGAGAGGTGCTGCACTGCATGCCTGGGCTGTGCGAGCACCCCGAGCAGTGGCAATCGAAAGTCCTCGAGATTGGTTGGCCACAAACGCCAATTCCGGAGAGTCCAAGTCCTTTGCTGCTGACGTGGTAGTTTGGCTTTAGCAGAATATTTCTAGACATATCAGCTGCGCCCCATTTTTGAAGTTGATGTGATGTCCCATCGAATGAAGTTTGAAAATTAAGACTGCTGTGGATATCGCAGGTTTTCTTACCCACAACCTTTCTTTTAAAATTCCAAATTCAAAACGAATGAGTCGCCACTTAATTTTTAAAAGGAAAAATTAAGAAACCATTTCAAAAGGAAAATGATCTTTTGCGAAACCAAAGATTAAACTAGGTCCGGGGATTATGGAATGAGAAGGGAAGGAGCCCGTCGGACTAAAACACCCCTTCTCATCCTATCTCGCGATAGGCCTCTACTTAACATCCTTTTAATCGATTTATTAATTTAAATGTGCCCTCAACTAATACATATGTATAAGTATACATTACAAAAGCATGTCTAAAGGGTGTATGATTGCAAGTGATAAATTATCATTAAAAAATCACATAATTCAAGTAGCAAGCAATATGATATGCAAATAGAGAACTAGAGAACTTACTCGGGATCCGACGGGGAATATTAAATATGCAAATGCATGAAAATAGATAAAACCTATGAATAGAGTCTCTAATCCATATATACAAGTAAAGTAAGTCCTAATTCTAAGGTGTCGGGCATCAAGTCGAAAAATCGATAAAATCAAGAAATAAACTAAAGAGGAGTTCAAGAAATTATACCTTAATAGCGCTACAAAACAAAGGGTTAGTTCACATGATATACAGAATATAAAGTTGGATCTTAAATAACAACCCTAGACTTCTAGCTTAAATTTATAAAATGTAATTAAATCTAAAGCATACAAGTCCTAATTACAAGCATCCAACCACATGGATGAATATGTACATGAACAAGAATAAATTATGAAATGCTCACTGACTTAGATCATTTAAAATTTGAAATCAAGCTTAACTAATCATCATTAAAACATGGTTTGAGCCCTAGGTCATAGAAGAATCATTTGGACCATTATTACAAAGTTGGTTAAATGTGTCACAAAGTTCTGAAAATTGTAGAGAGCAGACTAGAACTTTAAAAAAGGAAAAATCAAGTCTCCCTTGGTTTGATGTCGGTGGATTTTGGACACAAGATGCCTCTGTGAGTCTAGTTTCCTAATCAAAAAGAAAATCAAAGTTTCAACGGTTAGATCTCGGGAAAATGGACAAAAACCAGACATCACTCAGAGATGTACAACTCTCTGTCCAGAGATATTGTTTGATTTATTAAAAATAGTAAAACGATCCGAAATGCTTTGTTCTTTTTAGGGTATCTTCCTAACACATTAAACCTCATAGAAAAAGTTAGTTGAAGTCAAGGAAACTTTGTCAAAATTCTAATCTATTAATTTTAAAACAAATTTGCTGTTCTGAAATTCTGGACAGATTATTGTTACTTCACAAAACTCATGACCAAACCATTCTAAACATGAAACCACCTTAAAACAAAAATTTTAGTGGTAGAATATTATGTTATTGATACTTTCCCGTTGGTTTCACTTGATTTCAACGGTTAGATTTCGAACTAAAAATCTTTGATCAAAAACAGTTTTTGAAATCACTGTTTTCATTTATCAAGTTCAACTTTTTTTTGGTAACTCCAACTATTAAACCATGAAGTTGGGTTTAATCAAACAACTTCTCCTACCATTTGATGGTCATTAGAGGCTAAAGACCTTCATATTTGTAGATTTCAAGTGAAGTATGAACAGACTTCATGAAATCTCAAGATAAGGAATCTAAACCATTGAGATGGGCTTGGACTCAAAACCACTTTCTCCTACCATTTGATGGCCATTGGAGATGAAGACATGACTACCACTCATGAGTCTCAAAAGGAATATACAGAGGGTTCCATGAAACATCAAGCTTAGAGGACCCAAGTCATGTGTATGGACTTAGATCCATCTATTTGCTAAAAAAAAATGAAGTGATGATCAAACTTTGACTCCCATAGGAAGCATAAGCTTATATGGGACTTAAAAAATCATGTTCAAGAGATTTTAAGAGAGATATTGAGAATCTCTAAGAGTCTCAAGAAAGAAGTATGACTAACAAAAGAAATAAAACAAAGAAAACAAAGTAGTTTGAGGATTAGGGATAAAAATGAAGGAATGCAAATAAACAACTTATGGTTGGAGAATCACCTCCAAACTATCCTCAAAGTTTCTCTCCTTTGAAGATCTTCCAAACTCTTCTTCCTAGTTTTCCAAAACTCTCTCTTTTCTCTCTTCAAAAATCTTGGTGTAGTGGTAGTGTTTTTTGTATGTTGTTCTTGGTGGTAGCTCTTGTGTGTTGTTCCAGGGAAGATCTTTTCTCTTTTATAGACAAAATTCACAAGTATTTTTAGTGAATTCGGAGTAAAAGACAGGTGTAAATATCCCATTTGGTGGTACAATACGTACTTCCTGAAAATATACAGACTGCTGCACAGGGCGACAGTCAAAACCTCTTACGGCAGTCAGTGAATGCCGCAACGGCACTCCGTGAATGCTGCGGCGGCATTCCATGACTGTCGTTCGGCACTCATTGAGAGTCGCGGAAAATTATTAACTGCCGCGTTTTAGTCAGCCTTACTTTATCAATTTTTTGTTTTTATCCGCCTACATATACGTATTGTACCACAAAATACGGACTTTAAAAGCAAACGACAGTCAGAAAATGTCGGCGGCACTCTGTGAATGCCGTTCGGCACTCACTGAATGCCGTGTGGCACTCACTGAGTGCCGCGGGGTTCTGCCGTATGCCGTTTTTTGTTGAGCTTCTCTTTTTAGGTCTTTTCTTTCTTCTTTTTTCCTTAAAAAGACTTATTTTTGAAGATCATCTCCAAAAATGGTGTTTTATACCTGAATTATCCTAAATGCCTAGTATTCTCTCCTTTCTGTGAAATTTTATCGCGTTTGGAAATTTTATCACGTTTGGAAAACTTTCTGAAAAGCTTGGAATACTTCAAATCTTTTGGTCCTTATCATCATTAGACGTGGAGGTGACACTCTCCTAAATTCGACGGTCGGTCAAAATTGGGGTGTCTACAGTTTGCCCTTCTTTGACAGAGCTTGTGGGGCAACGTGTCCCACAAGTGAATATCAAAGCCTGTGTGAAGACAAGCCCTTTGTCCAGACTATCAAATTTAGGTCAAACAAAACTCGTTGCAAAAACGGCTTCATAAACGGTTCATGTTGGTCGTGCTTAACGATGAGCTGCCTACGTATCCATTCAAGAATCAGACCAAGACACAGTTCGCGCAGGAGTCAAACATACACAAGCACAAGTAGCCATACGGAAGAATGCACCTATCTTGTCGTGATGCAAATGCCATGCAATGGTATCTTCTGAATTGGCCTGGTCATACAGGCGCCATGCATATCATGTTTTTCCCTATGTACGGTGCACTTTACGTGACGTATTTAGTCTGGAAGGTCTCCTAATTTTTGGCTGATGCAAAATTTGTTATGGGGGACATGAAGATGATTTTGATTTGATTTCGAGGGTTAATGCAAATTTGTTACAGGAACTGAGAATGTAAATTCGTTATATTCTCAAGATACGGATCAACGCAAATTTGTTGCGGGAACCGAGAATGTAAATCCGTTACATTCTCAAGGTAAGGATCAACGTAAATTTGTTATGTGGATCGAGAATATAAATTCGTTACATTCTCAGAATACGGGTTAACGCAAATTTGTTGCAGAAAATGAGAATGTAAATTCGTTACATTCTCAAGATAAGGATCGACGTAAGTTTCTTACGTGGATCGAGAATGTAAATCCGTTACATTCTCAAGGTAAGAATCAACGTAAATTTATTATGTGGATCAAGAATATAAGTTCATTACATTCTCAGCATACGGGTTAACGCAAATTTGTTGCGGAAACCGAGAACGTAAATTCGTTACATTCTCAAGATAAGGATCGACGTAAGCTTGTTACGTGGATCGAGAATATAAATTTATTATATTCTCAGAATAAGGATTAACGCAAATTTGTTACAAGGATCGCGAATATAAATTTGTTATATTCTCGGAATAAGGATTAATGCAAAGTTGTTACGAGGATCTGGAATATAAATTTGTTATATTCTCGGAATAAGGATTAACACAAATTTGTTGCGGAGACCGAGAATGTGAATTCGTTACATTCTCAAGATCTTCAATTTTTAGGAGTTGGGAGCCCACAGGCTCAATTTTTTTTAATTTTCAGGAATTGGGAGCCCACGGGCTCATATTTATTCCTAAATTTTGAAATTTGTAGTCAATTTAAACCTGAAAACGACCCCGACGGCCAAAAGTGTGATGGGGGCAATTTTTGGGGGTTTCAAATTGAATTTTCGGGACCTGATTTGAATTTTTGGGGGGAAATGAAATATCTTTGAACCGACTCAACCGCGGCACACGCGGATTTTTGCGACAGTCGCTGACTGCCGCGCGACACTCACGGAATGCCATTGCGGCACTCAGTGAGTGCCGCTTGGCAGTCCATCAACTGTCGCGCATGAAAAATCGAGTGCCGCGTTTGAGCGGCAGTGGCTAAAACCGGCGGTTTCATTACATTTCATTCATTCTCTCAATCTTCTCTCTTTCGAAATCTCTCTGGAGAAAAATATTTTTTTTTCCTTTTCTTGCTTGGATCGATCTCTGGTACTCACAGGTTAGTTCTGCTCGATCAAGACTTGATTAATCTATTTTATTTCGTTGTTTTTTTGAATTTTTCATGAATTTAACATGTGGATCTCTCTTTTCCTTTGACAAATTATGGCGAGCGGTTCAGGGAGGAAGAAGAAGGCCAAGTACACGGCCACCCATCATCCCTATGCTACGCTCCTGCTCTGAGACCCAGACGAGCACTTATCGGCCCGCGCGTTCAAGCGTGAGGTAAATGCTCTCCCTTTATATATATATTTCCTTCTTAATTTCCTTCTTTTAGAACTTAATGAACGGAATGTATAGTGAATCATAGCTTTGATTGTCTCATTGCAAATGTCATGCTTGTAGCGTATACGTACTTTATTCAATGATTTTGCATCTAACCTTACTTCCTATGAACTTTATGAATATCATGCCCGACGAATCATAATTTATTACCCTCCCTCGTGTCCATTGGACTTTCGGGTGTCCCACCTGTATCGATTCCTTTATTTTTTAAAAGATTTTCGAATGCCGTTCGTGTTAACCAAAGAATCTTATGCTTGTGATTTTCCTTTTATGTTTTTCTTAGGATTTACGGATGTGATGCCTTTTAAATGAAATCCTAAACATTCTCCTTTTTTATTGTACTTGTGAATTTTCTTGAACGTTCCAAATGCCCTTTTATTATTCAAAATTGATTCTTGAATGCTTGTGACCACATGCTTCTCTTTGAAACTATACTTCTTTTGGACCCAAAACTTTATATATGCATGTATTTCAAAAATGTGAACAAACTACTCTTTCTCTTTCCTTCCTTTTGCTAGAACATTGAGTGTTTTCTTTTATTCATTTCCTCTTGAATGCAAACGAGTTCCATGCTTGTGAAATTTTCTACGAACATTTCTAGATTTTCCATTTCTTTATTATTACCTATTTATTGTTATTGCTCTCTTTTTTATCCATTTCCTAACAATAAATCTTGTGATTCTTTCTTGCAGCTGGAGCCCAAGGTGTTGAAAGGGCATGGCAGTCTTGCTCATGGGCACGAGTGGTATACAGAGTTGGGCGAGACTGTACAGGGGCTTGTAGATGCGGCGGGATTTGGGGACTTCGTCAAACTTTTGACGAAGAGCTCCAATGATTTCAGACAGATCCATGCCCTTGCTGAGCGGTGGTGGGATACTACGAGCACATTCCATTTCTCGTTCGGCGAGATGATGATGACGCCATTGGACCTCTCCATGATCACCGGGATAGCGTTCGGAGGAGAGCCCTTGCTGTATCTGACGGACCAGGAGTGGGACCAGGTGGAGCCCTTGTTGGGAGTGGTCCCGGAGGAGTTTTTGGTCACGGCCCGTGGGTTTATGATTACGCTCTGGGGCAAACCGGGTTTCACCGATGAGCAGATGGCCCGGGGTTGCTTGATGTACATGTTGGGGTGCTCTCTATTGAGCACCAAGGGTGATTAGGTCTCTGTTTCCCTGGTGGCGTCTCTAGAGCACCTGGACCAGGTTGAGGAGTATGATTGGGCTGGTACAGGGTTAGCTATCTTGTACAGGCATATGGGCGACATTTTCTGGGATAGGTCGGTCTCCACTGGTGGCTATTGGAGAGCGTGGGAGGTGTACCCTTTCCTATATTCCATTGCTTATTATAATTCTTTCAAAAACTTATTTAAATTGAGAGATTAACCCCCTTTCTTCTTTTTGTATTACATTTAGGAACTTCCTGACGAACCTGCGGGAGGAGCATGTCCACTGGCAGCCATGGCTTAGGGTGCTTCCTGATGCTCGTGCGGAGATCCGAGAGTCGACCGGATATGACCCGACGAAGCGACTTCTCGACGGTGGATTAGAAGGCCAGGCGTGGTATCTGGGAGAGGGTGACTAGACAGTCACTGGCGGCACCCGGATTTTGTGCCGTTCCCTCCTCCTGACTCTATGAGGGCCACAGACACGCTTCAGGGCAGCGAGTTCACGGCTGCTCGAGCTGGCTTTGGTATTCACGGCTTCTTGGACGACCCTGCAGGATATGCGGCTTTCTGTGCCGCTAAGCTGATGCCGAACTTCCCTCTGATGGAAGTGACTCGGGTGAGTACAAGATTTCTTCAATCTTTTATGATCTCTCTTTCATTCTTTATTTATGTTTTATTACTTTTTGTTTGTAGCCTGTTCTTGCTGCGGCTCGTCCTCCAGCCTTACCTGGGTGGGATTGGACCATGTCGACTGTTTCGTTCGGCGAGCCTTACTTGACGACGATCCCCCGACTCCCACAGGGTGCCCCCACTATTCCCCTTCATTACAAAGTCGTCCCGCGTGCTTACGCAGAGGAGGGCCTGACGTATGGTCACAGCGTGTGACAGTGGGTTCTCGGGCGAGAGTGGATGGTAAGAAACTTATCCCCGCTTTTCACTTTGACTAGGATTGTTGCTCTTTTTGCTAATCATTTATTCTTGATTCTTGTTTTCAGACTGAGGGAGCTCGGCCGACTGCTGCGGCTCAGTTGAGGGCTCAAGTATGATTTTTATCCTTTCATTCTTAGTATTTAACTTAACCTTTCAATGCTTTGTGGACTTATCCTCTCTTATTTCAGACGGAGGAGATCAGAGTCCTATCTCAGCAGGTGGGGCAGCTTCAGCAGCGGATCCAGCAGTTCGGTATTCCCCTCAGCGACACTCCTAGGGATGGCGGTGCTGGACGAGGCGTGGGGCGAGGCGCTGGTAGCGGTGTAGGCAGCATTGAGGGTCGAGGCAGAGGCGGTGGTAGCGGCGGACGTGGAGGGAGCAGTGGAGGCAGCGGGACAGAGTCGGAGGAGGAGCCCCTCAGGCGCACGACCAGTCAGACTCGCGGCCGGGGCCGAGGCTGATCCTGCTTTTCTTACTTTTTATTTCTTCTTGAGTGTTTTTGGGAGGATGCATACTTTATTAAGATGTTTGTATATACACATGCATTTTTTTATGACGGCTCCATGATAGCCGGTAGGATAGGCACTTTAAAAACATTTATTATTACATTTTGCTTATTCACCGTATGTGTGACCATAGCTTGGTCCCTTTTTTGCCGTATGTGGGACCATAGCTTGGTCCCCTTTTTATTTGATTCTTGAATGCTTTTATTCCTTTTATTCATGAATGAAATGAATGTATGCGATCATGGCTGAATCTTTGTTGCACGTGCTGCATGAAGAGCACGTTTTATTGTCCTTTATCTAGTTTTCTGTTTGCAGGTGAGCTGAGAGTGTTACAAACAGATCCTGGCAAATGAAAAACCCAGAACGGCACTCAGTTAAGTCTCCGCGGCACTCGGTGAGTGCCGCGGCGGCAGTCAGCGAATGCCGCGACGGCACTCACGGACTGTCGCGCGGTACTTCATTGAGTGCCGTTCTACTTTTGTCGAGTGCTGCCCTGACTTCAGGCAGATCTATCTCTATTTATACCCTCTTTTCTTCAAAATTCCGCAAAACACTACTTTTCTTTGTCCTCATCTTTTCTTAATGGCCGCCGTTAGCTCCCAAATCCTCTTCCCGTGGATGGATACTCTCTCGGGCATTGACAAGCTCAACTTTGAGTGTTTCAGACCAAACGATCTCTTCTCTTTCCGATGGATGAATTTGAATGAAGGCCTACTTTGAGCTGCCATTCAGTGTTGAGATCCTGCTCTCAACGTCTTTCATTTTGGCTCCCAGGAGACTTGTCCCTTATTTGAAGAATTCAGCGCCATTCTGCATACTGATCCTTTTGCCGAGTTGACAGTCCCTTTGGTTCAGGCTGGGTACGTCTGGGATTTAGCCATTCTCCTTTACATATCTCGAAATGCGGTGGGTTCTTTTGTTTATGACAGGCAGATCAATTTTGAACGCCTTCTTCTGTTTATGCTCCCATAGGGGACCCTTACGATGGTGAGTATCAGATCATTCGACGTAGTGCCCTGTCGATTGCTATGCTCTCTTACTTCCTCTTTCAGTCATCTTCCGACACTCTCATACCCATTGTCTGTGGTTTACGGGAGATGAAAAGTGCTGTTACGCTGGTCCTCGGTGAAACTCTGATTGGATTGGGCCATGCTCATGCTACCGGGGCCATATTGTCTGCCGGGGCACCCTTTGTTCTGCAGATTTGGCTCATGGAGCGTTTGGACCTCTTTATACATCTTTCCCACCTTCGTGGGTCACTTCCTTACGATCGTATGGAGATTCACAACTTATTTCAGTCTGCCGATGCATGGCTTGGTTGGCTTCAGGGCTTCTTTTCCAGTCATATCTGCTGGATCTGTCCGCGGTGGTTTTGTCGCTCCATTGCTGTGCGTCTTCCTGGGCGTCCCGGTATTTGGCTACCGGGCTTGCGTGCTACTACTTTCTACATTCCGGATCGGGTGGTCTGTCAGTTTGCACTTTTGCAGGATATTACTGAATCTGTGACTGCTGATTTTACCAGGGGGTCCGCTTTGCGCCCTTCTATTGTGAAGGCTTTCACTGAGGCTTGGTACAGCAGGATGGCTGCTCCGTGCCCGAGGATTCCGGCTCCGATTGTGCCCACTACCCAGTATCTTCTAGAGATCCAGGCTTTGGTTGCGAGACGAGCTTGATAGACACATGCACAATAAAGTAGACGAAAACAGAGAGAAGCTTACCATTTTACAACAATTTTCTGACAGACCCTGCCTACTCTTTTTACGCTTTTGAATGTGATTTTCCTTATTTTTCCTTTTCAAGAAGTGTTGTCATCTTTCAGAGAAGTTCTAAAATGTTAAATCAGAATTGGTCACCCATTCGATTAATCTTTTATGAAGAATTCTCCTTTCAATGTCTTTACTTGGCTCTTTACTTTGCTTCTTTGCTTAAGCTTTAATCCTTCTATACTATGAATTCTCATTTGTTTCTCTATAGTACTTATCTTGGTAACCAGGTGATCCAAAGGGGAGTCTTGTATCTGGGTTCTTCGGCTAGCAAACGAAGTTTGCCCCTGGTTTTAGGGCTTTGAAGTGGTTCCGGGCAAACGCCAGTTTGCCCCTAGTTTAGCACAGTTTTTTATTTTTTTTTGAAATGACCGAACTAAGTTGGTTGTCTACGTATCCCCTAGCGGGAATCAGGTCAAGCGTAGTTCATCAAGGTAGGAGGTTTTGAAAGAAATGGTTTCAAGCAAAGTATTTCTTGAGGCGATTGAGGTTAATTGGTTGCTTAAACTCAACCCCGTCTAGGTCCATGAGATAGGCCGCTCCTCCGGAGAGGAGAGTCTTAATGATGTATGGCCCGACCCAGTTGGGTTTGAATTTTCCTCTGGGATCATAAACAGGCACTTTCAGTTCTTTGAAGACCAGGTCACCCTCAGCAATCTTCCTTGGGCGGACCTTCTTGTTGAAAGCACGAGCTATCCTCTTCTGCTACCCCCGAGTATGGTCTATTGCGGCCAGCCTCTTCTCATCGAGTAACATCAACTCCTCGTACCTTCCTCGTACCCATTCTGATTCAGTGATCTTACATTCTGTTAAAACCCTAAGGGAGGGTATTTCCACTTCGAATGGGAGAACGACTTCCATCCTGTAGACTAACGAATACGGTGTAGCACCCGTTGAAGTTCTTACCGAGGTTTGGTATCCCCACAATGCAAACGGCAGCTTCTCATGCCAATCCCTATATGTATCCGTCGTTTTCCCCAAGATTGCTTTGACATTCTTATTTGTCGCTTCTACTGCTCCATTCGTCTGAGGTCTATACGGGGATGATTGATGGCGAGTGATCTTATACTTTTCCAAGAGCGGGATAACCTCTCCCTGGAAATGACTGCCATGGTCGGAGTTAAACTCGATTGGGACCCCATACCTGCAGATTATATTCTTCTCGATGAAACTCACCACGTCTTTGACTTTCAAAGTTGCATATGAGGCTGCCTCTACCCACTTTGTAAAATAATCGATTGCCACGATTATGTATCGGTGCCCATTGGAAACCTTCGGAACTATCTCACCAATGATATCGATTCCCCACACGAAAAATGGCCAAGGGGTGGTCATGCTATAGAGCTGTGACGGCGGGGTATGCATCAGATTTGTATGAATCTAACACTTGTGGCATCTTCTAACATACTCGCAACAGTCCTTGTCCAAGGTCGTCCAATAGTACCCTTGTCGGATGATCTTCTTCTCCAGCATGTGCCCATTCATATGGGGCCCACATACTCCCTCATGTATTTCTTCCATCATTCTCTTAGCTTCTTTTCCATATAGGCACTCCAGATTATATCCAGTGTAGGATTTCTTCCATAGCTTATCTGCATAAATCACAAATTGAGCGGCGAATAGTCGAATCGTCTTTCTGTCCTTTTCTGAGGCTCCTTCGGGGTACTCCCCTTCTTTAATGAATTTCCATACATCTTCATACCAAGGCACTTCATCTTCTCTTTCTATGGCCGCGATCATTTCAAACGATGGTATTCCTCATTTCTATGGATAGCGGGATCATGGCAATTTTGGAAGGGATTTGGATCATTTAGGCTAAGGTAGGCAAAGAGTCGGCTAGTTGGTTTTCTCCGCGAGGGAGGTAGTAAAAAGAAATCTTTTGGAACTGCGCTTTCAGACTTTCCAGATAGTCATGATAAGGTCTCAATTTCTCATGCTTTACCCTCCAATCTCCTCGGACTTGGGATATGATCAAGTTGGAATCTCCGAAGACATCAATCTTTCCGACTTTCAAAGCCAAGGCTGCTTCCATCCCAATTATGCATGCTTTGTACTCCGCAGTGTTGTTGGTTGAGTTATACTTGAGTTTGACGGCTAATGGGGTAGGGGACCCATCAGGTGCTATGAGGATGACCCCGACTCCGTATCCTAATTGATTGGCTGCTCCGTCGAAATACATCTTCCATAGATCTTCTCTCACCTCCATCACTTCTTCATCAGGGAACTTGAATTCTCCTTTCTCCCCAGTTTCTACGGTGAAATCAGCTAGGTACTCGGGGATGGCCCTCCCCTTGACAGATTTGAAGGTGACATATCTGATATCAAACTCGGCTAGCATCATGGTCCATCGGGAAATCCTACTGGTCAAGGTGGGTTTTTCAAACAGGTATTTGAGCGGATCCATCCGGGAGATTAAGATCACGGGGAAGGCTAACATATAATGTCTAAGGAGATGGGTGCACCAGACTAAGGCCCAACATGCTTTTTCTAACAGTGAGTACTTCAACTCGTATCCAGTCATCCTTTTGCTCAAGTAGTAAATGGCCTTCTCCACGTGCCCCTTTTCTCCTTCTTGGGCCAACATACACCCCATCGAATCTTCGGATACGGAGAGATAAAGCAACAAGGGTCTCCCAGGTGAAGGCGGTGAAAGGACAGGTGGGTTTTGGAGGTAGGTTTTGATTTTGTCGAAGGCTTGCTGACATAAGGTATCCCACTCGAATCTTTCTCCTTTTTTGAGTAACTTGAACAGCGGGTCGCAGGTCATGGTGAGCTTTGAGATAAAACGACTTATGAATTTTATTCTGCCCAGGAACCCTCTCAGCTCTTTTTCAATTTTCGGTGGGTTCATTTCGGTTATAGCTTTTATTTTGGTGGGGTCTACCTTTATTCCTCTCTGGGTTAACAATTTCCCAGTAGTAACTCCAAACGTGCATTTCTGCGGGTTTAGCCTCATTTGGAACTCCCTCAATCTCCCAAAGATCTTTCTCAAAGCCCCTAGGTGCCCTTCCATTTCCTTGGATTTTACAATCATATCATCCACATACACTTCCACCTCTTTGTGAATCATGTCGTGTAGCAAAGTGGTGGCAGCCCTTTGATAGGTTGCACCTGCATTCTTAAGTCCAAATGGCATGACCCTATAGCAATATGTCCCCCATAGAGTAATGAACGTGGTTTTCTCCCTATCGTCGGGTGCCATGAGGATTTGATTATACCCAGAGAATCCATCCATGAAAGATAGAAGCTCGTGTCCTATAGTGTTATCAACCAACACGTCGATGTGGGGTAACGGGAAATCGTCTTTAGGGCTTGCCTTGTTTAAATCTCGAAAATCAGCACAAACCCTAACACGACCATCCTTTTTCGGGACAGACACAATGTTGGCAATCCACTCAGGATACTCGGTGACCATTAAGAATCCAGCTCTTAATTGCTTTTCAACCTCCTCTTTTACCTTAAGTGCCCATTCTGGCCTCATTCGCCTCAATTTTTGTTTCATGGGTTTCGAATTGGGAAAGAGAGGGATGTGGTGCTGGACTATTTTTGGATCAATACCTGGTATATCATTATAAGACCATGCAAAAACATCTTTGAATTCATTTAATAGATTGATTAGTTCTTTGCTTTCTTTATTGCTAAGTGTAGAGCCGATAAAGACATTTTGAGGATTATTTTCATTTCCTAGATTAATTGTTAGGGTGTTCTCTATGATTTTGCATGCAGATTCATTTTCATTTTCAACTAATTTTTGCAATTCATCAGGTATTTCACATTCATCACATTCATTAATTGGCGGAATCAGTCATACTTTCATTGATCTTGTTAGGGGTGATTACAACAGACATAGAAATAGTAAGACGCCTCATTTGGGCCATTACAGACTCTGGGTGAGGGGGATACTTATCACTAGACTCAAAGACCCACTCCTTGTTGGCTCCCTGCTTGAGCTCCATAGTATTACAACCTGGCAGTCCCCCGGTTTCCGTCTTCTCTTCCTTTTCCGGTTCTCCCTCTAATTCGTACTCTTCTTACAGCACATCCTCAACATTCCCCTTCTCAGCCTCGACTTTCAGACTCTTGCCTTCTTCTTCTCCTTCGGCTTTTGCCCCTCCTTCGCTCAACAGGTTCTGCATGACCGGTCAGTCCAGTACACCAATCCAATCGTTGACGGCAACAGACTTTTTAGACATTTGCAGGAACGGGTCTTTATACATGGAAAATTTGTGGGAGAAAAAGATCTCGAACCCTGGTTTTAGACATTTGTCTTTCTGGTCCACCCATGGCTCTAGGAAGCCAAAGAAGGGGAAATCTTCTCCTTCCTTCATAAAGTATCCATTGAGCGTCTTTAGGTAAGGGTCTAACAGTGCATTGACGACCTTTTTCTTCGTCCTCAGTTCCTTCTTTGTTGGTTGGTACCCCAGTCCGTGAGTGTGAGTCTGAGTGGGGATTCTTGGAGACTCCGGCAGGCCCTGAAGGTTCTTTCCCAACCCCAATCCTGGAAAGAAACCCATTTTCTTCATGATCCCTGCGACAACTGGACTGGCGTACTAATCAAAATGGAGAGGTAGAAACTCTCTTGGCTTTTCCTCTTCTAGCATGCTGATGAACTCAAACCCTCCCACACTTGCTTATTCTTCTTGTAGCTGTAATTCTAGCACCAGCGCGCTTGATGATGCTCCGGACAAACGTACCCAACTGTCCCCGAGAATGTCGCAGACCTGGCCTTCCCAAACGCATTTGACCTTTTGATGAATGGTGGACGGTATGGCACCTAAGCTTTCCAACCATGGCCTCCCTAGCAGTAGATTGAAGGAGGCAGGGATATCGATGATCTAGAATTCGGCTTCTTTGTCTACAGGCCCAATGGCAAGATTAAGAAAGATAATGCCCATGATTGCTCTCTAGGTGTTGTCATATGCCCTGACCTTTTGTTGGGACGGTACGAAGGACGATTCATCTAAACCCATTTGCTTGGCTGTTCGAAAAGGACATACATTTAGAGCAGACCCGTTGTCAACGAGACAAGCGGGCACGGTGTTCCCCAAACATTCGATAGTGATGTACAATGGTTTGTTGAGCATGGGTCCTCCGGGAGGCATGTCATTTGACGAGAAGGTAATAGCCGAAGTCGGGATTTTGCCGATCAGCCCGATGAGGTCTTCCGGGGTGGTGTCGATAGACACGTCAGATTGATTCAGAGCGTCTAAGACTCCCTGTCTATGGCGTTTGGAGGCAATCAGCAGCCTCCAAATGGTGATGTTAGCCTGGGTCTTCTTCATTTGCCTTAGAACCTTGTCTTCTCCCTCTTCTTCATTCAGCTTCCCTTTTCCTTTATCTAGATCTCTCCCCAGGTGATCCTCCTCTAGCTCATGTGGTTTAAAGTGTCTGCCTGAATAAGTTAACTGACTGACCTCTTCCCTTGCCCACAGATTGTCAACTTCTGGACCAACTTTCAGGGTACCCTCCACTATCTCTGTTTCTTTGTTGCTCTTGTACCAGAGATCATCTTCCACTTGGCTCACATCTTGATCGTCGCTCCCTTGGATCCACCAGTCTGACTGCCCTATTTCATTCTTCATCGGCTGATTCTCGAAAGCACAGATAAAGGGCCGGCCTTAGTGATTAGCCTAGACGGATCGAAGATTGTTTCTTTTATCCCCAAGAGATAAAGGCCCCGTGGTGGTGGCACAACTTGATGAATCGAAAGCGGATTTCTAGTAACATTTGGAGCTTTGATAGGTGGTTCCAAAATTACTTTGTTATCAATGAGGTTCTGGATCTCGTGTCTCAATTTTATACATCGATCCGTCGAGTCACCTTTCTGCTGATGAAATTTGCAGAAGAGGTCTCCTTTGAAATTTGGCAGAAGCGGTCTTGGTAGCGGATGAGGTTCCAATTGACGGAGGTGCCCCTTTGCTAACAGTCTATCAAGGGCGGTCGACAGTGATACTCCCGAATCCGAGAATTTTCTTGGTGGCTTATCTCCTCCTCCCTTAGGGTAGCTTCCCGTGATGTCAAATTTTCTCTCCGGTTCGCTAAGTGCATTGACATTAGTAGGCCCGGAGTGACCCCTGAATGTCCTCGGCCTGATCCATAGTTCGGCCTCCTGTATCGGTTCGGTTGTTCTTCCTTCTTGATGGTCCCTTCTTGAATTGCGTCTTCAATCCTTGTCCCCACATCAAACACCTCAGCAAAAGTATTGATGGATTGAAACCTCATCTTCTCTTGATAGACCGGTTGTAGGTTCTTCATTAACATCCGGATCTGTTCTTTCTCAGACGGCCTCTGTACCATCTTGGCGTCCTTTCCTCTCCAACGGCTCAGATATTCAGCGAATGACTCTTTGCTTCCCTGTCTGGTTGTTTCTAGATCTCGGACAGTGACATCTAGATCTTGATTGTACTCATACTGGGCCACAAATAACTTCACGACTTCTTCCCAAATTTTGGTTTTGCCTGGCTCAAGCGTAAGGTACCACGATAGAGCAGCTCCGGTCAGGGTTTGTTAAAATAGAACAGCCATCATAGTAGTGCTTAGGCCGCTACGCTGAAAAGCCCATATGCACATTCGGATATGACTGCGAGGATTCCCGGTGCCATCAAACTTATCAAAAACCAGTATTTTGAACCTGGCAGGCAACGTCTCGTGGACCCCATCATACAGGCCTTCTAACTCCATCAAATAGGTATCAACTCCCTGAGCCTTGCGCATTACACTTTCCAACTTCTCTATTTTCTCGGTCAGTAGCTTCTCCTTTTCTGCTTTCTCTGTCTCTGTTGGCCCGCAGTGCATCGGTCCATTGTGCCTCCTGATCATCGAACCAATCTCCTTCCCCTCCTCCCAATGGTGGGTCTATGATAGGTGGAATTACTTGTGGTGGTGGTCGGCGGTTTAGTTCTTCTTTCATCCCCATTATACGATTCATGTTTTCGGCCTGTCGCCTTATCTGCTCCGCTTGTTGCTCTACCAATACCCTTAACCCGGCCATCTCTTCGTTGTTTCTCTCTTCGGCCATGTCAGTATATCCTCTCCTTACTAGTCTTGCCGTAGGATCCCTAAACCACGCTTGATTTGCTATTTTTGCTCCTACAATAAATTTCAAAATTTTCTCTTTTAAAATTTTTATTTTCATTTTACCGTACAAAAGATTTTTTAGAAAAACTTTCTTCTCATATGTCACGCGGATGCAATGCATGTGTGCGTGTGTGCTTACACTATATGCCAAAAAAGAAAAATCCTAATCCTAACACATATGGCACATAAGCACATAAAATCCTTACCCATGTCAAGTACAATGATTTCTCCTTTCATTGTGACCCTCTACCCTCTCCAAGGTTGGACATTCAAAAATTTTCAAAATTCATTTGAAAAGCCTTTCTTTTCAAAAACAATTCCCAAGATTTTGGATTTAGAAAATGATCATGTGAAAATGTACTTTGATAAAGGTAAATTTGGAGTTTAAAAAAGAAGTGAACTTTGAAGACTTTGGAATAAAAAATGGCAAAAATCTGTTTTGCTTTTAAAGATGGATTTTAAAATTCTTTGGGCAGGAGGATCACATGATCGGATTATCACCGTACTTTTCATGAATTTGGATGCATACAAGGTCAATGATGCTTAGCTAAACATGATATAGGAGATGTAATCTTGTAATCAAAATCTAACATATTCCCAAATGCCATGGGACATGAAGAGGAATTGCTTGAGAGCGATTAAGGGTTTACATGACCCGTATTAAGTGAGCATCGTCATCATCTCAAATAATCCCTTCCGGGCAGACAAAACTTCCTAGCACATAACCCTAATCGAGAATTGATTTCCTAATTTTTGAAAGGTTCTATGGAAGCTACCATGCAATGGCTGTGTTTTGGTCAAATAAGGGACCCTTGACACACATCCGATAGGACGCTTCATATACCAAATCATGGTATGAGATCAAGGGTGATCACACAGTCCCATGATGACTTGACCGACCGAGTTGCCCCGAGCCTCCAAGGTCATAGTTCCGCGCAATCGACTGGCTGGACATGCAAGTGAAATGCAACGGGCACACAAAGATTAATTAATTCGATTAAAAGGATGTTTTTCAAGTCTAATCCTCAAGTGAACCCAAAATCAGAATTCTGGTCTGCGAAACTAGAGATTCTGGGTTCGATCCCCAGCAGAGTCGCCAGATTGTGGATATCGCAGGTTTTCTTACCCACAGCTTTTCTTTTAAAATTCTTTTAAAATTTCAAATTCAAAATGAATGAGTCGCCACTTAATTTTTAAAAGGAAAAATTGGGAAACCATTTCAAAAGGAAACTGATCTTTTGCGATACCAAAGATTAAACTAGGTCCGGGGATTATGGAATGAGAAGGGAAGGAGCCCGTCAGACTAAAACATCCCTTCTCATCCTATCTCGCGATAGGCCTCTACTTAACATCCTTTTAATTGATTTATTAATTTAAATGTGCCCTCAACTAATACATATGTATAAGTATACATTACAAAAGCATGTCTAAAGGGTGTAGGATTGCAAGTGATAAAATATCATTCATAAATCACATAATTCAAGTAGCAAGCAATATGATATGCAAATAGAGAACTAGAGAACTAAAATCAAGAAATAAACTAAACATGCGAATATTAAACCTGCAAATGCATACAAATAGATAAAACCTATGAATAGAGTCTCTAATCCATATATACAAGTAAAGTAAGTCCTAATTCTAAGGTGTCGCGCATCAAGTCAAAAAATCGATAAAATCAAGAAATAAACTAAAGAGGAGTTCAAGAAATTATACCTTAATAGTGCTACAAAACAAAGGGTTAGTCCACATGATATACAGAATATAAAGTTGGATCTTAAATAACAACCCTAGACTTCTAGCTTAAATTTATAAAATGTAATTAAATCTAAAGCATACAAGTCATACTTACAAGCATCCAACCACATGGATGAATATGTACATGAACAAGAATAAATTATGAAATTCTCAATGACTTAGATCATTTGAACTTTGAATTCAAGCTTAAATAATCATCATTAAAACATGGTTTGAGCCCTAGGTCATAGAAGAATCATTTGGACCATTATTTACAAAGTTGGTTAAATGTGTCACAAAGTTCTGAAAATTGCAGATAGCAGACCAGAACTTTAAAAAAGGAAAAATCAAGTCTCCCATGGTTTGGCGTCGGTGGATTTTGGACCCAAGATGCCTCTGTGAGTCTAGTTTCCAAATAAAAAAGAAAATCAAAGTTTCAACGGTTAGATCTCTGGAAAATAGACAAAAACCAGACATCACTCAGAGATGTACAACTCTCTGTCCAGAGATATTGTTTGATTTTTTAAAAATAGCAAAACGATCCGAAATGCTTTGTTCTTTTTTAGGTATCTTCCTAACACATTAAACCTCATAGAAAAAATTATTTGAAGTCAAAGAAACTTAGTTAAAATTCTAATCTATTAATTTTAAAACAAATTTGCTGTTCTGAAATTCTTGACAGATTATTGTTACTTCACAAAACTCATGACCAAACTATTCTAAACATGAAACCACAAAACAAAAATTGCAGTGGTAGAATATTATGTTATTGACACTTTCCCGCTAGTTTCACTTGATTTCAACGGTTAGATTTCGAACTAAAAATCTTTGATCAAAAACAGTTTGTGAAATCACTGTTTTCATTTGTCAAGGTCAACTTTTGTTTGGTAACTCCAACTATTAAACCATGAAGTTGGGTTTAATCAAACAACTTCTCCTACCATTTGATGGTCATTGGAGGCTAAAAACCTTCATATTTGTAGATTTCAAGTGAAGTATGAGTTGACTTCATGAAATCTCAAGATAAGAAATCTAAACCATTGAGATGGGCTTGGACTCAAAACCACTTTCTCCTACCATTTGATGGCCATTGGAGATGAAGACATGACTACCACTCATGAGTCTCAAAGGAATATAGAGAGGGTTCCATGAAACATCAAGCTTAGAGGACCCAAGTCATGAGTATGGACTTAGATCCATCTATTTGCTTAAAAAAAATGAAGTGATGATCAAACTTTGACTCCCATGGGAAGCATAAGCTTATATGGGACTTAAAAAATCAGGTTCAACAGATTTCAAGAGATATATTGAGAATCTCTAAGAGTCTCAAGAAAGAAGTATGACTAACAAAAGAAATAAAACAAAGAAAACAAATTAGTTTGAGGATTAGAGATAAAAATGTAGGAATGCAAATAAACAACTTATGGTTAGAGGACCACCTCCAAACTATCCTCAAAGTTTCTCTCCTTTGAAGATCTTCCAAACTATTCTTCCTAGTTTTCTAAAACTCTCTCTTTTCTCTCTTCAAAAATCTTGGTGTAGTGGTAGTGTTTTTTGTATGTTGTTCTTGGTGGTAGCTCTTGTGTGTTGTTCCAAGGAAGATCCTTCCTCTTCAATAGACAAAATTCACAAGTATTTTCAGTGAATTCAGAGTAAAAGACAGGTGTAAATATCCCATTTGGTGGTACAATACGTACTTCCTGAAAATAGACAGACTGCTGCAGAGGGCGGCAGTCAAAACCTCTTGCGACAGTTAGTGGATGCCGCAAGGGCACTCCGTGAATGCCGCGGCGGCATTCCATGACTGCCGTGCGACACTCATTGAGAGCCGCGGAAAATTATTAACTGCCGCATTTTAGTCAGCCTTACATTATCAGTTTTTTGTTTTTATCCGGCTACATATACGTATTGTACCACAAAATAGGGACTTTAAAAGTAAACGGCAGTCAGAAAATGTCGGGGGCACTCTGTGAATGCCGTTCGGCACTCACTAAATGTCGTGCGGCACTCACGGAATGCCGCGCGGCACTCACTGAGTGCCGCGCGGGGTTCTGCCGTATGCCTTTTTTGTTGAGCTTATCTTTTTAGGTCTTTTCTTTCTTCTTTTTTCCTTAAAAAGACATATTTTCGAAGATCTTTTCGAAAAATGATGTTTTATACCTGAATTCTCCTAAATGCCTGGTATTCTCTCCTTTCTGTGAAATTTTATCGCGTTTGGAAATTTTATTGCATTTGGAAAACTTTCTGAAAAGCTTGGAATACTTCGAATCTTTTCGGTCCTTATCATCATTGGACGTGGAGGTGACACTCTCCTAATTTCGACAGTCGGTAAAAATTAGAGTGTCTACAACTGCTTTTGAGGAACCGTCTGGTAAGAGGTCAGGAGTTTACCCGGGGTGGGACTGATCGTAGTGGTCAACCAGGGTATGGACCGAGCGGTGGCCTTGTGGGCCAGAGTCCTACCTTTGCCACGTGTCTCCTTGTTACTAGCCTGGTCAGGATTAAACGATGCTAGCATGGAAGTAACTGGGCCATTTACATGGTATCTGAACTATCTCGTCATACATTTAATGCGCGCACCTTTTGGGGCAACGCTTCACGTGCTCGAGGCAACAACAGTCAGCCACTTTGGGAGGGAAAGCGTATGAGTCGTTAGATCTGTTTTGATCTGAACCATCCGTGGTTCCTATATAAAGGATACTTGTCTATTTCTTCAACTCTTTGCTGCAAAGATATAGATTACCGAGTGGTTTGAGAGCGAACAAGATCTCGAGCAAGATTCCCGATCCTTTTTCTGCACTAAACTTTGTAAGTCTTTCCTTTCCAGCTTCAGTTCATCACTCTTTTCCTTCTCTTTCCCCTTTCCTCTTCTTTTTTGAGCGAGGCTAGAGAGAACGAACCCACTTAGGTTAGAACGGGAGTGAGATTTTTTCTTTCTTTGGTTCTATTCTTTCTTCCAATCAGGAGGTTTGTTAGATAGGTTGAACCGAGCGGGTGTTCCCGGGGTAGTCTTGAGAGAGTGTCACCTGGTGTTATGGGCCATTTCTCTTTGCCTTTTAGATTTGTGATCCTACCCCCTTTGTATATCAGACTCAGAGTTCCTAATCCATACATTGGTCGTCTTCTTCTTCCCGGCCCAGTCACTGAAACCCCAAAGATGTGCCAGTCTGGTTTTGACTTGTCCTCCTGGTCGGAGGATGAACCGTCTGGGTCAGAGGCGCCGGACATAAGTCTGAGTCCGCCATCCGTGTCCCCCTCCGATCACCATAGCGAAGGCAGAACCCCGATCCGTTTCTCCGACGATGAGTCGGACCAGGAAGCCCCCGTTGCTTCCGCTTCCCGGGGTTCAGGTGATGAAACACCAGGGGAACCTGACCCCGAGGTAGCCTTCTCCAGTGAGTTCATCCCGTCCACCCTGCGTACTCAAGATCTTGGGCACATTAGGGATAGGTATGACCTTCCTGACCACTACTCCTTGGTTGTCAATGTCGATGGAGCCCAAATCTACCAGCGGGGTTTCACTACCTTACATGAGGACATCCTCATGGCTGGGTTTTGTATCCCCCTTCATCCGGTTGCTCTGGAAGTCCTTTTATACCTGGCGATTGCCCTAGGCCAACTGGCCCCGAATGGTTGGAGGTTTCTCATGGGGTCCATCTCCATATGGCCCCAAGTTTTTGGATACAAACTCTCCGTCCAGGAGTTCCTCTGGACGCACCGACCATTCCCCGTACATGGGGAGGTCAGTTTCTTCTCACTTGGGGCCCGGCAGGGGAGAAAAATCTTGGTCAACTGGCCGAGCAACAACAAAGGGTGGAAGAATAGGTTCTTCCAAGTGTCCACCCTTGGGCTCTGCGAGCCGGCCCCTGGGATCCAGATGAGGATTTCATGGGCTGGAAAATTGAGGGGTAAGCCTGTCTGGTTTCTCCTTTTGCTTTCTTCTTTTTTTTGCTCCAGTTTCTGAGACTAATGACTTTGTACTTTGCTTTGCAACGGGATCAACCAGCCCGCCGAGCATTCCCGATGAGTGCCAGGCCAGGATTAGGAGTTTGGCAGACTACCCAATAAACATCTGGAACATTTTGACTCGGACCGGCGACTTTCTAGCTACCAAAAACCCGGTTCAGCCCATCGAAGCTCCTGTATTCCTCATAATTCTTCCTGGTAAGTGCTCAGACTCTGACGTCTTCTGCGGTCGTCCATCCCCGTCTCCTTTATTGGTTGCTAACTGTTCAATTTTCTTTTTGTGCAAAGATGGCTCCAAAGAAAAACATGGAGCGATTGAGGGAGACGCAGGCTACTGCTGCCCAGATGGCGGTGGCCCAACGGAAAAGACCCACTGTCAAGGCCCAGAGTGGTGAGCGCCCACTGAGGCAGCTCCGACATGGAGTAGCAAACCCTCTGGAGCCCATGGGGAACTCAAAGCCCTACGTGGTGGTGGTTGAAGAGACCGCCCCCTGGGCGGGGGTGCCTGCCGTCGCCCCGATGGTTGTCTCGGCCAAGATCAGGGTATGGGTGAAACCCGATCTGCTCCCCAGTCAAATGGAGGAATGTGCAAACATGTCTCCCGAGGTCTTCCAGAGCTGGCTGTACAGCCTCTCTCATATGGTGAGTTCTCCTACCTCTGTTTCTTTTTCTTCATTTATTTTGTCAACTGTACCTATTTATTGACTGGTCGATTTTCACTTCTCGTCGGTCGGATGCATGGCCGCTGGGGCTGAGTCCTTCCTACCTTCTTTGGCCGGGAGGGCCACTGCTGCTGAAGCCGCTCTGTATGAGGAGCGAACGAACTCAGAGACCAGGGAGACCGCTCTGGCCATCAAGAAGGACAAGGTGAAAGGTTTGGCCTTGAGCCATGGCGCTGCTCAAGCCGAGCTGGCTGCAGCCCTGGCCGACTTAGAGGCCGCTCGGGCCAGCGTAGCGGCGACGGCGATGGCACAGGAGAAGGCGCTGGCGGATGCGACAGCGGCAGAGGCCCGGGAGGAAGCATTTGATGATGGCTTCTTCCAAGGCTACGAAGATCTGAAGCACAGACTATCCCGGGATCACCCCGATTGGGACTTCTCATCCTACGGGGGGATTTATTCGAACTTCTGGAATGTAGGTCTTGCTGTGGGCGAGGGCCCAGCCGTTAATGCTGGCCTTGCTCAGGTGGCTGCCCCGGGCGGGGGCTTTGTCCCGAGAGGAGGAGCTGACTTAGAGGAAGAGGCTGGGGCAACGGAGGATGTGGTCGTGGTGGACGATGCTTAGTCCCCGACCTGTAATTTATTTAATTTTTTTTTTGTTGTAATTTTTTTTTGGGGAGTCTACTACAATTTGCCCCCCCCCCCCTAGCACTGTATAGTTTTTGTATTTAATGAAAAGGCCCTTGGAGGCCACTTTTCCATCAATTGTTCACTATTTCTGTACCTTGTGTGCCTGAGTTTGCCAATCCCCAACCGGTTTTTATTTTTAGCTAACCATTCTTTAACTCCTTGCCTTAGCAAATGGTTTTGGATCATAACCGGTAGAACAACTGGTCTTCTTGACTTGTTTGAAGGTCCCGTTCGGTGTATTATAGGAATTGATCCTGTTTTACTAACCGGACGGCTTTTCTCTGGCCTCTATAGGTACTTAGTAATGTTAGGATTCGAAGCCCTGTTAGTGACCGGTGTGACTTCCTTTTTTAAGTTTGGTGTATCCCCCTGCCCCTAGGAGTAGGGACCATAGGAAACCATCCTAGAACATGGGTGGTTGCAGGGTCTTTTGAGGCTTTCCATCATCAGCCACCTAGGGGGTTTGCCACCGTCACTGGTTGGGCCTAAGCGAAGCCGTTGCCTCGAGGTTAGGCCCAAGGTCTTTTATGCCACGGGTATGTTCCTGAGTTCATTGTGCCTTGGTTTTGAGCCATGGTCTTTTGCCTCGGGCATTAGCCCGAGGTCTTTGTGCCTTGGTTTTGAGCCAAGGTCTTTTGCCTCGGGTGTTTGCCCGAGGTCTTTGTGCACAGAATACTGACAAGGGTTGTAAAGTAGGAACCGTTTTATTGCTTTTTGCAAAATCATAATAACTGCTCGAATGGAGCTACAAGTATCCTAACAAGTGTTAATCCACCCATGACTAACTGTTACTGATGGTACTTGCAGTGGTGTTGCACATTCCAAGGGTGAGATAGATCACGCCCGTCCAAAGTTTGTAACAAATAGGTTCCCGGGCGGTTTATCCAAGTAACTAGATATGGGCCTTCCCAGTTTGACCCCAACTTTCCATAACTCGGGACACTTGTGGACTGATTGACGGTCTTAAGGACCAGATCCCCCACCGGGAAACTATGATGCTTCACCCTACTATTATAGTACCGGGACACTCTCTGCTTGTAGGCTGCAACTTTTAGATACGTCCGGTCTCTTTTCTCCTCGATCAGGTCGAGCTTTGCCCTGAGGGTATTTTCATTGTCTGGCTTGCTATAATTTGACACCCGGTAGGTAGGTAACCCAAGCTCCATGGGGACCACCGTCTCGAGACCGTAGGTTAGAGAGTACAGAGTCTCGCCTATTGCCGCCTGGGGTATAGTGCGGTAGGCCTACAGGAGGGTCGGTAGGTCTTCAGCCCATAGTCCTTTGGCATCTTTGAGCCTCATCTTTATTGACTGAAGAATAGTCCGGTTTGTCACCTCGGCTTGGTCGTTGGCCTGGGGGTACTCGGGGGATGAGTAGTGGTTGGATATCCCGTAGCCCGAGCAGAACTCCCTGAATGCCAGGGTGTCAAACTGCCTACCGTTGTTCCTCTCCATCAAGTTTTCCATTTTCTTCTCGGTAATTTTTGCCAAGGGCTCGGCTTCTGCCCATTTGGTGAAATAATCCACGGTAATGACAGCAAACTTGACTTATCCCTTTACCATTGGTAGGGGCCCGACAATGTCAATGCCTCACTAAGCAAATGGCCAGGGGCTGAGGATTGGCGCCTGAAGCTCTCCCGGATGGTTGATCATGGGAGAAAAACTTTGGCACGTATCATACCTCTTGTCATATTCTTGAGAGTCCCTGGCCATGGTCGGCTAGTAGTATCCTTGTAGCAGGGCTTTACGCGAGAGTGCCTAGCCTCCGATGTGGTTCCCACACAGCCTTTCATGGATTTCATGCAACACCCCTTGGACCGATGTAGGATGGACACATCGGAGATATGGTATGGAGAATCCTTTTTTGTAGAGGATTCCATCAACAATGTGGTATCTTGCTGCTCGGTATTTAACCCGGCGGGCTTCCTCCTTACCTTCTGGTAACACGCATGTTGCCAGAAATGCCATGAATGGGTCCATCCAGCTAGGTCCTGGGGCAACTGGTTCTACCTCCATTCATTCTAAGTTGATCACACTTGGCTCAGGTAGGTACTTTATCCTTATCCCTAGCAAGTTTGACTTAGAGTATAAGGCAAGGCTGGCCAACCGGTTGGCTCTAGTGTTCTCCTCCCTTGGTATCTGTGTGACGGAAAACCCTCAAAGCTTCTTTGAAACTGCTCAGATAAGGGCTAGGTAAGCTATCATGTTATCTTCCCGAACCTCGTACTCTTGGTTGACTTGATTTACAATGAGCTGAGAGTCACTGTACCCCTAGACCTACGATGCACCCATTGATGGAGCCAGTTGTAATCCACCCAAGAGGGCTTCATACTCGGCCTCGTTATTGGAGGCTTTGAATCTGAACCTAAGCGCATACTCGAGCTGGATCCCATCGGGCGTGGTTAGGATGATCCCTGCTCCACTTCCCTGTTTGTTGAATGATTCGTCTATATAGAGTACCTAGGTTGGGATGTCTGATTGCAAACTGGGCGGTAGGACCGATGGGTCAGACTTTTTGACCGGGTCTTCTTGGCATGTGAATTCAACAAGGAAGTCCACTACTGCCTGTCCCTTGATTGTTGTGCGGGGTCTGTAGACCATTTCGAATTCCTCTAACTCCAAGGCCCACTTGACAAGCCTTACGGACATTTTAGGCCTGCTCAAGATCTGACGGAGGGGCTGATCCATAAGGACCATGATAACGTGGGCCTAGAAATACGGGCGCAGTTTTTGAGCTGAAGTGATGAGGGCAAAGGCGGGCATTTCATTGTGGGAGTATCTACTTTGGTCACCCTGAAGTGCTAGGCTTGTATAGTAGACCGAGAACTATATCATGTGCTCTTCTCAAATAAGTACAGAGTTGACTACCGTGGGTGACACTGCCAAGTACAAGAGCAACTCCTCGCCTGGCACGGGCTTTGAGAGTAGAGCGGGTGAAGCCAAATATTTCTTGAGCTCCCGGAATGCCTCCTCGCACTCTTCTGACCACTGAAAAGCCTTGCAGAGGATCTTAAAAAATGGTAAGCACCGATCGGTTACCGGGGCCTTCAGATTTTCTCAGGGTTTGCTTCAATTCCCCGCCTGCTGACCGGGTGCCCTAAGAAGTTTCCGAATGAGACGCCAAATGTGCACTTGGCCAGGTTCAACCTTATCCCGTACATCCTCAAAATGCTGAAGGCCCCAGCCAAATGTTCCAGATGGTCAGACCCGTCCTGGCTTTTGACCAGCAGATCGCCAACATATACCTCCATTGATTTCATGATCAAGTCTTTAAACATATGATTGACCAGATGTTGATAAGTTGGCCCAGCATTTTTTAGGCCGAAGGGCATGACTTTGTACCAGTAGGTCCCTTGATCCATGATGAATGAGGTTTTTTATTCGTCCCCAGGGTACATGCTGATCTAATTATACCCGGAGTAGGCGTCCATGAACGAGAGGAGTGAATGCCCAACTGTGGAATCCACAAGGAGATCTATCCTGGGCAATGGATAGCAGTCCTTGGGGCAGGCTTTGTTCAGGTCGGTGAAGTCCTCCACTTCCCATTGCTTTTCTTGACAAGTACTACATTTGCTAACTAGTCGGGATAGTGGACCTCTTGGATAGATTGGGCTTTGAGGAGCTTCTCGACCTCCTCACACACTACCTTTTGTCTCTCGGGGGCCATACCCCGTCTCTTCTGCTACACCGGCCAGGAATCTGGGTCGACGTTGAGCCGATGAGACATTATCCGGGGATCAATCATGGGCATATCTTCATTGTGGCACCACGCGAACACGTCTTGACTCTGTTGCAGGAATTGAATCAGCAGGGCGGGGCTCTAGCAGGGTGCCGATGCTGACCGTTTGGTCTGGGAGTTGTGGGTTCACCACCACTTGTTCCAGTTCTTCGATCGAGTCCACACTATCATTTTGATCCCTCGGGTCCATCTCTTGGACGTTCAGTGTTTCTGTGATGACTTCCCGGTAAAGGGAGCTGACATAGCAACTCCGGGGAGTAGCTACTAGACGGAGCCAATCCTGGGACATCCCGAGCTAATCAAACGCCAACACGAACATGATATTGGTCGAGCTGCATGTGTCCACCAACACTTTTTTGACCAGGTAATTAGCTATGGAGAGCATCACAACAAATGGGTCGTCATGGGGGCAGTTGATACCTTACGCATCGTCGCAGGTAAATGTCAATACGTCAGATGGCAGGGAGCTGGTGGATTGGACTTGCTAGACATCCACTCGGGATTCCCAAGCATGCCTCTTCCTTGCCGACTGTGAGTCCCCGCCACCCATTGTTCCTCTAGAGATCACGTTGATTTGACCAAGAGGTAGTATTTGACCAGGAGCTCGGGCTCCCTGCGCAGGCCATCCATCTGTCGTGACATATTTTGCAAGATGACCTTGCTCGGTCATTTTTTCTATGGCTATCTTCAACTTGAAGCAATCCTCTGTGTCATGACCATGGTCTCTATGGAAGCGGCAAAACTTACCCCATTCCTCTTTTCGGGCGGGGCTTTTAGTTTTGCCGGTTGTTGAAGTAACCTCTATGCCTCAGCGGTGGCCATGACTTCGTGGATTGGTCGAGACAGAGGCGTGAAAGTGATCTGGGGATGATCCCGACCTCCTCTCTGCTGGTATTGCTTGGACTTTTTTACCAGGCCCTTCTCTGAGGCCTCACGGCTCTGATTGGCTTTTGGGGACTCATCTACCGCGAAATCAGAGCGTTTGGACTTCAGGAATTCTTCCGTGTCTATATACTTTCCCACCCTCTCTGAGAGCTCCACCAGGGTTGTCGGTTGGTCTCGATGGAATGACGTAGCAACCTTGGTGTGTTGAACTCCCGAGCAGAAGGCCATGATGGCTGCTGTTTCGTTCAAATTGTGGATCTGGAGCCTTTGCTGATTGAAGCGGTCCACATACTCCCTTAGGGATTCGCCCTTGAGCTGCTTGATGGTCAATAGTTGAGTATCCGGTTGCGACCAGTCGAGCATCCCTACAAACTGAGTAATGAAAAGTTTGTTCAACGTCTTGAAGTCATCCACTGTTCGGGGCTTAAGGGCGTGGAACCACTGTATGGCTGGCTCTTTGACAGTGCTGGGGAAAGCCAGGCATAGTAATTCATTGACAGTGGTGACCAACGCTGATCGGGAGAGAACTAATCCTATTTATATGCCTTAACGCACATTTGTTAGACCATTTTATCTTGTTTTTGTATATTTTTACTTTGTTTTCTAGTTTCTGACAGGTTTTGGAAGAAATCAACTAAACCAGGCTAAACAGGGTGAAAAAGCAGAGCTAAAGAAGCTGAAAAACCCAAGTCCCGCGCGCGGCCCGCGCCCGCGAAAATCCGAGAATCGCTCGCGCGAGATCCCAAAAATCGCTCGCGCGATCCGCGCGCACGAAGAGCCAAATGTCGCGCTCGCGCGATATGTGTAAAAACCAAAGTTGCGTATTTCAGTATACTGAAGACTCCTGTGCAAACGAAACTGCTGAATGACGTCCAGATTGTAAATTACATCAGTTTCAGTCCGTTTCGGGTTGTAAAGGCTTCCAAAACTTGTTGTAAATCTATATATACTCTATTTTACTTCAATTAAAGGGTTATACACCCATACATACACATTCTACAACCATACTTCCAGCCATTGAAGAGAGGGAAGCAAGGAGAAGAGGAAGAAGACCAAGGGTTTCCATGGCCTCCTCCATCAACTACTTGCCATCTATCACTTCCATGGACGGCTAGATCATAGATCTAGGGTTTCAATGAAGCCCTAGACGAGTAATAGGGTTTTATTTATGTTTTTATTTTAGTTCTATTATGTATGGATGACAGTCACATGTTTAGAGGATTTTTATAAATAAATCGTACTTCTAGTGATTAAATCATTGCTTTCAGAATTTATTCTTGTCTTAGATCTATTTTGACTGTGATGTGCTCAACGATCTATTCTTGCTGTGCTTGTTTAGATTGTTTACATGTGATGGTGCTCTATTGATTCGTGCTATCAAGTATCTGAATAGTCCATGCCTAGGTTAGACGGATTAGATCACAACCCTAGTTTAGTGTGAGATAATTCGTGCTACCCGAAGATGGATTATGTTGGTGCTTGAACCATGATTATCTTCTTGTCGGAGGAATTGGGCTTGTAGCTACAATTCCCCATAATCATCCAACTTAGTAAGCTAAAGTAATTCATGAATATTCCTATTATGAAGCTAGTGGTGGATTTGCAATCCTAGGTTCCCTTAAACATTATTTAAAACAACTTTAATTGCTTTCCTAGTTTAGATTTACTTTTATTGTTCTTAGTTTAATTAAATCCAAATCAAATCCGTTTTTCTTAGTTAATTAGACTTAGGTTTTAAAATTAAGAGCTGTAGTAATCAATCCCTGTGGGTTCGACCTTTACTTCCACACTGCAAATCTTTAGAAAAGTAAAGTATACTTTTATATCTTGATTTTGACAAGATCAATTTTTGGCGCCGTCGCCGGGGATTGTATTACTACCTTTAGTTTTAGAATCGTAGTTTAGTTAATTCGTAAATATTAGATTAGGTTTCCTTTCCTTATTTTTCGTTTTATTTTTAGTTACTAACTTGTTTTTTTTTATTTTGTAGTCAACGTTTCCGAGTGGAGCAGCTAATTACATCAAAGGAGCTTACGCAAATAAAAATATAAATAAAATTAAATAAATTGCTTCCTTTGGAATTCGCTTTAAACCGCTGTAAGTCAGGGCGCTGTGACGCACTATTTGCATTAGTTTAGGGTTAATTGCACTGCATTAGCTAGGAAACCCTGGGCGCTGGGCTTGACGCGGTCATTGCATTACAGGATAATTTGCATGCATCATAGTAGTTGAGTGCTTGTTATCTTGTTTGCGTGATTGTTATTTGTTTATTTTGTTTAGTTAGTCTTTGTTTTTAATTTCTTTTCTTTTGTTTTAGTTTATGTTAGGTACACGTTCAAACAAACCGGAATTAAAACCTTTTGACTCTGAACTTGAACGTACATTAAGACTTAACAAGTCTTCAAACTTAACTTCTGGAACTAGGTTTGTAATAGACGTCGATTTGACACCAAAACCAACGTCTTTATTTGAATCGGAAATACGTAGTACTCTTACAAGATTAAAGAAACCACGCTTTCATAACATAGAACCGATTAAAATGGCAGACATTGGAAATAATAACGACAACAACCAAAATAACAACGGAGCTAATATGAATAATCCTAATATACCACCACCTCCTCCACTTAAAGATTATTTTATTCCGACGACTTACACGCCACAAACATGTATTGAATTACCGGAGGCGACGGCATCTCACTTTGAGATAAAGTCGTCTACCATCTCGCTACTTCCATCTTTCCATGGCCGTTTAAATGAAGATCCATATAAACACTTAGGAGATTTTCAAGATATATGTTCTACTTTGAAAATTCAAAATCTTACTGATGATGAATTAAAAATGCGGCTCTTTCCGTTCTCATTAAAGGACAAAGCTAAATATTGGCTCCAATCTTTGGAGACAAACACAATTAGAACATGGGAAGACTTACACACCGCATTTTTACAAAAGTTTTTCCTGATTATGCGTACGAACCAGATAAGAAAATCTATAACAAACTTTGTGATGTAAGATGGGGAATCACTCTACGACACGTGGGAAAAATTTAAAGAATTATTACGCTCGTGTCCACATCATCAGGTCCCTAAGTGGCAACTTGTTCAGGTCTTCTATGAGGGGCTTATTCCCTCTGTTAGGAATACCGTCGATGCCGTTTGTACGGGAACTTTCCTACACAAAAGCGCCGACGAGGCCTGGAAAATATTTGAAACTTTAAGCGAGAATTCGATGCACCAAGCGGTGTCTGTCCGTTCTGAGGGATACCCACAACCTAAGAGGGAGGTAAAATTCGAGTCAAGTCAATCAATTGAAATAAAAGAACTATCTAACAAACTTGACCGACTTTTAACAATGAACCAAACGACAGCCTCACCCGCTCGTGAAATTTGTGCATTATGTTCTGATACTTCACATTCGATACTTGCATGTCCATCGGCAAGTCAATTTCCGGAATTCGTGGAGCAACATATTAATTCTATTCAACAATACCCACGAAATAATTATAATGCAACTACTAATAATCCGGATGCGCCATGGAGAAACCATCCTAACTTCTCGTGGAAAAATAATAATAATAATCCTAATGAGGCGACTAATTTTCCTAATGCATATCGACCTCAGTTTCAACCTAATCAATACCAACAACCGCATCCTAATCCGAATCCTTCAAGGGGTAACATTTTTGAGGAAAAGGTGTTGGCATCCCTTAATAAAATTGAAACGCAAGTACAGGCACAAGCACAAATAGTGCACTCTCATACACAATCCATTGTGAAGGTTGAATCCCAAATGGGACAACTAGCTACTGTAGTGAGTCGTAGAAACGAGGGGACGTTGCCTAGTCAAACAATTCAAAACCCTAAGGGACAATATGAGGTTAAGGGGTCGAATGAACAAGTAAACGCCGTCTTAACTAGGTTGACTACACGAGAGGAAGAGGTAATAGAAATTCCGAATGAGAATGTGAAAGATATGAATAGCAACTCTAATGCGACGAAGGGTGAGGACGTGAGCCAAAATAAGAGAGAAAAAGAATCGGTCCCAACGAATTATATTTCGAGAATGCCATATCCACCTAATGTTGAGGAGCCGTCTAATCTTACAAATAAAAAGTCTAAGGTTGAGGATATACTCGAGGTATTTAAACAAGTTAAAATCAATATTCCTTTCCTCGACGCTATAAAACAAATTCCCGCTTATGCTAAATGTCTAAAAGTCCTTTGTACACAAAAGCGCAAAATAAGCAGTTATACGCCTAAAAAGGTCTTCCTCACGGAAAAAGTAAGTTCTATTTTTCAACACGCTCCTCCGAAATATAAGGATCCAGGTACGCCTACGATTTCATGTGTCATAGGTGACACTATCATTCATCGGGCTCTCCTTGACTTAGGAGCGAGTGTTAACCTTTTACCCTATCACGTCTATAAACAATTAGGTCTAGGTGAACTTAAGCCCACGGCCGCTACTATTCAGTTAGCGGATCGTTCTGTCAAAATACCTAGAGGAATCATCGAAGACGTACTAGTAAAAGTTGATCAATGTTTCTATCCCGTTGATTTTATGGTCCTTGATACATAACCGGTGCTAGATAATAGAAAATACACTCTTGTCATTCTTGGTCGTCCATTCTTAGCCACGGCCAACGCACGTGTCAATTGTAGAACAGGGGTAATGAAAGTGTCGTTCGGAAATATAAAATTAAAATTAAATGTTTTTAATGCTGTTGATCAACCTCCCAAAGATGACGATTACCTATGTGTGGAGGGTAGTGAGGTTAAACGGAATATTGAGCCTAAGAACGTAATAAATATAAGTGCGGGGAATAATATAGAGGATGAGGAATGGATGAACCCTAATACTTCGGACCCTAATGCTGAATCTACTCGAAAGGTAAGAAATCGATTTGAACATACTGACAAACCGTCGATTGAATTAATTCAAAGCGACGTAATTTCTGCTTACCATCGAGCTCTACCTGACATCCTTTGTGGTACACAGTCCGATTTACGGCCTCCATAAAATCTTGAGCTAGAACGGTCTAGCTGAAGACGTAAAAGTTAGCGCTTCTTGGGAGGCAACCCAAGCTTCATTTCGTTCATTTTTCCTTATTTTTGGATGTTTTTGAGTCTGTTTGAGTCTGTTTTGGACATTCTGGACAGGTTTGGGGGTTAGAATTAATTTATTTTAATATTGTATACATAATTTTAGCTACAAAATGGAAAATACAATTCTCGCGCGCGCGGCCCGCACGCGCGAGACGTCGCTCGCGCGGCCCGCTGTCGCGAGAATGTGCCTTAGTGTTTTTCTTTTGTTTTCTTTTTATGAGCCCTCAGGTTCTCCTCGCGCCTGATGTCGCGGGCGCGAGGTAGCTCGCGGGAGCGAGAATTCAGAAAAAAAAAAAAAAAAAAAAAAAAAAAAAAAAACCAGGAATTCGCGCGCGCGACGGCCGCTCGCGCGGACCGCTCGCGCGATTCCTCATTTTCCTGTTTTTTCCCTTTTGTTTTCTATCTCTTTCCCCCTACCTATTTTATTTGTGTTTCTTTTCTGTTTTTGTTTATTTGGTTCTTTTTAGTTCGTATTCGTTGTTTTTCTTGTTAGATTTATATTTTTTTTCGTTTTATTTCTTTTCCATTTGCTAGTTTAGTTTAGTTTAGATTAGTTTTTAAATTCATATTTCGGTTTCATTTACTTTTAATATTCTTTTGGTTAGTTTCTTTTTATCTAGTATTAACAGGTACATTGAACTTTATTGACATATTCAATTATGTTCACCTGTTTGTCATTGCCGAGATTGAGGTACTATCGTTCCTTCCTTATGTACTCTCCTATCTTTCGTTTCATTGTTTCATTGGGGACAATGAAAGGTTTAGGTTTGGGGGTATGCACACACATGCACATTATTTTATGCAAAATTTTAAAAATTTTCAATAAGTGTGTTTAAATAAACGATGTTACCGACATTTTTGCAATATCAATTTGATACTTCTTGTTCAATAACTTTGAATTGTTATAGAATGGTAAATAAGAGAATATGTGATTAAACATTTGCTAAAGTTATGATGTAATGTTTTAAGTTATGTATTGTTTGAATCGTAGTTTTATATCATAAATTTGCACACAAACCTATGCACTGCATGTTGTCATTGAAATACATGTCTGATGTGAACTATAATATGATTCGGATTTCTAGATAACACATGGTGGAGACTAAGCCCAGTGAGCTTTTGAGCCTATCTTTTCTTTTTAGAGGGTTATAAATACATTGTGTTTGTCGAATTTCATTGAAATAACGCATTAACTCGTTGTTTAGTCTCATTATTCTTGTTTTGGTTGATAGTCAAGTTAAAATATTTGTTACCATGCTAAATAATCTTCCGTCGTAAATATTGAAGAACCGTATTACCCTAGGAAATGATTTTAGGCCCTCTTTGTTTACTGCCGACCGATAAATTATAAAATTTTCTTAGTTCCCCCTTTGAGCCGTTACAATGCCTCTTTTTCTTGGTTCACCATTATCCTCTGTAAAAGCTCCAACTTGATCAACTTGGAGTATACCACTGGAAGAGTGATCAACTTTTAGTAGTAGTAAGGCGATGTGTTGATTGAGAAGAAGAAAATAAGATGCTATTGGGGTAGTTGCTTGGTATTCAATGCATAGTCATTTGAGAAGCGAGAAAAGAAAAAGGAAAAGAAAAAAATAAAGAAGAGGAAGGTTGAAAAAAAAATGAAAGAAAAGAAGAAAAATGAATGAAAAGGAATGAAGAGAAAGAAAAGATGAAAGTTTGTAGAAGAAGAATGAAAGAAATCGAACATGCCTTACAATGCCATTCTAAACCTACCCAATTAATCCGTTCTATCATTTTTCATTGCCTGAGCCACATTACAACCTTTGAAAAGTCCTATCTGATCCTAGGAAACATGGTTCGGATATGAAAACGATGGGAGGGGATTAAAACATGGTAATGATTAATTTCTCTTGATTATTGGCATCCTATCCATGAGACTACTGTTCTTTTGTGTCATGCGTCCTTTTCGAGTCATATATGAGTATTCTCGTTTTGAAAATATATTTCCTTTACTCACATATATTAGAAAAATTACACCTGTTTCTGAGTGTTTCATTTTAGAGTGTAATTGACATTGTGAGATTCGTAGTCGAAGCATAGTTGGATGGTTATCCGAGTGATATTCCAAGTTTATGACATGCGCGTGTTCATTTGACTACCATATCACACACGTGCAATTTTATGAGAAATTCTATTGATTTATACGATTCATGTACTTGGGATTGTTTTTCAGGACGTAGGTGAACGTTTGATTCCGTTTCTTCTTGTTCATTATTCTATTTCGAATCATTGTTTTATAATAAGGAGTATTGATTGTTTTATTTTTTTGTTTGAATAAAACTTTTTAAATTTATAAGTTAATAAAGATGGTTGTGGGTGACTTGTTGACGAGAACCCTCACGAGACTTCACTCGTCCGATTAGGGACACCTAGGGGTTTAAAAGGCTTGTTGCATATGCTAAATGCAATCGCAATCCATGCGAAAATGGAATAGTATGTTATCAGTAGTTAGTTTTTATTTTAGTTTTGCTCGAGGACTAGCAAAATGTAGGTTTGGGGGTGTGATCGGGAGAGAACTAATCCTATTTATATGCCTTAACGCGCATTTGTTAGACCATTTTATCTTGTTTTTGTATATTTTTACTTTGTTTTCTAGTTTCTGACAGGTTTTGGAAGAAATCAACTAAACCAGGCTAAACAGGGTGAAAAAGCAGAGCTAAAGAAGCTGAAAAACCCGAGTCGCGCGCGTGACCCGCGCCCGCGAAAATCCGAGAATCGCTCGCGCGATCCGCTCGCGCGAGATCCCCAAAATCGCTCACGCGATCCGCGCACGCGAAGAGCCAAATGTCGCGCTCGCGCGACCCGCTCGCGCGATATGTGTAAAAACCAAAGTTGCGTATTTGAGTATACTGAAGACTCCTGTGCAAACGAAACTGCTGAATGACGTCCAGATTGTAAATTACATCAGTTCCAGTCCGTTTTGGGTTGTAAAGGCTTCCAAAACTTGTTGTAAATCTATATATACTCTATTTTACTTCAATTAAAGGGTTACACACCCATACATACACATTCTACAACCATACTTCCAGCCATTGAAGAGAGGGAAGCAAGGAGAAGAAGAAGAAGACCAAGGGTTTCCATGGCCTCCTCCATCAACTACTTGCCATCTATCACTTCCATGGACGGCTAGATCATAGATCTAGGGTTTCAATGAAGCCCTAGACGAGTAATAGGGTTTTATTTATGTTTTTATTTTAGTTCTATTATGTATGGATGACAGTCACATGTTTAGAGGATTTTTATAAATAAATCGTACTTCTAGTGATTAAATCATTGCTTTCAGAATTTATTCTTGTCTTAGATCTATTTTGACTGTGATGTGCTCAACGATCTATTCTTGCTGTGCTTGTTTAGATTGTTTACATGTGATGGTGCTCTATTGATTCGTGCTATCAAGTATCCGAATAGTCCATGCCTAGGTTAGATGGATTAGATCACAACCCTAGTTTAGTGTGAGATAATTCGTGCTACCCGAAGATGGATTATAGGATGTGGGTGTGTTTTACCTTGAGGGTTCTCGGATCCTTTCGATCTGTCCGGTCAACTTCTTCTTCCACCTTTTTCTTCTTCGTTCTGTTTCTTCTCTCTATATGGGTCTGTGCGTGTGTTATGTAAGAGAAAGAGTGGACAGAGATGGTAGGCGGTTATGGGTACAATGCAGAGGTGTGGTTGTGTGGTATATACAAATCGGGGGGTGTGGGGTGTGTTTTGCTGAGCTCTCAAGCTCTCGGGTCTCCCTCTCTAAATGAAATCTGTAGAAACAGATATGTGAGAATGAGAGAGTGGTATAGGAGTGAGGGGATGAGGGGGCGTGGTCTTATTTATAGAGGGAATGATGAGGGAGGTTATCCCATGTGTAAGGGTGCATGAAATGTACGGGTATATGTGTGCTTGTGTGTGTGTCCAAGGGTAGATATTAGGGGACAAATAAGGGTGGTGGTGTGGCTCCCACTCTTAGGTAATACGCATAGGGGTGTGTGTTTGAGTCCTAGTATATGTGCACAACAATGACGGTGAATCCTGATACAAATATATATATACAAGGCTATGTACGAGTCCTAGTGTTAAAATAACTATGGTTCTTAAAATAGAACTATAGATGTCGGGGTTACGATTATTCTAATAGACTTTAGGTTACTAACTATGTCGTCGTCGTTAAGACATTAACTACAGGATCTTGTAAGGATTCCTAATTATGATCACCCTAATGGACCTTTTGTAACCGTACCATGGTGACGTCATCACTTCTAATCCTACGTGGAATTTCTGTGGAAATTCAGGGTGCTACATCTCTACCCACCTTATTCGAGGATTTCATCCTCGAAATCTAGAGATTGCTAGGTCTCAGAAAGTACAAGGTTCTAATCTCATCTCTGATTCTATGGTTGTGAGGTTTCCATTAGATGATTCATCAAGTCCTTCTCCTAATTTTTTTCGAATGTCCCAAATATTCTGCATTACCATCACCATATAAGCTTCAAGGTTCTGGCATTGAGTATAGTACCTTCAGCCTTCCATTCTGTTCAGTGTTGGGGTCGATTCAATGATTTGCGAGTTCTCTTTTTGGATGTTTGTGGTGGTGGAGCATTGTTCTGAACCTCTTATTAGGGGCAATCATTGCGTACATGTCCAGTCTATTTGTAAACAATGGAACTAGCACATGACACGTCTTCAACCATGTGTATACTTTCACCGGTCGTCTACACGACTGAGAAGTATATTAGAGCACTAGCCGGATGTCTTCAACGATACATGGGACGTCTTCAACCACATATGCGCATGTATCGCCCTAAAAATCAAGCCACGTGAGCAAGGTCAACGAGTAGAACAATACAACGTAAAGCACAGAATAGCCCAACGTGGACCATTCCACAAGGCGGAAGCAACGTTGGATTCCAAAGAAAAGTCAACAAGTCAAGGGTTGACCCACAAGGACCAAACGGGTCAAATAGGGTCAACTAACATAATTTGGTTTTGAAAAGAGTTTGTAAAGAAGTATAAAGAAACTCCAAAGGTTTAGAAGTAACAAGTAATGAAGTTTGTTTTGAAAGTTTATCACTAAAGCGGTTTTTGAAGGAATACGACCAAACGGTCCTTCGGAAATTGAAAGTAGTAATTTTTCCTTAAAAAGGTAACCATGGGCTAAGAATTACTAATAAGTGTTAAAAACATAATTTAACAAGGATCCAAGAAGATCCAACTAACAAGTTCAAGATCAACAAGGAATTTACAAATAACATCTTGTAATTCAAATCTACAAATGAGATAACGGTAACAACAATTACAATCTTTCTACCATGAACTATATCATTGGAACAATAACATATCACAAGACTTCCTCGTAATGAATCTTACAAAATGACATGCCACGCGTCGGATAACTCTTGGACCATGCCCTAATCAACATTTCCTGAAAAATGGGGTTTTATAGATTCATTAAGCACGACGGCTCAGTAGAAAACATTGTAGAAATGTACTACTACTTATAAAATCATGCTATGACATGCGGTGCAATGCTTTGCCGCCGTGGCGATGCAACTAGCCAGATGGCCAAACCGTGAGACATTCCCAACTCAATATCCCAATCACACACTCTCACACCGGATAGCGAGCCACTCAATCGTGAGTGTAGCATACAAGATCTCCGGTAGCTAGCCGAATATGATCTTCTGTTTTTGAATGTTTTAAGGATCACAAACAACCTTTCTCACTTCACACCCGCTTCCGGAATTTCATCAAATTATAACCCCAAACGGGGATCCAAAGACATTCCCCAATCGTTGGAATTTTAACAATTTCATATGCCCCAAGCCAATGCCATGAATGCTTTGCCGACTTGGCGACTATGATATGCTACTAGATGCGGTTATGCTTTAACAATGTCATTTCTAAGAATACAATGACAAGAAGTAAACATGGTAGTTCATATAAAAGGTAATCGTCTCACTAGGCAAATAAGAGATTTCTAACATCAATTAGTATTTGAACCCATAGAAACTCAAATAGCATTTCAGTTTAGACATGGATTCAAGTATGCACATAAGGCCAAGTAATCATTCAATTAATCACATAGGAAGATTTCCATAACAAGATTAATGTTTATTGACACTAACTTACACATGGAAAACCATGAAGTTAGAAATAATAGTGCACTTAAACAATGAAATCTACCTCTTGAGTATTTGAGCAAATACTCTCACCAAAGAAATCCAAAGGGTAAATCATTAACATAAGCATATCCTACAAGATATCAACACCTAGTTACATAAACCAAACTTAGGAATGAAAACTATGGTGTTATTAAGATAACAAAAATTACCTCTTGAGTTCTAGGGCAAGAAGTACTAAATTGCAAATCCCACGAAGAAACCGAGAACACCGGCGTGAAGGTCTAGGTGAGATGATCAAAATGGTCTCTAATAGCCTTGACCCAAACTTGAGTCCTTGGCCTCTAAATGGAGCTTGAAAGCTCTAAGCTTCCATGGAGTTGTATCTCCCAAAACTAGAGAAAGAGATGAGAGATATATAGAGATAAAATGAAAAAGAAAAATGAGAGGGAGAGTTAGATATGGGTTATATATAGGATGATGAAGGAGGGGGAAGCTTCCTAGTGAAGCTTTAGTTGTTGGGGTGGTTGGGAGTGGTTTGGGAGTTGACTTGAGGGTCCCACTCTTGTCTCCCTTACACATACACACAAAAATATATAACATATATATATACACATGTGCTAATTTAAATGTAGATATGATACCACTTGGATAGAAATAAATTTACTGTCCCAAACCAAGACCCAAATTGGTCCAAAATTACCGAATTACCCTTTAGCAAAATCTGGGTTTCTACAATCTACCCCCCTTAAAAGAATTCCGTCCCGAAAATCGAAAGGTAACGAAAGGAATGCAATCAAGGAACAATCCATGATCACACCAAAACGCAGTAGTGTCACAAAACAACGTGAGCACTAACTCAACATGTTTAAACAAAACATCTCACACATCGATTCCAGAAAGGAGATGAAAGCTCAATAAAACAGTTAATAAGCACACCAAGGGTGCTGAGGAACAAACGTAAGGGACATACGAGGTTCAACATTTAAAGGACAGAGTCAACTCCAAAGATCAACAATAATAATGGACATGAACCTCCAAACCATTGGATCAACCAAAACGTACTTGAATGAAAACAAAGTACAACTAGATATCTCAAATTCATCGAATCAAACAAACGTGATCCCTTCAAAAGGAACACGTGATCATACGAACACAACGAGCTGTAGCCTGTTGTATACCCAAAATTTGTCTCAAAAACGAATAAGCAAGACCCAAGGAATAAACGAGAAAATGTTTAATCGATATATAAAATAATAGAATGAAGATATTACACAAGCGTGAATATCACATAGATCGAATTACAATCAAACACAAGATTCTCAAAGTAGAGCAATGATATACTATTAAAGAATTGTCATACGAAGCAAAAGTATAATGTTTCAAGACATGAGTTCCACAATGAACCAAATAACTGGGTCAACTCCCAATGAATGATCCAAACGCTCAAGAATGAAGCCAAGGAAAACTTCACAAAGCAAATGATATACTCGGTACTAAGGACTGTAACGACTAAAAGCTATATCTTAACCACATATATAAGAGGTACGAGTTACAAAGACTTACTCGTAGTACATTGCTCCTCATAAGAAGACAATGATCAATATAGACACAAAAGTTTACAACAATGGCAACTTGATGTCGATAGAAGAAATGATTATCACATCCCAAAACATAAACGTCACTGTAGTCAATTACAACGATTTCACTAATAGATGGATCTATTGAGAGATCCCGTCTCAAAACAATATGGCAAAAGAAATGCCACTGCCAAAAGTCAAATGGTCTTACAAGAAAAAGTGTCTAAGAAGACACAATGATGCCATCAACAAGACAACAATAAGTTGAATAGGTGAACGAACAGATATAAGCCAACAAGTTCACCAACATTCGTTGTCGCACGCGACAATAAAAAATATATCAAACAATTACGCTTTGACCAAAACAAGAAAACATATGGTCATAACGATATCAAGTTCCTGAACTTTCAACTATTGAAATCTCGATTCACATTAAAATGAAATAGAAGTTCCCGAATTGGGTGATCTTCAAGTGTCACATGAAAGATGGAAGCGAACTAGGTGACACACCTAAAACAAGAGTTATAACAAACTCACATCACAAACGGACCACAAATAACGAAAGCGTTCAAGGAAACACAGTCGAAGTTTCTCAACAGAATGAAGACAACTCTACAGAAGTTGCCACACTAATCGAACGTGATCTCAAAACAAACGATCACCAAGAATCCTCCTCTGCTCGAAGCAAGGATGAAATTGAAAGGTCGCAACGATCTTGAATAAAGCACAATCATAATAACCGCACGACAGGGTAAGGAAAAAGGAATTACTGATCACAATAAACAAGGTATGTACCAAGTGCATGAATCAAACGTGTCAACAATGACATCAACAACAATATATCAAGATGATATAAAAGTAAACACTAGGGGTCCATCCAGCTTTTGAAAGCCCGTAACCCAAACATAATCAACCCAAGAGGTCTAAAATCACCAGCATAGAATCTCACAAGATCCACTTCTAAACACAAAGTAATCAAGATTACTAACAAGAGAACATGCCTTAGGCATACTCCTAATACCAATACAGAAATAAGGTGGATGGCGTGAAACAGATACTCTCATTAAAAAAAATAGAGTGAGAGATAAATCAACGGAATCGAATGATGAAACAAAATATAATCTAATGGATAATTCATAGAATCAACCAAAAATCCCCCCTACAGATCAATCATAAGGTCAAAGAAATAACAACGGTTCACATCGATAGGCCACCTCAATAGGCCACGAAATTAGGCAATTGCCAATAAGTCCAAATAATATGGAAATTCAAGTTATGAAATACCATTAATGTTCCTCAACAAGGACAAGGTACGGTCGAGTTCAACATGGAACGGAATTGGAGAACTCACAAATGACTACTAAGTCCAAACGGGTCCATGGTCAAAATCACCAACACCCAAGAAAAGAAAGATTCAGTCGGTAAGGAAAACAATTCTTATAGTCACAACAAAAAATACACCTAATGCAGATTTACACGAAAATGTTGCACAATCCAACAATAAGGTTCTATGCGAACGACCATAGTATTCAAGGTATAAAAGATCACACGATTGTGAAACAACAAACCCTCAAGACCTACAATGAAACGCAATCGAATTTAAGCCTTAGCGAACAATAAATTAAGGCTGCCAACAACAGAGATCTACAACACGTAAGAGATCATACTCCTAAAAAATCGGTATGATCTTGAATTCACAGAGATACCAAAATCAAGGACCTCAACAATAAATCATCTAACAAAATCTATCCCTCAAGAAGTAGGGAAAGATCCGAGTGTTCAACAACTCAAGTTCGAATTTCATGAAATAAATCCCAAGAATTTAATAAGGCAAAACTGTCAGAGAAAGATCGATTCAAAAGTTAACGAGCCCAAAGAAAAGGACATCACAGCACTTACAGTGCGACATACCCAAGTTCAAAACTTAAGGGTGAACTATTCAAAATCAATATGCTATAGGCATGAGAATCGAATCAATAAGGAACAAACGTTCTTTCAAGAAAAGACTTGGAACAATGGAACGACAACGCTTTATCAAGAGCTCAAAGTTTGTAAGGGTCGAGAATTAAACGCACTTCTAAGAAGTATTATGAAAACAAGAATCCATACGTACTCACAAGGAAAGAAACACCAGAAAAAAATTTGTGTTTCAAGGCCCAACGTCAAAGCGTTAACCACACTATGTTAACAACAAATCTTCAATGAAAATCATAACAAAAATCGGTAATGATCGATAAACACTCATAGAAAAGATTTCACCAACGTACCAACAGGATATGCAGTCTCAAAAGAAGAGACGATCCTCAGAGTCGCAGAATTTACTAAAATGTGAAAATCACCGAATAAAGGAACTGATAAACTTGGAACAACACCAATCTATTCCCCACAAGGGCTAGAATCCTCACAATGATTCATACGATAGGATTTAATCATATACAATGATCATATAGTGAAATGACAATTTGAATGTGAAGATTTAAGCAATCACCAGAAATTTGGGTCAATCGACCAACCATATGATAGAAAACTCATAATTTACTCAGAAGAGTAATTACAATGTCAAACTAACATCCGAAAGATGAAGTTCTCACAGGACAAGGAGTACGACAATCCTATGAGAAGGAAGAACTATTCCACCGATAAACAACAGGTATTCGTAGCCACATGAAATATATATGGACTACCAGTCACAATCGAGGGCTATCAAGATAGAATGCTCTCACAAAGATCAACATAGCCTTTAGAGAGGCTTTGCATTACGTGCAAAATAAAACCCATGCCACTCGAAGAATGTACGCGAAAATGTAGGAATACCCGAGTCCGAAGACACAACCTATATAAGCTGTCAAATAATACGTAACCTTGCACTATTAGAACGAATAAGTTATTCGCCGGTTTAGAAAATATCCTTTAAGTACCTCAAAAGTACATATACATATAGGTTTTCAAATAAGCGCAACATATTAGCATGTTGGTTTTCACAAGTTCAAAACTTATCTTTCAGATTTATTATTTTTTATTTTTTACTCAAGAAATCCTATTATGAAACACCGATCAAAGTATCTATGAGTACGTGTATTAGCTACTCTAAGCACGTAAAACATGAATTACTATCCCAACATGTTATCGTTATCATGCTTAACAATTCAATAATATTGGAACAAGTAAGCACGAAAGCACATATGCACATTAGCATGTTATCACAAACTCCCGAAGGCAAGTAAGCATACTTTTCATCCTTTTCATTTATAACATATAAAATCTATCGCGTAATGTGCTAACCAATACATTACGTTACAATAGTGTAAGCATATAAAACATATGCACGAAAGCATATAGGCACATAATCTCAAAAGCATGTAGCATCTAAGCATGCTCGCTTAACATCTTTCAACTTAAAGAAAATCGATGACTATTTCATCATATTGACATGCAATACTTAAACATGTTTCCTCAACAACTAAAATGTAAAACAATGAGTAATGTAAATCTAATAAGTTTAAAAGAGATCTTTAAGCATACAACTCAATGCAAAGCACTGATCAATACCTAACCATCAATCTTACAAGGTGTAGTACGTCGAGCGAATAATCCAAACAAGGAAACCCTCATGTATATACTTTTTAATCTTGCACAATCAATGGTTAAACATTAACAGATGGTTACACCAAGATGTAATACAAAATTCAATTCTAATGAGTATAGTGTTAAACTGAAACGAAAAGTAAAAACCACCTCATGTTTACAAATCACATAGTCAAGATATATAGGCATGTGATCATATAAACACATAAGCACTTAAGCATGTCAACACATAGTCACATAGACAAGTAAACATGCAATCATAATCAACTCATCATTTAAATAAAACGGAACAAATCATTTAACTACAAATGATTGAAATCAAAAGAGGTGCAACGGTCACACATGGACCCAATTAACTCCCAGAGTACCAAGGTATTCAAACCCGGTTAGCTCTGATACCATTCTGTATTGCCCCGAAAACCAAGCCACGTGAGCAAGGTCAACGAGTGGAACAATACAACGTAAAGCACAAAATAGCCCAACGTGGACCAATCCACAAGGCGGAAGCAACGTTGGATTCCAAAGAAAAGTCAACAAGTCAAGGGTTGACCCACAAGGACCAAATGGGTCAAATAGGGTCAACTAACATAATTTGGTTTTGAAAAGAGTTTGTAAAGAAGTATAAAGAAACTCCAAAGGTTTAGAAGTAACAAGTAATGAAGTTTGTTTTGAAACTTTATCACTAAAGCGATTTTTGAAGGAATACGACCAAACGGTCCTTCGGAAATTGAAAGTAGTAATTTTTCCTTAAAAAGGTAACCATGGGCTAAGAATTGCTAATAAGTGTTAAAAACATAATTTAACAAGGATCCAAGAAGATCCAACTAACAAGTTCAAGATCAACAAGGAATTTACAAATAACATCTTGTAATTCAAATCTACAAATGAGATAACGGTAACAACAATTACAATCTTTCTACCATGAACTATATCATTGGAACATTAACATATCATAAGACTTCCTCGTAATGAATCTTACAAAATGAGATTCCATGCGTCGAATAACTCTTGGACCTTGCCCTAATCAACATTTCCTAAAAAATGGGGTTTTATAGATTCATTAATCACGACGGCTCAGTAGAAAACATTGTAGAAATGTACTACTACTTCTAAAATCATGCTATGACATGCGGTGCAATGCTTTGCCGCCGTGGCGATGCAACTAGCCGGATGGCCAAACCGTGAGACATTCCCAACTCAATATTCCAATCACACACTCTCACACAGGATAGCGAGCCACTCAATCGTGAGTGTAGCATACAAGATCTCCGGTAGCTAGCCGAATATGATCTTGCATTTTCAAATGTTTTAAGGATCACAAACAACCTTTCTCACTTCACACCCGCTTCCGGAATTTCATCAAATTACAACCCCAAACGGGGATCCAAAGACATTCCCAATCGTGGGAATTTTAACAATTTCATATGCCCCAAGCCAATGCCATGAATGCTTTGCCGACTTGGCGACTATGATATGCTACTAGATGCGGTTATGCTTTAACAATGTCATTTCTAAGAATACAATGACAAGAAGTAAACATGGTAGTTCATATAAAAGGTAATCATCTCATTAGGCAAATAAGAGATTTCTAACATCAATTAGTATTTGAACCCATAGAAACTCAAATAGCATTTTGGTTTAGACATGGATTCAAGTAAGCACATAAGGCCAAGTAATCATTCAATTAATCACATAAGAAGATTTCCAAAACAAGATTAATGTTTATTGACACTAACTTACACATGGCAAACCATGAAGTTAGAAATAATAGTGCACTTAAACAATGAAATCTACCTCTTGAGTATTTGAGCAAATACTCTCACCAAAGAAATCCAAAGGGTAAATCATTAACATAAGCATATCCTACAAGATATCAACACCTAGTTACATAAACCAAACTTAGGAATGAAAACTATGGTGTTATTAAGATAACATAAATTACCTCTTGAGTTCTAGGGCAAGAAGTACTAAATTGCAAATCCCACGAAGAAACCGAGAACACCGGCGTGAAGGTCTAGGTGAGATGATCAAAATGGTCTCTAATAGCCTTGACCCAAACTTGAGTCCTTGGTCTCTAAATGGAGCTTGAAAGCTCTAAGCTTCCATGGAGTTGTATCTCCCAAAACTAGAGAGAGAGATGAGCGATATATAGAGAGAAAATGAAAAAGAAAAATGAGAGGGAGAGTTAGATATGGGTTATATATAGGATGATGAAGGAGGGGGAAGCTTCCTAGTGAAGCTTTAGTTATTGGGGTGGTTGGGAGTGGTTTGGGAGTTGACTTGAGGGTCCCACTCTTGTCTCCCTTACACATACACACAAAAATATATAACATACATATATACACATGTGCTAATTTAAATGTAGATGTGATACCACTTGGATAGAAATAAATTTACTGTCCCAAACCAAGACCCAAATTGGTCCAAAATTACCGAATTACCCTTTATAAAAATCTGGGTTTCTACAGCGCATCACCGAACGTCTTCAATAGCGAGAGGCGCGCTAGGAACCCTAATCATTCATGTCCACCCGGCTCGTCAGTCGTTGATCCATCGGATCCAATATTCACATCTCTTTCACATTCACCTATCTCATCTCGTTCACATCCTCATCAAACTCTTCTTTCTCTCATACAATGCATGGTGACATATGTCATGAAATGAACGTGTGTCCACTATCAATACTCACATGCAAATCTACTTTTATTCCTCTTTATTATTAACATGGCATGTGTTATCTATTCCGGTCAACAACATCGTAAAACTTGCATTTAACAGTTAGCAGCATAAATAAATAAAACATGGATTTGATACCAATAATCATATAGATAAAACCCTTAACATGCTCACCTATGCGATAGCACTACCATAACATGCTTCGTATAGCCCTACAATTATTGGAATACATGTAGTATCATAAATTGGAATACATGTAGTATCATAAATCAACGTATTACTTATACAAAACATAATACAGATAACTTGTAGACATATTATATTAATCTTATTAGGATTAGAGTGAGGTTAGGAAATTCACCTTGAATCACCGATCCTTGAAAAGCAGATAATAGTCAAGTTCTACAACAATAAACGGACGAAACAACAATAATGTATGAGTACAACTATAGGGGCAAAATGGTAATTTTACCAAATGAGGTTATAAACCTCAAGGTAGTGATTTACGTGTCACTCTAAGCCCAACGCCTCAAATCGAAGTTCGTCGCATTTTACGGGATAATATGTAGGGCTTTCTAGACTAACATAGGCCCTAGAGACAAACTGTATTTTCGACCGAGTCGAAAAGTCACGAAACTTAAGCAGAATGATCTAGGCATTATTCTAAGACTCTGGGACTGACTGCGTATTTTTTGGAGTCCGAGATTATTTTATATAAATTTTTAAAGATTATAAGTACCAGATAATACCAAAACGGGGATTTAAATACATAAATAACTTTTACTCTAAAATCAGTGCTTCGAAGTATTTTATTAAATACTAGACATTAAAATACACTCCCAATATTTATTTCATAATTTTTGAAACACGTTTGGTATTTTTAATAGTTAATATACTAGTATAATAGCTCCTTATTAATTATAAAAAAAATACTAGACTATAATATTATAGCCTTATAATTTGTGCTATACAATTAAATAGTCCCAGGGTCATTACCCTAATTTTCTAAAATTTATAAACGCGTATAGATATTTAAAGACTATATAAATACCCTTGAAAATCATAAATTGTACTCATATAATAATAAGTAAATGATAACTATTTTAATATTACAATATAATTATTTTCAAGAATATAGGAAATACTGTATCATAATATTCTATAATTTAATACATTAATTTTACATTTATAAAGCATTTTATAATAATTGAAACTATTTAAATCTATTATTAAGTAAATAATAATCATAATAATAGGATAACCCGATGGGCTAACCCGAACCGGCTAACTAAATGGGTTACCCGTTTACACTCACAACATAACCCACAAGGGTGACCCACTGGGTCAAACCCGACCCGACCCAAAACTAATTGGACTACCCACTTATACTTTCAACCAAACCCAAACCAAAAACCCATTGGTTAAACCAACCCGAACCTACAACCCAAAGACACTAACAAACTAACCCTACCCAGTTGCCCAAACCCTACCCGAACCTAACCCAAACCCTAAACCATTCCCAGACACAACATGACCCATAATTTCTAACCAAACCGGACCCGAACAGGACCCGGCGTCAAAACGACGCCATCCAACTGAAGTTGGCCCGTGGGTTAATTTAACGCGGCCCGTTCCCCACTTCCACACACAGCATAACCCACCTAGACCCAGACCCGACCCGCCCCATGACTTAGGTGTTATAACCCTTTTCTTCTTTTCTTCTCCAGCGATCCCGACGTCGTCGGTGACCCGCGATTCATCGAAAAAGCTTCCCACGCTCATAACTTTCCATCTCTCCATCAAAATCGATGAAATCAACGGGGAATTGACCAGAATTTCCTCCTCTACAACATACTAGATGCTCACGGTCTGGTTCATACGTTTAGACCTCTTACCAAAGGATTATTCTTTTAGCCATTAAAACGAATATTGGCCTGCATGGCCATCCAAACGGGGTCTAAACTAAAAGCTGCTCTTGGGAGGTCTACCTGGGTCAAAGGGTGTTTGTTTAATGTTACTTAGAGGCGTTAGGGTGATGGTTGGGAAAACTGAGCTTTAAGGGTGAAGCTCTAATGGTGGCCAGTAGTAGCAGAGAGCTCAAGGCTCTGTTTGGGGCCTTGCATGTCATCTAGGGCATGATCACAAGACATGCAGATGGTCAAAAATAAGGATGGGGGTGTGTTTTACCTTAAGGGGCCTCGGATCCTTTCAATCTCTCCAGTCAACTTCTTCTTCCACCTTCTTCTACTTTGTTCTGTTTCTTCTCTCTCTATGGGTCTGTGTATGTGCTGTGTATGAGAGAGAGTGGAAAGAGATTGTAGTTGGTTGTGGGTACAATGTAGATGTGTGGTATATACAAATCGGGGGGGGGGGGGGGGGTCAAGCTCTCGGGTCTCTCTCTCTAAATGAAATCTGTATAAACAGATTATGTGAGACTAAGAGAGTGGTATATTAGTGAGGGGATGAGGGGGTGTGATCTTATTTATAGAGGGGAGGATGAGAAAGGTTATCCCATGTGCAAGGATGCACGAAATGTACGAGTATGTGTGTGCTTGTCTGTGTGTCCAAGGGTAGATATTAGGGGAAAAATGAGGGTTGTGGTATGGGTCCCACTCTAAGGTAATACGCATAGGGGTGTGTGCTAGAGTCCTAGTATATGTGCACAATAATGACGGTGAATCCTAATACAAATATATATGTACAAGGCTATGTACGAGTCCTAGTGTGAAAATCACTATAGTTCTTAAAATAGAACTATAGATGTCAGGGTTACGAATATTCTAATAGACTTCAGGTTACTAACTATGTCGTCGTCGTTAAGACGTTTAACTATAGGATCTTGTAAGGATTCCTAATTACAGTCACCCTAATGGACCTTTTGTAACCGTACCACGGTGAAGTCATCACTTTTAATCCTACGTGGAATTTCTGGGGAAATTCAGGGTGTTAAAATGCCCGACTTCGATCCAACATAGCAGTTATCGGCAAGGTCTTCTGTATAAACTTTAAACGGTGCCATCCCTATACTGGTATGGTAAATGTTGTTGTAGGCAAACTCGATCAATGGAAGGTGCGTCTCCCAACAATTCTCGAAGTTGGTAACACAAACACGTAACATGTTCTTCATCACTTGATTGTCCCGTTTAGTCTATTCGCCGATCTGCAGATGGAAGGCTGAAGTCAAGTTTAGTGTAGTTCCCATCGTTGTTTAGAGATTCTAACAAAAGTCTACGATAAAGCGCAAATCTCGATCCGATACATCCGACTCCAACATTTTACTGGATACGTCATGTTGTAGATAATAAAATGTGCCATCTTCGTGAGCCAATCCACGATTACCCAAATAGCATCGTGGTTCTACTATGACTTCTGTAATCCTACCACAAAATCCATGGTTATGTGCTCCCACTTCCATTGGGGAATCGGTAATAGTTGCAGTAATCGAGGTGGTTTATGATGTTCTACCTTTACTTGTTTACAAGTAAGACATTGAGATACCTACTCAGCTACTTCTCGTTTCATTCCTTCCCACCAGAAATTCTCTTCAAATCCTTGTACATCTTCGTACCTCCTGGATTAATAGTCATCCGTGACTTATGTGATTCATCTAATATTTCTTTTCGGAGATTTTCTTCATCAGGCATACAGATTCTACCTTTAAATCGCAAGACTCTGTCTGTACCAATACTCCAAACCTCTAGATCCTTTGCTGACATCTTTATGAACCATAACTTCAAATCCTCTATTATCCCTTGAACTCCCATGAGACAGCTGATCAAAGTTGGTTGTACCATAAGATATCCAAAATGTTTCCCTTTCATTAGTCCCACTGGCTAAATATCTAAATCAGCTAAAACTTCTAATGTTTGCCATTCTGGCATTAGTAACGCATCGATCACTATTTGAGGTCGGTGACTCAAAGCATCTTCTATGACATTTGCTTTACTCGGATGGTATTGCAATGAAAGTCATAATCCTTAAGTAACTCCATTCATCTTCGTTGTCACATGTTCAACTTTTTTTGAGAGAACAAATACTTCAAGCTCTTATGATCAAAAAATAGATCAAACTTCTCTCAATACAGATAGAGTCTCCAAATCTTCAATGCAAACACTATTACTACCAATTTCAGATCATGCGTAGGATAGTTCTTCTCTTGTACCTTCAACTATCTAGATCCATATGCAATGACATTCCTGTCCTGCAGAAGCACACAACCAAGTCCTTGGTGTGATGTATCACTACAGATCACATAGCTTTATTCACTCTTAGGTATTTCAAGTGTTTGCATTTCGTACTTTATCTCATTCCCCATCAAATTCATTACAGGTCTCATAATCTTGTAGAATCCTTCTATAAATCTCTGATAATATCCGACTAGGTCGAGGAAAATTCTGACCTCTATTGCATTGGTTGGTCTGCTCCAGCTTAAGACTGCATCAATCTTAGATGAGTCCATAGAGATATTGTCCTAAGATATAAGTCCCAAGAATTTGACCTCCTATAGCAAGAATTCACATTTGTTGAACTTTGCATACAACTTACTATCTCGAAGTGCCTGTAAAGCATTCTGTAAGTGTTCCTTCTGATTTTTCTCTGTCTTTTAGTGGATCAATATGTTGACGATGAACACTATAATGAATTGATACAGATAAGGTATGAGTACTCTATTCATAAAGTCCATGAATACTACTGGCGCATTCGTCAATCCAAAAGGCGTAACTAGGAACTCATAATGCCCGTATCTCGTCCTAAACGTAGTCTTCGTCACATCCTCTGGTCGAACCAATAGTTGATGATATCCCGAACGCAGATCAGTCTTTGAAAAGATACTTGATCTTTGTAACAGGTCGAATAGATCATCTATTCAAGGAAGTGGGTACCTATTCTTAATCATTACCTTGTTCAACTCCCTATAGTATATACAGAGTCAAAGTGTACCATCCTTCTTCACAAACAGAACTAGTGCTCCCTAATGTGACGTACTTGGGTGAACAAATCCAAAATCTTCAAGTTCTTAAATTTGCGTCTTCAATTCCAACATATCAATGGGCGTCATCCGATATGGAGTCTTAAATATTGATAATGTACCAGGTACTAGTTCCATATAGAAGTCTATTTCTCTTTTTGGTGGAAGTCCTTTAATATCCCAAAATACAACCTAAAAGTCTTATATAATAGTAGCCTGATCCATCGTGAGTTTAGTATTCGTGATCCCGATTACAGCTAAACCACTTATAAGAAACATGTCGCTCGCTGGCTGGCACTGAAACTTGATCATCGATCATCCAGGTATCGGAAATGCAATCATCTAGTAGGGCAATCTAAGTTGGCACTGTACTTGCTTAACCAATCCATCCCTAGGACAAGGTCAAATTTTGACATTGACAGAACTACTAAGTCTGTTGGAAGATTCCTATCTCCCAAGGTCAACGGGCAATCTTTACATACTTTACCCAACTTAAAAATTACTCCCAATTGTGACATAGCATTAAGTGCTGGCTCGAGTTTCTGGGGTTATAAACCCAACTGACGCACAATCTTAATAGCAATAAATGAACGTACAGCTCTAGTATTGATCAAAGCTTTACCTGGACTATGAAAGATTAAATACTTACCTTCTAAATATTGTTTCTCATTAGCATTAAAGCCTACTTTTACTAGGATGATAGCATTCATTCAGGTCTGATATGGGGGTCCTTGTATTCCCTGAACGGGTGCCCCATTGTGTCCTCTGTGTGGTGCACGACAATCCTTGCTTACATGGCCCCTACTTGTTGTACTTTTGGCAGGCAAGATCCATTTAGCGGTTTACCCTGGGGGCTGTGCAGAAGTTTGCGATATATCTGTGTACTCCACAGTTATACCATCCTTTAATATTTGATGGTGGGACCGTAAGCAATGCCTGCGATTGTGGCCCTTACTGGTGGTATTGTTGGGGTCAAGGATAATTTTGTTGAGACTTCCTAGTTCCATCCCAGGTGCGCTTGTTCCCTTGAAAGTTACCCTGAGGTCTCCACCCTTGGGTATTTCTCGGTGGTTGGTTTTGAAAATTCCACTGTTGAAAACTTCTTGATGACTGGGGTCGATTTAGCTGTGCTCGAGAAGTGTCCTTTTCCAACCCTACAGTAAATCTAACAATGCCCTCAAACGATTAATTCAGATGACCAACCATCATCTGTCTATGGTGGGGGTTCAATCCTTGGTGAAATCTCTTCACCTTCTTCTGTGGTGTATTTGTCACATGTGGAGCAAATCAAGACAATCGTTCAAATTCTGTAGTATATGTTAGGGATATATACTAAAAGCCATGCTTTATGTAGTTGATTTATAATTCATTTAAAAAATCAGTTCTTCCATTTTTATGAGAATCTGTGTGGGCAATGTTTGTATTGTATTATTTATTTAATATTATGCATGTGTGTCTCTCATTCTACATAGTAGGTGGTTTGGTGTGTAGAGTTTGGCTTACACACGAAAGATCAGACCATCGGATCTTGCAGAATGTAAAATTTTGGTTTACAGTCTTAGATGGGTTTGGACACACCATCAATAGGACTGCAGTATGGTGTTATAGTAGGTTTGTCTTAACTACAGAAAACGGTATAGTTTTAACTCACTATGCTGGTACACTTTGTGTATTAAACAGGACCGGCTTCGGGTAATTATCTTTATATTGACTTATAAGATAATTAATACCTCATGGTTAATATGAGTGCTTATGCTCTAAATCCTAAGTTAATTTATAGACACATACATTTGATATTTACACTTTGATCCCTAAAAGGGTGAGATCCTTAAATGGGTCAATATCTCTTTAGATTGGGTGACAATATAGATTGTGTGGTGGATATAAATTAATGATGGAATCCATGTCTCAATTTTTGGGATTGATGATATCCCCTTGAGAAAGCTTATAAGTTTTGATTATGTCAAACCCTGCAGGTGGATTTTGTATTCGACATATCAAAAAGGTTAAGTAGAGAATCTCAAGGAATTTTAAGAGATTAATGAAATATGATTGTCAGTAATTATATTTAATTAATGAATATTTGTAATCTTAACGTGGGGAGATAATAAGCATTTAATAACATGGAGCATGAAATATATTTTTGAGATAAGGGTAGGAGTACAATTATAATTCTTTAGTGGTATGAATTACAATTTATGGAAATAAAAATCTTATTCAGTTCGAATTGGGGTTTCCTAATTCCATAAGGAAGCCTATTCCTTTTTGACTTCTTATGGTCCCTATCGTAGCCTATATGTATATGCTGCTTTGGCTCTCCTATCAGTTCGCATTTTACCATATAGAGTATTATAACTCAAAATAGAAAAGAAAGCGTAAAAAGGGAGAGCAGAAAACTAAAAGGATTTTGATAGAGCCCATACTCAGTTCGATATTCTAGTAGTAAAGGAATACGGTAGAAGATCCTGAGCTGTTATCAAGCCCGTGTTCTCGATTTGTCTTCTACAACAATCCATTTTTGCAGTTCAAGGTAACCCTAATTCTACCCTTGTAGGGTTATTTAAGCTTTCACGTAAATTTTTGCAATACCAACTTATACGCACTGTCAACGGATTTTGGGAGCGTAGTTTCCTAACAGTATATTCTTGTATAGTCCATCCTCCTTGGAGCAGACTGAGAAAGTTCTTCTCCTGTTGATCTCTCTCAACTTTTGGGAAATGTTTTTCCAAAAATCTCCCTTTGAACATTTGCCAAAGCATCGTCCTTGTAGTGTTCATCCCAATAGTGGCTTATTAAGATACACACCAATTCGAGGCGGCATAGGTGAGTTGGAATGTAGCAAGACGTCGCTTCTCCTGTTCACTGCACTCTAACGCCTCAAATATCAATTCCATCCCTCCTATCCACTTTTCTCCATGGTTCTGCTAATCCATCAAACTTCTCGAGATGTAATCCCCGAAAATGTGCCAGTAATTTGTCTCCGGTTTGTCTTTACTGAAACGGTGCAACTAGGGGTTGAACAAGTCGTTGGTTAGTAGCATGGTTATAGGTGTCACCCATATGTTCCATCCTCTGTATAAAATCTTCAAAGACTCCTGATGGGTCCATTCCCTATGGAATCAGAGCTCCAATTCGGGCTTGATGATTTCTCAAAGGTCCTAACATGGTGTGCTAGGGATGCGTACCTATAAGATACCTATCGATTAGCTGAAAGTATTCTCGGAGGACGAAATCAATATAGAGCAATAAACAGCAATAGGAACTAACAGTTCTACTAAACATCATATAACAAACTTAATTACACCATAATTGTATCAAAAGTACTGCTTCTATATATCTAAAAGATGTATTGAATAGTACACATTAGTCAAATTGTGTACCACATGGGATATAGACTGAAACAGTACTAAGGTCAGCTATTTACAATACTACTACTACTGATAATATCTATACGAAGGCATGGTCAAATAGATATCTCTCAAGCTCACAAAAGTCATGTGGACAACATGTCCTGATAAAACTAACAAAAACTAAACCCCCTCCAGATCCTGAATCAATAGTAGTTAGCATCTGATCCTGCTGAGGGTGCCGCTGTTCCTCCTACCACCACTCCAATATCCCAGTCCTCCACAATCATCTCATCAATGTCCATATCCTCAACACCAGATGCTGGCTCAGTGATGTTGACGATCATCTCGGTAAAATCCCTAGCTATAGCTATAGCCTCTACTAGTATAGCCTCTCCTATCACAAGTCCATCTGGCTATGCAACCATCCCTGCTACCCACTCGGCTGCCATATTTGCAATAGCTGCCATATGTAGTACAGGCCTTGCTAGTAACTCGGGTATAGCAGGTATCTCTGGTATGACTACCTCCTCTACTGCCATAACATTCTCAACAACTAAGTCGGGGTCTTCCTCTGGATCCTCCTCTAGCTCCTTGTCATCATCGATATGCTCAATGTCCTCTATGAGATCCTCTTCTAGGTCAGCATCTACTATTAGCTCGGCATCTGGTGACTCTGGAATGGTTACCTTAGGTATTGGTGATGGTGGTGCTACTACTGGTGCTACCTCAATAGGTCCTCCAAGAATAGATCGTAGCTTTATAGTGTCCATTTCCTGAATATTTAGTGTTTCTGTGATTACCTCTTTGCACAGGGAGTTGACATAATAGCTCCGAGTGCTCACTTAGTCTCCACGTAGGCTTCCCGGACCCTGGGGGGTTGGGAACTTGTTCACTAGGCTATAATTTGACACCACTACCTTGGCTTTGTTGATTGTGGGCCTTCTGAGGATGACATTATAAGCGGAGGGGGCTTCTACTACATTAAAATTTGTGAGTACAGAGACCTCCTATGGGTAGGTACCCATAAGAACTGGCAACTCGATCATTCCGAGTGGTTGTGTTCTAGATCTATTGAACCCTACCAAGGAAGTGGCCATTGGCCAGAGTCGGTCCCTTGATATCCCGAATTGATCTAAGGCTATGGCAAACAGAATGTCTGAGGAGCTGCCGGTATCCACCAATACTCTCTTTACTATGTAATTGGCTATATAGAGTGTGTCCACCAACGGATCATTGTGGGGACAATGTAGATCCTTTACATCGTCGGACAAAAATGTCAGAATGTTGGTCAGTTAGGAGTTAGCTAATTGGACTTGTAGGACATCCACTCGAGATGCCCGGGCATATCTCTTTCTGGCCGACTGCTAGTCACCTTTGCCTGATATTCCTCTAGAGACCACGTTGATGTGACCGAGGAGTTGTGGTTGCTCAGGAGCTCGGGTATCTGGCCATGGCCGCCTATCTGTGGTAACAAACTCGTCCAGATGACCCTGCTTGATTAGTTTCTCAATGGCAATCTTGAGCTTGAAGTAATCTTTTGTATCATGGCCATGATCTCTATGGTACCTATAAAACTTGTCCCGATTCCTCTTCTGGTCAGTTTTGTTGGCTTCTTGAGCAGTCTCTGGGCCTCGACCGCAACCATAACCTCTTAGATAGCCTGAGAGACTGGTGTGAAAGAAATCGGGGCCTGGTCCCAAATGCTCCATGGGTGATCTTGCTTAGGCTTCTTTCTCGAGCCTTTTTCAAAACCATCAGAGTTTAGTTTGGACTTCAGGGACTCATCCTCCACGAAGCTGGCGCATTTACACTTTAGGAACTCTTCTATGTCAATGTATTTTCCAACTCTTTCTGAGAGTTTAACCAGGGTGGTCGATCGGTCACAATGGAATAACGTAGCAACCTTACAGTGTTGAACCCCCAAGTAGAAGGCTATAATCGCGACCGTTTCATTCAAGTTATGGATTTGAAGCTTTTATTAATTGAAATGGTCAATGTAATTCTTTAGGGATTCTCCTCTGTGCTGCTTAATAGCCAATAATTGGATGTCTGGCTGTGATCGGTCAAGTATCCCCACGAACTGGCTAACAAAGAGCTTGTTGGGTGCCTTGAAGTTATCAACCATTCGGGATTTACATGAGTAGAACTACTATGCAGCCCACTCTTTGAGGTGCTGGGGAAGAAGAGGCATAGTAGTTCATCGACGTTGGTGGCTAATGCCATATGAGCCTTGTAAGTATGAACATGATCGACTAGGTTCCTCGAGCCATCATAAGAATCATGATGTGGTTGCTTGAACTTGTGAGGAATGAGAAATTCCATGACCTGGACTATAAAGGGTGACTCAGTTTTGGTGTTGGTGTAGTTGCAACCTGGCATGCGGTTCAACTTCTCAATTTGTTGTTGCACGTTGTTGATTTGGGCCCTGATATCCTTCCTTCCGGTCTTCTACTCTGCATCTGTGTCATAGGTCGGGTCAGACGACGAAGCCTCCTCATCGAAGTATGTTGTCCTCAGTGATGGGGCATGACTTCGACTCTGAGTAATTGTGTGACTGAGGTCTTCACGGCTCCTGGCCGGGAGTTCTCGGGCTAATTACCAGCCTATTTTCTCTTGCCCCTCCCTTCTAGTGGTGCTCCTACTATTTATAATCTCTCTGGCATCTCTTGCCCAGCTTAGATTATTCTGGTCACGTTACCGGGTCTGCTCGGGATCGTGACAACGCTCATCATTCCATGACCGCCTCAAAGCTAGAGGGGATACTGGTGCTGTATGGGCACACCATCAAGTTTGCACGGGCACGCGATCATGTGCGTGGTTCCCAAACTGATCCTCGGCTTAAGGGGGCTTATCTTGTCGGGACAGCAGTGCCTCGATTTGCTACTGGGCCTGACGCTGACCACCCAAGAGTTGCGCAAGGGCCGCTGTGACCTACTCTAAGGTCATGGAGGCCTCCAGATACCCGGCCTGTGAATCTTCCTAACCCGCCGGAGCAGCAGTTTTATTACCCCTCTTTGGTGGCATGTTGATCAGTAACTTATTTGTTTTTTTGGAGAAAAACTATCCTTTCCCATAGACAGCACCAAATTGATGATGCCAAAATTTGGGTAAGAGAGAGAGTAAGAAGAATGAGATGAGAATTTGTAGGTGGTTCGGCCCTGTTAATAAAAGAACCTACGTCCACGTTGTGTATCAGAGCACTTCCACTATGATATAAAAGTCGTCAAGGGTCTTTGGTGAACCAATAATGGCTTAGAGCTACGAGAAATCGGCTGAGCAAAGTATGAGTGCAATGTAAAATTACGATTCTGTTGGGTAAGAATGCCATCCCCCCTGGAGAGGGTGAGTTACCTCTTTTATACAAGAGTCCACTAGTACAAGGTAAGTGGCCTGATTAGGCAATATAATCTAATTATAATTGATTAGCACAAATCATGGGAGTTCCCTAATTGAGTTTAGAAACTATCTAGGCTTCCCATTAGTCTTCTAGCTGAGATAGGAAACTATATGAAACCTTTGTGTAGTAGGTCACAGGACATACACGGGTTGTGCCATCGGGGGGTGGGCCTGCATCATGCACCTGACCTATGAGTTAAACCCGGGTGGTTCTAGATAAACAGCTCGGGGTGGTTACGTGGTGAGCACAGTTACTGGATGATTTTGGCTTTCCTTGATGAGGTGCCAAAGCTGATTTTGACTGGATATTTTTGTACGTATCAACAGCATATGAATCAATTGCCATGACTCATCGATATCTACTAGTTATCCCCATCCACCACTTCTTAAGGATATATACCATCCACTGCTCGTTAAGGATATGCCATGGATCTTTTGGCTAGTTAGAAATACTTGGTCCTGTCCACAACTTTTTAAGGAGATATTATGACCAAGTATTTACCCACGTCCAATTCCTAGAATGTATGAAACCTAACTACGTTTAGTACAAATATAGATACATGACCAATCCCATTGTAGCCTGACTACTCTGATTAAAGTAAAACGGATATCTAACTTAGATATGAACAACATTATAACTAATGTTATAATATTAACTCATTTATTCATCCTCATAGTTGTCTTTAGTATCACATTATCCCTGATTATCCTAATATCCACATAATGAAAGTCGGGATAAAAAATTTAACGATCGAACCCCTTATGTAATAAACAAAGGAAGCAATCCATGTTCTGCAACAGCCAATCAATTGGAGCAAGGGTCCAATCGATTGGCATAAAAACTATAACAATCGATTGAGGAAAAATGGCAATCGATTGGATCTAAAGCGAATCAAATCGATTGCTAACTTTGGCAATCGATTGGGTTTCAAATAATGGCAATCTATTAGAAAACTATCCAATCGATTCGGTCCAAATTAATGGCAATCGATTGGGAAAAGTTGAATCGATTGGAACATTGTCTTCTCCAGTTGAATTATAAAACCACATATATAAAACTCATAAACATTCATATAAAAGGAACCAAGTGAGTTAAAACTCACTTAAGGGTGTGTTTGGTGTATGTTTGGCTATGCAGCCTTGAGCTTTGTCTCTCCTCTTCTCTTTCTTCTCCTCTACCTCTCTGTCTCCTCTCTTTCTCTTCTTCCTTCTTTTCTCTGCCTCTTTTTCTTTCTCCTTCTCTATGTATATGTATGCTTGAGTACATATGTATGTATATATATGCATGGATGTGTGTATATATGATATCTATAAATCTCTCTGTCTCTCAATCTTAAACTATCCCAAATAACTCAAGGGAAAGAAATGAACCTATACATATAGAATTTGAGAGTTCCATGTGTCAACCCACGAGGCAAAGTTGAAAACTCATCTCTGCAGATGGCAATCGATTGGGATCAGTGGCAATCAATTGGTAACAGATATTTAAAGGCAATCGATTGTGATAATGACATGTCATGAATTCAGGTTGGCAGAATGGCAATTGATTGGTATCTAGAAAGTGACAATTGTTTGAAATGACATGGCAATCAATTGGAACAGAAAATTAACCAAAGGAAAAGTAGTGGTCATACAAGTATACATGAATAAGTATAAAGTCTTATTCATTAATATACATGATGTTGTCAAAATCAAATTCTTTGTTACCCTATTAAAAATGTAGTACGATGGAAGTAGGGTGTTGAGTCTATAGGGATTGGAATACAACAATGCTTGGTGGGCACTTAATAACCAATTACAATGCGATGAGAAATTAACAAGCTAAGAAATAAAACTGAGTCTTTTCGACTATGGGTGGTTCCAAAATCAACACTACTTGAACTGCAATGATAATTTTAAAGTAAAAAGTAAGCTTTAATCAAAGACAATTTTGAATGAGAGATTTGGGGTTTTCAAATGGAGAAATCGAGGTTAGGGGCATTCCCCCACCTTGGACCAAACAACACATTGATTCAATGTTTGTAGCATTTTCTAAGGTAGAGAATCTCATTGAGGCAAACTATCAAAGATGTGGTTCTTGATCTATGATGTTTGATAGAAACTACCAAAAACTAGATAAGGTGGGGTTTGAAATCAAAGATTGGACAACTTATGATGCTTGACATCATAAGTGTAGTCCTAGAAATTCAAACCCTACACCTACGAACCCTAGAAATCTTAGAAAGCATATAAATCTTACATTAAAGCATACATGGGTCCAATGGTGGGTTTATGATCCCCAACCTACATTATCTAGCTACTCATAACTATGAAAACATAAACATTAACTAGAGGGAAAGAGGAATCATACCAACCAAGAAAATTCTTCATAAATGCAAGCAAAGCTTCCAAATACCAAATGCAATAATAATCTTCTCTCTCTAGGTCTTCAATACACTTAAAATGAGGTAGATGGGAGAGTAAATGAGATGGGGGTGGGGACTTAGGAGGGGAAGAGGGTTTACAACTCAAACTAAGGGAAAAATAAAAGCTAACCTCATATAAAAATCATCTCTAACTATTTATACTACCCCACTAAATGTAAAAATTGTAATAACAGCAGGGGCGGATTGATCCAAGGCAAATGGCCGGATCGATCTGCCATTTGTCTGGGCACTTAGAATACGCTTTCAACGTCATGGATCGATCCACCCTTTGGGGCCAAATCAATCCGATTTGATACTTTTGGGTAGTAGCTTCCTCAAAACACGCGGATCGATACGCAATGTAAGTTCGGATCAATCCACTTGATATAATCTTCATTCCTTCTCCTTTTTATGACATGAAAATCACAAGGGCTTAGCACCCACTCCACATAAGTTCCCCAAATCTACAGGAAGGAGATTTTTATTAGCAAAAAGTGAACAACAACGAGAACAACAAAAATATAATTCATCCATTAAATCTCATAGTATAAACGATAATTCGTGTCCAATAAGGGTAAAATCATGAAGTAGAAAATGCACAATTGATCATGAATCACACCGCCCAACTATCATGTTGATGATCTCTTAACAACAAAGCAGGAGACCAAGAGATTCAAGAATAACCTTGTACAATAATTTTATTTAAAAGGAAAGATAAATCATTTTCATAGGGAACACGATTGCATTGAGCAAATGCAACTAGCTGTTAAACCTCTAGGTTACCCGTAGAGGCAGAGTGTTGTCTCCAGAGGGTTCTCAGAATGATACCCACAAACATGGAATTTTTTCATGATTGCTGCCCACTATCTAACGCCAACACTCAACATAATTGCAATACTTTTAAAGGACTTTAATAAATGACACGATTTCCTAAGAGTCTACAAACTATCATGATAATGAGAAAACTTCATTCATTCTAACTCTTGGAAAAACACGTGGTGTAAACTACACGACTACAAGTATTGGGACGATGCAATGCTTTCATTAACAGAATTTCGATCAACAACGCGCTTCAACACAATTCTCACTGGGATTGCTCTCAAGATTGAAACACACAAATCAGGCAATACACTCGGGACATGCGGGCAAAGAGTAATGGAAAATGGAATGCTAAGCCACGCACATGTCAAGCATGAAAAACGTTAATCATTATAAAATGGATAAACTAATCTCACGAAGGATAGCGTGTATTAGAGGAGGTGATACAAAAATTCTAAACTTTTTGTCACATTCGTCTCGAATTCCGAATCACAATTTCGAGGATCAACTAGGTCTTGGTAAGGTTACAATGTGGCAAAAGGTGATGGGCGATAAGGTGTGGGGGAAAGAAGTGTTACGGGAATAAACTTGGGTTCATGGGATTAATTACAGAAGAGTTAAACAATGCTAGAGACGAGTCCGAACAATTATTTCTTTTAATCACAGAGAAGAAGTGCTCTTTTACATCAAGCTCTCTATAGTTATTTTTATTAAATTTTTTATTTTATTTTATTTAATTTTGTTTTTCATAGTACTCTCTCGACAATCACGACTCGATCTCGATTAGAACTATGACCATGACTTTTTACAATAATTTCCCAAGAACGTACCTAAGCACGGAAAAAAGGGCTTATATGAGGAATGGAGTGAACTGATGGAGGGTGTAGACACCCCATTTTTCGGATATCAGATTTAAGAGATCCATAGTTTGATGGTTCACAATGATCGAAAAAGACTCAAAAAGGACTCCTGGAAGTTAGTTTTATATCTCAAAATGCTCAGAATGACAAAAATATCCCTGAAAACCCAAAAACTCCCTGATTTGGACCAAAAGTTTTGGAAACATGCTACGTCGCAAGAAAAGTAAGAAAATCAGTTTTAAAGCAAAATCAGATAAAATCGTCAGCCCTCAGAAACCCGTAGAAGTCCCGGAAGTTCCCAGAAAGTCCCAGCTGACCGGTTTGACCCAGGTTTGACCAGGGTTTGACCAAAATCATCTGAACTCTTCAAAAAGCTCTGAGATCATTCTAGATCATGTGAAAAGTACTAAAATGAGTTTTAAAAGAAAATCAGACAAAAACGTCTTCCCAGACTTCGAAAGTTGACTTTGAAACTAATTTAACCTAAAAGTTGACTTTGAAACTGGCGTGCCGTGTAATTTTTCAAACATTTTCATGGATGCTAGAGGCCAATAACTTTCCAACAGTATCTCGCACTTAATTTCTGGATTCAAATCGAATTTATTATGAATTTCGATGGTGAAAAAGATTATCAAATCAGCTTTTATCGCAAATACCGCAAAACTTTTCAAAGTGACCTGACTCTGAACTTTTTTTTTTTTTTTTTATGAAAATTAGACTCCATTATATTTTCAATGGTATATCATAAGCTCAACTTGTAGTTCGTACGCATTTTCTGTGAATTTTGGACGAAATAGGGCATTTTCACGAATACCAGAACCTCTGGATTGGATGAGCAATGCTGCCACGGCACTGGCCCACTATCGCTATGGAGTAGGCCCAGTGTTGCCGCAACACTCTCCCCCGGAACAGTCCATTTTTGTAATTTATTTTAGGTGTCCATTTTGATTAATTGAAAACCAAAACGACGTAGTTTCTTGTTCATAGATGTTTGGGACCAATGTGAGTACTCTTTAAAACCCCAAAACCACCCCAAATTGGCCTATATAAACCCCCTTCACTTCTCATTTAAGGGGGTGCAAAATACAAAGCCTAGAAAAGTTGTAGAGAGAAAGCTGTAGAGATAAGGTTAGGATAGTGAAAGTGAGCTTCCTCCTCTTGATTTCCAACAAGAAAGTGAGTTTCAATCTTGTTTTTACTTCATTACTCCTCTTTATTGTACATTTAACACACCTAACCACCATTTTAGTGAGTATTTATGAGATAGGAAGCTACTTCCATGTCCAAAGTCACCATTTTAGTGAGTATTTATGAGATAGGAAGCTACTTCCAACGATATATCATACTTAATTTCTGGATTCAAAACGAATTTATTATGAATTTTCGAAGGTAAAAAAGACTATCAAATCGATTTTTATCGCAAATACCTCAAAACTTTTCAAAGTGACCTGACTCTAAACATTTTTTTTTTATGAAAATTAGACTCCATTACCTTTCTAACGGTACATCACAAGCTCAATTTGGAGTTCGTAGATTTTTTCTGTGAATTTCGGACGAAATAGGGCCTTTTCGCGAATACCGGAACCTCTGGATGCCTAAACATCATTATTCGGACGTTGGAGGAGCAGTGCCACTGTGGCACTGGCCCACTGCCACCGTGGTGCAAGCCCAGTGCTGCCGCGCCACTCTCGCCCAGAATAGTCTATTTTTGTAATTTATTTTGGTGGTCCATTTTAATTGGCCTATACAGATGTTTGGGACCAATGGAAGTACTCTTTAACTCTCAAAACCACTCCAAATTGGCCTATATAAAGCCCCCTTTACTTCTCATTTAAGGGGGTGCAAAATACAAAGCTTAGAAAAGCTGTAGAGAGAAAGTTGTAGAGATACGGTTAGGATAGTGAAAGTGAGCTTCATCCTCTTGATTTCTAACAAGAAAGTGAGTTTTCAATCTTATTTTTACTTCGTTACTCCTCATTACTTCACATTCAGCACACCCAACCACCATTTTAGTGAGTATTTATGAGATAGGAAGCTACTTCCATGTCCAAAGCCACCATATATGAGTGAAACACCAAGCTACAAGTCAAAAATCTTATTGAATATCATCTATTGATTGCTTTACTTGCTTATTTACATATTATCCTCATCTCTTCTTAATCTCATTTCTCTTCGATTTCTTTATTTACTTATTAGTTCAGCACTCCTAAATGATGACATGAAGTTTGAGGTGATTGAATCCTTAAGGATAGTAGCTCTTAACCTCAAAACATGTTTGATAGATGATGATGATGACCTCAATACATTCCTATGTATTCTTGAGGTCACATTCAAATGAAAACAATCCTCTCCAACAATCTTGGAGGTTCTTGATATGAGTTTAATGTTGATATTCCAAGAGGTCATAATCTCTATTTGATGTCAAAAATATCCTTTCAAAACCCTCTATTTCAAAACCCCTCTAAAACCCCAATATTTGGATTGCAAAGAAACACCCACTATTTTCTCAAAAATCTTTAAAACACAGAATAATCCGAGATCAAAGATTTCTCTAGAACTCAATACTCAAAGGGTGATTACAAGACCACTTGGAAAGTCTTCCTAACTCATTAGAGAACACCCGTGATTTTTGGTTTGACTTGGAAACGCTTGGAAGGGTTCTATTTTGGCCAGAACATTCATTCAAGACATTCTGTTTTTACTGTCACAGCAGCTTAGTTGACTTTCAACTTGTTTTCCAAAACACTTTTCCAAACGAAGTGGTCCTAACTCATTTTTCCCTTAAACTTTAGTGTCTTGGAGAACTATCTGTATAATATGGGCCTCTAGATGTTTTGTTTTCATTTTCTAAGATTTTTTAACATTTCAGTCGACAGTACGAACTCTGTTTCTGAATAACACCTCTTGTTCATATGATTTCGCTTAATTTGTAATAGTTATTGGAGTTTGGCCTTTAGATATGTGTTCTAGACACAGTAAGGATAATCTGTATGAAAAATCATGCATTAAAAACATTACCAACCCCTCTTTTCAATTTTTACAAAACCAACTCACTGTTCTGTCCACTATTTACAGCAAGCATGCTTTTTTGATTTGATGCTCACATGCACTCCAAATTAGCTCATATCTTAGGAAGTAGTTCATACTACACTTGTATACATCCTATAATAAATTTCTTCATACATTCATGCATACTCTAGACTTCTAAGTCACTTTAGAAATTCATTGTACACAAACACACTACAACCTTTGCACATACTACATTGCATCCATGCAAGATTTGGGGTCTTTTGTGACTCCTAATCTAAGAAGATCATAAGGAATGAAACGATCACCTGTTCATGTTCTCCCGATCTAATCTTCCTTTCTCATCCATCCCAGGGATTGAGTGGTCTTCTTTTCTCAACAATAAACATGAATCATTTTAGCTTGCTCATCGATTTCTTTGATTATTTGTTTCAAGAATAATTCATGTCCCCTTTAGATTAGGAAAACTTGATTACTTGATATGTGATTAGACAATTTTTCTTAGGTTTGTTTGTGTGATCTTTCACCTTTACATTGTGTGGTATTTGGCTTAGATCTTATGAATGATATCTTATTTTTTGATCTTCCACTTCAAAATTCTTATGTGATGTAATATACTATTAGATTATTAATTGTCGAATCAAGCATAGTAAAAGATGATTATTTGGATGCTAATTGAGGGCCGTCGAGAAATAGGACGAGTTGAGGGTGTTTTAGTTGTGATAAAGGCTCCTTCCTGTGGACACCGGGATTCCGCCACTTTTGTTTTTGTTTTGAAACTTGATTTGGATCAAAGAAAGAAAATGGTCCATTGAAAACAGATACAGAGTCGCCACTTAGTCTTTAGGGAACCAAGAAACCCAAATTTGACTCACCCAAGCGAATAAGGACACCGGCCCTTCATAACCAAAGAACTCGGTTCGGGGTTTTGGTACGAGAGAGGAAGGAGCCTTTGTCACGACTAAAACACCCTCAACTCGCCCCGTCTTTCGACGAGCCTCAATTAGCATCCAAATAATCATCTTATACTATGTTTGGTTAGACAATTAATACTATGATAGTATATTACATCACATAAGAAACTTGAAATGGAAGATCAAAAGATAAGATATCATTCATAAGATCTAAGTCAAATATCATATAATGTAAAGTGAAAGATCACACAAATAAACCTAGGAAAAATCGTCTAATCACATATCAAGTAATTAAGACTTCTAATCTAAAAAAAAGGGGGGGACATGAATTGTTCTTGAAGCAAATAATCAAAGAAATCAAAATATGCTTAGCAAGCTAGTATGATGCATGTTATTCTTTGAGAAAAGAAGATCTCTCAATCCTCGAGACGGATGAGAAAGGATGATTAGATCAAGGGGAAGCATGAACGTGTGATCATGATCGCTCCTTATAATCTTCTTAGATTAAGAGTTACAAAAACCCCAAATCTTGAATGAATGTAATGCATGTACCTAAAATGTGCAAAGGTTGTAGTGTGTTTTGTGTACATGGATTTCTAGAATGACTTAGAAGTCTAAAATGTGTATGAATGAATGAATGAAATCAACATGGGATATGTACAAATGTAGTATGAACTACTTCCTAAGATATGAACTAATTTGGAATGCCTATGAGCATCAAATCAAAGAATGAAAGTTAAAATGTGCTTGCTGTGAATAGTGGACAGAACAGTAGTATGATTTTGTAAAAATGGAAAAGAGAGATTAGGAATGTTTTCAGCGCATGATATTTTATGGAGATCTTCCTTATTTTGTCTAGAACACAACCCAAAAAACCATTCTAGTATCCATGAAAAATGTTTGAAAATTGTTTTGGTGCCCCGGTTCCAAAGTCAAATTTTGGTCAAACTGGTCAAACCTGGGATTCCCGGGAAGTTCTGGAAATCTCCGGGAATTCCCAAGAGCTGACGTTTTCGCTCGATTTTTTCTTGAAACTTGTTTTCATACTTTTCTCATAATTTAGAATGATTCCGGTGAATTCGGACGATTTCGGTCAAACTTGGTCAAACTTGGTCAAACTCTGGTCAAACCTTGGTCAAACCGGTCAACGGGGACTTTTTGGAAACTTCCGGGACCTCCGGGGGTCTCTGGGAGCTGACGATTTCATCCGATTTTACTTAAAAACTTATTTTATCGCTTTTCTTACGACGGAGCATGTTTCTAGAACTTTGGGACCAAATCTGGGAATTTTCGGGCTTTTAGGGGCATTTTGGTCATTCTGAGCATTCTGAGAGATAGAGCTGACTTCCAGGAGTCCTTTTGAATCTTTGACAATCATTGTGAACCACCAAGCTATGGGTCTCCTAAATCTGATAGCTGACAAAATGGGGTGTCTACAGTTTGCCTCTCTTTGGCATGAAGAGACATGTCTTTTGGAGGCTATAGATTTAGGATAAAAAAAGCGTTCCAAAAGATGCAATGATGCTGAGGTTTAGTGCTGGTCGTGCTCTGCGTGAGTTGCCTACGTATCCCAGGGGGAATCAGACCAGGGCGTAGTTCAGGCACGAAGGGGCAAATCACGTACGCACAACGAGACAGGCAGATATTATGTTATGAGAATGATATGTAATGCATGGATGAATTACATCATGAGTCCTATTATGCCTATTGTTATGGTCCTAGTATGAACAGGTATTGTAGGGTGTGCAGTGTTCTCGGGGAATCTCTCTTTTCTTTATCGGAAACCAGGATCCATATCTGAATCTCTCGGTTAATCAAATCTTTTGGCGCTCAATCCAAGAGGGTCGGTCAGGGCCTCCGGGAGCTGGTATCTGTCTATTTCTGTCCTCGGGGGATGATGTAGGGTTCTCGGGGAATCTCTCTTTTCTTGATCGGAAATTAGGACCCATCTCTGAATCTCTCACGGTTGATCAAATCTTTCGGCGCTCAATCCAAGAGGGCCGATCAGGGCCTCCGGGAACTGGTATCGGTCAGCTTCTGTCCTCGCAGGATGATGTAGGGTTGTCGGGGAATCTCTCTTTTCTTCCTTTTTGGTAAATCAGCCAAAATCCAGGATTCATTATCAAAACTCTCGTGCTTGATCAAAATTTGCGACGGTCGTCCTGAAGCAGCCGATTCGTGTCTTTAGAAGTCGATTTTTCTTAGTTTCTGCCTACTGGAGGTAGCCCTGACATCTTTTGGACTGTTGGGGGTAAAACCCCATAAATCTTGATCGAAAAAGGTCAAAACAAAGCAAAGCGAGGCCCGCGTGGAGAAGTGCCCCGGCAGCACTGGGCCACTGCCGCGGCGGCAGTTGGCCAGTGCCGCAGCGGCACTGGGTGGCCGGACTTCATCTTTGTATATCTCGGGTTTTTGAGCTTTTCAAGCTCATTCTTGGCCATTTTGGGGTGTTTTTGGAGCCAAAATTCATCAAAACGCAGCTTGTGCGCGCTCAGGTGAGTAATCTTTCTCCGTGGTTGGAATTTCGATTGGTGTTTTGGTTTGCTCAAATTTGCAAGAAGAAAGTTTAACTTTGACTTCCATTTTCTTTGTAGATCCATGGTTTCAAGCTCAAGGAGACCGTCTGAGAAGGCCAAGGAACGAATGAAAGTTGAGATGCAAATGCCGGACTTGATTTTACGGGACTGATCGGGAGAGAACTAATCCTAATTATACGCTTTAGCGCGCATTTGTTAGTACTTTTTATCCTGTTTTTGTATATTTTTACTCTGTTTTCTAGTTTCTGACAGGTTTTGGAAGAAATCAACTAAACCAGGCTAAACAGGGTGAAAAAGCATCAAGAAAGAAGCTGAAAAATCCAAGTCGCGCGCGCGGTCCGCGGGCGCGAAAACCAGAGAATCGCTCGCGCGATCCGCTCGCGCGAGAACCCCAGATTCGCTCGCGCGATCCGCGCGCGCGAAGGTCCAAACGTCGCGCTCGCGCGACCCGCTCGCGCGATATGCCCAAAAACCAAAGTTGCGTATTTCAGTATACTAAAGACTCCTGTGCAAACGAGACTGCTAAACGACGTCCAGACTGTAAATTACATGCGTTTCAGTTCGTTTCGGGTTAGGAAGCCTTCCAAAGCTTGTACAAACTCTATATAAACTCAAAATTTACTCAATTATGGGGTTGGCAACTATTATACACATTCATATACAGCCATATACACACACTTCCAGCCCTTGAAGAGGGAGAAGCAAGGAGAAGAAGAAGAAGACCAAGGGTTTCCATGGCCTCCTCCATCAACTACTTGCCGATCTCTACTCCTATGGCAGCTTAGATCATCGATCTAGGGTTTCAATGAAGCCCTAGATGAGTAATAGGGTTTTATTAGTAGTTTTTATTTTAGTTTTGCTCTAGGACTAGCAAAATGTAGGTTTAGGGGTGTGATCGGGAGAGAACTAATCCTAATTATACGCTTTAACGCGCATTTGTTAGTACTTTTTATCCTGTTTTTGTATATTTTTACTCTGTTTTCTAGTTTCTGACAGGTTTTGGAAGAAATCAACTAAACCAGGCTAAACAGGGTGAAAAAGCATCAAGAAAGAAGCTGAAAAATCCAAGTCGCGCGCGCGGTCCGGGGCGCGAAAACCAGAGAATCGCTCGCGCGATCCGCTCGCGCGAGAACCCCAGATTCGCTCGCGCGATCCGCGCGCGCGAAGGTTGTGATCTAACGCATGTAATTTACAGTCTGGACGTCGTTTAGCAGTCTCGTTTGCACAGGAGTCTTCAGTATACTGAAATACGTAACTTTGTTTTTTGGGCATATCGCGCGAGCAAGTCGCGCGAGCGCGACGTTAAGACCTTCGCGCGCGCGGATCGCGCGAGCGAATCTGGGGTTCTCGCGCGAGCGGATCGCGCGAGCGATTCTCTGGTTTTCGCGCCCGCGGACCGCGCGCGCGACTTGGATTTTTCAGCTTCTTTCTTGATGCTTTTTCACCCTGTTTAGCCTGGTTTAGTTGATTTCTTCCAAAACCTGTCAGAAACTAGAAAACAGAGTAAAAATATACAAAAACAGGATAAAAAGTACTAACAAATGCGCGTTAAAGCGTATAATTAGGATTAGTTCTCTCCCGATCACACCCTTAAACCTACATTTTGCTAGTCCTAGAGCAAAACTAAAATAAAAACTACTAATAAAACCCTATTACTCATCTAGGGCTTCATTGAAACCCTAGATCGATGATCTAAGCTGCCATAGGAGTAGAGATCGGCAAGTAGTTGATGGAGGAGGCCAAGGAAACCCTTGGTCTTCTTCTTCTTCTCCTTGCTTCTCCCTCTTCAAGAGCTGGAAGTGTGTGTATATGGCTGTATATGAATGTGTATAATAGTTGCCAACCCCATAATTGAGTAAATTTTGAGTTTACATAGAGTTTGTACAAGCTTTGGAAGGCTTCCTAACCCGAAACGAACTGAAACGCATGTAATTTACAGTCTGGACGTCGTTTAGCAGTCTCGTTTTCACAGGAGTCTTTAGTATACTGAAATACGCAAATTTGGTTTTTGGGCATATCGCGCGAGCGGGTCGCGCGAGCGCGACGTTTGGACCTTCGCGCGCGCGGATCGCGCGAGCGAATCTGGGGTTCTCGCGCGAGCGGATCGCGCGAGCGATTCTCTGGTTTTCGCGCCCGCGGACCGCGCGCGCGACTTGGATTTTTCAGCTTCTTTCTTGATGCTTTTTCACCCTGTTTAGCCTGGTTTAGTTGATTTCTTCCAAAACCTGTCAGAAACTAGAAAACAGAGTAAAAATATACAAAAACAGGATAAAAAGTACTAACAAATGCGCGTTAAAGCGTATAATTAGGATTAGTTCTCTCCCGATCAGTCCCGTAAAATCAAGTCCGGCATTTGCATCTCAACTTTCATTCGTTCCTTGGCCTTCTCAGACGGTCTCCTTGAGCTTGAAACCATGGATCTACAAAGAAAATGGAAGTCAAAGTTAAACTTTCTTCTTGCAAATTTGAGCAAACCAAAACACCAATCGAAATTCCAACCACGGAGAAAGATTACTCACCTGAGCGCGCACAAGCTGCGTTTTGATGAATTTTGGCTCCAAAAACACCCCAAAATGGCCAAGAATGAGCTTGAAAAGCTCAAAAACCCGAGATATACAAAGATGAAGTGCGGCCACCCAGTGCCGCTGCGACACTGGCCAACTGCCGCCGCGGCAGTGGCCCAGTGCCGCCGGGGCACTTCTCCACGCGGGCCTCGCTTTGCTTTGTTTTGACCTTTTTCGATCAAGATTTATGGGGTTTTACCCCCAACAGTCCAAAAGATGTCAGGGCTACCTCCAGTAGGCAGAAACTAAGAAAAATCGACTTCTAAAGACACGAATCGGCTGCTTCAGGACGACCGTCGCAAATTTTGATCAAGCACGAGAGTTTTGATAATGAATCCTGGATTTTGGCTGATTTACCAAAAAGGAAGAAAAGAGAGATTCCCCGACAACCCTACATCATCCTGCGAGGACAGAAGCTGACCGATACCAGTTCCCGGAGGCCCTGATCGGCCCTCTTGGATTGAGCGCCGAAAGATTTGATCAACCGTGAGAGATTCAGATATGGGTCCTTGTTTCCGATCAAGAAAAGAGAGATTCCCCGAGAACCCTACATCATCCCGCGAGGACAGAAGCAGACCGATACCAGCTCCCGGAGGCCCTGACCGGCCCTCTTGGATTGAGGGCTGAAAGATTTGATCAACCGTGAGAGATTCAGAGATGGGTCCTAATTTCCGATCAAGAAAAGAGAGATTCCCCGAGAACCCTACATCATCCCCCGAGGACAGAAACAGACAGATACCAGCTCCCGGAGGCCCTGACCGACCCTCTTGGATTGAGCGCCAAAAGATTTGATTAACCGAGAGATTCAGATATGGATCCTGGTTTCCGATAAAGAAAAGAGAGATTCCCCGAGAACACTGCACACCCTACAATACCTGCTCATACTAGGACCATAACAATAGGCATAATAGGACTCATGATGTAATTCATCCATGCATTACATATCATTCTCATAACATAATATCTGCCTGTCTCGTTGTGCGTACGTGATTTGCCCCTTCGTGCCTGAACTACGCCCTGGTCTGATTCCCCCTGGGATACGTAGGCAACTCACGCAGAGCACGACCAGCACTAAACCTCAGCATCATTGCATCTTTTGGAACGCTTTTTTTATCCTAAATCTATAGCCTCCAAAAGACATGTCTCTTCATGCCAAAGAGAGGCAAACTGTAGACACCCCATTTTGTCAGCTATCAGATTTAGGAGACCCATAGCTTGGTGGTTCACAATGATTGTCAAAGATTCAAAAGGACTCCTGGAAGTCAGCTCTATCTCTCAGAATGCTCAGAATGACCAAAATGCCCCTAAAAGCCCGAAAATTCCCAGATTTGGTCCCAAAGTTCTAGAAACATGCTCCGTCGTAAGAAAAGCGATAAAATAAGTTTTTAAGTAAAATCGGATGAAATCGTCAGCTCCCAGAGACCCCCGGAGGTCCCGGAAGTTTCCAAAAAGTCCCAGTTGACCGGTTTGACCAAGGTTTGACCAGAGTTTGACCAAGTTTGACCAAGTTTGACCGAAATCGTCCGAATTCACCGGAATCATTCTAAATTATGAGAAAAGTATGAAAACAAGTTTCAAGAAAAAATCGAGCGAAAACGTCAGCTCTTGGGAATTCCCGGAGATTTCCAGAACTTCCCGGGAATCCCAGGTTTGACCAGTTTGACCAAAATTTGACTTTGGAACCGGGGCACCAAAACAATTTTCAAACATTTTTCATGGATACTAGATTGGTGTTTTGGGTTGTGTTCTAGACAAAATAAGGAAGATCTCCATAAAATATCATGCGCTGAAAACATTCCTAATCTCTCTTTTCCATTTTTACAAAATCATACTACTGTTCTGTCCACTATTCACAGCAAGCACATTTTAACTTTCATTCTTTGATTTGATGCTCATAGGCATTCCAAATTAGTTCATATCTTAGGAAGTAGTTCATACTACATTTGTACATATCCCATGTTGATTTCATTCATTCATTCATACACATTTTAGACTTCTAAGTCATTCTAGAAATCCATGTACACAAAACACACTACAACCTTTGCACATTTTAGGTACATGCATTACATTCATTCAAGATTTGGGGTTTTTGTAACTCTTAATCTAAGAAGATTATAAGGAGCGATCATGATCACACATTCATGCTTCCCCTTGATCTAATCATCCGTGAGCGAATCTGGGGTTCTCGCGCGAGCGGATCGCGCGAGCGATTCTCTGGTTTTCGCGCCCCGGACCGCGCGCGCGACTTGGATTTTTCAGCTTCTTTCTTGATGCTTTTTCACCCTGTTTAGCCTGGTTTAGTTGATTTCTTCCAAAACCTGTCAGAAACTAGAAAACAGAGTAAAAATATACAAAAACAGGATAAAAAGTACTAACAAATGCGCGTTAAAGCGTATAATTAGGATTAGTTCTCTCCCGATCAGGGACCCCCAATGCCATCTTTCGGCCACGGCTCTAGCGAGCTTGGTATGTGAAACTTTCGACAGTTTAGGACTATTTTCATGTATTGTGCTAGTTTTGTGGGCCGTAGTGTGCACCTAGAGATCGTTAGAAGTCCGATTTGTGCTCAAACGTTAATTTTGTGAATTTGGACCTCGGGTCGTGAATAGTGATTTTGTGCATCTTTTTGTTGTCTTTATTGTGTACAGGTGCCGGAAGTGACGTTGAAGGGCCACGGTAGCCTCGCTCATGCCTTCTTATGGTATACTCAGCTCTCGCCCACCGTCAAGAGGATGGTAGATGATGCCGGGTTTGGAGGCTTCGTCCGTCTGGTTTCGAAGAGCAGCAATGATTTGGTGCACTTTTATGCTCTGGCTGAGAGGTGGTGGGACACCACCAATACTTTTCACCTGCCATTTGGTGAGATGACTAGGACGCCCTTTAACTTCTCCATGATTACCGGCTTGAGGGTTGGCGGGAAGCGCCTGGTTCTGGACTATTTCTATGAGATTGACCCGGAGGCTGTAGAGATGCTGATTGGGGCTGTTCCCCCTAACCTGGAGAGGCACTGGTTTCCTTGTAGCTGGCTTTACCGGGCCTACGGCAGATGGAATCATAACCTGAATAATTCCCAGCTTTTGAGGGTGTATCTTCTGTATGTCCTTGGTTGCTCAATCTTTGGAAAGCGGAATGATCGGGTGAGCCTGAGATTCCTTTTTTGCCTGGCGACTATTGATGAGATCCCCTCCTACGACTGGGGCGGTGCTGCCTTGGCCCATCTTTACAAGCACATGGGTGAGGTTTCCCGGGGCGATGTTAAATCGACAGGGGGATTTTGGCGAGCTTGGGAGGTATGTACTGCATCTTCTTTCATTTGTTGGCTTTTCCATTTCTGTACTCTTTCTAACTTTCTCTTTTTTGTCTGTGCAGCTTTGAAGCTTTGAGTATCTGAAGATGTTGGCTCCCTCCCCTGCGGATGAATCAGGCAAAGACGAGGATGGCTGGCTCCTGTGCCTTGAGATGGCAGAGGGACGTCGTCGGGGTGAAGAGCGGGGCCCACCGGATTGTTTTGCTCAGAAATTTCTTGACCGGGTTGACGGCTGCTAGTGTTAATTGGATGCCTTGGGAGCGCGTCGCTTATGCTGCCCCAGAGGAGATGCAAGCGGTCAAACCCCTTCCCTCTTACCGACTCCTGATGGAGAGTACCAAGTGCAGGCAGTGGTTCCTTGGTGAGCGAGTGTCCCGGCAGGTGGTTGGCGGTTCCAGGTATCGCGTGCCTCACAATCCCCCTGCGATGGATGCTAGTGACCTTTCTGGTGATGCTCTGCTGGCGGCCTTAGCTGGCACCGACATTTGGGATAATTTTCTCTCTGAGACCGGCTATGAGGCTTACCGTGGCCGCTTTCTGATGCCCAACTTCCCACTCCTGGAGGCGAGTTTCTTTTACATTTTTGTTTCTATTCGTTGCCTATGTTTTTGATTCATCTTTTCCTAACTTATTTTGTGCCTACAGCTTCGCGAGATGTACATGAGACAGGCTCCTCCGGCTTCCGATCCTATCCCTCCTTGGAATTGGTCCGTCAATGTACTAGGCGCTGATGGCACTCCCCATGTGATGGAGGTGCCACGGATCACATGTGGGTACCCTACTCAGCCAGCGGGCGTCCTCAACGTTCCTTGGAGTTACGCCGAGGAGGGTCAGGCCTTGGCGGCTAGCTTACAGTCCTTGGTCCTCACACGATACCATCGGGTATGTCTCTAATTTTGCGCTTTCTTAAGGTCATGAGGTTCTAACCCTAGATTTTACCCTTGACATATGGACGGTATGCGGCAATTTGCCGCCAATTAGATGGCATCCTTGGTTAGTCTCTGACTCGACTCTATTTTTGTACCTTTGTTATTTCCCTACTGATTGCCTTCATTTTATTTGTGTGTGCAGTACCGTGGAGGTGGAGCTGGCTCATCGAGGACTGGTCCAAGGTACAGAGGTGGTAGGAGGAGGCCGTCGCCGACAAACACTCCGGGCGGTCCGACAGAGGACGAAGAAGAGGAGGACTGAGGCCTCCCAAGTGGGAATTTTATTTTATTCTCTTTTTTTATGTTTTCGATTGGGTTGTACTGGTGATATGACTATTTGGAAAGTGTAGGATGATGTGTGGAATAGTTTGTGACCTTTGACAGAGTATTATGATGTTTCGCCTTTTAGGCCGGATACCTTCCAATTTGGAGGCGCAGTTGTGTGCTTGTGATGATATATGTGCACTGTGATTGTTGGATGTTACTGCGATGGGCATTTTTGTGATAGTGAGTGTTTTTTCCTTGCAGGTGGGATAGTCAGTGAAACGGGAAGGTGCTGCCGAAACTTTGAATTTTTCTAGAGCCGCGACCAAAAATATGGCTTTGTATGATGCCGCTCAACTCACAGCTTGGATGAACATCACGGATGGCGTGGAGCGGATCAACCTCTTTAGCTACGGCTTGACCGAGTTATTTTCTCTTTGCCGGATGACCTTGAACTCTGAGTTCTTGCGTGCTACTATTGCCCACTGGGACCCGGTGAACCATGTCTTCAATTTCAACGGCCTGGAAATATGCCCCCTGTTTGAGGAGTTCTGTGCTATTCTCGGCTATGATTCTGACTCTGACCTGAGTCTCCCTTCTGTCGTTACTCTCAGTTCTACGCGAGGCTTGGCTGAATATCTGAATTGTTCCATCACTATTTCCCGCCAGTTGATTCAAGGTGAGGTTCTCAACATTGCTTCTATTATTGCCCGGTACGCCAGTCCTGGGAATCCCAGCGTGTATGATGCTACCCGCGGGGCTGCTTTGATATTGTGCATGACTTCGCACTTTCTATTCTCGAGCACTTCTATTGACTTGGTGCATGTGTGTCTCGGACTGAAGCTTAGCAGGAATCCCATGGCCATGGTTCTAGCTGAAACCTTGAATGGTTTGGATAATGCCTTAAACCAAGGGATTCCTCTCCTTTATGGGGCGCCTTTGGTGTTACAGGCTTGGTTATACGAGCGCCTTCAACTGTGGATGGGCCGCATACCACCGGTTTACATTCGTCGAGTTGTGCTTCGCCCTCACTATACTTTTGCCGATTGGGTGGGCATGATGGGTGCCTTATCTGAGCCTGATATTTGCTAGATCGTGAGGCGTTGGGGCCTTTATGCTGTTACCACGAGCCTCAGGGGTCACCAAAGAGTGTGGTTGATGGGTCTGAGAGAGACTTCTTTCTATGATCCTCGCCGTTTGGCCAGATAGTATGGGCAAGTTCAGAAGGTTTCCCGGGGGTTTACTGAGAGGGTCTTTGCTTCCAGGATCAGGGCTGCCACTATTGCTACTTTCATTGATGGTTGGACTGACCGAGTAAAAGCCTACTTCTAAAGACCTTTGAAGAAATAAAAGACAGAAAGACAAAACCAGACCTGACTGATTCTGCTCATTCCTCCAAGTGTCCTTAAACATGTGTGATTGCTTTTTGAAAGACTTTTATTTCTTTGATCATTCCTGCTTATGTAATATTCAAAGTTTGTTTATTAGTGAACCTTGGTTACTTTGGGAATCTCATTTTATGCATTTTAGCTTTCTAAAAACAATTTGTAATCAAGATTTCAATTAGTTTGTTGCTTTTGGTACTTGCTTGGGCATGCTAGGGCGATTAGAGGCAAACGAGGCAGGTGGCCGAAGTTTGCCCCTAGTTTGGTGTATGGATGGTTGTGAGAAAAATGAGGTAAGTGACTGACGTTTGCCCCTAGTTTAGAAAAGGTTTAGGCAAACGAGGCGTGTGGCCGAAGTTTGCCCCTAGTGTGGAGGGTGCTTTCTGGGTTATGGTAAGGACCGCGACTTTATTTTTCTCACACGCTCATAATTTTGCCTAGGCACCAAGGAGGTGACCTAGCGAGCTATTTTCTCTCTTTTGGTATTGCTCCCTTTGGATTTAGCTCTAATTTTTGCCTAGGCGTCCTTTCGGATTTTCAACCTAGCGAGCCATCCCTCTTTTCTCTTTTTTTTTTTATTTTTTATTTTTAAAAGTCTACCTACGTACCCCCGAGCGGGGATCAGGTCCAACATAGTTCGGGCCAAAGCTTAAAAGAAATCGGGCTATTCTTGTGGGGTGACCGAACCGATGTGGTTGCCTATGTATCTGTAGACACCCAATTTTGACCACACTGATAGGATTTAGGGTGGACAACGTCTTGGAGGATTCGATGATGAAAAGTACCCCGTGGAAGGTACTGGATTCCACACAATCAGAAGATCGGACTTCGGAAAGTGACTTCAAGCTCAGAAAAGCCCTTTTCCATGGATAAATCCCGGTTTTGTCAAAATCATCTCTCAGAATTCATATTCTCTCAGGGTTATATGAACATTAAGTGTTCTAAACGCAGTATTCTAGGTATCCAGAGATTCAATTTTAAAGAAAAGTTCGAAATCGACGCACATTTAAAAGCAATTTTGGAAAAGACGTCATTTGATTTCAAAAAGACGACGAAAGTTCCGGAGGACTTCCGGACTTCAATTGGACTTCAATTCTCATTATAAAACCTCTGGAAATATTTTTATACTGAAATTCAACCTGACAGCTTTCCAACGGTACGTAAACGGACGATTTCGGACACCAAAAAGCATTTTTACAAAAATCTGGAAAAGCAGTGCACGTGATTTTTGAAACAGGGTTTGTGGGTGACCAGAGGAGCAAGAATAGTAAGTGGCGGTTTTGGGTATGGGGGTGGCGGGTCCCACCATAACCGCCACTTCCATTTGTGTCCTCCACGGAGCTTTTTGAGTTCCAGACCCTTCTAGAAGCTTCCCACTGCGAGGAAATTGCCTGGAAATTGCGTTTAGGCTCCGAAATGGCCATTTTAACCCTCTTTTAAGCTCTAAAAATCCTGTTTTAACCCTGAAACTTAAGAGCTAAGTCTTCAAAACTCTATATAAGATCTCATACATCTCATATGAGATCACATCTTAACACACTAGACACTTGGAAGAGATACACTTGAATATACTTGGAGATACAAACACACATAGAAGCACATACAAGAGAGATAAGTATACTTTGAATATACTTTCAATTTAGGTGAATTCTAGAGAGAGAAAATTATGAATTGAATTTAGATTAACTTAGGCTAATTAGACCACAATTTGAACATCAATTGCCTCCCTCAACTTCCATGGATGAGTGCTTGAAGAACACTTGAATAACACTTGAAGAAGAAGATCTTCAAATCAATTTTGGTCTTGTAATTGAGAATCCTCCAAGAGGTAAACACTATAGTTCATCTCTAATTCCTACTTTGTATATATAGATCTATAAGATTTGGATCTAATTTAGTTCTATTTCTACTTATTAGAACACTCATCTTCTTCCTCTCATGTTCTTCACACACTCACATAGTTAGATCCAAATCTCTTTGATTTTTATTGATAATTTACAATTAGAGATTGTTTTTCACTTTGATTTTCAATTTTGGTTTCATTCTTCAATTTTAGTTTAGATTCATGCATACATGATTATATATATATACATATATCTATTTTGAATTCCATGATGGTTTGGAAATATGATCTATGAGAAGGATGATTTCTATGTTCATACCTATCTCTTGATTATTCCTATTACCTAGAATTCCTATTGAATTTCATCTCCAACATGATATTTATAAGTCCCTTTGATCCTTGATCTAAAAGTTCTTCATAGAACTTGAGGGCTAAATTGATTGGGAATCATGATAATTAAGTTGATCTATGAGTTTGATCTCTCTAATAAGCTTCAACTATCACTAAAATGTTTTCCTCACACTTTAAAATGAACTAGATAAAAATTCAGCAAAGCAGATTGGTTTTGTCCATTAGATTTGGTCCATCAAAACCCATAGTTTGATGGATTTCAAATTTTCTGGGTAAACTTTGATGAATTAGCTTTCATCCGGTCCGTTTTGAGAGCTTTTAGGATTCATATACTATTTTTAGAAATTGTTGAGAAATCGGTTGACAGATTTGAACATCGTCTCTTTGTGCTTGAATTTCAGAAAATCTATAATAGTTATCGACGTTCCGCTTTTTGGGGATGATTCCTAACTCATATATCTATATGCCGATGTAAAATCGTGAGCATACGATCGAGTTAGGATCGTTTTCTAAGCGTTTAAAGTTGATACAACTATTCTGGAATTTTCTAAGTTTAATTACAAATATGATTATGTATACAAAATGGTCATACCTTGATCACTCAACAACAATTGATGAATAAAACTTGGTTTAGAAATCACCTAGGATAAATGGATGAGAGATCAAAAGCTTAAATCAACTTGGTTAACATGATTCATGAACTTCTATTATACTTCTATTATGTTTTGCATTCATTTGTCAAATGATACCAAATTTCCAGAATAACAGAGTCTGTTTAAAACACTTTTTCAGAAACCTTGTGATTACAGAATGTCCATGGGTTTATTTTTATCATATACTACAACGAAATAGCTTTCTTTTGACACCAAATAGAGCTTCATATGATTTTTGTAGATTTAATTATGATTTTTACAAGAACAATGGACAGTCCTGATCCACTGTTCCCAAAACATTTATTTCTCAAACAATAAAATTGATATTGAGGTCCCACTTTTTGGAGAAGTTCCCTAAGACATGTATCTAACTTTCTGTAAAAGGGTTTTTATCCAGCTCATGTTTAAGACCACTTTTGATAGGATTCATTAGAGGTTGCTGAATCTGGAAATTTGATTGATGACATGTTTTCTTTGTTTATCATGCATATCATTTGTTTGCTTGTATTTTTGCAATGCTTGGGTATTCTTTGGTGTATTAGTGCAGAGAATTAAGTGCCTCGGACCCGGACTTCGATTTGTGGTTTGCCTCGTCTACATGTGGCTTAGTGCCCATGTATCATGTACTATCTCTATCCTTTCTCTTAGAATTTTTCTAGGTTTACAACTTTGATTTCAACGACACATTTCCTTTAGGATAAGTCTCCGTTTATATGATTATTTGTTAGAGACATCTTATCTAGGATTGTTGCATGATTGCATTGCACGTTTACATTCTTTTTGCTTTCGCGACTCCGCTTGAGTCAACCAATGTAAGTCTTCTCGTTCCCTTTGCATATCATGACATGTTTACTTTATTTGCATCGGTCCCGGGCGGGACTAGCCACTGTGAGTATACTTCTCCCTTGTATTGCATGAGCATCCGCTTTCTACTTGATTTAGTCTCTTGAAATGATTTTCATTAGATGTTTCTTTTTGCCATGTATATATCTATCTAGTATGTTTGAGGAAACAACATCTATTATGAATTAATAACAAGGATATTTGAATCAAGGCCTACCATTCGGTAGGGCGAGGAGGGGGTGCTTTAGTCCTGCTTGGGCTCCTTCCCCTCTCGTACCAAGACCCCCGAACCTTGTTTCTGGTAATGAAGGGCGAGTAACCTTATTCAATTTTGGGCGAGTCAAACTTGGGTTTCCTAATTCCCGATAAAAATTAGGTGGCGACTCTTTGTCTCTAGGATCGCGTGAGGAAGTCCTAGTTTTCCCTGAAGTGTGCTCCTTGGGATCCGTCCCGGGACACTATCGAGGGAGAGCGCCAGGACCTCCTCCTCCATTCGCGACGGTCCACAATCTGGCGACTCCACTGGGGACTTGAACATGAAACCGATGGTTTCTTGTTCTTCGAGGGTTTGACTTGAGCCAAAGAATATCCTTGTTATTAATTCAATAATCATGTTGTTTCTGCCTGCATTTGCACTTGCATTGTTCTTTCACCACGACTGCTTGAGATCATTGCCTTGAAGATAGAGGGCCCTCTTTCCTCTATTTGTCAAGAGTTTTGGTAGCATGTAGTCACCGTTAGCCTTGTACCGCGTGCGGTATATAGAGCCCATGTGTGAACGGCACGCCCTCGGGGAGGCGGTCAACCACACCGCTGAGCTTGCTAATGGACCCTTTATGAGACTAAAACCCGGCCTTTGCATATAGTTTCTATAGAACCCTTCAATTAGGATCTTGATTATCATCTTTGATTAGGACAATGTGATGAATTATTTGCGCTTGCCCGTAAGGGATTATGTGGATGATGAGGACGTGTATGCGAAGGCATCATCAAACCTTGTATGGTGGATTCCTCTAGGATAGTATGGTCTTTATCCGAACATCCAATCACTATTTGAGGACAATTTTGAAAATTTTTGAAATTATAAGCACTTCTTTGAAAAACCCCAAGTCTTTCGAAAATTCCAAGAATATCCCTTTTGAAAATTTGCTTTGAGATTCACTTTCACAAAATCTTTCCAAAATTCTCCTTAGATTTTAGAGAATTTCAAAATTCCTATTTCCAGAAATCATGATCACACTTTGATGATTCAATTTCAAATTCTCCTAGATTTTAGAGAATTTCAAAAAAAAAAAAATTTTACTTTGGTCTTCAAGAAATCATGATGATTCAATTTCAAAATCTTCCTCTCAGATCTTAGAATTTCAAAATTCCCACCTCAATTTTTAAGAATCATGATTTCTCACCACAAGCATTGATGGTTCAAAAATTCTTTTGAAAATTACAAATCTCCCCATCTCTTTCAAAGATTTTCATGAAAAATTTCAATTTTGAAAACATGAACCATCAAGAATTTCAAAACTCAAAATCCTTGGATAATGATTGGATTAGTAGGGTGATTAGCATACTCAAGGAATCTTATGTGCTTATGTGCTGATGTGCTAGGTCTAAGCTAGATTAAGGTGCATTGCATTTAGATTAGATTGCATTTCATCTGCATTGCATGCACTACACGAGCATTGCATATACGACTCACGAGTGCGACGCCTCTAATATACTTTTAAAAAAAGAAAAGTTTTGTTTTCCTCAGAATTTTGAAAGCTTGAAAAGATTTCTTTGATTTTAAGAAAAATGTTTTTGAAAAAGGAAATGATTTTCCATTTATGATTTCCATCTTTGTAAATCCACCTTCTTATATCATTCTTTGAAAAATTCTTTTGCAATAAAGATACCTGATTATTTGAAAATCCCTAAATAAACCAGATAAGAAAAGATAGGACCGAAAAGTTGTACTCCTTTCTGGGTCAGAGCTCCGAACAGCCGTTTGATCAGATCAGGGTTAGAAGAAGGAACAGCCGAGTCGACTAGGGTTGAAGATATGACATACGAAGCGGATATGGAAGCCAGATTGGCCGCAATGCAAGCTGCCTTGGATCAGAGCAGGGAGCAGAATCGAGAACAACTAGCCACTATGATGAGAATGATTGAGCAGCTAACTAATCCACCACCACCACCTCCAGAGCATCATGAAGAAGAAGATTTTGGGGAGACAGTTCAACCAAAGGTTCAGCTAGATCAGGAAATTCAGGACAAGTTGGCCAAGATCGACAAACTAGAGAGTGTGATCAGAAAGAGCAAAGGGGTGGATGAGTATTTGTTCGATGTTGAAGGGTTGTGTGACGCTCCAAAAACCAAACTCCCAGAGAAGTTTAAGATGCCGCATATTGAATTTTTCAATGGAACTGGAAATCCGAAGAGCTATCTGAGGCTTTATGTAGGAACTTTGCAGCCTATGGGCATTGAATCTGACCTCTTCGCTCTATTGTTTCCAAGAGTTTTGAGTGGAGCAGCACTTTCATGGTACTTGACGTTGGAACCAGCCATAACCAGAGATTGGGAGGCATTGGCCAAAGCTTTCGTGGCTCAATATTCATATAACCAGTTGTTTGATGTAACTGCAAGAGATCTAGAAACCACCCGACAAGAGTATAGGGAATCCTTCGCAGGTTTCCTTACTCGTTGGAGAGCTAAAGCTGCTCAAATGACTAGCAGGCCAGCGGAAAAAGATCAGGTCCGAATGATCATCAAGAATCTACAGCCCGAATACTTGGAAAGGCTAGAATTTCAGTCCATTGTGAGTTTCGAACAGCTGTTTGATGTGGGAACTTTGATAGAAGATGCCATTAGAGATGGAAAGATCAAGAAAGAAAGCACGAGCAATCGATACAGAAAGACAGATAGGCCAGTCTATCATCAGTCTGCTGACGTCAACACACTATCTCCTCAGCCTTTTCAGAAAGAGCGTCGAAGTATGGCTAATGCAAGAGGAAGTCAAAATCAGAAACAGTCGAGAGAGAAAAGAGAATTTTCCGACTTGGGGATGCCACTAAGCACCGCACTTGAAAGAATGATAGAAAAAGGGTACTTGCAGAAATTGGAACCTAAACCAGAGCCAAATCCACTTCCACCGGGTTTCAAAACAGAGTTCTTTTGTGACTTTCATCAAGGCCGTGGACATAGCACAGATAGATGCTGGAGACTTCGCCATGAAATTGAAGACTTGATTGAAAAAGGGGTCATCTCCCCTCCTCCCTCTCAGCCAATTGTTCAGAAGAATCCTCTCCCTAATCATAAGGGGAACATGCCAAATGTTAACTTTGTAGAAGAAGGATCTCAGATTTATAACCCAAAGATCTACATCACATCCTCGAATCAACCAGCTATGGATGTTCAACTTCCGGAAGACGCTGCAATTTGCATCTTGAGGAATATGGAAGAGGAAGAATGGGTCGAAGAAGCACTGGCTTTTGAAGAAGAAATAGCCAACGGAAATCTTACAATTGAATGGTGGGATCCCAATGCCATCACCGACGACTCGATCTGGTATGAGGAAGAAAAGCCCATAGAAGCAGTCACCGAGAAACAAAGCACTGAGCCGATAGAAGAATTGCTAAAGCCTGTCGAGAACCTTGAAATCAAAGATGACGATCTTATTGCAATGATGGAAGAAGAAGAAGATTGGTGGTATGATGATGAGGATGATTCCGTTAATAATACCATAATCCCCGATGATTCTGTTTGGAAAATCACTGTTGGCACCGAAAAGTTAGCCAAAGAACTTGAGTCTATCTGGATCACCAATGAAGCAAACCACTTGACCCGTTCCGGACGTCATTTCAAGCCTCATGAGTTAGAAAATCGTGGAAAAGAAACATGGAATGAGAAAGAAGTCGTCAAAACAAAAGAGGCTGGTAAAGGAGCCGTGAGCGAAGAAGAAGATGAAATCCTAAAGCAATTGAAGAAAACACAAGCTTGGATCTCAGTATGGGGATTACTTATGACCTGTCACAAACACAGGCAGGCCATGCTCGATACTCTCAATCGTTTGGATGTTTCTGTCAATACTACTCCCGAAGATCTAGTAAACATGATCTCTTCAAAGCCTTGTAAGCCTGTAATCACATTCACAGATGAAGATTTACCGCCGGAAGGGGCACACCACAACAGAGCTCTCTACATCACTGTACATTGCCTGGGGAATAGAGTACCGGTCTGCTTGGTAGATAATGGGTCAGCCTTGAATGTATGTCCTCTCCAAACAGCTCTCAGAATGGGGTTGTCTATTTCAGAACTCCTGCCATCAACACAAACTGTGAGGGCCTATGATAACACCAAAAGGGCCATTGTGGGAATGATTAAGTTGAAAATTGAAGTCGGGCCATTAAACAAAGAAGCTGATTTCCAAGTGATTGATATTCCGGCTAGCTTTAATCTGCTATTGGGACGTCCGTGGTTACATGTGAATGATGCAGTCGCCTCCACTCTCCACCAGAAAGTCAAGTTCATCTGGAAAGAGGATGTGGTAACAATCTTTGGGGATAGCTGGATCAAAGAAGAAGGGACAAGCCATGGTCCTGTGCTAGAAGTCCAAACACCGGAAGAAGAAAATGAATTGGGAGGATTCAACTTTGTGGGAATGATAAATGAAGGAGCTAAGAAAAAGAAATCCGTTTGGGATCGACTCAGCTATGAGAAGAAACTTCCTGATGCATCTGTCTGGGGCGAAGAAATCACTCCGATCAAGAAAAAGAAGTCGTTCATCACCGGACGCGAATATAGAAAGATGTTCGAGAAGGGAAACCCGGTTGCCAAAGATCTACAAGAAGAAGTGGGACAGAATTGGATCCCTGAAGTCATGCCATTGTACTTTGACCAGTATGCCAATCCTAAAGTGGCTCATATGGTGCGGAAGATGAACTATTTTCCTGGAATGGGACTAGGTCGTCGTCAACAAGGAATAACTGAACCACCGAACTTCCACGAACAGAAAGATAAATCTGGGCTTGGGTATCAATTGACTGAAGAAGATAAAAAGAAGATGACAAAAGGAAAAGGGCCGATGGTTGTTTCTGGGCCAAGAATCCTGAATGGATACTTCGTGAAAGAAGGCGATGACTTTCCCTTCTATGGGTTCCCTGAACCATGGTATGATCCGGCTACCAAGAACATTAAGCCTGGATTTGAGATTTTCTTCAAACATGAGTTCTCCGACTATGAGGATCCGTTCTTGTATACTCCGCCTATCAAGAAAGAAAGGAAGGACTGGGCTGAGCTGATGACAAGTGATGATTTGAACATGCTAATGGATGAAGAGCTGAACATGCTGATGGATGCCGAAGAAGCACTGGGAAATGTGAAAGAAATCAAGCCAATAGAGGGAGCTCTGAACAATTGGGTGATAGAATCGGAAGTCAACAAATCCCCTCCCCCATTTCCCCGGAAGTCTGTAAAGGCCAATATGAGCCATGATGTTGAGTCTGCTTTTGCTTTTGATGTACCCAAAAATGTTAATGAAATGAACGAGGATTTTGCTTACTCTTCTGTGTCTGATGATCTTGATTTTGAAATTTCTGAGGATTTGCAAAGATTAATTGAAAATGAAAATGAATCTGCATGCAAGATTATTGAAGAAACTTTGCTAATAAACTTGGATAATGAAGATAATCCACAAAATGTTCATATTGGCACCACGCTCACTTCACAAGAAAGCAATGAACTAATCAACTTATTAAAAGAATTTAAAGATGTTTTCGCTTGGTCCTACCAAGATATGCCAGGCATCGATCCAGAGATTGTCCAACACCACATCCCTCTCTTTCCAAATTCAAGACCTGTTAAGCAAAAGTTGAGACGCATGAGACCCGAATGGACTTTGAAGATCAAAGAAGAAGTTGAGAAACAATTGAAAGCTGGATTCCTGATGGTAACCCAATATCCGGAATGGATAGCCAATATAGTTCCTGTGCCAAAGAAGGATGGAAGGATCCGTGTATGTGTTGACTTCAGAGATCTAAACAAGGCTAGTCCTAAGGATGATTTTCCGCTTCCACACATAGATGTTCTGGTAGATAGCACCGCGGGGCATGAGTTGTTATCATTCATGGATGGTTTCTCAGGGTACAATCAGATTTTAATGGCACCCGAAGACAGAGAAAAGACTACATTCACAACTCACTGGGGGACGTATTGCTACCGAGTAATGCCATTTGGGTTAAAGAATGCCAGAGCGACCTATCAGAGAGCTGCTACTACTTTGTTACATGACATGATCCATAAAGAGGTAGAAGTTTATGTGGATGATATGATTGTTAAGTCCAAAGAAAGAAGTGGGCATTTAACAGCACTCGCCAAGTTCTTTGAAAGATTAAGGAAATACAGAATGAGATTGAATCCACAGAAGTGTACTTTTGGAGTTACCACCGGAAAGCTGCTGGGATTTCTCATCACACAGAGAGGAATTGAGGTTGACCCCACAAAGATCAAGGCTATTATGGATATGCCGCCTCCGACAAATGAAAAGGAAGTAAGAGGATTTCTGGGAAGAATCCAATTCATCAGCCGCTTCATATCTAAGCTCACTGCTACTTGCGATCCGCTTTTCAGCTTGTTGAGAAAAGGGAAGAAATTCGAATGGGACAATCAATGTCAAGAAGCTTTTGACAAGATCAAGGCTTATTTATCAAACCCACCGGTTCTTTCACCCCCGAAGTCAGGGAAGCCTTTGCTGTTGTACTTATCCGTGTCAGAGAATGCTATGGGATGCATGTTAGCCCAAGAAGGAGATGAAGGGCGTACAGAGAAAGCCATTTACTACTTAAGTAAAAGGATGACTGGATACGAATTGAAGTATTCTCCGTTAGAAAAGACATGTTGGGCTTTGGTTTGGGCCACTCGTCGTCTGAGGCATTATATGTTGGCCTTCCCTGTTGTTTTAATCTCCCGAATGGATCCTTTGAAGTACCTATTTGAAAAACCAGCATTGACCGGAAGAATCTCCCGATGGACATTGATGCTATCTGAGTTTGACTTGATACATGCTACGAGTAAATCTGTTAAAGGAAGGGCTGTCGCAGAACATTTAGCAGAACATCCGATAAATCTGGAAAACGAAGGAGAGTTCATGTTCCCTGACGAAGGATTGATGGAATTAAAAGAAGATGTGTGGAAAATGTATTTTGATGGAGCTGCAAACCAGAAAGGATATGGAGTGGGGATCATCCTTGTATCCCCTGAAGGAGCACATACCCCGTTCTCTATTAAGCTGAAGTACACTTCCACCAACAACACTGCTGAGTATGAAGCTTGTATCTTGGGGCTAGAAGCCGCATTGACTTTGGAGGTAAGGAAACTTGATGTATTCGGGGATTCCAATTTGATCATATCCCAAGTTCGAGGAGATTGGAAAGTCAAGGAAGAGAAGTTAAAACCCTATCATGAGTATCTTGATTCTTTACGAACTCGTTTCTTGCATATCACGTTCTTCTACCTGCCTCGAGAAGAAAATCAGCTAGCAGACTCTTTGGCTACTTTAGCGTCAATGATTGAGATTCCTGTGGGGATAAAGCTAACTCCTTTGATGATTGAACAAAGGGAAAAGCCGTCTTATGAGATGATTGGGGAAATAGAAGAAGCAGAAGAACTTCCGTGGTACACCGACGTGTGGAACTTCATTGAAAATGGGGAATATCCGGAAAGCGCCTCCGAGAAAGACAAGAGAGCCATAAGAAGATTCTCGGCTCAGTTCATGATTTGTGGTGGAAGTCTATTGAAGAGATCTTACAATGGATTCAACTTGACATGTCTATATGGAAACAGTGCGAGAAAGATGATGGAGCAAATTCACGAAGGAGTGTGTGGTCCTCATATGAGTGGACACATGTTAGCTAAGAAGATCATCCGACAAGGATATTATTGGACTACTATGGACAAGGACTGCTATGAATATGTCAGAAAATGTCACAAATGTCAGATCCATGCCAATATGAAGCATGTGCCGCCGTCACTGCTATACAACATGACTACCCCTTGGCCATTCTCAGTTTGGGGAATAGATGTTATTGGAGAAGTAACCCCGAAGGCGTCTAATGGGCATCAATACATCCTGGTAGCAATTGATTATTTCACAAAATGGGTGGAAGCAGAGTCTTATGCGACATTGAAGGCTAAAGATGTGGCCAGATTTATCAGAAGAAATATAATCTGCCGATACGGGGTCCCTCATGAGTTGATATCCGATCATGGCAGTCACTTCCAGAAAGAGGTTTTGGATCTACTAGAAGAATACAAGATCATGCACCACATGTCAGCGCCGTATAGGCCACAAACAAATGGGGCAGTTGAAGCAGCTAATAAGAATTTGAAGACGATCCTAAGAAAGATGACTGATACATACCGAGATTGGCATGAGAAGTTACCGTATGCACTGTGGGGATACAGAACATCTATCCGAACATCTACAGGAGCCACTCCTTATTCATTGGCTTACGGAATGGAAGCAGTACTCCCAGTTGAAATAGAACTACCATCTTTGAGAGTTGTGGCAGAATCCGAGATTCCAGAATTTGATTGGCTAAGAGATAGATATGAGGAGCTAATGTTACTTGATGAGAAAAGGTTGGCCACAATTGATCATGTGCATGTGTATCAGAGAAGAATAGCTCGAGCATTCAACAAGAAGGTCCGTCCAAGAAAACTTGAGGAAGGCGACCTTGTGCTTAAAGCCTTAAAAGCACCCGTTTTCGATCCTAGAGGGAAATTCAAGCCAAATTGGGTTGGCCCATACGTCATCAAGAAGCTTCTCTCTGGAGGAGCGGCATACCTGATGGATCTAGATGGAGTTGAGTTCAATCAGCCAATCAACATTGACCGTCTCAAGAGATACTATGCTTAAAAGCCTTTTCTTTCAAAACCTGTTCTTTCAAAACCTCCAGCATTCGAGGAACTACACTTGACCTGATTCCCACTTGGGGATATGTAGGCAACCTGCTCGGTTCGGTCACTGCTCCTGAAACCCTCAACCATACTTTCTTTCAAGACCTGGCCGAACTACTTTGGATCTGATTCCCACTTGGGGATAAGTAGGCGAGCTTTCCTGGCTCTCGATCCCTGAACCTTGCAAACTAGGGGCAAACTTTCAAGTTTGCCCAAAGCCTCAAGATATCACTGCCACACTAGGGGCAAACTGCGTTTGCCCAAACTTCCATTTATCTCTATCAACTAGGGGCAAACTGTCGTTTGCCCATACCTCGCTACCTGTCCTCTCTGGATCACTTGGCTATCAGAATTAAAGCACCTAAGTGAAAAATCTGGTAATTCTTGATATTAAGTTGAAAAGTTTTTTAGCAATCTAAAGATGTGAATCTAATGTCAAGACTGAAACATTATGTGGAAAATTTTCAAAAGCTTCAAGATTACATGCAAAGCCAACACAATATCCTGCTACAAGATAAAATCTCATTTTCAAAACATGCAAATCCTTAGAAAATTCAAATATCCAAGTCAAAAGACATTGTCGAGAAAGAGGAATCGTCAGAAATTTCCTTTCCCTGTAAAATCGAGTCCTGTGTGTCAGTGTGCAAAGTGTCAATCAAATCAGTCTCGTGACAAGGGATGCAAAGCGAAACAGAAGGGTAGCATAAAGCAGCATCAAGCAAAGTCAAGAGTACAAGCCCATCAAGTCTCAGACAGAATACATCAACATCAGTCTCAGCACAGAAAGCAAGAAAAACAGAAAGATAGTCATGGGTGCATATGATCATCATCAGCGACGACGAGTAGCCCGTGGGTACCGAGCAGGCATATCTGAGGCCGTAGAGCTATCATCATCTTCAATTTGGCGCCTTCGCCTAGACCCACCAGCCCCACCAGAAGGGCCTGCATTCATCCGCTCCAACTGTGATTGAAGCTGCCTAACTTGAGACACCTGTGGAAGAAAAGAATCAGTATAGGGGTTTGAAAAAGCAATGAGATAAGAAGAAAAGGTCAAGAAATTTACCAGGGCCGCATCACGGTCTATGTAAGTCTGGCACATGCCATCCCACTGCAAAGAGAAGAAAGATATGGTCAGAAAGATCAGAAGAATCAGAGGTAATGAGTTCAGAAATTACTTACATGTCCCTCACGAGCAAGGCTCCAAGCCCTCAGATTCTGTGCATAAGCTCGCTCTTCATTGAAAACGGCTCGGGGAACGGACTCATGTTGTTCTAAAACTAGCTGAGGCTCTACAAGATCATGGGGGATCTCTACAGAAGATATAACTCCGCGCAGCATGGTCGAGGCTCGCCAATCACAAGGAGGAATGAGAGGTAGAGGTCGACCAGGGCCATCCACAAAAGAACTCCCCTGCAAATGATGATGAGAAATAAGATAAAGCAAGCATTCGATCAGAAATGAAGAAGTCGTGAAATACCTGCGGGTCATCCGAGAGCGGGAAATTAGGCATCAGATGAGTAACCCTGAAGACGTCATAGTTCTCCTCAAACAGAGTAAAAGAGGCTGAAGGAATTCCGTTCAAAGCATTAATAAGATCTTCATCTTCCAAATTCTGCGCCGACCTCATACAAGAAGGCGGATCCTGTGGCACTAAGAGACGATCCTCCAAATCAATCTGAGGAGCTACTCTCTCTCCAAGATACCACTCAAGAACAGAGGGACCCTCAAGAAGAATCCTCTCTCCAGTCATCTGTCTAGCTAAGCCAATCTCAGTCACATCTCCATTTGTCACCCAAGGATGCCAGTTAACTTGGGTGAATCTGAGACGGGTAAGAAAATCCCGGCAAGAAATAACATTATGAGCATCATTCTTGGTACCTACGGCTTGGCGACGCCACTTCAGAGCCCGTGGAAAAATATGAATCTCTTCCTCCCGGAATGATGGAGCCGTCATGGAGAAATACTCAAAGGCCCACACCTACAAGAGAAAATAAAGCAGTGGTCAAAACAGCAGAACATCAAATGATAAAAACTGGAAATGAAAATATTTTCAGTACCTCCCAAGCTCTCCAGAATCCGCCGAATCCAGGGGATTTGCCTCGAGAATGCTCCCCCATATGACTATACAGAATGGCTAAACCAGCAGAGCCCCAATCAAAATCTGCAATCTCCTCAAGATTTCGAAGACTATCAAGCATATTCAATGTAATCCGCTCAGCTCGAGTAGAAAGAAAAGAGCAACCAAGCAAATACAAGATGAAAGCACGGGTAAGCTGCATATCGGTAAATTGAGCCGCTCTTTCAGAAGGCCTGAAGTTGTTGATGAACCATGTGATGCCTACGCTCGATCCGTGAAGATCTCTCTGGGATGGGATGATGCCTAGGAGACGCTCAATGATAGTAGGATGTCTATGGATGTTCTTTGCAAAGGCAAGACGATGCCCGCCAAATGAGATGCCGGTTATCATTGCAAAATCAAGAGGGGTCATGGTTATCTCCCCAAAAGGCATGTGAAAAGTATTTGTGGAATCCCACCACCTTTCAGCAAGAGCTTGAATCATGGCCAAATCATTAGTCGATCTCTCCAATAAGGTTACAAACGACCCAAAGCCCGCTTGCTTGATATTGGCTACTACTTGGGGACGCGACTCCGACAATTCATTAAACCATTCAAGGCATTTTCCATGGCTACCATGACCTCTAAGATGACCAACCACATTCTAAAAAGAAAAAGGATGATTTCTAAGGAATCGCAAGAATAAAGAGACACGTATGAAGATGTGAAACAAAGGAGTAATTAAAGAATGGGTTACCTCTTGACGAAAGGCCCTCCTAGAGATATGATTTAGTGGATTTTTCATGGTTGCATACTCCATGGTTTGAGTTGATGAAGCTCCACTAGCTTGAAATTGGCTTCTACGTGTTCTAGAACTTTCACCTTGTCCATGGGAACTCATGGTTGTTGATGCTTGAAGCTTGAAGATAAGAGGTTGAAGATGATGAATAGTAAAAACCTTGGTACTTGAATCCCCTAGAATAGGGAGGAGTTGATGAAATCAACAAAGTTTTTGGAGGTTTTAATGCAAGAAATCACTCAAAACATCAAGAAATTGCAAGATTTGAGCACCTTAGAAGGAAGAGGTGATGCATTGAAGAAGAAATGAATGAAGAACAAAGAAGAAAATGGGTTTAAAACCCCAAAGTTGCGGCTGGCGGTTCCCAAGGGGGTGTGGGGAACCGCCATTTACTATTCACTTCCTGCCATTTCCCCATTTTGCTCTATATTCGCGTTTTGACCCCCGGAACTCTTGATTTGATCCCGGATTGGTCCATTTTTGATATATAAGCCTTGAGAGTGCTTAAAACTTGTTGGAATTGGTCTAGAGGACCTCTGGAGATTTGAATCTTGGTAAAAATCCATTCAAGAATTGAAAAAAAGTCCCCCAGATGAGAAGAATCAAAGGCACCGCAGCCTGAAAGTGGCCGAGAAACGGCAAACTCCCGTCGTTTTGGGATTGATTATGAGTTGTCTTAGAAAATGGACATTTGAGTCTACTGTCGCTTGAGAATTACATCCAGAAAGGACTTTCAGAAGATGGGTCAGAATGCGAGATGTTCAGAAAGGGTTAGAGTAAGCCTGACGTGTTGCTAGAATGATTGCGTTGGTCGAAGCACCAATATGAGTCTCAGAAAGAATCAGCAGGGCCTCCAGAAAATGTGCTCGCGTCCCAGAAACCTCAGATATCTCCTCAAGCAGAGAATTTCCAGATATTGTCAAGGTATACAGAATTCGTGCATCTCTCAGAATCATAGGATCTCCCCAGTAGAGAACTTTCAGAATTAAGTTTCTCGCGAGCATCATGTATCCACGGGTTGCCTCCAGATAAAGGGTATCTCTCAGAATTTGAGCATCAAAATCGCCTCCAGAATACAAGGTTTATGCCAAGCATCATGTATCCAGGGTTGCCTCCAGAATGTAGGGTTTCTCTCAGAATCGTGGGTTGCCTCCAGAATGTAGGGTTTCTCTCAGAATCAGAATCGTGGGTCGCCTCCAGAATACAAGGTTTATGCCAAGAATCGTGTATCCGTGGGTTGCTCTCAGAATGTAGGGTTTCTCTCAGAATCGTGGGTTGCTTCCAGAATGTAGGGTTTCTCTCAGAATCAGAATCGTGTATCCAGGGTTGCCTCCAGAATGTAGGGTTTCTCTCAGAATCATGTATTTCTCAGCATCGCATATCAGGGTTGCCTCCAGAATGTAGGGTTTCTCTCAAAATCAGAATCGTGTATCCGTGGGTTGCTCTCAGAAGAAGGGTCATCTCTCAGAATTTATGTATCTCTCAGAATCCGTGCATCAGAACAGAAGATTTGTCCTCAGAAGAAGGGCCTGTTTCAGAAGAACAGAGGATTTGTCTCCGGCAGAGAGACCTGTTTCAGAAGATTTGTTTCTAGACCTGCCACAGAAGATTTGTCCTCGGAAAAAGGGCCTGTTTCAGAAGAACAGAAGATTTGTCTCCGGCAGAGAGAGACCTGTTTCAGAAGACTTGTTTCCAGACCTGTTACAGAAGATTTGTCTAGAAGAAGGACCTGTTTCAGAAGAGCAGAAGATTTGTCTCCGGCAGAGAGACCTGTTTCAGAAGATTTGTCCCCAGCAAAAGGACTCTACATCAGCAATCGTCCCCAGCAAAAGGACTCTACATCAGCAATCGTCCCCAGCAGAAGGACTCTACATCAGCAATCGTCCCCAGCAAAAGGACTCTACATCAGCAATCGTCCCCAGCAGAAGGACTCTACATCAGCAATCGTCCCCAGCAAAAGGACTCTACATCAGCAATCGTCCACAGAAGAAGGACCTGTTTCAGCAATCGTCCCCAGCAGAAGGACTCTACATCAACAATCGTCCCCAGCAGAAGGACTCTACACCAGCAATCGTCCCTAGCAGAAGGACTCTACATCAACAATCGTCCCCAGCAGAAGGACTCTACACCAGCAATCGTCCCCAGCAAAAGGACTCTACATCAGCAATCGTCCCCAGCAGAAGGACTCTACATCAGCAATCGTCCCCAGCAAAAGGACTCTACATCAGCAATCGTCCACAGAAGAAGGACCTGTTTCAGCAATCGTCCCCAGCAGAAGGACTCTACATCAGCAATCGTCCCCAGCAGAAGGACTCTACACCAGCAATCGTCCCCAGCAAAAGGACTCTACATCAGCAATCGTCCCCAGCAGAAGGACTCTACATCAGCAATCGTCCACAGAAGAAGGACCTATTTCAGCAATCGTCCCCAGCAGAAGGACTCTACATCAACAATCGTCCCCAGCAGAAGGACTCTACATCAGTAATCGTCCCCAGCAGAAGGACTCTACACCAGCAATCGTCCAGTTGTTTAACATGACTCAGAATTCATCCAAGATACTTCGCTATTTCAAGAGTCGTCCAGGATACAGATGACGCCTACGAGCCTTAAGATCAGAAGAATAACTTTGACAAAAACCTCGAGAATCATCCAAGATACCTTTAGCATATTCGACTGTGAGAGAGAGTCGTTGCATCCTTTGCATTAGATTTTGCATCTAGGGAACCCTTGAGGATGATTCCTCCAGCACTTTCACATTTCATGTTTTCATATTGCACCAGCATCCTAGGATAGGAGCATTTCATCCGCATTGTTGTTGTTTGTTTGTTTTCCGTCTTCTCGCGCGCTTGAACTACGCCCTGGTCTGATTCCTGGAAAGGATACGTAGGCAGCTCCAGCGGAGCACGACCAGCATCAGCTTCAACTTAGCCGCCTCTACCCAGCATTGCATTGCATTCTTGCATTCGTAATTTCTTGATTTTCTCTGATTTTGAATTTCTTGATTTTGCGAATTTTTTGTTTTTCCTAAAACCTCTCAGTATGGTTATTTGGGTGCCTTCAAGGCTTTGGCACTCACTTGCAGTTCACGTTGTTCACAACAAGCTCTGCCAAAGAGGGGCAAACTGTAGACACCCAATTTTGACCACACTGATAGGATTTAGGGTGGACAACGTCTTGGAGGATTCGATGATGAAAAGTACCCCGTGGAAGGTACTGGATTCCACACAATCAGAAGATCGGACTTCGGAAAGTGACTTCAAGCTCAGAAAAGCCCTTTTCCATGGATAAATCCCGGTTTTGTCAAAATCATCTCTCAGAATTCATATTCTCTCAGGGTTATATGAACATTAAGTGTTCTAAACGCAGTATTCTAGGTATCCAGAGATTCAATTTTAAAGAAAAGTTCGAAATCGACGCACATTTAAAAGCAATTTTGGAAAAGACGTCATTTGATTTCAAAAAGACGACGAAAGTTCCGGAGGACTTCCGGACTTCAATTGGACTTCAATTCTCATTATAAAACCTCTGGAAATATTTTTATACTAAAATTCAACCTGACAGCTTTCCAACGGTACGTAAACGGACGATTTCGGACACCAAAAAGCATTTTTACAAAAATCTGGAAAAGCAGTGCACGTGATTTTTGAAACAGGGTTTGTGGGTGACCAGAGGAGCAAGAATAGTAAGTGGCGGTTTTGGGTATGGGGGTGGCGGGTCCCACCATAACCGCCACTTCCATTTGTGTCCTCCACGGAGCTTTTTGAGTTCCAGACCCTTCTAGAAGCTTCCCACTGCGAGGAAATTGCCTGGAAATTGCGTTTAGGCTCCGAAATGGCCATTTTAACCCTCTTTTAAGCTCTAAAAATCCTGTTTTAACCCTGAAACTTAAGAGCTAAGTCTTCAAAACTCTATATAAGATCTCATACATCTCATATGAGATCACATCTTAACACACTAGACACTTGGAAGAGATACACTTGAATATACTTGGAGATACAAACACACATAGAAGCACATACAAGAGAGATAAGTATACTTTGAATATACTTTCAATTTAGGTGAATTCTAGAGAGAGAAAATTATGAATTGAATTTAGATTAACTTAGGCTAATTAGACCACAATTTGAACATCAATTGCCTCCCTCAACTTCCATGGATGAGTGCTTGAAGAACACTTGAATAACACTTGAAGAAGAAGATCTTCAAATCAATTTTGGTCTTGTAATTGAGAATCCTCCAAGAGGTAAACACTATAGTTCATCTCTAATTCCTACTTTGTATATATAGATCTATAAGATTTGGATCTAATTTAGTTCTATTTCTACTTATTAGAACACTCATCTTCTTCCTCTCATGTTCTTCACACACTCACATAGTTAGATCCAAATCTCTTTGATTTTTATTGATAATTTACAATTAGAGATTGTTTTTCACTTTGATTTTCAATTTTGGTTTCATTCTTCAATTTTAGTTTAGATTCATGCATACATGATTATATATATACATATATCTATTTTGAATTCCATGATGGTTTGGAAATATGATCTATGAGAAGGATGATTTCTATGTTCATACCTATCTCTTGATTATTCCTATTACCTAGAATTCCTATTGAATTTCATCTCCAACATGATATTTATAAGTCCCTTTGATCCTTGATCTAAAAGTTCTTCATAGAACTTGAGGGCTAAATTGATTGGGAATCATGATAATTAAGTTGATCTATGAGTTTGATCTCTCTAATAAGCTTCAACTATCACTAAAATGTTTTCCTCACACTTTAAAATGAACTAGATAAAAATTCAGCAAAGCAGATTGGTTTTGTCCATTAGATTTGGTCCATCAAAACCCATAGTTTGATGGATTTCAAATTTTCTGGGTAAACTTTGATGAATTAGCTTTCATCCGGTCCGTTTTGAGAGCTTTTAGGATTCATATACTATTTTTAGAAATTGTTGAGAAATCGGTTGACAGATTTGAACATCGTCTCTTTGTGCTTGAATTTCAGAAAATCTATAATAGTTATCGACGTTCCGATTTTTGGGGATGATTCCTAACTCATATATCTATATGCCGATGTAAAATCGTGAGCATACGATCGAGTTAGGATCGTTTTCTAAGCGTTTAAAGTTGATACAACTATTCTGGAATTTTCTAAGTTTAATTACAAATATGATTATGTATACAAAATGGTCATACCTTGATCACTCAACAACAATTGATGAATAAAACTTGGTTTAGAAATCACCTAGGATAAATGGATGAGAGATCAAAAGCTTAAATCAACTTGGTTAACATGATTCATGAACTTCTATTATACTTCTATTATGTTTTGCATTCATTTGTCAAATGATACCAAATTTCCAGAATAACAGAGTCTGTTTAAAACACTTTTTCAGAAACCTTGTGATTACAGAATGTCCATGGGTTTATTTTTATCATATACTACAACGAAATAGCTTTCTTTTGACACCAAATAGAGCTTCATATGATTTTTGTAGATTTAATTATGATTTTTACAAGAACAATGGACAGTCCTGATCCACTGTTCCCAAAACATTTATTTCTCAAACAATAAAATTGATATTGAGGTCCCACTTTTTGGAGAAGTTCCCTAAGACATGTATCTAACTTTCTGTAAAAGGGTTTTTATCCAGCTCATGTTTAAGACCACTTTTGATAGGATTCATTAGAGGTTGCTGAATCTGGAAATTTGATTGATGACATGTTTTCTTTGTTTATCATGCATATCATTTGTTTGCTTGTATTTTTGCAATGCTTGGGTATTCTTTGGTGTATTAGTGCAGAGAATTAAGTGCCTCGGACCCGGACTTCGATTTGTCGTTTGCCTCGTCTACATGTGGCTTAGTGCCCATGTATCATGTACTATCTCTATCCTTTCTCTTAGAATTTTTCTAGGTTTACAACTTTGATTTCAACGACACATTTCCTTTAGGATAAGTCTCCGTTTATATGATTATTTGTTAGAGACATCTTATCTAGGATTGTTGCATGATTGCATTGCACGTTTACATTCTTTTTGCTTTCGCGACTCCGCTTGAGTCAACCAATGTAAGTCTTCTCGTTCCCTTTGCATATCATGACATGTTTACTTTATTTGCATCGGTCCCGGGCGGGACTAGCCACTGTGAGTATACTTCTCCCTTGTATTGCATGAGCATCCGCTTTCTACTTGATTTAGTCTCTTGAAATGATTTTCATTAGATGTTTCTTTTTGCCATGTATATATCTATCTAGTATGTTTGAGGAAACAACATCTATTATGAATTAATAACAAGGATATTTGAATCAAGGCCTACCATTCGGTAGGGCGAGGAGGGGGTGCTTTAGTCCTGCTTGGGCTCCTTCCCCTCTCGTACCAAGACCCCCGAACCTTGTTTCTGGTAATGAAGGGCGAGTAACCTTATTCAATTTTGGGCGAGTCAAACTTGGGTTTCCTAATTCCCGATAAAAATTAGGTGGCGACTCTTTGTCTCTAGGATCGCGTGAGGAAGTCCTAGTTTTCCCTGAAGTGTGCTCCTTGGGATCCGTCCCGGGACACTATCGAGGGAGAGCGCCAGGACCTCCTCCTCCATTCGCGACGGTCCACAGTATCCCCAAGTGGGAATCAGGTCAAGCGTAGTTCAAGGCGAGGCTTGAAGGAAATGGTTATTCTTGTGGGGTGACCGAACCGATGTGGTTGCCTACGTATCCCCGAGTGGGAATCAGGTCAAGCGTAGTTCAAGACGAGGCTTGAAGGAAATGGTTATTTTGGTGGAGTGACCAAACCGATGTGGTTGCCTACGTATCCTCGAGTGGGAATCAGGTCGAGCGTAGTTCAGGGCAAAGCTTAAAAGAAATGGTTATGGAATGGTCAAGCATAGTACTTTTTGAGGCGATCCATATTGATTGGTTCTTTGAATTCGACACCATCGAGGTCCATGAGATAAGTTGCTCCTCCAGAAAGAATGGTCTTGACGATGTAAGGGCCGACCCATTTGGGTTTAAACTTCCCACGGGGATCAAAGATCGGAGCTCGTAATTCCTTAAGGACAAGGTCGCCCTTGACAATCTTCCTTGGACGAACCCTTTTGTTGAAAGCACGGGCTATCCTCTTTTGATAGATTCGGACATGGTCGACTGCCGCTAGGCGCTTTTCATCTATGAGAGCCAATTCTTCGTATCTTTCCCTTAACCAATCTGTCTCTGAAATTTCACATTCTACCATCACATGAAGGGACGGTAGTTCTATCTCAACCGGAAGTACCGCTTCCATTCCATACACTAGTGAGTAGGGCATTGCTCCTGTGGACGTCCTTATCGATGTTCTGTATCCCCAAAGTGCGAATGGTAGCTTTTCATGCCAGTTTTTGTAGGTATTAGCTGATTTTTTCAGTATGGCTTTGACATTCTTATTCGCAGCTTCGACTGCCCCATTAGTCTGTGGTCTGTACGGTGATGACTTGTGATAAGTGATTTTGTATTCCTCGAACAGATCCCTGACTTCTGCCTTGAAATGGCAAATGAGATTTCTCTTGATGAATTTGGCCACTTCCTTGGCCCCCAACTTGCTATAAGATGCGGCTTCTACCCATTTTGTGAAGTAGTCGATGGCCACCAAGATGTACCGATTTCCATTTGAGGCTTTCGGAATGATTTCACCGATAATATCGATTCCCCAGGTGGAGAATGGCTAAGGTGAGGTCATGCTCTATAGAAGGGATGGTGGTACATGCATCATGTTTGCATGGATTTGGCACTTGTGGCACCTTCTTACGTATTCGCAACAATCTTTCTCCAAAGTTGTCCAGTAGTGCCCTTGTCTTATGATTTTCTTAGCCAGCATGTGACCGTTCATGTGCGGACCGCATACCCCTTCGTGTATTTCCTCCATCATTCTTCTGGAGCTCTTCCCAAACAAGCAAGTCAGGTTGTAACCGTTGTATCCTTTCTTCAGCAGTTTCCCACCGCAAATGATAAATTGCGCTGCAAATCTTCGAATGGCCCTTTTGTCTTTCTCGGTAGACTCTTGGGGGTATGTCCCATTTTCTATGAAATCCCAGACATCCTGATACCACGGTGTTTCATTCTCTTCTTCTTCGATTGCGGCGATTATATTGAACGAAGGCTCGTACCTTTGCTCAATTACCAAAGGCATCATCCTGACTCCCACAGGAATTTTGATCATGGATGCTAAGGTAGCCAATGAATCTGCTAGCTGGTTCTCTTCCCTTGGCAAGTAGAGGAACGTGACGTTCTTGAACTGCCTCTTAAGTTGATTGAGATGATCATGATAGGGCTTCAACCTTTCTTCTTTTACTTTCCATTCTCCTCTAGCTTGTGATATGATGAGGTTTGAGTCCCCAAAGACGTCCAACTTCTGAACTTTCAGCTCTATGGCTGCTTCCATTCCCAGAATGCATGCTTCATATTTAGCAGTGTTGTTGGTGGAGTTATAATTGAGCTTAACTGCCAACGGAGTATGGTCCCCACTTGGTGATACTAGGATCATTCCTACTCCGTATCCTTTTATGTTGGCTGCTCCTTCAAAGTACAACTTCCATTGTTCTTCCTTGATTTCCATGATATTCTCGTCTGGAAATGGAAAGTCCCCACTTTCTTCGGAGTCAACGGCATGTTCTGCGAGATGCTCAGCTACGGTTCTCCCTTTTACCGATTTGCTTGTAACATACTTGATATCGAATTCGGATAGTAGAAGTAACCAACGGGATATACGGCTGGTCAGGGCGGGTTTTTCGAGAAGGTATTTTAGAGGATCCATGCAGGATATGAGCACAACCGGGAAGGCCAGCATATAGTGCCTCAGTCGGCGAGTGCACCAAACCAAGGCCCAACATGTCTTTTCGAGGGTAGAGTAGTTGAGCTCATACCCAGTCATCCTCTTGCTGAGGTAGTATATGGCTTTTTCGGAGTGGCTTTCTTCCCCTTCTTGGGCTAGCATGCACCCCATGGCATTTTCGGAGACAGATAGGTAAAGGAATAAGGGCTTGTGAGGAGTGGGTGGTGAGAGGACAGGCGGATTTTGAAGGTAGGCTTTTATTTTGTCGAAAGCGGCTTGGCATTGGTCATCCCATTGGAACTTTTCTCCTTTTCTCAGCAATCGGAACAGAGGATCGCATGTAGTTGTGAGCTTGGAAATGAAGCGGTTGATAAATTGGATTCTTCCGAGAAACCCCTCACTTCTTTTTCATTCTGCGGTGGTGTCATTTCTAGGATTGCCTTGATCTTAGAGGGATCCACCTCTATCCCCCTTTGTGTGATGAGAAAACCCAGGAGTTTACCAGAGGTCACACCGAAAGTGCATTTCTTTGGATTCAACCTCATCTTGTATTTGCGCAATCTTTCAAAAAACTTTTCCAGTGCTACCAGGTATCCTTTTTTGTCCCTGGACATTACGATCATGTCGTCTACGTATACTTCTACTTCCTTGTGAATCATGTCATGCAGCAGAGTGGTGGTAGCTCTTTGGTAGGTTGCCCCAGTATTCTTGAGTCCAAAAGGCATTACTCTATAACAGTAGGTTCCTCAAGGTGTGGTGAATGTCGTCTTTTCCCGATCTTCTGGCGCCATTAGAATTTGATTGTACCCTGAGAAGCCATCCATGAATGAAAGTAGCTCATGTCCAGTGGTATTGTCCACCAAGACATCAATGTGGGGAAGCGGGAAGTCATCCTTGGGACTGGCTTTGTTTAGATCACGGAAGTCGACGCACACACGAACTTTTCCATCCTTCTTCGGGACAGGCACGATATTGGCAACCCATTCCAGATATTTGGTGATAATGATGAAAGCTGCCTCGAACTGTTTCTCCACTTCTTCTTTAACCTTGAGTGCCCATTCTGGTCTCATGCGCCTCAGTTTCTGCTTGACAGGTTTAGAATTGGGGAGAAGGGGAATATGATGTTGGACAATGTCGGGATCGATTCCAGGCATGTCTTCGTAAGACCAAGCAAAAACATCTTTGAATTCTTTTAGTAAGAGGGTTAATTTTTCTTTTTCTTCTTTATTAAGAGTTGAGCCAATTTGCACAATTTGTGGATTATCTATTTCACCTAGGTTGACTGATAAAGTATCCTCGATTATTTCATAAGCAGGTGGTTTTTCAATTAGTTGCTTACGTTCAATTGGGAGATGCTCAGAAGGATCTGTGCATTCACAAGTATTAGACACAGAGGAGTAAGCAGAATCGTCTTTCATTTCATTCATGACAGGTGAAGTGATTACATTGGACAGTGGTGGGTTTACAGCAGCCGACTCTGGTACAGACTCGATAATTGGCAGTACAGACTCTGGAGGAACAGGGGATAGGGAGACCTGGACAGATGACTCTACAGCCTGGTTGCTCAGACCCTCCTCAGTTGGCTTGATCTGATCATCTTGGCTCTTGGCCCTCTTTTCTTCCTTCTTCTCAGCAGATTCCTCCCACATTTTCTCGATGGCTTTGCTATCCAGGTATTTTACCCAGTCTTCCTCCGGGGTCTTCTCAATTTCTTCAGGATAGAACGGATCTTGATATGCGGGCCTTTCGCAGTAAGCGAAGATTTCAAGCCCGGGGTGCCTTTTCCCAGTGGTTTGATGGATCTAGGGTTTGGGGAATCCGAAGTAGGGGAAATTAAACCCTTGTTTGATGAATTTTCCATTCAAGGTTTTGCGGTATGGTGGGAGACCCTTTATCCTTTTCTTCCATGGCCTTTGTAGCTCGAAGTCTTCTTCAGTGGGCTTGTACCCCAACCTAAAAGTGCCTTGTTGCCCTTTGATCTGAGGGAACTCACGAATCCCTTGCTGGCGCTGGCCCAATCCCATTCCAGGGAAGTAGTTCATTTTACGGACAATGTTGACAACTGCAGAATGGACCTCGGCGAACCTGTCTTCGTCATTGATCATGTGGATTTCTTCCATCAAGAATCCCCCAATTTCTCCTTCTTCTAGCTCAGGTATTTGGATTTCGAAAATGGGAGCGTAGTTTGGGAAAGCTTCATTACCCCAACTATTACCGAGAATGATTTTCACCTCCTTCTCATGAATGTACTTGATCATTTGATGCACAGTGGATGATACGGCCTTGTTGGCATGCAGCTAGGGCCTTCCGATCAGTAAGTTGAACGAGGCGGGTATGTCCATGACCTGAAAAACTTTGGTGCTTACCAAAGATCCTACCCGGATTTGTAGAGAGACATTTCCCATCACATTCCTCTTGGTGTTATCGTAGGCCCTCACGGATTACACAGATGGCGTGATGTCAAGGACATCGACTCCCAAAGCGGTGGCAGTACTTAGGGCACAAACATTTAAGGCAAAACCTGTATCGACCAGACAAAATGGCACCTACTGCCCCTTACATCTGACAGTGATGTACAATGCTTTGTTATGTGCAGATCCTTCAGGTGGCAGGTCCTCATCAGAAAATGTAATGATCGGGTCAGGGGTAAGTGCGCCCAAGAAAGCTACCATGTCCTCCAGTGCGGCGTCAATGGGGACCTCTATTCCAGCCAAGGCATTTAACACGGCTTGCCTATGCTTGTAGGGTGTTACCATGATATCCCACATCCAGAGATGTGCTTGGGTTTTCTTTAGCTATTTTATCAACTCATTATCCTCTTCGATGATCTCATCCATCTTACCCTTCCCCTTGTCTTTGACTGGACCTTTCTCGGTTGCATCAGTGGCAGGCTGTGGATGCTGATAATGACGGCCTGACTTGGTCAGATGATCAATCTCGGCAGGAGTGGGCCCTTCTACCATCCCATCCTCTTTGAACCAATCACAATCCGTTCCTACAAATGGTTTCTCAGGCTCACCCTAAATAGAAGCATCTCTCTCGTTGTTGGGATCGTACCATTTGAGGTCTACCACCCCTAGATCATGGTCTTCCAGAAAGAACAAGTCTTGCTTATCGTCTAGCTACTGCTGCCACTCGTCATTCTCCCCTTCAATCAGATGAATTCCCACAGAGTCCGGGGTGTCAATGAGGGGTAAGGGTTGTCCTAAGGGGGTGATATAGGTAGCAGGGTTAAAGGATACCGGGCTGGACTCGATGAGGCTGACATTTTGATGGTTTGGTAGAGGATTTTGAGTGATATGGGGTTGATTCGGAGGTGGCTCGATGATATTCTGGTCAATGAAGTCTTGGATATCATGGCGGAGGCGCATGCAATCATCGGTGTTGTGGCCAGGGGCTTGGTGGTAGGTACATCGTTTGGACATATCACAGTTAGGCGTGTTGGAAAAACAGGTTTAAATGGAAAGTTTAAACGCGCAGCGGAAAAATCAAGTTATGAAACTTTATTGGCATGCCTGGATCTACTACTCGTCAATTCTACAGATACGCACAAGAGGGGACACGAGTTATACCTTAGTGTCTTGAACCCAATTCTGATCTTCAACTTCCAGCAGCCTCCACTAGATGATCTTCACCCTTATGACTCCTGCGGATGCCTGCCAGAAAGATTAGGGTTGGTGGGAACCCTAATGGAGAGGATAGAGAAGGTTTTAGGACTCCAAAACAGTTTCTGCAGCTTCTGACGTTCAAAACGACGAACAACCTTTTCCAGAACGCAGCTGCCCTATTTATAGATTCCCAGAACTGACCTAGACTTCGAGCGATCGAAGTGCCTTCGATCGATCGAACATTCGATCGATCGAACCATCTTCGATCGATCGAACCTTCAGACTTCAATCGATCGAGACATTTTCGATCGATCGAACCTGTCTGGACATCATCCTCAAGCATCTTTCCAAGCATCCTGGCGGAGCTAAGAGTGGGACCTCCTAGGCTCTTTATTGTTGGCTCAGACCAGTTTGTTAATTACCATGACCAAACTCTTTGATCAGCAAACTAACTAACTGGTCAGTTAAAGTTTACTCCACTATAAAACGATAACTGAACTCCAACGCAAAAGAACATATCCGAAGCGATAACTAGACTTGTATGGTGTACTAATGTCCCTCTACCGTCAGCATTCGTAATCATATTCAGGTAATCGGATAACTGTTACTGTCAACCTGAATCATGATTACTTCTTGTATTCCTTGAGTCCCATTCACCTCTCATGATTACCAAACATGTTGATAACTCTTATCAACAAGACTGCAGTACTCAGTAATCGACTTGGTGACATTCTCAAGGGAATGCTTACTCTGAAACAGAGGGTAGATTCTATCTTGACAATGCATGTTCACAACCCTATGAACATGACATACCCAAGATACCCAGGTGTTGATCTTTTATAGACCTCACTGATTGGTAAATCAAAGCAGTCATATCCACAGTCTGTGTTCATAATCGTCTCAAGATTGAGAACACGTACCTTATACAAGTTATGAGTTCCTATTGACTGTTTGACAGTCTTAAGCGTCAATAGGAAACTCAGGTCCGTCAATGCACTATAAGCACTAGCATATCAACTAAGAGCTACACTCTAGTGATTGAGATTAATCACTCCATCCAATGGTAGTTAATTATGCTACAGTGTAGACTTGATGAGGTATCCAGTCTCATCATCCACTGTGACACATTCTAAGTATTAAAGAATAGTAATTCGTATCTCACTTGTGTGCATCTCATACACACACGAATTACTTACTATAATACTTAAGGATTAACAATCATCTCATGAAAAGAACATACACAATAAAATGTAAAGCTGATATCCATATATTAAAATGTCAATGTCTCATACAGAAAGTAATGGTTTGAGGGCACAAACCCAACAAACTCCCACTTGCACTCATAACCATTCAGAACTACATCTAAGACCTAGACTATCTAGATGACGATCAAAGACCTTCTGTGGTAAGGCCTTTGTAAACGGATCAGCAAGATTGTCAGCTGTGGCAATCTTGGTGACAGTCACATCTCCACGTTGAACAATATCTCGGATAAGATGATATTTCCGCTCTACGTGCTTTCCCTTTCCGTGGTTCCTTGGCTCCTTGGACTGAGCCACTGCCCCACTATTATCACAATAAAGCGTAATAGGCGACAGCGACGCTGGTACCACCTCGAGTTCCATAAGGAACTTCTTGAGCCAAACAGCTTCCTTTGCGGCTTCACAAGCAGCCACATACTCAGCTTCTGTAGTTGAGTCTGCAATGCATTTCTGCTTAATGCTCCTCCAACTAACAGCACCACCTCCCAAGGTAAAGAGATGACCGGACGTCGACTTCCTCGAATCTTTATCTGACATAAAGTCCGAGTCAGTGTATCCCACTGGAATCAACTCACTACCACCGTACATAAGCATGTAATCTTTAGTTCTTCTCAAGTACTTAAGAATGTGCTTAACGGCTGTCCAGTGCTCTGGACCCGGATTCGACTGATATCTGCTAACCATGCCAACGGCAAAGCAGATATCTGGTCTAGTGCATAACATCGCATACATGAGACTTCCCACTGCAGAAGCATAGGGAACTCCTGTCATGCGATTCCTCTCCTCCTGTGTCTTTGGACACTGGTCCTTGGAGAACGCTAAACCATGCCTGAAAGGTAACAAACCTTTCTTCGAATTATCCATTGAAAACCTAGTTAGCACCTTATCGATATAACCAGCTTGAGATAATCCCATTATCTTTCGCTTGCGATCCCGAAAGAGCTTTATCCCAAGAATATAGCTCGCCTCTCCTAGATCCTTCATATCGAAAGTACTAGCTAGCCAAACCTTGACCGTTGACAATGCCGCTACATCATTTCCAATGAGTAGAATGTCGTCAACGTAAAGCACAAGAAAAGCCACCACTTTCCCTTCACTCTTCTTGTATACACAAGGTTCATCCAGATTCTGTATGAAACCAAACGATTTGACCGCTTGGTCAAATCGTATGTTCCAACTTCTGGATGCCTGCTTAAGCCCATAAATGGACTTTTGCAACTTGCATACCAAGTTACCTTTCTGACCAGCTATGAACCCTTCTGGTTGTTGCATATAGATGTCCTCCTCAAGATTGCCATTCAAGAATGCAGTCTTGACGTCCATCTGCCAGATCTCAAAATCTAGGCATGCAGCAACGGATAAGAGTATTCTGATGGACTTGAGCATGGCCACCGGCGAGAAGGTTTCCTCATAGTCAATGCCCTCCCTCTGAGTATAACCTTTCGCAACAAGCCTTGCCTTAAAGGTCTCAACCTTTCCATCAGATCCTCTTTTCCTCTTGTAGACCCACTTACAGCCAATGGGTTTAATATTGGCTGGAAGTTCTACAAGATCCCAGACCTGATTAGAATCCATAGATTCCAATTCAGCCTTCATAGCTTTAACCCAATGAGCTGAATCAACATCAGCCATTGCCTCTTCGTATGTGGTAGGATCAGATTCAGATTCTATGGAGACAGCTTCAAAAACTTCTCCTAAGAACATGTATCTATCAGGCTGGCTGATAATCCTCCCACTACGACGAGGTACTGGTGCGGAAATAGGTGAAGAAGTGGTGTTTTCCTGATTTACATCGTTATTAACTACGGGTTGGACTGAGGGCTCTCCTTCTATCTCTCTAAGATCTATCCTTCCCTTAGGTTTATGGTTCATGATATAATCATCCTCCAAGAAAATAGCATTCGTACTGACGAACACCTTCTGTTCTCTTGGATCATAAAAATACCATCCATAAGTACCCTTTGGATACCCCACGAAGTAACATACTTCCGATCTAGAATCCAACTTGCTCATCTTTCCTTTTAGCACATGTGCCGGACATCCCCATATCCGAAGATGTTGCAAAGAAGGCTTGCGCCCAATCCACATCTCTCGTGGTGTCCTGGGAACAGATTTGCTTGGTACTAGATTTAGTATGTAAGCAGCGGTTTCCAAAGCATAACCCCAAAGAAATAAAGGTAACTCAGAATAACTCATCATTGACCTAGTCATGTCTAAAAGAGTCCGATTCCTTCTCTCCGCTACACCATTTTGCTGAGGCGTGCCAGGTGCAGTCAACTGTGACAGAATCCCATTCTGTACGAGGTGATCAATAAATTCATTAGAGAGGTACTCACCACCTCGATCAGATCGAATGGCCTTGATATGTGTGCCCAATTGCTTCTCCACTTCAGCCCTAAACTCTTTGAACTTTTCAAAGGCTTCAGACTTGTGCTGCATTAGGTACACATATCCATACCTAGAGTGGTCATCAGTAAATGTTATGAAATACTCATAACCACCCCTTGCTCTAATATTTATTGGTCCACACACATCAGTATGAACTAATTCCAACAATGCATTGGTTCTATTGCCCTTTGCAGGAAAGGGCCTTTTGGTCATCTTACCCTCTAAACAAGACTCGCAGACTTCTATTGGTTCGAGAACCAAATCGCCTAAGACCCCTTCTTTGACTAGTCTGCCAATCCTATTTAGATTGATATGACCAAGCCTCATATGCCAAAGCTTTGTTGGATTAGTGGAAGGTCTCTTTCTTTTAGATGGTACAGTTACCACTGAGTTATTAAGTTCCATACAAGAATCTTTAGAAATATTGGGAGTAATCACATATAAACCATTTGATTTAACACCAGAACATATAAAAGAACTATTTCTTTTAATCACAACTTCAGTTCCAAAATGAAAAGAATAACCATTATTCGATAAATTAGAAACTGAAATTAAATTACGTCTCATTGAAGGGACGTAAAGTACATCTGATAAAATCAAAACTTTATTGTCTAGAAATTCTAAAACTACGACTCCTATAGCAACCGCAGAAACGGTTGCGCTAGAACCTAGAGTAAGTACGATTTCCCCATCACTGCACTTCCTGGTTGATCTGAACCCCTGCAATGAATTACAGATATGGTTAGTCGCACCAGAATCAATGCACCAAGTGTTTGAAGTATCCGTTATAAAACTTACTTCAATCACATGTGATTCAATCATACCTTGAACTCTTGTAGCTAAGAATTCTGGACAGTTCCTCTTCCAGTGGCCCTTCTCACCGCATTGGAAACACTTTCCTTTGCCTTGGCCACCCACCTTCCCTTTGCCCTTACCTTTTCCCTTAGATTTTGCAATCTTAGGGACTGGTCCAACACTTGAACCACCAGTGCTAGCCTTCTTCTTCCCTTTCTTTCCTCTCGGCTTAGATCGGGAAGAGGAAGCGCTTTTCTCAACGTTTAAAACGCTGCCCCCAGGTTTGATCACCCCTTCTGCTGCCAGTAAAGAACTCATTAATTCGCTCATTGAAAAATCCATTTGATTTATATTATAGTTTAGTTTGAATTGAGCGAATGATGGCGACAGCGAGTTGAGGATCATATCAACTTGGGTCTGTGCATCGATGTTGGCTCCCAAGGTCTCCAGTTCGTTTAAATAACCAATCATTTTTAAAACATGTTCTTTGACTGGAGTACCTTCCGACATCTTTGCACTCATTATCTTCTGCATGGCTACCTGTCTGGCAGGCCTGCCATGCTCCCCAAACATCTTTTTCAGGGATGTGATAATGTCACTGGCAGACTCGTTCGATTGGAATTGGTGTTGTAACACACCAGCCATTGAGGCCAGAATGTAACAACGGGCCATTCCATTCGACTTCTTCCATTTGTCGAACTCGCGTCTGGCAGCTGCCGAAGCATTTGCCGCGGGTTCTTCAGGGCTTGGGGTGGTGAGGACATATATGTGATCCTCTGCAGTTAACACGATGTCAAGATTACGTTTCCATTCAGTGTAGTTGTTTCCAGTTAACTTGTTTTGAGTGAGTATGGTGGCAAGTGGACTAAAAGCAGATCCAGACATTATGATTTACTGAAAAAATCAAAACAAAATAAATATGGATATCAGAATTTGACAGTTTGAAATAAAAGAATCCTTTTAAAACTCTTATTTTAAAACTAAGTCGCCGGAATATCGAAACGAAAGAATAAAGCCTCCGTGTGGTGGTCAATGTTCGATCTTTCAATTTATCATAACTTATCCGCTATGCAACTCTTGCAAAACAAGTTATGACTTCCGAACCTATTTGATCTCTAAGTTTCTGAATAATGCCCCGTGTGGGATCCCTTATCCATAGCTTAGCTAGTGTGTACCATTAACTAGGATCCAATCACAATCGTCTCAAGTAGCGCCTCCGTATGGTGGTCACCCTCTAACACGTCTGATTGATCCTTATCAAAAGAAGTTCACATCTAGTAACCAATGAGTAATGCATCCTCCGTATGGAATGATCACCCCTGGCGAGGTGACACAGAATGCATCACTCATCTTACAGTGAACCGTTAATGGAAGATCGTGGGTGTAATTAATAAGACCCTCTCCCACTAGATTTAGTAAAAAAGGATTTTGCTTTTTGAGAAAATCTGTTTCTACACACTTCCCATAAACATCTAATGTTTACTAATGTGTTGAAAACGGTTTTTGAATTTTATTTTAGAAAACTTGTTTTGCGTGCATGCAACAATGTATTGTACGCCAATCACAAACAAAGCACATAAAACAAAAAAACTAAAATGAAATAAAAGACATCCAAACGATGCCTCTATCTCCCATGGCTCTATCTCCATAGAACCTGCTTTTTGGTTTGATCGCCTCCAGCTCCATCTTCATGGACAACGGCTCCTTGCTCCATCTTCATGGAATTTCTAATTCTATTACATTGGACCTATGCTTCTTTTGAAGCTTACAATTTATCTAGAAAAAGGAAATAGCAACAACAAAATAAAAGGCTAGGGAAACCGGTGCGACTTTCCTTTTCGTAGGATTGAAGTCGCAGCGCCCTTTACATATGCCTTAAAACCAAACAAAATTAAAACAATACACCAATCTCAAAACATTCAAACACAAAATAAATGCTCTTGGTGCCATGGGAGATAGCGACTAACTTTTGCTGCAAAAGGTTAGTTGAACACACATCCACGCATATATATAACAAAATATAACTATTGGAACCCTTAATTGATTCACACAGTATATAAACTCTTTACATACTGAATTAGAACTCAAAACAGCATCTAACTTCTCTGTCATAGTTCGATCGATCGAAGCCCGTTCGATCGCTCGAACCTTCGATCGATTGAACATTGTTCAATCGCTTGAACATTCTATTTCACAGAATGATTAAAAATTTTGCAGAATACGTTAAAATTAAACTTTTAATTTCAAAATACTTTTTAAAAACTGTGAAACAGAAAACCTGACAAAGAGTCTGTCTCGATCGATCGAACTCTATTCGATCGCTCGAACACCAGAAGGTTTCGATCGATCGAAACCTGTTCGATCGCTCGAGTACAGAGAGTTCGATCGATCGATACTACTTCGATCGATCGAACCCATCTTGCATCCAATGCAATCACAGATTTGTATACTGCTGCGATAACACTGCAGAAACAGATCTGTGACGATGCAGTTTCAAAAACAGTTCTAAAATCAACATACAAATCAAAATAGTGTTCCAAAAAACGCATCTATAGATCCAAACGAGCGTGGCTCTGATACCAATTGTTGGAAAAACAGGTTTAAATGGAAAGTTTAAACGCGCAGCGGAAAAATCAAGTTATGAAACTTTATTGGCATGCCTGGATCTACTACTCGTCAATTCTACAGATACGCACAAGAGGGGACACGAGTTATACCTTAGTGTCTTGAACCCAATTCTGATCTTCAACTTCCAGCAGCCTCCACTAGATGATCTTCACCCTTATGACTCCTGCGGATGCCTGCCAGAAAGATTAGGGTTGGTGGGAACCCTAATGGAGAGGATAGAGAAGGTTTTAGGACTCCAAAACAGTTTCTGCAGCTTCTGACGTTCAAAACGACGAACAACCTTTTCCAGAACGCAGCTGCCCTATTTATAGATTCCCAGAACCGACCTAGACTTCGAGCGATCGAAGTGCCTTCGATCGATCGAACATTCGATCGATCGAACCATCTTCGATCGATCGAACCTTCAGACTTCAATCGATCGAGACATTTTCGATCGATCGAACCTGTCTGGACATCATCCTCAAGCATCTTTCCAAGCATCCTGGCGGAGCTAAGAGTGGGACCTCCTAGGCTCTTTATTGTTGGCTCAGACCAGTTTGTTAATTACCATGACCAAACTCTTTGATCAGCAAACTAACTAACTGGTCAGTTAAAGTTTACTCCACTATAAAACGATAACTGAACTCCAACGCAAAAGAACATATCCGAAGCGATAACTAGACTTGTATGGTGTACTAATGTCCCTCTACCGTCAGCATTCGTAATCATATTCAGGTAATCGGATAACTGTTACTGTCAACCTGAATCATGATTACTTCTTGTATTCCTTGAGTCCCATTCACCTCTCATGATTACCAAACATGTTGATAACTCTTATCAACAAGACTGCAGTACTCAGTAATCGACTTGGTGACATTCTCAAGGGAATGCTTACTCTGAAACAGAGGGTAGATTCTATCTTGACAATGCATGTTCACAACCCTATGAACATGACATACCCAAGATACCCAGGTGTTGATCTTTTATAGACCTCACTGATTGGTAAATCAAAGCAGTCATATCCACAGTCTGTGTTCATAATCGTCTCAAGATTGAGAACACGTACCTTATACAAGTTATGAGTTCCTATTGACTGTTTGACAGTCTTAAGCGTCAATAGGAAACTCAGGTCCATCAATGCACTATAAGCACTAGCATATCAACTAAGAGCTACACTCTAGTGATTGAGATTAATCACTCCATCCAATGGTAGTTAATTATGCTACAGTGTAGACTTGATGAGGTATCCAGTCTCATCATCCACTGTGACACATTCTAAGTATTAAAGAATAGTAATTCGTATCTCACTTGTGTGCATCTCATACACACACGAATTACTTACTATAATACTTAAGGATTAACAATCATCTCATGAAAAGAACATACACAATAAAATGTAAAGCTGATATCCATATATTAAAATGTCAATGTCTCATACAGAAAGTAATGGTTTGAGGGCACAAACCCAACAAGGCGGGGGCGGGGTATTTCGAGGTTGGAGCAGTTGGAGATGGCCCTTTTTGAGGAGGCGGTCTAAGGCTGAGGAGAGAGAGATTTCTAACTTGGCAGAGTTGCGAGGGGGCTTTTTCTGGAAAGGGCGACTGGAGGAATTTGCCTGGTTGGAGGGTTTGTATGGCCTAGGAGGGTACGCCATGGGTTGGCTGCTAAGGGCATTGACATCCGGGGGACTCCGGGAGTAGTTGGGCCTTCTTGACTGACTCAGAGGCTCTTCCTTTTTGATCTTCCCTTCTCTGATAGCGTCTTCAATTCGAGTTCCAACTTCAAACAACTCCTCAAAGGTGGAGATAGACTGGTAGAAAAATTTCTCATGATAGAGCGGCTGCAGATTTCGGATTAGCATTCTCACTTGTTCCTTCTCAATCGGCCGGTGGGTCATTTGAGCCACCTTACTCCTCCATCTGCTCAGAAACGCAGCGAAGGATTCATTGTTGTTCTGTCGGGTCATTTCCAAATCCCTGATAGTGACATTCAGCTCTTGATTGTAGGAGTAGTGATCGACGAAGACGCGAACAAGTGACTTCCCATGCTCGGGTTTTGGAGGCTTCCAAGGTTAGGAACCATGATAGTGCGGACTTTGCAAGAGTTTGTGGAAACAGCATCGCAATGTGCTCATGGGTACAACCCATGGACTGGAAGATACTCATACACAGCTTCACATGACTTTTTGGATTCCCAGTTCCATCAAAACGGTCAATGGCAGGCATTTTGAAGTTCTCTGGCAGTTTCAGCTTAACGGGCTCGAAGAGGCCTTCCAGGTCTAGCATGTAATCATCGACCCCCTTGCTCTTCCTCAGTATGCTCTCCAGCTTGTCAACCTTATCCATTTTCTCTTGGAGCTTCTTCTCATATGCAAATGGTGGGACCCCTTGAAGCCAGTCTTCCTCCCCGTTATTCCCATGTGGGGGTGGTTCAAATCCTGGTGGTGGAAACCCGGGCGGAGGTTGCGGCTGCTGCTTCACTTCTTCCATTAACTTCAGAACTTGGGCTAAGCTGTCAGACTGTTGGCTTATAGTTGCTCCCAACTCAGTAACCTTGTTTTCCAACTCTTCTCTATTCATGCTAAAGTAGGTTGTCGGGCTGATTCTGACCAAACGATTATCTGAACTCCTGACTCACGACGAGGATCCTGGCTGTTAACTTTGGGAATCTATATTGACCTGACAGATTTTGAAAGAAGGGGTGTATCAGATCCTGATAGTGACGACTTTATACAGACAAAGACTGTAACGTGGACTGACTCGAGACAGTGCATACAGATTGATGGGAAAGGTGCATGCATGTAAGACAAGCATGCAGATGTAACCCCTAATCTGTATGATGCTCCTATTTCTAAGAGATAGCAGTTAAACAAATAAGGCCCTAACCATATAGAGTGTGCCAATCTTACTTTCCAGTACGATCACCAAGGGATAATAGGGGTTTCCAGGTTTTTGTGAAGGGTTCTGGGAGAGACTGGACATTTTTCGCTGATTTGGACAGAGTTTCTGGGATAGACTGGGATATCTGGACACAGTTTCTGGCATTTTTGGGCAATTTGAGCAGGGTATTTGGGAAAAACTGGCTAATACGGTTATATCTGGACAGAGTTTCTGGGAGAAACGGGTCAGTACCGTTATATCCGGGATATCGGGGCAGAGTTTCTGGGAGAAACTGGTTAATACGGTTATATCTTGGGATATCTGGACAGAGTTTCTGGGAAAAACTGGTTAATACGGTTATATCTTGGGATATCTGGACAGAGTTTCTTGGAGAAATGGGTTAGTACGGTGATAGTGATCGTACTTTCTAGCAGGTTTTCATACTCTTATGTCTTAGGATCGACAAACAATGTTTGCGGTGTGTATCTTTATGAGTATGGAGCAGACATCCTTGTCATGGTGCCCAGGCAGTTCAACTCAATGTGATCACATGTGAGTGATTGCCTTGGGGATCATAAGAAAGAGGTTCTGTTCTATGCCACATAAGCGTCTCCACCGCTCAGGTAATCCCATCAGGGCATACAGCAGTTATATCATATTGGCCTATCTGAAAAGATAAATGAACAGTCATATGAAAGGTTCTACAGGAATCTATATGCAAAGGCTGGGTTTAGTCAAAGAGGGTCCGTTGACGAGAGTTCCAATATACCGTCAGGGAGACAGTACAGAGGTTTTTACTATTTTTGATATACCTTGGAAGATACAGTATCAACGGTGACTTGTGCCCTGGCACAGCAAGACCTGAACAATGTCAGCGCCGCGTTTCAGACACAGTCGGAGGGGGGGGGGGGGGGGGGGGGAAATGCAGGAGTGCAATGCGGTGAACCAGACACAGTAAACATATGATTTTAAGGATGGTTCTTATGAGTCAAACATCTGTATTATTTTGTTTTAAAATAAACATCCCCAAGGGAGTCGCCAGATTGTGGACACCGGGATTCCGCCACTTTTGTTTTTGTTTTGAAACTTGATTTGGATCAAAGAAAGAAAATGGTCCATTGAAAACAGATACAGAGTCGCCACTTGGTCTTTAGGGAACCAAGAAATCCAAATTTGACTCACCCAAGCGGATAAGGGCACCGACCCTTCATAACCAAAGAACGCGGTTCGGGGTTTTGGTACGAGAGAGGAAGGAGCCTTTGTCACGACTAAAACACCCTCAACTCGCCCCGTCTTTCGACGGGCCTCAATTAGCATCCAAATAATCATCTTATACTATGTTTGGTTCGACAATTAATACTATAATAGTATATTACATCACATAAGAAACTTGAAATGGAAGATCAAAAAATAAGATATCATTCATAAGATATAAGTCAAATATCATACAATGTAAAGTGAAAAATGACACAAATAAACCTAGGAAAAATCATCTGATCACATATCAAGTAATTAAGACTTCTAATCTAAAAAAAGGGGGGGGGGACATGAATTGTTATTGAAGCAAATAATCAAAGAAATCAAAATATGCTTAGCAAGCTAGTATGATGCATGTTATTCTTTGAGAAAAGAAGATCTCTCAATCCTCGGGACGGATGAGAAATGATGATTAGATCAAGGGGAAGCATGAACGTGTGATCATAATCGCTCCTTATAATCTTCTTAGATTAAGAGTTACAAAAACCCCAAATCTTGCATGAATGTAATGCATGTACCTAAAATGTGCAAAGGTTGTAGTGTGTTTTGTGTACATGGATTTCTAGAATGACTTAGAAGTCTAAAATGTGTATGAATGAATGAATGAAATCAACATGGGATATGTACAAATGTAGTATGAACTACTTTCTAAGATATGAACTAATTTGGAATGCCTATAAGCATCAAATCAAAGAATGAAAGTTAAAAAGTGCTTGCTGTGAATAGTGGATAGAACAGTAGCATGATCTTGTAAAAATGGAAAAGAGGGGTTAGGAATGTTTTCAGCGCATAAGGTTTTATGAAGATCTTCCTTATTGTGTCTAGAACACAACCCAAAAAACCAATCATTAATAACTATCACATATTGAGAGAAATCATATAAAAAATGAAGGTCACTCGGAAACAGAGTCTGTACTGTTGACTGAAATGTTGAAATATCTTAGAAAATGAAAACAGATGATCTAGGGGCCCATTTTATACAGACAGTTCTCTAAGACATTGAAGTTTAAGGTAAAAATGATTTGGGACCACCCCGTTTGGAAAAGTTTTCTGGAAAAGAAGTGGGAAGTCAGCCAAGCTACTGTGATAGCAGAGGCAGAATGTCTGGAAGGAATGTTTGGGTCCAAATGGACCATTTTTAAGTACTTTCAAGTCAAACCAAAAATCATGGGTATTCTCCAATGAGTTAGGAAGACTTTCCAAGTGGCCTTGCATCCATATGTTTAGTATTGAGTTCTAGAGAAATCTTTGAACTCAGCTCACTCACTGTTTTGACACACTGTTTTGAAGATTTTGGGGAAAACAAGGTTTTGTTTCTTGAAATCAAAATGAGAGGGATTGAGGAGGGTTTTGAAATAGAGGTTTTGAAAATTCATTTTCAATACTCAATAAAGATTGTAGCCACTTAAAATGCCAACATCAAACTCATCATCAAGAACCTCCAAGATTGTTGGAGAGATTTATTTTATTTTGAGCATAACTCCAAGAATACCTTGGAGGTATTGAAGTTATGATCATCATCTATCAAACATGTTTTTGAGGTCAAGAGCTACTATCCATAAGGATTCACGCACCTCAAACTTCATGTCATCATCTAGATGATGGTGAACTAGTAAGTAAATAAAGAAAATCAAAAAGAAATGAGATGAGAAGAGATGAACATTATATAAGCAAACAAGCAAACAGATAACAATCAATAGATGATATTCATGATGTATAGAACTTGTAGTTTGGTGTTTCACTCATATGTAATGACATTGGACATGGAAGAAGCTTCCACTCTCTTAAATGCTCACTAAAATGGTGGTTGGGTGTATTGAATGTTGAAGTAAATGGAAGTAATGAAGTAAAAACAAAGTTTAGAACTCACTTTTGTTTTGAAAATCAAAGAAGGAAGCTTCTTTTCTCTCTATTCTAACCTTATCTCTACAACATTCTCTCCCAAACTTTTTCTAAGCTTTCATTTGACTCCCCCAAAATGAAGAGCAATGGGGGGTTTATATAGGCCAACTTGGGGTGGTTTTGGGGTTTTAGAAGTATTCCCATTGGTCCCAAACATCTGAAATCATGAAACCACGTCGTTTTGGTTTTTAATTAATCAAAATCGACCCCCAAAAAATTACAAAAACACACTATTCTGGAGGAGAGTGCCACGGTGGCACTGAGCCAGTGCCGCGGCGGCACTGCTCTTCCTTCGTCCAGATAATCCTGCTTAGGCCCCCTGAGGTTCCGGTATTCGCGAAAAGTCCCTATTTCGTCCGAAATTCACAGAAAAAGCGTATGAACTCCAAACTGAGGTTGTGATATACCATTGGAAAGGTAATGGAGTCTACTTTACATAAAAAATAGTTCGGAGATAGGTCACTTTGAAAAGTTTTGCGGTATTTGCGATAAAAGCCGATTTGATCGCCTTTTTCGCCTTCGGAAATTCATAATAAACTCGTTTTAAATCCGAAAATCATGTGCGATATACCGTTGGAAAGCTATTGACCTCTAGTATCCATGAAAAATGTTTGAAAATTATTTTGGTGCCCCGGTTCCAAAGTCATATTTTGGTCAAACTGGTCAAACCTGGGATTCCCCGAAAGTTCTAGAAATCTCCAGGAGTTCCCAGGAGCTGACGTTTTCGCTCGATTTTCTCTTGAAACTTGTTTTAGTACTTTTCTCATTATTTAGAATGATTCCGGTGAATTCGGACGATTTCGGTCAAACTTGGTCAAACTTGGTCAAACCTGGTCAAACCTTGGTCAAACCGGTCAACGGAGACTTTTCGGGAACTTCTGGGACCTCCGGGGGTCTCTGGGAGCTGACGATTTCATCCGATTTTACTTAAAAACTTATTTTATCACTTTTCTTACGACGTAGCATGTTTCTAGAACTTTGGGACCAAATCTGGGAATTTTTGGGCTTTCAGGGGCATTTTGGTCATTTTGAGCATTCTAAGAGATAGAGTTGACTTCCAGGAGTCCTTTTGAATCTTTTATGATCATTGTGAACCACCAAGCTATGGGTCTCCTAAATCTGATTGCCGACAAAATGGGGTGTCTACACTTCCTCTCTTGTACCAATACCCTTAACCAAGTTATATGGTTATGAAGGCCCGGTGCCCTTTATCTATTTGGGTGAGTCAAAATTAGGTTTCTTAGTTCCTTAAAGACCAAGTGGTGACTTTGTATCTGTTTTCAATAGACCTTGCCTCTCTTTTTCTTTTTAGTCGAAACAATTTCAATCAAACAAGAAGTGGACTCCCGGAAGCCGCGTGTCCACAATCTGGCGACTCCACTGGGGATGTTTATTTTCAAAACAAAATAATACAGAGGTTTGACTCATAAGAAGCATCCTTAACATCAACTTTTTACAGTGTCTGGTTCATTGCATTGCACTTCTGCATTTCCCCCTCGACTGTGTCTAAAACGCAGTGCTGATATTGTTCAGGTCTTGCTGTTCCAGGGCACAAGTCACTGTTGATACTGTACCTCCCAAGGTATATCAAAAAGAGTAAAAACTTCTGTATTGTCCCTCTGACGGTATATTGAAACTCTCGTCAACGGACCCTCTTTGACTAAACCCAGCCTTTGGATATAGATTCTTGTAGAACATTTCATAGAACTGTTCATTTATCTTTCTAGATAGGACAATGTGATATAACTACTAAATGCCCTGACGGGATTACCTGCGCGGTGTAGACGCTTATGTGGCATGAGGCAGAACCTCTTTCCTATGAATCCCAAGGCAATCACTCACATATGATTACATTGAGTTGACCTGCCTAGGCACCATGATAAGGATGTCTGCTCCATGTTCACAAAGATATAGACCGCAAACCTTGTTTGTTGGTCCTAAGACATAAGAGTATGAAAACTTACTAGACAGTATGATCACCATCATATTTACCAACACTATCCAAATCTCCCAAATTTTCCAGATATACCAGTTTCTCCCAGATACTCTGTCCTAATCCCCCAGATTACCCAAAAATCTTAGTTTCTCCCAGAAACTCCGATATACTTGTTTTTTCTAGAAAAAACTGTCTGACTTACCCAAATATACCTGTTCTGCTAGAAACTCTGTCCAAATCTCCCAGATTTCCCAAAAATCCCAACAACCCAGTCCAAATCTCCAAGGAATATATTTGTTTCTCCCAAAAAGTTTGTCCATGTCACCCGAAAATACCTATTTCTTGTAGAAACTCTAGATTTCCTTGAAAATTCCCCTGAATCTCCCAAATATCCTGGAAATTCTTCTTTCTCCCATGGTGATCACACTAAAAAGTAAAGTTAGCACACTTTGTATGACTATGACCTTATTTGCTTAACTGTTATTTGTTAGAAGTAGGGGCATCAAGTAGATTAGGGCTTGCATCCATATGCTTGCTTCACCAGTCTACACAAACTGTGATATTCGGTCTATACACGAGTCAGTCCTCACTTGTCAAAGTCTAACACACAGTCCTTTCAAATCTATATGTCAGCATAAGTTCTGAGCATCCAGGATTTGCATTGTGTGTTAGAGGATCAGGGAGCCGACTTATCAGAAAAGAAAAGCTTGCTAGGTTAAAAACCCGAAAAGGGCACCTAGGCAAAAGTTAGAGCAAAAAGGATGTTGATTTCCAAAATCTTATCTTAGCCAGTCAAAACGTTGGAGAAAATTTTGATGAGACAAATGAAAGAATTGTATAATTCAAGGTACATCATGAGAACATGTGTAGATCATATTTCAAATGTCCTAGAACGACCACAAATAAATTCTGAGTGCAGACATGCACATTGTGAAATTTTGAGATTGCAATCAGAATATCTCAAATTAATCAACTACATGAAAAGAATAATTGACTGGCTAGGCAAAAGTGAAAAAGGATCAATCCTCAAAGCAAAACAAAAACAAAAACAAAAATAAAAACAAAAAAGAAAAGAAAGAGAGATCGAAACTGAATCCTCTTCTTTAAGGCTACCACAAGTGGTTTGAACTTCTTTAACGATTGGTTTAGAAAACCCTCATACATACCTTAGCCTTTCAAGACCTTGTCTTGAACTACGCTCAACCTGATTCTCACTCGGGGATACGTAGGCAACCGCATCGGTTCGGTCGTCCCACCCGCTTAAAGAAAACCCAATTTCTTTCAAGACCTTGTCTTAAACTACGTTTAACCTGATTCCCACTCGAGGATACGTAGGCAAGCTCATCAGTTTGGTCGACACCATCATAATCAACCCCCAATCTTTTTCAAGACCTTGACTTCAAATATACTTGACCTGATTCCCACTGGGGGATACATAGGCAACCGCATCGGTTCGGTCGACACCATCATAAGCAACCCCTCATCTTTTTCAAGACCTTACCTTCAACTGTGCTTGACCTGATTCCCACTCGGGGATACGTAGGCAACCGTATTAGTTCGATCGACACAATCATGATCAACCTCCCCTTCTTTCAAAGCCTTGGCCTAAACTACGTTGGACCTAATCCCCCCTCAGGGGTATGTAAGCAGACTTTCAAAAAGAAAAAAAGGATGGCTTGCCAGGACGAAAATTTGAAAGGACACCTACGTAAAAATTAAAGCTAAATCCAAAGTGAGCAATTACAAAAGAGAGAAAAGAGCTCGCTTGGTCACTTCACTAGTGCCTAGGCAAACGTTATGAGCATCTGAGAGATTAAAAGTCATGGTCCTTACCTCAAGCCAGAAATCACCTTCCACACTAGGGGCAAACTTTGGCAAAGTGTTATCATATTAAGATAAGGAGTGAACATAAAAGATGAGCGGTACATCATTTATGATAGAGGCACATTGGATCATGGCAACTTGAGAATTTCATGTCCGAGTCAATCCTTCTATGTTTGAGTCAGTGGTAATCTGACCAAAAGTGTGTTAGAGAACAAGGTTTCATACAAACTAACCCAACTTCCTTGTCATCATCATTCCTGTCAATTCCATTCGTCCTGATGGTCTCAAATGTATGGATTTAAGGTGATTCCCAATTATAAAAACTGTGGATACAAGCAGAAGTACCAAATATCATTACTGTACCAGTCAATGTCACAACATGAGAAGTGTCCCAAGTATGAGTAGCATAAACTCGTAAGTGGTTGCAAACTATAAACCGATAGTTGTTTCTCAAGGCAGCTGATCGGAGGAAATATCGCCAACACCAAGAAATTATTGTTGATCCAATCAGAGTCTAGATGTATTGATGAGGTGTGTCGATGAGATGTGTTGATGAGGTGTGTCGATGAGATGTGTTATTGAGGTATTTTAGGGCCCAGTCCAGATGTGTTGATGAGGAGTGTTGATAAGATGTATTTTTGAGGTGTTTTAGGGCTCAAAGTCCAGGTTTGATAATGAGATGTTTTGTTTAGATATTTTAAGGCCCAGAGTCTAGATGTTTTGACAAGATGTGTTGTTGAGGTATTTTAGCGCCCAGAGATTAGAGGAGCATCAAGAAACATCAGGAGAGTTGAGAAGCATTATTGGGGCATTGAGGAATATCAGGAGAGTTGAGAAGCATTGTTGGAGCATCGAGGAACATCAGGAGAGTTAAGAAGCATCGAGGAACATTAGAAAAGTTGAGAAGCATTGTTGGAGCATCGAGGAACATCAGAAGAGTTGAGAAGCATTGTTGAAGCATCGAGGAACATCAGAAGAGTTGAGATGTATTGTTGAAGCATTGAGGAACATCAGAAAAGTTGAGATGTATTGTTGAACATCGAGGAACATTAGATTTGTTGAGAAGCATCATTGAAGACTGGACTAGCATCAGATATGTTGAGAAGCATTGTTGAAGAGGAGCATCGGATGTGTTAGAAAGCATTAGAAGAGTTCAAAAGCATCATTGAAAATTCGAAGAGCATTGTTTACCATCGTTAAGATTTGAAGAACACCGTTGAGAATCAAGAAGCATTGAGAAGCACTATAAAAGATTTGAGGAATAACAAAAGCGTCATTGAGAATTGAGGATCATCATTTTTGAGAAGCACTGTTGAGAATCTGAGAGTCACCGAGTCCATAGTATCATGATTAAGAGTCACCGAGTCCATAGTATCATGATTAAGGGAAGCACGAGTCAAGTCAAGAGAGACACTTCACCCAACACATCAAATTGGCATAACTTGATGCATAGCCCATCGGTCGCGGAACACACAAACACTCTTTTGAGCACTGCAACGTCACTTTGAGCTCCACGCTTTTCCTTGGGTAATACCCCTGGGTCAAGATCCCTTATAAGTCTATTAGTTATCGTGAAGCATAGATCACCAAGCCCACTGAGAGTGGCGAATACAGAGAACACGTGTACTAGGCCCACAAGCACTTTAGAACACAACATCAGGCATGACACGTATCATTTTAGCTCATTATAACATTGTATCATCCCTGCATAGCATCCGTCTATCTTGTTGTGCATGTGTAATTTGTTCCTTTATGCCCTGAACTACATCCTGGTTTGATTCCCCCACGGATACGTAGGCAACTCACGCAGAGCACGACTAGCATTGACCTCAGCATCATGTTTTTTCATCATTCATCTTTGCAACGCTTGTATCCTAAATCTATAGCCTCCAAAAAGACCTGTCACTTTAAAGCTTTGGCACTCGCTTGTGACATGCGTTGCCTCACAAGTTCATGCCTAAGAGGGGCAAACTGCAGACACCTCATTTTGTCGACTATCAGATTTAGGAGACTTATAGCTTGGTGGTTCAGAATGATCGAAAAAGACTCAAAAAGGACTCTTGGAAGTTAGTTCTTTCTCTCAAAATGCTCAGAATGACCAAAATACCCCTGAAAGCCCAAAAACTCCCAAATTTGGACCAAAAGTTCTGGAAACATGCTACGTCACAAAAAAAGTAAGAAAATGAGTTTTAAAGAAAAATCAGATGAAATCGTTCGCCCTCAAAAACCCCCCGGAAGTCTTGGAATTCTCGAAAAGTCCCTGTTGACCGGTTTAATGAGGGTTTGACCAAAATTATCCAAACTCTCTAGAAAGCTATGAGATCATTCTAGATCATGTGAAAGTACTAAAGCGAGTTTGAAAAGAAAATCGGACAAAAATGTTAGCTCTTGGGAGCTCCCAAAGGTTCCTAGAACTTCCTAGAGATCCTAGGTTTGACCGATTTGACCTAAAAGTTGACTTTGGAACCGGAGTTCCGTGTTATTTTTCAAACATTTTTTCATGGATACTAGAGGTCAATAGCTTTCCATTGATATATCATACTTAATTTCTGGATTCAAAACGAATTTATTATGAGTTTTCGAAGGTGAAAAAGACGATCAAATCGGCTTTTATCGCGAATACCTCAAAACTTTTCAAAGTGACCTGACTCTAAACTTTTTTTTTATGAAACTTAGACTCCATTATCTTTCCAACGGTACATCACAAGCTCAATTTGGAGTTCGTACACATTTTCTGTGAATTTCGGACAAAATAGGGCCTTTTCGCGAATACCGGAACCTCTGGATGCCTAAACAACATTATTCGGACGTTAGAGGAGCTGTGCCACTGTGGCACTGGTCCACTACCACCGTGGTACAAGCCCAGTGCTGCCGCGACACTCTTCTCAAGAATAGTCTATTTTTGTAATTTATTTTGGGGGTCCATTTTGATTAATTGAAAACCAAAACGACGTAGTTTCTTGTTCACAGATGTTTGGGACCAATGGAAGTACTCTTTAAATCTCAAAACCACCCTAAATTGGCCTATATAAAGCCCCCTTGACTTATCATTTATGGAGGTGCAAAATACAAAGCTTAGAAAAGTTATAGAGAGAAAGTTGTAGAGATAAGGTTAGGATAGTGAAGGTGAGCTTCATCCTCTTGATTTCCAACAAGAAAGTAAGTTTTCAATCTTATTTTTATTTCGTTACTCCTCATTACTTCACATTCAGCACACCCAACCACCATTTTAGTGAGTGTTTATGAGATACGAAGCTACTTCCATGTCCAAAGTGACCATATATGAGTGAACACACCAAGCTACAAGTCAAAAATCTCATTTAATATCATCTATTGATTGCTTTACTTACTTATTTACATATTATGCTCATCTCTTCTTAATCTCATTTCTTTATTTACTTACTAGTTCATCATCACCTAAATGATGACATGAAGTTTGAGGTGAGTAAATCCTTATGGATAGTAGCTCTTAACCTCAAAAACATGTTTGATAGATGATGGTTATGACCTCAATACATTTCTATGTATAATTGAGGTTACATTCAAATGAAAACAAACCTCTCCAACAATCTTGGAGGTTCTTGATATGAGTTTAATGTTGATATTCCAAGAGGTCATAATCTCTATTTGATGTCAAAAATATGCTTTCAAAATCCTCTATTTCAAAACCCCTCTAAAACCATAATATTTGGATTGCAAAGAAACACATCGTTTTTTCAAAAATCTTTAAAACAGTGAATAATCTGATTTCAAAGATTTCTCTAGAACTTAATACTCAAATGGTAATTACAAGACCACTTGGAAAGTCTTCCTAACTCATTAGAAAACACCCAAGATTTTTTATTTGACTTGAAAATGCTTGGAAGGGTTCTATTTTGGCCCAAACAATCATTTCGAACATTATGTCACAGTAGCTTGGTTGACTTTCAACTTGTTATCCAGAAAACTTTTCCAAAAGAAGTGGTTCCAACTCATTTTTCTCTTGACCTTCAGTGTTTTGGGGAACCTTTTGTATAATATGGGCCTCTAGATGTTTTGTTTTCATTTTCTAAGATTTTTCAACATTTCAGTTGACAATACAAACTCTGTTTCTGAATAACCCCTCTTGTTTATATGGTTTCTCTTAATCTGTAATAGTCATTGGAGTTTGGCCTTTTGATATGTGTTTTAGATACAATAAGGATGATCTCTAAAAAAGACATGCATTAAAAATATTCCCAACCCCTCTTTTTCATTTTTACAAAACCAACTCACTGTTCTGTCTACACTTGTATACATACTATAATAAATTTCTTCGTGCCTTTACTTTCATTTTTTGATTTGATGCTCACATGAACTCCAAATTAGCTCACATCTTAAGAAGTAGTTCACACTACACTTCTATACATACTATAATAAATTTCTTCATACATTCATGCATACTCTAGACTTCTACGTCACTTTAGAAATTCATTGTACACAAACACACTACAACCTTTGCACATACAAGGTGCATACATTGCATCCATGCAAGATTTGGGGTCTTTTATGACTCCTAATCTAAGAAGATCATAAGGAATGAAATTGATCACCCATTCATGTTCTCCCGATCTAATCTTCCTTTCTCATCCATCTTGGGGATTGAGAGATCTTCTGTTCTCAACAATCAACATGCATCATTTTAGCTTGGTAAGCATATTTTCGATTTCTTTGATTATTTGTTTCAACATCAATTCATGTCCCCTTTAGATTAGGAAAACATGATTACTTGATATCTGATTAGACGATTTTTCCTTAGGTTTGTGTGTGTGATCTTTCACCTTTACATTGTGTGGTATTTGGCTTAGATCTTATGAATGATATCTTATCTTTTGATCTTCCACTTCAAAATTCTTATGTGATGTAATATACTATCATATTATTAATTGTCGAATCAAGCATAATAAATGATGATTATTTGGATGCTAATTGAGGCACGTCGAGTGACGGGGCGAGTTGAGGGTGTTTTAGTGGTGACAAAGGCTTCTTCCTCTCTCGTACCAAAACCCCGAACCAAGTTCTTTGGTTATGAAGGTCGGTGCCCTTTTTCCATTTGGGTGAGTCAAAATTAGGTTTCTTGGTTCCTTAAAGACCAAGTGGCGACTCTGTATCTGTTTTCAACAAACCTTACCTCTCTTTTTCTTTTTAGTCAAAACAATTTCAAACTAACAAGAAGTGGACTCCCAGAGGCTACGTGTCCACAGAGGGTGATGCGGAAGGCATGGTGAACATGATGCCTAAAATCCTTTCCTCGGGTGATGTGATTCTTTGTTCTCCACTAGTGTGACATTGATCAATAATTTTATGTTTCACAAGATTTTCCTCTAATGCGCAATCAAACAAGAAACAATGAGATAAACTACGACTTTGGTATGTTTTTCAACAAAAGGGACTTTGTGTGTATAACACTCAAGAATGGAGAACGACACAAAATCTTACAAGGTAAAAGTCTCCAAAAGTGTTTCGACTAATTTTTGATTTATACTTTCATAAAATACTATCCTATTACAACTTACCATGCAATCGCTACCATAAGATCCAAGATTTGAATGTTATGAAGTTCACGATAATCGAGATAGTTATAGGACTGGTAGGATTCAACAAGTGTCAAGTGCTCACATTAAAAGAAAAACTTGAGACAAGCGTCATCGCTCGGCGTTAGAATGGGGCAATTATACTAAAATCATTGGACACACAGGGTGACACCCAAAATTTTGCTTTTGTGGTTTTCTCTTTTTTTAAAATTTTTTTTTATTTGCAAGAATAAAAAGAAGAAAGAATGAACAAAATGAGATCACAATGCAATGAGAGAGATAGATCTCATACCTCCAACAAGGACCGAACATTGTCCATAATTACACTAGCAAGCATAAGGAGAGAAACAGTATTACCAGAAACATGCATGGCGAGCACACGATAATTACTTGTACTTGCAATGTTAGTATCAACAACGAAAAGTTCAATAATACAGAAAAAACAAGAAAATTAAAATTGACAATGGCCCAAGATAAGAGAAATAAGCATAAGCCAAACAGTCAATAAAAATATGTGCAAAACATCCATAGCTAAACCAACATATCCAAAAATAAACATCAAGATCATCCAAAAATAAGAACTACAATCCATTAAAAAGATAATAAAACTATCCCATGCATAACATCCAAAGATCTAAAATATGTGAGCTACCACCCACAACTAGTTGTCTCTACCCCTGTCACTACTGCCTTGAATACCAGAAGCACCTGTACCTCCATCGGGATTGTGGAAGTAGTCTGGGACATCAGCACCAGGGTACTGCATGCAATGCATGTCCTACTGGAACCATAGTAGCATGCTGATATCCCTCTGATAACCCTGTATAAAGCTCTGGAACATGCCCCTCAAGCTCTATAGATCGCTCCTCATACCCTATAGCTTATGTCCCTATTGCCAATGCTAGACACTCTAGCTCTCAAGGTACCTATGTATTTTGAGTGCATCATATGTAGGACCCGCCTCCTCCTCTGCATGAGCACCTAACGGCTCCCCCTCAATCTTGGCCCTCTTGGCCTGTGTCTAAAGCTGCGCATCAATCCGAATAAGAGTGGTTCCATTGATCGGGGTCAGTGGCATCTAGATGATATCTGAATCTAAGGCTTCACACCCATGGGTAGTGCAAAGACGGGTGACAAGTGTAGGAAATAGGATACTTGAGGAGGCACACATGTCCTGCGAGGTCGCTATCATGTAGGCCATAATGAGACTCGCGAGGTCAACTCGTACGCTAGTGTCAAGATAGAATAAAGGTGAGCGTTATGGTCCCCCTGAATAGTAATGTATCGGGTGTGCCATACCGCGGCGGTGACAATGATATTGGCGTACCTGTATAGCTGAAGGAAAGAGGATGGGAGTATTTGGTCAGTGAGCCTTTCAGTCAGGCGGCTAACAAATCGGGCCGCCATAACATTGGTCTCTGGCCTTAAATTCATGTCATCAAGATATGGATCAGGGTTCTCAATGTGAGAAACCTCCAAGAAAATAGCAAAAGAAGCTACGGTGACCGGGATCTGGACACCTCGCATATATGCCTCAAAGGCACGGGGGCCTGTAGAGACGATACTAGCATAGAAACACCGGACCCAAGTCTTGTTGTAATCCCCAGAATACTTGAGCTGGGTAGTCCAACGGTGGGTCATGAAAATCCGAGCTACCTCAATGGGGATGTTAAAAAGAATGATAGGGAGTTCGGGGAGGATAAATGTAATATCCCATTTATTTTAACTAGTTTATGAAGTTTTTTGGACAATTCTCACTCAACATTTCTAGAAAGAATGTACAAAGTAATAAAGGAAAAGGGGAAACCACAAACACAGTAACTCCCTTAATTTAAGGACTAGAAAATATGCTAACAATCCTGAACTAAGTAAGATAGAAAATCTAATCTTTACAAAATAGGAAAGGCTAACAAATAGCTAACTAATTGATTGGTCAAGATACACTTGGGTTTGCCCTATACAGCAGAATCAATCCTAGAGATCAGGATTTTGACTTTGGATTTCCACACTCCCCCTTAAGCTGATGAGAAGATATCGATCATTCCCAACTTGAAAGTCAAGTTCTCGAAGTTGACTCTTGGTCGAGCCTTTGAGAGGATGTCTGCAATTTGTAGATTCGTAGGTGTATAGACCATCGTGATTATTCCTTTTTCAACTTTCTCCTTGATGAAGTGTCTATCGATTTCCACATATTTTGTCCTGTCATGATGAACAGGATTCTTTGTAATGTTTATTGTTGCTTGATTGTCGGAAAACATCTTCATTGAGCTTTGAATGGGAATCTTAAGTTCTTCTAACAGTCTTTTCAACCACATTCCTTCGCATATACCATGTGCCATGGCTCTAAATTCAGCTTCAGCACTGCTTCTAGCTACCATAGTCTGTTTCTTACTTCTCCAATTAACCAATTTCCCCCATGCATAAGTATAATAACCCGAGGTAGATCTTTGATCAATTATGGAGCCTGCCCAGTCTGCATCGATGAAGATCTCGATGCTCTTGTTAGTCCCTTTTTTGAAATATAGACCTTTTCCTGGTGTCATTTTAAGATACCTGAGAACCATGTATACAACATCAAGGTGTTCTTTAGTGGTATTGTTCATGAATTGACTGATCACACTAATTGAGAATCCAATATCAGGTCTAGTGTAGAACAAGTAGATGAGTTTTCCCACAAGACATTGATAACGGCCTTTGTCAACTGGAGTACTTCCCTCTTTCGTTCCAATTTTACCATTTGGATCCATAGGAGTGTCTGCTGGTTTGCACCCGAGCATTCCTATTTCTTTTAGTAAGTCTAGAGTGTACTTTCATTGAGAAACTGAGATGCCCTTCTTTGACCTGGCTATCTCTATGCCAAGAAAATACCTTAGTGCTCCAAGGTCCTTGATTTTAAATTCTTTGGCTAGAATTGACTTTAACCTGACCATTTCTTCTTCATTATCACCTATTAAGATGATGTCGTCCACATATACTATAAGAATGGTGATCTTCCTACTTGATGAATGCTTGATAAAGAGTGTGTGATCTGACTGCCCTTGTGCGAATCCATGCTTCTTCACTGCTCTAGTTAATTTGTCAAACCAAGCTCTCAGTGACTATTTAAGACCGTATAGGGATTTCATCAGCTTGTACACTTTGTTGGTGTTCTTTTTGTATCAAAACCTGGAGGAATATCCATGTAGATTTCTTCTTCTAAGTCACCATTTAGGAAAGCATTTTTCACATCTAACTAATGAAGCAGCCAATCTAGGTTTGCTGCCAAGGATAACAAGACTCGTATTGTATTCAGTTTAGCTACTGGAGCAAAAGTCTCTTGGTAGTCAATGCCATAGGTCTGAGTGAATCCCTTTGTAACCAATCGAGCTTTGAATCAGTCAATGCTTCTATCTACTCTATACTTGACATTGAATATCCATTTGGACCCCATTGGACATTTACCTTCTGGAAGTACTTCTAATTCCCAAGTCCCATTTTTCTCTAAAGCTTGGATTTCTTCATCAATGGCTTTCTTCCATTTTGGTTGCGTGATTGCTTCCTGGATGTTGTTTGGAATATCGATTTTTGACAGATTGGAGGTGAAAGCTTTGTAGCTAGGAGATAATCTATTATATGACACAAAGTAAGAAATTAGGTGATGAGTGCATGATCTCACACCTTTTCTATGAGCAATAGGGACATCAAGATCATTAGCCAATGAAGGATCAGAATGAATATCAGCGTTACCTGAAGGGTTGGTTTCTAAACATGGACTCGGATTAGGTTCCTGGCTTTGCTCGGGAAGAATTGGATGCTCTATCCCTTTTTGAGTCTTCTACTGCCTTGAGTAAACAATTCTGCAATCTGTATCAAGTTTGCGAGTCGAGAAAGTTTTTGTATTTAAAGGAAGGATTCAAGCTGAGTTGTTTGAGGAGGAACTTCGGTGAGCTGCACTATTTGTGAAAGTCCAGTCGACTCTATTTGTGGAGATTCAAGTTTAGTGGGAGTAAAATGATGCAAATCTAGCTAAAACTGATATTCTTCTTGAATGAGGGAATTATCCCCGTGAATATGAGTTTTGGGGTAGAATGATTGATTTTTGAAGATCGTAACATCCATAGAGTTGTAGGTTTTCTTTAAGATTGGAGAGAAACACTTATAACCTTTTTGATTTGATGAGTAACCAAGAAATATACATTTGATGGCTTTGGGATCAAGTTTACTTCTAAGCTGTGAACGAAAATGGACAAACACTGAGCAACCGAACACTTTGAGTAGAAGAGAAGAGATCAACCGAGTTATAGGATAAGCTTGAGAAAGAGTTTGGCATGGAGTTTGGAATTTTAGTACCCGAGATGGCATTCTGTTGATTAGGTATGCTGCAGTAAGTATAGCATCACCCCAGAAATTTTTTGGAACATTAGAAGTAAATATGAGAGAACGAGCAACTTCAAGAAGATGTCAATTTTTCCGCTCGGCTATGCCATTTTGTTGTGGGGTAGTAATGCAGGAACTTTGATGAACAATTCCATTTTCCAACAAGAAATCCCCAAGAATTGTGTTGAAATAATCTCTTGCATTGTCTATTCTAAGATTGAACCTTGGCTTGAAATTGATTTTGGATCATGGAATGAAAATTTTTAAAGATAGAACCTGCCTATGATTTTTCTTGCATAAGAAATATCCAAGTTGTTCTTGTATGATCATCAATAAAAGAGACAACCACCGTTTCCCTGAAATATTGGTGATACGAGATGGACCCCAAATGTCACTGTGTATCATGTAGAAAGGATGAGATGCTTGTAATCATGTGTTGGAAAGGAATTTCTCACATGTTTAGAATTGTAATCATGTGTTGGAAAGGAATTTCTCACATGTTTAGATAATTGACAAACTTCACATTGAAACTGACTTGGATTTTTATTTCTGAACAACAAAGGAAACAACTTTGATAAATACAAAAAACTAGGATGACCTAATCTATAGTGACATAACATGATTGCACTATTTTTATTGGAATTAAGAATAGAAACTGAAAAAGAATACCTGACAGGATGACCCACTATGGCTGGAGCAAATACACATCGAGCCTATTTCTCAAGGACAGTTTCAACTTTAAAGAGATAGAGCCCCGCACACTCCTCAGCATTGCCAATCATCTTCCCCGAATCCAAATCCTAAAATTGACAGTGAGTGCGAAAATTTTAGTAACACAGTTATGGTCTTTTGTTATTTTACTGATGGACAACAAATTGCACGTCAAACTAGGGACTAAAATAATAGATTTCAGGACAAGATCTTGTGAGCTATGGACCCAATATCAGTTACAGAGGATAAAGATCCATCTATAATACTAACTTTATGATTCTTAGGATAAGAAAGAAAAGATTGCAATAATGAAGGGTCACCAATCATATGATCAGAAGCGCCTGAGTCGATTATCCACATACTTTGTTTCTCACTTTTGATACTCAAGGCATTTGAGAATTTACCTCTCTCGGCTATGTACCCAGTACCAATGACTGAAGTGGAGGCATTTGGTTGCACTTGGTTGAACATTTTTTCAAGGAGATCCATCTGATCTTTGTTGAATAAAGAGGCTTCTGAGTTGGTGGGCTCATCAGTAGTTACAGCAAATCCCCGGCTTTCTCGAGGTTTCCAGTCAGTAGGCTTGCCGTGTATCTTCCATCATGTGTCTTTGTTATGATCAGGTTTTCTACAGTGATCGCACCATAGTTTGCCCTTCTTCCCTTTGTTGTCAAAGCTAGGAGGATTAGCACTGCCGGAGACAAGAGCAGAGCTTTCAATTGTTGTTGAGGGTGTGGTTGGATTTTTGAGCATCACTTTCTCTCTGCTTTCTTCCCTTCGAACCTCAAAAAATTTCTCACGGAGAGTTGGGAGAGGCTTGGAACTCATGATTCATCCCTTGACTTCATCCAGGTTCTTGTTGAGGCCAAGTTAGAGCTTCAATACCAGTTTCTTCTTGATTAGTTTCTTGTATTTAACACTATCTCCAGGGCTGTCCCATTCCAATTCTTCCAGGATGTTCAGTTGCTGCCAGTGACGGGTTAGGGTGTTGAAATATTGGGTGACAGAGAGATCTCCCTGTCTCAAGTCATGAAGAATACTTTGTATATCAAAGATTTCAGCCGTATTATCATTATTTGTGTAGGTTTCTTTAACAGCATCCTTAATTTCTTTGGTTGTTCCATAAAACATGAAATTTTCACCAATCTCATTAGTCATTGAGCTGATAAGCCATGACATTACCATATTATTTTCTGTCTTCCAGACCTTGAATTTGGGATCATTCTTCTTTGGATGTAACGTTACACCAAGCACATAATGTTGGGTTTGTGCCCTCAAACCATTACTTTATGTATGAGACATTAGCATTATAATATATGGATATCAGCTTTACATTTCATTGTGTATGTTTCTTTCATGAGATGATTGTTTTGTCCTTAGGTATCATAGTAAGCAATTCGTGTGTGTATGAGATACACACAAGTGAGATACGAATTACTATTCTTTGATACTTAGAATATGTCACAGTGGATGATGAGACTGGATACCTCATCAGGTCTACACTGTATCATAATTAACTACCATTGGATGGAATGATTAATCTCAATCACTAGAGTGTAGCTCTTAGTTGATATGCTAGTGCTTATAGTGCATTGACGGACCTGAGCTTTCCTATTGACGCTTAAGGCTGTCAACAGTCAATAGGAACTCATAACTTGTATAAGGTACGTGTTCTCAATCTTGAGATGATTATGAACACAGACTATGGATATGGCTGCTTTGACTTACCAATCAGTGAGGTCTATAGAAGATCAACACCTGGGTATCTTGGGTATGTCATGTCCATAGGGTTGTGAACATATATTGTCAAGATAGAATCTACCCTCTGATTCAGAGTAAGCATTCCCTTGAGAATGTCACCAAGTTGATTACTGAGTACTGCAGTCTTGTTGATAAGAGTTATCAACATGTTTGGTAATCATGAGTAGTGAATGGGACTCAAGGAATACAAGAAGTAATCATGATTCAGGTTGACAGTAACAGTTGTCCGACTACCTGAATATGATTACGAATGCTGACGGTAGAGGGACATTAGTACACCATACAAGTCTAGTTATCGCTTCGGATATGTTCTTTTGCGTTGGAGTTCAGTTATCGTTTTATAGTGGAATAAACGTTAACTGACCAGTTAGTTAGTTTGCTGATCAAAGAGTTTGGTCATGGTAATTAACAAACTGGTCTGAGCCAAAAATAAAGAGCCTAGGAGGTACCACTCTTAGCTCCGCTAGGATGCTTGGAAAGACACTTGAGGAAGCTGTTAAGACAAGTTCCATCGATCAAAGTATGTTCGATCGATTGAAGTCAACAGGTTCGATCGATCGAGAATGGTTCGATCGATCGAAGGTTCGATCGATCGAAGTCACTTCGATCGATCGAAGTCTAGGTCGATTCTGGAAATCTATAAATAGGGCAGCTGCGTTCTGGAAGAAAGTGATCGTCGTTTTTATACGCAGAAGCTGCAGAAACTATCATAGTTTTCCCAAAACCTTCCTATCCTCTCTATTAGGGTTCCCACCAACCCTAGTCTTTCCGGCAGGCATCCGCAGGAGTCATAAGGGTGAAGATCATCTAGTGCAGGCTGCTGGAAGTTAAAGTTTCAGAATTGGGTTCAAGACACTAAGGTATAATTCTTGCACCCTTGTACGCATCTATGAAATTGACAAGTAGTAGATCCTGGAATACCAAAAGTTTTATAACTTAACCTATTTCCGCTGCGCGTTTAAACTCTAACTTTAAACCACTTTTTCCTTCAATTGGTATCAGAGCCACGCTCGTTTGGATCTATAGATGCGTTTTTGGAACCCTAGTTTTGATTTGCCTGTTTATTTTAGAACTATTTTCGAAACTGCATCGTCACAGATCTGTTTCTGCAGTGTTATCGTAGCAGAATACAAAACTGTGATTGCATAGGATGCAAGGTGGGTTCGATCGATCGAACTTGTTTCGATCGATCGAACATTCTGTTCTCAATCGATCGAACTTGTTTCGATCGATCGAAGCCTTCTGGTGTTCGATCGATCGAATAGTGTTCGATCGATCGAGACAGATTCTCTGTCCAGGTGTTCTGTTCACAGTTGTAATTTTAAATTATACTTTAATCTTAAATTATTTCTGTAAAATTTTTAAATCATTCTGTGAAACAGAATGTTCAAGCGATTGAACAGTGTTCAATCGATCGAAGGTTCGAGCGATCGAACGGTCTTCGATCGATCGAACTGTGACAGAGAAGTAAGATGCTGTTTTAAGTTCTAATTCAGTATGTAAAGTGTTTATATACTGTGTGAATCAATTAAGTGTTCCAATAGTTACATATATTTGTTATGTATGTGTGGATGCGTGTACGACTAACCCTTTTGCAGCAAAATTAGTCGCTATCTCCCATGGCACCAAGTCGTTTAAATATTTATATTTAAATTGTTTGAGATTGGTGCATGTTGTAATTTATTAATGGTTTGGTTTTAAGGCGTATGTAAAGGGCGCTGCGGCTTCAATCCTACGAAAAGGAAAGTCGCACCGGTTTCCCTAGCCTTTTATTTCCTTTTTGCTATTTCTTTTTCTAGATAAATTGTAAGCTTCAAAAGAAGCATAGGTCCAATGTAATAGAATTAGAAATTCCATGAAGATGGAGCAAGGAGTCGTTGTCCATAAAGATGGAGCCGGAGGCGACCAAACCAAGAAGGTGGATCTATGGAAATAGAGCCATGGGAGATAGAGGCATTGTTTGAATGCCTATATTTCATTTTAGTTTTTGTTTTATGTGCTTGTTTTGTGATTGGCATATAATACATTGTTGCATGCACTTAAAACAAGTTTTCTAAAATAAAATTCAAAAACCGTTTTTCAACACATTAGTAAACATTGGATGTTTATGGGTAGTGTGTGGAAACATTTTTCAAAAGCAAAATCCTTAATTTACTAAATCTAGTGGGAGAGGGACTTATCAAATAACACCCACGATCTTCCATTAACGGTTCATTGTAAGATGAGTAGTGTATTCTGTGTCACCTCGCCAGGGGTGATCATTCCATACGGAGGGTACACTACTCATTGGTTACTAGATGTGAACTTCCTATGGATAGGATCAATCAGACGTGTTAGAGGGTGACCACCACACGGAGGCGCTACTTGAGACGGTTGTGATTCGATCCTAGTTAATGGTACACACTAGCTAAGCTATGGATAAGGGATCCCACACGGGGCATTATTCAGAAACTTAGAGATCAAATAGGTTCGGGAGTCATGGCTTTTTTGCAAGAGTTGCATAGCGGATAAGTCATGATAAATCGAAAGATCGAACATTGACCACCACACGGAGGCTTTATTCTTTCGTTTCGATATTCCGGCGACTTTGTTTTTAAATAAGAGTTTTAAGGATTCTTTTATTTCAAACTGTCAATTCTGATATCCATATTTATTTTGTTTGTTTGATTTTCAGTAATCATAATGTCTGGATCTGCATTTAGTCCACTTGCCACCATACTCACTCAAAACAAGTTAACTGGAAATAACTACATTGAATGGAAACGTAACCTTGACATCGTTTTAACTGCGGAGAATCACATATATGTCCTCACCACCCCAAACCCTGAAGAACCCGCGGCAAATGCTTCGGCAGCTGCCAGACGCGAGTTCGACAAATGGAAGAAGTCGAATGGAATGGCCCGTTGTTACATTCTAGCCTCAATGGCTGGTGTGTTACAACACCAATTCCAATCGAACGATTCTGCCAGTGACATTATCACATCCCTAAAAAAGATTTTTGGGGAGCATGGCAGGCCTGCCAGACAGGTAGCCATGCAGAAGATAATGAGTGCAAAGATGTCGGAAGGTACTCCAGTCAAAGAACATGTTTTAAAAATGATTGGTTATTTAAACGAACTGGAGACCTTGGGAGCCAACATCGATGCACAGACCCAAGTTGATATGATCCTCAACTCGCTGTCGCCATCATTCGCTCAATTCAAACTTAACTATAATATGAATCAAATGGATTTTTCAATGAGCGAATTAATGAGTTCTTTACTGGCAGCAGAAGGGGTGATCAAACCTGGGGGCAGCGTTTTAAACGTTGAGAAAAGCGCTTCTTCTTCCCGATCTACACCGAAAGGTAAGAAAGGAAAGAAGAAGGCTGGCACTGGTGGTTCAAGTGTTGGACCGGTCCCTAAGATTGCAAAATCTAAGGGAAAAGGTAAGGGCAAAGGGAAGGTGGGTGGCCAAGGCAAAGGAAAGTGTTTCCAATGCGGTGAGAAGGGCCACTGGAAGAGGAACTGTCCAGAATTCTTAGCTACAAGAGTTCAAGGTATGATTGAATCACATGTGATTGAAGTAAGTTTTATTACGGATACTTCAAACACTTGGTGCATTGATTCTGGTGCGACTAACCATATCTGTAATTCATTGCAGGGGTTCAGATCAACCAGGAAATGCAGTGATGGGGAGATCGTGCTTACTCTAGGTTCTAGCGCAACCGTATCTGCGGTTGCTATAGGAGTCGTAGTTTTAGAATTTTCAGACAATAAAGTTTTGATTTTATCAGATGTACTTTACGTCCCTTTAATGAGACGTAATTTAATTTCAGTTTCTAATTTAACGAATAATGGTTATTCCTTTCATTTTGGAACTGAAGTTGTGATTAAAAGAAATAGTTCTTTTATTTGTTCTGGTGTTAAATCAAATGGTTTGTATGTGATTACTCCCAATATTTCAAAAGATTCTTGTTTGGAACTTAATAACTCAGTGGTAACTTTACCATCTAAAAGAAAGGAACCTTCCACTAATCCAACAAGGCTTTGGCATATGATGCTTGGCCATATCAATCTGAATAGGATTGGCAGACTAGTCAAAGAAGGGGTCTTAGGCGATTTGGTTCTCCAACCAATGGAAGTCTGCGAGTCTTGTTTGGAGGGTAAGATGACCAAAAGGCCCTTTTCTGCAAAGGGCAATAGGACCAATGCATTGTTGGAATTAGTTCATACTGATGTGTGTGGACCAATAAATATTAGAGCAAGGGGTGGTTATGAGTATTTCATAACATTTACCGATGACCACTCTAGGTATGGATATGTGTACCTAATGCAGCACAAGTCTGAAGCCTTTGAAAAGTTCAAAGAGTTTAGGGCTGAAGTGGAGAAGCAATCGGGCACACATATCAAGGCCATTCGATCTGATCGAGGTGGCGAGTACCTCTCTAATGAGTTTATTGATCACCTCGTACAGAATGGGATTCTGTCACAGTTGACTGCACCTGGTACGCCTCAGCAGAACGGTGTAGCGGAGAGAAGGAATCGGACTCTTTTATACATGACTAGGTCGATGATGAGTTATTCAGAGTTGCCATTATTCCTTTGGGGTTATGCTTTGGAAACCGCTGCATACATACTAAATCTAATACCAAGCAAATCTGTTCCCAGGACACCACGAGAGATGTGGATTGGGCGCAAGCCTTCTTTGCAACATCTCCGGATATGGGGATGTCCGGCACATGTGCTTAAAGGAAAGATGAGCAAGTTGGATTCTAGATCGGAAGTATGTTACTTTGTAGGGTATCCAAAGGGTACTTATGGATGGTATTTTTATGATCCAAGAGAACAGAAAGTGTTTGTTAGTACAAATGCTGTTTTCTTGGAGGATGATTATATCATGAACCATAAACCTAATGGAAGGATAGATCTTAGAGAGATAGAAGGAGAGCCCTCAATCCAACCCGGAGTTGATAACGATGAAAATCAAGAAAATACCACTTCTTCACCCATTTCCGCACCGGTACCTCGTCGTAGTGGGAGGATTATCAGCCAGCCTGATAGATACATGTTCTTAGGAGAAGTTTTTGAAGCTGTCTCCATAGAATCTGAATCTGATCCTACCACTTACGAAGAGGCAATGGCTGATGTTGATTCAGCTCATTAGATTAAAGCTATGAAGGCTGAATTGGAATCTATGGATTCCAATCAGGTCTGGGATCTTGTAGAACTTCCAGCCAATATTAAACCCATTGGCTGCAAGTGGGTCTATAAGAGGAAAAGAGGATCTGATGGAAAGGTTGAGACCTTTAAGGCAAGGCTTGTGGCGAAAGGCTATACTCAGAGGGAGGGCATTGACTATGAGGAAACCTTCTCGCCGGTAGCCATGCTCAAGTCCATCAGAATACTCTTATCCATTGCTGCATGCCTAGATTATGAAATCTGGCAGATGGACGTCAAGACTGCATTCTTGAATGGCAATCTTGAGGAGGACATCTATATGCAACAACCAGAAGGGTTCATAGCTGGTCGGAAAGGTAACTTGGTATGCAAGTTGCAAAAGTCCATTTATGGGCTTAAGCAGGCATCCAGAAGTTGGAACATCCGATTTGACCAAGCGGTCAAGTCGTTTGGTTTCATACAGAATCTGGATGAGCCTTGTGTATACAAGAAATGTGAAGGAAAAGTAGTGGCTTTTCTTGTGCTTTACGTTGACGACATTCTACTCATTGGGAATGATGTAGCGGCGCTGTCAACGGTCAAGGTTTGGCTAGCTAGTACTTTCGATATGAAGGATCTAGGAGAGGCGAGCTATATTCTTGGGATAAAGCTCTTTCGGGATCGCAAGCGAAAGATAATGGGATTATCTCAAGCTGGTTATATCGAGAAAGTGCTAACTAGGTTTTCAATGGATAATTCGAAGAAAGGTTTGTTACCTTTCAGGCATGGTTTAGCGTTCTCCAAGGACCAGTGTCCAAAGACACAAGAGGAGAGGAATCGCATGGCAGGAATTCCCTATGCCTTGGCATGGTCAGCAGGTATCAATCGAATCCTGGTCCAGAGCACTGGACAGCCGTTAAGCACATTCTTAAGTACTTGAGAAGAACTAAAGATTACATGCTTATGTACGGCGGTAGTGAGTTAATTCCAGTAGGATACACTGACTCAGACTTTATGTCAGATAAAGATTTGAGAAAGTCGACATCCGGACATCTCTTTACCTTGGGAGGTGGTGCTGTTAGTTGGAGGAGCATTAAGCAGAAATGCATTGCAGACTCAACTACAGAAGCTGAGTATGTGGCTGCTTGTGAAGCCGCAAAGGAAGCTGTTTGGCTCAAGAAGTTCCTTATGGAACTCGAGGTGGTACCAGCGTCGCTGTCACCTATTACGCTATACTGCGATAATAGTGGGGCAGTGGCTCAGTCCAAGGAGCCAAGGAACCACGGGAAGGGAAAGCACGTAGAGCGGAAATATCACCTAATCCGAGATATAGTTCAACGTGGAGATGTGACTGTCACCAAGATTGCCACCGCTGACAATCTTGCTGATCCGTTTACAAAGGCCTTACCACAGAAGGTCTTTGATCGTCATCTAGATAGTCTAGGTCTTAGATGTAGTTCTGAATGGTTGTGAGTGCAAGTGGGAGTTTGTTGGGTTTGTGCCCTCAAACCATTACTTTATGTATGAGACATTAGCATTATAATATATGGATATCAGCTTTACATTTCATTGTGTATGTTTCTTTCATGAGATTATTGTTTTGTCCTTAAGTATCATAGTAAGCAATTCGTGTGTGTATGAGATACACACAAGTGAGATACGAATTACTATTCTTTGATACTTAGAATATGTCACAGTGGATGATGAGACTGGATACCTCATCAGGTCTACACTGTAGCATAATTAACTACCATTGGATGGAGTGATTAATCTCAATCACTATAGTGTAGCTCTTAGCTGATATGCTAGTGCTTATAGTGCATTGACGGACCTGAGCTTTCCTATTGACGCTTAAGGCTGTCAACAGTCAATAGGAACTCATAACTTGTATAAGGTACGTGTTCTCAATCTTGAGATGATTATGAACACAGACTATGGATATGGCTGCTTTGACTTACCAATCAGTGAGGTCTATAGAAGATCAACACCTGGGTATCTTGGGTATGTCATGTCCATAGGGTTGTGAACATATATTGTCAAGATAGAATCTACCCTCTGATTCAGAGTAAGCATTCCCTTGAGAATGTCACCAAGTTGATTACTGAGTACTGCAGTCTTGTTGATAAGAGTTATCAACATGTTTGGTAATCATGAGTAGTGAATGGGACTCAAGGAATACAAGAAGTAATCATGATTCAGGTTGACAGTAACAGTTGTTCGACTACCTGAATATGATTACGAATGCTGACGGTAGAGGGACATTAGTACACCATACAAGTCTAGTTATCGCTTCGGATATGTTCTTTTGCGTTGGAGTTCAGTTATCGTTTTATAGTGGAATAAACGTTAACTGACCAGTTAGTTAGTTTGCTGATCAAAGAGTTTGGTCATGGTAATTAACAAACTGGTCTGAGCCAACAATAAAGAGCCTAGGAGGTCCCACTCTTAGCTCCGCTAGGATGCTTGGAAAGACACTTGAGGAAGCTGTTAAGACAAGTTCGATCGATCGAAGTATGTTCGATCGATTGAAGTCAACAGGTTCGATCGATCGAGAATGGTTCGATCGATCGAAGGTTCGATCGATCGAAGTCACTTCGATCGATCGAAGTCTAGGTCGGTTATGGAAATCTATAAATAGGGCAGCTGCGTTCTGGAAGAAAGTGATCGTCGTTTTTATACGCAGAAGCTGCAGAAACTATCATAGTTTTCCCAAAACCTTCCTATCCTCTCTATTAGGGTTCCCACCAACCCTAGTCTTTCCGGCAGGCATCCGCAGGAGTCATAAGGGTGAAGATCATCTAGTGCAGGCTGCTGGAAGTTAAAGTTTCAGAATTGGGTTCAAGACACTAAGGTATAATTCTTGCACCCTTGTACGCATCTATGAAATTGACAAGTAGTAGATCCTGGAATACCAAAAGTTTTATAACTTAACCTATTTCCGCTGCGCGTTTAAACACTAACTTTAAACCACTTTTTCCTTTACATAATCATCCTTCCCTTTCCCATAAACGAACATCATAACAGATTGTGTCCATTGGAGATAATTATGGCCGTTGAGTTTGTGCCCATTGATAAGAAGGAGATTACCCTCAGGTCCTCCTTGAGTAGAGTCCTACTTGTTATTGGTCATTCCGTAATAAAGGATTGAGAGGGTTACGACTGAGAGAAGGAAAGCAAAGGTCAGTGTAAGTCATGACACCGATCTATTCTAATAAGGCTGGAGAAAGAGTGGCTGTTGAGAGATTAGGTTTTCAGAGAGAGCTCTGATACCATGAAGTTTTTGGGAGAATTCTCACTCAATATTTCTAGAAAGAATGTACAAAGTTATAAAGGAAAAGGGGAAACCACAAACACGGTAACTCCCTTGTTTCAAGGACTAGAAAATATGCTAACAATCCTGAACTAACTAAAAGAGAAAATCTAATATTTACAAAATAGGAAAGGCTAACAAATAGCTAACTAATTGATTGGTCATGATACACTTGGGTTTAACCGATACAGCAGAATCAATCCTGGAGATGAAGATATCAACTTTTGATTTCCACACTTTATAGTAATTAGTTAATATTTGTTGACATTTAGTTAAATGGTTTATGTGATTAATATACATAGTGGTATCAGCATTTTACACCATAGGAAATATCATTAAAACTAAAACTTGTAGGTCAGTGTGTGCATGTGTGTCTAGATATATTGATATATACATATATTACAGGATATATACAGTTATTTACATTATACACACTAGTCACTAGGGTTAGGAAAAAAAATTAAACAAACAAGAAACAAATTGAGAGAGAGAGAGGTGAAAATCTATGCAGAGAGAGAGAGAGAGAGAGAGAGCTTGTCTGACCACCATCGCCACCGATCACCGTCGTCATTGTCACTGACCCCGTCCGTTCGTCACCCCATCACCGTCATCGTTAACTCGAAACCTACGCTGAGTTAAAACCGCTTAAATATATTTATTGAGATATATATGTACATATGTGTGAGTAAATTATATATGTATATTCGTGGGTGGTTACATAGCCATGAGTTTTCAAAAGCCATAAGAAAAGGCCACCGTGATGTCTTTGTGCGTATATATATATGAAAGTGATGGGATATATATTAGAAGGATAGGCAGGCCAAGGTCTTGAGGTTTTCCCAAAACAATCACACTTTGATGATATATTTAGGTATCTATATAGCTATGGCCAAATTAGGGGGTGTAGTAGATTGTGATGTTTTGTTTCCTTTCCATACCCACCACATTCACAACATTGCAATACCATCAGATATTAGTTTTTTAGATTTTCGTTTTGTAGTCAATGATGAATTGGATCATGATATTTTTTGTTTACTTTCATTTTTTATTTGTTTGTAGACCATGATGGGTTTGATCATGAAAGTTTAGTACGAGGCTTATAGTAGCAAGGGCCTTTTTGGCTACTATTATTAATATTATGTATTTTTGTTTGTTTGTTTTTGGTTATATTAAATTGTTTAAACATTTGGATGGCTAAAGTCTAATATAACTTAATATTCTAAGAATGCAAACACGGTTTTAAATTTCTTTAGTGTTCACTACTCCTTATTGTGTTATTTTCACTTTTTGTGTAGCTCGACTTTCTGAGTGTACCTTTGTGCAAGTGGCTTCGTGATCAACCTGACCTAAGCCTTATGCATATTGACTAGCCTTCTATTGTGTATTCCTGGTTTCGTTGATACCCCAACCAAACTAGTACCATAGTGAATGTTGGTATTATGTCCGGGCACATATGGGATATATGCATGGATGTACCATGGAGGGTAGCCACGTGGTGAACCTAGGAAATTGAATGATGAATCGTTTATAAAAGTAAGAGGAATATTGTCAATAAAATTTCCGATGAGTTAAAGGATCTAAAAGGTTGATTTCCTCGACTGCTGTTCTTTTTTTATACATTTATTTTGGACATGGCACAAGTAGTTTCTCATAATCTTGTGGCATTTTGCTGTTACTAATCTTTGTGGCTACAGGATGGTGGGTCCACTAACATTTTTGTAGGTATTGACTCACCATGTGACGGGAGGTAAGTATTATTTTATTTAAATTCGGGCGAGAGCTGTATGGCCACCACACAAAGGAAAACTACTGCTCGTCCCGATATGTGAAGTGGAATTACTCTCTTGCCTGAGTTAATGTTTTGTGTGGTAGTTAAAGTATCAACGGGTGATCCCAAAGCTGTTTGTGTGTGGTTTAACTAATACTAATCATGTGACTGACCCATTGAGTTTTTCTTTCAGGTGCGTTCTTGTTGGAGCATAGCCGATCAAAATTTGCAGGGCTAGTACGGAGTTCGTGGCACCTGGTAGTAAGAGGCATGTGGAATCTTGGTGCTGTCTCTCCTTATTCATTTTTTTAGTTCACTTTAGAGAGTTTAGTAATAAACTTTTGGCATTGTGGACCATTTGACAATTTAGGTTATTGTTTAAGTGAAGTTTTTTTTCTAGATTTATTTGAGTAGAGATTTTGGAGAGATATTTATCATGTTTTGGTGTTGAATTTAAATCTTGGTTTAACTTTTATGGTTGGATGTTGACCGTTACTTTTGCATGAGTGAGTTATGATTTATCCTGTGCAGACTGTGTGATGTTTTTGTATTATAATCACCTCTGATGATTTGACAGCTAGATATTGGTTGAGGGTTTTCCCTTGATTAATAATTGGTTATCTAAAAATTAGGGTGTGACAGTTTAGTATACGAGCTCATGGTTGCCCTAGTCTAGAGAGTGTCTAGGTAATCTTTGTATCGTGGTAAATGGGTTAGCTGGAGTTTTGCTGTGGGCAATTTCTGTATGGTGTTCTTATGGTGTTCTTGTGTTTGAAGGTTATGGCACCTAAGGGAAAAGGGAAGAACACGGTTGAAGCTAGTGCTGAGATAAGAGCAGGAAACCCAAATCTTATTCAAGTGGATGTGGGACCAATGATGAATCAGATTCTGCAAGCAGTGCAGAATAACCAATAGCATCACTAGGGTGATCTACTTGCGAAGAGGAACAAGGATTTTGTTTCTATTGGTGGGCAAACATTCCATTAGGAAAAGTGTCCATTGGCAGGAGATGCTTGGATACGGAAGTAAGAATTCGTGTTCGAGAGGATGTAAGTCACAGAGGTGCAGAAGCAGGAGTTGGCATCTGAACTGCTTGAGGGTGTAACTTTGCCTTGGTGGGAATCGTTGAGGGCTTCTTATGATGTAACAAAAATTGTGTGGGAGGAGTTTAAAGTTTCATTTGAGGAGAATTTCATTCCCAGTGCAGTGAAGTCACAATTGGCTAGGGAATTCCAAGAGCTCACTCAGGGTAGTATGACTGTGTAGGAGTATGTAAAGAAGTTCAATGAGCTATCACAATATGCTCCTCATCTGATTGATACAGCGGAGAAGAAGAACGAAAAATTTATTAATGGATTGGGGCATCACTTGTCTAAGGCAGTGCTATCTGTAGAGAGTGAGCCTTTCAATAAAGTGGTGGATTTGGCTCTGACATTCGAGCATAAGGAGCAAAAATTTCAAGCTAAGAGGTCAGCAAGGGCAAAGACCATTGAGAATTCTAGAGACACTCGGTCTCAAACTCAGCAAAAAGATACAGGGCATAGTGGGAATAGATTTAAGCCTTATCATCGGAGGTGAAGAGTTCAGCAGTATCAATAACGAGGATATGGCGGTCAGTAGTTCCTGAGAAATCAGGGAAACTTCAGGCAGCAGAACTAATAGTGGAATGGTTAGGGTGGTCAGCGTAATCAGGGTTTCCAGGGTCAACGTCAGCAGACCCCGCAACCACTTTGTTTTTTTCCACCACTGCCTCGGATTGAAGCACCACTAGTATGGGAAGAGATGGTTGTAGCTCCTAAATTGTGTTTCAATTGTCAGTTACCAGGGCATATTGGTAGAGACTGTCCCCACCCTCCTAGGAATAATCAGGCCCCGAGATCGGGTCAAGTAGCTCCAGCTAGGGCATTTACAGTGATGCCAGGCAACGAGAATGTGCAAGGTAGCCTCAAAATTTTTCATTCCGATGTTCGTGTTTTGTTTGATTCGGGTGCATCCCACTCTTTTATTCTCGTTAGTTTATTTTGAGAGAGAGTATTTTTGTTACGCCTTTACTTGTTCTTGTGAGCGTAGGAACACCTCTAGGGGTTTCAGTTACTCTATATGAGGATTGTAGAAACTTTGAGATAGACTTTGGGGATAGGACTTTCCTTATTAATTTGATTGTATTGGGTTTTGAAGGGTTTTCCATTATTTTGGGGATGGATTGGCTTAGGGAGAATCATGTCACTTTAGATTGTGTAAGAAGGACTATTCATATAGATACCCCGGTTTACCTCACTTTTCTTATACGAGTCCTGACTGTGGAGAATTAGGGATGTCTACTTTCTTATATTCAGTGGAGATATAAAAGAAGGATCTTTCTGATGTGGAAGTGGTATGTGAATTTAAGGATGTTTTTCATGAGATTCCTGGACCACTGCCTAAGAGAGAGGTTGAGTTTCAGATCGATCTTTTGCCTGGATGCGCACCTATTTCAAGACCAGCATATCATATGGCACCCAAGGAGTTAGAAGAGATGAAGAAGCAGTTAGATGAGATGCTTCAAAAAGGGTGCGTTAATAATTTATTATAGATTCATTTTGTTCGTAGTTGTTCTTTCATTCTAATAGAGTAATTCTTTTGAGGCGTGTAGGAATCCAGTTCATATGTCTTAGTAATTTTCCATGTGGAGCTCCTATGATATTTGTATCCAAGAAGGATGGTTGCCTATGTATGTTCATAGATTATAAGGAGCTAAGTAAGGTGACGATCAATAATTAATATATGTTGCCTAGGATTGATGACCTTCTTGATTAGTTAAAGGGGGCAGTAGTCTTTTCCTAGTTGGATTTGAGAACGGGATATGATCAAATGGAGGTTGTGGAGGAAAGTATTCCATGAACAGCTTTTCGAAATCGGTATGGATTGTCTGAGTTTTCGGTAATGCCGTTTGGGTTGACCAATGCTCCAACACTCTTTATAGATTTGATGAATCCGATGTTTAAGCCATATTTAGATCGATTTGTTGTTGTTTTCATCGATGACATATTGGTTTATTCTCGGACTCTAAAGGAACATAGGGAACATTTCAAGATTGTAGTATAGACACTTCGGGAGCATTAATTATACGCCAAGTTCAGTAAGTGTCATTTTTGGGAGTCGTCTCTGAGATTTTTGGGTCATGTTATTTCAGCAGAGGGGATAGCAGTAGATCCTGAGAAGTAGCAGCGGTACAAGAGTGGGTACAACCTATTAATCCTATAGAGGTGAGGAGTTTCTTGGGGCTAGCTGGGTATTAGAGGAGATTCATTGAGAATTTCTCTATTATAGCAGCACTGTTAACCAAGTTGACCCACAAGAATGTGAAGTTTTTGTGGACAAACGATTGTGAGCATGCTTTTAAGGAGTTGAAGCACCGATTGACTGTTGCATCAGTTTTGACCATTTCAATAGAAGGTGGGAAACTTGTAGTGTTCACAGATGCCAGTGGGATTGGTTTAGGTTGTGTTTTGATGCAGGAGGGGAAGGTTGTTTCGTATGCTTCTAGAGATTTGAGGCCACATGAGAGGAGGTATCCTACTCATGAATTGGAGTTGGCAGTGGTGGTGTTTGCTTTGAAGGTGTGGAGGCACTACCTTTTTGGAGAGAGATTTGAGTTATGCACAGATTACAAGAGTCTTAAGTACTTATTTTCATAGAAGGAATTGAATATGAGACAACAGAGATGGGTTGAGTTCATCAGTAGCTATGACTTTGAGATACTTTACCATTTGGGTAAGGGAAATGTAGTAGCCGATGCACTGAGTTGGAAACATAGTATGATGGCTTCTTTGATGGTTAGGGAGTGGAAGTCTCTTGAAGTGTTAGTATCTCATGATATTCAGCCATGGCATAAAGGTGAGAAAGCATATATTGGGAGCTTGGTTGTCCAACCGACTTTGATAGGGAAGGTTCGACAGATGCAGAGGTTAGATAAAATTCTAGTTAACCGTCTCTATGACTTGGTTGTGGATTTGCTTGATGAGTGTCTGACGGATTGGTATGTGGATACAGAGGGAAGTTTATGTTTTCAAAGAAGGGTCTGTGTATCGGATAGTGAAGAGTTAAAAAGGGAAGTGCTTGATGAGGCACATTAGTCTCGATACACTATACATCCTGGTGGGACCAAGATGTATCATGATTTGAAGCGGACCTTTTTGTGATAAGGTGTAAAGAGAGATGTTGGAGAATATGTTTCTAATTATATGGTGTGTCAACAGGTTAAGGTGGAACATCAGAGACCATTTGACTTGTTGAAACCTTTAGAAATACCTGCGAGGAAATGGGAGTGTATCTCTATGGAATTTGTGGATGGTTTACCGAGATCCAAGAAGGGAAATGAGTCAATTTGGGTGTGGATAGGCTAACTAAGTCGGTGCACTTTATTCCAGTGCATATGCATAGGACAGCAGACAAGTTGGCACAATTATATATTCGGGAGATAGTGCATTTGCATGGGACTCCAGTCTCGATTGTGTCGAATCGAGATTCGTTGTTTATGGCAGAATTTTGGGAGATTTTTCAACGAGCTATGGGGAAAAAGTTAGATCTTAGTACTGCTTATCATCCCCAGACCTATGGATAGACTGAGAGAGTTAATCAGATTCTTGAAGATTTGTTGAGGGTTTGTGTTCTTGACCTTGGAAGTGGTTGGGAGGAACATTGCCATTAATAGAGTTTGCGTATAATAACAGCTACCATTTCAGCATAGGAATGGCCCCTTTTGAAGCATTGTATGGGAGACCGTGTAGATCTCTGGTGCATTGGGCAGAAGTGGGTGACGTACCTATTTTGGGTCCAAATATGGTTCGAGAGACTACTGAGAAGGTGGGTGTTATTCGAGAAAGGATTAAGACTATTCAGAGTCGGCAAAAGAGTTATACTGATAGGAAGCGCAAGGGTGGTGAATTCAAGGTAGGAGATTTCGTGTTCGTAAAGGCTCCGATGAGGGGTGTGATGCACTTTGGTAAGAAAGGGAAGCTTGCTCTAAGGTTTGTAGGACCTTATGAGATCATTGGATAGGTTCGAGAGTTGGCCTTTAGGGTATTGTTGCCCTTGGCATTAGCGACAATCCATAATGTGTTTCATGTATCGATGTTGAGGAAGTATGTGAAGGATCCTACACAGGTTGTTTGTCTGACAGAGCTTGAGATTAACAATGACCTTACGTATGTTTTTCGACCTATCACTATCGTCGATCGAGATGTGAAGTATTTGCAGAGGAATGTAGTGAATCTTGTGAAGGTGCAATGGAGTGAGATAATTAATGATGTTACATGGGAACTTGAGGAGATGATTCAGAAGTCACATCCAGAGCTATTCGAGTAGTATTCGCGCTTGTTGCAAATCTAGGGATGAGATTTTCTTTGAGGTATGTATAATGTAATATTCCGTTTATTTTAACTAGCTTATAGTAATTAGTTACTATTTTTTTGCTTTTAGTTAAACGTTTTATGTGATTAATATACATAATGGTATGAGTGGTTTACACTGATCGGGAGAGAACAGATCATAATTACATGCCTTAATTCACATTTGTTAGCTTATTTTATCCAGTTTTTATGTATTTTTATTTCCTTTTCTGTTTTAGAGCAGGTTTTGGAAGAAAACACTAATCCAGGCTAAATAAGGAGAAAAAGCAGGAAGAAAGAAGCAGGAAGAAAGAAGCTGAAAGAGCCACATCGCGCGCGCGACCCGCTCGTGCAACATACCAATATCGCGCTCGCACGGCCCGCGCGCGCGACCTGTGTAAAAATCAAATACGTGTATTTCAGTATTCTGAAGACTCTTACGCGAAGGAAACTGCCTAATTCCGTCTAGATTGCAAAATATAGCAGTTTTAGTACGTTTCGGGTTAGGAAAGCTTCCAAAACTTGCCTAAAATCTATATATACCTTATTTTACTTCAAGTTAGGGGTTGGCAATTGTTATACACACAATGTACAACCATACTTTCAGCCATTGAAGAGAGAAAAGGAAGGAGAAGAAGAAGAAGACCAAGGATTTCCATGGCCTCCTCCATCAACCGCTTGCCGTTCATGAATTCTGTGGCCAACTAAACCTAGATGTTGGGTTTCAATGAAACCCTAGCCAAGTAATAGGGTGTATTTTATGCTTTTATTTTAGATTTATTATGTATGGATGATGATTACATGTTTAGAGGATTTTTATAAATAAATCGTACTTCTATTGATTAAATCATTACTTTCAAAGTTTATTCTTGCCTTAGATCTATTTTGACTATAGTGTGCTCAATGATCTATGCTTGCTGTGCTTGTTTAGATTATTTACATGTAATGGTGCTTAAATTGAATTGTGCTATCAAGTATCTGAATAGTCCATGCCTAGATTAGACGGATTATACCACAACCCTAGTTTAGTGTGGGATAATTTGTGCTAACCGAAGATGGATTATGTTGGTGCTTGAACCATAGTTATTTTCTTGACGGAGGAATTGGGCTTGTAGCTACAATTCCCCATTATCATCCAACTTAATAGGCTAAAGTAATTCATAAATATTCCTATTATGAAGCTAGTGGTGGATTTGCAATCCTAGGTTCCCTTCAAATATCTTTAAAACAACTTTAATTGCTTTCATAATTTAGATTTACTTTTATTGTTCTTAGTTTAATTAAAATCAAATCAAAATATGTTTTTCTTAATTAATTAGATTTAGGTTTTAAAATTAAAGTGCGTAGTATTCAATCTATGTGGGTTCGACCTTTACTTTCACTACTACAAATCCTTAGAAAAGTAAAGTACACTTTTTACATCTTGATATTGACAACAGCAATTTTTCAAAAAATTTGGTTACGTGTGCTTAAATAAACGATGATTACCGACGTTTTTGCAATCTCAATTTGATACTTCTTGTTATAGTACTTGGATTGTTATAGAATGGTAAACAAGAGAAGATCTAATTAAACATTTGCTAAAGTCATGATATGATGATTTAGGTCATGTATCGTTCGAATCTTAGTTATATATCATAGATTTGCACACAAACCTCTGCACTGCACATAGTCGCTTGAATACATGTTTGATGTGAACTATAATGTAATTCGGATTTCTAGATAATACATGGTGGAGACTAAACCCGGTGAGCTTTTGAGCCTATCTTTTCTTTATAGAGGGTCATAAATACATTTTGTGTTTGTCGAATTTCATTGAAATAGCGCATCTACTTGTTGTTTAGTCTTATTATTCTTGTTTTGGTTGATAGTCAAGTTAAATTATTTGTTACCATGCTAAATAATCTTCCGTCGTAAATGTTGAAGAACTATATCACCATAGGAAATGATCTTAGGCCCTTATTTGTTTATTATCGACCGATAAATGATAAATCTCCTTAGTTCGCCCTTGAGCCTTTAAAATGCCATTTTTCTTTAATTACGATTATCCTTTTTTTTGCTCCAATTTGGCCAACTTGGAGTTCATCACTAAAAGATTGATCAACTTTTAGTGGTTTTAAGGCGATGTGTGATGGAGAAGAATAAGAAAATAAGATGTTTGGGGTGGTTGCCTTGTTATTTATTGATTACTTATGCGAAAAGCAACGAAAAGCAAAGGAAAAGATTGAAAAAAAAATAAAGAAGAAGAAGGTTGAAAAAAAAAGAAGAGGAAAGAAAAAATTGAAAGAAATGTGAAAAGAAGATAATGAAATGATGAAGTTGGTAGAAGAGAGAATGAAAGAAATCGTACATGCCTTACAATGCCATTCTGAGATTACCTACCTAATGAATCCTTTCTATCATTTTTCATTACCTGAGTTACATTACAACCGTTGAAAAGTTCCATTTGATCCTAGGAAACATGGTTTGGATATGAAAACGATGGGAGGGAGATTAAAACATGGTAATGATTAATTTTTGTTGACTATTGGCGTCATATCCATGAGACTACCATTCTTTTGTGTCATGCGTCTTTTTTGAGTCATGTGTGAGCATTTCTCGTTTTGAAAATATATTTCCTTTGCTCCCATATATTATACAAATTACACATGTTTCTGAGTGTTTCATTTGAGAGTGTAATTAACATTGTGAGATTCGTAGTCGAAGCATAGTTTGATGGTTTTCCGAGTTATATTCCAAGTTCATGACATGCGTGTGTTCATTTGACTACCATATCACACACGTGCAATTTTTTGTATACCTGGTTTGGTTCATACCCCAACCAAACTAGCACCGGAGTAGATGTTGGTAGTATGTCCAGGCACACATGGGATATATGTGTGGGTGTACCATGGAGGGTAGCCAAGTGGTGAACTTAGGAAATTGAATAATGAGCCCTTCAAAAAAGTAAGAGGATTATTGTCAATTAAATTTTTGATGAGTTGAAGGATCTAAAAGCTTGATTTCTTCGACTGCTGTTCTTTTCTTATACATTTATTTTGGACGTGTAGTGAGTAAATTGTGATCATAATTCTCTCGATGTCTTAGTACAAGTAGTTTTGCATAATCTTGTGGTATTTTGTTGTTACTAATCTTTGTGGCTACAGGATAGTGGGTTCACTAACATTTTTGCAGGTATTGACTCACCATGTGACGGAAGGTAAGTATTATATTATTTAAATTCAGGCGAGAACTGCATGGCCACCACATAAAGGGAAACTACCGCTCGTCCCGATATGTGAAGTGGAACAATTCTCTTGCCTGAGTTAATATTTTGTGTGGTAGTTAAAGGGAAACGAGTGATCCTGAAGCTGTGTGTGTGTGGTTTAACTCATACAACTCATGTGACTGACCCGTTGAGTTTTTCTCACGGGTGCATTCTTGTTGGAGCGTTGCCGATCAAAATTTGCAGGGCTAGTAGAGAGTTCGTGGCACATGACAGCAAGAGGCGTGTGGAGTCTTGGTTCTGTCTCTCCTTATTTATTTTTTTATAATTTCACTTTAGAGAGTTTAGTAATAATTTTTTTGTATTGTGGGCCATTTGACAATTTAGGTTATTGTTTAAGTGAAGTTTTCTTTGTAGATATGGTTTGAGTGGAGATTTTGGAGAGATGTTTATTATGTTTTGGTGTTGGATTTAAATCTTGGTTTAACTTTATGGTTGGATGTTGACCGTTAAGTGAGTTATGATTTATCCTGCACAGACTGTGTGATGTTTTTGTATTACAATCACCTCTGATGATTTGAGAGTTGGATATTGGTTTAGGGTTCTCCCTTGATTAATAATTGGTTATCTAAAAATTGGGGTGTGACAATAGACTTCTTGGACTCAAAGTAGTTCTCGAACTGCTTCTTCTCTGTTTTGGCTCGATACCCCTGGTACGCCCTTGGGCTGGGAGAGCTCGGTGCGATTATACTTGTTAGCGCTCGTCATCGTCCCCGTAAAAGTAAAAGAGAAAGCACACAATAAGAATATATAAACATTGGAACTTGATTGTTTAATGCTCAAAAGTATGTGACTGATGCCAAACAGGGATGAGATGGTGCCTAGCTAATGAAAAGGCACAAAGCATGCGAACAATTACGAAATGCTCGCACCCGTCCGCAAACCACACGCGGGCATTAGCAAAACGCACGTGCACAACTAGAGTGCACTCCCTAGCACGTGCCATGGGTTTCAGAATCACTATTTGAAACCGCACATGAGATTCATGCTATGCATATGAAATGAGAAAATATGAACAATGCACGCAATAAAAATTAAATTGCACGTGTGGATTTCGAGTTACTATGAGGGGATTATAATGATGCATTCTATTGAACACATGGTGGGCACTGGCTGGACTCTCAAGGGTTGACACACTTTGGGTCATGGAATTTGTCCCAAAAAAGCCACAATCTGGCTCGAGCATTAAGAACAAGCAAAAGGCATGATCAACAACCCAAAAAAAATAAAAAAAGAAAAAAGAGTGAAAAATCAAGCCCTAAGGGTGGTTTTCTAAGAGAGCGAGAAAAGAAAAATCAAACCACAACCTAGGGTGAATTACCACCTAAACTATGAAGATCAAGAGGTAGTGTAACTCTTACCTTGGATGATTGGTTGTGAAGATCTGAAAAATGGTCAATCACATTGGAAGATCTTGAGAAGAATTGAGAAATGGGACTTGAGAAGTTTGAGAGAGATTTTGAAAATTTGTAAAACAAAGATCGGCCGAACCAGAACTTATAACCAAAATTCGGGGGGCCCCGGATCGATCCTAGGCTTGAGGCCGGATCGATCCGATTAAGCATGTTTATGCAAAATGTCCCCAGAAAACTGTAGATCAATCTGCCCTTTGGGGCCAGATCGATACAATTTAGCATTTTTACGCAGAATGTTCATTCAAAGAGGTAGATCGATCCACATAGAAACCCCGGATAGATCCAATTTAGAAATTTTAAAATAAAATGCCCTCTCAAAAATGCGGATCGATCCGCATATAAACCCCAGATCGAACTAAATTGCAAATTTCTAGCAGAATATCCCTAGAAAAAATGCGGATCGATCTGACGCATGAGGCCGGATTGATTTGCCTACCTCCCGAATGATTCCAACTCCTAAAACTTAAACAAGGCATGAGCAATGTATGGATACAATGAACATGTAACAAGAATAAAAAATTTATGTCAAGCATGTATCATTGGGCATACAAAAAAAGGAGTGTAGCTCATGAGAGACTACTCAACCCCAATGTTGGGGTCTTCCAAAGGGATTGACACCAATTTGGTGTCAAAACCTTTAAGAAAAGGTTTGAGTCGTTGCCCATTGACCTTGGAAATGTTCCCATTTGCGGGATCTTCAATCTCGACGGTTCTATAGGGATAAACTTTTGCATGATGTAAGGGTAATTCTAACGGGATTGTAACTTGCCCAAAAATAAATGCTTACACAGTATGTGTTTGTCGTGAAACACTTTAACTCGTGCTTTGTATACTTTCGAGTTCTCGTAGAGTTCACTTCAAATTTCTTACAACTCATCAAGTTGGAGCTTTGTCTTCTTACCACTCTCGACAATATCAAAATTGCACTTCTTGATTGCCCAATAAACCCGATGTTCAAGTTCGACGGGTAAATGACAAGCCTTCCCGTAAACCAAGCGGTAGGGGGATATTCCTAAGTTTGTCTTGTAGGTCGTCCAGTACGCCCAAAGCGCATCGGATAACCATGAAGACCAATCTTTTTCAGATGGATTGACCTTCTTTCCCAGAATTTCTTTGATTTCCCTATTGGCCAGTTCGGCTTGGCCGTTGGTCTGGGGATGGTAAGTGGTGGGGACTTTATGGGTGACACCCTATTGCTCCATTAAATGAGTGAACAGAGAGTTGCAAAAGTGCACTCCTTGATCGCTAATCAAGGCCTTGGGAGTTCTGAACCGCGACAAGATATGCTCTTTTAAAATTTCAAGACCACCTTGTGGTCATTGGTTCTAGTCACTATGGCTTCCACCCACTTGAAAATGTAATCAACCACCAGCAAGAGATATTCATAACCACTGGGTTTAGGAAAGGGACCCATGAAGTCTATACCCCAACAATCAAATACTTCGATAACGAGAATGGGGTTTAGCGGCATCATGTTCCTTCGTGTGACTTTTCCTAGAAGTTGGCATCGGGAACACGCTTTTCAATAAGCATGTTCATCTTTAAAGAGTGTTGGCTAATAGAAGCCATTATATAGTACCTTGAATGCGATCTTTTGCGATGAAAAATGACTCGACAAGCTTGGTCATGGAAAAAAGACAACATACTCGATATTTCATCATTAAGGACACAACACTTAATGATTTGGTCGGCACAATATTTAAAAACATATGGATCATCAAAGAAAAATGATTGTGCCATGGTCTTCAACCTTTCCCTATCTTGGGTGGACCAATCTTATGGAAGTTGGTCGGTGACAATGAAGTTTAGCACATCAGCATACCAAGGGAGGGTTGAGACATTGAGGAATTGCTCATCCGGGAAACACTCTCTAATACGCACGGGGTCTATATGATCGTGATCGAATGTCAAACCCGACAAATGATCGATAACTACATTCTCCACAAGGTCAAACTCTTGTAATAGAAGGATCCATCGTATTAGCCAGGCCTTAGCATCCTTCTTGGAAAGAAGATACTTAAGGCCGGCATGGTCAGTGAAACAAATGATCGGGGAACCTATCACATGCAACTTGAATTTTTCTAAGCCAAAAACTATGGCAAACAACTCTTTTCCCATAGTGGAGTAGTTGATTTGGGCACTATCTAAGGTTTAACTTACATAGTAAATGACGTGGGGCTTTTTATCCTTCCTTTGCCCCAACACGGCCCCAACGGCATAGTCACTTGCATCATATATGAGCTCCAAGGGAAGGTTCCAATTTAGAGCTTGCATAATGGGTGCAGTGGTAAGTATGTCTTTAAGCGTATCGAATGCCTCTTGGCACTCTTGGGTCCACTTAAAAGTGACATCTTTAGAAAGGAGCTAGCACATGGGCCGAGAAATAGCGCTAAAGTCCTTAATAAAATGCCAATTGAAACTCGTATGACACAGAAATGACCTTATGTCATTAAGAGTTTTTGAGGGCGGAAGATTGGAGATGACATCAATTTTGGCCTTATCAACTTACATGCCCTCACTAGACACTATGTGGCCCAAAACAATGCCTTGTGTCACCATGAAGTGACACTTCTCCCAATTGGGTCAAACACATCCACTCACTATCTGAATTGGGATTTATAATGCTATTGTCTAACAATTTGATAACCTCAGCCATCACTACGTCCTTCATTTTAGGATTCAACCGTCTTCGCATTTGTCTTGACGGTTTGACATCCTCCTCCATATAAATCCTAACGGTGCATATGATAGGGTAATTTCCCCTCAAATCGACAATACACCACTCAAGGGCACTCTTGTGTTCCTTCAAAACTTTCATTAATTTCCCTTCTTGACAAGGGTCAAGTCAGGAAGACACCACCACTGGGAAACTTTCATCCTCTCCCAAAAAGGCATACTTAAGTTCACTCGGTAAACTCTTGAGCTCATGTTTTGGAGTGACGACATTGGATGGAAGAGGGAAACTATCCCTCGGGGGAGGGGGGGCGGTCTCTCAAAATTAGAGGTCAACATGGCTTCTTCAACAAACCTCACAACGTCCACCTCTTCCTCAACTTCTATTTCCTCCTCACTCATCTCTTTCTCCCTCCCAAATTCATAATAACACTCAACTATTGCATTATCGATAGCTAAGCATTTTTTAACATGTTCAAGACTAGATATATTATCATTAAACATAAGTGTATGATCAAGAGAAGGGATGATGCAAGAATCATTAACATTTGTATCACTAACAACATCGAAAAAATCTTGTACCATAGAGTCAATAAGAGAGATTTCATAAATTTCATCACCATTTTCCTCATCAAGATCTGGTTGCTTAAAGAGCGAGAAAATGTTCATATCCACGATCATATTTCCAAAATTTAATTGCATGAGATCATTCCTACAATTGATTAGAGCATTAATGGTAGCAAGGAATGGACGACATAAGATGATAGGAATTTGCGATTGCTCATTGACAATGGGTTATGTGTCAAGCACGATAAAGTCCACTTGATATTATAAATTACCCACTTGGACAATAACATCTTCTATAATGCCTCATGGCATCTTAACGGATCTATCAGCCATTTACAAAGTGACACAAATCTCTTTAAGTTCTCCGAGGCCTAATTGGATATACACCAAATAAGGAAGGAGATTCATACTAAAACCCAAATCAAGGAGCGCTCTATCGATGTGGTGTTGTCCAATCGTACATACTATGGTAGGACAACCGGGGTCCTTGTATTTTGGAGGAACTTCATTAAGAATAACGGAGTTTGCATATGCTGCTATGTAGGCACTCTTATTGACATTGAGTTTTCTCTTGACGGTGCAAAGTTCCTTAAGAAATTTGGCATAGGCCGGAACTTGTTTAATTGCTTCCAAGAGGGGAATATTGATTTCAACTTTATTAAACAATTCCAAGAATTCATTACTTTTGTTGTTCTCAGCCTTCTTTTTAAGCCTTTGAGGAAACAAAGAGCGGGATTTAAAAATTCTTGATCCATAAAGTCGGAGACTTTAGTCAAGTCCTCATCCAAATCCATGACATTAGGGGACAATGAGTCCCCATCATCGAGTTCAGCATCAACTCTAACCTGGTTACTGTAGACACCCCAATTTTGACCAACCGTCGAATCCAGAGTATGTTTACCTCTGAAGATCGATGATGAAAATGACCGGTGAAATTCGAAGATTTTCCAAATGATTTAAGTCCTCCAAAAGAATTCTTAAAATTAAATTTTCAAGTTGAGGAAAAGGGAGAGAGAATTGGGTGTTCGGAAGGCCAGAGTATCAAAATAGGAGTGAGAAAGGCAGTCTGGAAATTAATTCCAAAATTGAAATATATCTTAGAATTTTGAAGGAAGTAGTGGGAAGGTGATAGTTAAAGAATTTCAAACAAAAAAAAAAGGAAAAGAAAAAAAGAACAAAAAAAGAAGGGGTTTTTTTCTTCATAAGTATAAGTAATATATATAATCTATTTAAGGGTATCCTAGTATAAGTATTGTTTAAGTATATTATTATAAAGTATAATACTAGCATAAGTAAATCAAGAGTATATTTCAAAAAATAAATAAATAAAAAGTGGAATTCAGTTAGCCGCGGCACTCGCTCAGTGCCGCGTCGGCATTCACTAAGTGTCGTTCGGCACTTAGTGAGTGCCGTGTCGCCGACAACTCGTCGAGTGTCGCGCTCTGTAACAGTATGTTTTTCTCATATATTCTAGAAGAAATCTTTGCACATGGATTTTCATCCGAATTTATCCAATTGACCCCATGGGAGAGGTCTATATAAGCAGACCTCTATCTACATTATAGGGGTGAGCTTGAATATTCTTAGTGATATTCTAGAGACATACATAGACAGAGAGAATTAAGAAGAAACAAGAGATTTTTTAAGAAGCTCTTTGAAGAATTTGAAAGGAGAATTGAAGAATTTTGAAAATCTTCACAAGAACAAAGAAGAAATCTCTTCGGTTGTAAGAGGTAACCTCTAATCTTACCTAGAATTAGGAATAGATTCAATCACAATTCATAGAATTAGGACTTTTACACATTTTCAAAAAGTCTCTTCCCATCTCATTTCATTACACACCACATAGAATTGTGATTGAATCTATGTTTGTCGTCATTAATTTGGATCTAAAAGAGCTTTGGATTTAAGGATAAAATAGCTTTAACTTGAATTTTCTTAAATAAACCTTGATATCGTCACTTTTGATTAGTTTTTTTATGGATCTATGAGATTTTCAATATCTCCTTGGGTCCCTTTTCGAATTATATGGGCTCCAAGATGGGTCATGGTTACATCCACACGATTTTTGTTGGATTTAAGTTTTGAACCATAGTTTGAGTTCTTCAAATTGAATCTCTTAGAGTTATTCCTATATTCTATGAGGTTAATATGATTTAGAGTCATATCCTAGCCTCCAAAGACCATTAATTTGAGAAGAGAGTGAGATATAGTGAGTAATATCCCTCAAGGATCATCAATTATGGCAGAGGGATTTGATTTAATAGATTCCTATAAATATCAAGTCAATATTGGTGCAGTGAACTTATAAACTCACTGAGATCAAGGATTTTTTTATTAAATCATGGTCCATGAGAATTGAGTGAGACCAATTGGAGGACATTCATAACTCATATGATTACCTCTATGATTTTTGTCTTGATGAAATTATATGCCTGGAATGATTTGGTCTTATGATTTATGGATAGGTTGTTCTCTGTCCAGAAAATCAGAGCAGTGAGCCCATTTTAAACTTGATAAATCATAACCTTAATCAACTTCTCTTGGCCTAAAATAAATTTTTCCATGAAGTTTATGGTGTTAGCAAGATACCGTAAAAAGATCAAAGTGATTATGATTTTTTACTATTTTTAGAAAAATGTGCAAAAACTCTGGACAGAGAGTTGAATATTTCTGAGTGAGGTCTGGTTGTGGTCCATTACAGATGAAAATCAAAGCAAGAAAAGGATTCTCCATCGTCCGCAATGCATCTCTCTCCAGGCTTTCGAATCAGGCCATTTTTAATCAATATTGGGTTTATACTGAAAAAGTTGGAATGTCTAAGTTACCATGGCTACACACTAAACGAGTTTGATGAAGCACAAGTTCCATTTGGAAGTTGATCCTTATTAGTGTCTGCCTCTGTTGAACCATTGAGAATTGTGTTGCCGAATATGAAATAACTTCCATCATGTCTCCTACAATTGTATTGCTCAACTTCTGTCCATGTTCTGATGGAACTAAGCTCGTATCAGAAAAGGTATTTTTCAAAAGGACACCGGGCAGGCAACTCATATCATGCTAAACATCAATGTGGGGTATTCCAAACATTTGTGCTATGTTTAGCTCGTCTAACTCAAGGGGAAGTGAATTGTTACCCAACTTTCTATCCTTATGATGAAGGTGCACAAAATGGTTCACTGGATATGCTCCATTACAATTTTCACATGAATTACTTTCCACAGAGCGTGAAAAACCAGTTTGGGAAGGTTTCGTCAAAAGAATTACCGATGGGGATATTTGAGGAGAAGTCTAAAGTAAAATATCTTTGTTCCAAACCATCGGGAAGTTGAATCAACTGCTCGTACTCATTTTCCTCTCCAGTGCTCTTTAAAGATGAACATTCAGAGGACTGCAATTCATCCCCCATATCGGAAAACTCATTCGTTGTGCTTGATGGCTCAGAACTCCTGAGTATGAGAAAGTCTAAAATGAGATTAGATCAAGCAAGAAGTCTTTAAATGAGAAGTGACAAGCATAGAATAGATCGAAGGCAGGCTAAATAAATGAGGGACATGAAGTAATACACCAATGAAATTGAATGGTAAGCTGTTGTCAGTAACTGCTTTGACAAATTTAAGTAATTATAAGACACCTACACGGGCTAAAAAAATAGACCCAGGGGGGAGGGGGGTTGGGGTGTGTGAAAGTGTTTGTGTATGTGTGTGTGTGTGTGTGTGTGTGTGTGAGAGAGAGAGAGAGAGAGAGAGAGAGGGAGAGAGAGAGAGCTTACACATCTTTCCTATCTTCTGAAAAGGAAATCAAGCAGTCAGCCTATGTAAATGAAAGTGGAAAATTTAGACTACCCCCACTTTTATCAATAGGGATAGATACGCTGCCCTGTTGAACCACCTGGAAAAAAAATTAATAAATTGGCTGGCACCGAGAAAATTAGATAAGTACCTTGCAATCAGAACCTGGAATAATGTAGTTACATGTTCTTATCAGTGATTGACCATGAAACAAAAGTCGTTTTCTCCATTGTAAACACACAGTTTTCTCTTTGTTCTCCGTACATAATGCACAAACACGAAATTTTACCAGACTAATGATGTCCATGAACTGAATAAGTCCGACACATGCAAGTCATATCTGGCAGGTTAAAAAATAAAGTATGACACGTTAAGAGCCTTAACTCCCAAGTACATAGGTTGTGTACCATATTTACAAAAATTCCTGCCACTTCAATGACAGCTTATTTCTTCGGCATATTTCACTAAAGAAGTATTAGAGGCTATCTACAGTATATATAAAGGACAAAAGGAAATGTTCACAGCTTTAGAAGTAATAGAAGTGTCAGTGAAACACATGCAATAATCAAACATTTGAAAGTAGTTATCTGTCATTAGAAGATGATGTAAGATCAGTTAGGTTTAAAAAGTGTAGTTAATTCCAAAGAAAACACGTGCACAAAAATGTAAAACAAAAAAATCAATCAACATCTGTAGCAGTTATTTTCCAAATTGAATACGAGTGCTGAAGTTTACCAAAAAAAAGAATACGAGTCCTGAAAATAGACATGGGTGGACAACAAAATATCACTTGCATTTTTGTAAGCATATCTCAATCATTTCACTCTGTAAGTTGGGAAACATTAGAATTGGGAAGTAACACCATAGGAATTTAAGATATAAAATTAAGTGCTAACAGCCAATTGATGGGGATGTTATCAGCATATTGTAACTGTCTATTTCTCTATACAATCAGTAATGAATTATGTACGGGATAAATACATGACTACAAAATTATCCAGTTTAAGACAGCACACAATCGGCTATCCCATGCTCATACTGTGGATCAACAAACAAAGATGGATAACTTTCCTCTATTAAGTGGCCAGTCACATATAGAGACAAGCAAAAATCCCCTAGCTTTCTGTTGAGCAAATATAATAACTAGAAAACACAATAATACAAAGAAAAAAGTGGACTTTTATGATGTAATTACCTATTGATATCTGATTTCTTACTTTGTCAAAAGAATTTTGAGCTTCTCCTGCATCCTTTTGTAATAACTGTTCCGAGCAAGCATCGTTGCTTCTATGCTTCACCTATTAAAAGTCACTAGAGATGCGAAAGATGGATGATTTCCTTAGAATTCACTCCCACTGGGAAGGATATCCTTGTAACTGCCGTTCTCAGCTCCAACACGATTACATAGTTCAAGCAACTTTATTATTACTTGAAGCTTTCTGAGAAGAGGAATTAAGTAGTCTTTCAGAAAACAAGGAACAACAACCCCATCTTGCTCCTGAGGAGAAAAGAAAATTGCCTAATTTGAGACAACTATGAATTGCTGACAATATATTCCGCAACAAACAATCTCTGGATCCAACCTTTAGGAGCTGTTTGGGAAGACAAAAAACCAGTTATGTGGTTCAAAAGTGAACTGATTCTATAAGCCCAAGTTCTTGGTGAATGATCATTTCTTGCATTGGAATCCGTTGACAATCTAATATATCTCTTAAAACATGTTCTTTGTCAAACTACCATCACGTCAGTGAAAAAAAATAGAAAGTGAGACTGGGACTTAACCAGATCCTATTTTTGCATTCCCAAACAAGCCCTTAAGTTACAACAAGTAGCATTACCCTAATAGATGCCAACCGGAAGTCAAAATAGGTTGCAGTATTAGAATTTGGAACAGATGGTGAATTGCCAGCATACTCTATGATGAGTTCCTTATAAGGATCACTAATCTTTGCTTTTGTAAATCCATGATCTAACAAATCCACAATATGGTTCACATGACTGAAGAAAGAGAAACTTGATGAGAGCACAGTGGACTGGATTAGCTACCTACAGAAAAGAAAGCGAAAACCCAAAAGTACTGATCAGTGAGCCACAATCAAATAACAGGAAAAGGAGAACGTATGGTTTTAAAATCCAAGAATCCACATCCACCAACATCCAACTTAAATCTTCAGTGACCAGAGAGATATAAACAGCAGCTCCTGACGTCAAGGAAATCCAAACTGAACCATCATGCAACATCAATAAGGAAAAACTGCCTCTTTTGTAAACTTGTACTATATACAAGTGCCAAAGGGGAGCAGGGCAACCAGTGTACATGCAAAGTATACATGTGAGAATAAAAAGTGGAACCTAAACAATCCAGAAAAAAAAATCCAAATCTCCCAAGAAATCTATTAAGGAATTAATAGACACCAGGAACTTTCACCTTTCAAATCGCTAGCCACGGAAATCACATCTCCAGTTTTAGTCACATCCCTTGCACCCATTCTACATATTTTAAGGCCTCATCCCCATCAGAATTTTCAATGGAATTGAAATCCAAAACAGTTTCAGTCGAATCCAAGCCCATGACTTTGATATGTCATCATCCCGTATACGACCTCCTGGAATCCTCCACACAAGAACCCAACTCCCAAAAACATATCAACAGCCGCATTAGACAAAGCCAAATAGGTTCCAAGAATATCCAACCTTTTGACACCCCTCTGATGTCACTCACTAGACTAAACGGACTTGATCACAATTAATGGGTCAAGTGGTCAACCCCTTGATTCAAAACCGTCTAAGTTTCTATTGGCAAGGGAAACAAGAATGTTATTTCAGAAACTCTAACCCCAACATCAGCCCTTTTTACCTCCAATAGCTGATCTTCATACCTCTAATAATATCAACACCTCTGCATTAACATCCCTGGTGGCACCTGATCGAGAGAGAACAAATCCTAATTATACGCCTTAATTCACATTTGTTAGTACTTTTTTATCCTACTTTTGTATATTTTTACTTCGTTTTCTATTTTCTGTCAAGATTTGGAGAAAAGTAAAGATTCCAAGCTAAATGGGGTGAAAAAGTAGAAGAAAAGAAGCTGGAAAAAATCACATCGCACGTGCGGTCCGCTCGCGCGGAAGTCCAAAAATCGCTCGAGCGACCCACTCGCGCGACCTTTTAGAATCGCGCTCGCGCGGCCCGCTCACGCGACCTATGCAAAAAAGTGAAAATACGTATTTCAGTATATTGAAGACTCCTACGTGAATGAAACTGCCTAATTACGTTTGGAAAGCTAAATACAACAGTTTTAGTACAATTTAGCTTAGGAAAGCTTCCTAAATCCTTCCAAACTCTATATAAATCCTATTCTAAATCAATTTTGTGGTAACACATCATTACACAACATTTGATACACCTATATAACACAAAAAACTTCAGCCATTGAAGAGAGGAAAGCAAGGAGAAGAAAAAGAAGACCAAGGATTCCCATGGCTTCCTCCATCAACATCTTGTCGTTCATCAATTCTATGGCCAACTAAACTCAAGATCTAGGGTTTCAATGAAACCCTAGCCAAGTAATAGGGTGTATTTTATGTTTTTATTTTAGTTTTATTATGTATGGATGACAGTTACATGTTCAGAGGATTTTTATGAATAAATAGTGCTTTTATTGATTAAATCGTTACTTTCAAAGTTTACTCTTGTCTTAGTTCTATTTTGATGGTCGTGTGCTCAATGATCTACACTTGCTGTGCTTGTTTAGATTATTTACATGTAATGGTGCTTAAATTGAATTGTGCTATCAAGTATCCGAATAGTCCAAGCCTAGATTAGACGGATTATACCACAACCCTAGTTTAGTGTAGGATAATTCGTGCTAACCGAAGATGGATTATGTTGGTGCTTGAACCATAGTTATTTTCTTGACGAAGGAATTGGGCTTGTAGCTACAATTCCCCATTATCATCCAACTTAATAAGCTAAAGTAATTCGTAAATACCCTTATTATGAAACTAGTGGTGGATTTGCAATCCTAGGTTCCTTAAACTTATTATAAAATCAATATTTAATTGCTTCCATAATTTAGATTTACTTTTATTGTTATTAGTTTAATTCAAATTAAATCCAACATTCATTTCTCTTAATTAACTAAATTTAGGTTTTAAAATTAAAGTGCGTAGTATTCAATCTCTGTGGGTTCGACCTTTACTTTCACACTGTAAATCTTTTGAAAGTAAAGCAAAAGTTAAGCATACTTTTATATCTTGATTTTGACAAGATCAGCACCACCAAAGTGCCCTTCAAGAAGCCCATACTAGTTTCACAAGAGATACAAGCCGTAGCCACTTCCAATCCTGACCTCCATTGCCAGCCATGTTCCTACATATTATATGACTGTATATTTACAGGGCGAATGTCATGATCAGCAGTTAACCCTAGAACACCCCCACCATCTCACTTCACCAAATCTCACGCGGCCACTCCAATGTTGTTAGGGTTTAATTCTGAGTTGACACAAAGTACACCCTTCCATTGGAGAGCTAATGCACCACAAAATTAGAACCCCCTCTTGATCCCTAACGTAACAGCATTGGACCTTGAGTCAAACTGGTCATGTTTTGTGGGAAAATATAATCGAGCTCCTCAATTTTGCCACAGTATGACACAATCCTTGCAATCACCATTCACCACCGATTGATGCTTCCTCGGTCATTAACCAACCATTAAAGGGTTTTGTTTCATATCCTATCTTCTTACACCACCCACCTAGCAAAAGATAATGCATAATTGTCTTGGCAGTCACAAATGTGAGTCGTTCTAAGTAGGCAGAGTACAATTTCATAGGTCTTAACTCTTAAGTCACTTAAGTTTTGTTTTCAGCAATATGTTTTGCTATCCAGTAGGCATAATTAGTGTTTGGTATTCATCTTCTCTAAGAGTGGATAATGAATGTTAGAAATGAATAACAATGTCATGGAATGACTTCGCATCAAGCCTAACAAAGAAAATCAACAAAGTTAAGTTGGAATGCACAATCCAATCTAGAATGACCATGTCAATCATCAATAACATATGAAGAAAAGGAGTCAAAGAAAAAAAAAGGAAAATACCCAATTAAACTCAGTTGCTAACCTTTAGTTGTGTATACAAATAAGTGAGCAGATCTCCACCTCTTGTAAAGTTTAGAAACTCTTAAGTTTGCTTTAGTAATCAAATCTTCAAAAGAAGATCCCGAAAAGGAAAAAGCTACATCGTGTATATTGCAAATATTCCCAACAGCTTCAATCTAAGTTCTCAATTCCTTTGTATGAAGGTAAACCTCCCATAAAGTTATTTCAGAATGAACCACACTCGTGAGACAACCTACTCCAGAAGAAGGGCATGAAGATGCATTGACAATCTTCACGGAGTGCCTTAAACCAACTGAAGCATATAATGTATCAAGTGCACAGATGCAACCATCTAAAACCTTTCCCACGTAATAGAAAATGCCTGATTGACAAGACCAAAAGGCATGTGCTTTTCCGCTTTGTTACTATCAATTTGGTTGTCCAAGGGTTCTGAATTATCTAGTTTACTTCCCAGTGAATTACCATCCACATTTGAAATAGAAAAATAGTCTACAAATTTTCAGAGAAGAAAGACTATACAACCAAAGCGGCCTATGGATTTGAGTATACTTCCCAAAGAATGAGTACTTGAAGACCGATTCCATAGACTTGGAATCCGATGGGAGGTTCTATCGGCTATATCAGAACAGAATGCTGTATAGATATTTTCAATGCTTACAAGAGCTGATTCTACACCGTGCAACACATTCATCGCCAACCTCACCAAACTCGCTTCCTGCCAAGAGAGAGAGAGAGGGTGTGGAGTGCAAAAATATTAAAGTTTGAGATTGGAGCCAAGTAAATACATAAACTTAACTAAGCTTACCCTAAGAAAACATAGAGCAAGAATTGAGCTATTTAATACACTAGCAAGGAAGCTCCGACACTTCGGAAATGGCCCGGTACCCGTACTCGTACCCGTATCTGAAACGTTTTGGGCACCGGCAAATAAGTGCCATGTACTGTTTTGCAAATTTTCAGAGGCGGGCACGGCACCAACACGATAGAGACATGAAGGGAATATTTTTTTGACCAAACTGCAGTGTTTCGATAGTTTTTTTTTTAATCACTTTAAATCTTATATAGCATCCATTTTGTCAAAAATAAAAAATAAATTACATCACTTGTAATTTTTTTTGTTTGCTTCTTTTGATCTATACGAATTGGGGAAGAATGTTATAATATGGAGAGAGAGAGAGAGACAGACAGAGAGAGAGAGAGAGAGAGAGAGAGAGAGAGAGAGTGTGTGTGTGTGTGTGTGTGAAGCCAGAACGACAAATGGCTGGTTAAAAAATGTACAAGTTGAAAAGCAAAATGTGCAACTTTTAAAGGAAGTGCTTGTTTTGGAAGCAGTTAATATAAGGGTTTTGTTAACATGTGCCCTTAAGGCATATGTTATTCTAAAAGTGGAAATAAATAAGGGAGACAAAGACTGAATCCCACACCAAACACTGAAACTCACGCTGTATTCCTTGTTTATTTCCACTTTTAGAACTTTAACATCTGCCTAAGGGCACGTGCTTACAAAACCCTTAATATAATCTTGAATAGAGGCAAAAAATTTTAAAATACGAGTGACAGCCTGGCTCGAAATATAAACCTGAAACCATAGCTATATTTGGAATAATGCTATGGTGACAAAACAATGTTACAAAAGAACTATTAGTGGCAAAGAGTTTGGCATATATAAATTCCCTCCAATGTATGTTCGAACCTCATCCCCTCCCCATATCCAAAAAAAAAAAGAACCATTAGTTGTTTAATAATTACTAGTTGGGGCCCATTCACTATGTAAGTGTAGAGAGAAAATAGAGTAAGGTAAGAGGTGAAGTTAAAAGTAATTTTTTGTCTATAGGGAAGTTAAAACTTAAAAGTAGTTTCTTCAGTATCATTATGACAGTTTTGCCCTTATATGTGAGTTTTTCCTATAAAAGATATTATATTGGTATTTTGTAAATATGTTTTTTAAGTAAAATATTTGTGGTACCCGTACTTCTCCCTTTGTATAATAGTATAGATACCATGTTGTAGCTTTTGAACTCGGGCAATGGACATGAGAAATTATTGAGATGAATTAAAGAAATTACAAATACTTAATTAGATAGACGAAGAATGTTAATAAAGAAAATAGATAATCCAATTATGTATGTCTTTATCTACATACATGTAAGTATCTATTATCTATCGATATTGATATTTAGAGTTTGGCTCTAGTGCGCACTGGGTGAACGCACTACCACGGGTCAGCTAGTAGTTCTTATCTTATGAGGGCTCCATTTATAAAATGTACACCTCTTACTGATTTCAAATTTTGGTTGAGTTGGAAATTTTTTTTCTGAATTTAATAAAGGATACCCTAGAAATATAGGATGTAGACAACCCATTGTGATTCATCCATTCGACGTAGGGAACCTCCTCCTCAAGAACGATTCGATGACTAAATTGGTAAAGTGTTGGTTTGTTGATTACTTGAGGCAATGATTCTGCAAACCACTTTGGTTCTTTAGATTCGTCAGAACAATTCTTAGGAAAACTAAGGCATGTTAGAAACTTATTTTAGAGACAAAATGCCAAAATCTCATGTTTTCTACGTAAAATGACTTAAATATTTTTATTAAGCCAAAATACCCTAACTCGAGCCAAAATCTGGACGTTGGTGTGGGATCCCAAGAAATCTTTTTCTAAATAATTCTAAATTATTTTTAACCTTGACCCAAACCATGTTTTTGGGCAAACCGATTCCCAAAGAATTTCTATACCAAAAGACATTGGAAAGCCCATTACGATCAACCATTTTTTTTACACCACTTTAGTGTTTTGGACCATAACTCTTAAACCAGGAAGAGTTTGGGCTTTAAACCACTTGAAATTGATAGTACATTTCTGGGGTACATAAATACGTAGGTCAGATGCCCAATTCGAGCTTAAAATGAGTGAGATATAACCTTTTAAAGTTGGCCCGAAGTGTAGTAACTGGATTAAAAGCCTAAACTGGAATTTCTATCTTGTTTTATTTTTTTTGGACTTTTTAAATACGAAAGTTCTTATTATTAATAACCAAAACACACTAAAAAGATTAGGATAAAATTTGAAAACTTCCATGCCCTAGTTTGCTTGGGCTCTAATAAAAATCTTCTTCGAAATCAGCCAATCAGGTCCTATAAGAGACAACGATCACGTCAGAAGATGACAGTACAATTATAATTTTTAGAAAGACGACTAACGGATAAGAGATTAAGGGGAAAATGAGGGACACGAAGTACAGAGGACAAATTAATATCTGGAGATAAGCATACATCACCCTTACTATGAACACGAGTGGTTGATCCATTAGCGAGACACACAGATTGTTAATAGGAGTGAGAAGGGATGAAAAATGTGATAACTCACCAGTCATGTGGTCATTGGCTCTAGAGTCCAGAACCCACCTTGGGGGTCCTAACTTAACATATAAAGTAGTAGAAGTACCTATAACAAGAGCGGTAGTGGAAGAAGATCTCGAATGATTCTGCAGAAGAAGAGAGCCAAGCTGACTCTAAATCTAGCCAATCTGGGACTAAAGTAAACTCTGATTCTGATGAAGCTGGCCAATATCAAGAGAAATAGGGTCAGGGCCATACTCAACTATAGTAGCAAAGCGAGGTGGTCTAGTATTGCAATTACGAGCATATATTTTCTTCAACTCGGGATGTAGTTGGAAGCAACAATCTTTTGTATGACCAACAACATTACAATAGTTATAAATCTTTGGTTTTCCGACCACCAGGGTGAGTCCCAGTATTAGCTGCAAAGGCCATCTGATCAGCGAGAGGGTCAGAAACTAGAGCAGGGTAAGCATGAATCAAACGTTGTCGATGCTCATCACCATCAATCATAGCAAAGGCCTCGTAGAGGGAAGGTATAGGAGATGTGTTCAAATTTTGAGTGCTAAGAGATTTGAACTCAAATTTCAAACCCATAAAAAATTGGTAATTGTGCAAACGATCAAAGCACTAAACAATTATAGTAACTGTTTTAGCTGAAATACTACCAAGGGGGTTCATACTAATCCAACTGCTCCCAATGGGACTGAAGGTAGCCAAAATAGTTAGAGACACTAAGATGGAGAAAGCCATGGGAGGTATGAGAAACTTCCTGATGAAACTGATAGATGCGGGACTTATTACGCTTATATGCATACATCTAGGTCAAAGCATTTCAAAGACCATGAATTGAAGTGTGATACATAAACATATGAAAAAATGTGATTCTCCATAGAATTAATCAACCAACCCAAGATAGTACAATTGTCCATATTGTTGGGTTTGTGCCCTCAAACCATTACTTTATGTATGAGACATTGACATTTTAATATATGGATATCAACTTTACATTTCATTATGTATGTTTCTTTCATGAGATAATTGTTAATCCTTAAGTATCATAGTAAGTGTGATACCCATACCCGAAAAAGGTAGTGATATTTATTTTACATGCATTAATTAGTATAATTAATTGCATGTGATGATTTGGGTAAGTTCCAGTTACCCCGATATGATAAGTGCTTGATAAAGAGCACAGTTGGACAGATGTGAAACGGGACCCATGGGAGGTCCAGATTCGATAAATTACATTTAGTTGCATTTATGTGATTAAATGGTAAACATGTAAATGTAAATATGTACATTATAATACATGTTGATGCCATATGATTATTTAATTGATAAAATGTTAAGTGCTGTAATATTTTATTATTGTTCATGATTATTTATGGGACCAGTTTAGGTACCCTTGTGAGGGCGTAATGGGACATGTGTTATAATTGGTAGGCTAATTAGAGCCTTCATATGATATTTGGGACCACATTTGGGACTCATACGTAACATAGATAAAGGCCTACTTAGATATTGGGATAGTAATATAATTAGCTGAGGTGTTATAGTAGAGTTTAGAAATTATGGGGGTGTAAATAGAAATAGAAAAAAGAAAAAAAAGAAAAGAAAAAAAAGTGAACAAAATCCGTATGTGTGTGTTTGTGCATTTAGGCGGCGGCGGCGGTGGTATTATATATTATATATATTAGTTAGTTTAAAAATAAATAAAAACAACAAAAGAAGGAAATGAAAGAGCAGAGAGTTGGAGAGTCGCGAGAAAGAGAGAGCAGGGAGGGTTTCATATTTGGACTCGTAGGGGTAAGCTTAACCTTATGATATAATTTAATTTGAGTTTAATTGATAGATTTGTTCAGGACCCAAAAGGGTTCGTAACATTTAGTTTACCAAAATTGTGTAGAATTAGCTGCAGGTTCATATTTGGACCAAAGTTTCTATTCTTATTTGATTACTTGTAGCGATGAGTGTCCTAATGTCAAAATTGGATATTTAATGTTATTTATTCGTTAGTGAATGCTTAAATTGCTTAATTTTGATTAAATAGAAAAACATGTGATTAATTATTATTTAATATGTCCAAAGATGCTGAAATTGCCTTGTTGACATGTTGAGTTGCTTATGTGCTTATTTAGGTTAATGGGTCTCAAGTGATTATCATCATTCTTTAGCCCGTGTATAAAGGACACCATTCCTCAGAGAAAAGGGGATGATAATGAAGTCCTCAGAGAAAAGGGGATGGTGGTGACGACCACAACGAATCAACTTCGGTCATATGAGAGTGTGTGATATCGCTTTTAAAGCGACGACAAAGTGAGAATGGCCCGGAATCAGGGGTCCAGAACAATGGTGGTTGATTACTTGACACGCCTGCGACCATTTATTGTTGTGAATGTTTAATTGGTGTTATGAATTATTAAATACTCCAATTGCATGATTAGTACCACGTACTCACTGAGCGAAAGCTTATTCGATTTAGTGTCTAATGACCACACAGATTCATATGAACATCACAGTGATAAATGATCGAGACTACGGGGCTGGGTCTAACTTGATTGTATGTTTACATGTGAGAATTTAAATGGACTTGCTGTAAGCTTGAAGTTTATGATTTTAAATATGTTTAGAAATAAATGTTAGAATGAGTTTGTAATATTCATATATTTAGTTAGGTTTTTAGTATGTTTTAGAATATTTCAATAAATAAGTGCAACAGTGGTTAAAATATTCATGTTTTGAAAACAAGGTGAGTGGGTGCTGTAATAGGGGAAACTCTGCTCAAGTATCATTCAACTGTTTTAAAACTTTATTTTATTTATTTTGGTTATTTCATTTGAAAAAATTATATTTTTACCCTGGTATTTGAGTCAAAATGTAAATTTTTTTGGAACGTTAAAAATGATTGTTTGGTCCTTGTTGGCTTTGTTACACGTGTCCCAGCCCGCGGGGATGGGTTGGGGTGTGACAATTTTGGTATCAGAGCAATAGGTTAAAGTCTTTGGGGACGAGAGACGAATACGCCATGTAAAAAAAAAACAAAAAAAATCAAATTGCATGTACTCCCTCTGGCCCCTTTTTTGAGTCCTATATTCCATTTTGGGATGTCCCAAAATTAGTGTCCACTTTCCTAAATTCACATACAATTTTTACTTACTTTCCAAAACTACCGTTCCTTGAAATCTACACCAAGAAAAAACTAAAAAGGTTATTATAATGATTAGAGGCAATTCTGGAAAGTAGGTGTAGATTCTTTTTGTCCCCTTAATAAGTTGAGTTCTCAAAGGTGGACTAAAAAAAAAGGACAGAGGGAGTGTATGATATTCATGGCATGTAGTTACTTGTAGAAACATACAGGTTTACAGCACATGATTTAAATGTTGTTGAGTATGCATATCATGTTGCATGCATTCTACATATTATAATATGTGGAGAGATGATTGGAAGCTTTATTGTGATAAAGTGGAGTATAAAGGGGAATTGTTTTCTCATATGATGAATTAAATTAGTTGGAAAGGGGGATTGTGAATTCAGTAAGAAAAAAATCCGAGTTTGGGAATATTTGCAAAATTTGGGTTCAGAAATCAAGAGTTAAGATGGTCATTCTGAAATGATTTGACTAATATTATTTTATCAAGGATATTGACTTGATAAATGGTTATTGAGTATTGGGTTATGATTGTGGGTATGGAGTTCTTTTCGAATATTATCGGGTATTATTATTATTTGTGAAGATTATTTCTTATTTCTGTCAAGAAATTTGGTACTTGGATTTCGTTATTTACGGTGGGTCTTCTAGTATTCAAATATTACAGTTTGGAGAATTCTGGATTTCTTATGATTTATATTGGCCTCATGAGCAGATATGGTATTATTGTTATCTTTTAATTTTTTATTTATTCGGTAATGATCTTTGGGAGTACTTATCGAGCCCATTATATTTTCTCTTGGGATTGAGGGTGAAATATTGAGTTTGTCGAGGTGATAAGTTATTTTGGGATTCACCCTGTCGCTTGAGTTATCTTTGATTGTTGAGGAATCTCTCAACTCTATTTGGGTTATATCGGCTTGTTGAGAAATCTCTCAACATAAATCGATTTATTTATATTCCTTGGGATATCTCTCTTATTATTGAATAATGATTGGTTCTCCAACGTGTCAGTATGTATACTAGATTTGGGGTTAACTTAGAGTAACAGACTTTCCTATGGTGTTCCTAACGACTGGGTATCACTACGATTATAAATTATTCTTTTCTGCTTAAGGATATGGTTGATTGGGATCAAGACTAAGTAGTTGTGTTGTACGAATAACTAATGGGGTTGCCTGGCTATACGGGGTATCAAAATTTTCTATCAGAGATCTGAATTTGACAATGGGTTTACAAGTTTAATAGCTAGTGATCTCTTTGACATCCAAACCACTCCAAGATCTGTTCAACTACCATGTGTATCAGGTAATAGTATTCTTATTACTTCTTTGTACTTTATACATAAGCAATTGAGATCTGACTATTGCAATGCATTGTAACAATTGTCAAGTATTCTAGTATATCAATGGAAACTTTCAAACTTTGGATTTAACTACTAATATTGTATTAGGAATTTCTGGGATATTTGAATGACTTTAAGTGAGTTGATATATGTTTAAATGAGTAGGAAATGTTTTGAAATCTTATGTGAGAAGAGAAAAAAAAAGACCACTGATTTATTGTGAATCAGGAAGTGTTTAAAAATATTTTGATAAAAGGAGGTGGTTAGATTTCACCCAAATTGGGTAGAAGGGGGAAATTAGTGAAAATGATTTTAATCAAATGTAGGTATTTCAATTGTTGTTTAAAAGAGTTATTAATGGAAAATATTTTGATTATATGATGGTTGTGTAAACATTTTTATTTTATGGAGAGAGATTTTAAATAAATACTTTTGGACCAGCTAGGAAGCTCAGCTGAGTACACTAGCTTTATTTTGATTTTAAATTGGAATCTTATATTTTAAAATCAATTCCAAATGACTTTGGTAACAAAATGGTCTAGAAGTAACTTGTGATATTCTACGTATTATTCTATAATATTGTTTGTTGCGGGTACATGATTGGGTTGATGAGTTATAAGAAGCATTCAATTTATTTCTTGGAAATTAATTTGGGACATTCTTGGTTACAATGTGAGTATGACAGGGCAATGAAGAACTTCATTTTAATGACATGTTTTGGGTATATTCGGTACGTATGGAGCTACCGTAACTACTGAATGTTATAATTCTCGAACGCATGATTGTGAATTTTAACATTGGACAAAAAATGGTAGTTTATCACTTGTTACTTGGGATTATAGTCAGAGATCAATGAGTGATTTTGTTACATACAAGTGACGCCATTAAAAGGGCATTATACACTTGGGTAAACAAGAGAAAATTTGAGATTGAGGAGTGTTGGATTATATTCAAGTTGTATCATGGCAGAATTAGTTGATTATTGATTGTAAATGCTACAAGGATGGGACAAATGTGTATATCGATTTTTATACATACTGGGGTTTAGACAGCGTAAATAGAAAAATAGGTAATCTCTACAATCTGAAAAGTTTGAGAATTGTGAAGTTCTCAATAGTCAAAGGAAATCGATCTATGATCACATTGATATTATTATTGCAAAGGTTTGTGTTGGGATTGGGTTATATATTGATGAAACAGTAATTTATACTGCACATGGTTGAAATTTCATAAAATGAATTATCTGGTACAAGATTTAGAATCCATGGTATTCCTTTTATTTTGAGCATTTGGTAGTAATATTCTTACAAGCTGGAAGTTTACATTAAATGTCGTGACTTGGATATTTAGTTATACAATGACAATTGAGTACATGGTACGGAGGACAGTTGGAACTCATGATGGCTTCAGTTTGAAAGTTTGTATTAATCAAGTAAAGACCAATTGGTTGTTGGTCCTCGAATCAGAGATTAACGAGGGTTTGATGTGCGCGTTGACTATTCAGAAAAGATTTGAGTCAAGATTTTGAATTTATTGGAAACTAAATTCATTCCGAAAATTAGGGAAGAAAGCTGGCAACAAATTGAGGTCAACAAGCATTATTTTGATAGATGTGCGAAAATTGACTTAAAGTTCGGTTTGGGTTTCTATTTTATAATTTTGTGAAAACTTATTGAAAGGAAAGTGATTGAACTCTACTCTATAGTAAAATGGTTGGAATCTCAAGATCAAGCATGTATTTCGAGTGATGATAGCCCAAGGGAATGAGTTCAGAAGAATATTAAGGTATATAATGAGATTTGAGTATATAGTACATTAGTAATTGGGTATGCGACATTACTAATTACATTTTCATTGCATATGATAGTTTAGTAATTGGTTACAAAGGCACAAGTCTTCTTGAAGATTGATTTGGCATTATCAGGTCAAAGTTTAAACTAAGATATTGATAAAGCTACTTTTATATGAGAAATGTAAAGTATTCTTTGTGATATGTGGTATAAGGGCAGAAGCAATGAAAATTCATGGGATTATTGTGATTGATATTATAGACAATCTGAAGTAGAATGTTATCGTATTAAATTTCATGACATGGTTGTTAAAGTGAACGAGAATTAGCCATTGTTATATAAATAATTGTGGACAAGTTGACCCAATCAAATTGGGGTTACAGATTGAAACTGCAGATTTGCTGGGATTAAACGTCTTATATGTGAGAAGAACTACGCAATTATGTGGGTACTAGCACTTGTCATCCTAAAAGGAAGTAGTTGATTATGAATAAGTTCTGAAATCTTACAAGTGGTAATAGAAGTGGAACTGAACTTTCATGAGATATTTTTGAAGGAAAAACCGGTTTAAAATTAAAAGTTTAAACGCGCAGCGGAAAAGTCAAGTTGTAAAACTTATTTGGTAGCCCAAGATCTACTACTCGCCAATTCCATAGATGGGGATAATAGTTATACCTTAGTGTCTTGAACCCAATTCTGATTTTCTTCCTCCTTGGTGATGCAGCAGCCTCTACAAGGTTGTCTTCACCCTTATGTCTCCTACGGATGCTTCCCGGAGAGACTAGAGATGGTAGGATCTCTAGTAGAGAGGAAGGAGAAGGTTTTGGGGCTCTAAAACAGTTTCTGCAGCTTTAGACGTTCAAAACAACGAATGAATTTTCCAGAACGCAGCTGCCCTATTTATAGATTCCCATAACCGACCTAACCTTCAATCGATCGAAGGACTTCGATCGATCGAACGTTCGATCGATCGAACCTGCCATGACTTCGATCGATCTAGCTTTAATCGGTCGAACCTGTCTTGACAGCTTCCTCAAGTGCCTTTCCAAGTATCCTGGCGGAGCTAAGAGTGGGACCTTCTAGGCACTTTATTGTTAGCTCAGATTAATCGGTCAATTCCCATGACCAAACTCTCTGATCAGCAAATTAATCGACTGATCAGTTAACGTTTACTCCACTATAAAATGATAACTGAACTCCAACGCAAAAGAACATATCCGAAGCGATAACTAAACTTGTATGTTGTACTAATGTCCCTCTACCTTCAGCATTCGTAATCATATTCAGGTAGTTGGATAACTGTTACTGTCAACCTGAATCATGATTACTTCTTGCATTCCTTGAGTCCCATTCACCTCTCATGATTACCAAACATGTTGATAACTCTTATCAACAAGACTGCAGTACTCAGTAATCGACTTGGTGACATTCTCAAGGGAATGCTTACTCTGAATCAGAGGGTAGATTCTATCTTGACAATATATGTTCACAACCCTATGAATATGACATACCCAAGATACCCAGGTGTTGATCTTTTATAGACCTCACTGATTGGTAAGTCAAAGCCGTCACATCCACAGTCTGTGTTCATAATCATCTCAAGATTGAGAACACGTACCTTATACAAGTTATGAGTTCTTATTGACTGTTGACAGCCTTAAGCGTCAATAGGAAACTCAGGTCCGTCAATGCAATATAAGCACTAGCATATCAACTAAGAGCTACACTGTAGTGATTGAGATTAATCACTCCATCTAATGGTAGTTAATTATGTTACAGTGTAGACCTGATGAGGTATCCAATCTCATCATCCACTGTGACATATTCTAAGTATCAAAGAATAGTAATTCGTAAGGATTTAACAATCATCTCATGAAAGAAACATACATAATGAAATGTAAAGCTGATATCCATATATTAAAATGTCAATGTCTCATACATAAAGTAATGGTTTGAGGGCACAAACCCAACAAACTCCCACTTGCACTCTTAACCATTCAAAACTACATCTAAGACCTAGACTATCTAGATGACGATCAAAGACCTTCTGTGGTAAGGCCTTTGTAAACGGATCAGCAAGATTGTCAGCGGTGGCAATCTTGGTGACAGTCACATCTCCACGTTGAACAATATCTCGGATAAGATGATATTTCCGCTCTACGTGCTTTCCCTTCCCGTGGTTCCTTGGCTCCTTGGACTGAGCCACTGCCCCACTGTTATCACAATAAAGCGTAATAGGCGACACTGACGCTGGTACCACCTCGAGTTCCATAAGGAACTTCTTGAGCCAAACAGCTTCCTTTGCGGCTTCACAAGCAGCCACATACTCAGCTTCTGTAGTTGAGTCTGCAATGCATTTCAGCTTAATGCTCCTCCAACTAATAGCACCACCTCCCAAGGTAAAGAGATGTCTGGATGTTGACTTCCTCGAATATTTATCTGACATAAAGTCCGAGTCAGCATATCCTACTAGAATTAACTCATTACCACCGTACATAAGCATGTAATCTTTAGTCCTTCTCAAGTACATAAGAATGTGCTTAACGGTTGTCTAGTGCTCTTGACCTGGATTCGACTGATATCTGCTAACCATGCCAACAACAAAACAGATATCTGGTCTAGTGCATAACATCGCATATATGAGACTTCCAGCTGTTGAAGCATAGGGAATTCCGGTCATGCGATTCCTCTCCTCCTGTGTCTTTGGACACTGGTCCTTGGAGAACGCTAAACCATGCCTGAAAGGTAACAAATCTTTCTTCGAATTATCCATTGAAAACCTAGTTAGCACTTTATCGATATAACAAGCTTGAGATAATCCCATTATCTTTCGCTTGCGATCCTGAAAGAGCTTTATCCCAAGAATATAGCTCGCCTCTCCTAGATCCTTCATATCAAAAGTACTAGCTAGCCAAACCTTGACCGTTGACAGCGCCACTACATCATTTCCAATGAGTAGAATGTCGTCAACGTAAAGCCCAAGAAAAGCCACCACTTTTCCTTCACATTTCTTGTATACACAAGGTTCATCCAGATTCTGTATGAAACCAAACGACTTGACCGCTTGGTCAAATCAGATGTTCCAACTTCTGGATGCCTGCTTAAGCCCATAAATGGACTTTTGCAACTTGCATACCAAGTTACCTTTCCGACCAGCCATGAACCCTTCTGGTTGTTGCATATAGATGTCCTCCTCAAGATTGCCATTCAAGAATGCAGCCTTGATGTCCATCTGCCAGATCTTATAATCTAGGCATGCAGCAATGGATAAGAGTATCCTGATGGACTTAATTATGGCCACCGGCGAGAAGGTTTCCTCATAGTCAATGCCCTTCCTCTGAGTATAACCTTTCGCTACAAGCCTTGCCTTTAAGGTCTCAACCTTTCCATCAGATCCTCTTTTCCTCTTGTAGACCCACTTGCATCCAATGGGTTTAATATTGGTTGGAAGTTCTACAAGATCCCAGACCTGATTGGAATCCATAGATTCTAATTCAGCCTTCATAGCTTTAACCCAATGAGTTGAATCAACATCAGCCATTGCCTCTTCGTATGTGGCAGGATTAGATTCATATTCTATGGAGACAGCTTCAAAAACTTCTCCTAAGAACATGTATCTATCAGGTTGGCTGATAATCCTCCCACTACGACGAGGTACCGGTGCAGAAATAGGTGAAGAAGTGGTGTTTTCTTGATTTACATCGTTATTAACTACGGGTTGGACTGAGGGCTCTCCTTCTATCTCTCTAAGATCTATCCTTCCCTTAGGTTTATGGTTCATGATATAATCATCCTCTAAGAAAATAGCATTTGTACTAACAAACACTTTCTGTTCCCTTGGATCATAAAATACTATCCATAAGTACCTTTTGGATACCCCACAAAGTAACATACTTCCGATCTAGAATCCAATTTGCTCATCTTTCATTTCAGCACATATGCCGGACACCCCTATATCCGTAGATGTTGCAAAGAAGGCTTGTGCCCAATCTACATCTCTCGTGGTGTCCTTGGAACAGATTTGCTTGGTACTAGATTTAGTATGTAAGCAGCGGTTTCCAAAGCATAACCCCAAAGGAATAATGGCAACTCAGAATAACTCATCATTGACCTAGTCATGTCTAAAACAGTCCGATTCCTTCTCTCCGCTACACCGTTCTGCTGAGGCATACCAGGTGCAGTCAACTGTGACAGAATCCCATTCTGTACGAGGTGATCAATAAACTCATTAGAGAGGTACTCGCCACCTCGATCAGATTGAATGGCCTTGATATGTGTGCCCAATTGCTTCTCCACTTCAGCCCTAAACTCTTTGAACTTTTCAAAGGCTTCAGACTTGTGCTGCATTAGGTACACATATCCATACCTAGAGTGGTCATCAGTAAATGTTATGAAATACTCATAACCACCCCTTGCTCTAATATTTATTGGTCCACACACATCAGTATGAACTAATTCCAACAATGCATTGGTTCTATTGCCCTTTGTAGGAAAGGGCCTTTTGGTCATCTCGCCCTCTAAACAAGACTCGCAGACTTCCATTGGTTCGAGAACCAAATCGCCTAAGACCCCTTCTTTGACTAGTCTGCCAATCCTATTTAGATTAATATGACCAAGCGTCATATGCCAAAGCCTTGTTGGATTAGTGGAAGGTCTCTTTCTTTTAGATGGTACAATTACCACTGAGTTATTAAGTTCCATGCAAGAATCTTTAGAAATACTGGGAGTAATCACATGCAAACCATTTGATTTAACACCAGAACATATAAAAGAACTATTTCTTTTAATCACAACTTTAGTTCCAAAATGAAAAGAATAACCATTATTTGATGAATTAGAAACAAAAACTAAATTACGTCTCATTGAAGGGACGTAAAGTACATATGATAAAATCAAAACTTTATTGTCTAGAAATTCTAAAACTATGACTCCTATAGCAACCGCAGAAACAATTACGCTAGAACCTAGAGTAAGTATGATTTCCCCATCACTGCAACTCCTGGTTGATCTGAACCCCTGCAATGAATTACAGATATTGTTAGTCGCACCAGAATCAATGCACCAAGTGTTTGAAGTACCCGTTATAAAACTTTCTTCAATCACATGTGATTCAATCATACCATGAACTCTTGTAGCTAAGAATTCTGGACAATTCCTCTTCTAGTGGCCCTTCTCACCGCATTGGAAACACTTTCCTTTGCCTTGGCCACCTACCTTCCCTTTGCCCTTACCTTTTCCCTTAGATTTTGCAATCTTAGCGACCGGTCCAAAACTTGAACCACTAGTGCCAGCCTTCTTCTTCCCTTTCTTTCATTTCGGTGTAGATCGGGAAGAGGAAGCACTTTTCTCAACGTTCAAAACGTTGACCCCAGGTTTGATCACGCCTTCCGCTGCCAAAAGAGAACTCATCAACTCGCTCATTGAAAAATTCATTTGATTCATGTTATAGTTAAGTTTAAATTGAGCGAATGAAGGCGACAGTGAATTGAGGATCTTATCAACTTGGGTCTGTGCATCGATGTTGGCACCTAGGGTCTTCAGATCGTTTAAATAACCAATCATTTTTAAAACATGTTCCTTGGCTGGAGTCCCTTCCGACATCTTTGAACTTATTATCTTCTGCATGGCTACCTGTCTGGCAGGCCTGCCATGTTCCCCAAACATCTTTTTCAGGGATGTGATAATGTCACTGGCGAAATTGTTCGATTGGAATTGATGTTGCAACACACCAGCCATTGAGGCCAGAATGTAGCAACGAGCAATTCCATTCGACTTCTTCCATTTGTCGAACACGGGTTCTTCAGGGCTTGGGGTGGTGAGGACATATATGTGATCCTCCGTAGTTAACACAATATCAACGTTACGTTTCCATTTAGTGTAGTTATTTCCAGTTAACTTGTTTTGAGTGAGTATGGTGGCAAGTGGACTAAATGCAGATCCAAACATTATGATTTACTGAAAAAATCAAAAGACAAAATAAATATGGATATCAGAATTTAACAGTTTGAAATAAAACAATCCTTAAAACTCTTATTGTTAAAAAACAAAGTCGTCGGAATATCAAAACGAAAGAGTAAAGCCTCCGTGTGGTGGTCATTGCTCGATCTTTTGATTTATCATGACTTGTCCGCTATGCAACTCTTACAAAACAAGTTATGACTCCCGAACCTATTTGATCTCTAAGTTTCTGAATAATGCCCCGTGTGGGATCCCTTATCCATAGTTTAGCTAGTGTATACCATTAACTAGGGTCCAATCACAACCGCCTCAAGTAGCACCTCCGTATGGTGGTCACCCTCTAACACGTCTGATTGATCCTATCCATAGGAAGTTCACATCTAGTATTCAATGAGTAGTGTACCCTCCGTATGGAATGATCACCCCTGGCGAGGTGATACAGAATGCACTACTCATCTTACAGTGAACCGTTAATGGAAGATCGTGGGTGTTATTAATAAGACCCTCTCCCACTAGATTTAGTAATTAAGGATTTTGCTTTTGGAAAAATTGTTTCCATACATTACCCATAAACATCTAATGTTTACTAATGTGTGGAAACAGTTTTTGAACTTTATTTTAGAAAACTTGTTTTACGTGTATACGAGTAGTAACAATATAATTAAATGCCAATCACAAACCAAGCACATAAAACAAAAAACTAAAATTGAAAATAAAGACATCCAAACGATGCCTCTATCTCCCATGGCTCTATCTCCATAGAACCTCCTTTTGGTTTGATCGCCTCCAGCTCCATCTTCATGGACAACGGCTCCTTGCTCCATCTTCATGGATTTTTCTAATTCTATTACATTGGTCCTATGCTTCTTTCGAAGCTTATAATTTATCTAGAAATTGAAAACAACAACAAGAAAATAAAAAGGCTAGGGAAACCGGTGCGACTTTCCTTTTCATAGGATTGAAGTCGCAGCGCCCTTTACATATGCCTTAAAACCAAACCAATTATTAAAACATAATATACACCAATCTCAAACAATTAAATACAAAATTTAAAAGTCTTGGTCCCATGGGAGATAGTGACTAAACTAGCTGCAAAAAGGGTTAGTCGAACGCATATCCATGCATATATAACAAACATACATATATTTTGGAACCCCTAATTGATTCACATAGTTCATAAACTCTTTACGCACTATTTTAGAACTCAAAACAGCACCTTATCTCTCTGTCACACTTCGATCGATCGAAAAAGGTTCGATCCATCAAACCTTCGATCTTGAACAATGTTCAATCGATTGAACTTTCAATTTCACAGAAAAGATAGAAAAAAAATTTCACAGAATAATTTGAAACTAAAGTAAATAATTTTTAAAACATTCAAAACTATGAAAAGAACAACTGGACAGAAAATCAATCTCGATCGATCGAACCCTATTCAATCGATCGAACAAACCAAAGTTCGATCGATCGAAACTTTTTCGATCGCTTGGGAACAAAAGATCTTCGATCGATCGAGACTACTTCGATTGATCGAATCCATCTTGTATCCAATGCAATCACAGATTTGTATACTGCTGCGATAACACTGCAGAAACAGATCTGTGACGATGCAGTTTCGAAAATAGTTCTAAAAATAACATGCAAATCAAAACTAGTGTTCAAAAACGCATCTATAGATCCAAACGAGCATGGCTCGGATACTAAATGAAGGAAAAACTGATTTAAAATTAAAAGTTTAAACGCGCAGCGGAAAAGTCAAGTTATAAAACTTATATGGTAGCCCAAGATCTACTACTCGCCAATTCCATAGATGCGTACTAATAGAAGGGACAAGAGTTATACCTTAGTGTCTTGAACCCAATTCTGATTTTCTTCCTCCTTGGTAATGCAGCAGCCTCTACTAGGTTGTCTTCACCCTTATGTCTCCTACGGATGCTTCTTGGAGAGACTAGAGATGGTGGGATCTCTAATAGAGAGGAAGGAGAAGGTTTTGGGGCTCTAAAACAGTTTCTGCAGCTTTAGACGTTCAAAACGATGAATGAATTTTTCGGAACGCAGCTGCCTATTTATAGATTCCTAGAACCTACCTAACCTTCAATCGATTGAAGGACTTCGATCGATCGAACGTTCAATCGATCGAACCTGCCATGACTTCGATCGATCGAACTAGCTTCAATCGATCGAACCTGTCTTGACATCTTTCTCAAGTGCCTTTCCAAGTATCCTGGCGGAGCTAAGAGTGGGTCCTCTTAGGCTCTTTATTGTTAGCTCAGATCAATCGGTCAATTCCCATGACCAAACACTTTGATCAGCAAATTAATCGACTGATCAGTTAACATTTACTCCACTATAAAACGATAACTGAACTCCAACGCAAAAGAACAAATCCGAAGCGATAACTAGACTTGTATGTTGTACGAATATCCCTCTACCTTCAGCATTCGTAATCATATTCAGGTAGTCGGATAACTGTTGCTGTCAACCAGAATCATAATTACATCTTGTATTCCTTGAGTCCCATTCACCTCTCATGATTACCAAACATTTTGATAACTCTTATCAACAAGACTGCAGTACTCAGTAATCGACTTGGTGACATTCTCAAGGGAATGCTTACTCTGAATCAGAGGGTAGATTCTATCTTGACAATATATGTTCACAACCCTATGAATATGACATACCCAAGATACCCAGGTGTTGATCTTTTATAGACCTCACTGATTGGTAAGTCAAAGCAGTCACATCCATAGTCTGTGTTCATAATCAGCTCAAGATTGAGAACACGTACCTTATACAAGTTATGAGTTCTTATTGATTGTTGACAGCCTTAAGCGTCAATAGGAAACTCAGGCCCGTCAATGCACTATAAGCACTAGTACATCAACTAAGAGCTACACTCTAGTGATTGAGATTAATCATTCCATCCAATGGTAGTTAATTATGGTACAGTGTAGACCTAATGAGGTATCCAATCTCATCATCAACTGTGACATATTCTAAGTATCAAAGAATAGTAATTCGTATCTCACTTGTGTGTATTTCATACACACACGAATTACTTACTATGACACTTAAGGATCTAACAATCATCTCATGAAAGAAACATACATAATAAAATGTAAAGCTGATATCCATATATTAATGTCAATGTCTCATACATAAAGTAATGGTTTGAGGGCACAAACCCAACAATTTTATCACTCGCTGATATCTGGTGGAGAAATATAATAAAGGCATGTGAATTTTTTATGATTGGGGGGAAAATGACTATTGTGGGGAGATAAATATTTCTAGAAGTTTTATCTCCAGAAAAGGGTACAGTTTGACAAACCAAGTGAGATTGAAATTCAAGTACGCCTATTGGAAATTTTGAGAAGAATGGGTACCAGTCGGTTATAATTGAGATCACATCAGTGAGTATAATGTATTCTATAATCGTTTTGTTGCATATGATCCACTAGAGGTTCGAGCAGAAATATTTATATCTATTTGATTCGTGAAGTGAGAAAAGTTTGGGGACAAACTTCCTAAAAGGGAGAGAGAGATGTGATACTTGTACCCAAAAAAGGTAGTGATATTATTGTACATGCATTAATTATTATAATTAATTGCATGTGATGATTTGGATAAGTTCCAGTTACCCCGATATGATAAGTGCTTGATAAAGAGCACAATTGGACAGATGTGAAACGGGACCCACGGGAGGTCCAGATTGGATAAATTACATTTAGTTGCATTTATGTGATTAAATGGTAGACATGTAAATGTAAATATGTACATTATAATACACGTTGATACCATATGATTATTTAATTAACAAAATGTTAAGGGCTTTAAAATTTTATTATTGTTCATGATTATTTATGGGACCAGTTTAGGTACCCTTGTGAGGACGTAACGAGACACATGTCATAATTGGTAGGCTAATTAAAGCCTTCATATGATATTTGGGACCACATTTGGAACTCATACGTGACATAGATAAAGACCTACTTAGATATTGGGATAGTAATATAATTAGTTGGGGTGTTATAGTAGAGTTTAGAAATTATGTGGGTGTAAATAGAAATAGACCAAACCTGGAGAATATTCCTTAAAATGTTCTATTTGACTCTTAAGTCAAAGAAAAAAAAAAGAAAAAAGAAAAGAAAAAAAAAGTGAACAAAATCCGTATGTGAGTGTTTGTGCATTTAGGCGGTGCCGGTGGTATTATATATATTAGTTAATTTAAAAATAAATAAAAACAACAAAAGAAGGAAATGAAAGAGCAGAGAGTTAGAGAGTCGCGAGAAAGAGAGAGCAGAGAGGATTTTTACCTTCTCGATGCCATAACTCCGCTGTACGTTGCCCAAATCACGATACGAAGTCATATTTGGACTCGTGGGGGTAAGCCTAACCTTATGATATAATTTAATTTGAGTTTAATCGATAGATTTTTTCGTGACCCAAATGGGTTGATAACATTTAGTTTACCAAAATTGTGTAGGATTAGTTGCAGGTTCATATTTGGACTGAACCTAGGAAAGATTCGGGGTTTCTAGGCTTATTTGATTAGTTGTAGAGGTGAGTGTCCTAATCCCACAATTGGATATTTAATGTTATTTATTTGTTAGTGAATCCTTAAATTGCATAATTGTGATTAAGTAGAAAAGCATGTGATTAATTAATATTTAACATGTCCAAAGATGCTGAAATTGCCTTGTTGACATGTTGAGTTGCTTATGTGCTTATTTGGGTCAAAGGGTCTCAAGTGATAATCACTATTATTTAGCCCATATATAAGGGATGCCATTCCTCAGAGAAAAGGGGGATGATGATGAAGTTCTCAGAGAAAAGGGGATGGTGGTGACAACCACAACAAATCGACTTCGGTCATATGAGAATGTATGATATCGCTTTTAAAGCGACGACAAAGTGAGAGTAACCCAGAATCAGGGGTCCAAAATGATGGTGGTTGATTACTTGACACGCCTGCAACTATTTATTGTTGTGAATGTTTAATTTGTGCTATGAATTAATAAATACTCCAATTGCATGATTAGCACCACGTACTCACTGAGCGAAAGCTTATTCGATTTTGTGGCTAATGACCACGCAGGTTCAAATGAACATCACAGTGGGAAATGATCGAGACTACGGGGCTGGGTCTAACTTGATTGTATGTTTACATGTGAGAATTTATATAAACTTGTTGTAAGCTTGAAGTTTATGATTTTAAATATGTTTAGAAACAATTGTTAGAATGAGTTTGTAATATTTATATATTTAGTTGGGCTTTTAGTATGTTTTAGAATATTTAAATAAATAAGTGCAGCAGGGGTTAAAATATTCATGTTTTGAAAACAAGGTGAGTGGTGCTATAATAGAGGAAACTCTGCTCAAGTACTATTCAACAGTTTTAAAACTTTAATTTATTCTTTTGGTTATTTAATTTGATAAAATTATATTTTACCCTGGTATTTCAGTCAAAATGTAAATTTTTTTGGAACATTAAAAATAATTGTTTGGTCCTTGTTGGCTTTGTTACACGTGTCCTAGCCCGCGGGGACGAGTTGGGGTATGACAGTAAGTAATTCGTGTGTGTATGAGATATATATAAGTGAGATATGGATTACTATTCTTTGACACGTGCAATTTGTCATAGTGGATGATAAGACTGGATATCTCATCAGGTTTACGCTGTAGCATGATTATCTGCCATTGGATGAAGTGATGAATCTCAATCACTAGAGTGTATCTTTTAGTTAATATGCTGGTACTTATAGTGCATTGACGGACCTGAGCTTTCCTATTGACACTCAAGACTATCAACAGTCAATAGGAACTCATAACTTGTATAAGGTATGTGTTCTCAATCTTGAGACAATTATGAACACGGACTATGTATATGATTGCTTTGACTTACCAATCAGTGAGGTCTATAAAAAATCAACACCTGGGTATCTTGGGTATGTCATGTTCACAAGGTTGTGAACATATATTGTCAAGATAGAATCTACCATCTGATATAGAGTAAGTATTCCCTTGAGAATGTCACAAAGTTGATTACTGAGAACTGCAGTCTTGTTGATAAGTAGTTATCAACATGTTTGGTAATCATAAGTGGTGAATAGGACTCAAGGAATAAAAGAAGTAATCATGATTCAGGTTGACAATAACAGTTATCCGACTACCCAAATATGATTACGAATGCTGAAGGTAAAGAGACATTAGTACGCCATACAATTCTAGTCATCGTTTTAAATTTTTTCTTTTGCGTTGGAGTTCAGTTATCGTTTTATAGTGCAGTAAATGTTAACTGATCAGTTAGTTATTTTGTTGATCAAAGAGTTTGGTCATGGGAATTAACAACTAATCTGAGCCAACAATAAAGAGCCTAGGAGGTCCCATTCTTAGCTCCTCTAGGATGCTTGGAAAGGCACATGAGGATCTTGTCAACATAAGTTCGATCGATCGAAGGAGTGTCGATCGATTGAAGTCTAGACAAGTTCGATCGCTCGAGGTGGTTCGATCGATCGAAACTACTTCGATCGATTGAACGTTAGGTCGATTTTGGGAATCTTATATAGGACAGCTGCATCCAGAAATTATAGTTCGTCATTTTAATACGCCAGAAGCTACAGAAACTATATTAAGAGCTCCTAAACCTTTTCTTTCCTCTCTATTAGAGATCCCACCATCTCTAGCCTCTCCGGTAAGCATCATAGGAGTCATAAGGGTGAAGACTACCTAGTGGAGGCTGCTACATCACTAAGGAAGAAGAATATCATAATTGGGCTCAAGACCTGAGGTATAATTCTTGTCCCCTCTTGTTTGTACGCATCTATGTAATTAACGAGTAGTAGATCCTAGGCTACCAATAAGTTTTTAAAACTCAATCTTTCCGCTGCCCATTTAAATTAAATTTTAAACCTATTTTTCCTTCAATTGGTATCAGAGCCATGCTTGTTTGGATCTATAGATACGTTTTGGAACACTAGTTTTGATTTGCATGTTGATTTTAGAGCTATTTTCAAAACTGTATCGTCATAGATCTATTTCTGCAGCAATTACACAACCGAATACAAATCTGTGATTGCATTGGATGCATGATGGATTCGATCAATCAAAGTAGTCTCGATCGATCGAACTTCGTCTATTCTCAAGCGATCGAAAGGGTTTTGATTGATTGAACTTTGTTTTTGTTAAATCGATTGAATGGTGTTCGATCGATTGTGGATACCGGGATTCCACCACTTTTTGTTTTGTTTTTGAAACTCGTTTGATTTTGAATCAAGGAAAGAGAAAAGGTCTATTGAAAACAGATACAGAGTCGCCACTTGGTCTTTAAGGAACCAAGAAACCTAATTTTGACTCACCCAAACGGATAAAGGGCACCGGTCCTTCATAACCAAAGAACTTGGCTCGGGGTTTTGGTACGAGAGAGGAAGGAGCCTTTGTCGCGACTAAAACACCCTCAACTCGCCCCGTCTTTCGACGGGCCTCAATTAGCATCCAAATAATCATCTTATACTATGTATGGTTCGACAAATAATACTACGATAGTATGTTACATCACATAAGAAACTTGAAATGGAAGATCTAAAGATAAGATATCATTCATAAGATCTAAGCCAAATATCACACAATGCGAAGTGAAAGATCACACAAACAAACCTAGGAAAAATCGTCTAATCATATATCAATTAATCAAGTTTTCCTAATCTAAAGGGGACATGAATTGTTCTTGAAACAAATAAACAAAGAAATCAAAATATGCTTAGCAAACTAGTATGATGCATGTTATTCTTTGATGAAAGAAGACCTCTCAATCCCCGGGACGGATGAGAAAGGATGATTAGATCAAGGGGAAGCATGAACGGGTGATCGAGTTCATTCCTTATAATCTCCTTAGATTAAGAGTTACAAAAAACCCCAAATCTTGCATGAATGCAATGTATGTATCTAAAGTGTACAAAGGTTGTAGCGTGTTTTGTGTACATGGATTTCTAGAATGACTTAGAAGTCTAAAATGTGTATGGATGGATGAATGAAATCAACATGGGATGTGTACAAATGTAGTATGAACTACTTCCTAAGATATGAACTAATTTGGAGTTCATGTAAGCATCAAATCAAAGAATGAAAGTTAAAAGGTGTTTGCTGTGAATAGTGGACAGAACAGTAACATGATCTTGTAGAAAATGCAAAGAGGGGTTAGGAATGTTTTCAATGCATGATGTTTTATGGACATGTTACTTATTGTGTCTAGAACACAACACAAAAGGCCAATCTTGAATAGCTATCACAGATTGAGAGAAATTATATAAACAATAGAGGTCACTCAGAAACAGAGTTCGTACTGTCGACTGAAATGTTAGAAAATCTTAGAAAATGAAAAAGAATGATCTAGAGGCCCATTTTATACAGAAAGTTTACTAAGACATTGAATTTTAAGGGAAAAATAAGTAAGGGCCACCCCTTGTGGAAAAGTTTTCTGGAAAAGAGGTCGTAAGTTGACCTAGCTGCTGTGACAGCAAAAACAGAATGTTTGGAAGGAATGTTGGGACCCAAATGGACCATTTCCAAGTACTTCCAAGTCAAACCAAAAATCATGGGTGTTCTCCAATGAGTTAGAAAGACTTTCCAAGTGGCCTTGTATCCATATGTTGAGTATTGAGTTCTAGAGAAATCTTTGAACTCAACTCACTCACTGTTTTGACTCATTGTTTTGAAGATTTTGGAGAAAACAAAGTTTTGTTTCTTGAAACCAAATGAGAGGGATTGAGAGGGGTTTTGAAATAGATGTTTTGAAAACATGTTTTCAACACTCAATAAGGATCATAGCCACTTAGAATAACTACATCAAACTCATCGTTTAAGAACCTCCAAGATTGTTGGAGAGATTTATTTTGTTTTTGGACATAACTTCCATACATTCCAAGAATACCTTGGAAGTATTGAGGTTATGATCATCATCTATCAAACATGTTTTTGAGGTCAAGAGCTACTATTCATAAGGATTCACTCACCCCAAACTTCATGTCATCACTTAGATGATGATGAACTAGTAAGTAATTAAAGAAAATAAAAAGAAATGGGATAGGAAGAGATGAACAATAAATAAACAAGCAAGTAGATGATAATCAATAGATGATATTCATGAAGCATGAGACTTGTAGATTGGTGTATCACTCATATGTAATGACACTAGACATGGAAGAAGCTTCCACTCTCTTGAATGCTCACTAAAATGGTGGTTGGGAGTATTGAATGTTGAAGCAAATGGAAGTAATGGATTAAAAACAAAGTTAGAACTCACTTTTGTCTTTGAAAATCAAAGAAGAAAGCTTCTTTTCTCTCTACTCTAGCCTTATCTCTACAACTTTCTCTCCCAAAGTTTTCCAAAACTCACATTTGACTCCCCTAAAATGAGGAGTAATGGGGTGTTTATATAGGCCAACTTGGGGTGTTTTTGGGATTTAGAAAGTACTCCCATTGGCTCCAAACATCTGAAATCATAAAACCACGTCGTTTTGGCTTTTAATTAATCAAAATGGGACCACAAAAGTTATTACAAAAATACACTGCTCTGGAGGGGAGTGCCGCGGCGGCACTGGGCCAGTGCCGCGGCGGCAGTGCTCCTCCCTTCGTCTGGATAATGCTGTTTAGGCCCCCCAAAGTTCCGGTATTCGCGAAAAGAACCTATTTTGTCCGAAATTCACAGAAAATGCATACGAACTCCAAATCGAGGTTGTGATATACCGTTGGAAAGGTAATGGAGTCTACTTTACATAAAAAAAAGTTCGGGGATAGGTCACTTTGAAACGTTTTGTGGTATTCGCGATAAAAGCCGATTTGATCGCCTTTTTCGCCTTTGGAAATTCACAATAAATTCATTTTAAATCCAGAAATTATGTGCGATATACCGTTGGAAAGCTATTGACCTCTAGTATCCATGAAAAATATTTGAAAATTGTTTCGGTGTCCCGATTCCAAAGTCAAATCTTGGTCAAATTGGTCGAACCTAGGATTCCCGGGAAGTTCTGGGAACCTCCGGGAGCTCCCAGGAGCCGACGTTTTCGCTCGATTCTCTTTTAATACTTTTCTAATGATTCCGGTGAATTCGGACAATTTTGGTCAAACTTGGTCAAACTCTGGTCAAACCTGGTCAAACCATGGTCAAACCGGTCAATGGGGACTTTTGGGGAACTTCCGGGACTTCCGGGAGTCTCTGGGAGGTGACGATTTCATCCAATTTTTCTTAAAAACTCATTTTATCACTTTTCTTATGACGTAGCATGTTTTCAGAACTTTGGAACCAAATCTGGGAGTTTTCGGGCTTCCAGGGGCATTTTGGTCATTCTGAGCATTCTGAGAGATAGAGCTGACTTCCGAGAGTCCTTTTGAGTCTTTTACGATCATTGCGAACCACCAAGCTATGGGTCTCCTAAATCTGATAGCTGACAAAATGGGGTGTCTACAGTTTGCCCCTCTTTGGCATGAACTTGCGACGCAACGCATGTCACAATCGAGTGCCAAAGTTTTAAAGAGACAGGACTTTTTGGAGGCTATAGATTTAGGACAAACAGCGTTGCAAAAGATGAAAGGATGATGCTGTGGCTAGTGCTGGTCGTGCTCTGTGTGAGCTGCCTACGTATCCCAAGGGGAATCAGACCAGGACGTAGTTCAAGGCAAGGAATCGATCATACATACACATACACAACAATCAGGCGGATGCTATGCTATATGAGGATGATATGCAATGTGTGGATGTGATATGATCTCATACATGAGTCCCATCATGCCTAGCTTTTTGATCCCAGAATGAGCAGGTGCCATGGGGTGTGCCACTCCGAGTGGGCTGGTGTTGTGCTAGTGTTTGCGATTGTGACGTGGTGGGTGACTCAGATAAGGGCATTGAAGTCTAGAAGACTCCGGGTTTAGGGGCAAACTTCTGGAAGTGTGCTTCGTAAACAAACGTAATTGGGTGTGGGGTCTCAGAGGACTATGATCGAAGACGTCTTTTGGCAAATAACCGACTGACACAGGGGCCCTGGAAATTAAGAGACTGACACAGAAGTCACGGGACGATCGTGAAATCCTTAGATGTCACATGATGAACACGGAAGCCCCATGGTGTAATGAGAGCGATGAAGATTAATGGACCGACGATGTTTGCATCAAGATGACGAGTCGACAATGGACTACTGTGATTGAACTGACGGTGTATAAATCCGCTGAGGATTAATCTGAATCTGCTGGGGATGAAGCGATACTTTCTAGGATCTCTCTTCAATTGCTCCTTTTGATCAAATCTTACGGGCCTGTCGGGGTCTCCGGGAACTGGTATCTTTCTGCGTCTGTCCTCGGGGGATAATGCAGGGTTCTCGGGGAATCTCTTTCGGTGCTCAATCCAAGAGAGCCTGTCGGGGTCTCCGGGAACTGGTATCTTTCTACGTCTGTCCTCGGGGGATAATGCAGGGTTCTCGGGGAATCTCTTTCGGTGCTCAATCCAAGAGAACCTGTCGGGGTCTCCGGGAGCTGGTATCCTTCTGCGTCTGTCCTCAGGGGATAATGCAGGGTTCTCGGGGAATCTCTTTCGGTGCTCAATCCAAGAGAGCCTGTCGGGGTCTCCGGGAACTGGTATCTTTCTGCGTCTGTCCTCGGGGGATAATGTAGGGTTCTCGGGGAATCTCTTTCGGTGCTCAATCTAAGAGAGCCTGTCGGGGTCTCCGGGAGCTGGTATCTTTCTGCGTCTGTCCTCGGGGGATAATGCAGGGTTCTCGGGGAATCTCTTTCGGTTCTCAATCCAAGAGAGCCTGTCGGGGTCTCCGGGAGCTGGTATCTTTCTGCATCTGTCCTCGGGGGATAATGCAGGGTTCTCGGGGAATCTCTTTCGGTGCTCAATCCAAGAGAGCCTGTCGGGGTCTCCGGGAGCTGGTATCTTTCTGCGTCTGTCCTCGGGGGATAATGCAGGGTTCTCGGGGAATCTCTTTCGGTGCTCAATCCAAGAGAGCCTGTCGGGGTCTCCGGGAACTGGTATCTTTCTGCGTCTGTCCTCGGGGGATAATGCAGGGTTCTCGGGGAATCTCTTTCGGTGCTCAATCCAAGAGAGCCTGTCGGGGTCTCCGGGAGCTGGCATCTTTCTGCTTTTGTCCTCGGGGGATGATGGAGGGTTCTCGGGGAATCTCTTTCGGTGCTCAATCCAAGAGAGCCTGGCGGGGTCTCCGGGAGCTGGCATCTTTCTGCTTTTGTCCTCGGGGGATGATGCAGGGTTCTCGAGGAATCTCTTTACTTGATCGGGAACCAGGATCCGTTACCAGAATTCTCGTGTTTGATCAAAATTCGCGACGGTTGTCCTGAAACGACCGATTCGGGTCTTTGGGAGCCGATTTTTCCCAGTTTTTGCCTGCTGGAGGTAGTTCTGACGACTTCTAGTCTGCTTGGGGTAAAACCTCATAAATCTCGACTGGAATGGGCCACCGGGGCTGATCGGGGCCAAAAACGGGCTGAAAAAGGCCAAAACGGGCCAGAACGGGGCGAAATGGAGCAAAATAGAGCGAAGCGGGGCCCACGGGGAGCAGTGCCGCGGCGGCACTAGGCCATTATCGCGGCGGCAGTTGGCCAGTGCCGCGGCGGCACTGGGTGACCGGACTTCATCTTCCTATATCTCGGGTTTTTGAGCTCCAGAAGCTCATTCTTGACCATTTTGGGGTGTTTTTGGAGCCAGAATTCATCAAAACGCAGCTTGTGCGCGCTCAGGTGAGTAATCTTTCCCCGTAGTTGGATTTTTGATTGGTGTTTTGGTTTGCCCAAATTTTCAAGAAGAAAGTTTAAATGTGACTTCCATTTTTCTTGTAGATCCATGGCTTCGAGCTCAAGGAGACCGTCTAAGAAGGCCAAGGGACGGATGAAGGCCGAGGTGCAAGCTCCGGACTTGATTTTACAGGACCCTCAACGCCATCTTTCGACCGCGGCTCTAGCGAGCTTGGTATGTGAAACTCTCGACCTTTTAGGACTGCTTTCATGTATTATGCTAGTTTTATGAGCCATAGCGTGCACCTAGAGATCGTTAGAAGTTCGATTTGTGCTCGAATGTGGATTTTGTGAATTCGGCTCTCGGGTCGTGAATAGTGATTTTGTGCATCTTTTGTCGTCATTGTTGTGTGCAGGTGCCGGAAGTGGCATTGAAAGGCCATGGTAGCGTTGCCCATGCTTTCTTATGGTATACCCAGCTTTCGCCCATCGTTAAGAGGATGGTTGATGATGCCGGGTTCGGAGGCTTCGTCCGCTTGGTTTCGAAAAGTAGCAATGATTTGGCTCACTTCTATGCACTGGCCGAGAGGTGGTGGGACACTACCAACACTTTCCACCTGCCGTTCGGAGAGATGACTATGACGCCTTTTGATTTCTCCATGATCACGGGCTTGAGGGTTGGCGGGAAGCGCCTGGTTCTGGACTACTTTTATGAGCTCGACCCAGAGGCGGTGGAGATGTTGATTGGGGCTGTTCCCCCTAACCTGGAGAGACATTGGTTCCCCTGCGGCTGGCTTTACCGGGCCTATGGTAGAGGTAATCACAATCTGAACAATTCCTAGCTTTTGAGGGTTTATCTTCTGTATATCCTCAGGTGCTCCATCTTTGCGACAAGGAACGACCGGGTGAGCTTGAGGCTCCTTTCTTGCCTGGCGACCATTGATGAGATCCCCTCCTACAATTGGGGCGGTGCTGCCCTGGCCCATCTCTACAAGCATATGGGGGAGGTCTCTCGGGGCGATGTTAAATCTACTGGGGGATTCTGGCGAGCTTGGGAGGTACGCACTGTTTCCTCTTTTATTTTTCCATCTTTTTGATTTCCATATTTGTTCTGATTTCTCCTTTGTCTGTGCAGCTTTGGAGTTTTGAATACTTGAAGATGTTGGCTCCTTCCCCGGCGGATGAATCAGGCGAGGATGAGGATGAGGATGGCATGGCTCCCGTGCCTTTATTCCCACGAGGTTTGAGATGGCGGAGGGACGTTGTTGGGGTGAAGAGCGGGGCCCACTGGATTATTTTGCTCAGAAACTTCTTAACTGAGCTGACGGCCTCTAGTGTTGATTGGACGCCTTGGGAGGGCGTCGCTTACGCCGCCCCAGAGGAGATACAAGCGGTTAAATCTCTTACCTCTTGCCGCCTTCTGCTGGAGAGTACCGAGTGCAGGCAGTGGTTCCTTGGGGAGTGGGTCTCCCGGCAGGTGGTTGGTGGTTCTCGGTATCGCGTCCCTCATGATCCTCCTGCGATGGATGCTGGTGACCTCTCTGGAGATGCTCTGCTGGCGGCCTTAGCCGGCACTGATGTCTGGGACCATTTTCTTTCTGAGACCGGTTACGAGGCTTACCGTGGCCGTTTCCTGATGCCTAACTTCCCACTCCTAGAGGTGAGTTCTTTTTGTATTTTTTGTTTATATTCATTGTCCATGTTTTTGATTTATCTTTTCCTAACTTATTCTGTGCCTTCAGCTTCGCGAGATGTACAAGAGGCAGGCTCCTCAGGCTCCCGACCCTATCCCCCCTTGGGATTGGAACGTCAATGTTCTAGGCGCTGATGGCACTCCCCAAGTGATGGAGGTGCCACGAGTCACATGTGGGTACCCTACTCAGCCAGCGGGCGTCCTCAATGTTCCTTGGAGTTACGCTGAGGAGGGTCACGCCTTGGCGGCTAGCCTACGGTCCCTGGTCCTTACACGAGACCACCGGGTATGTCTCTAATTTTGCACTTTCTTAAGGTTATAAGGTTCTAACCCTGGATTTTTTCTTTGACAGATGGATGGTATGCGGCAATTTGCCGCCAATCAGATGGCGTCTTTGGTAAGTCTCTGACTCGACTCTGTTTTTGTGCTTTTTTGTTGTTCCCTTACTGATTGCCTTCATTTTACTTGTGCGTGCAGTACCGTGGAGGCGGGGCTGGCTCATCGAGGACAGGTCCAAGATGCAGAGGTGGCAGGAGGAGGCCGTCGCCGACATACACTCCGGGCGGTCCGACGGAGGACGAAGAAGAGGAGGACTGAGGCTTCCCAAGCGGGAATTATTATTTTATTTTCTTTTTCTATTTTCGATTGGGTTGTACTGGGGATATGATTATTTGGACGGTGTAGGACGATGTGTAGCACAATTTGTGACCTTTTGACAGAGTATTATGATGTTTTGCCTCCTAGGCCAGATATCTTCCGGTTTAGAGGCGCAGTTGTGTGCTTGTTGATATATGTGCACTGTGATTGCTGGATGTTACTGCGATGGGCAGTTTTGTGATAGTGAGTGTTTTTGCCTTGCAGGTGGGATAGTCCGTGAAACGGGGAGGTGCTGCCGAAATTTTGAATTTTGCTAGAGCCGCGACAGAAAATATGGCTTTGTATGATCCCGCTCAACTCACAGCTTGGCTGAACATTACGAATGGCGTGGAGCGGATCAACCTCTTTAGCTACGGCTTGACCGAGCTATTTTTTCTTTGCCAAGTGACCTTAAATACTGAGTTCTTGCGAGCTGCCATTGGTTACTGGGACCCGGTGAACCATGTTTTCAACTTCAATGGCCTGGAGATATGCCCCATGTTTGAGGAGTTCTGTGCTATCCTTGGCTTTGATTCTGACTCCGACTTGATCCTCCCTTCTGTTGATACCCTCAGTCCTACGCGAGGCTTGGCTGAATATCTGAATTGCTCTGTCACTATTTCCCGCCGGCTGATTCAAGGTGAGGTTCTCAACATTGCTTCTATTATTGCCCGGTACGCCAGTCCTGGGAATCCCAGCGTGTATGATGCTTCCCGTGGGGCCGCTTTGATACTGTGCATGACTTCACACTTCCTATTCTCGAGTACTTCCGTTGATTTAGTGCATGTGTGCCTCGGGCTGAAACTTAGCAGGAATCCCATGGCCATGGTTCTAGCTGAAACTTTGAATGGTTTGGATAATGCCTTCAACCAAGGGACTCCTCTTCTTTCTGGGGCGCCTTTGGTGTTACAGGCTTGGCTTTACGAGCGCCTTTCAGCTGTGGACAGGCTGTATACCACCAGTTTACTTTCGTCGAGCCGTGCTTCATTCTCACTATACCTTTGCCGATTGCGTGGGCATGATGAACGCCTTATCTGAGGCTGACATTTGCTGGATCGTGAGGCGTTGGGGCCTCTATGCTATCACCACGAGCCTCAGGGGTCACCAGAGAGTGTGGTTGATGGGTCTGAGAGAGACTTCTTTCTATCATCCTCGCCGTTTGGCCAGACAGTATGGACAGGTTCAGGAGGTTCCCCGGGGGTTTACTGAGAGGGTCTTTGCTTCTAGGATCAGAGCTACCACTATTGCTGCTTTTATTGATGGTTGGACTGACCGAGTAAAGGCCTACTTCTAAAGAACTTTGAAGAAATAAAAGACACTAAGACAAAAATAGTCCTGACTGATTCTGCTCATTCCTCCAAGTGTCTTTGAACATGTGGTTGCTTTTTGAAAGACTTTTATTTCTTTGATTATTCCTGCCTATGTAATATTCAAAGTTTGTTTATCGGCGAACCTTGGTTACTTTGGGAATCTCATTTTATGCATTTTAACTTTCTAAAAACATTTTGTAACCGAGATTTCAATTAGTTGTTGCTTTTGGTACTTGCTTGGGCATGCCGGGGTTATCAGAGGCAAACGAGGCGGGTGGCCGAAGTTTGCCCCTAGTTTGGGATATGTATGGTTGTGAGGCAAACGAGGTAGATGACCGACATTTTCCCCTAGTTTAGAAAAGTTTCAGGCAAACGAGGCGAGTGGCCGAAGTTTGCCCCTAGTGTGGAGGGTGGTTTTTGGGTTATGGTAAGGACCGCGACTTTATTTCTCTCACGTGCTCATAATTTTTGCCTAGGCACCAAGGGGGTGACCTAGCGAGCTATTTTCTCTCTTTTGTTATTGCTCACTTTGGATTTAGCTCTAATTTTTGCCTAGGCGTCCTTTCGGATTTTCAACCTAGCGAGCCATCCTTCTTTTTCTTTTTGAAAGTCTGCCTACGTACCCCCGAGCGGGGATCAGGTCCAACGTAGTTCGGGCCAAGGTTTTGAAAGGAAAGGTTATTTTTTGTTGGTGGAGCGACCGAACCGATGTGGTTGCCTACGTATCCCCGAGCGGGAATTAGGTCGAGCGTAGTTCAAGGCAAGGCTTGAAAGGAATGGTTATTTTTTGTTGGTGGAGCGACCGAACCGATGTGGTTGCCTACGTATCCCCGAGCGGGAATCAGGTCGAGCGTAGTTTAAGGCAAGGCTTGAAAGGAATGGTTATTGGATACTCAAGCATAGTACTTTTTGAGACGATCCATGTTGATTGGTTCTTTGAATTCGACACCATCGAGGTCCATGAGATAAGTTGCTCCTCTGGAAAGAACAGTCTTGACGATATAAGGGCCGACCCATTTAGGTTTAAACTTCCCACGGGGATCAAAGATCGGGGCTCGCAACTCCTTAAGGACAAGGTCGCCCTTGACAATCTTCCTTGGACGAACCCTTTTGTTGAAAGCACGGGCTATCCTTTTCTGATAGATTCGGACATGGTCGACCGCCGCTAGACGCTTTTCATCTATGAGGGCCAATTCTTCATACCTTTCTCTCAACCAATCTGATTCCGAAATTTCACACTCTTCCATCACGCGTAGGGATGGTAATTCTATCTCCACCGGAAGTACCGCTTCCATCCCATACACTAGTGATAGGTGACGACTTGTGATAGGTGATTTTGTATTCCTCGAACAGATTCCTGACTTCTGCCTTGAAATGACTTCCGTTGTCCGAAATAATCTCATGGGGAACTCCATAACGGCAGATGAGATTTCTCTTGATGAATTTGGCCACTTCCTTGGCCCCCAACTTGGTGTAGGATGCAGCTTCTACCCATTTTGTGAAGTAGTCTATGGCCACCAGGATGTACCGATTTCCATTTGAGGCCTTTGGAATGATTTCACCAATAATATCGATTCCCCAGGTGGAGAATGGCCAAGGCGAGGTCATGCTGTATAGAAGAGATGGTGGCACATGCATCATGTTTGCATGGATCTGGCACTTGTGACACCTTCTTACGTACTCACAACAATCTTTCTCCAATGTTGTCCAGTAGTACCCTTGCCTTATAACCTTCTTGGCCAACATGTGATCGTTCATGTGAGGGCCACAGACCCCTTCGTGTATTTCCTCCATCATTCTTTTGGAGCTCTTTCCGAACAAGCAGGTCAGGTTGTGACCGTTGTATCCTTTCTTCAGCAGTTTCCCGCCGCAAATGATGAATTGCGCTGCGAATCTTCGAATTGCCCTTTTGTCTTTCTCCGTAGATTCTTGGGGGTATGTCCCTTTTTCTATGAAATCCCAGACATCCTGATACCATGGTGCTTCATTCTCTTCTTCTTCGACTGTGGCGATTATGTTGAACGAAGGCTCGTACCTCTGCTCAATTACCAAGGGCATCATCCTGACTCCCACAGGAATTTTGATCATCGAAGCTAGAGTGGCCAAGGAATCTGCCAGCTGGTTCTCTTCCCTGGGCAGGTAGAGGAATGTGATATTTTCGAACTGCCTCTTGAGTTGGTCGAGACGATCATGATAGGGCTTCAACCTTTCTTCTTTTACTTTCCATTCTCCTCTGGCTTGTGATATGATGAGGTTTGAATCCCCGAAGACATCCAACCTCCGAACTTTCAGCTATAAGGCTGCTTCCATTCCCAGAATGCATGCTTCATACTCAGCAGTGTTGTTGGTGGAGTTATAATTGAGCTTGACTGCTAACGGAGTGTGGTCCCCACTCGGCGATACTAGGATCATCCCTACTCCGTATCCCTTCATGTTGGCTGCTCCATCGAAGTACAACTTCCACTGTTCTTCCTTGATTTCCATGATGCTCTCGTCTGGAAACGGAAAGTCCCCACTTTTTTCGGAGTCAACGGCATGTTCTGCAAGATGCTCAGCTACGGTTCTCCCTTTTACCGACTTGCTCGTAACATACTTGATATCGAATTCGGATAATAGAAGTAACCAACGGGATATACGACCGGTCAGGGCGGGTTTTTCGAGAAGGTATTTTAGAGGATCCATGCGGGATATGAGCACAACCGGAAAGGCCAGGATGTAGTGCCTTAGTCGGCGAGTGCACCAGACCAAGGCCCAACATGTTTTTTCGAGGGTAGAATAGCTGAGCTCATACCCAGTCATCCTCTTGCTGAGGTAATATATGGCTTTTTCGGAGTGGCTTTCTTCTCCTTCTTGGGCTAGCATGCAACCCATGGCATTTTCAGAGACGGATAGGTAAAGGAATAAGGGCTTATGAGGCATTGGTGGTGAAAGGACAGGCGGATTTTGAAGGTAGGCTTTTATTTTGTCGAAAACGGCTTGGCATTGGTCATCCCATTGGAACTTCTCCCCTTTTCTCAACAATCGGAACAGAGGATCGCATGTAGCTGTGAGCTTGGAAATGAAGCGGCTGATGAATTGGATTCTTCCGAGGAACCCCCTTACTTGTTTTTCATTCCGTGGTGGCGTCATTTCAAGGATTGCCTTGATCTTAGAGGGGTCCACCTCTATTCCCCTTTGTGTGATGAGAAAACCCAGGAGTTTACCGGAGGTTACGCCGAAAGTGCATTTCTTTGGATTCAGCCTCATCTTGTATTTGCGCAACCTTTCGAAGAACTTTTCCAGCGCTACCAGGTGCCCTTCTCTATCCTTGGATTTTACAATCATGTCGTCTACGTATACTTCTACCTCTTTGTGAATCATATCATGCAGCAGAGTGGTGGCAGCTCTTTGGTAAGTCGCCCCCGCGTTCTTGAGTCCAAAGGACATTACTCTATAACAGTAGGTTCCCCAATGGGTGGTGAATGTCGTCTTTTCCCGATCTTCTGGCGCCATTAGAATCTGATTGTACCTTGAGAAGCCATCCATGAAAGACAGTAGCTCATGTCCTGCGGTGTTATTTACCAAGACGTCAATGTGGGGAAGCGGGAAGTCATCCTTGGGACTGGCCTTGTTCAGATCACGAAAGTCGACGCACACACGAACTTTTCCATCCTTCTTTGGGACTGGCACGATATTGGCAACCCATTCCGGGTATTCGGTGACAATGATGAACCCTGCCTTGAACTGCTTCTCCACCTCTTCTTTAACCTTGAGTGCCCATTCCGGTCTCATGCGCCTCAGTTTGTGCTTGACAAGCTTAGAATTAGGGAGGAGAGGAATATGATGTTGGACGATGTCGGGATCGACCCCAGGCATGTCTTCGTAAGACCAAGCAAAAACATCTTTGAACTCTTTTAGCAAGAGGGTTAATTTTTCTTTTTCTTCTTTATTAAGGGTTGAGCCAATTTGCACAATCTGTGGATTATCTATTTCACCTAGGTTAACTGATAAAGTATCTTCGATTATTTCATAAGCAGGTGGTTTTTCAATTAGTTGCTTTAGTTCGATTGGGAGATCCTCGGAGGGATCTGTGCATTCACAAGTGTCAGACACAGAGGAGAAAGCAGAATCGTCTTTCATTTCATTCATGACAGGTGAAGTGATTACATTGGATGGTGGTGGGCTTACAGCAGCCGACTCCAGTACAGACTCGATAATCGGTAGTACAGACTTCGGGGGAATAGGGGATTGGGAGACACAGACAGATGACTCTACAGCCTGGTTGCTCAGACCCTCCTCAGTTGGCTTGATCTGATCATCTTGGCTCTTGGCCCTCTTTTCTTCCTCCTGCTCAGCGGATTCCTCCCACATCTTCTTGATTGCTTCAGTGTCCAGGTATTTCAGCCAGTTTTCCTCTGGGGTCTTCTCAACTTCTTCGGGATAGAACGGGTCTTGATACGGGGGCCTCTCGCAGTCAGCGAAGATTTCAAGCCCGGGGTGCCTTCTCCCAGTGGTTCGATGGATCCAGGGTTCAGGGAACCCGAAGTAAGGGAAATCATCCCCTTCTTTGACGAATTGTCCATTCAAAGTCTTGCGGTATTGTGGGAGACCCTTCACCCTTTTCTTCCATGGCCTCTGTAGCTCGGCGTCTTCATCAGTAGGCTTGTACCCCAACCCGAAAGTGCCTTGTTGCCCTTTGATCTGCGGGAATTCCCGAATTCCTTGCTGGCGTCGACCCAACCCCATTCCGGGGAAGTAGTTCATCTTGCGGACAATGTTGACGACTGCGGAGTGGACCTCAGGGAATCGGTCTTCATCCTTGATCATATGAACTTCTTCCATGAAGAATCCTCCGATTTCTCCTTCTTCTAGCTCAGGTATTTGGACTTCAAAAATAGGAGCGTAATTTGGGAAAGCTTCATTACCCCAACTATTACCGAGGATGATCTTTACCTCCTTCTCATGAATGTACTTGATCATTTGATGCACAGTGGACGATATAGGTTTGTTGGCATGAAGCCAGGGCCTTCCAATCAGTAGATTGAACGAGGCAGGTATGTCCATGTCTTGAAAGATCTCAGTGCTCACCAAAGATCCTACCCAGATTTGGAGAGAAACGGTTCCCATCACATTTCTTCTAGTGTTGTCATAGGCTCTCACAGATTGTACAGATGGCGTGATGTCAAGGACATTGACCCCCAAGGCGGTGGCAGTCCTCAAGGCACAGACATTTAAGGCCGAGCCTGTGTCGACTAGACAAAACGGCACCTGTTGTTCCTTACATCCCACGGTAATGTATAATGCCTTGTTATGCGCGGATCCCTCTGGCAGCAGGTCCTCATCGGAGAATGTAATGATGGGGTCGGGGGTAAGCGCACCCAAGAAAGCTACCATGTCCTCCGGCGCGGCGTCGATAGGGACTTTGATCCCAGCCAAGGCATTCAACACGGCTTGCCTGTGCTTATAGGATGTTACCATGATGTCCCACATCGAGAGATGTGCTTGGGTTTTCTTTAGCTGCTTGATCAGCTCATTGTCTTCTTCGATGACCTCATCCATCTTACCCTTCCCCTTGTCTTTAACTGGACCTTTTTCGATGGCTTCGGTGGCAGGCTGTGGAGGCTGATAATGACAGCCTGACCTGGTTAGGTGATCAATCTCGGCAGGAGTAGGCCCTTCTACAGTCCTATCCTTCTCAAACCAATCACAATTCGTTCCCACAAATGGCTTTTCCGGCTCGTTCCAGATGGAAGCATCACTCTCGTTGTTAAGATCATACCATTTGAGGTCTACCGCCCCTAGGTCATGCTCTTCCAGGAAGAACAAGTCTTGCTCGTCGTCAAGCTGTTGCTGCCACTCGTCATTCTCCCCTCCGATCAGATGAATTCACTCAGAATCCGGAATGTCAATGCAAGGCAAGGGTTGTCCTAGGGGGGTGATATAAGTAGCAGGGTTGAAGGGTATGGGGCTAGACTCAATGAGGTTGACATTTTGGTGGTTTGGTAGGGGATTTTGGGTGATATGAGGCTGCTTCGGTGGTGGCTCGATGATATTCTGGTCGATGAGGTCTTGGATGTCGTGGCGGAGGCGTATGCAATCATCAGTGTTATGGCCGGGGGCTTGGTGGTAAGTACATCGCTTGGATATATCGCAGTTAGGCGGGAGCGGGGTATTTCGAGGCTGGAGTAATTGGAGATGGCCTTTTTTGAGGAGGCGATCTAGGGCTGAGGAGAGAGAAATTTCTAGCTTCGCAAAATTGCGAGGGGGCTTTTTCTTGAGAGGGCGGCTGGAGGGGCTTGCCTGGTTGGAGGACTGGTATGGTCTTGGAGGGTATGCCATGGGTTGGCCGCTAAGGGCATTGACATCCGGGGGATTCCGGGAGTAGTTGGGCCTTCTTGGCTGACTCGGAGGGTCTTCCTTTTTGATCTTCCCCTCCCTGATAGCATCTTCGATTCGGGTTCCGACTTCAAACAACTCCTCAAAGGTGGAGATGGACTGGTAGAATAATTTCTCATGATAGAGCGGCTGCAGATTCCGGATGAGCATCCTTACCTGTTTTTTCTCGATTGGCCGGTGGGTCATTTGGGCTACCTTGTTCCTCCATCTGCTCAGAAATGCAGCGAAGGATTCATTGTTGCTTTGCCGGGTTGTTTCCAAATCCCTGATGGTGACATCCAGCTCTTGATTTTAAGAGTAATGATCGACGAAGACTCGAACAATGTCCTCCCAGGCCCGGGTTTTGGAGGCTTCCAGGGTTAGGAACCATGATAGTGCAGAGTTTGCCAGAGTTTGCGGGAATAGCATTGCAATGTGCTCGTGGGTGCAACCCATGGACTGGAAGATACTCATACATAGCTTCATGTGGCTTTTCGGGTTTCCAGTTCCATCAAAGCGATCGATGGCAGGCATTTTGAAATTCTCTGGCAGTTTCAGCTTGACAGGCTCGAAGAGGCCTTCCAGATCTAACATGTAATCATCGATACCCTTGCTTTTCCTGAGTACGCTTTCCAGTTTGTCAACCTTGTCCATCTTTCTTGGAGCTTCTTCTCGTATGCGGACGGTGGGACCCCCTGAAACCAGTCTTCTTCCCCATTATTCTCAGGTGGGGGTAGTTCAAATTCCGGTGGCGGAAACCCGGGCGGAGGTTGCGGCCGCCGCTGCTTCAGTTCTTCCATGAACTTCAGAACCTGGGCCAGGCTGTCGGACTGCTGGCTTATGGTCGCTCCCAATTCAGTAATCTTGTTTTCCAACTCTTCCCTATTCATGTTGAAGCAAGCTGTCGGACTGATTCTGATTAACCGATTATCCGAACTCCTGACCCACGAATAAGACCCTGACTGCTGACCTTGGGAATCTATACTGACCTGACAGATTTTGAAAGGACTAGATTAGATCTTTGACAGTGGTGACTTTAGGCAGACAAAGATAGTGATGTGGACCGACTCGAAACAGTGCGTGCAGATTGATGGGGAATGGTGCATGCAAATGGGACAAACATGCGGATGTAAGCCCTAATCTATATGATGCTCCTATTTCTAACAGATAGTAGCTAAACAAATAAGGTCCTAGCCATACAGAGTGTGCTAACCTTACTTTCTAGTATGATCACCAAGGGATAACATGGATTTCCAAGATACTTCGGCAATTTTGGGCAGAGTTTCTGGGGGAAACTGGTTAATATGGTCATATCTGGGATATCTGGACGGAGTTTCTGGGAGAAACTGGTTAATGTGCTTATATGTGGGATATTTGGACAGAGTTTCTGGGAGAAACTGGTCAATATGGTCATATCTGGGATATCTGGACAGAGTTTCTGGGAGAAACTGGTCAATATGGTCATATCTGGGATATCTGGACAGAGTTTCTGGGAGAAACTGGTGAATGTGGTTATATCTGGGATATTTGGACAAAGTTTCTGGGGAAACTGGTAAGTACGGTTATAGTGATCATACTTTCTAGCAGGTTTTCATACTCCTATGTCTCAAGACCGACAAACAAGGTTTGCGGTGTATATCTTTGCGAGCATGGAGCAGACATCCTTGTCGTGATGCTTAGGCAGGTCAACTCAATGTGATTACATGTGAGTGATTGCCTTGAGAATCATAAGAAAGAGGTTCTGTTCTATGCCACATAAGCGTCTACACCGCGCAGGTAATCCCGTCAGGGCATACAGCAGTTATATCGCATTGTCCTATCTGAAAAGACAAATGAACAGTCCTATGAAAGGTTCTACAGGAATCTATATGCAAAGGCTGGGTTTAGTCAAAGAGGGTCCGTTGACGAGAGTTCCAATATACCGTCAGGGAGACAGTACGGAGGTTTTTACTCTTTTTGATATACCTTGGAAGGTACAGTATCAACGGTGACTTGTGCCCTGGCACAGCAAGACCTGAACAATGTCGGCGCCGCGTTTCAGACACAGTCGGAGGGGGGAAATGCAAGAGTGCAATGCGGTGAACCAAACACGGTAAAAAGATGATTTTAAGGATGCTTCTTATGAGTCAAACCTCTCTATTATTTTGTTTTTAAAATAAAAATCCCCAGCAGAGTCGCCAGATTGTGGATACCGGGATTCCACCACTTTTTGTTTTGTTTTTGAAACTCGTTTGATTTTGAATCAAGGAAAGAGAAAAGGTCTGTTGAAAACAGATACAGAGTCGCCACTTGGTCTTTAAGGAACCAAGAAACCTAATTTTGACTCACCCAAACGGATAAAGGGCACCGGTCCTTCATAACCAAAGAACTTGGCTCGGGGTTTTGGTACGAGAGAGGAAGGAGCCTTTGTCGCGACTAAAACACCCTCAACTCGCCCCGTCTTTCGACGGGCCTTAATTAGCATCCAAATAATCATCTTATACTATGTATGGTTCGACAAATAATACTACGATAGTATGTTACATCACATAAGAAACTTGAAATGGAAGATCTAAAGATAAGATATCATTCATAAGATCTAAGCCAAATATCACACAATGCGAAGTGAAAGATCACACAAACAAACCTAGGAAAAATCGTCTAATCATATATCAATTAATCAAGTTTTCCTAATCTAAAGGGGACATGAATTGTTCTTGAAACAAATAAACAAAGAAATCAAAATATGCTTAGCAAACTAGTATGATGCATGTTATTCTTTGATGAAAGAAGACCTCTCAATCCCCGGGACGGATGAGAAAGGATGATTAGATCAAGGGGAAGCATGAACGGGTGATCGAGTTCATTCCTTATAATCTCCTTAGATTAAGAGTTACAAAAAACCCCAAATCTTGCATAAATGTAATGTACGTATCTAAAGTGTACAAAGGTTGTAGCGTGTTTTGTGTACATGGATTTCTAGAATGACTTAGAAGTCTAAAATGTGTATGGATGGTGGAATGAAATCAACATGGGATGTGTACAAATGTAGTATGAACTACTTCCTAAGATATGAACTAATTTGGAGTTCATGTAAGCATCAAATCAAAGAATGAAAGTTAAAAGGTGTTTGCTGTGAATAGTGGACAGAACAGTAACATGATCTTGTAGAAAATGCAAAGAGGGGTTAGGAATGTTTTCAATGAATGATTTTTTATGGAGATGTTCCTTATTGTGTCTAGAACACAACCCAAAAGGCCAATATTGAATAGATATCACAGATTGATAGAAATTATATAAACAATAGAGGTCACTCAGAAACAGAGTTCGTACTGTCGACTGAAATGTTAGAAAATCTTAGAAAATGAAAAAGAATGATCTAGAGGCCCATTTTATACAGAGAGTTTCCTAAGACATTGAATTTTAAGGGGAAAATAAGTTATGGCCACCCCTTTTGGAAAAGTTTTCTGGAAAAGAGGTCGTAAGTTGACCTAGCTGCTGTGACAGTAAAAACAGAATGTTTGGAAGGAATGTTGGGACCCAAATGGACCATTTCCAAGTACTTCCAAGTCAAACCAAATATCATGGGTGTTCTCCAATGAGTTAGGAAGACTTTACAAGTGGCCTTGTATCCATATGTTGAGTATTGAGTTCTATAGAAATCTTTGAACTCAACTCACTCATTGTTTTGACTCATTGTTTTGAAGATTTTGGAGAAAACAAAGTTTTGTTTCTTGAAACCAAATGAGAGGGATTGAGAGGGGTTTTGAAATAGATGTTTTGAAAACATGTTTTCAACACTCAATAAGGATCATAGCCACTTAGAATACCTACATCAAACTCATCATTTAAGAACCTCCAAGATTGTTGGAGAGATTTATTTTGTTTTTGGACATAACTTCCATACATTCCAAGAATACCTTGGAAGTATTGAGGTTATGATCATCATCTATCAAACATGTTTTTGAGGTCAAGAGCTACTATCGATAAGGATTCACTCACCCCAAACTTCATGTCATCACTTAGATGATGATGAACTAGTAAGTAAATAAAGAAAATAAAAAGAAATGGGATAGGAAGAGATGAACAATAAATAAACAAGCAAGTAGATGATAATCAATAGATGATATTCATGAAGCATGAGACTTGTAGATTGGTGTATCACTCATATGTAATGACACTAGACATGGAAGAAGCTTCCACTCTCTTGAATGCTCACTAAAATGGTGGTTGGGAGTATTGAATGTTGAAGTAAATGGAAGTAATGGATTAAAAACAAAGTTAGAACTCACTTTTGTCTTTGAAAATCAAAGAAGAAAGCTTCTTTTCTCTCTACTCTAGCCTTATCTCTACAACTTTCTCTCCCAAAGTTTTCCAAAACTCACATTTGACTCCCCTAAAATGAGGAGTAATGGGGTGTTTATATAGGCCAACTTGGGGTGTTTTTGGGATTTAGAAAGTACTCCCATTGGCTCCAAACATCTGAAATCATAAAACCACGTCGTTTTGGCTTTTAATTAATCAAAATGGGACCACAAAAGTTATTACAAAAATACACTACTCTGAGGGGGAGTGCCGCGGCGGCACAGGGCCAGTACCGCGGCGGCAGTGGGCCAGTGCCGCGGCGGCAGTGCTCCTCCCTTCGTCTGGATAATGCTGTTTAGGCCCCCCGAAGTTTCAGTATTCGCGAAAAGGCCCTATTTTGTCCGAAATTCACAGAAAATGCATACGAACTCCAAATCGAGGTTGTGATATACCGTTGGAAAGGTAATGGAGTCTACTTTACATAAACAAAAGTTCGGGGATAGGTCACTGTGGATACCGGGCTTCGGACCACTTCTCTTGTTTGAGATTGTTTTGAAAAGGAAAAGAAAAGGTCTGTTGAAAACAGATACAGAGTCGCCACTTGGTCTTTAAGGAACCAAGAAACCTAATTTTGACTCACCCAAGCGGATAAGGGCACCGGCCCTTCATAACCAAAGAACTTGGTTCGGGGTTTTGGTACGAGAGAGGAAGGAGCCTTTGTCGCGACTAAAACACCCTCTACTCGCCCCGTCTTTCGACGGGCCTCAATTAGCATCCAAATACTCATCTTATACTAAGTTTGGTTCGGCAATTAATACTATGATAGTATATTACATCACATAAGAATCTTGAAATTGAAAATCAAAAGATAAGATATCATTCATAAAATCTAAGTCAAATATCATACAATGCAAAGTGAAAATCACACAAATAAACCTAGGAAAAATCGTCTAATCATATATCAATTAATCAAGTTTTCCTAATCTAAAGGGGACATAAATTGTTCTTGAAGCAAATAATTAAAGAAATCAAAATATGCTTAGCAAACTAGAATGATGCATGTTATTTTTTGAGAAAAGAAGATCTCTCAATCCCCGGGACGGATGAGAAAGGATGATTAGATCGAGGGGAAGCATGAACGTGTGATCAAGTTCATTCCTTATAATCTTCTTGGATTAAGAGTTACAAAAACCCCAAATCTTGCATGAATGTATTGTATGAACCTAAAAATGTGCAAAGGTTGTAGTGTGTTTTGTGTTCATGGATTTCTAAAATGACTTAGAAGTCTAAAATGTGCATGAATGAATGGATTAAATCAACATGGGATATATACAAATGTAGTATGAACTACTTCCTAAGATGTGAGCTAATTTGGAATGCATATGAGTATCAAATCAAAGAATAAAAGTTGAAATGTGCTTGCTGTGAATAGTGGACAGACTGCATATGGCACTTTACAACATTATAATGGGAGGTCAAACGTGCCTAGAAAAATGTGAGAAAAAAACTGAGATCATTTTTATTGTGTCTAGAAAATAACCCAAAAAGCCAAACATCAATAGCTATCACAGATTAAAAGAAAAAAATCAGAATGTACACATGACTCAGAAACAAAAGCTGCACTGTTGACTGATTTTGTATGATTTTTCATGAATCAAAGAAAAGGTTTATGATGACCCATTATATACCAAAAGTTTCCTAAGACACCCAAGTTTTATAAAAAAAATATAAAAGGTATATGTACAGTGATGAAAATGCCCAGAATAAGTGCAAGAAGTTGGGTGAACATTCTGTGAGAACAGAGGCAGATTATGAATGTGAACTTCTCACATCCAAAACAAATACTCTCATATTTCTATAATTGATGGGAAAATTTAGGGACAAACTATGATGTATTAGGAAGGTTTTCCAAGTGGTTTCATCATCATAACTTGAGTATTTAATTCAAAACAAATCTCTGAATCTGAACAGCTCACTGTTTTGGGTCATTGTTTTAGAGATATTGAAGAAAACAAAGTTTTATTTCTTGAAATCAAATGAGAGGGATTGAGAGGGGGTTTTGAAATAGATGTTTTGAAAACATATTTCCAACACCCAATAAGGATTATGACCACTTAGAATACTAACACCAAACTCATCATTAAGAATCTCCAAGATTGTTGGAGAGATTTATTCTATTTTTTTAACATAACTTCAATACATTCCAAGGATACCTTGGAAGTATTGAGGTTATGATCATCGTCTATCAAACATGTTTTTGAGGTCAAGAGCTACTATCCATGAGGATTCACTCACCCCAAACTTCATGTCATCACTTAGATGATGATGAACTAATAAGTAAATAAAAGAAAACAAAAAGAAATGGGGTAAGAAGAGATAAACAATAAATAAACAAGCAAATAGATGATGATCAATAGATGATATTCATGAAGCATGAGACTTGTAGATTGGTGTATCACTCATATGTAATGACACTAGACATGGAAGAAGCTTCCACACTCTTGAATGCTCACTAAAATGGTGGTTGGGAGTATTGAATGTTGAAGTAAATGGAAGTAATGAAGTAAAAACAAAGTTAGAACTCACTTTTGTTTTGAAAAAATCAAAGAAGAAAGCTTCTTTTCTCTCCACTCTAACCTTATCTCTACACTTTCTCTCCCAAACATTCTCTAAACTTGCATTTGACTCCCCTAAAATGAGGAGTAATGGGGTGTTTATATAGGCCAACTTGGGGTGTTTTTGGGATTTAGAAAGTACTCCCATTGGTCCCAAACATCTGAAATCATGAAACCACGTCGTTTTGGATTTTAATTAATCAAAATGGGACCACCAAAATATTTACAAAAACTTACTGTTCTGGAGGTGAGTGCCGCGGCGGCACTGGCCCACTGCCGCGGCGGCAGTGGGCCAGTGCCGCGGCGGCACTGCTCCTCCCTTCGTCTGGATAATGCTGTTTAGGCCCCCCGAAGTTCCGGTATTCGCGAAAAGGCCCTATTTCGTCCAAAATTCACAGAAAATGCGTACGAACTCCAAATTGAGGTTGTGATATACCGTTGGAAAGGTAATGGAGTCTACTTTACATAAAAAATAGTTCGGGGATAGGTCACTTTGAAAAGTTTTGCGGTATTCGCGATAAAAGCCGATTTGATCGCCTTTTTCGCCTTTGGAAATTCATAATAAATTCGTTTTAAATCCAGAAATTATGTGCGATATACCGTTGGAAAGCTATTGACCTCTAGTATCCATGAAAAATATTTGAAAATTGTTTCGGTTCCCCGATTCCAAAGTCAAATCTTGGTCAAACCGGTCAAACCTGGGATTCCCGGGAAGTTCTGGGAACCTCTGGGAGCTCCCAAGAGCTGATGTTTTCGCTCGATTTTCTTTTGGAACTTGTTTTAATACTTTTCTCATGATTTAGAATGGTTCTGGTGAATTCAGACAATTTCGGTCAAACTTGGTCAAACTTGGTCAAACTCTGGTCAAACCTGGTCAAACCTTGGTCAAACCGGTCAACGGGGACTTTCGGGGAACTTCCGGGACTTCCGGGGGTCTCTGGGAGCTGACGATTTCTTCCGATTTTATTTAAAAACTCATTTTATCACTTTTCTTACGACGTAGTATGTTTTCAGAACTTTGGGACCAAATCTGGGAATTTTCGGACTTTCAAGGGCATTTTGGTCATTCTGAGCATTCTGAGAGATAGAGCTGACTTCCGAGAGTCCTTTTGAGTCTTTTACGATCATTGTGATCCAACAAGCTATGGGTCTCCTAAATCTGATAGCCGACAAAATGGGGTGTCTACAGTTTGCCCCTCTTTGGCAGGAACTTGCGAGGCAACGCATGTCGCAAGCGAGTGCCAAAGTTTTGAAGAGACAGGACTTTTTGGAGGCTATAGATTTAGGACAAGCAGAGTTGCAAAAGATGGAAGGATGATGCTGGTCGTGCTTCGCGTGAGCTTCCTACGTATCCCAAGGGGAATCAGACCAGGACGTAGTTCAGGACACAAAAGGGATAAATCACATATGCACATACACAACAATCAGGCGGATGCTATGCTATATGAGGATGATATGCAATGTGTGGATGCGATATGATCTCATACATGAGTCCTATCATGCCTAGTTTTCCGATCCTAGAATGACCAGGTGCCAAGGGGTGTGCCACTCCGAGTGGGCTAGTGTTGTGCTAGTGTTTGTGATTGTGACGTGGTGGGTGACTCAGATAAGGGCATTGAAGTCTAGAAGACTCCGGGTTTTAGGGGCAAACTTCTGGAAGTACGCTTTGTGAGCGAATGTAATTGGGTGTGGGGTCTCAGAGGACTATGATCGAAGACGTCTTTTGGCAAATAACCGACGGACACAGGGGCTCCGGAAATTAAGAGACTGACATAGAAGTCACGGGACGAATGTGAAATCCTGGGACGTCCTGTGATGAACATGGAGGCACCGACGGTGTGATGAGAGCGATGGACCGACGATGTTTGCATTGAGATGACGAGTCGACAATGGACTACTGACGATGTAATAAACCCGCTGAGGATTAATTTGAATCTGCTGGGGATGAAGCGATACTTTCTAGGATCTCTCTTCAACTGCTCCTTTTGATCGAATCTTTCGGGCTTGCCGGGGTCTCTGGGAGCCGGTATCTGTCTGCTTTTGTCCTCGGAGGATGACGCAGGGTTCACGGGGAATCTCTTTTGGTGCTCAATCCAAGAGGGCCGGTCAGGGCCTCTGGGAGCTGGTATCTGTCTGCTTTTGTCCTCGGAGGATGATGCAGGGTTCACGGGGAATCTCTTTTGGTGCTCAATCCAAGAGAGCCTGTCAGGGCCTCTGGGAGCTGGTATCTGTCTGCTTTTGTCCTCGGAGGATGATGCAGGGTTCACGGGGAATCTCTTTTGGTGCTCAATCCAAGAGAGCCTGTCAGGGCCTCTGGGAGCTGGTATCTGTCTGCTTTTGTCCTCGGAGGATGATGCAGGGTTCACGGGGAATCTCTTTTCTTTCTTCGGTGCAATAACTGAAAACCAGGATCAGTTACCAGAATTATCGGAATTCGCGACGATTGTCCCGAAACGACCGATTCGGGTCTTCGGGAGCCGATTTTTCCCAGTTTTTGCCTGCTGGAGGTATTTCTGACAACTTTTAGTCTGCTTGGGGGAAAACCTCATAGATCTTGATTGGAATGGGCCATCGGGGCTGATCGGGGCCAAAAACGGGCTGAAAAAGGCCAAAACGGGCCAAAACTGGGCTAAACGGAGCAAAACGGAGCGACGCGGGGCCCACGGGGAGCAGTGCCGCAGCGGCAGTTGGCCAGTGCCGCGGCGGCACTGGGTGGCCGGACTTCATCTTCTTATATGTCGGGTTTTTGAGCTTTCCAAGCTCATTCTTGGCCATTTTGAGGTGTTTTTGAAGCCAAAATTCACCAAAACGCAGCTTGTGCGTGATCGGGTGAGTAATCTTTCCCCGTAGTTGGATTTTTGATTGGTGTTTTGGTTTGCCCAAATTTTCAAGAAGAAAGTTAAAATGTGACTTCCATTTTTCTTGTAGATCCATGGCTTCGAGCTCAAGGAGACCGTCTAAGAAGGCCAAAGGACGAATGAAGGCCGAGATGCACACCCCGGACGTGATTTTGCGAGACCCCCAACACCACCTTTCGGCCGCGGCTCTAGCGAGCTTGGTATGTGAAACTTTCGACATTTTAGGACCACTTTTATGTACTATGCTAGTTTTGTGAGCCGTAGTGTGCACTTAGAGACCGTTAGAAGCTTGACTTATGCTCAAATGTTGATTTCGTGAATTTTTGCTCTCGGGTTGTGAATAGTGATTTTGTGCACCTTTTGTCGCCTTTGTTGTGTGCAGGTGCCGGAAGTGGCCTTGAAAGGCCATGGTAGCCTTGCCCATGCTTTCTTATGGTATACCCAGCTTTCGCCCACCGTTAAGAGGATGGTTGATGATGCCGGGTTCGGAGGCTTCGTCCGCTTGGTTTCGAAAAGTAGCAACGATCTGGCTCACTTCTATGCACTGGCCGAGAGGTGGTGGGACACTACCAATACCTTCCACCTGCCGTTCGGAGAGATGACTATGACGCCTTTCGACTTCTCCATGATCACGGACTTGAGGGTTGGCGGGAAGCGCCTGGTTCTGGACTATTTTTATGAGATTGACCCGGAGGCGGTGGAGATGCTGATTGGGGCTGTTCCCCCTAACCTGGAGAGGCATTGGTTTCCTTGCGGCTGGCTTTACCGGGCCTATGGCAGAGGTAATCACAATCTGAACAATTCCCAACTTTTGAGGGTTTATCTTCTGTATGTCCTCGGGTGCTCAATCTTTGCGACAAGGAACGACCGGGTGAGCTTGAGGCTCCTTTCCTGCCTGGCGACTATTGGTGAGATCCCCTCCTACAACTGGGGCGGTGCTGCCCTGGCTCATCTCTATAAGCATATGGGGGAGGTCTCTCGGGGTGATGTTAAATCTACTGGGGGATTCTGGCGAGCTTGGGAGGTACGCACTGCTTATTCTTTTATTTTCCATCCCTTTGATTTTCATATCTGTTCTGATTTCTCCTTTGTCTGCGCAGCTTTGGAGTTTTGAATACTTGAAGATGTTGGCTCCCTCCCCGGCGGACGAGTCAGGCGAGGATGAGGATGGTATGGCTCCTGTGCCTCTATTCCCACGAGGCTTGAGATGGCGGAGGGACGTTGTTGGGGTGAAGAGCGGGGCCCATCGGATTGTTTTGCTTCGGAACTTCTTAACTGGGTTGACAGCCTCTAGTGTTGATTGGACGCCTTGGGAGGGCGTCGCTTATGCCGCTACTGAGGAGATACAAGCGGTTAAATCTCTTACCTCTTGCCGCCTTCTGCTGGAGAGTACTGAGTGCAGGCAGTGGTTTCTTGGTGAGCGGGTGTCTCGGCAGGTGGTTGGTGGTTCCCAGTATCGCGTCCCTCATGATCCTCCTGTGATGGATGCTAGTGACCTTTCTGGAGATGCTCTGCTGGCGGCTTTAGCTGGCACCAATGTTTGGGACCATTTTCTGTCTGAGACCAGTTATGAGGCTTATCGTGGCCGTTTCCTGATGCCTAACTTCCCACTCCTGGAGGTGAGTTCTTTTTGTATTTTTTGTTTATATTCATTGTCCATGTTTTTGATTTATCTTTTCCTAACTTATTCTGTGCCTTTAGCTTCGTGAGATGTACAGGAGACAGGCTCCTCAGGCTCCCGACCCTATTCCTCCTTGGGATTGGACTGTCAATGTTCTAGGCGCTGATGGCACTCCCCAAATGATGGAGGTGCCGCGAGTCACATGTGGGTACCCTACTCAGCCAGCGGGCGTCCTCAACGTTCCTTGGAGTTATGCCGAGGAGGGTCACGCCTTGGCGGCTAGCCTACGGTCCCTGGTCCTTACACGAGACCACCGGGTATGTCTCTAATTTTGCACTTTCTTAAAGTTACAAGGTTCTAACCCTGGATTTTTATTTTGACAGATGGATGGTATGCGGCAATTTGCCGCCAATCAGATGGCGTCCTTGGTAAGTCTCTGACTCGACTCTATTTTTGTACTTTTTGTTGTTCCCTTACTGATTGCCCTCATTTTTATTTGTGTGTGCAGTATCGTGGAGGCGGGGCTGGCTCATCGAGGACTGGTCCAAGATGTAGAGGCGGTAGGAGGAGGCCGTCGCCGACGTACACTCCGGGTGGTCCGACGGAGGACGAAGAAGAGGAGGACTGAGGCTTCCCAAGCGGGAATTATTATTTTATTTTCTTTTCCTGTTTTCGATTGGGTTGTACTGAGGATATGATTATTAGGACAATGTAGGACGATGTGTAGCACAATTTGTGACCTTTTGACAGAGTATTATGATGTTTTGCCTCCTAGGCCGGATATCTTCCGGTTTAGAGGCGCAGTTGTGTGCTTGTTGATATATGTGCATTGTGATTGCTGGATGTTACTGCGATGGGCAGTTTTGTGATAGTGAGTGCTTTTGCCTTGCAGGTGGGATAGTCCGTGAAACGGGGAGGTGTTGCCGAAATTTTGAATTTTGCTAGAGCCGTGATAGAAAATATGGCTTTGTATGATCCTGCTCATCTCACAGCTTGGCTGAACATTACGGATGGCGTGGAGCGGATCAACCTCTTCAGCTATGGCTTGACCGAGCTGTTTTCTTTTCGCCAGATGACCCTGAATACGGAGTTCTTGCGTGCTGCCATTGCTTACTGGGACCCAGTGAACCATGTCTTCAACTTCAACGGCCTGGAAATATGCCCCATGCTTGAGGAGTTCTGCGCTATTCTCGGCTATGATTCTGACTCGGACTTGATTCTCCCTTCTGTTGATACCCTCAGCCCTACGCGAGCCTTGGCTGAATACCTGAATTGCTCTGTCACTATTTCCCGCCGGCTGATTCAAGGTGAGGTTCTCAACATTGCTTCTATTATTGCCCGGTATGCCAGTCCTGGGAATCCCAGCATGTATGATGCTTCCCGTGGGGCCGCTTTGATATTGTGCATGACTTCGCACTTCCTGTTCTCGAGCACTTCCGTTGACTCGGTGCATGTGTGCCTCGGGCTGAAACTTAGCAGGAATCCCATGGCCATGGTTCTAGCTGAAACTCTGAACGGTTTGGATAATGCCTTCAACCATGGGACTCCTCTTCTTTCTGGGGCGCCTTTGGTGTTACAGGCTTGGCTTTACGAGCGCCTTCAGCTGTGGACGGGCCGTATACCACCGATTTACTTTCGTCGAGCCGTGCTTCATTCTCACTATACCTTTGCCGATTGGGTGGGCATGATGAGCACCTTATCTGAGGCTGACATCTGCTGGATCGTGAGGCGTTGGGGCCTCTATGCTATCACCACGAGCCTCAGGGGTCACCAGAGAGTGTGGTTGATGGGTCTGAGAGAGACTTCTTTCTATCATCCTCGCCGCTTGGCCCGACAGTATGGACAGGTTCAGGAGGTTCCCCGGGGGTTTACTGAGAGGGTCTTTGCTTCCAGGATCAGAGCTACCACTATTGCTGCTTTTATTGATGGTTGGACTGACCGAGTAAAGGCCTACTTCTAAAGACCTTCGAAGAAATAAAAGATACTAAGATGAAACTAGTCCTGACTGATTTTGCTCATTCCTCCAAGTGTCTTTGAACATGTGGTTGCTTTTTGAAAGACTTTTATTTCTTTGATTATTCCTGCTTATGTAATATTCAAAGTTTGTTTATCGGTGAACCTTGGTTATTTTGGGAATCTCATTTTATGCATTTTAGCTTTCTGAAAACATGTTGTAACTTGAGATTTCAATTAGTTGTTGCTTTTGGTACTTGCTTGAGCATGCTGGGGTTGTTAGAGGCAAACGAGGCGGGTAGCCGAAGTTTGCCCCTAGTTGGGATATATATGGTTGTGAGGCAAACGAGGTAGATGACCAACGTTTGCCCCTAGTTTAGAAGAGGTTCAGGCAAACGAGGCGAGTGGCCGAAGTTTGCCCCTAGTGCGGAGGGTGGTTTTTGGGTTATGGTAAGGACCGCGACTTTATTTTCTCACGTGCTCATAATTTTTGCCTAGGCACCAAGGAGGTGACCTAGCGAGCTATTTTCTCTCTTTTGTTATTGCTCACTTTGGATTTAGCTCTAATTTTTGCCTAGGCGTCCTTTCGGATTTTCGACCTAGCGAGCCACCCTTCTTTTTCTTTTTGAAAGTCTGCCTACGTACCCCCGAGCGGGGATCAGGTCAAACGTAGTTCGGGCCAAGGTTTTGAAAGGAAAGGTTATTTTTGTTGGTGGAGCGACCGAACCGATGTGGTTGCCTACGTATCCCCGAGTGGGAATCAGGTCGAGCGTAGTTCAAGGAAGGCTTGAAAGGAACGGTTATTGGATAGTCAAGCATAGTACTTTTTGAGGCGATCCATGTTGATCGGTTCTTTGAATTCGACACCATCGAGGTCCATGAGATAAGTTGCTCCTCCGGAAAGAACAGTCTTGACGATATAAGGGCCGACCCATTTTGGCTTAAACTTCCCACGGGGATCAAAGATCGGAGCTCGCAACTCCTTAAGGACAAGGTCGCCCTTGACAATCTTCCTTGGGCGAACCCTTTTGTTGAAGGCACGGGCTATCCTCTTCTGATAGATTCGGACATCACTACACCAAAACAACAGATTTGTCACTCTTAGTTTTGCTAACTTTGTCACTGTCTTTGGCAGTGACAAAATTGTCACTGTTTAAAGCAGTGACGAATGGGTGACAAATGAAATTGGTGACAAAAGTAACGTTTTGTCACTGCTTACAGCAGTGACAAAGGTTATTATAAAATTTTCACTGTTGGAGACAGTGAAAAACATTTCCTAAATAACACTCCCAAAAACCACCCCCCTTTCCCCCCTCAAATATTTGGTTCCCCCTAAATATGTTTCCCCCGACCAAAACATGAGACAGATGAGAGAACCCTAAATGTTCTCTCCCCCCCCCCCCAAGCATCCTGCCTCCTCCTACACTCAACCTCCTCCTCCTCCACCTCTCTTCCTCCTCCTCCTCCTCCTCCTCCTCCTCCTGTACCTCGGTTCCTCTCTTCCACCTCCTCCTCCACCACGAACCCACCACAGCACCTCACTTTGGCAAGCAACTCGAAACTTTTGGACAGATTTACGGATCGCTTCTCTCTCTTACGAAGCTCTCTGGTCTGGAGGCTTGCATGTTGTTCTTGACTGAAGGAATATTGACCGACAAATTCAGTCAGATCTGCGATTTCAGGTAGTTTTTTGATCTTTTGTTTTAGGTCATCTTCCCCCTCTTTTCTTCCCCACTACTTACAAATACTACTCTATCAGCTTTTGTACATGCTTTCAAGTTTTGAATTTCGAAATTAGGTTTTCTGAATTTGGTGGTTCTTCAAGTTTGGGGATTTTCTCAAAAAAGGCTCCTTAAGGTTAATTGTATATTTTGTGGTTATAATATCATTTTAGATATACTATGTGGATGGTGTTAACCACTATTTAATGGGTTTTCTTTTTGTTGGACAGAATGTAATAAAAATGTGTTCAAAGAGCACTGTTTTTGTTCACATCAAGGAAAAAAATTACTATTTGTGTACATTTCAGAGTAGGGCAGAAAAAAATGGCGCCTCTGTAGTTGTCTACTTAATTCAATTTATTTGAATTTTTGATACATGATAGTTTTTGCAACAATGTTTCTAAATTCAGATTTTCTTTAGCCCATTAAACAAAATCGGTTGGAGAGTTTCTTCAGATGTGGAAGCGATTTTGAAAATTATGGGTCTTTCGTTGTTTGTTCTAAATGCCTAAGATATTGACTTAATTGGTGAAATAAGAATCAAATGAATTCGTCAATAGCCAACTAAAACATCATACAAAATGAGATACTGCTACTGTTCTTAGTCTCAGGCTGTTCTCTGTGTATCTCCAATTCTTTTACCCATACCATACCGCTCCATGGCTCCATGGCTACGCTTCGCTCCGCCATGGGCCACAGGGCCCTCCCCTTGACTCTTGGACCTAGTGTAACGGACCCATTACAATATAAGCCACACCTAAAAAATGACATAAACATTATTCATATACTCAGCTTTTCATTTGGGTTTAAATAAGAATTAGACAGTTCCTATTTTACTTACTCGGCTTTTTCCCTATTCTTATTTCAAGTTTGAACGATTGATCTTCTCCACTCGGGCGTATCTCTATCACTTGTGTCGTATTTATCACGCAAATGAATACAGGTATTTCTGTTCTTCTTTTGTTTCAGTTACAAATTTTCATAACCATAGCTACCATACAAGGGAATTCATAAAACCATTTATATAGAATAAATAGAGTAATATAAAATTGATAATCTTATTTTTAACAGCAATAGATTTTAGAAGATGATTCTTCTAATTTGTTCATGAGCTCGTACTCCTTTATCTAATTGTTTAATCTTCGCACTTGCTTTTTATTAATATCTCCCAAGTATGCTGGCAAGCTTGTGCGACATTCAAGAGAGTTTAATGCCTCTCTTTTCTTAGGGTTTTTTTTTTCAATTAACCAACTGAATGTGTTTTTCCCTGGATTTTGCTCGTCTTTTCCAATTATTGATAAGTTACTGCTCACATTGTCCCAACTATTGTGATGTTCAATAAAGAGTTCCAATAAAATTCTTGTGTGTGTGTGTTGAGAACTATGCTTATTAAACTTTTGGTCAAAATGATACTACATTGAATGCTAGCAATTTCTTGTTTGTTTGTAGGCACAAGGCACTAAAATAAATACACACATTTGAATTTCTATGTACTTTTGCATATATGATTACCCACATCGGCTAAATTTCTATAATTTGAATTTTCTATGGTCAATTATAAATGTATAAAATCAAAATGCTTAGATAGAGGTGTATCAAGCTGGGATACAAAGTTTAAGAGCATTGACTATGATATTAAAGCTTAATTTTGCTGCTTGTTTGGATATTGGGTTATCTACTAAAGTGAACTACTTTCTTGATTTAGTATGTTTTCCCTTCACTTTGTCTTCTAAATATGTAGGCAGTTGGGCAAGTGGATGAACTTTTACCATATGATATGACTGCTTCACCACTTAAAAAAAATCATTCTACTCCCAATTTAGTATGATATTGATACGAGTCTTCAGTAATAAAGAGGAGATGTCCTAAACTATATATTCCAGATTCTTAATTATTTCGAATTCTGTGATTTTTATTTTATTTCTTGGGCTGAGATAATGTAGTATTGCCTTCTGTGGACTCAACTGTGTTTGATTCAACTCCTACAATTTCTAATTTCCATGACTTTTTCTTATCTCTGTGATAGTGCATAATTTTGATGCGCTCCTTAGTTGATTTTTCCTTCATTTGGAGTGTGATTGATATATTCATTTACTTTTATTTGGCTTCTGGATATTATTGAGCTTCTGTGTAGAGGGGTTAAATGAATGAACACCATATTGTGTTCTCTTAAATTCAGAAATGCGCACTATTTTTTAATCTATTCCCAAAGTTGATAGCTCATCACTCTTGTCTTTGTTTGTGAATCCTATCTCTAAAGATGAGTAGTTTGTCTACCAACTTTTTTTTTCTATATTCCAAAAGTTGTATTCATATGATCAGCCTTGTGTGGAGTAACTCTCAATTTGTCCTTATGTCACACCATGTCAATTTCAAGGTTGCATCTATAATCGCCTTTCTGTGCATGTGGGACTTCGAAACAAAAAAAATTCGATCCTAAACAATGCTAGGGTCGGATTACTTTTCTCAACATTTGTGCTATTAACTTTGCAAAATCTCTCAAAATATGTACCTGACTTTATAATATCCCAAGAACTGATACTTTATCAAATCCATACAATACATGATAGTGGGACTGGGTCTAAATCTGATCATGTTTTAAGCATTAATGGATCTCTTGGAATTTCTCTATGTGGTCTATTGTTGAGTTGACCTTCCAAAAATTAAAACCGACCTTTGATCCCCATTTCCTCGTGTGAACATAGTTGTAGCAAATCGTATCTCCATGTAAAACATCAAAATGATTCTCAACCCCAGAAAGTTGGTCTGTGGCTTTCAACATCATGGAGCCCCATTTTTTTTTTATATTTATTTTAGATCATCAGCAATAGCGACAGACGATAAGATTGACAGATAGGCGAATCCACTAGACAATATTCACATGGTGATTGGCTAGCAACCGCCCATATTTGATGCCCCTAGTTGGTAAAATAACCGGGGGGTTCATGAATCTGCCCACTTTATGAAAGTGATATTTGGGTCCCAACAATATACTTGGACCTACAAATCTTAAGTATTCTGAGTAGTTTGTTTTGTTGAATAGATCATTATGTATGTTAAATGAGAATATGCGTACCGTGCCTGCGTTTCTATCTCGGTTAGGGCTCGCTTGGTATAGATTTAGTTTTTAGTATCTCGAAAAGGAAAACTAAGAATGTGTTTGGAAAAAGAATAAAATAGCTAGCTATTATGGATAGCACTGTGAAGTGTTTTAAGTATGAAAAGTGGGTAGCTAAAATATAGGAATGGATTCTGTTAGATATACATTGTTAACCCATTCTCGTAACATCATAACCTTAACTTGTAGCTAAGGTGTATATATATACTAGTGTTAGAGATGCTATAGAGACTGTCATCTGCCAGAATCTCTATTGTAAAAAAGACAAAAAACATGCTCAGTATCGATATGCAATGCTATGAAAAATGTGGTTGGAGATACTCTAAGAACAAATGAAAAATGTAGGTCTTTGAATGTTAAGTTTGTCACCGCCTTTGATATAAGAATGTTCTTCTTAGCATGCTCCTAAAGTGTAGAACATAGGAGTTGAACCATTTTGCTAATGCACGAGCTTTGATTTTTTTGGTTAATACAGATTCTCTTCCGAACCTTGAAGAAGTTGTCTACTAAACGTCTTACTTCTGATCAAAGGAACTTTGCTGAGGTATAGTCAATTGTACCTCTTTAGTTTTGTTTCATCTTTTAGTTGGATGAGTTGGGTCTTCACATGGATTTTTAGCCTCTTGTTCTTCACATTCACACACAAGCAAGGCCCAACTCTCTTGATTTTGTCGTTGATGAAAATTGGAGTAGAGATGCTATTTGGGTCTTCACATGGATTTTTAGTCTCTTGTTGTTCACACTCACACACAAGCAAGGCCCAATTCTCTTGATTTTTGTTTTTGAAGAATGATGGCCCATGAGATGATATTAATGAAAATATTTTGTGCATGAAAATATGTTGGTATGAAAATATGTTGTGCATGAAAATGATGGGGGGGGGGGGGGGTGGAGCTGTTGGCTTATAGGAATAGGATGCTAGAGATTTTAAAGTTTGTGCATGAAAATATGTTGTTGTATGAACTTTTAAACTTACTTATATAAGATTATGAAAAATGCAAACAGGAATCTAAAAAGGGAAATCATAATAATAGATAGAGAGAACTTTAAAATTTAATGGAGTTCAAATGGTAAACGTAGAGAGAGTGAGAAATTTACTTCAGTTATGAAATTAACTAACTTCTAAAAAAACTTTGTAATCTAATACGTAGCTACTTTTTATTTTTTACACTTTTGTAGAATCGATGGAGTTTCCACTTTACAAAGAGTGGATGGGTGAAGTTAATAGGGTGGGGGATGTGCATGTTAAAGGGGTTAAGGATTTTGTGAAATATGCAAAGAAGAATCTAAAAAGTGAAGAGATCTCATGTCCATGTGCACGTTGTAGAAATGGTAAATGTTGGAATTGGACAGAGGTTGAGTTACATTTGATTAAGTGGGGTATGCAACAAGATTATATATTTTGGAACTTTCACGGGGAAAGGGAATTCATGTATATTCCAGAACAACTACCGGGAAAGGAACCGATACAGGTAAAGGATGATCATTTAGCACATCCTAGAATGAATGATCTCATTAATGACGCTTACAGAGTCCATGCATTGCAAGCGAACCATACTCCACAAGTTGAGGTTCTTCATGAAGAAGAAAATGATCGATATCACGGAGAAGGTGCTGCGGTTCATGTTGATATTGGAATCCACCTTGACAATGATTATATATTGTTAAGAGCAGCGGCGACAAGACCTTTGTACCCTGATTGTAACCCAGATCACACAATGTTGTATGCCATGGTTGGTTTGCACAACTTAAAGAGTCGTTTTGGTTTGTCAGGCAATAGTGTGACAGAAATCCTTCTTTGGGAAAAGGATTTGCTCCCCAAAGAGAATACACTACCTGATAACTATCCAAACATGAAGCGTAGTTTGAAAGGTTTGGGGATGAAGTACAAATCCATTCATGCTTGCAAGTTTGACTGCATTCTTTACCACAAAGAACATAAGGATAGACGGAAATGTCCGGTTTGTAAGGAACCGAGATTTGTCCAGAAGACATGTTTAACTAATAGGAACAAAGTAGATACGAAAGTACCTAAAAAGGTGTTGAAGTATTTCCCTCTAGCCCCTAGGTTGAGGAGACTTTTCACTGTACCATGGATAGCGAAGGCAATGACTTGGCATGCTCAAGCAGAAGTGGGCGAGAATCTCATGCGGCATCCGATTGATTCATCTATATGGAAGTCTGCAAATTTGCGATACGTGAACTTTGCTCAGGAAAGTCGCAATGTGCGCCTTGGATTATCAACTGACGGGTTTAACCCATTTGGTAATTTGAGTACAAACCAAAGTATTTGGCCGGTCTTCCTAGTGCCTTATAATCTGCCTCCTTCTTTGTGCATGAGAAAGGAGTTCTCAATGCTATCGTTATTGATTCCAGGGCCAAGGGCACCGAGTGACGACATCGATGTCTTCTTAACACCACTTATAGATGAGTTGAATGAGTTGTGGTCTGAAGGCATGAAAGCGTTCGATGCATACAAACAAGAGGAGTTCACTTTGAAAGCTATGTTATTGTGGGCAATCCACGATTTTCTGGCCTATGGGACATTGTCTGGGTGCAATGTGCATGGTTACTTGGGTTGTCCTATTTGCGGAGAGGGAACTGAATCATCATGGCTTGACAGTAGTAAGAAGATATTTTTTCATACCCACAGGAGATTTTTGCCAGCTGGTCACAAGTTTAGGTCGATAGGAAGCAATTTTCTCCCAGAAGGTAATGAAACCAGGCCAGCTCCATTAAGACTTTCGGGTTGGGAAATTGAAGAGAGGGCATCACAGATCGATCAGAAACTTAGGGGAAAGCACCCCATTATTTTGGCTCTGAAACGTAAAAGAAATGCTGATCGAATAAAGAGCGCTTTGTCTAGGAGGTCAATTTTGTTTGATTTGCCCTACTGGAAGGAACATTCAGTACGTCATGTGATAGATTTGATGCATGCAGAGAAGAATATCATTGAGCATCTTGTGAGCACATGCCTAGATGGGACTCATTCGAAGGATGGAGTAAAGGCACGTGAGGATCTTTGTAACATGAAGATTAGAAGATCATTATGGTTGAAAGAAGATCCCAAAACTGGAAAAAAGATGATGCCGGTCGCAGCTTTTACTTTGAGCAACGACGAAAGAAAGATGTTGCTAGATACATTGTACGAGTTGAAGGTCCCTTCCAATTTCTCATCTAATTTGCGTAGGATAGTGAGCTACGCAACACATGATTTGAAACAGTGCAAGTCTCATGATTGGCATGTCATTATGCAATTGGTCCCTTTGTTGTTTGGACATTGTTTTTCCAAACATAAGGATCTTCGGAGGGCTATTATGCAGATAAGCCTTTGCTTCACTCTACTGTGTGCAAAGGTTGTAAATAGGGCGCACATCATGGCGGCAAAAGCAACTCTAGCTGAGGCAACTTGTGTATTGGAAAAGTACTTTCCTCCCTCATTCTTTGACATAAGCATCCACTTACTGGTGCATCTGTGCGATGAAGCACTGATATGTGGCCCGGCTAGATATCGTTGGATGTATCCTTTTGAACGGTTGATGAAAACATTTAAAGAATATGTTAAGAATCCACGGTACATTGAGGGGTCTATTGCAGAGGAGTACATTACAGAAGAGGCTTCCTTGTATGCAAAGGAATACATTCCGAACCCAGGCATTGGAGGTCGTGAACGTTTCGTTGATGAATCAAATGAGTTTGCTGATGAGGAGGCTTTGGGGAAGGGCAAGAAAGTTACGTTGACGAGTACACAATATGAACAAGTGGCTCGATATGTTTTTGAGACTCACATTGATATAGATGAATGGAAAGCGTAAGTGCCTTTAATTGCGATGTGTGATACTATTATTTATTGTACATCATAAGCCTCTTTATAATTCATGTCGTGTATTTTATGTAGGCAATATAATGCATCTGGACCTGGAAAAAAAAGAAAAGGAGTCATGCGTGTAGACAACGAATTTAGGAACTGGGTAGCGAGCGAGGTACTAATTATATTACCTCAGTTCTCAGTTTTAGTTATAAGTCCTTAGCAACCTAACCAAAAATGCAAATCATTTCATTATTTCAGTTGTTGAAAATCGGTGATGTCACATCAAGGCTTGCACGTCTAGCCAACGGACCTAGTTTTGTGGCCAAGGCGTTCAACAAATATCGTCTCAATGGTTTTGTATTCTCCACGAGCACTTACGAGCTAAAGCTTGTTGGAAAGCAAAATAGCGGTATTTCATATAAAGCCCTTACGTATTTCAGGTCTAGTGCAAAAGACAAAAATTTGAAAGAAGCCGAGATTACATATTATGGGGTTATAACGCAAATTTTGGTATTAGACTATGTAAGTTTCAGCGAAACCGTATTTTACTGTGATTGGGTGAGAGTGGAAGATAAGACCGCTTGTATGGTCGACCCTGACACTCATATGGTGAAGGTAGATTTGACCAAGTTAAAGAGCAAAGATCAAATGAACGATGAGCCATTTGTTTGTGCATTCCAAAAGTTGAAGCAAGTGTACTACGCAAAGAGCCCTAACAATGATCCGTGGTCTGTTGTTCTATATTCTCCCAAGCGTTTGACTACATCTGTAGACAACAGAGAGGCACCTACCGAGTTTCAGTCTATCCTGGATGATAATCCAGAATTGAAGAAATTTCTAAACATTGTAGAATAGTGAATTTGGTTGTAGTATTTTGGTTGGTATCCACAACTTAAAAGAACCATGTTACTTTTTGAGTTTTATTGTCTTGCACTATGGTTGGTGTCCACTTACTGCTATTGCTTTGAATTTTTTATGTATGCTACTCTATTACATATTAACATTTTAGCCTCTTGACCCATCCTTAATTAATATGCTAATCTAATCTTAACGTCTCTAATCCTGACAAGCTTGGATAAGATTCATAGAACCACGCCCTACATGTACGTGTGTGTGTGTGTATGTGTATGTGTGTGTGTATGTATATGTGTAGGTGTATGTGTACCCTGTGTATGTGTGTGTGTATGTGTGTATGTGTGTGACAGAGAAAGAGAGAGAGGGAGAGAGAGAGGGAGGCCTTAAAAGCTATGGGGTATAATGCCTACTGTTGATTTTGAATTTTTAGTTATGGTACTCTACATATTATGTGTGTAGGTGTGTGTGTACCCTGTGTATGTGTGTGTGTGTGTATGAGAGAGAGAGAGAGACAGAGAGAGAGAGAGAGATAGCGCAAGGCCCTTGGCATTCAACAAGCAACTTAGTTCATTTTCATATCATTCATATGTTACTTTCAAAACTTTACAAAGTGTCCCTTTTATAGAGATAAAACTACAAGAGAGAGAGAGAGAGAGAGAGAGAGATAGAGAGAGAGACAGAGACAGAGCGCAAGGCCCTTGGCATTCAACAAGCAACTTAGTTAATTTTCATATCATTCATATGTTACTTTCAAAACTTTACAAAGTGTCCCTTTTATAGAGATAAAACTACAAGAGAGAGAGAGAGAGAGAGAGAGAGAGACAGAGCGCAAGGCCCTTGGCATTCAACAAGCAACTTAGTTAATTTTCATATCATTCATATGTTACTTTCAAAACTTTACAAAGTGTCCCTTTTATAGAGATAAAACTACAAGAGAGAGAGAGAGAGAGAGAGAGAGAGAGAGAGAGAGAGAGAGAGAAAGAGAGAGAGAGAGAGAGAGAGAGAGAGAGAGACAGAGACAGAGCGCAAGGCCCTTGGCATTCAACAAGCAACTTAGTTAATTTTCATATCATTCATATGTTACTTTCAAAACTTTACGAAGTGTCCCTTTTATAGAGACAATAAACGACTAACTTAGAAATACTTTAAAACATATTAATGACGCTAATCAAATATGTTTACCATGTGATTAACAGTGTATCATGCTGAATAATGAACCTAGAAAATCATAGACAATGAACCTAAAACACTAAATAAATACGAAACATGGATTTGGAAGACCAAAGGACTTTGAACTTAAAAAACCAAAAAAGGCATGATAAAATGATGAACAGATCCTCTAGCTGCCACATTCATTCACCATTTGTAGTTTCCTTTAGACCAGAAAGTACTACGCTCTTGCTTGTTAACAATGGTCTTGGCAGTAGGTTTCCAAAGAGGGTAATTCCTCTCTAAACATGCCAAAGTTACTTGTAGTTAGCGAGAAAAGTAACGAGTCATAGCAGTCTTCATGTCTTCCCATGATCTTATAGTTGCATAGTCTGTCTGCCGGTGCTCAGACCACCAGACTCTAGGTGTCCCCTTTAGTTTAGCTTCTCCAAGAGTTTTCGCCCGTCATATAAAAAAGTACATATGGCATCAGCTATGCAACCAATCAAGGAATACTCCGGACTGCTTTCTCTAAAGAATTCTCCATCTTCTAATCTGACACCTCTGCCCATTTCTTGCCAGAATTCTCCATCTTCCAAGTAATCCATCGTCTTAAACTATTTTTTGTAGTTTCTTCTCCATTTCTTGCCTTTCCCACAGTTGCTCACTCAGAGCTAACTCCATCAAAGATTGCTTTGTCACTTATCCCTGGATAAACAAGCAAGCAATTGTCAATTTTTGATGTCCCATTCATCAACTCTGGTGAAGGATAAAGAGAAAACCAGTTTTTTTGCTCCCTCCCTCTATTATAGGCTTCTTTATCTTCTTTTTACCACCACGCTTTTCAGCCTCTTGAAGTAGAGCTTGAGCTTCTTCAAGTTCCCGTTCCTCTATATCCCGAAGCATAGTTCAAACTTATCAACTGATTGCAGATTTGTTTTAAAAAAAACAAGAAGAGATGGTTACTAAATTTTTGTTCATTACTCATTATATTTTATTTTCCTAACATTTTCCTTAGTGTTTTCGTTTCTATAAAGAATGACATTCATTTGTACATACTTACATATATGTTCTCTAGGTTTCTTATTTCTTTTACTAGGTTTAGGAATTTTGTTGACAGGTCGTTTGGCACATATTCTGCTTATGGAATTCAAACACAAAAAAACTAAACTGTTTTTTTTATTAAAATTAGCTTTTGCCTATTAAAATTGCTAATAAGATCTATCATTCAAACTGAGTTATAAGAGGAAAAGAGGAGATAGGTCTTCGATACCTACTACTAGTTTTACTGACATAACATTGTCTGAAGATGTAGTGAGGAAGAAGCTGTCTGCTTCTCTGTGACATAAAAGAGAATGAGAGATTAAGGGGTGAGTTAGATCAAACAACGTTGTCCTTAAAATTATACGAGTGGTATAAGAAGCAAAAGAAAAGAAAACAAGGTAGCTCGCTACCAAGGTAGGTGAAAAATTGAGATATTTTTCTGCGAGGAAATTTTTGAAATGTAGCTATGAAATTTTGTGATGGACTTTTGTTTAATTTCTTTTTATGTCCGAGTCTCGTGCAGTAACTGTGCAGTAACTGTGTAGTAACTGTGCAGTAACTCTACGTGCTCATGACTATTCGAACATGTTTGTATGGTTATAAAATGTAGTGTAAACATGGAGGGTTGTATCGGTGCAGATTTTGGAGATTGTTGATCAGTTTTTCCTCAAATATGTGCAGGGTTTTTGATTTAGTGCTTCTAATTGTTTGATTTTCTAATTGGGGGTGAGTATTTGTGTTTTCGATTTAGGGCTTCTAACTATTCGAATCTCCTTATTCTTCATGTTTGATCTTTCTTTTTTCCTTCCAGTTTTTCTTGAGCGATGTTTGGTTTCCAGATTCAATTGTAGCTGTACATTTTAGAGCTTAGTTCTTTTGGTAACTACCTTTGTTCATACACAGTCGAATCCATACACACAACATAGAAATTTGGTCACACACTCTCTCTCTCTCTCTCTCTCTCTTTGCACAGATATACACATACACTCACACACACAAACTCTCTCGAATCCACACACTACACACTCTAATGCTACTCTTTTCAAGTCTCTCTCTCTCTCTCTCTCTCTCTCTCTCTCTCTCTCTCTCTCTCTCTCTCTCTGCACAGACAGCACACACACACACTCATACACACAAACTCTCTCGAATCCACATACTACACACTCTAATGCTACTCTTTTCAAGTCTCTCTCTGTCTATCTCTCTCTCTCTTTGCACAGGTCTACACACACACTCAAACACACAAACTCTCTCAAATCCACATACTACATACTTTAATGCTACTCTTTTCAAGTCTCTCTCTCTGCACAGATCTGCACACACACTCACACACACAAACTCTCTCAAATCCACATACTACACACTCGAATGCTACTCTTTTCAAGACACGACGCATAGAAATATGATGACATGCATAATGATGACATGCATAAAAGACACACACACACACACACACATACACACTCTCTCTCTCTCTCTCTTCCTCTCTCTCTCTCTCTTTGTATAGAAATATGATGACATGCATAAAAGTGTATAAAAGACACACACACACACACACACTCTCTCTCTCTCTCTCTCTCTCTTTGTATAGAAATATGATGACATGCATAAAAGTGTATAAAAGACACTATCTCTCTCACAAATTTGGTCACACACACAAACTCTCTCAAATCCACATACTACACACTCTAATGCTACTCTTTTCAAGACACGACGCATAGAAATATGATGACATGCATAATGATGACATGCATAAAAGACACACACACTCTCTCTCTCTCTCTCTCTCTCTCTCTCTCTCTCTCTCTCTCTCTCTCTTTGTATAGAAATATGATGACATGCGCAAAAGTGTATAAAAGATACACACACACACACACACACTCTCTCTCTCTCTCTCTCTCTCTCTCTCTCTTTGTATAAAAATATGATGACGTGCATAAAAGTGTATAAAAGACACTATCTCTCTCACAAATTTGGTCACACACACACACACACACACACACACACTCTCTCTCTCTCTCTATATATAGAAATATGATGACATGCATAAAAGACACGAGGTATGATGTCAATAGCACCCAAAAAAACAAAGTGTTCAATTCAATAATGTCATTGATCTCATGGACACCACCCCCACCCCCTCTACCCCACGTGTTCACTAAAGTAATTTGAATGAGGTGACATTGGATTTTAAATATTCAGTTGAAATTGTAAATAATGCTTGCCCTAATATGTATAGTAAAAAAAAATGTTAGTAAAAAAAAATAATAATAATAGTAGGATAACATTACTACTTGGTTGGTCAAAATTAATCACCTGTACATGGTATTAGAGTTACATACACACACATGCACACACACTAAAAGTGTATAAAAACTAATCATCCGTACATGTAACTCAAATTGATCATTGCACCATCCTCTAGCATATTTTAACACTGTTGGAATTACTAGTGTTCTCAAATTTGTGGAGAAGCTATAACCTTGTGATGTAAATAGCTCTCTTTTTCTTTCAATTTTTTTCATTAATACCATTGTTAATCTATGATCCCAAACTATTTTTTTATATCTCAGTGCAGCAAATGGCAAATTCGAGTCAACATGAGGGTCAAACTTATACTTCTTCGTGTAGTACTCCTCAAACCAATGAATCTGGCACCGATCTACGGAAAGAGGTTACCTTTAATTTGACCGGTGGGATTATAGGTGGAAAAAATGCTTTGAAAAGTCGGTGCTTGTCTCTATTGAAAACCCAAGTTGGTCTTGCTTACGATGGTTGGAGTAATGTTGAACAAACCAAAAAAGATGACTTATGGGCAACCCTCTTGCAAGAATTTAAGATATCGGTTGACCGAAAAGAGGATGTTCTTAAAGAGATGGGCTTGCAGTTAAAGGCGTGGAGGAAGAACTTGCGTTTAAAATATTTTGAAGACCTAGATATTAATGGGATAAAGGCGTTGAAGGATAAGGTGCCGGAAAAAGAGTAAATCCCTCTTAATCATTGGAACGAGTTCATCAAACGTGAAGCAACAGAGTCCAAAATGAATCAAAGAGACAAAGGCAAAGCCAATAGAGCTAAAAAGACTGATGTCCATTGTCTCGGTCGACATTCATATCATGAAAAGGCCGAGGAAATGGTATGCATATAACAATAATTTAACTGCATTTTCTTGATTCTTGTTTGTATATTTATGTTGACATGACTTTGTACTTGGTGTTCATACTACTTATTTGGAGTATATAGCTCTCATATTGGTTATTAATTTGTAGATGCTCAAGGATCCACTTCATCAACCACCTGAGCGATCAGAGATTTTCGTCGAATCCCGGAGGCAGAAGAAAACAGGAGAATTTCATCCTCAAACTGCTGAGGACATGGTTAGTTCACTTCCAAAGTTATATTGCTAAACATCATTCAATCTTAATCATTAAAAATATTAATATTTCTCATCATTATATATTGGCAGCAAAAACTGATTGAGTTGAGAAGTAGTCAAGATTCTTCAAGCCCAACTACTTTGGATGGTGATGCATTGACCACACTTTACGGGAAAGACAGTAGAGGGAGGACTCGTGGCGTGGGTGCAGTGTCCAAAACTAAATTGAAGTCCATACGTCCTATACGCTCAGAGATTGAGAAAGCAGTGAAACAGGGTAACATGAAGATGGAGCAAGATATGGATGATATCAAAAATTCCCTCAATCTTTTATTAAGAGCTTATTCTGAAGGCCAAAAAATTCCACCCCCACAATTTCCATCTCAACCTTTAAGCTCTTTTTCAAGTCCTTCACTCCAAGTAACTCAACTCCCTACACCGGCGTCATCATCAAGAAGTGATACTCAACTCCCTACACCCGCTTCGTCATCAAGATGTGATATATATGCAGTGACAAACACAAAGAAGATTGCAACTGGAAAGATTATTTCAACGGCAACTCCTGGAACTGTGGTGCATGGTCATGTACTAATGGACTATGAACATAAAGTTGAAGTTATTGATGTTGTTCCGGGCGAGGAGGGGCAGATATTGTATCTAGAAAGCCAAGGGTGTGCCACAACTATTAAGGATACTGAGGGTGGGTGGGTCTTTTGGCCTAAATGGTTGCTTCGCTGAACTTATGTGGTTAATTAAGTGCTACTTTGTTGGTTTCACTGTATTTTGTAGTAATTTTTTTATTGTATTTATAGTACTTTGTGTTAACTAATCTTTCATCGAATTTATAGTAGTTTTGTGTGTTAACTTCTTTTTTTTCCTTCGAATTTGAAAAAATGGTGTTTAGGCAACTTGTGTTATTTAGAGTTAATTAAATTGTCTTGTATTGCAAATGTACAGGTACCAACAGAAATAGGATTTTAAAAAAAAGTTTTCTCCAAACTTTGTCACCAAAAATTTGTCACTGTTGAAAGCAGTGACAAAATTCAACTTATTATCACTGCTATATATATTGTCGCTAAATTTGTCACCACTTCAAGCAGTGACAAAATTAAAATTATTGTCACTAACATTGTCACTGCTTTGGCAGTGACGAATATAAACTTATTGTCACTAGTATTGTCACTGCAGCAAGCAGTGACAAAGCTAAAATTATTGTCACTGCTCAGTGCAGTGACAAATATATAAATTATGGTCACTGCTTGTAGCAGTGACAAAGGGGAGGGAATTACCCTTTCAAGGGGTCCTCAAATGGGCAGTGACAAAGGCTATTTGTCACCTCCCAGAGCAGTGACAAATGATTTTTGTCACCCCCTGAAAGGTCACGGTCTGGAGCAGTGACAAAGGCCCTTTGTCACCTCCCCGAGCAGTGACAAATCGGCCATTCTGGTGCAGTGCATGGTCGACTGCCGCCAGACGCTTTTCATCTATGAGGGCCAATTCTTCATACCTTTCTCTCAACCAATCTGATTCAGAAATTTCACATTCTGCCATCACGCGTAGGGATGGTAATTCTATCTCCACCGGCAGTACCGCTTCCATCCCATACACTAGTGAGTAAGGAGTCGCTCCTGTGGACGTTCTTATCGATGTTCTGTATCCCCAAAGTGCAAATGGTAGCTTTTCATGCCAGTCTTTGTAGGTATCCGCTGATTTTTGCAGTATGGCCTTGAAATTCTTATTCGCAGCTTCGACTGCCCCATTGGTCTGTGGTCGGTATGGCGATGACTTGTGATAGGTGATTTTGTATTCCTCGAACAGGTCCCTGACTTCTGCCTTGAAATGACTTCTGTTATCCGAAATAATCTCATGAGGAACTCCATAACGGCAGATGAGATTTCTCTTGATGAATTTGGCCACTTCCTTGGCCCCCAACTTGGTGTAAGATGCAGCTTCTACCCATTTTGTGAAGTAGTCTATGGCCACCAGAATATACCGATTTCCATTTGAGGCCTTTGGAACGATTTCTCCAATAATATCGATTCCCCAGGTTGAGAATGGCCAAGGTGAAGTCATGCTGTACAGAAGGGATGGTGGCACGTGCATCATGTTTGCATGAATCTGGCACTTGTGACACTTTCTCACGTATTCGCAACAATCTTTTTCCAATGTTGTCCAGTAGTATCCTTGTCTCACGATTTTCTTGGCCAGCATGTGGCCGTTCATGTGTGGGCCGCATACCCCTTCGTGTATTTCTTCCATCATTCTTCTGGAGCTCTTCCCAAACAAGCAAGTCAGGTTGTGACCGTTGTATCCTTTCTTCAGCAGTTTCCCGCTGCAAATGATGAATTGCGCTGCGAATCTTCGAATTGCCCTTTTGTCTTTCTCGGTGGATTCTTGGGGATACATCCCCTTTTCTATGAAGTTCCAGATGTCCTGGTACCACGGTGTTTCATTCTCTTCTTCTTCGATCGTGGCAATCATGCTGAACGAAGGCTCGTACCTCTGCTCAATTACCAAGGGCATCATCCTGACTCCCACAGGAATTTTGATCATCGATGCTAGAGTGGCCAAGGAATCTGCCAGTTGGTTCTCTTTCCTGGGCAAGTAGAGGAATGTGATATTTTCGAACTGCCTTTTGAGTTGGTCGAGATGATCATGATAGGGCTTCAACCTTTCTTCTTTTATTTTCCATTCTCCTCTGGCTTGTGATATGATGAGGTTTGAATCCCCGAAAACATCCAACTTCCGAACTTTCAGCTCTAAGGCTGCTTCCATTCCCAGAATGCATGCTTCATACTCGGCAGTGTTGTTGGTGGAGTTATAATTGAGCTTGACTGCTAACGGAGTGTGGTCCCCACTTGGCGATACTAGGATCATCCCTACTCCGTATCCCTTCATGTTGGCTGCTCCATCGAAGTACAACTTCCACTGTCCTTCCTTGATTTCCATGATGCTCTCGTCTGGAAATGGAAAGTCCCCACTTTCTTCAGAGTCGATGGCATTTTCTGCGAGATGCTCAGCTACGGTTCTCCCTTTTACTGACTTGCTCGTAACATACTTGATATCGAACTCGGATAATAGAAGTAACCAACGGGATATACGACCGGTCAGGGCGGGTTTTTCGAGAAGGTATTTTAGAGGATCCATGCGGGATATGAGCACAATTGGAAAGGCCAGCATGTAGTGCCTTAGTCGGCGGGTGCACCAAACCAAGGCCCAACAAGTTTTTTCGAGGGTAGAATAGTTGAGCTCATACCCAGTCATCCTCTTGCTGAGGTAATATATGGCTTTTTCGGAGTGGCTTTCTTCTCCTTCTTGGGCTAGCATGCAACCCATGGCATTTTCGGAGACAGACAGGTAAAGAAATAAGGGCTTACGAGGAGTAGGTGGTTAAAGGACAGGTGGATTTTGAAGGTAGGCTTTTATTTTATCGAAAGCGGCTTGGCATTGGTCATCCCATTGGAACTTCTCCCCTTTTCTCAACAATCGAAACAGAGGATCGCATGTAGCTGTGAGTTTAGAAATGAAGCGGCTGATGAACTGGATTCTTCCGAGGAACCCCCGTACTTCTTTTTCATTCCGTGGTGGCGTCATTTCGAGGATTGCCTTGATCTTAGAGGGGTCCACCTCTATTCCCCTTTGTGTGATGAGAAAACCCAAGAGTTTACCGGAGGTTACACCGAAAGTGCATTTCTTTGGATTCAGCCTCATCTTGTATTTGCGCAACCTTTCGAAGAACTTTTCCAGCGCTACCAGGTGCCCTTCTCTATCCTTGGATTTTACAATCATGTCGTCTACATATACTTCTACCTCTTTGTGAATCATATCATGCAGCAGAGTGGTGGCAGCTCTTTGGTACGTTGCCCCCGCGTTCTTGAGCCCAAAGGGCATTACTCTATAACAGTAGGTTCCCCAAGGGGTGGTGAACGTCGTCTTTTCCCGATCTTCTAGCGCCATTAGAATCTGATTATACCCTGAGAAGCCATCCATGAAAGACAGTAGCTCATGTCCTGCGGTGTTATCTACCAAAACGTCAATGTGGGGAAGCGGGAAGTCATCCTTGGGACTGGCCTTGTTTAGATCACGAAAGTCGACGCACACACGAACTTTCCCATCCTTCTTCGGGACTGGCACGATGTTGGCAACCCATTCCGGGTATTCGGTGACAATGATGAACCCTGCCTTGAACTGCTTCTCCACCTCTTCTTTAACCTTGAGTGCCCATTCCGGTCTCATGCGCCTCAGTTTCTGCTTGACAGGTTTAGAATTAGGGAGGAGAGGAATATGATGTTGGACGATGTCGGGATCGACCCCAGGCATGTCTTCGTAAGACCAAGCAAAAACATCTTTGAACTCTTTTAGCAAGAGGGTTAATTTTTCTTTTTCTTCTTTATTAAGGGTTGAGCCAATTTGCACAATCTGTGGATTATCTATTTCACCTAGGTTAACTGATACAGTATCTTCGATTATTTCATAAGCAGGTGGTTTTTCAATTAGTTGCTTTAGTTCGATTGGGAGATCCTCGGAGGGATCTGTGCATTCACAAGTGTCAGACACAGAGGAGTAAGCAGAATCGTCTTTCATTTCATTCATGATAGGTGGAGTGATTACATTGGATAGTGGTGGGCTTACAGCAGCCGACTCCAGTACAGACTCGATAACTGGTAGTACAGACTTTGGGGGGATAGGGGATTGGGAGACACAGACAGATGACTCTACAGCCTGGTTGCTCAGACCCTCCTCAGCAGGCTTGATCTGATCATCTTGGCTCTTGGCCCTCTTCTTCTCTTCCTCTTCAGCGGATTCTTCCCACATCTTCTTGATCGCCTCAGTGTCAAGGTATTTTAACCAGTCTTCCTCTGGGGTCTTTCCAACTTCTTCGGGGTAGAACGGGTCTTGATATGGGGGCCTCTCGCAGTCAGCGAAGATTTCAAGCCCAGGGTGCCTTCTCCCGGTGGTTCGATGGATCCATGGTTCAGGGAACCCGAAGTAAGGGAAATCATCCCCTTCCTTGACGAATTGTCCATTTAAAGTCTTGCGGTATGGCGGGAGACCCTTCACCCTCTTCTTCCATGGCCTTTGTAGCTCGACGTCCTCATCAGTGGGCTTGTACCCCAACCCGAAAGTGCCTTGTTGTCCTTTGATCTGCGGGAATTCCCGAATTCCTTGTTGGCGCCGACCCAACCCCATTCCGGGGAAGTAGTTCATCTTACGGACAATGTTGACGACTGCGGAGTGGACCTCAGGGAATCGGTCTTCGTCTTCGATCACATGAACTTCTTCCATGAAGAATCCTCCGATTTCTCCTTCTTCCAGTTCAGGTATTTGGACTTCAAAAATGGGAGCGTAATTCGGGAAGGCCTCACTTCCCCAACTATTACCAAGGATGACCTTTACCTCCCTCTCATGAATGTACTTGATCATTTGATGCACAGTGGATGATACAGCTTTGTTGGCGTGAAGCCAGGGTCTCCCAATTAGCAGATTGAACGAGGCAGGTATGTCCATGACTTGAAAAATCTCGGTGCTCACCAAAGATCCCACCCGGATTTGGAGAGAAACAGTTCCCATCACATTTCTTCTAGTGTTGTCATAGGCCCTCACGGATTGCACAGATGGCGTAATGTCGAGGATACTGACCCCCAAAGCAGTGGCAGTTCTTAAGGCACAAACATTCAAAGCAGAACCTGTATCGACTAGACAAAACGGCACCTGTTGCTCCTTACATCCCACAGTAATGTATAACGCCTTGTTGTGCGCGGATCCCTCTGGCGGCAGGTCCTCGTCGGAGAATGTAATGATGGGGTCGGGGGTAAGTGCACCCAAGAAAGTTACCATGTCCTCCGGCGCGGCATCGATGGGGACTTCAATCCCAGCCAAGGCATTTAACACGGCTTGCCTGTGCTTATAAGATGTCACCATAATATCCCACATCGAGAGATGCGCTTGGGTTTTCTTTAGCTGCTTGATCAGCTCATTGTCTTCTTCGATGACCTCATCCATCTTGCCCTTCCCCTTGTCTTTAACTGGACCTTTATTGATGGCTTCGGTGGCAGGCTGTGGAGGCTGGTAATGGCGGCCTGACCTGGTTAGGTGATCAATCTCAGCAGGAGTAGGCCCTTCTACAGTCCCATCCTTTTTAAACCAATCACAATCCGTTCCCACAAATGGCTTTTCTGGCTCGTTCCAGATGGAAGCATCACTCTCGTCGTTAGGATCATACCATTTGAGGTCTACCGCCCCTAGGTCATGCTCTTCCAGGAAAAATAAGTCTTGCTCGTCGTCAAGCTGCTGCTGCCACTCGTCATTCTCCCCTCCGATCAGATGAATCCCCTCAGAATCCGGGATGTCAATGTAAAGCAAGGGTTGTCCTAGGGGGGTGATATAAGTAGCAGGGTTGAAGGGTACGGGACTGGACTCAATGAGGTTGACATTTTGGTGGTTTGGTAGAGGATTTTGGGTGATATGAGGCTGCTTTGGTGGCGGCTCGATGATATTCTGGTCGATGAGGTCTTGGATGTCGTGGCGGAGGCGCATGCAATCATCAGTGTTATGGCCGGGGGCTTGGTGGTAAGTACATCGCTTGGACATATCGCAGTTAGGCGGGAGCGGGGTATTTCGAGGCTGGAGTAATTGGAGATGGCCTTTTTTGAGGAGGCGATCTAGGGCTGAGGAGAGAGAGATTTCTAGCTTGGCAAAACTGCGAAGGGGCTTTTTCTGGAAAGGGCGGTTGGAGGATTTTGCCTGGTTGGAGGGTTGGTATGGCCTTGGAGGATATGCCATGGGTTGGCCGCTAAGGGCATTGACATCCGGGGGATTCCGGGAGTAGTTGGGCCTTCTTGGCTGGCTCGGAGGGTCTTCCTTCTTGATCTTCCCCTCCCTGATAGCATCTTTGATTCGGGTTCCGACTTCAAACAACTCCTCAAAGGTAGAATAATTTCTCATGATAGAGCGGCTGCAGATTCCGGATGAGCATCCTTACCTGTTCTTTCTCGATTGGCCGGTGGGTCATTTGGGCTACCTTGTTCCTCCATCTGCTCAGAAATGCAGCGAAGGATTCATTGTTGCTTTGCCGGGTTGTTTCCAAATCCCTGATGGTGACGTCCAGCTCTTGATTGTAAGAGTAATGATCGACAAAGACTCGGACAATGTCCTCCCAGGCCCGGGTTTTGGAGGCTTCCAAGGTTAGGAACCACGATAGTGCAGATTTTGCCAGAGTTTGCGGGAATAGCATCGCAATGTGCTCGTGGGTGCAACCCATGGACTGGAAGATACTCATACATAGCTTCACGTGGCTTTTCGGGTTTCCCGTTCCATCAAAGCGATCGATGGCAGGCATTTTGAAATTCTCTGGCAGTTTCAGCTTGACAGGCTCGAAGAGGCCTTCCAGATCCAACATGTAATCGTCGATACCCTTGCTTTTTCTGAGTACGCTTTCCAGTTTATCGACCTTGTCCAACTTTTCTTGGAGCTTTTTCTCATACGTAAGCGGTGGGACCCCTTGAAACCAGTTTTCCTCCCCATTATTCTCATGTAGAGGAGGTTCAAACCCTGGTGGCGGAAACTCGGGCGGAGGTCGCGGCTGTTGCTGCTTCAGTTCTTCCATGAATTTTAGGACTTGGGCTAGACTGTCTGATTGTTGGCTTATAGTCGCTCCCAATTCAGTAACCTTGTTTTCCAACTCTTCCCTATTCATGCTGACGTAAGCTGTCGGACTGATTCTGATTAACCGATTATCCGCACTTCTGACCCACGAATAAGACCCTGACTGCTGACCTTGGGAATCTATACTGACCTGACAGATTTTGAAAGGGCTAGATTAGAGCTTTGACAGTGGTGACTTTAGGCAGACAAAGATAGTGATGTGGACCGACTCGAAACAGTGCGTGCAAATTGATGGGGAATGGTGCATGCAAATGGGACAAACATGCGGATGTAAGCCCTAATCTATATGATGCTCCTATTTCTAACAGATAGCAGCTAAACAAATAAGGTCCTAGCCATACAGAGTGTGCTAACCTTACTTTCTAGTATGATCACCAAGGGATAACACGGATTTCCAAGATACCCCGGAAATTCGGACAGAGTTTCTGGGAGAAACTGGTTAATGTGGTTATATCTGGGATATTCGGGCAGAGTTTCTGGGAGAAACTGGTCAATGTAGTTGTATCTGGGATATTTGGACAGAGTTTCTGGGAGAAACTGGTCAATGTGGTTGTATCTGGGATATCCGGGCAGAGTTTCTGGGAGAAACTGGTCAATATGGTCTTATCTGGGATATTCAGACAGAGTTCCTGGGAGAAACTGGTCAATATGGTCATATCTGGGATATTCGGACAGAGTTTCTGGGAGAAACTGGTAAGTACGGTTATAGTGATCATACTTTCTAGCAGGTTTTCATACTCCTATGTCTCAAGACCGACAAACAAGGTGTGCGGTGTATATCTTTGCGAGCATGGAGCAGACATCCTTGTCATGATGCTTAGGCAGGTCAACTCAATGTGACCACATATGAGTGATTGCCTTGGGAATCATAAGAAAGAGGTTCTGTTCTATGTCACACAAGCATCTACATCGCTCAGGTAATCCCATCAGGGCATACAGCAGTTATATCATGTTGTCCTATCTGAAAAGATAAATGAACAGTCCTATGAAAGGTTCTACAGGAATCTATATGCAAAGGCTGGGTTTAGTCAAAGAGGGTCCGTTGACGAGAGTTCCAATATACCGTCAGGGAGACAGTACGGAGGTTTTTACTCTTTTTGATATACCTTGGAAGGTACAGTATCAATGGTGACTTGTGCCCTGGCACAGCAAGACCTGAACAATGTCAGCGCCGCGTTTCAGACACAGTCGGGGGGGGAAATGCAAGAGTGCAATGCGGTGAACCAAAACACAGTAAAAAGATGATTTTAAGGATGCTTCTTATGAGTCAAACCTCTGTATTATTTTGTTTTAAAAAATAAAATCCCCAGTGGAGTCGCCAGATTGTGGATACCGGGCTTCGGACCACTTCTCTTGTTTGAGATTGTTTTGAAAAGGAAAAGAAAAGGTCTGTTGAAAACAGATACAGAGTCGCCACTTGGTCTTTAAGGAACCAAGAAACCTAATTTTGACTCACCCAAGCGGATAAGGGCACCGGCCCTTCATAACCAAAGAACTTGGTTCGGGGTTTTGGTACGAGAGAGGAAGGAGCCTTTGTCGCGACTAAAACACCCTCTACTCGCCCCGTCTTTCGACGGGCCTCAATTAGCATCCAAATAATCATCTTATACTAGGTTTGGTTCGGCAATTAATACTATGATAGTATATTACATCACATAAGAATCTTGAAATTGAAAATCAAAAGATAAGATATCATTCATAAAATCTAAGTCAAATATCATACAATGCAAAGTGAAAATCACACAAATAAACCTAGGAAAAATCGTCTAATCATATATCAATTAATCAAGTTTTCCTAATCTAAAGGGGACATAAATTGTTCTTGAAGCAAATAATTAAAGAAATCAAAATATGCTTAGCAAACTAGAATGATGCATGTTATTTTTTGAGAAAAGAAGATCTCTCAATCCCCGGGACGGATGAGAAAGGATGATTAGATCGAGGGGAAGCATGAACGTGTGATCAAGTTCATTCCTTATAATCTTCTTGGATTAAGAGTTACAAAAACCCCAAATCTTGCATGAATGTATTGTATGATCCTAAAAATGTGCAAAGGTTGTAGTGTGTTTTGTGTTCACGGATTTCTAAAATGACTTCGAAGTCTAAAATGTGCATGAATGAATGGATTAAATCAACATGGGATATATACAAATGTAGTATGAACTACTTCCTAAGATGTGAGCTAATTTGGAATGCATATGAGTATCAAATCAAAGAATAAAAGTTGAAATGTGCTTGCTGTGAATAGTGGACAGACTGCATATGGCACTTTGCAACATTATAATGGGAGGTCAAACGTGCCTAGAAAAATGTGAGAAAAAAACTGAGATCATTCGTATTGTGTCTAGAAAATAACCCAAAAAGCCAAACATCAATAGCTATCACAGATTAAAAGAAAAAAATCAGAATGTACACATGACTCAGAAACAAAAGCTGCACTGTTGACTGATTTTGTATGATTTTTCATGAATCAAAGAAAAGGTTTATGATGACCCATTATATACCAAAAGTTTCCTAAGACACCCAAGTTTTATAAAAAAAATAGAAAAGGTATATGTACAGTGATGAAAATGCCCAGAATAAGTGCAAGAGGTTGGGTGAACATTCTGTGAGAACAGAGGCAGATTATGAATGTGAACTTCTCACATCCAAAATAAATACTCTCATATTTCTATAATTGATGGGAAAAATTAGGGACAAACTATGATGTATTAGGAAGGTTTTCCAAGTGGTTTCATCATCATAAATTGAGTATTTAATTCAAAACAAATCTCTGAATCTGAACAGCTCACTGTTTTGGGTCATTGTTTTAGAGATATTGAAGAAAACAAAGTTTTATTTCTTGAAATCAAATGAGAGGGATTGAGAGGGGGTTTTGAAATAGATGTTTTGAAAACATATTTCCAACACCCAATAAGGATTATGACCACTTAGAATACTAACACCAAACTCATCATTAAGAATCTCCAAGATTGTTGGAGAGATTTATTCTATTTTTTTAACATAACTTCAATACATTCCAAGGATACCTTGGAAGTATTGAGGTTATGATCATCGTCTATCAAACATGTTTTTGAGGTCAAGAGCTACTATCCATGAGGATTCACTCACCCCACACTTCATGTCATCACTTAGATGATGATGAACTAATAAGTCAATAAAAGAAAACAAAAAGAAATGGGGTAAGAAGAGATAAACAATAAATAAACAAGCAAATAGATGATGATCAATAGATGATATTCATGAAGCATGAGACTTGTAGATTGGTGTATCACTCATATGTAATGAGACTAGACATGGAAGAAGCTTCCACACTCTTGAATGCTCACTAAAATGGTGGTTGGGAGTATTGAATGTTGAAGTAAATGGAAGTAATGAAGTAAAAACAAAGTTAGAACTCACTTTTGTTTTGAAAAAATCAAAGAAGAAAGCTTCTTTTCTCTCCACTCTAACCTTATCTCTACACTTTCTCTCCCAAACTTTCTCTAAACTTGCATTTGACTCCCCTAAAATGAGGAGTAATGGGGTGTTTATATAGGCCAACTTGGGGTGTTTTTGGGATTTAGAAAGTACTCCCATTGGTCCCAAACATCTGAAATCATGAAACCACGTCGTTTTGGATTTTAATTAATCAAAATGGGACCACCAAAATATTTACAAAAACTTACTGTTCTGGAGGTGAGTGCCGCGGCGGCACTGGGCCACTGCCGCGGCGGCAGTGGGCCAGTGCCGCGGCGGCACTGCTCCTCCCTTCGTCTGGATAATGCTGTTTAGGCCCCCCGAAGTTCCGGTATTCGCGAAAAGGCCCTATTTCGTCCAAAATTCACAGAAAATGCGTACGAACTCCAAATTGAGGTTGTGATATACCGTTGGAAAGGTAATGGAGTCTACTTTACATAAAAAATAGTTCGGGGATAGGTCACTTTGAAAAGTTTTGCGGTATTCGCGATAAAAGCCGATTTGATCGCCTTTTTCGCCTTTGGAAATTCATAATAAATTCGTTTTAAATCCAGAAATTATGTACGATATACCGTTGGAAAGCTATTGACCTCTAGTATCCATGAAAAATATTTGAAAATTGTTTCGGTTCCCCGATTCCAAAGTCAAATCTTGGTCAAACCGGTCAAACCTGGGATTCCCGGGAAGTTCTGGGAACCTCTGGGAGCTCCCAGGAGCTGATGTTTTCGCTCGATTTTCTTTTGGAACTTGTTTTAATACTTTTCTCATGATTTAGAATGGTTCTGGTGAATTCAGACAATTTCGGTCAAACTTGGTCAAACTTGGTCAAACTCTGGTCAAACCTTGGTCAAACCGGTCAACGGGGACTTTCGGGGAACTTCCGCGACTTCCGGGGGTCTCTGGGAGCTGACGATTTCTTCCGGTTTTATTTAAAAACTCATTTTATCACTTTTCTTACGACGTAGTATGTTTTCAGAACTTTGGGACCAAATCTGGGAATTTTCGGACTTTCAAGGGCATTTTGGTCATTCTGAGCATTCTGAGAGATAGAGCTGACTTCCGAGAGTCCTTTTGAGTCTTTTACGATCATTGTGATCCAACAAGCTATGGGTCTCCTAAATCTGATAGCCGACAAAATGGGGTGTCTACAGTCACTTTGAAAAGTTTTGCGGTATTCGCGATAAAAGCCGATTTGACCGCCTTTTTCGCCTTTGGAAATTCACAATAAATTCGTTTTAAATCCAGAAATTATGTGCGATATACCGTTGGAAAGCTATAGACCTCTAGTATCCATGAAAAATATTTGAAAATTGTTTCGGTGCCCCGATTCCAAAGTCAAATCTTGGTCAAATTGGTCAAACCTGGGATTCCCGGGAAGTTCTGGGAACCTCCGGGAGCTCCCAGGAGCCGACGTTTTCGCTCGATTCTCTTTTAATACTTTTCTAATGATTCCGGTGAATTCGGACAATTTCGGTCAAACTTGGTCAAACTCCGGTCAAACCTGGTCAAACCTTAGTCAAACCGGTCAACGGGGACTTTTGGGGAACTTCCGGGACTTCCGGGAGTCTCTGGGAGGTGACGATTTCATCCGATTTTTCTTAAAAACTCATTTTATCACTTTTCTTACGACGTAGCATGTTTTCAGAACTTTGGGACCAAATCTGGGAGTTTTCGGGCTTTCAGGGGCATTTTGGTCATTCTGAGCATTCTGAGAGATGGAGCTGACTTCTGAGAGTCCTTTTGAGTCTTTTACGATCATTGCGAACCACCAAGCTATGGGTCTCCTAAATCTGATAGCTGACAAAATGGGGTGTCTACATCGATTGAGACTGCTTCTTTGTCTAGGTGTTCAGTTTACAATTTAAAGATTTTAAGATATTTACTTTAATTTTATATTATTATGTAATATTTTCAAAACATTCTGTGAAACTGAAAGTTCAATTGATTGAACTATGTTCAATCGATCGAAGATTCGATCAATCGAACCTTTTTAGATCGATCGGTGTGACAGAGAACTATGATGTTGTTTTAAGTTCTAATTCAGTATGTAAAGTGTTTATATACTATCTGAATCAATTAGGGGTTCCCAGTAGTCACATATATTTGTTATATATGTGTGGTTGTGCATACGACTAACCCTTTGGCAGCAAGATTAGTCCACAATTTCCCATGGCACCGATCATCAGTTTGTATTTCAATGTTTGTGTTTGGTTAATATTGTATTTTAATTTTTGGTTTCATTTTATGGAATGTGTAAAGAGCGCTGCAACTTCAATCCTACGAAAAGGAAAGTCGCACCGGTTCCCCTAGCCTTTTAGTTTTTTTTATTGTTTCTTTTTCTAGATAAATTGTAAGCTTCAAAAGAAGCATAGGTACAATGTAATAGAATTAGGAAATCCATGAAGATAGAAGAGCAAGCAATTGTCCATGAAGATGGAGCCAGAGGCAATCAAACCAAGAAGCAGGTTCTATGAAGATAGAGCTATGGGAGATAGAGATATATGAATGCCTTTATTTCATTTTAGTTTTGTGTTTTATGTACATGACTGGTGATTGGAATTTAATTATATTGCTACTACTTGCATACACGTAAAACAGGTTTCTAAAAATAAAATTCAAAAACTATTTCAACGCATTAGTAAACATTGGATGTTTATGGGTAATGTGTGGAAATAATTTTTCAAAAGAAAATCCTTTACTACTAAATCTAGTGGGAGACGATCTTATTTATAACACCCACGATCTTCCATTAATGGTTCATTGTAAGATGAGTAGTGCATTCTGTGTCACCTCGCCAAGGGTGATCATTCCATACAGAGGGTACACTACTCATTGGTTACTAGACGTGAACTTCCTTTGGATAGGATCAATTAGACGTGTTAGAGGGTGACCACCACACAGAGGCACTATATGAGGCGGTTGTGATTAGATCCTAGTTAATGGTATACACTAGCTAAGCTATGGATAAGGGATCCCACATGGGGCATTATTCAGAAATTTAGAGATCAAATAGGTTCGGCAGTCATAACTTGTTTTGCAAGAGTTGCATAGCGAACAAGTCATGATTAATCGAAAGATCGAACATTGACCACCACACGGAGGCTTTATTCTTTCGTTTCGATATTCCGGCGACTTTGTTTTAAATTAAGAGTTTTAAGGATTCTTTTATTTCAAACTGTCAAATTCAGATATCCATATTTATTTTGTCTTTTGAGTTTTCAGTAAATCATAATGTCTTGATCTGCATTTAGTCCACTTGCCACTATACTCACTCAGAACAAGTTAAATGGAAATAACTACACAGAATGGAAACAAAACCTTGACATCATATTAACTGCGGATGATCACACATATGTCATCACCACCCTATGCCACGAAGAACGTAATTTAATTTCAGTTTCAAATTTATCAAATAATGGTTATTCTTTTCATTTTAGAACATAAGTTGTCATTAAAAAAATAGTTCTTTTATATATTCTGCTATTAAAACCAATGGCTTGTATGTGATTACTCCCAATATTTTTAAAGACTCTTGTATAGAACTTAATAACTCACTGGTAATTGTACCATCTAAAAGAAAAAAACATTCCACTAATCCAATAAGGCTTTGGCATATGAGGCTTGGCCATATCAATCTAAATAGGACTAGAAGACTAGTCAAAGAGGGGGCCATAGGCGATTTGGTTCTCGAACCAATGAAAGTCTGCGAGTCTTGTTTAGAGGGTAAGATCAACAAAGGGAAATAGGACCAATGCATTGTTGGAATTAGTTCATTCTGATGTGTGTGGACCAATAAATATTAGAGCAAGGGGTGGTTATGAGTATCTGATAACATTTACTGATGACCACTCTAGGTATGGATATGTGTACCTAATGCAGCACAAGTTTGAAGCCTTTGAAAAGTTCAAAGAGTTTAGGGCTGAAGTGGAAAAGCAATTAGGAACACACATCAAGGCCATTTGATCTGATCGAGGTGGCGAGTACCTCTCTAATGAGTTTATTGATCACCTCATATAGAATGGGATTCTATCACAATTGACTACACTTGGTATGCCTTAGCAGAACGGTGTAGCAGAGAGAAGGAACCAGACTCTTTTAGACATGACTAGGTTGATAATGAGTTATTCGGAGTTGCCATTATTCCTTTAGGGTTATGCTTTGGAAACCGCTACATAAATGCTAAATCTAGTACCAAGCAAATATATTCCCAGGACACCACGAAAGATGTGGATTGGATGCAAGCCTTCTTTGCAACATCTCCGGATATGGGGTGTCCGACACATGTGCTGAAAGGAAAGATGAGCAAGTTGGATTCTAGATCGGAAGTATGCTATTTTGTAGGCTATCCAAAGGGTACTTATGGATCGTATTTTTATGATAAAAGAGAACAGAAAGTGTTTTGACAAGCGGGGGTATTTGTAAAATACAACCACGCTAAAAGAAGAAAATACACTAATTTAGTCTACAATTCCCTTGTTTATCTGCAATTTGAATTACAATGCCAGTTTCCACACATTATGATTAATCTATGATAAGTTGTGTGTTTTAGCAGTAATTTGTACAGACTACGGTCGCTGTGTGAAGAATTAAAAGATAACGATAAAAGGAAGTGCTTGGTTTCAAAGAAGACATTTCAAAGCTAAAATACAGAGTTCGAGCGATCGAAGAGGTCTCGAGCGATCAAGGTTTCGATCGATCGAATGAAGTTCAAGTGCTAGAAGATCCCAAAAGTTCAATCGATCGAGAGATGTTTGATCGATCGAACATGGCTTCTACCAGATTTTACGCGCACGCAGAAGGAACGGAATTTGAACCCTAGCATTAGGTTTTTGTTATATACATTTGTATTGTATACGTCCGAGGCGCACACTTTTACTTTTATCAGTTTTATAGAGAGAGAAGAGAGTTTACTTCTTGTTTTGTAGGTTTTTCAAAGATTATTGGTATTGTAGCTTGGATTCTCTTAATTTAATCAAAGTTTTTCTTTACTGGTTACTCCTTTATTGCTTTATTTACATTCTGCACATAGTTTATATTAGTACAATCTATTATCTCATAGTTTTCCATGTTAGGTAGTTTAAACCCTTAAGTTTTCAAAGATTACATGATTGAATCACAACCAAACAACACCTTAATGAATCTTTACGTTAAAAACACATCTGAGACTCTTCAGACTATGTCTGAGTAGTCCCCAGGTTGGGAGATCACGATGAAATCGTGATCTTATCCCTCTACCATGCAATAGATTAATTCCTGTGTTTGATCGATCGATCGACCAGAGACATTGTCAAGCGATCGAAGGCATTTCGATCGATCGAGAGATGAAGATGTTCGATCGATCGAAAGCGCGTCGATCGATCGAACTCACTGATTCTTGAGAACATTTTATGCAGTATTCCTAGACTTTCTGCTTTGCAGATTTGTTATCAAACTGTCCCCAAACGCTCAGTTTGTCAAAACAGTCTTTAAACCTAAAGCCTTAAGGCATTTTTCTTTAATATCTTTTGCAAACCACCCTCAATGCTAACACCATTGTAGGTGCGAGTCTTAACTATTGTTTTAAACCTCTTTTAGGTGTTTCAAACTTAATTTTGATGACATAGTCCCCATCATGAAAGGGCTATGGATTGTTTATCTTAAGAGAAAAATGGAATATTGTAGAAGATGTATTCCTTTGAGCTTCAATGTAATTTCATGGTAGATGGCTAGGTCGCGGTGGATTCGTGTAATCCCAACATTCCCTTTAATTAAAAAAAACACATTTTAAAGTATCGCTTTAGTTAATCAGTTAGTCATTAGTTTAATTGTTTTATCTTTAGTAGTTGATAAACCGTGGAACTTTGTGTTCTACACTTTCTCTAAAATATTGTTTTTTGTTTTCTCTTTAGAGTTTAATCTAGGTATTTAGTTTAACACCTTCTCTGTGGGATAGACCTGGTCTTAACCAGTTTACTACTTGCACGATTACCTACACTTGGGTATAGCGCACAAGCGCGCACAGAAAAATTCTCGTGTCAAGTTTTTAGCACCGTTGCCGGGGAAGGCGACGAGCTAACACTTAGATTACCTTAATCTATTCTTATCTCTTTCTGTTTTCCTTTTTCTTTTAGTTCTTTAGAATTATAAAAAAACCTCTTAGGATCTTGTCCTTTCATGTCCGACAATTCCTTTTAAGGAACTTACGGAAACCCACTCTACTCATCCGACTCATCTAGTTCTATTAATCATATAGCTACACCTATTGATTCAATGGCCGATAATCAAAGTGAGAACGGTGATAATGTGGTTATACCAATTGACGATTCGCTTCGTCCTTTGTGCGATCTCATGACACCTGAACACGCACCTACACCTTTTTGTATTCTCATTCCACTCCATGCAGGCGAATTCCAATTTCGCAATGGAATGATTCAACTCCTTCCTACCTTCCATGGAATGGAGAGCGAGAAGGCATATCTACATGTGAAAGACTTTGAAGATGTTTGCAAAACATTTTCACAAAATTGCTATTTTGTGACACGTCTAATGCTATTTCCCTTCACCCTGAAGGATAAAGCAAAGGCGTGGCTGCTCACCTTAAAGCCAAATTCAATCTATATCTGGCATGCGATGAACACTGCTTTCTTAAAAAAATTCTTTCCACCTCGCATGACCACTGAGCTTAAACCACAAATCAACTCTTACAAACAAAAGAGCAATGAAACCTTCACTCAAACTTGGGAGCGTTTCAAAGAATTGCTACTCTCTTGCCCACATCACGAGTATGAGAAATGGCGAACCATAAGCTACTTTTATGAAGGGTTAGATGGTGAAACTAAAAAATTGGTTGAAACCATGAGTTTAGGGCCATTCCTTCGCAAAAACACTTAAGAAGCTGAAGCTCACTTCGAGTGGCTAGTTGAACATGCCCATGAATGGTCCAATTCAGATGATGTCTCACGCTCACAGATATCCTGTGTAGAAGAAAAAAGTTTATATCAATTAAAAAGTGAGGATCATCTAATAAATAAATATAAAGAACTAGTGAAGAAAGTATAAGAGTTGGGAATAAAAGGAGAGAGTTCTAGGCAGGTTTTGCCTGAATAACCATGCGACACATGCAACATGTTGGGACACACCAATCAATACTATCCCAATGTGCCGTGCTTTCAAGAACAACCCCCCATGGAAATGAATGTTACGCAAGGGTATAAGGGGGCGGGGAATTCCTACAATAATAATAACTCGCAAAATAATAGCAATCGATGGAATCACCCCGGGTTTGATTGGAAAAACAATGCTGGGACACAAAACAAATATCAACAACAACAGCCCTACAATAACAATAATCAATATCAAGTGCAATACAACAGGCAGTCCCAGCCATTGCATCAAAATAGATCAAATAACTACAACCAAGCTCAACCCTCTAATAATCAACAGCCAAATGTTTACGTGCCACCTCACAAAATGTCCGCAACATTAGAGAGAATGGATGCACGACAAGAGGGTTTGAGTGGAACGTTTCCCGCTCAACCACTTCCAAACCCTAAGGGATTCAACAATGGTCCCCATAACCATGAGCATGCCAAAGCCGTGACAACACTGAGAAGCGGCAAGGTCATAGGGAAAAAATATGCCTCATTCTACTCCTGAGTATGAAGAGGAGGAAGTGGTGACTAGGAACAAACCATCTACTCAGGAAGAGGAGCAACTCAATAATGACAAACCATTAGAATCAAATGAGGACACTCCTAAAGAAGTAGAAGAAGTTGAGAGAAGGCCTCGAAAGGAGCCTATCAATGATGAATTACCTAAGTGCCCTTTCCTCGCGCCTTACCCTCAAAGGCTTAAGAAACCCCAAAATGAGGCAAAGAATAAGGAGTTCTTGGAGTTGTTTAAATAAGTCAAAATCAATCTCCCACTCCTTGATGCAATCAAACAAGTGCCAGCCTACGCTAAGTATCTAAAAGACTTATGCACGGTCAAAAGGAGACAAAATGTAAAGAAACACGCCTATGTCACTTGCCAAGCAAGCGCAATCATTCAAAATAAATTGCCTCCGAAACTCAAAGACCCTAGTACTCCAACTGTCTCGTGCCGTATTGGAAATCAAAGGATAGACAATGCACTCCTTGATCTAGGAGCAAGCGTGAACCTGTTGCCATATTCAATATATAAACAACTAGGGTTGGGTGAACTCATACCTACCCGAGTTGCGTTAGAACTGGCAGACAGGTTAGTCAAATACCCTAGAGGAATACTGGACGACGTTCTGGTGCAAATAGACACTTTTGTCTTCCCGGTCGATTTGTGATTTTGGACACTGAACCCGTGTCTAATCCATGTTCACAAATCCCGGTGATTTTTAGATGTCCATTCCTCAACACCATAGATGCCATAATCAAAATAAGAAGTGGTATCATGACCATCGTATTCGGGAACATGACCTTAAATGTCAAGATATTTTCAAATCCCCGACCTGATGAATACGAGGACGAAGAGGAAGTCAAGTACATTGAGACGGTCATCGAAAACGAGGCTGATTTTGTTGACTATAAAGATCCTTTGGAAGTAGTAGTGTCACAATTTGACGCAGTCTACAAACCTAATGATTCAACTCAATTGGACGTTGCCCTAAATCGTGCCTGCCTCATGATGGAAACAAAAGAGGAAGATAGAGCTGAATGCATGTGGATCACACCATATGAACCATTGCCTCCAAAAATGAAGTTAGCCATGCCTTCAAACTTTCAGTTTCCCAATTTAGAATTAAAGGAGCTTTCCAAAGAGCTCAAATACGCTTTTCTGGGGACTGAAAAGACTTATCCTGTTATAATCTCAGCCACTTTGAATTCTGAACAAGAGGTTAAGTTGATTCAAATGCTCAAACAGCATAAGGGAGCATTGGGATGGACTATTGCCGACCTAAAAGGCATAAGCCAATCTGTTTGCACCCATAAGATATATCTGGAGGAAGACGCTAAACCTTCGCGATAAATGCAAAGGCGTCTAAATCCCAATATGCAAGAAGTCGTCATAAAGGAAGTCCTTAAACTTCTTGTCGTTTGGATTATATATCCTATTTCTGACAGCCCTTGGGTTAGTCCAACCCAGGTGGTGCCCAAAAAGGTTGGTATAATGGTTATCCCAAATAAAGACGGCGAGTTAGTACCAACACACGTCCCCACTGGATGGCGGATGTGTATCGATTATCGAAAGTTGAATACTGTGACCCGGAAAGACCACTTTCCATTATCATTCATGGATCAAATGCTAGAAAGAGTGGCGGGTCATAAATATTATTGTTTCTTGTACGGACATAGTGACTATAATCAAATTGAAATTGCTCCTGAGTATTAGGAGAAAACGACTTTCACTTGTCCGTTTGGTACATTCGCCTACCGTCGTATGCCCTTCGGCTTATGCAATGCACCTGCCACCTTTCAGCGGTGGATGTTGAGCATATTCAGTGACATGGTCGAACAAACACTCGAGGTCTTTATGGACGATTTCTCTATATTTGGCCATAGTTTTGATAGTTGCCTGGAAAACCTTGAGAACGTGTTAGTAAGATGCGAGGACAAACAACTAGTACTTAACTGGAAAAAGTGTCACTTCATGGTGACCAAGGGAATTGTCCTTTGCCACATTATTTCTGATAAAGGTATCCAAGTCGATAAAGTAAAGATCAATATTATCTCAAACCTACCGGTCCCCCGTACAGTTAAAGACATCCGCTCTTTTCTGGGACACGCAGGATTTTATCGTCGCTTTATCCAAAACTTTAGTGAGATCTCCCGATCACTGTGCCAACTCTTAGTCAAAGACACACCTTCGAGTGGTCAGAGAACTATCAAATATCTTTTCACGCACTAAAGGTACACCTTACCTTTGCACCAATAATACAGGCACTCGACTGGGGTTTGCCATTTGAACTAATGTGTGATGCTAGTGACTATGCCATTGGTGTAGTTCTAGGACAGAGGAAGGATAATAAGCCCTATGTAATATACTATGCCAGCCGAACACTCAACGAAGCTCAAATGAACTATACGACCACCGAAAAAGAGCTGCTGGCAATAGTTTTCACTCTAGACAAATTCAGGTCCTATCTGATAGGGTCCCCAATCGTCTATTTTATAGACCACTCGGCCCTTAAGTACCTGTTATCTAAGAAAGACGCGAAGCAAAGGCTTATTCGTTGGATATTCCTACTTGAAGAATTTGACATCACAATTAAGGATAAGAAGGGAGTAGAGAATGTGGTCGCTGACCACTTATCTCGGTTAACATTTACTAGACAATACCGAACCCATACCAATCAAAGATGAATTCCTAGATGAGCAACTTATGGCAGTCTTGGGTTTGCCCTGGTATGCAGATATAGTGAATTACTTGGCCGCGGGAGAGACTCGTAGACATTGGTCAAATCAAGACAGGAAACGTTTCCTCTCGTTCGCACGTCATTTCTTTTTCGATGACCCTTACTTATTCAACTATTGTGCTGATCAGGTTATCAGGTGTTGCGTCCCTAATGATGATATAACCGTAATTTTAGCCTCATGCCACTCTGAAGCCTACGGTGGCAATTTTGCCTCCCAAAAGACCGCACAAAAAGTCCTACACAGCGGCTTTTATTGGCCCACCATATTTAAGGACGCCTATTCTTTCTGTAAATCGTGCCAACACTGTCAAAAGCTAGATACCATTTCAAAAAGGAATTCGATGCCCTTAACTCCCATCATCACAATTGAAATATTCGATTGTTGGGGCATAGACTTCATGGGCCCGTTTCCAAAATCAAAAAACTGTGAATACATACTCCTAGCTATGGAGTACGTATCATAATGGGTGGAAGCGATACCGACGAGACGCAATGACTACAAAACAGTCATGTCCATTCTTAAGGAAAATATTATGTCGCATTTTGGAACGCCGAAAGCGTTAATAAGTGACCAAGGCAAGCATTTCTGCAACAGTCCTTTGGAAGCACTTCTCAAGAAATATGGGGTAAACCATAAGATCGCTCTAGCCTACCACTCACAAACTAACGAGCAGGCAGAGTTGGCCAACCATGAAATCAAATATATACTTGAAAAGATGGTTAGTTTCAACAGAAAAGACTGGGCTTATAAACTGACTGATGCTCTATGGGCATACCGCACTGCCTTTAAGACAAATCTGGGGATGTCCCCATACAGGTTAGTATACGGTAAGGCATGTCACCTTCCTGTCGAAATCGAGCACAAAGCATATTGGGCGACACACTCATTAAACTTTGACATTAAAGAGGGAGGTCATCTCTGGAAACTCCAATTGGCTGAACTGGAAGAAGTACATCGAGATACGTACGACAATGCCAAACTCCACAAGGAAAGGTTGAAGGCTCGCCATGATAGAACGATTTTTCAAAATCCTTTCGAGTCGGGGCAGAAAGTTTTATTATACGATTCTCGCCTTCATCTCTTCCCAGGAAAACTCCGATCTCGGTGGACAGGACCCTTTATAGTCAAATCTGTCTTTCCACATAGGGCCGTCGAGTTATTTAATCCTAAGAACGACGAAAGTTTCAAGGTCAATGGCTAAAGGTTAAAACCATTCTTAGAGGATTTCCAACCAGAGGTCGAGCACATCCAACTAGATGAGCCCGATTATTCCTCGACCTAAAATGCTCAAGTGCGTATTCGCCATGTTGTTGTATTCTTTCCTTCCCTGCATTTTGCTTTGTTTTAGTTCATTTATTTATCTGTTTTTGAGTGTAACCTCAATCATAACCTGCTATTCCATTTTTATCTACCTCCTGCAGGCTGTTCAACATGAGAGATGATGATGTCCACTAAATTGGGTCATGGGCTGATTCGGAATATCATAACCCACATTGGACTGCCGATGAAATAGCATTCTGTCTTGCTCCTTATCAAGGACTAGGGGCAAAAGATGTCGTCGACTTGACCCAAGGATACATGCCATACAACCCTGCTCTCCTCCAGATCAACCCTTTTGAGCACATGGAATTTCCTGAAGAGGAGGGAGAACCAGAAGGGTATGTTGTTTGGGAAGTCAATGATGCTCTGATGGAACAGTGTGAGAATGATTCAATATGGGAACCGTGGGAAGAATAAGATTTACACGATGTGATGCTGGAACGCCATAATGTTGTATTCACGTATGTTGATGACAACCTTGTCATCGAATCGGTTCCTTATATTTATGTGCACATGCATTATGTTTTGTTCCAACTTCACTACCCTCTACCTGTGAGTGCACATGGGTCTATCATGCCAATAGTGAGGTGAATTCTTGGTCACATTCCTTTTTCTTTTCGTTTTTCTTTGTTTAATTCTTCTTGTTAGTTCTTTCTTTGCTCTGCTTAATTTATTTCTTCATTTTCTTTTTTGTTTTCCTTTATCAGGGGGGTCACTATGAACCAAATGCTACCGCCGTTGTTCCTTCCACATCAGTTGTTCCACGAATTTGGACCATACATATGGTCCCCAAGTACTCTTCCGCAAGAGGAGAGTCCGATGAGAAATCACACTCTGTTATCCTTGTCTCCATCCGGATCACCTATTGCTTGTGAAATCAATTCTTTAGAGATTTCCGACTTGCTCGATGATGTCCTAGCTGCTTTCTGACTGTTCTGGGAAAGGGAATCATCATGTTTAGACTCCACATTTGAAGTTCTGGCGGAGAAAGAAGTTGTGGAAGAAGAAATCTTCATGCTTGAAGAGTAGTGCTTCACTTCAATTATATTCTGTCATTTCATCTTTCTTTCATCAATTGAAGTGTATTCCTGGAAATTGTTTTATTAGTTTCAGTTTCTTTTAGTTTTTCTTTATCAATAAGGTTTTAAATACCATGTTGGGGGCAAGAATGTTGCAAATGGTTGTTATTACAATGATTTATCTATAAAATATTTTGCAATTTTCTATCTTGATGATGATTTTTTTGGCTTACATGTTCTGTCAATAAACTGTTTTTTTTAATCACTATCCTGTATGTCCAGAACACTGTTGGTTAGTTGGGGGTGTATAATTTCTCAATGCAGTCATGTTGTAGATTTTCCAAGTTCGATCGATCGAGATAATCAAAACCTCGAGCGCCTCAGCAGGTCTCAATCGATCGAAAGTTTGATCGATCGAACCTTCTCGATCGATCGAAACCTGCATTTAAACGAGGCGTCTTTCAGAAACTTCATCATTCTCATTTCAACTCCCTCACTCTCAATCACTTGAGCACAGAGATACCAAGGGGTGATTTTGATTCCTCAAGCCCACACGCCCATTTGAAGGTGTCCTGATCACTCCCCTAATCACCATCATCCTCCCTCCCATCCGCTCTCCACATTTTAACTACCCCCGACGGCATACCGTCCGGGTTACATTCTGACATCCCTACCTGGGTACTGAACGTGGACGGTTCATCCAATCAATAAAGCAGTGGGGCAGGAGTCATCTTAACTACCCCCGACGGCATCCTGCTTGAATATGCGCTGAGATTTGGGTTCCGTGTCTCCAACAACTAGGCCGAATACGAAGCCTTACTAGTTGGACTGCAATTGGCCCTTTCTATGAGTGCACAACAAGTCCAGGGATACAGTGATTCCCAGCTCATGATCAACCAGGTCAACCAAGAGTACGAAGCACGGGAAGACAACATGGTAGCCTACTTGGCCCTTGTCCGAGCGGTTTCCAAGAAGCTCTGGGGCTTCTCCATCACGCAGATACCCAGAGAAGAAAATACCAGGGCCGATCGGTTAGCTTGCCTCGCCTCGTCTTCTGAGTTAGACTTGCCCGGGATACGGATACAATATCTACCCGAGCCAAGTGTGATCAACTCAGAAGGCATGGAGGTAGATCCGGTCACCCCGGGACCCAGCTGGATGGATCTGGTCGTGGCATTTTTGACGACAGGGATGCTGCTAGACGACCAAGAAGAGGCCCGCCGGGTCAAGTACCGAGCGGCCTGATACAACCTTCTCGACGACATTCTCTACAAGAAGGGATTCACTATCCCGTACCTCCGCTGTGTTCACCCTGCACAGGTCCCAACAGAGAACTCACCATCAATACACATATACCCAGCCGGTATTACTGGTAGTGTCCCCCCCAACTTGTTGGCTCACCAGGCCCGCCGGTGATCTGCTAGTGAGAGCGCACAGACGCAACCGTGGACGTAGGTCACCTCGTTAACGGGACCGAACCACATACAAATTCTTGTATTATTTTCTCTCTAAACTATTCTTACCAATTTTAGGCAGCATCACAAGGTATAAAAGATCATACAATTGCGAAACAATATGCCCTCAAGGTATGCAATAAAATGCAATCGAATTCAAGCTTTAGCGAACAATAAATTAAGACTGCCAACAATAGAGATCCACAACACGTAACAGATCAACTCCCAATAGCCGATATGATCTTGAATTCACAGGGATCACGAAATTGAGAATCTCAACAATCAATCATCTAACAACATCTATCCCTCAAAAAGTAGGGAAAGATCTGAGTGTTCAACAACTCCAGTTCGAATTCAATGAAATAAATTCCAAAAATTTGATAAGGCAGAACTGCCAGAAAAAGATTGATTCAATAACCAACTAGTCCAAAGAAAAAGGATATCACAGCACCATAGTGCGACATACCCAAGTTCAAAACTTAAGGGTGAACTAGTTTGAAATCAACACCCTCAATCACGAGAATCGAATCAACAAGGCACAACGTGCTTTCAAGAAAAGACTTGAAACAATGGAACCACAACGCTCTAGCAAGAGCTCAAAGATAATAAGTGTCACACCCCGATTTTTGGAAATCCAAATAATCAGCATAGAACTAAATCTAGACTACTATTCGACTGCCCAACTATCGGAGTGAACACCACGAAGCCCATCCTAATAAAACTTTTTAATGGAAATAGTTGTTCTTAAAAACCTGGTTAAAACATTTGTAATAAATCTCCACTTATGTTTTTAAAACAAAACCACCACGTTTCCATTAAAAAAAAAAACACTCATGTGGTTCCGAAAATACTCAAATATATTTGACTAAAGCTACAACTACTAAATCACTTATATTGAAAAGCGAAAGCTGAATAAACATTTCTAAATTCTCATTAAGAATAAAAATCTTTCATTTACAATTAAAGCTTTGAAGAATAACCTCTATTACAACCTTTGGTCATAGCTACTAAACGTCCCAATATCAACTACAATAATGGCCCACAATGCCAAATAAATGAAAATAGCAAATGAACAGTAAAGGTCTTCATGCCCTCAAGCAAATCCATGCAATCCAATAGTCATACCGGCCTACTCCTTAATCTGCAAAACGGCTGCGTTTCCCGAGAAACGCCCCCGCATGATAAACATCACACGGGTCAGCATTGTATAACAATACTGGTATGAGTAAACACGCCCCAGTCGCAAGCATCACTCGTGGTCCCCTCTACACCAACCCAACAATAATCAATTAACATAATAATACCCAATAAATTTCTCTGAGGTTGGGAATCCGCTGGGCTCCCTCCCTTTCTTGAACACAAACACCTATAGAGTTGTAGGCAGAACTGTAGTTCCACACGTGAGTGAGGACAAGCGGTAGTTTCCTCGAGTCACGGCGGCAGTTTGTTCCACCTACAAAGTAAAAGAAACACTTACTCTTAAATAACATGGTGAGCCAAACCTTCATACAATGGTTAGTTGGCCCACCATCCTGCAACTCGAGAGTTAGCACAAATCCTTAGTATTAGAATAAGAAATTCTCCAATATCGAATCATTATATCAATTTCCTTCGCATTATACCACGGTAACCATTTCGAGTTTTCAATTTCATGTTTCGCAACAGTTTATCCATTTGCATTTAACACTATACAATCACTGTCATTTTTTTCTTGCCCTAGGTTCACCACTAAGGTCACCCTACTCATGGTCAACTTACTTTTTTTTATGAATGATTCATTATTCAATTTCCTAGCTTCACCACTTTGTCACCCTCCATGGTACACCCACACATATATCCCATGTGTGCCCGGAAATACTACTAACATCCACTCTGGTGCTAGTTTGGTTGGGGTATCAACCAAACCAGGTATACACACAAAAGGCCAGTCAATATGCCTAGACGTCTAACAAATAAGCTGGGCATAAGGCTTAGGCCAGCTTGATCACGAAGCCACTGGCAAACGGGTACACTTAGCAAGTCGAGCTACCAAAAAAAAAACATATCACACAACGGGGAGCGGTGAACACTTAGCAAGGAACTTGAAACCACTTTTTTTTTACCATCTACGTTAATTCACTCAAGTACCATTCATGAGGATTTAATCACGTCATTAACCACTTCGAAAATTTATCATTTATTACATGGATTATCATTATCCGATTATTCACAATAAGGCCCTTGCGCCAAACTTCTATTCACGTCTCTAACGTAGTATTTCCACAATCATCATTTAATACTACACATAACATAAGTCATATCATTTAAAATCGGCATTCAACAATACTATTTAAAACGGTCCCAAACAAACCTTATATTAAACAACCCCAAAACTAGCATGAGTTGAAATTGTTCTTCATAATAATACCGTACAAAGAAACATCTCTAACAATTTTCATAAACATAATTCAAAATTTGGAGTTAACATTTACTGCTACTGTAATATGAATTTTCTGCACAAATGGTGCAGAATTGAGAACAATACCATTAGACGAAAAACGTGCAGAATCGCGTTTTACATTGACTTAAGTGAACCGTTTTACCAAAAACAAAATATATGAATTAATACAAGTTATTTTCTAAAACAAATCTGAGAGTTTTATTCAATTTTACCCAAATCCGAATTTGTGTTAGTCTTCTTTTTTTTCTTCAATTTTCTAAATAACTTATATCTAACCTTTGATATATCTATATATATATAAATGTATATGTATATATCACTATAGATCCGTATCTATATAAACACCCATTCATATGATTTATTCAGATTATAATGAACACAAATCGAAAATCAATCAAATTATGAATCAACCCTACAAATCTAAATGTTTACTCACCAAATTGGGAAAAGCAAGATGATATTGATGATGGTAAACTCCTTTCTTTTCTCTTCTCTTCTCTTTTTCTTCTCCTTCTAGGTGGCTAGGGTTGCCTCTTCTCTCTTTGTCTCTTATTCTCTTTCTCTCTCTCTCTTTCTCTCTCTCTCTCTCTCTTTAGGCTGCTCTCTTTTTTTTTTCTAACCCTAGGATATATTATCTATCGATATACATTTAATACACACACAATACATATATTACTCACACACACAAACCTTTCTTCGAATTATCCATTGAAAACCTAGTTAGCACTTTATCAATAAAACCAGCTTGAGATAATCCCATTATCTTTCGCTTACGATCCTGAAAGAGCTTTATTCTAAGAATATAGCTTGCCTCTCCTAGATCTTTCATATCGAATGTACTAGATAGCCAAACCTTGACCATTGACAATGCCGCTACATCATTTCCAATGAGTAGAATGTCGTCAATGTAAAGCACAAGAAAAGCCACCACTTTTCCTTCACACTTCTTGTATACACAAGGTTCATCCAGATTTTGTATGAAACCAAACGACTTGACCGCTTGGTCAAAAAAAATGTTCCAACTTCTGGATGCTTGCTTGAGCCCATAAATGGACTTTTGCAATTTGCATACCAAGTTACCTTTCCGACCAGCTATCTAGTTGTTGCATATAGATGTCCTCCTCAAGATTGCCATTCAAGAATGCAGTCTTAACGTCCATATGCCAGATCTCATAATCTAGGCATGCAGCAATGGATAAGAGTATTCTGATGGGCTTGAGCATGGCTACAGGCGAGAAGGTTTCCTCATAGTCAATGCCCTCCCTCTGAGTATAACCTTTCGCTACAAGCCTAGCCTTAAAGGTCTCAACCTTTCCATCAGATCCTCTTTTCCTCTTGTAGACCCACTTACAGCCAATGGGTTCAATATTGGCTGGAAGTTCTACAAGATCCCAGACCTGATTGGAATCCATAGATTCCAATTCAGCCATCATAGCTTTAACCCAATGAGCTGAGTAAACATCAGCCATTGCCTCTTCATATGTGGCAAGATCAGATTCAGATTCTATGGAGATAGCTTCAAAAACTTCTCCTAAGAACATGTATCTATCAAGCTGGCTGATAATCCTCCCACTACGACGAGGTATCGGTGCCGAAAAGGGTGAAGAAGTGGTGTTTTCTTGAATTACATCATTATCAACTATGGGTGGGACTGAGGGCTCTCCTTCTATTACTCTCAGATCAATCCTTCCCTTAGGTTTATGGTTCATGATATAATCATCCTCCAAGAAAACAGCATTTGTACTAACAAACACTTTCTCTTCTCTTGGATCATAAAAATACCATCCATAAGTATCCTTTGGATACCTCACAAAGTAACATACTTCCGATCTAGAATCCAACTTGCTCATCTTTCCTTTCAGCACATGTGCCGGACACCCCCATATCTGGAGATGTTGCAAAGAAGGCTTGTGCCCAATCCACATCTCTCGTGGTGTCCTAGGAACAGATTTACTTGGTACTAGATTTTGTATGTAAGTAGCGATTTCCAAAGCATAACCCCAAAGGAATAATGGCAACTCAGAATAACTCATCATCGACCTAGTTATGTCTAAAAGAGTTTGATTCCTTCTCTCTGCTACACTGTTCTGCTGAGGCGTACCAGGTGCAGTCAACTGTGACAGAATCCCATTCTGTACGAGGTGATCAATAAACTCATTTGAGAGGTACTCGCCACCTCGATCAGATTGAATGGCCTTGATATGTGTGCCCAATTGCTTCTTCACTTCAGCCCTAAACTGTTTGAACTTTTCAAAGGCTTCAGACTTGTGTTGCATTAGGTACACATATCCATACCTTGAGTGGTCATCAGTAAATGTTATAAAATACTCATAACCACCCCGTGCTCTAATATTTATTGGTCCAGACACATCAGTATGAACTAATTCCAACAATGCATTGGTTCTATTACCTATTCCTGGAAAGGGCCTTTTGGTCATCTTTTCCTCTAAACAAGACTCGCAGACTTTCATTGGTTCGAGAACCAAATCGCGTAAGTTCCCTTCTTTGACTAGTCTGCCAATCCTATTTAGATTGATATGGCCAAGCCTCATATGCTAAAGCCTTGTTGGATTAGTGGAAGGTTCCTTTCTTTTAGATGGTATAATTACCACTGAGTTATTAAGTTCCAAACAAGAATCTTTAGAAATATTGGGAGTAATCACATATAAACCATTTGATTTAACACCAGAACATATAAAAGAACTTTTTCTTTTAATCACAACTTCAGTTCCAAAATGAAAAAAATAACCATTATTCGATAAATTAGAAACTGAAATTAAATTACGTCTCATTGAAGGGACGTAAAGTACATCTGATAAAATCAAAACTTTATTATCTAGAAATTATAAAACTATGACTCCTACAGCAACTACAGATACGGTTGTGCTAGAACCTAGAGTAAGTACGATTTCCCCATCATTACACCTCCTGATTGATCTGAACCCCTGGAATGAATTACAAATATGGTTAGTCGTGCCAGAATCAATACACCAAGTGTTTGAAGTATCCGTTATAAAACATACTTCAATCACATGTGATTCAATCATACCTTGAACTCTTGTAGCTAAGAATTCTGGATAGTTCCTCTTCCAGTGGCCCTTGTTGCCGCATTGGAAACACTTTCCGTTGCCTTGGCCACCCACCTTCCCTTTGCCCTTACCTTTTCCCTTAGATTTTGCAATCTTAGGGACTAGTCCAACACTTGAACCACCAGTGCCAGCATTCTTCTTCCCTTTCTTTCCTTTCGGTGTACATTGGGAAGAGGAAGCGCTTTTCTCAACGTTCAAAACGTTGACCCCAGGCTTGATTACCCCTTCTGCTGCTAGTAAAGAACTCATTAATTCGCTCATTGAAAAATTCATTTAATTCATATTATAATTAAGTTTAAATTGAGCGAATAAAGGCGACAGCGAGTTAAGGATCATATCAACTTGGGTCTGTGCATCGATGTTGGCACCTAGGGTCTCCAGCTCGTTTAAATAACCAATCATTTTTAAAATATGTTCCTTGACTGGAGTCCCTTCCGCATCTTTGCACTCATTATCTTCTGTATGGCTACCTGTCTGGCAGGCCTGCCATGCTCCCCAAACATCTTTTTCAGGGACGTGATAATGTCATTGGCCGAATCGTTCGATTGGAATTGGTGTTGCAACACGCCAGCCATTGAGGCCAGAATATAGAAACAAGCCATTCCATTCGACTTCTTCCATTTGTCGAACTCGCGTCTGGCAGCTGCCGAAGCATTTGCCGAGGGTTCTTCAGGGCTTGGGGTGGGAAGGACATATATGTGATCCTACGAAGTTAACACGATGTTAAGGTTACATTTCCATTCAGTGTAGTTATTTCCAGTTAACTTGTTTTGAGTGAGTATGGTGGCAAGTGGACTAAATGCATATCCATACATTATGATTACTTAAAATCAAACAAAATAAATGTTGATATCAGAATTTGATAGTTTGAAATAAAGGAATTCTTAAAATTCTTATTTAAAAAAAAAAAAAAACAAAGTTGCCTGAATATCAAAATGAAAGATTAAAGCCTCCGTGTGGTGGTCAATGTTCGATCTTTTGATTTATCATGACTTGTCCGTTATGCAGCTCTTGCAAAAACAAGTTATGACTCCCAAACCTATTTAATCTCTTAGTTTCTAAATAATGCCCCATGTGGGATCCCTTATCCATAGCTTAGCTAGTGTATACCATTAACTAGGATCCAATCACAACCGCCTCAAGTAGCGCCTCCGTATGGTGGTCACCCTCTAACACGTCTGATTGATCCTATCCATAGAAAGTTCATATCTTGTAACCAATGAGTAGTGTACCCTCCGTATGGAACGATCACCCCTAGCGAGGTGACATAGAATGCACAACTCATCTTACAATGAACCATTAATGGAAGTTGTGATTGGATCCTACTTCGATCGATCAGACCCACCTTGCATCCTATGTAAACACAGAATTTGTATTCTGCTGCGATGACACTGTAGAAACAGATCTGTGATGATGCAGTTTCAAAAATAGTTCTAAAACAACATGCAAATCAAAATAGTGTTCCAAAAACACATCTATAGATCCAAACGAGCATGGCTCAGATACCAATTGATGGAAAAATAGGTTTAAAGTTTGGTTTAAATGCGCAGCAAAAATAATCAAGTTATAAAATATATTTGGTAGCCCAAAATCTACTACTCGTCAATTCCATAGATGCGTACAAGAGGGGACAAGAGTTATACCTTAGTGTCTTGAACCCAATTCTGATCTTCTTCTTCCTTGGTGATGTAGCAGCCTCCACTAGGTTGTCTTCACCCTTATGTCTCCAGCAGATACTTTCCAGAGAGACTAGAGATGGTAGGATCTCTAACAGAAGGGAAGGAGAAGGTTTGGTGCTCTAAAACAGTTTCTGCAACTCCTGGCGTTCAAAAATGACGAACAACTTTTCTAGAACGTTGCTGCCCTATTTATAGATTACCATAGCTGACCTAACCTTCAATCATTCGAAGGACTTCGATTAATTGAACATTCGATCGATCGAACCATTCTCGATCGATCAAACCTGCCATGACTTCAATCGATCGAACTAGCTTCAATAAATCGAACCTGTCTTGATAGCTTCCTCAAGTGTCTTTCCAAGTATCCTGGCAGAGCTAAGCGTGGGACCTCCTAGGTTCTTTATTGTTGGCTCAGATCAGTTGATTAATTCCTATGACCAAACTCTTTGATCAGCAAATTTATCGACTGATCAGTTAACATATACTCCACTATAAAACGATAACTGAACTCCAACGTAAAAGAACATATCTGTAACAACCCTAAAATTTCTATGTAAATGATCATTTTAATTATTATTTTCAATTAGCAATATTATATGAGTGTGCCTATGTAAGACATGTGTTTGGAAAATTTTTAGTGTTTGGTGGACATATAAATTAAATCATGAGTGAGAGTGTTTAGTTAAAAAAAAATGAAGGGTTGATATGTATTTTTGTTACATAGTGTTTACAGGTCCGCGAATGTGTTAAATAATGTAATTAACATTAAAACTTAGTACCGGGGTTATGGGTACCCATTGGACTACTCATTTTAATACTTTGTACTGCATTTTGGGCCCATATGAGTCTCTTTTGTGAGCCCATTAGACAAAAAACGGGATTTGATATGTATATATGAGTTATTTGTATATGTTGTGTATGTATATAGTATACTATGTGTGTAGTACATATATACTTATATCATTAACCCTAGCCACCCAAAGAGAAAACAGACGTGTGCGTGTGTGTGTGTGTGTGAGAGAGAGAGAGAGAGAAGAAGAAGAAGAAGAAGAAGAAGAAGAAAGGAGAATGGTCTCGGGTTCATGGGCACGTGGGGAATCGCGGAGCATTTGTGGTGGTCGATTTTTGATCAACGAGGTGAGTTAAATTTTGTGTATGCAAGTATATATATATACACGTATGAATGTATGCATGTATACGGGAGTAAATTAAAGTAGTACATGTTTAATTTAATTGTTAGGGTTAAATCTTAGTAATGGATATACGTTGTTATTGTTGTTGAAGTAATCTAGATATTTTCTTTCCCCTTCGTGTGACTTTGTGATTTTGACATTAGGGTATTTGAAAAGGTTAGGTGAATAGTGAGTTTGATAAAACCATATGTGAAATATTCATGGTAATTAGGAAATATGTGTGAAATTCGTTTTTTTTTTAATTAACACAGTTGCAGAAACTTTAGAAAATTATTATAAAATCGTGGCTTTGAATTTGAACATTCTGTCCGTGTGTCTTAGGTAAAACGCAATTCTGCATACTTTTTGTCTAGTGGAGTTTTTCCTGACTCTGCACCGTTTGGGCAGAAATTGATGATTTCAGTAGCAGTTTTTAGTATATTAAAATGTACGACATTGGAGAAATATGATTCGTTGTGTTTTTTTTTATTCGTTCGTATGACTTAACAAAAGTTACTTAGAGATACATGAATTCTCATATAATGTTGAGCTATAAAAAAAAAAGGTGATAGTCAATAACGTTGAGTCCGATGAAAATATTGTGGAACGATTGTTATAATACTTTACGTTATAAGAATTTGAATTTTTATTATGGGTTCATGTAGGCTAATATTGAATGTTGGGTTGAGGTTATTGTACCTGAAATAACTGACCTTATTTTGTGGTCATTTTGATAAAAACAAAAAGAGTAAATTAGATACGTTGAATAGTATATTGGGGATCTTATAATTTGATTAGAAATTTTTTCGCGAAGATTGTTATGGATTAATTGATAAAACCCTTTATTGTAAGAAATTGGAATACATCTAAACGTTAGAGATGTTATTGGATGATGAGATGGAACTATGTGATAAACGTGAAATTCACAATTATTGGGATAATACGAACGATAAGTGATAATTGCAACATAGTTCTATAGTGTTCACCGCTCCCCGTTGTTGTGTTATTGTTTTTGGTAGCTCGCACTCTTTTGTCAGTGGCTTCGTGATCAAACTGGCTTAAGACTTGTTGAGTGTACTTTTTGCCAGTGGATTCGTGATCAAGCTGGCCTAAGCCTTATGCTCGGCTTACATTGTATAGACGTCTAGGCATATTGACCGGCCTTCCGTTGTGTATACCTGGTTTGGTTGATACCCCAACCAAACTGGCATCGGAGTGGATGTTGGTAGTATGTCCGGGCACACATGGGATATATGTGTGGGTTGTACCATGGAGGGTGGCCAAGTGGTGAAGCTAGGGAATGCAAAGATAAATTTAAGGCTAATAAGTAATGAATATGGATTATTTCATAAGACTGGTAAGTGTGGAATAATGAATGCGATGATTGAGTTAGAATGTGGACGGTTTATATACGGAATTGTTTGCTTGGTTTTGTGATCATTCAATTTGCAGGATGGTGGGTCCACTAATGTTTTACAGGTTTGGCTCACCATAAGTAGATGGGTAAGTATGAAATCGTAGTAGCTTTGGGTTTTGGGCAAGAAACTACTTGCCACCACATCAATTGAAACTACTCTTTTGTCCAAATATGTGTGTGGAACTACCTGTCTTGGCCCAATAGTGTTGTAATGTGGTTTGTAGTCTACGGGTTCAGGTAGGAGCCCTCAGATTTTATTATTTTTGTTTAACTCATACCAGTCATGTGATTGACCCGAGTGTGTTATGCATTCGGGTATGTTTCTGTTTGAAACGTAGTTGGATGACATGTGCAGGATATTGCTTTTGATGATGTGACCGTTGTGCTTGGCTGTGGAGTCTTTGGGCATTGGAACGTTATAGTTGCTCTGACCATCGGATGTATAGACTTTATTTCTTTTTTTTTTTTCTGAACTTTGTAAGAAATTTTATTTAACGAACTTTGTATTCCTTTGGTAAATTAAAATAATATTATATTTGTAATGGAATATCATTTCTTTTATAATGAAATGGAGGATTGGGAATATAAGTTTAATAATACATAGTTTTTATATTAATACAAGATCATGTGTCCTTATTTAATGAGTAATAAATTCTATTTTCAAATAAATAATTTATTAGCCTGTGTGAGGGTGTCACTCTCGGTGTTTTGGAAATTGAATATTAGTCTGGATACATGCTCTGGATTAAATATTTGGTTGTCCAATAATCGGGGTGTAACAATATCCAAAGCGATAACTTGACTTGTATGTTGTACTAACGTTCCTCTACCGTCAGCATTCGCAATCATATTAAGGTAATCGGATAAACGGTCACTGTCAACCTGAATCATGATTACTTCTTGAATTCCTTAAGTCCCATTCACCTTCCATGATTACTAAACATGTTGATAACTCTAATCAATAAGACTGCAGTACTCAATAATCAACTTGGTGACATACTCAAGGGAATGCTTACTCTGAATCAGAGGGTAGATTCTATCTTGACAATATATGTTCACAACCTTATGAACATGACAAACCCATGATACCCAAGTGTTGATCTTTTATAGACCTCACTGATTGGTAAGTCAAAGCAGTCATATCCACAGTCTGTGTTCATAATTGTCTCAAGATTGAGAGCACGTGCCTTATACAAGTTATGAGTTCCTATTGACTGTTTGACAGTCTTGAGTGTCAGTAGGAAAGCTCAAGTCCGTCAATGCACTATAAGCACTAGCATATTAACTATGAGTTACACTCTAGTGATTGAGATTAATCACTCCATCAAATGGTAGTTAATCATGCTATAGTGTAGACTTTTGAGGTATCTAGTCTCATCATCCACCGTGACAATTTCTAAGCATCAAAGGATAGTAATTCGTATCTCACTTGTATGTATCTCATACACACACGAATTAATTACTATGATACTTAAAGATTAAACAATCATTTCATGAAAGAAACCTACATAATGAAATGCAAAGTTGATATCCATATATTAAAATGGTAACGTCTAATACATAAAGTAATGGTTTGAGGGCACAAACCCAATGCATGTATGGGTGATCATCTTTCCCATGAGACAAAAACCCTAATAACTGACAAATGACAAGAACAATTGGACCTATTGGACCAAAACGAAACTGGAATTGATTGAAGATAGGGTTCTGTGGATACCAGCATTTGGGCCCACTTTTAATTTTTTTTTAAAAACAACAAATTTTCAAATTCTAATTCAAAGAGTCGCCACTTAATTTTTAAAAGGAAAAATTAAGAAACCATTTTAAAAGCAAACTGATCTTTTACTAAACCAAAAATAAACTGAGTCCGGGGATGATGGAATGAAAGGGGAAGGAGCCCGGCAGAGTAAAATACACCCTTTCATCCTATCTCGTGATAGGCCTTTACTCATCATCCTTTTTAATCGAATTATTAATCTAAACATGACCTCAACTAATACATATATATAAATAATAAATTACACAAGCACGTTGAAAAGTGTACAAAATTGCCAATGACAAAATATCATTTATAAGCCACGTAATTCAAGTAGCAAGCGATATGATATGCAAATAGGGAACTAGAAAACATACCCGGGATCTGACAGCGAAATAGAAACGTACAATGCATACATATAAAAAGAAATCATAGAAAAAAAAGAGTCTCTAATCCAAATATACATATAAGGCAAAACTTAGGCTAAGGTGTCGCACATGAAGTCAAAAATCAATAAAGCAAAATAAACTAGAGAAAAGGTTTGAGAAGATGTACCTCAAAAAGCGCTACAAAACACAGATTAGTACACATGCTTTGATAAAATATATGATACCAAATAATCAACCCTAGTGCTTCTATCTTAAATCTGACAAGCATGGAAAGAATTAACCCATTCATGGATTCCTTCTAATTAGTTGAGAATATATCACCTCTATAGATATGCAAGTCTTAACTAGGAGCCAGTGCAATGTCCATATAGGTGTATTATAATCCCAACATGACTATAAGGAACTCACAACTAGGTTCAATTAGGAACAAATCAAACTAGAATTAAATCCTAACTATAAGCATCAATATACATAGATGAATGCATGGATATAAACACGAATGAGGACGAACTATGAACTCTTTGCTAATTTGGATCACTTAGCCTCTGGATTTAGACTTAATTATCATTATTCAAAACATGATTTCAGTCCCAAAGCACTTTGAAAACCATTTAAGTTAATATCAATGAGATTAGACAAAAACAGTGACTATTTCTCATGAATTATTGAAAGCAGACCAGATTTTAAAAGGTAGAAAAACCACGTTTCCAACTGTTGGATCTTAATGAATTTTGGATACAATGTGCCTCTATGAGTCTAGTTTCTAACTCAAGAAGAAAATCGAAGATTGAACGGTTAGATCTCTGAGAATGAGGAAAAAACTAGACATCACTTAGGAATCCTCAACTCTCTATCCAGAGATCTTGTACGATTTTCTAAAAATAGTAAGAGAAACACTTAGATCTTTTTAGGATACCTTCCTAACACATTAGGCTACTTAGAAAAATTTATTAGAGGCCAAGGAAGTTTGGTTAAGGTTCTAATTTGTTAATTTTAAAATGGACTTATTGTTGTGGAATTTTGGAAAGAGAGTTGCTTGTTTTGAAATCACAAGACCACACCATCTTAAACATATTCATCAAAACAAAAATCACAAAGGTACTTCAATGAGTTATGAACATCCTCCAATTGGTCTCATCTAATTCCAATGAACCATGATTTTATGAAAAATCTTTGATCACAGTTGGTTTATGGATTCACTGCACCTTTGTTGAATTGGCATTCATATTTTGAATCAAACTGGATCCATGATTCTAGAGAGAACTAGGATCAAGTATAACTATGATTATTGTAATAAGAGATACACAAACTTAGCCTTTATGAATCTCCATCATAGATCTCATAGTTGAAGATCTAGCAAGAAAATCCTAAGGTCTTACCCAATCTATGAATCATGGAATATAAACTATTAAAATTTACATATGATTCCTCTCTCAAACATATGATCCTTGAGGAATATAGAGTCATGACATCCTAATCCCCTCTCAAATTAATGGTCCTTGGAGACTAAACGAGACCCAAATCTACATAAACCTCTATATAGCATAAATCCTATAAGATTCTTAGTAAGGAGATTCGAATCATGAGTTTAGACTTGAATCTCACTAACTATGTGTTGACATGACTACGATTTTCCTTAATCTCCATATGAATCATGAGACCATAGGAAACTAAGGAATTGAATTCGAAAAGGACTCAAAGGAATACATAAAGTTTTATGAATCTCAAAAGGAAAATAGAAATAAAGAATCGAAGTTTACTTAGAGAAATTGGAACATAAATTCTTCAAAACCAAACTTATTTTAAACCCAAGGCATCAATTAGATCCGAATTAATGAAATATTATGAGATTCAATCACAAATTCTAAGTGGTGTGTAATGAAATGAGGTAAGAAGAGAGGTTTTGAAAATGTGTAAAGATCGTAGAACTATGAATTTGTGATTGAATTTGCCTAATTCTATCAAGGATTAAGAGGTTACCTCTATGACCTCAAGGATTTTTTTTTTCTCTTGTGAAGCTCTTCCAAAAAATCTTCAAATTCTTCTCCAATTCTTCAAGTTCTTCAAGAAAATTCTCTTTTTCTCTCTCAATTCTCTCTCTATTGTATATATAACTCTTGTATATCTCAATTTGATTCAAAAGTCAAGTGAAAGTCCCCATAATGGAGATGAAGGTATGTTTATATAGACCAACATTACCAGGTTAAATGGGTAAATTGGGATAAAAACCCATGTGCAAAGTTTTCTTCTAGAACATGTGAGAAAGTAGTCTATTACAGCGCGCGACACTCGACGACTTGCCTGCGGTACTTGCTGAGTGTCAGGCGGCACTCACGGACTGCCGGGCGGTACTCAGCGAGTCCCGCCGGCTTCGCCGCGTGCCACGGCTAACAGAATTTCTGCCTTCTTTTTCATTTTCAAAATATATATTAACACAAACTTAATTATTAGTAATGTATATACTAATGTACTTATATTTGTAATGCACTTCATTTGGATACATCCATATGCATAGTATATACTTTAATATAACATTTTTTTTCTTTCTTTTTTTCTTTTCGTTTCTTCTATCCCTTTCTCTTTTCTTTTCAAAACTACTTTTCATTGTCTCTTTTTCAGGATAAATCCCTAGACGGACTTTCTCATACGTTTTTCAACATCTAGGTTTCTCCCGAATACCCAATTTCTCTTTCATTTATTTTTTATTTTGAATTGTTTTTTTGAAACTTGATTTAAAGAATCTTTGAAGAATTTGAATTCTCTAGAAAAACGTCGAATTTCACCGGTCATTGTCATCATCAGTCTTTTAGAGGCAACCAATCCCTGGATTTGACAATTGGTCAAAATTGGGGTGTCTACAGATTGCCCCTCTTTGACGGAGCTTGTAAAGCAACGTGTATCACAAGTGAATGTCAAAGCCTGTGTGAAAGACAAGCCTTTGACCAAACTATCGAATCCAAGCAAAAACGAAAGGTGCGTTGCAAAAATCGGGTGCACAGAGAGCCAAAAGCTGGTTGTGCTCAAAGGTGAGCTGCCTTCGTATCCTATTGGGAATCAGACCAGGACGTAGTTCAGACAAGGGACAATAGACAAATGCAAATAACCACACAAATGGATGCTCCTATCTTATTGTGATGCATATGCTCAAACAAATTTATGTCCCATACTCCCAAACGTGATGATCCGGAGTCAAGTTGCTTTTCTTATTATTAGAAATACGCCTTATGCTTCAAATTCTCCTGTTATGTTGTAGTTTTATTCTTGGGACGTGTGTTTTGAGGAATCATCTGATTGACTAAGATGCTTCATGCCTTACACTCCATAGTCGAATCAGGTAGCATGCTGAAAGATTGAGTCGCTTCATGCCTTACACTCCATAACCTCCCAAAAATCATCTGATCGACTAAAACGCTTCACGCTTTACACTCCATAGTCGAATCAAGTAGCACGCTAAAAGATTGAGTCGATTCACGCCTTATACTCCATAAGCTCCCAAAAATCATCTGATCGACTAAGACGCTTCATGCCTTACACTCCATAGTCGAATCAGGTAGCACGCTGAAAGATTGAGTCGCCTTATGCCTTATACTCAGTAATCTCCTAAAAATATCTGATCGACTGAGATGTTTCATGCCTTACACTCCATAGTCAAATCAGGTAGCACGCTGAAATATTGATTCGCTTCACGCCTTACACTCCATAATCTTTCAAAAAATCATCTGATCGACTGAGGCGCTTCATGCCTTACGCTCTATAGTCTAATCAGGTAACACGCTAAAAGATTGAGTTACTTTACGCCTTATACTCCATCATCTCTCAAAAATCATCTGATCGACTGAGACGGTTCATGCCTTGTACTCCATAGTCAAATCAGGTAGCAAGCTGAAAGATTGAGTTGCTTCACGCCTTACAATCCATAATCTGTTGAGTTTATGCCCTCAAACCATTACTTTATGTATGACATTAGCATTTTAATATATGGATATCGGTTTTACATTTCATTATGTATGTTTCTTTCATGAGATAATTTTCAATCCTTAAGTATCATAGTAGGTAATTCGTGTGTGTGTATGAGATATATACAAGTGAGATATGAATTACCATCCTTTGATGCTTAAAGCTTGTCACAGTGGATGATGAGACTGGATATCTCATCAGGTATACACTATAGCATAATTAACTACCATTGGATAGAGTGATTAATCACAATCACTAGAGTATCACTCTTAGTTAATATGCTAGTGCTTATAGTGCATTGACGGACCTGAGCTTTCCTATTGAAACTTAATGCTGTCAAACAGTCAATAGAAACTCATAACTTGTATAAGGTAAGTGTTCTCAATCTTACGACGATTATGAACACACACTGTGGATATGGCTGCTTTGACTTACCAATCAGTGAGGTCTATAGAAGATCAACGCCTGGGTATCTTGGGTATGTCATGTTCACAGGATTGTGAACATATAATGTCAAGACAGAATCTATCCTCTGTTTCATAGTAAGCATTCCCTTGAGAATGTCACCAAGTCGATTACTGAGTACTGTAGTCTTGTTGATAAGAGGTATCAACATGTTTGGTAATAATGAGAGGTGAATAGGACTCAAGGAATACAAGAAGTAATCATGATCCAGGTTGACAGTAACAGGTATCCGACTACCTGAATATGATTATGAATGCAGAAGGTAGAGGGACATTAGTACAACATACAAGTCTAGTTATCGCTTCGGATATGTTCTTTTGCGTTGGAGTTCAGTTATCGTTTTATAGTGGAGTAAACGTTAACTGACCAGTTAGTTAGTTTACTGATCAAAGAGTTTGATCACGGTGATTAACAAACTGGTCTGAGCCAACAATAAAGAGCCTAGGAGGTCCCACTCTTAGCTCCGCTAGGAAGCTTAGAAGGGCACATGAGGATCATGTCAAGACAGGTTCGATCGATCGAAGGAGCTTCGATCGATTGAAGTCTAAGCAGGTTCGATCGCTCCAGGGTTGTTCGATCGATCGAAGGTTCGATCAATCGAATACACTTCGATCGCTCGAAGGTTAGGTCGGTTTTGGGAATTTATAAATAGGGCAGCTGTGTACTGAATGTTTTTAATTGTCGTTTTATACGTAGAAGCTATTGAAACTTTTTAGGTTTGCATAAACCATCCCTATCCTCCCTAATAGGGTTCCCACCAACCCTATTCCTTCAGGCAGGCATCCGCAGGAGTCATAAGAGTGAAGACAGCCTAGTGGAAGTTGCTGCACAATCAAGGAGAAAGAAGTTTTCAGAATTGGGTTCAAGACCTGAGGTATATTTCCTCTCCCTCTTGTTAGTACGCATCTATGGAATTGACGGGTAGTAGATCCTGGGCTACCAATAAATTTTTATAACTTGAATTTTCTGCTGCGCGTTTAAGCTTTTAATTTAAACTGGTTTTTCCATCATAATCTCCCAAAAAATCATCTGATCGACTGAGACACTTCATGCCTTACACTCCATAACCAAATCGGGTAGCAAAACTGAGCTCAGTGTAGATTCATTTGCGAAAACCAAGGATGCGAATTCGTTATTTCCATGAGGCAAAGACAATGTTGTCTAGCTTTAATTCATGACTCCTGATTTTTAGGGATTAACTATTTTTTTGAGATTCAATTTCGGATTAATTTTCCTAAATCTGGAAGCATTCAGATTCGTATCTCCTTTTAATTTCTGATTTTGAGGATCAATCATTCCCAAATCAGATTAATTTTCTCATAATCTAGAGTCCACCAGCCCCAAAGTCAAATCAATTTTCAAAAATATGGAGTCAATTAGACTCCAATTAAATCAACTTTCAAAAAAATCCGGAGCCAATAATACTCTAATTTATTCACTTTCCAAGATCTGAAGTCAATCAGATTTTAATCAAATCAATTTTTGAAATTTTTGAGTCAATCAGACTCCTAATTAAATCAAACTTTAAAAAATCCAAAGCCAATCAAACTCCAATTTATTCATTTTCCAAAATCCGGAGTCAATCAGATTCCAATTAAATCAAATTTTGAAATTTTGGAGTCAATCAGACTCCAATTAAATCACTTTTCAAAATCTGGAGTCAATCAGATTTCAATCAAATCAATTTTTGAAATTATAGAGTCAATCAGACTCCAAATTAAATCAAACTTTCAAAAATCCGAAGCCAATCAAGCTCCAATTTATTCATTTTCCAAAATCCAGACTCAATCAAGCTCCAATTAAATCAATTTTCAAAATTCTGGAGTCAATTAGCCTCCAATTAAATCAATTTACCAAATTCGAGGTCAATCAGACTCCAATTAAATCAATTTTCAAAATTCTGGAGTCAATCAGACTCCAATTAATCAATTTTCAAAATTTGGGGTCAATCAGATATGTTCCCGCACAAACAGTAGCTAATTTCATTTTACAATAGGGCTTAAGAACTTATTTTTCAAACTCTGGGGATCTTTTGAAATGAGGAAAAATCTTCAGGGATATGAGAGCAAAATTCAGTGGTACTCATTATAAATATGAAATTTAAGGGAAGAAGGGCCACCTGGCACACGTGGCCGCACTCAGTGTTCTAATGCCGCACGGCACTCACTAAGTGCCGGCGACTTCCATCGAGTGCCGGCCTGACAAGCAGTGTATTTAAAATTTGATTTTCCTTCTTACTTTTCATTCTCTTCTTCTCCCTATTTCGGATTTTCTCTCTAGGATCTCATTCCCTCTTGATTCTCCACTCAAGAACCAATCAAAACCAAGGTATGTTCACTTTCCAACCATCAAGATTGCATCTTTGCTTGATTTATACTTAAGATCATGATTGTCTTCATGTTTCCCTCACAAATTTTCATATGAATCTTAACTTTCCTCCTCCTTTACTTGTAGATTCTACAACGGCTAGTGGTTCAGGGTACCATGGTCCCCCCAAGAAGAAGTATAAGCCTAACCCTGGCCATAGCTCATCGGTTTTACTTACCGACCCCGGGACGCATCTCTCGGCACGAGCCTTCAGCAGATTGGTATACTCCCAAACCCCCCCCCCCCCCCCATTTTCAATGCAATGTGATGTAGTATATGATGAACAATGCATACATAAATGCTCTTATGACTTTGTGCATTTGAATGTATTCAAACCTATTTGTGATACCCCCTTTTTTTAGTTGATTTTCTTACTGATTGGGGTTCAATGCCTGGTATTGTGCTTTTTGATTATCGCCCTTATTTGGATTCATTAATTTTCCATGCTCTTGAATTCCATTATCCCGTTTGTCCACTGTTAATGAGGGGTTGCACCAACCCCGTGAAGCATTTGAATTTCACGTAGACTATGCTTTGATGAACCTAAAATCTATTGTTGCAGGATCAAAGAACCTTATTATTTTTCAACATCGAGTCATTTAGACTCAAAAGTTCTAGTTTTTAATTTCTTCAAAAACAACCAAATTTCTTAGATTTAGGAACTCCTTTTCATATTTTCAAAACAAAGAGTCTCCCAAACTCAAGAACTTTCTCTCTCTTTTCCTTTATTTCTTTCAAAACAATTGAGTTGCTTAGACTCAAAAATCATTTATTTATTTCTCTCTTTCAAAACAATCGAGTCACTGGGACTCGGAAGTTATTACTTATTTTTCTTTTCCAAAGAATCGAGTTGCTTGGACTCGAAAATCACCACCTATTTTTCTATTTCAAAGAATTGAGTTGCGTAAACTCAAAATCATCACTTATTTTCCTCTTTCAAAACAATCGATTCGCTTGGACTCGGAAGTCATTACTTATTTTTCTTTTTCAAAGAACTGAATTGCTTAGATTCTGAAACCATTTATTTATTTTCTTTTTCTTATTTTTTTTTGTACCTTTCTTACAGATATCAGAGTTTGTCCTCAAAGGCCATGGGAGCCTGGCTCACGGTCGGAGATGGTACGAGGAGCTTTCTATCGAGGTTAGAACCCTGGTCGACAATGCTGGATTTGGGCTCTTTGGTTTACTTTTAGAGAAGAGTTCGAACGATATGACCCACATCCTGGCTCTTGTGGAATGGTGATGGGACACAACAAACACATTCCACATGCCTTTCAGGGAGATAACGATGACTCCTCTGGACTTCGTATTGATCACAAGCATCCCATTCGGCGGTCTTCCCGTTGCTCGCTATGACGATCTTCTGACTCGTCATGAACAGATTATTGTCCTACTCAGGGCTCACCCAGGAGAGTTTATAGTGCCCGCAAAGTGGTTCCTGGACATTTTCAAGGGTCAGACCTTTACCAACATCCAGATGGCTAGGGCCTTTATCATGTATGTGTTGTGTTGCTCGTTAATGAGCACAAAGGGGGATAGGATCAACCTAGGGTACATAGCCTCTCTTGCAGACATTGGTCGCATATCCCAGTATAACTGGGGAGGGGCAGGGCTGGCTACTCGCTATCAGATGGCTAAGGCCTTTATCATGTTTGTGCTAGGTTGCTCGTTGATGAGCACAAACGGGGATAGGATCAACCTGGAGTTCCTAGCCTCTCTTACAGACATTGGTCGCATATCCCAGTATAACTGGGGAGGGGCAGGGCTGGCTACTCTCTACAATCACATGAGTGAAGTCTCTATGGGAAACTCCCCTTCCACCGGCGGGTACTGGAGGGCCTAGGAGGTAAGAAAAAACTTTTATTATTATACCTTCAATATTTCCTTTTAATATTTATCTCCTCTGATTTTATTTCAAAAATTAGATTCAGCTTTAAACTTTTCCTTTTGCAGATATGGTCTCATGAGTACCTCCGCATGAGGGCTCCCAGTACAAGAGATGGTGAGGCCGCTATCATGCCCCAGGGCCTTAAATAGAGAAGAGGAGCAACGGGCTGAAAGGTTAGGGCCCACGCCTTCATTGGCTGCAGAAATCTCCTTACCAATTTACTGGAGGTCCATGTGGTGTGGAATCCTTGGGAGGCAGCCCTTCCAGAGGCCAACGAAGAAATCCAAACTACTGTAGGTTTTTCCAGGATGAGGATCATGATGGTGGAAGAGGCGTGTCGGGAGTGGTACCTTGGCGAGAGGGCGACTAGGCAGTCACTTGCTGCCCCGGCCTTTTATGTGCCTAGGACTCCTCCTACTACTATGAGGAACACTGACACCTTGGATCACGCGGACTTCGTCGCCGCTCTAGGTGGAGAGAACATTGCAAATTATTTGGACGGTCCAGACGACTACCCAGATTTTAGATTGAATTCACTTATGCACAACTTTTCTCTTATGGATGTTACCCGAGTAACAAATATTTTATTCCTTTTCATTCTCTTTTAAAAGTTTCATTTTATTTTTGTGATAATACTCCAATAGACATAAATTTCCTTTTACAGCCTATCCCCGGGGTTGCTTGGGCCAGGAGACAATGTGCCAGTTGACCCCTTATACTCAGAATGTCCCGTCCATCCCTCTACAATACGATACAGTCTCCAGAGGTTATGCAGAGGAGGGTCTATCATATGCATATACAGTCCAGCACTGGATTCATGGACGCGAATGGAGGGTAAGTCTCAATATCACTACATTCATTTTATTTCCTTAAACTGCTTTACTTATTAATGCTTATTGATTCTCAATTTTTAGGCTGACAGAGCAAGTGCAAATGTGGATCTCCAATTTAGAGCCATGGTATATCTTCCTGACCCCCTTCTTTTTTATTTTATTATTTCTTTTCTTCTTCCCCTTTTTTCTTTACAAGAATATTTATTTATTTTCCTTTAGATAAAGAATCAACTCACACAAAAAAATACAATTTAAAAGAATTGAAATCTGAAGATTGAAAAGAATTTCATCATCCCTCTTGTGTGCAGGAAAAGGAGCTCAATGCTATGAGGAGACAAACGCAAGGGCTCCAAATGAGTCGGGGGGTGTTATCCCGGAGGTACCGGTGACAGCGGAGATGGTGGAGATGGCTGAGACGGTGGTGATGGCGGCGATGGTGGATCCGGGGGAAGTCAAATAGCTCTGCAGGCACCCAGAAGAAATCCTCATCACCGGTAAAGATGATCCTCCTCTTCTCATCTTTTATTACGTCCCTGCGAGGATGAGAACTAAAACTCTATCTCTCTCTTTTCCTTTTTAGGCGGATTGGATAGTATTTATCCATGGTGGCCTGCGTGCCAATTTTGAATTCTGTTTATATTCATGCTTGATTATGATTTTAGTATCAAACTTATCCTCCTTGCTTACCCAAAAATGTGATTGCCTTTTATTTCTTATTGATGAATGGTGCAAGACAAATGGTGCTTGGATGATGATTGGTGAAATTCTGTTCAAATTTTTATGCAGGTTTGGGCTGATTCAAGTTATAAACTGACCCATGATCCTTTTAAAACCTGGTTGGCACTCAAAGAGGCGAACCGGCACTCATTAACTATAGCGCGACACTCAATGACTGTCGGCCGGCAATCAGTGAGTGTCGCCGCTTTTCATCGAGTGCCAGTTTGTGCCATTTTCTTATATAAAGTGTCATTTGCACATTTCAATACTCATTTGAAACTCCTAAGGCCCTTTTTCCTCTTCAGCGTTCAAACTCTTCTTCTATATTCACTCTCCTTCATCATGGCTCCCATAAGTTCTGACATTCTATACCCATGGATGGATTCTCTTTCTGGTATTGACTGACTCAACTTTGAGTGTCACAAATCGACAGACCTCTTTGCATTCCATCATATGGCTCTAGACGAGAGATTACTCCGAGCTGCTATCATATGTTGGGACCCCTCCTTGCATGTCTTTTGGTTCGGCCATGAGGAGGTTTGTCCACTCTTCGAGGAATTTAGCGCCATTCTCCATACCAATCCTTATGCTGATTTGATCATCCCCCAGATACAGGCAGGGTACATCCAAGATCTAGCGGCTCTTCTTCATATTTCCCGGGGTGCCGCTAGCTCTTTGGTTCACAACCGACATGTTGACATCGACTGCCTTTCTTCTATTTATGCTCTCATCGGCGATCCGAATGACGGAGGGTATCAGATCATCAGACGCAGTGCCCTTTCTTTAGATATTCTCTACCATTTCTTATTCCAGTCTTCCTCCGACATCTTTATCCCTATTGTTTGTGGTCTTCGAGAGATGCGGAGTGTTGTCATGCTTGTTCTAGGAGAAGTCTTACTGGGTTTGGATCATGCACAGAGCACCGAATTGATGTTGCTTTCAGGGTTACCTCATGTTTTGCAAATTTGGCTTCTCGAGCGTTTAGGCCTCTTTGCTCGCCCTCCCCTTGGGAGGCTGCTTCCCTATGATTGCCTGGATTTTCATTACCCTTCTTATACTATTCATGGCTGGCTTGCTTGGCTTTGGAGTATGTGCTACGAGGATATCTGCTGGGTCTGCACTCGATGGACTTACTGCTCTGTTACTGTGCGGCTTCCCAGACGCCCAGGAGTTTGGCTACTTGGTTTGCATGCCACCACTTTTTACATCCCCGGACAGGTGGTTTGCCAGTTCGATTTGCTTCAAGATGTCCCAGACAATATTACTACAATTTTTTTGAGGAGCTCCGCTCTATGCCCTTCTACCATGAGATTATTTACCGAGGCTTGGCATGATAGAGTGTTGGATCCTTCCGAAGGGTCCCTTCTACAGTTGTTCCCACTACCGAGTACCTTCTTGAGATTCAAATTTTTGTTGGGAAATAGCTTCTCACAATTGGATAGACAGAAGTAAAGAAACAAACAACGAGATTCTATCTTCTGGAAAACTTTCATAGATCCCACTTGCTCTAATTGTGCTTTTATTTTGAATTATGTGATGCATTTTCTTTTAAAAGACTTTTCTGTGTATCAGGAAAATGTTCTAAACATGTTAAATCAAAGTTTGCACTTCTCCAATCTTTTCAGATTATGAAAATTTTCCTTTTAATGTCTCTTTGAGCTTTTATTACTTTGCTTTGAGTCTTGCTTTAAAGTTTTAATCATTCTATACCATGAATCCTTATTTGCTTCCACACAATACATATTTTGATAGCCAATAGATCCAGAAATGAGTTTAGATATTTTCTGGGTTCTTTGGTTTGGCAAACAAAGTTTGCCCCTAGTATGGGGGCTTTTATTCTAGTTCTGGGAAAATGCAAGTTTGCCCCTAGTTTGCATAGGGAAACTCAGGATATTGGATTATATCAAGAGTTGGGTTTTATTTGGAACAAGGGCCTTCTGGGCCCACCTACTTATCCCCAAATGGGTATCAGGTCTGTAGTAGTTCAGCTAAAGCCAGAAGGGAAGTGCCTTTTAGCCAAGTTTATTTATGTGACCGAACCGAGTAGGTTGCCTATGTATCCCCTAGCGGGAATTAGGTCAAGCATAGTTCATCAACTCTAGAGTTTTTGACAAATAAGTTTGTAAGCAAAATATTTCTTGAGGCGATTGAGGTTGATTGGTCGTTTAAACTCAACTCCGTCTAGGTCCATGAGATAGGCAGCTCCCCCGGAGAGGAGTGTCTTAATGATATATGGTCTGACCCAATTGGGTTTGAATTTTCCTCGGGGGTCATTAACGGGCGCTTTAAGTTCTTTGAGGACCAGGTCACCCTCAACAAGCTTCTTTGGGCGAACTTTTTTGTTGAAAGCACGCGCTATCCTTTTCTGATATCCCCGAGTGTAATTTATAGCAGCCAGCCTCTTCTCATCTTAGAATCGATTCTTCATATCTCCCCCGCAGCCACTCAAGTTTGGTTACCTCACACTCCGCCAAGACTCTCTAAGATGGTATTTCGACCTCAACTGGGAGAACAACTTCCATCCCATAGACTAATGAATACTGCGTAGCCCCTGTTGAAGTTCTTACGGAAGTTCAGTATCCCCATAAAGCAAATGTTAACTTCTCATGCCATCCCTGTAGGTATCTATCATCTTCCCCTGGATTGCCTTTACATTCTTGTTTGCAGCTTCTACTGCTTCATTCGTCTAAGGTCTGTATGGTGAGGATTGATGGCGGGTAATCCGATACTTTTCTAGGAGTGGGATAACTTCTCCCTGAAAATGACTCCCATGGTCAGAAATCACTACAAGGAAAAAGGCCTTTTATGTCACTTAAAAAGTGACATAAATAGGTATTTATGTCACTTTTTTTTTCAGTAAAAAGTGACATAAATGGAGGCGACATAAATGTTTTAAAAGTGACATAAACACTTTCGAAAAAGTGACATAAATGTTTCATAAATCCAACAAATTTGTTAATAAAAAGTGACATAAATACTTAAAAGTGACATAAATACCATTTTATTTATGTCACTTTTAACATAAAGTGACATAAAAGTAGAAAGTGACATAAATACCAAACAAAATTATAACATCAAAGACTAAAAAGTGACATAAATACTTAAAAGTGACATAAATACTATTTTATTTATGTCACTTTTAACCTAAAGTGACATAAAAGTGGAAAAGTGACATAAATACCAAACAAAAATTAATACATCGAAGTCTTAAAAGTGACATAAATACTTAAAAGTGACATAAATACCATTTTATTTATGTCACTTTTAACCTAAAGTGACATAAAAGTAGAAAAGTGACATAAATACCAAACAAAATTATTACATAAGAGCCTTAAAAGTGACATAAATGCTGCAAAAGTGACATAAATACCACCCTGTAAAAACAATATATACCACCCTGTACATATATACAATACCATCCATGCACCCTGTACAAAATTAAATCCAACTCAATATTTCAACTACTAAATTTCATATAGATTCATCTCAATATCAACCAATTAATTAGAATGAACAAAAAAAATATACAATCGATCAGAGTCAAGTGCAAATCTAATATCATATATATACATATTACATATTCATCAAAAAGCACGAACAAACCTATGAAAGCAACAAAAAAGAATTAATTAGCCCAACAAAAAGTGTGGTTTGTTTGTTAGAACCTTCCATCAAAATGTGAAACTTTGTACCTACAAAAAAGATACAGATTTCATTAATTAGTTGTATATGATTAAAATAATAAAAGAGTAAAACTATGTTTGGGGGTTTCGAGAGACCACAATGTGTTCGGGGAACTAGGAATGATGAAAGAGTCATTTTTTCGCATTTTTTGTGAACCGTGAATCCGTTATGCAATCCGTTAGTTCCCGTAAGTTTATTTAGGCATGTTTGAGGTGCGTGTAAGGTTTCGTGGCATTTGGTTAAGCGGTTTACCGATTCGCTACTCAAAACCCCAAAAACTAACTTTTTTTTCAAGCCTAAGTGACTAAATAGTAATTTTTTTGCATTTTTTGTGAACCGTGAATCCATTATTCATTCCGTTAGTTCCCGCAAGTTTATTGAGGCATGTTCGAGGTGCGTGTAAGGTTTCGTTGCGTTTGGTTAAGCGGTTTACCGATTCGCTACTCAAAACCCAAAAACTAACTTTTTTTCAAGCCTAAGAGCAACTCCAACGGGAGTTGTATATGGGTATCCATTTTAAATAACTGCCATTTTGGCAATTTTTGTCAAAAAAATTGAGCTCCAACGGAGGTTGCATATGGGTATGCAAAATGCATCCACCATGGTTGGGGACCCAAATTTATAGTCGATGGAGAGAGAAAGGGGGGAGATCCATAATTTGGTGGGAAATGTCAGACGCCACTGTTCATAGCAGTTGGGTTTCAATTTTGTTTGCAACGGCTATAAACAGTGTGCTACAATTGAAATGTTTACTGAGAAATTCAAAAATGATACACACACACACACACACACACACCAAACCACCCACTAAATGTTTACTGAGAAATTCTCATATTTACTGAGAAATTCTCAATATTTACTGAGAAATCCTCAATGTTTACTGAGAAATTTCTCATAGTTTAGTGAAACATTTCTCATATAAATGAGAAAATTCTCATATTTACTGAGAAATTCTCAATGTTTACTGAGAAATCCTCAATGTTTACTGAAAAATTTCTCATAGTTTAGTGAAACATTTCTCATATAAATGAGAAAACTCTCATATTTACTGAGAAATTCTCAATGTTTACTGAGAAATCCTCAATGTTTACTAAGAAATTTCTCATAGTTTAGTGAAACATTTCTCATATAAATGAGAAAATTCTCATATTTACTGAGAAATTCTCAATGTTTACTGAGAAATCCTCAATGTTTACTGAAAAATTTCTCATAGTTTAGTGAAACATTTCTCATATAAATAAGAAAATTCTCATATTTACTGAGAAATTCTCAATGTTTACTGAGAAATCCTCAATATTTACAGAGAAATTTCTCATAGTTTAGTGAAACACTTCTCATATAAATGGGTGATTTGGTGTGTGTGTATCATTTTTGATTGAAATTACATAGGAAATTCAAATAACATGCGAAATTGAAATTACAACGATCTAAAACGTAATTTAAAATTAAACTAGTATATAAACGTTAAATATAATCAAGTTGTTACTTTTTTTTTAAATTCAAAAATATGAAAAATAAGAAATGGATACTCAATTTGGTTACCATGGTTGGAGTGCTTTTGTTCAAAAGATCCATTTGAGTATCCAAAATCACGATTCAAGGACCCAAATTGGTGTTTTGGATACTCAAAATGCAAACTCCCATTGGAGTTGCTGTAAGTGAATAAATTGTCATTTTTTTCGCATTTTTTGTAAACCGTGTATCCTTTATGCATTCCGTTAGTTCCCACAAGTTTATTTAGGCATGTTCGAGGTGCGTGTAAGGTTTCGTGGCATTTGGTTAAGCGGTTTACCGATTCGCTACTCAAAACCCCCAAAACTAATTTTTTTCAAGCCTAAGTGACAAAATAGTCATTTTTTCGCATTTTTTGTAAACCGTGTATCCGTTATTCATTCCGTTAGTTCCCGCAAGTTTATTGAGGCATGTTCGAGGTGCGTGTAAGGTTTCATGTCGTTTGGTTAAGCGGTTTATCGATTCACTACTCAAAACCCCCAAAACTAACTTTTTTCAAGCCTAAGTGACAAAATAGTCATTTTTTCGCTTTTTTTGTAAACCGTGTATCCGTTATGCATTCCGTTAGTTCCCGCAAGTTTATTTAGGCATGTTCGAGGTGCGTGTAAGGCTTCGTGTCATTTGGTTAAGCGGTTTATCGATTCACTACTCAAAACCCCCAAAACTAACTTTTTTTCAAGCCTAAGTGACTAAATAGTCATTTTTTCGCATTTTTTGTAAACCGTGTATCCTTTATGCATTCCGTTAGTTCCCGCAAGTTTATTTAGGCATGTTCGAGGTGTGTGCAAGGTTTCGTGTCGTTTGGTTAAGCGGTTTATCGATTCACTACTCAAAACCCCCAAAACTAACTTTTTTCAAGCCTAAGTGACAAAATAGTCATTTTTTCACTTTTTTTGTAAACCGTGTATCCGTTATTAATTCCGTTAGTTCCCGCAAGTTTATTTAGGCATGTTCGAGGTGCGTGTAAGGTTTCGTGTCATTTGGTTAAGCGGTTTATCGATTCACTACTCAAAACCCCCAAAACTAACTTTTTTCAAGCCTAAGTGACAAAATAGTCATTTTTTAGCTTTTTTTGTAAACCGTGTATCCGTTATGCATTCCGTTAGTTCCCGCAAGTTTATTTAGGTATGTTCGAGGTGCGTTTAAGGTTTCGTGGCGTTTGGTTAAGCGGTTTACCGATTCGCTACTCAAAACCCCCAAAACTAACTTTTTTTCAAGCCTAAGTGACTATATAGTCATTTTTTCGCATTTTTTGTAAACCATGTATCCTTTATGCATTCCGTTAGTTCCCGCAAGTTTATTGAGGCATGTTCGAGGTGCGTGTAAGGTTTCGTGTCGTTTGGTTAAGCGGTTTATCGATTCACTACTCAAAACCCCCAAAACTAACTTTTTTAAAGCCTAAGTGACAAAATAGTCATTTTTTCGCTTTTTTTGTAAACCGTGTATCCGTTATGCATTCCGTTAGTTCCCGCAAGTTTATTTAGGCATGTTCGAGGTGCGTGTAAGGTTTCGTGTCGTTTGGTTAAGCGGTTTATCGATTCACTACTCAAAACCCCCAAAACTAACTTTTTTTCAAGCCTAAGTGACTAAATAGTCATTTTTTCGCATTTTTTGTAAACCGTGTATCCTTTATGCATTCCGTTAGTTCCCGCAAGTTTATTTAGGCATGTTCGAGGTGCGTGCAAGGTTTCGTGTCGTTTGGTTAAGCGGTTTATCGATTCACTACTCAAAACCCCCAAAACTAACTTTTTTCAAGCCTAAGTGACAAAATAGTCATTTTTTCGCTTTTTTTGTAAACCGTGTATCCGTTATTAATTCCGTTAGTTCCCGCAAGTTTATTTAGGCATGTTCGAGGTGCGTGTAAGGTTTCGTGTCATTTGGTTAAGCGGTTTATCGATTCACTACTCAAAACCCCCAAAACTAACTTTTTTCAAGCCTAAGTGACAAAATAGTCATTTTTTCGCTTTTTTTGTAAACCGTGTATCCGTTATGCATTCCGTTAGTTCCCGCAAGTTTATTTAGGTATGTTCGAGGTGCGTTTAAGGTTTCGTGGCATTTGGTTAAGCGGTTTACCGATTCGCTACTCAAAACCCCCAAAACTAACTTTTTTTCAAGCCTAAGTGACTAAATAGTCATTTTTTCGCATTTTTTGTAAACCATGTATCCTTTACGCATTCCATTAGTTCCCGTAAGTTTATTGAGGCATGTTCGAGGTGCGTGTAAGGTTTCGTGTCATTTGGTTAAGCGGTTTATCGATTCACTACTCAAAACCCCCAAAACTAACTTTTTTCAAGCCTAAGTGACAAAATAGTCATTTTTTCGCTTTTTTTGTAAACCGTGTATCCGTTATGCATTCCGTTAGTTCCCGCAAGTTTATTTAGGTATGTTCGAGGTGCGTTTAAGGTTTCGTGGCGTTTGGTTAAGCGGTTTACCGATTCGCTACTCAAAACCCCCAAAACTAACTTTTTTTCAAGCCTAAGTGACTAAATAGTCATTTTTTCGCATTTTTTGTAAACCATGTATCCTTTATGCATTCCGTTAGTTCCCGCAAGTTTATTGAGGCATGTTCGAGGTGCGTGTAAGGTTTCGTGTCGTTTGGTTAAGCGGTTTATCGATTCACTACTCAAAACCCCCAAAACTAACTTTTTTAAAGCCTAAGTGACAAAATAGTCATTTTTTCGCTTTTTTTGTAAACCTTGTATCCGTTATGCCTTCCGTTAGTTCCCGCAAGTTTATTTAGGCATGTTCGAGGTGCGTGTAAGGTTTCGTGTCGTTTGGTTAAGCGGTTTATCGATTCACTACTCAAAACCCCCAAAACTAACTTTTTTTCAAGCCTAAGTGACTAAATAGTCATTTTTTCGCATTTTTTGTAAACCGTGTATCCTTTATGCATTCTGTTAGTTCCCGCAAGTTTATTTAGGCATGTTCGAGGTGCGTGCAAGGTTTCGTGTCGTTTGGTTAAGCGGTTTGTCGATTCACTACTCAAAACCCCCAAAACTAACTTTTTTCAAGCCTAAGTGACAAAATAGTCATTTTTTCGCTTTTTTTGTAAACCGTGTATCCGTTATGCATTCCGTTAGTTCCCGCAAGTTTATTTAGGTATGTTCGAGGTGCGTTTAAGGTTTCGTGGCATTTGGTTAAGCGGTTTACCGATTCGCTACTCAAAACCCCCAAAACTAACTTTTTTTCAAGCCTAAGTGACTAAATAGTCATTTTTTCGCATTTTTTGTAAACCATGTATCCTTTATGCATTCCGTTAGTTCCCGTAAGTTTATTGAGGCATGTTCGAGGTGCGTGTAAGGTTTCGTGTCGTTTGGTTAAGCGGTTTATCGATTCACTACTCAAAACCCCCAAAACTAACTTTCTTAAAGCCTAAGTGACAAAATAGTCATTTTTTCGCTTTTTTTGTAAACCGTGTATCCGTTATGCATTCCGTTAGTTCCCGCAAGTTTATTTAGGCATGTTCGAGGTGCGTGTAAGGTTTCGTGTCGTTTGGTTAAGCGGTTTATCGATTCACTACTCAAAACCCCCAAAACTAACTTTTTTTCAAGCCTAAGTGACTAAATAGTCATTTTTTCGCATTTTTTGTAAACCGTGTATCCTTTATGCATTCCGTTAGTTCCTGCAAGTTTATTTAGGCATGTTCGAGGTGCGTGCAAGGTTTCGTGTCGTTTGGTTAAGCGGTTTATCGATTCACTACTCAAAACCCCCAAAACTAACTTTTTTCAAGCCTAAGTGACAAAATAGTTATTTTTTCGCTTTTTTTGTAAACCGTGTATCCGTTATTAATTCCGTTAGTTCCCGCAAGTTTATTTAGGCATGTTCGAGGTGCGTGTAAGGTTTCGTGTCATTTGGTTAAGCGGTTTATCGATTCACTACTCAAAACCCCCAAAACTAACTTTTTTCAAGCCTAAGTGACAAAATAGTCATTTTTTCGCTTTTTTTGTAAACCGTGTATCCGTTATGCATTCCGTTAGTTCCCGCAAGTTTATTTAGGTATGTTCGAGGTTCGTTTAAGGTTTCGTGGCATTTGGTTAAGCGGTTTACCGATTCGCTACTCAAAACCCCCAAAACTAACTTTTTTTCAAGCCTAAGTGACTAAATAGTCATTTTTTCGCATTTTTTGTAAACCATGTATCCTTTATGCATTCCGTTAGTTCCCGTAAGTTTATTGAGGCATGTTCGAGGTGCGTGTAAGGTTTCGTGTCGTTTGGTTAAGCGGTTTATCGATTCACTACTCAAAACCCCCAAAACTAACTTTTTTAAAGCCTAAGTGACAAAATAGTCATTTTTTTCGCTTTTTTTGTAAACCGTGTATCCGTTATGCATTCCGTTAGTTCCCGCAAGTTTATTTAGGCATGTTCGAGGTGCGTGTAAGGTTTTGTGTCGTTTGGTTAAGCGGTTTATCGATTCACTACTCAAAACCCCCAAAACTAACTTTTTTTCAAGCCTAAGTGACTAAATAGTCATTTTTTCGCATTTTTTGTAAACCGTGTATCCTTTATGCATTCCGTTAGTTCCCTCAAGTTTATTTAGGCATGTTCGAGGTGCGTGCAAGGTTTCGTGTCGTTTGGTTAAGCGGTTTATCGATTCACTACTCAAAACCCCCAAAACTAACTTTTTTCAAGCCTAAGTGACAAAATAGTCATTTTTTCGCTTTTTTGTAAACCGTGTATCCGTTATTAATTCCGTTAGTTCCCGCAAGTTTATTTAGGTATGTTCGAGGTGCGTGTAAGGTTTCGTGTCGTTTGGTTAAGCGGTTTATCGATCACTACTCAAAACCCCCAAAACTAACTTTTTTTCAAGCCTAAGTGACTAAATAGTCATTTTTTCGCATTTTTTGTAAACCGTGTATCCTTTATGCATTCCGTTAGTTCCCGCAAGTTTATTGAGGCATGTTTGAGGTGCGTGTAAGGTTTCGTGTCGTTTGGTTAAGCGGTTTATCAATTCACTACTCAAAACCCCCAAAACTAACTTTTTTCAAGCCTAAGTGACTAAATAGTCATTTTTTCGCATTTTTTGTAAACCGTGTATCCTTTATGCATTCCGTTAGTTCCCGCAAGTTTATTGAGGCATGTTCAAGGTGCGTGTAAGGTTTCGTTGCGTTTGGTTAAGCGGTTACCAATTCGCTACTCAAAACCCCAAAAACTAACTTTTTTTCAAGCCTAAGAGCAACTCCAACGGGAGTTGTATATGGGTATCCATTTTACTGAAAAATTTCTCATAGTTTAGTGAAACATTTCTCATGTAAATGAGAAAATTCTCATATTTACTGAGAAATTTCTCATAGTTTAGTGAAACATTTCTCATATAAATGAGAAAATTCTTATATTTACTGAGAAATTCTCAATGTTTACTGAGAAATCCTCAATGTTTACTGAAAAATTTCTCATAGTTTAGTGAAACATTTCTCATATAAATGAGAAAATTCTCATATTTACTGAGAAATTCTCAATGTTTACTGAAAAATTTCTCATAGTTCCCGCAAGTTTATTTAGACATGTTCGAGGTGCGTGTAAGGTTTCGTGGCGTTTGGTTAAGCGGTTTATCGATTCACTACTCAAAACCCCCAAAACTAACTTTTGGTTAACGTAGCGTTCCTCTATTAAATTAAACATATGAGAATACTATGCTCAAGGTCAAGAACTAACCACTTGAAATCTCACTAGAAAATTGCAATAACTATTCACAACTAAAACACTCCAAACTTGCAATAGCAAAGCGGGCTTCGAAAAAATAATTAATAGAAAAAGCAATTTTGGACATATGAAGATGCATGTTTATTGTGATATAAGCAAGTTAATTACCTATGCTTTCATTCGGGTATATGTTCCACAACGAAATCTATGAACTCAGTCCGCATTTCGTTGATATCTTCAAGTGTGTAAGTTTTTTTATCACACAACCTTTTCATCTAAACAATTCAAAACAAAAGTTAATTAATGATCATCAAAAAACAAAAAAGATGCGAAAAGTTAATTAATGATCAAAACTCAATAAAAAAAACAAAAACCTTTTTCTCAAGGGAAAGAGAAGGATCCCCAATCAAGTCTCTCATGAACATCATCAAAAAGTATCCGCATTCAACACCCCCTTCTTGTTGTGGACACTATATTAAGTCTCATAGAGAAAACTTTAGTAGTTAATATTAAAGAACTAAACGAATCATTTTAATTCTTATTTACTTGTCTTTGGGATTTTCCAAATAGGCTTTGGCATTCTCATTCCATCAATATGCAGTGATACGAGCGCACTTTAAGGCAAAGAGTTTTGAATTAATTGCAAACATGTTATAGACAATGAGGGAAAATTCAATAAATAAGTCTTTACTCACGTATTGATATGTAGCTTCACTTGTTCACTCGGTTTAGTCATACTTTTTGGATCGAACCAATAACACTCCATGATAGAGAGATCGATGACAAGTAAGACCCAATGAAACCTGTGTAAGTTAACATAAAACTTAACATTTTCATATTGAAGATTATTATGCATTAAGAAGAAAAATGAAATAACTTACGCCGTTTGAATGTTGTATGGAATAAAGCACACTTGGTTCCTCTTTGCATTTTGCAATCTTTCCTTAACCAGTTTTCTTTTTGCTTGATGTGAGGCAGTATTGAATGATTCAGAATTGAAAAATATAACAGTTCTCTGAGACTTTTCAAGTTTCACATACAAAAGCCTAAACCATAAAATAAATAATTAGTTTATCAAAGACAATCAAATAAGACAGTAGAAATTAATTTCATCTCTTACCTCATGTACGCCTTAATACACGTGACATCTAAGGGCTCATCTCACAAAAATCGACCAAGTCTTGCTTGAAAATATAGCATTCGGTAGTATCATCTCCAAACATCTCCTTCTCTATTGGAATTCTTATTTGATTAATCTCCGTGGTTGTTAACAATTGGTTGAATGTATGAATAACTTCACATCCACTTCCATCTTTCTTCTCACTTTCTTTCAGGACACCAGCATCATCTTTCGTCTTACTTTTTTTCTGGACACCAGCATCATCATTTTTTTCTTCCTTTTTTTCATAGTTAAGAAAAAGATCAGTTAAATAATGCGTTTTAATTTACTATCTTTTTATATCACTTAATTAGTAAATATTTTACCTCAACACCAATGAGCACAAGCTCTTTAGGCCAAGCAACAATTGACCCAATAGCATCTTTAATTTGTGTCATCTCATCACCAACCAGTATAGGGAGTGCAACATTTGAGAAAATAGCTTCCGTTACTTTACTAATAGAGACACGTACATTTTGTTCTCCCAAACTAACATTATGAATTTTCTCATGAGGTCCACTCTTCTCAAAGACCATCCCCACTGCAACAATGTTGTTTGTGGTGCAAATTGCCAACCTGCATCTCTTTTCCTATAATAAATACGACCATGCCAAATTTCAAAATCCAACAATAAAATTGCAAGGATAACACTCATTTAAAAAAAATACATGCCTTTCCAATACTTGATACGTGAGGTGATGCATGTTCATGAGCCTTTGCTGTCCCATCAATTTTTAACTATGCATAAAAGAAAAAAAAAATTAGATTCATCGCAAAAAAACCCTAAAATAAGACATGATATAGAATTGTACAATGATTTCCATTACCCTTTTTGAACCTGATTCACTCTTGCTACCACTTGTACCCCACATTATCCTTTTCGAAGAGAACTCACAATTTCTGTTATCACTTTTTTGAGTATTGGAAGCAACCTTCTCAGATGAGTGTCCCTTAAGCAATTGGTGTTGCAATTGACTAAACTTTTGTTCTGCCTCTATTCTCCTTTGTTGTTCCTCCTTTAATTTGAACTCCAACTCATTTATATATTTTCTTGATGCACGTCTAGGTAGATTAAAGTAGTTGGAGGGGGTGACTCCAAATCCTAGACCTCTCACATGACCGGAGGGCTCGGAAGTGCCCAATGCCATACTAAGGATGTCAGAACTTCCTTCTATTACTACACTCCCATCCTCAACTTGTTTTTTCATTGTAACCTAGAAGGTTGATAAGTGTCAAGTATAAATATAGACAAAGCATATTTAAAAAAATGGAGAGAGAGAGAGAGAGAGAGAGAGAGAGAGAGAGAGCACAATGCTGATATTGATTGCAAAGTACTTACCACTTTGTCAACCACTTCCTTGGTAGCATCGTCTCCAAATCCGCCACCTTTTTTTTCTCGGCCTTTTGTCCATAAGAAACTTCGATCATCTTCATATTTGGGTCCAAACTCCTCTTTCTATCATCACAATAAAGTGTAAAAAATATAATCAATACCTTTGCATTGATAGTATCATATAAAAGATTCTCAAAATTAAACCTACCAACTCTTCGGCCAAACCAGCATAGCCTTTCTTGCTCATACGATGATTATATATATTCTTTGCTCGCCTTTCACGTTGCTCCTTGCTTAGAACCTTATAATTACAAAACATAAGGATGGGAATAAAATTAGTATTAACGTTATAAAACCCAACTCTACTTTGCATACATTCAATAATTCTTTTGAATTATACCTTAAAATTTTCGGAGAGCCTAACTTTGACAAATTCATCCCATGTCGGTTGATCAATATACTTTTTATACTTCTGTGGCGGGTCTTTAAGAAGCTCGGGCTTGTCTTTAAACTTATTTATCCACTCTCTAGTGAGGTTTGTTTTGAATGCCCTCCACTTAGTAGCCATGGATGATAAGCTCGACTTTTTGGTGTTTGGGTCTACATCAAATTTAACCTTCAGATGTAGAAAGACAAGAATTAGTTAAACATAGAGAGATAATCCATCTTCTACGAAGTACAAAGAACAAATTCTATCACCTGTAGAGCTGCCCACAAGCTTCTTTTTAAGCTCTCTGGCACCTTGTGCCACGTTAAGTAAGTTATTGGCACAAAAGACTTCACCAGTAGACCCATGTAACCTGCTAGCTTTTTTTTATGTGAACCAATGGGCTGTCCTTTGGAATTATAAATGATTTTCAACCTTTCTTCACTGTTGGTTATTTGCATCACATCCTTTAGCTTTGCTGGTCCTCGACCTTTATTACCAAAGGACATTTCTTCTGAATTTTTGTCGTTTTCCACCTCCATGATAAGATGAACACTTCACTGAGGCTGTAAAATTCAGAGATTGTAACACCAACTAAATGAAATAATTGGACTATACAACATGAATAAACTACAAATCCAATAATAAATGAAGAAATAAAACGATTCAACTGAAGAAATGAAACAATTCAAATGACACAATTCAATTCAAAAGAGGCATGTTAGGCAACATTATTAAACTACAAATCCAACTGAAGAAGTTGACAGAAACAAAAAGTTACATTATAGAACGGTCATAATGTAATAAGTTTTGTTGCTTTACAAGTGATCCAAAGGGTAAAAATGTAACTAAGATTTTGAATGGTCGATCCAAGTCCCCTCATCACAATCATCACGTGCATAAGTTGATGATGACTCATCAATCACATCGAAGATTTCAGCATTTGGGAGTACGTTAACGGAAATTTCATCTCCGATAAGGTCATCATCATTGTCTTCGTCATAATATTTTCTTTGAGGAGATGATAGAACAATTGACCATTTAGGATCCAATTGGTCAGGGGCATAAAAGACTTGTTTCGCTTGAGATGCCAAAATAAAAGAGTCTGATTTATGGCCCACTCTAGAAAGATCAACTGACGTGAAACCAAGTTCATCCACCTTGATTCCATTTTTACTATCAACCCAATCACACTTGAATACTGGAATCTTGAAAGAGATATAATCAAGCATCCATATCTCTTTAATCACGCCATAAAAAATCATTTCTGTAGTCACAGGTCTGGTATCCTTTGCGCTAGCAACCTGCAACGTCTTTGCCACTATGCACACTCCACTATTTTGGTTGACCCGTACATCATCACGGTCCTTCGTTTGATAACGAAAACCGTTAATGACATAGCCAGGGAATTTTACAACATCTGGGCGAGGTCCAAGGGCTATCCATTTTAAGGTGTCTGAGACTTGTTGCTCTGTTTCAACCTGATTTTTAAGAAGTTAATTTAGTCACAATTATCAAATAGGAGATATAATATAACTATATTATATGAATCATACCCTTGTACGTAACCAATCAATAAATGTACGGTTGTGCTCATCTTCCAAGAATTTTTTATTTTTCCCTTTACGAGGGTAGGCTTCTTTCAAGTACTCCTCATGTGCCCTATTAAGTTATTAATAATACATCATAAACCATTTTTAAAAAGTAACATAGGAATAAACATTCATACTAAGGAGAAATTGAAAAGTCTTTACTCTATATAAGGTTGAACATCATTTGTGTTATGTAACACATAAAGATGTGCCTGGTTCAAGGACACACGGTCAACTTCAATGACATTAGCTCCTCCGAAAGGTTTTTCTTCATTTCTAGCAAACGGAACTCCGATTGGATCTAGATCATTTAAGAACTCGGAACAAAACTCAATCGCCTCTTCTACGATATAACATTGGGCAATGCACCCTTCTGGTCGATTTTTGTTTCTCACATAACCCTTCAACACTCTCATGTACCTATAATATAAATCATGATAAAGTTAAAATTACCATGATGAGTACTTGCTAATGGTAGTAAATAATTAAATCAAATGTTTTAATACGCTGACCTCTCGGGTGAGTACATCCATCTAAAGAAAACCGGACCACCAAGTTCAACCTCTCTAACAAGATGCACCATCAAATGCACCATTATGTCGAAGAATGATGGTGGAAAGTATTTTTCCAGCAAGCATAGTGTGACCACGAGTTCCTTTTGGATTTCTTGTAGCTTCTGCACATCCACAACTTTGGCACAAATAGCATTGAAGAAGAAGCACACTCTGATAATAGCATATCTCACATGCTTTGGCAACACACCTCGTATTACAATAGGAATAAGTTGTTGCATTAAGACATGGCAATCATGGGACTTAAGTCCATACAATTTCAAATCTTCCATTGACACACGACTTCTAAAATTTGAAGAATATCCGTCTGGGACCTTAAGCTCAAGCAACGATTTGCACACCATTATTTTTTCTGCTCTAGTTAACGAATAACATGCTGGTGGTAGGTACGTCCTTGTCCCCTTAACTTGCGGTGCCAATTCTTTCCTTAAACCCATTTCTACAAGGTCCTTTCGACAATTAACTCCATCTTTTGTTTTCCCTGGAATGTTGAGTAGGGTCCCAATGATATTATCACAAACATTCTTTTCAATGTGCATGACATCCAAGTTATGTCGAATAGGCAGATGTTTCCAGTACTCGAGCTCAAAAAAAATAGACTTCTTCTTCCAACTTGTAACGTCAACATTGTGTGCATTTTCTTTCTTATTTCCTTTCTTCCTCTTCTTTGATGTTGATTTCTTATTTTTGAAATTTTTCTTTCCCCATGAAACCTTGATCCCCCCCACCTTTAATAATATCTATTCACCACTCAATGGCTCGGGATGTGACCCAAACTCTTGATCACCATTAAAAGCCTTCTTTTGATTTCGAAACGGATGATTCCGTGGAAGATATCTTCTATGCCCTGTATAAATACACTTACTACAATGTGTCAGTCTACGAGAATATGTTTTCTCATTGCATATTGGACAAGCAAAATATCCTTTAACGGTACAACCAGACAAATTTCCATATGCAGGAAAATCGTTAATTGTCCATAATAACACGGCCTTTAAGGTGAAAGATTGTTTTTGATAGGCGTCATAAGCCTCAACTCCATCCTCCCATAATGTTTTCAAATCCTCAATCAGAGGTGCTAAATAAACATCTATATCATTGCCAGGTTGTTTTGGACCTGAAATCAACATTGTCAACATCGTAAACTTTCTCTTCATGCACAACCACGGTGGAAGGTTGTATGTGTTCAACATAACAGGCCAACAACTGTACCTAGTACTAAGGGTACCGTACGGATTAATTCCATCCGCTGAAAGTGACAGCCGTAGGTTTCTCGGTTCTGCTGCGAACTCGGGCCACTTAGCATCAATTATTTTCCACGTTGGCGAGTCTGCTAGGTGACGCAATTGACCATCAACTTCTCTTCCTTTCGCATGCCATGTTAAATCATTTGCCGTCTGGGCAGATTGAAACCACCTTCTAAATCTTGGAATGGGTGGAAAGTACCATAATACTTTGGCAGGTACACCCTTGTTTTGTTTATCCTTACTTTCTGTGGGCATATTTTTCTTCACCTTATACCTTGACACTCCACACTTTGGACATGTAGTTGAATCTTCATACTCATTTCTATAGAGTATGCAATCATTGGGGCATGCATGTATTTTCCTGTATTCCATTCCAAATGTCGACAAGATACGCTTAGCCTCAATGGTTGACAAGGGCAATTCATTATCTTCCGGAAGCATGTCGGAGAACAATGCCAAGACATCCGAAAAGCTTTTATCACTCCACCCACTCTTGGCCTTAATATTGAAGAGCTTCACTGTTGCAGATAACTTAGTGTGCTTCGTACACCCTTTATACAAAGGTTTCTTTGCATCTTCAAGCAATTTTTGGAATCCTTCATTATCACCTAAGGCACTTGCATTTACAGACTGAACCATTTCTATTGTTCTTGCAACATCATTAAAGGTCTCCTCTTCATCATCTTTGGAGATAGGCTCGTCTACATTGAAATTTGGCGGTATTTCATTCCGATCATCTTCCCCATGCCACTTCCATATGGTGTAGCTGGGATCAATATCGTATCTAGTGAGATGAAATTGGATCTCTTTCAGTTCTAACTTATAAAAATTCTGACATTGAGTGCATGGACACCGAATTGAGTTCAGATCCTTCGCACCATCTTCAACAACATTAAGAAAATGTTGAACCCCTTCCCTATATTCATTCGACAATAGCCCTTTCTTCATCCAAGACCTATCCATATCCTAGAACAAAGAACGTAGCAACCTTTAATTTGCATGTTTTGTATATATAATCCTACTCCAACCAACATAAAAGAACAATGAATTCAATAAAAAAGGATGGGCCTTAAACTAATTATTGCTACACCATCTATGATGGTTAGAGAAATCCATCATAGAGCATAGAGTTCTACTGGGCTCATGAATTTAGAGACAGAAAAGAAAAAAAATCATAGAGCATATATAAATATATAGGGAATCGTCATGAGCACATATGCAAGTCAGTGCACATTTTTCACGTGAACGTACACAAGAAGTATACAAAACAGTGTGCTAAACATGTGCACAAACTATGAAAACTGGAGCATAGACATTTTAATGCAGTTTAAGTCATATGCCCAGAAAAAAGCACACGCCAACGTTCTAAAAATTAGTGTGCACGGAGAGGGTCTCATATGCGCGTGCTGCCCAAGCGCGGCTACGTGCCACAGAACGTGCCGGGGATGTTTTGGGAGCTACGGCCTGTGCTTTTAATGCATAGTTAGGCATAAGACTATATTTTAACACATTTGCACTGAAAAAAGCACGTAAAAGGGGTCTAAAAAATCAGTGTGCACGGGAGAGGTCTCACTCACCGTGCTGCTCGCATGCTGACACTGGGCTACTGTGTGCGCAAGGAAACAAAGGCCACGAAAAGAAATGCAAAAATACAACATAAGGATCTAAGATGAGTTATAAGAGAGGAAAGAGAGAGAGAGAGAGAGAGAGAGAGAGAGAGAGAGAGAGAGAGAAATATGTATACACAATTTGTTAAAGATATGATTATTGACAATTCAAAGTATGGTGATCGGTTAGTAAAGAATGGTTATCTACAAGAGTCCAAACAAGGCTAATGAGTAGCATTTCTACAAATCTTATCCTCAATTCTTATCTATCCAAGATTGTTACTGTAAAGACCCATATATACGTGTGTATTGTATGTACATATATATATTGATGTGTGTATTTATGTGGCAAGTCGAGAGACTTGACTTATGGACCCCACTCCCACTCTTTCCCACCACACAATTCCCCCCTCCCTTTTGTATTTCACGTTACTCTCTCTCTCTCTCTCTCTCTCTCTCTCTCTCTCTCTCTCTCTCTCTCTCTCTCGCTCTCTCTGTCTCTTTTACTTTTCTTTCTTTTCTTTATTTCTTTCTCTTCCTTATCTCTTCTCTAACTCTCTGTCTTTGTCTCCCCAACCGAGAGTTCTCTCTCTCTCTCCCTCCCACCCATGTTAATGTGCCCTTATATTGCAAGGAAATTAGATTTCTATGTTTAAAGTGTTGGGAATGAATTTGTGTGTGTTATTAGTGAACTATTGACATACTTTTGTGTTGGATTTTGCACAAAATGTGAAGTTATGTGTTTACCCTACCATGGTTGATGTTAAACAGAAATACTAATTGGTAGTAGTAAGTTGAAAATTGGAAGTGTTATTATTTTGTTATGTTCCTATAAAGCTTAAAAAGGGGCTTTTACAAACTAGGACTTTGAGGAGATAGATACAATGTTAGTATCTCTATTTGACATGCTTAGGTAAACTAAGATGCAATGTTTGGTACAAATATAGAGAGTACTTATGAAGGAATAGAGCGGTTGGTGGATTTTGCCTCGGATATTATATTATCTTTGTCTAATGTTGTCAAGGACTAATGTATCATTTAGACATTTGGAGTTTAAAGAAATATTGAGGATAAAGGGATGCTGATTTATTATTTCTAAAGCTTGGTGTATTTGTCGTTAAGAGTTGGAGACGTTCACTAACTTATATAATTGGAAGACTTTAGGCCGTCTATGCTTTATGTATCCTTGAGTAAAGGTGTCTTTGAACTTAGGAGTTATTTATGAGTTAGCATGTGGTAATATACCTACTCTACGTGAACTTAGGAAGTTGACAAATTAGGAACCCTAAGGATAATGCCTAGAACATGTTTGAATCCTATTAGCTATTAATTTTGAGACGATATCATATTGTTGCAAATTATCATGTAAGTCCTATACTTAGAATTGGTGCATATGCTCCATTGTGATTGTACCTCGTAAGGAAAGTTAGCCTGGGTGATTTGTTCTAAACATAAGTTTGAGAATTTTGACAAGCAATAGTTGAATGGTTTATATCGTTGAGAGATATTGAGATTGGAAGGTTTAGTTTCAATTATTAATGGATTTGCGAACTTCATTTTATATGTTTTTACTTGCAGTTTTCTTAGTTTTTGATGCCTTTCTAATTTTTCTCCTCTTTTTCTGTTTAATTCAGAGAAGATTTTGGTAGATGAAGTTCCTGTTGTCACATATAGAATACTAGGTTACCTTTTTCTAGGTGTTGTAAGGATATACTCGAAGAAAGTTGAGTATCTGTTCCACGATTGCCGTGATGTGGTTATTAAAATCAATGATTGTACGGTTAGAAAAAGACGTAAAAATGTGCATTAATTTGGATACTATGATCACACCTTAAAGCTCAATCACTCTACCATAAAGGTTTGAACATGATGCTTTTGATCTCGAGATCGTGGAAAATGTAAGCAGGTGAGTGATACGCTGGTCATCAAATCAAGTTTCCCACGATCGCCTTAGAGCATCTCCAATGCAAAAAGTCATTTTTTTCATCTCAAAGCTATAATTTGACACTGCTACAGTACCAAAAAGCTATATTTTGACAATACTGCTCCAATGGTAAATTTCATCCAAACTGCCAAATTTTGGGTCAACTACCATTCTCCTAGTCAACTTTCAACTACCATTCCCAACTACCATTCTCAATTACCATTCTTCTTCTATCAACCATTTCTCATATAATATGAGAAAATTCTCATATTTACTGAGAAATTCTTAATGTTTACTGAGAAATCCTCAATGTTTACTGAGAAATTTCTCATAGTTTAGTGAAACATTTCTCATATAATATGAGAAAATTCTCATATTTACTGAGAAATTCTCAATGTTTACTGAGAAATTCTCAATGTTTCCATTTTTTCTTCTAAAAAATTGTAAGGAAAAAACAAAAACAATACAATTAGACAAGAGAGCACAATATAAAAATTGAGTTCAAGTTTATATTTATAGACATTTGGAATGGTATAAAAGTAAAAGCACAAAAAAAAAATAGCCGTTGAAGGAGGAATAGAGGATACAAAATTGTGAACCAAAATGTTGAAGCAGCCAAAAAACAAACTGCCGTTGAAAGTTGAGGAAAAAAAAATAGCCGTTGAACTAACACGTGGCAAGGGCCCACGTTGGATCCTGGGGAAAGTATTCAAAATGTAGCCGTTGTGGCTTTTGTCTGGTGTGTCACCGGCTGGGCCCCTCATTTGACAATAGTCATTTGAGATATCAAATATGACAATACAAATAGCTTTTTCATTTTTTGGTAGACCCTTTAGTTATGCGTTGGAGTGGGTGGAATTTTAAGAGCTTTCATTTTATGACTTTAGTAGGGTATTTGGTAGGTGGGTTGGAGTTGCTCTTAGGCTGTATTACCTAAATGATACTGAAATTCTTTGCATTAGTTTAGACCAAAGTGGAGTATTTATTGGCCAAAAATTTCAGCCTTTTCAACAAGTGTATCCGGGTATTGCCTTGTCTAATCAACAACTATTTATCTTATGACAACTAAAAAGCATTTGTCTAAGAGCATTCGATTAAAAGATGAAAATTACTTTTGGATAAATCACCAATCACTATCTATAAAAGAGGTGGCTTCCATGTAAGGACCGCACAAGTGATTTATAAATTAAAAATGCTCCCTTTCAAACATACAGAAATCACTTTTGTCTTTCATTTTGGATGAGTTTCTAACAGACTATAACCAAAGTCCACAGATATTTGGTATTGTGTTGTGAAAGAAAAGGTTTCAAGAAATGTAGATCCTAAAAGCCAAGTAATTAAAGATAACTTAGGTGTGTTTTTAGAAGCAAAACTTGAGGGCACAACGAATTTTAACAGCTCTCATCAACCTCTAAATTAATTATGAAATGTCTAAGGTCAGAGTAACTTCATGAGAATACTAAGATTTCACTCTATAACACAAACATCTTACAGCGGCCAAAAGACTACCTTTATATGTTTATGACAAAGCAACCTCTTCATTACCCATTTTATGTCGTTTTCTTTCTTGCTTGCTAATCACCCATCTCAGCATTCTCACTTTTACACAATTATTGACATTTGAAGTCATTATTCCTTAACATGACCTCTAAATCACCTCTCTCAAGACTAATTATTAATCAAAAGAAAAATAATTGTAGCTATTAATCCATCCCACATTGATACACACACGTGGGCAAAATATTTCATAATTAGATTAGAATCCTAGGTATAGGTACATAATTTCTATACAGGAAATGCTATGTTGGAGTACCTAAGGGGCTCCAATTAGATTACAAAACCTATAAATAAAACCATAGAGATGAAGAGGAGCAAAAATATTGAAAATCATTAAGAAAAATAATAATTAGGAATCTTGAATAATCCATAATGACGGGAATTTAGTACTCTATCTAATTGACCAGCCTGTGGTTTCGAAATACAAAACCAAAGGAAGCATATCCATGTTATACAGACTCTATATGTTAAGTTGTGGAGACTGATCACCTTCCATGTTATCCAAACTCTTCCCCAAATAGATGCATTTATCTTGAAAAAGGCATATTCGTGTAAATCCACATTAATTAGTACTCAAATTAATAAGAGATGACAAACAAATGGCCAATCAAAATCTACAAGAAGCAAAACAAATGTCCCAAATCTCATTCATACAAAGACAAAGCCTTTTCTCATGTTAATGCCCCGTACATATATAAATGTGTGTGTGTGTGTGTGTGTGTGTGAGAGAGAGAGAGAGAGACCTGGAGATCAAGGGGAAGCTAGGCAGAGCAACGGCGTCGCAGAGAAGCAGCGGCGACGCAGAGAATGGAGGCGGCGGCGGTGGCGGCGGCGGCGCAGAGAATGGAGGCGGCGACGGCGGCGGCGGCGGTAGAATGGAGGCGACGGCGGTTGAGTGGTTTTGGGTTTGGGAATGGATATGGAGATAGGGTTTGGGTTTGGGTTTGGGAATGGAGATGGAGAGAGGCTAGGGTTTGGGTTAATTATATTTGGGTTTGGGAATGGAGATGGAGAGTGGATTTAGGAATGGAGATGGAGAGAGGGATTGGGAATGGAGATAGAGAGATCAATGGTTTGGGTTTATGTTTTCTCATTCTGAACATTTATCAATTCCCCCGCCCTTTCCCGCGCGCAAGATGACTTTTATGTCACTTTTTGTAAAATTTTTGTATATTTATGTCACTTTTTTGAAAAACTGACATAAAAAAATTTGCAATATTTACAAAATTGCCACCGCGTTTTTATTTATGTCACTTTTTAAAAGGTGACATAAAAGTATTATTATTTATGTCACTTTTTCAAAAAGTGACATAAATAAGAAATTTGTATTATTTACATGTTTGCCACCGCGTTTTTATATATGTCACTTTTTAAAAAAGTGACATAAATACGTTATCATTTATGTCACTTTTTTAAACAAATGACATAAATAATCCAGTATTTATGTCACTTTTTTAAAAACTGACATAAATACTAAAAAAGTGACATAAAAAGACCCAGCTAGAAATATTTATGTCACTCAAAATAAAAGTGACATAAATACAAGTTTTAAAGTGACATAAAAAGCCATTTTTCTTGTAGTGAATAAGCTCATTGGGCACCCCGTATCTACAGACTATGTTCTTTTCGATAAAATTCACCACATTCTTGGCTTGAAAGGTTGCATATGATGCCGCCTCCACCCATTTGGTGAAATAGTCTATTGCCACGATTATGTACCAGTGTCCATTTAAAGCTTTTGGGACTACTTCACCGATGATATCAATACCCTACATAGAGAACGGCCAGGGGTGGTCATGTTATAAAGTTGGGAAGGTGGGGTATGCATAAGATATGCATGGATATGACATTTATGACATTTCCTAACATACTCACAACAATCCTTATCCAGAGTCGTCCAATAGTATCCCTGTCAAATTATCTTTTTGGCCAACACATGTCCATTCATGTGGGGTCCACAGACTTTCTAAGGTATAGCCAGTATAGGACTTCTTCCACAACTTACCCGCATAGATTACGAATTGAGCCGAAAACCTCCAAATTACTTTCTTATCCTTCTCTAAAGCTCCCTCAGGATATTCTCCCTTCTCAATAAAGCTCCAAACATCTACATACCATGGTATCTCAAACTCTCCTCCTTCTTCGATGGTGGTGATCATTTCATACGAGGGTCGGGTTCTTTCTTCTATTGATAAAGGAATCATGGAGATTCCTAAAGGGACTTAGATCATTGAGGTCAGGGTCGCTAGGGAATCGGCCAATTGGTTTTCCTCGCAGGGAAGGTAGTAGAATGAAATCTTTCTAAATTGCACTCTCAGGCTTTCCAAGTATTCGTGGTAGGGTCTCAATTTCTCATACTTTATTCTCCAATCACCCCTTACTTGTGATATTATTAGATTATAGTCGCCAAATATATCAATCTTCTCAATTCTTAGGGCAAAGGCTGCTTCCATCCCAATTATACAGGCTTCGTATTCTGCCGTGTTGTTGGTTGAATTATACTTAAGCTTAAGGGCCAAAGGGGTGGGGGCTCCATTAGGTGATATGAGGATGATTCCAACCCCGTACCCTATCTAATTGACTGCCACGTCTAAGTACATTTCCACAGGTTCTCCTTCACCTCCATCACCCCCTCATCAGGAAACTTAAATTCTTCCCTTTCTTCGGATTCTATGGCAAGGTTGGCTAAGTATTAAGCGATGGCCCTCCCTTTGAAAGATTTGGAAGTGACATATCTAATATCGAATTCGACTAGCATCATGGTCCATCAGGAGATCCTAGTGGTTAAGGCGGGTTTTTTGAAGAGGTATTTGAGTGGGTCCATTTGGGATATTAGGGTAACAGGGAAGGCTAACATGTAATGCATAAGGCAACAGGTACACCACACCAAGGCCCAAAAGGCTTTCTCCAACGGTGAATAGTTCAACTCATACCCAGTCATCCTCTTACTTAGGTAGTATATTGCTTTCTCCACACACTCCTCTTCCTTTTCTTGGGCCAGCATGTACCCCATTGAGTTTTCGGTTATAGACATGTATAGCAACAAAGGCTTCCCGGGTTAGGAGGTGACAAGACAGGTGGGTTTTGAAGGTAGGTTTTGATCTTTTCGAAGGCTTTCTGGCATTGGCTATCCCATTCAAACTTTTCCTCTTTCCTCAACAACTTGAATAGTGGGTCATAGGTCATGGTGAGTTTGGATATGAAACGGCTGATAAACTATATTCTTCCCAAGAATCCCCTTAACTCCTTCTCATTTTTGGGTGACGGCATTTCGATTATGGCTTGAATTTTGGTCGGGTCTACCTCAATCCCCCTCTGTGTAATCAGAAACCCCAATAATTTCCCCGTGGTGACCCCAAAAGTACATTTCTGCGGGTTTAATCTCATTCTAAATTTTCTTAACCTCTCAAAGAATTTCCTTAAAGCCCTTAAGTGCCCTTCCCTCTCTTTGGACTATACTATCACGTCATCCACATACACCTCCACTTCTTTATGGATCATGCCATGTAGTAGGGTGATGGCGGCTCTTTGATAAGTTGTCCCCGCATTTTTAAGCCCAAATGGCATATCCCTATAGCAATAAGTCCCCCAGGGTGTGATAAAGGTAGTCTTTTCCCTATCCTTAGGTGCCATTAATAACTGATTATACCCTGAGAACCCATCAATGAAAGATAAGAGTTCATGTCCTGCTGTATTGTCTACTAATACATTAATGTGGGGTAAAGGGAAATCGTCCTTAGGGCTGGCTTTGTTCAAATCCCGAAAATCCACGCAAACCCTAACGCGACCATCCTTTTTTGGGATTGGTACAATGTTAGCGACCCATTCTGGATACTCGGTGACAATCAAGAATCCAGCTCCTAACTGCTTTTCAACTTCCTCCTTCACTTTTAGCGCCCATTCAGGCCTCATTCGCCTCAATTTTTGTTTTACAGGTTTTGAGTTTAGGAAGAGAGGAATATGATGTTGGACTATTTCTGGATCAATCCCTGGCATATCATCATAGGACCATGCAAAGACATCTTTGAATTCATTTAATCGATTGATTAACTCTTTGCTTTCCTCTTTACTAAGTGTGGAGCCAATGGAAACATTATGTGGATTATTTTCATTTCCCAAATTAATCGTTAAAGTGCCTTCAATGATGTTCCATGCAGATTTACTTTCTTTTTCAATTAATTTTTGTAATCGATTTGGTATTTCATCACATTCATCACATACATCATAGTTTTTATTATGCGCAGTCGAGTAATCAGAATTAGTCATATTCTCATTAACTTTCTTGGGAGCAATTACAACAGACATAGAAATTGAAAGATGCCTCATTTGGGCCAATATAGACTCTGGGTGAGGGGGATACCTATCACTAAACTCAAAGACCCATTCCTTCTTGCTTTCTCCTCCAAGATCAACGATGAAACATTCTTCTAGGTCCCCTGTCCGAGTATTTTCTCCCATTTCTTCTTCCGCTGGTTCTTTTCCCTGTTCTGACTTCTCCCTTTCTGCTTTTTCCTTGCTTTTTTCTTTACCTCTGCTTTTTTCCTCTTTATTCACACTTTTCCCAGTACTACCCTTTCTGATTCCTCTGTGTTTCTCTTCTAGCAGGTCTTTCATTGTCAAGCCATGCAAAGTACACACCCAATTCTAAACGGTGGTGGATTTTGCAAGCACTTACTGGTAAGGGTCCTTATAGTTAGAGAAGTCATGTGTAAAGAAAATCTCAAATCCCAGCTTCATACATTTTTCCACTTTATCCAACCACGGCTCTGGGAAACTGCAAAATGGAAAATCCTCTCCTTCCTTGACGAAGTATCCATTGAGAGTTTTCGAGTAGGTTCTATTGGCGCATCGGTCGATTTCTTCTTTTTCCTCATTTCTTCCCTTGTTGGTTGATATCCTATCCCGCGAGTATGAGTTGGTGAGATGATGTTCAGAAATTTTGGTAATCCTTGGTACTTCATACCCAGACCCATCCCCGGGAAGAATCCCATCTTTTTCATGATTTTGGCTACCAACGGACTTGCATACTGATCAAAGTAGAGCAGCAAGAACTCTTTTGGCTTGCTATCCTCTATCACATTGATGAACTCGAATCCACCCAAACTTGCCTCTTCTTCTTGCATCTATACTTTCAAAACCGGGGCACTAGATGAAGCCTCAGACATATGCATCCAACTATCTCCCAAAATATCACAAACCTTATTCTTCCAAATGTACTTAACCTTTTGATGGATAGCTGACGGAATGGCACCCAAACTGTCCAGCCCTAGCCTTTCTAAGAGCAGATTGAATAATGCGAGAATGTTGATGATTTGAAATTCTGCCTCCTTTTCCCCTATTCCAATAGAGAGATTAAGAAAAATGATCCCCCCATAACCGCTAACTGAGTATTGTCATAGGCCCACACCTTTCGTTCCGATGGTATAAACGTGCATTCATCAAACCCCATCCTTTTAGCTATTCGGAATGGGAATACATTTAATGCAGACATGTTGTCGACGAGACAAGCGGGTAAAGAATTTCCTAGACATTCAATGGTGATATGCAATGCCTTAATAAGAGCTGGTCCTCCAGGAGGTAGGTCAACTTCGGTAAATGAGATATCGGGAGTTGAACTCTTATTGATCATGCCGATGAGATCATCTTGGGTGATGTTGATGGAGATATTCGACTGATTGAGAGCATCGAGGACTGCTTGTCTATGACGCTTGGAAACAATTAATAACCCCCAAATAGTGATATTCACTTGTGTCTTCTTTATCTGTCTCAAGACCCAATCGTCCTCTTCTTCTTCATTCAGTTTCCCTTTTCCCTTATCCAATTCCTGTCCTGGGTGATCTTCCTCAAGTTTATGTGGTTTGAAATGCCTTCCCGATCGCATTAAATGACTGACCTCTTCTTTAAACCAAAGATCATCATGTGCTATAGTGACTTTTGAATTCTCTTCTTCTTTCTCACTTTCATACCAAAGATCCTCCTTAATTTTATTGGTACCATGACTGTCATCCCCTTTATACCAAATAGAGCTGTCATCTTTAGGTGCCCATCAATCCGCGGTAATAGCCTTTTCTATCACTTTCCTCTTGTTTCTATCCACCAGCTTGTCCAAAGTCCAGATGTTCAAATCCCCCAACATCTGATAAATCTTCCTCGGATACCCCAACTTAGTGATCAATGTTGATTGGTCAAAAGGGCTTCCTTCGCTTTCCAAATAGTAAACTCCGGGTGGCGGCATTGCACGATGAGTTGGTAGTGGATTCTTGGTGACGTTCGGCGGATTGGCAGGTTGTTCAGATATTACCTTCTGATCTATCAAATCTTGGATTTCATGTCTCAACCTCAAACATCAATCAGTTGAGTGCCCCTGCTCTTGATGGAATTTGCAGTATAGATCAGCTTTGAAGTTTGGGGGTGGTGGGTTTGGTATCGGCCGTGGTTCCAATAGGTGGAGGTGCCCCTTTTCTAGTAGCCTATCCAGAGTGGTGGATAATGACACTCCCAAGTCTGAGAACCTCCTCAAAGGCTTATCCCCTCTTTTCTTTGGGTAACTCCTGACTGTATTGAACTTCTTCTCTGGTTCACTTAACACATTTATGTCTATAGGTCCTAAATGACCTCCTAAATGCCCCCCTCATGTCCCATAATTCGGATGCCTATACCTGTTTACTGGTTCTTCTCTTTTGATCAACCCTTCTTGTATCGCATCATCGATCCTAGTTCCCACATCGAACACTTCAGCAAAGGTGTTGATGGATTGAAACCTCATCTTCTCTTGGTAGATAGGCTGGAGATTTTTCATCAGCATTCGGATTTGTTCTTTCTTGGTTGGCCTCTGTACCATTTTAGCTACTTTCCCTCTCCAACGGCTCAGATATTCAACAAACGATTCCTTGTTCCCCTGCTGGGTAGTCTCTAGATCTCTGATAGTAACATCCAAATCTTGATTATACTCGTATTGGGCCACAAATGACTTGACAACCTCCTCCCAAACTCTGATCTTACCAGGCTATAACGTGAGGTACCATGATAAGGCAGCTCCAGTTAATGTCTGTTGAAACAAAATAGCTATCATGGTCGTGCTCAAGCAGCTTGGCTAAAAAGCCCCTATACACATCCTAATATGGCTACGGGGGTTTCCTGTCCCATCAAACTTATCGAATACAGGCATTTTGAATCCTACAGGTAATACTTCACAAACCCCTTCATATAACCCTTCTAATTCTAGCAAGTAAGTGTCTACCCCTTGGGCCTTTCGGACTACCCTTTCTAGTTTCTCTACTTTCTCGGTCATCAGCTTCTCTCTCTCAGCCTTTTCTTTCTCTATCCTTTCCTTTTCTGCCCTAGGCATTTAAGCTCTTTCAGGATCATCGAACCAATCTTCATCCCTAATAAGAGGAGGATCAGCATTTGGCGGTTGTCATGCTAGTGTTTCCATCATGGTTATCATCCTAGTCATTTGAGTGCCTGTTGTTCCACTATGGCCCTCAATTCTGCTCTCCCTTACATTAGCTTCTTGTGCCATCTCTCTTCTCGCTAACCTTGTAGTAGAATCTCTATACCAGACTGTGTCTATAGTTGATTCTATCTTTTACCTACAACCAACGTTTTATTCCTTCAATTATTTATTCAAATTTCAAAAACCAAAGATACTTCCTTTATTTTGTCTTTTTGCTTACAAATGCTTTTTTTTAAAGAAATTTCCATGATTGGCCCACATGTCATGAGGATGCAATGCATGTGTGCGTGTGTGCCTACTCTATATGTCAAAGAAAAAATCCTAATTCTAACATATAAGCACATAAGCACATAAAATCCTCGTCTATGTCAAGTGCGCTAATTTCTCCTTTCATTGTGATCCTCATTACCCTTTTTGAAAATTTTAGAATTTTTGAAATTCATGCGACGAGCGCTTCCCTAGATGATTGGGTCTTTCAAATTCTTAAGAAACTTTCCTTTGAAGGCAGCAACATTTCTCAACAAAAGATGATTAGGTTGAAACTTTGCTTTGAAATTCATTTGAAAAGCATTTCTCCCAAAAACAATTTCCAAGAATTTTGGATTTTTTTTCTTTCTTTTTTTTTTTGATGATGATAATGTGAAAATATACATCAAAAAGGGTTGACCTAGAATTTTAATCAAAAAGTGAACACCAAAAAATTTTTAAAGAGCAATTCAATATTTTGGAATTAAGGTGGTAAAAATTTGCTTCCTTTCAAAGATGGATTCAAAAAATTTTTGGGTAGAAAGATCACATGATTGGATTATCACCGTACTTTTCATGAATTCGGATACATACGAGGTCAATGATGCTTAGCTAACGAGATATAAGAACTGTAATCTTATAATCGAAATTTGGCATGTTCTCAAATGTCATAGGATATGAAGGGGAATTGCTCAAAAGTGATTAAGAGGTTACACATCTTTCATCAAGCAAGTATCGTCATCATCTCAAGTAATCCCTTCCGGGCATACAAAACTCCCTAGCACATAATCTTAATCAAGAATTGATTTCCTATGAAAGGTTCTATAGAAGCTATTATGCAAAGGCCATGTTTTGGTCAAAATAAGAGACCCTTGACACACACCCGATAGGATGCTTCATATACCAAATCATGGTACCAGATCAAGGGTGATCACTCAGTCCCATGATGGCTTGACCGACCGGGTTGCCCCGACCCTCCCAGTTCATAGTTCCGTGCAATCGACTGGCGAGACATGCAAGTGCAATCCAACGGGCACACAAAAATTAATTAATTCGATTAAAAGGATGCTTTCAAGTCTAATCCTCGAGTGAACCCAAAATCAGAAACTCTGGTCTGCAAAACCAAAGATTCTGAGTTCGATCCCCAGCAGAGTCGCCAGATTGTGAATACCGGCATTTGGGCCCACTTTTAATTTTTTTTTTTAAAAAAACAAAATTTCAAATTCAAATTCAAAGAGTCGCCACTTAATTCTTAAAAGGAAAAATTAAGAAACCATTTTAAAAGCAAACTGATCTTTTACGAAACCAAAAATAATCTAGGTCCGGGGATTATGGAATGAAAGGGGAAGGAGCCCGACGGACTAAAACACCCCCTTTTATTCTATCTGGTGATAGGCCTCTACTCATCATCCTTTTTAATCGAATTATTAATCTAAACATGCCCTCAACTAATACATGTATATAAATAATACATTACACAAGCATGTTGAAAAGGGTGCAAAATTGCTAATGACAAAATATCATTCATAAGCCACTTAATTCAAGTAGCAAGCAATATGATATGCAAAAAGGGAACTAGAAAACATACCCGGGATCCGACAGCGAAATAGAAACGTGCAATGCATACATATAAAAGAAAATCCTAGAAAAAAAAAAGAGTCTCTAATCCAAATATACGTATAAGGCAAAACCTAGGCTATGGTGTCGCATATGAAGTTGAAAATCAATAAAAAATCAATAAAGCAAAATAAGCTAGAGAAAAGGTTTGAGAAATTGTACCTCAAAAAGCGCTACAAAACAAAGATTAGTACACATGCTTTGATAAAATATATGATACCAAACAATCAACCCTAGTGCTTCTATCTTAAATCTAACAAGCATGGAAAGAATTGACCCATTCATGGATTCTTTCCAATTAGTTGAGAATATATCACCTCTATAGATATGAAAGTCTCAACTAGGATCCAATGCAATGTCCATATAGGGGTATTATAATCCCAACATGACTATAAGGAACTCACAACTAGGTTCAATTAGGAACAAATCAAACTAGAATTAAATCCTAACTATAAGCAACAATATACATAGATGAATGCATGGATATAAACAGGAATGAGGACGAACTATGAACTCTTCGCTAATTTGGATCACTTAGCCTCTGGATTTAGACTTAGTTATCATTATTCAAAACATGATTTGAGTCACAAAGCACTTTGGAAACCATTTAATTTAAGATCAATGAGATTAGACAAAAATAGTGACTATTTCTCATGAATTGCAGAGAGCAAACCAGATTTTAAAAAGTAGAAAACCATGTCTCCACCTGTTGGATCTTAATGATTTTTGGATATAATATGCCTCTGTGAGTCTAGTTTTTAACCCAAGAAGAAAATTGAAGATTGAATGGTTAGATCTCAAGGAATGAGAAAAAAACTAGACATCACTCAGGAATCTACAACTCTATGTCCAAAGATCTTGTACAATTTTATAAAAATAGTAAACAAATGAGAAACACTTAGATCTTTTAAGGGTACCTTCCTAACACATTAAGCTATTTATAAAAATTTATTAGAGGCCAAGAAAGTTTGGTTAAGGTTCTGATTTATTATTTTAAAACAGACTTACTGTTCTGGAATTTTTGGACCGAGAGTTGCTTGTTTTGAAATCACAAGACCACACCATCTTAAACATGGAATATCATGAAAACAAAAATCACAGAGGTACGTCAATGAGTTATGAACATCCTCCAATTTGCCTCATTCAATTCCAATGAACCATGATTTTATGAAAAATCTTTGATCACAGTTGGTTTATGGATTCACTGCACCTTTGTTGAATTGGCGTTCATATTTTGAATCAAACTAGATCCATGATTCTAGAGATAACTTGGTTCAAGTATGACTATGATTATTGGAATTAGAGATCCATAGACTTAGCCTTAATGGATCTCCATCATAGATCTCATAGTTGAAGATCAAGCAAGAGAATCCTAAGGTCTTACCCAATCTTATGAACCTTGGAATATAAATTATGAAAATCTACATAAAATTCCTCTCTCAAACATACGATCCTTGAGGAATATAGAGTCATGACATCCTAATCCCCTCTGAAATTAATGGTCCTTGGAGACTAAAAGAGACCCAAATCTACATAAACCTCTATGGAATATAGCATGAATCCCATAAGATTCTTAGTAAGGAGATTCAAATCATGAGTTGAGACTTGAATCTAACTAACTATGTGTAGACATGACTATGGTTTTCCTTAATCTCCATATAAATCATGAGACCATAGGAAACTAAGGAATTGAATTCAAAAAGGACTCAAAGGAATACATAAAGTTTTATGAATCTCAAAAGGAAAATAGAAATAAAGAATCAAAGTTTACTTAGAGAAATTGGAACATAAATTCTTCAAAACCAAACTTATTTTAAACCCAAGGCATCAATTAGATCCAAATTAATGAAATATTATGAGATTCAAACACAAATTCTAAATGGTGTGTAATGAAATAAGTTAAGAAGAGAGGTTTTGAAAATGTGTAAAGATCCTAGAACTTTGAATTGTGATTGAATTTGCCTAATTCTATCAAGGATTGAGAGGTTACCTCTATGACCACACTGATAGGATTTAGGGTGGACAACGTCTTGGAGGATTCGATAATGAAAAATACCCCATGGAAGGTACTAGATTCCACACAATCGAAAGATCAAACTTCGGAAAGTGACTTCAAGCTCAGAAAAGCCCTAATCTATGGATAAATCCTAGTTTTGTTAAAATCATCTCTCAGAATTCATATTCACGCAGGGTTATATGAACATTAAGTGTTCTAAATGCAGTATTCTAGGTATCCAGAGATTTAATTTTAAAGAAAAGTTTGAAATCGATGCACATTTCAAAGCAAATTTTAAAAAGACGTCGTTTGATTTTAAAAAGACGATGAAAATTCCGAAGGTATTCCAAGCTTCAATTGGACTTCAATTCTCATTTCAAAATCTCTAGAAATATTTTTATACTAAAATTCAACCTGTCAACTTTTCAACGGTACATAAACAAACGATTTTGGACACCAAATAGAATTTTTACAAAAATATGGAAAAGCAATGCACGTAATATTTGAAACAGAGCTTGTGGGTAACCAGAGGAGCAAGAAAAACAAGTGGCGGTTTTAGGTTGTGGGGTGGCAGGTCACACCATAACCGCCACCTACATATTGTGTTCTCCATCACGTTTTTCTGGTTCCAGACCCTTCTAGAAGGCTCCCAGTGTGAAGAAATTACCTAGAAATTGCGTTTAGACGCTGAAATGGCCATTTTAACCCTTTTCTACTCTCTGAAAATCATATTTAAACCCTGTAACTTAAGATCTAAGTCTTCAAAACTCTATATAAGATCTTATACATCTCATGTGAGATCATCCTGGAAGATCTTGAAGATACAAGAGAATATACAAGATATAGGAGAAAGTACACATAAGTATAAGGAAATACAATTATACTTTGAATATACTTTCAATTTAGGGGAATTCGAGAGAGAGAGAATCATCAATTGAATTTTGATAAACTTAGGCTAATTAGATCACAATTTGAATATCAATTGCCTCCCTCAACTTCCATGGATAAGGGCTTGAAGAACACTAAGAACACTTGAAGAAGAAGATCTTCAATTCAACTTTGGTTATATAATTGAGAATCCTCCAATAGGTAAACACTATAATTCATCTCTAATTCATATTTTATATATATCGATCTATAAGATTTGGATATAGCTTAGTTTTATTTTTTTTTAGATCACTCATCTTCTTCATCTCTTGTTCTTCACACACTCATATAGCTAGATCCAAATCTCTTTTTATTTTCATTGATAATTCATAATTAGAGATTATTTTTCACTTTCATTTTCAATTTTGATTTCATTCTTATGTTTTAATTTAATTCTATGCATACATGATTATATATATGTATCTATTTTGAATTCTATGATGGTTTATAAGTATGATCTATGAGAGGGATGATTCCTATGTTCATACCTATCTCTTGATTATTTCTATCACCTTGAATTTCAATTGAAATTAATCTCCAATAGGATATTTGTAAGTCCCTTTGGTCCATGATTTAAAGTTCTTCATAGAACTTGAGGGCTAAATTGATTGGAAATTATGTTAATCATGTATATCTATGAGTTTGATCTCTCAAAATAAGCTTCAACTATCACATAAGATGTTTTACTCACACTTTAAAATGAACTAGATGAAAATTCAGCAAAATAGATTGGTTTTGTCCATAAGATTTGGTCAACCAAAACTCATAGTTTGATGGATTTCAAAATTTTTTGGTAAACTTTGATGAATTAGCTTTCATCTGGTCCGTTTTGAGAGCTGCTAGGATCCATATGCTATTTTTAGAAATTGTTGAAAAATTGGTTAACAGATTTGAACATAGTCTCTTTGTGCTTGAATTTCAAAAAATCTATAATAGTTATCGATGTTCCTCTTTTTGGGGATGATTTCTAACTAATGTATCTATATGCCGATGTAAAATCGTGAGCATACAATTGAGTTAAGATCATTTTCTAAGCGTTTGAAGCTGATACTACTATTCTGGAATTTTCTAAGTTTAACTACAATTATGATTATGTATACAAAATGGTCATACCTTGATCACTCAACAACAATTGATGAATAAAACTTGGTTTAGAAAATCATCCAGGATAATTGGATGAGAGATCAAAAGTTTAAATCCACTTGATTAACATGATTCATTAATTTCTATTTTGCTTCTATTTTGTTTTGCATTCTTTTGTCAAATGATACCATGACTCTTTCGGGCTTTCAATCTCACAAACTTCTAGAATAACAGAGTCTGTTTAAAACAATTTTTCAGAAATCCTATGATCATGACATGTCCATGGAATTATTTGTTTTCATAAACAACAATGAAATAGCTTTCTTTGGACACCAAACATAGCTTCACATGATTTTTGTAGATTTAATTATGATTTTTACAATAACAGTGGACAGTCCTGATCCACTGTCCCCAAAACTCTTATTTCTCAAACTTAAAAAATTGCAAAGAGGTTCTAATTTTTGGAGAAGTTCCCTAAGACATGTATCTAACTTTTTGTAAAAGGGTTTTAACCCAGGTCATATTTAAGACAACTTTTGATGGGATTCATTAGAGGTTGCTGAATCTGGAAATTTGATTGATGACATTTTCTACTTGCTTTTCATGCATATCATTTATCTGCTTGTGTTTTTGCAATGCTTGGGTATTCTTTGGTGTCTTAGTGCACAGAATTGAATACTGTGGATCCGGACTTCGATTTGTGATTTTGCCTCGTCTATGTGTAGCTTAGTGCCCATGTATCATGTACCTTCTCTATCCCTTCTCTTAGAATTTTTCTAGGTTTACAACTTTGTTTTCAACGACACGTTTCCTTTAGGATAGTCTCCATTTATATGCTTATGTGTTAGAGACATCTTATCTAGGATCGTTGCATGATTGCATTACACGTTTCCATTCTTTTTGCTTTTGCGACTCCGCTAGAGTCAACCAATGTAAGTCTTCTTGTTCCCTTTTGCATATCATGACATATTTCTTTTATTTTGCATCGGTCCCGAGCGAGACTAGCCACTGTAAGTATACTTATCTCTTGTATTGCATGTGCATCTGACTTCTACTTGATTTAATCTCTTGAAATGATTTTTATTAGATGTTCTCTTTTGACATGTATATATTATCTAGTATGCTTGAGGAAATAACACCAATTATGAATTAAGAACAAGGATATTTGAATCAAGGCCTACCATTCGCTAGGGCGAGGGGGGTGTTTTAGTCCTACTTGGGCTCCTTCCTCACTCGTACGAAGACCCCCGAACCTAGTTTCTGGTAATGAAGGGCGAGCAACCTTATTCAATTTTGGGCGAGTCAAACTTAGGTTTCCTAATTCCCGATAATAATTAGGTGGCGACTCTTTGTCTCTAGGACCGCGTGAGGAAGTTTTAGTTTTCCCTAAAGTGTGCTCCTTGGGATCCATCCCGGGACACTATCTAGAGAAAATGCCAGGACTCCCCTCATCCGCACATTCCGGTGGTCCACAATCTGGCGACTCCGCTGTGGATTTGAACATGAAACCGATACTTTCTTGTTCTTCTAGGGTTTGACTTGAGCCAAAGAATATCCTTGTTATTAATTTGATAATCGTATTGTTTCTGCCCGCATTTTCACTTGCATTGTTGTTTCACCGCGACTGCTTGAGACCATTGCCTTGAGGGTAGAGGGCCCTCTTTCCTCTATTCGTCAAGAGTTTTGGTAGCATGTAGTCACCATTAGCCTTGCACCGCACGCGGTACATAGAGCCCATGTGTGAACGACACGCCCTCAAGGAGGCGGTCACCCAGACCATTGAGCTTGCTAATGGACCCTTTATGAGATTAAAACCCGGCCTTTGCATATAGTTTCTATAGAACCCTTCAATTAGGATTTTGTTTTTCATCTTTAATTAGGACAATGTGATGAATTAATTTTTTTGTCCGTAAGGGATTATGTGGATAATGAGGACTTGTATGCGAAGGCATCATCAAACCTTGTATGGTAGATTCCTCTAGAGTATTATGGTCTTTACCTGAACATCCAAATCATTTTTGGAGGACAAATTTTGAAAATTTTGAAAATACAAGCACTTCTTTGAGAAACCCAAATCTTTTGAAAATTTTGAGAATATCCCTTTTGAAAATTTGCTTTGAAATTCACTTTCTCAAAATCTTTCCAAAGTTCTCCCCAGATTTTAGAGAATTTGAAAATCCCTACCTTGATTTTCAAAAATCATGATTTCACGCTTTGATGATTCAAAGATTTTCCACTCAGATTTTGGAATTTCAAATTTCCTACCTCGATTTTAAAGAATCATGATTTCGCATCACAAGCATTGATGATTCAAAAATATTTTTGAGATTTAGAGATCTCCCCCTATCTTTCAAGATTTTCATGAAAAATTCAATTTTGTAGAGCCATCAAGAACTTCAAAGCTAAAAATCCTTAAATAATGATTAGATTATTAAGGTAATTAGCTTACTCAAGGAATCTTATGTGTTTATGTGCTGATATGCTAGGTCTAAGCTAGATTAAGGTGCATTGCATTTAGATTAGATTGCATTTCATCTGCATTACATATACTACACGAGCATTGCATATACAACTCACAAGTGCGACACCTCTAACATACTTTCGAAAAAAGAATAGATTTGTTTTCCTCATATTTCTGGAACTTGATTTCTTCGATTTTAGAAAATGTTTTTGAAAAAAAAAATGATTTTCAAACCACTTTTTGTTATAAAAAAAATCATTTTTTCTTGAAAAGATTCTTTTGCAATAATATACATAAATCGGAATAAAATATGGAGACCTAAGGATTGAACTCCTTGAATTTCAGCAGAAAGAAGTAACATTGCAGACAGATGGCTCCTCTTAATCCTCAGGCTCTTTTCTCATGGATGGATGAGGTCACCGGTATTGATCATTTACATTTTAGATATTTTGGCCTTAGTACTCTCTTTCAGTTGAGAAATGTGAAATTTGAAGAAGATATTATGCGTGCCACCATTCAATGTTGGGATCCGGAATTTCATGTATTTCGGTTTGGACATCAAGAGATCTCACCACTATTTGAAGAATTCAGTGCCATTCTCTATTTCAGCCCTTACACCGATTTGATCCTTCCCACCATTCAGGCCAGATATATAAAGAGCCTAACATCACTCCTCAGTTGTTCTCCTTCTGTTGCCCGATCTATGACTTCTGATCAGGAGATTGATTTTCTCTGCCTATTTGCTTGATATTGTACTGCCATGGGAGGACATTTCGATCATTCCATATCTGGATGGGGTGTCTTGACATTGGCTATAATTTCGCACTTCCTGTTTTCTTCTTCATCTCATGCCCTCATACTAGTTGCTTGTGGACTCCGTTCTCGACGAAACCCTATGATGTTGGTTCTAACAGAAACTCTAATGGGTTTAGATCAGGCACATGCCAATGGGACAGTACTCCTCTCTGGTGCCCCTTTAGTGCTGCAAACTTGGCTTCTAGAGCGACTCAGTTTATTGGTATATCGTCGCGGTCTTTGCAGAATCCCTTCCTTGGATCAGAGACAGGTACGAAGATTTTTCAATAATTCTGAGGCTTGGTTCATTTGGCAAAGCGGTCTCACCGCCGAGGACATCCGTTGGGTCTGTGCCTGTTGAGATTATTGTTCAGTTACTGTTAGTATTCCAGGGTGAAGCTGGATATGGCTTCTTGGTTTACATGCTACCACTTTTTCCATCCCATACAGAGTATCCAGGCAATATGGTTGTAGACAGGACACTTCTGAGGACTCCATTGGGGTTATGAGATATTCAATTTTGCAAACTTCATCGATTACTACTTTCACCATTGTATGGCATGAGCAGATTGCGGCACCTTTACCACGGATTCCCTCCTCCATCCAATTATCAGTTGAATATTTTATGGAGATCCAGAGGGTGATTGAAAGGCAAAGCAAGATTCAGCAAAGATATTAGAAATAACAGAGGGCTTGATGTTTAGAAATAAATGATTGAATGATGATATTTGGAATAACTGCTTGTTGAAGCTGAATGGACGCTCAAGAAAAATAAGCCATCACAGTAACACCCAACTTGAGATCAAGTCGAATCTAGTTCAATCTGTTTTTATGTTTTAGAGTCTTCTTTTGTCGCCAAGTCTATCTATTGTCAAGTTGTTTTCAAGTACTGTAGTCCTTATCTTTCTAGTAATGAAATAAAATCTTGATTTTCTTGATCTAATGCGCGTTGTCATAAATGAATGAATCTCTAAGCTAAAAATATCTTTCTTTGATTACTGTGAAAAATACACTGCTGATAATTTTGTGCATTCAAAAGAATCCTAAAAGGATCAAAAGTTAATTTTGTGCTAACACTGAAGAAAGCTAAGAATTGATTAGTTTTACTTTAAAGAATCTTGGGATGCTTTTGCTTAAATCTTGAAAAGATATGATCGGTAGTAACTTAGGACTAGCTTAAATCCCTGATCTTTCTATTTTGAAATCTTGAGCCCAGAAAAATGAGCCATTCAAACCTGTCTAACTTGCAAGCCATGTACACTTTGTCCTTGATGGTAGCCAAATATTTCGAATGAACTACTTCTCTCAAAAAGGGAAAAAAAAAAAGAAGAAAAAGAAAAAGACGAGGCTCACTAGGATGAAAATCCGAAAGGGCGCCTAGGTAAAATTTAGAGCACAAAATAAAAAGAAGAAAAAAGAAAAAGAAAAGAAGAAGCTCGCAAGGATGAAAACCCGAAAGGGCTCCTAGGCAAAAGTTAGAGCACAATAGAAAAAGAAGAAAAAAGAAAAAGAAAAGAAGAAGCTCGCTTGGATGAAAACCCAAAAGGGTGCCTAGGCAAAAGTTAAAGCATGAAAAGGAAAGAAAATTTTGCGTGTTGTTTTCAAGAACTTGATCCTAGCCAGTCAAAACTTTAGAGAGAAAAGAAAATAAAAGAGAAGAAGAGGAAGGAAAATGAGGAAGGTCGAGAAATCGGGAACATGATTTGTCCCAAAGCCTTGAATTATAAACTCTTTGAATAAGCCCAAAAGATTTAAAGGGCTAGTCTCGTTCTGAAAACCTGTATGATGTATGATGAGAGATGTTAAATTGACTGGCTAGTGAAAAGGTGAAAAAATGAACCGTCAAAAACACAAAGATAAAAGAAAAAAAAAAGAAAAGAAAAAGGAGAGGTAATTTAATTTCTTTCAACGCTACCACAAGTGACTTGTTTTAGAAAATCTATCTGACAACATGGCTTGAAAAGCACCCCAGTTCTTGAATCCTTGCTCTTTCAAAACCTCCAGCCCTCAAGGAACGACGCTTGACCTGATTCCAACTTGGGGATACATAGGCAACCTACTCTATTCGGTCACTGTTCTTGAAAAAAATTCAACTATGCCTCAATCTTTTATTTTAAAACCTCAGCCAAACTACTTTAGACCTTGTAGACACCACATCGGGGTGGGCGCGACAGACCTGATTCCCACTTGGGGATAAGTAGGTGAGCTTCCCTGGCTCTCGGTCCCTGAACCTTTCAAACTAGGGACAAAACTTTCAAAGTTTGCCTAAGAACCTCAAGATATCACTACCACACTAGGGGCAAACTGCGTTTACCCAAGCTTCCATTTATCCCTGTCAACTAAGGGCAAACATCATTTGCCTGTACTCCCTTCCAGATTATAAGTGAATCTTGAGTCGTCAAGTATATCTTTGAAAATATTTCAAATGAATTGTCTCTCATTCTATAAGCTAAGGCACTAATTCGAAGCACATTTCAGAGAAAGCAAAGGATTGATTGAGATCCATATGGGGTCTTTTCAAGGCATTACTTTATCCGCTGGGTATTCTCATAATAAGATGAGAAGTACACATGAAAGCAAAGAGATACATCAAACATGATAAACACGCATTAAGATTAAGAAATATTTGGTTTTCTCCTCCAAACTTCTATTTCAGTATCAAGAATGTCAACTTCCTGTGTCAATGTCGATCAATCTATGTCATCGTCTAATATGTCGTAGTCTTATCTGTCGTGATCTCGAGTGTATGGGTCCAAAGTGATCCAAAAATGTGAAACTTTAAAAGCATCCAAAGGTTGATACAAGCAGAAGTTCTCAACATTGTTGTTATATCAATTGATCCTAGTCAAGATGAAGCATTGAGTGGTTAATGGAAAAATCAGAAGACCGGCCTTTGATTTTCAGTTAAGCTGTTGTTGAAATAGATCAGAGTGCCTTGCATAAATATCTGCTAGAATTGGTTGAAGATTTGTGAAGCTTGTCAAAGTCATGCAAAAATCATTAGGCCTTTTGAGTACCTATCAATTGTGAATCAGAATCGTGATATCGGGAGCTTAGTTTTGACCTCGGATTGGTCTAATCTTGATATATAACCTTAAGAATGCTTGAAACTTTTTGAAATTGGTTTAAATGACCCTTGGGAATTTGAATCTTGGTTGAAGAAAAGTCCCCAGACAAGCAGAATCGAGGGCACCACAACTTGAAAATAAGCCGAGAAATGTTGATTTACAGCGAAGTCCCGTAGATTTGGGTTGATTGTGTGTTGGACATTTGGGTCTACTATCGCTCAAAAATTATATCCAGAAAAGATTTACAAAAGATGAATCGGAATTCAGAATAGGGTTAGAATAAACCAGTTGTATTTACAAGAATATTTGAGCTGGTCGAAGCACCATCGTCAACTTTCGATCAATAGAGCCTCTAGAATAGAAGCTTTTCACATATCTCAGAATCATAGCAATTGTCCCAAGCAGAAGGACTCTACATTAGTAATCTCCCTAGCAGAGGACTTTCATCAATCGTCTAAGTGGTTAGGACTCTCAGGAATCGAGTTTAAGATTAGATCGAGTTTAAGATCAGGTCAAGTTTAAGACAGAATCGAGTTTAAGATTAGATCGAGTTTAAGATCAGGCCAAGTTTAAGACAGAGTCGAGTTTAAGATTAGATCGAGTTTAAGATCAGGTCAAGTTTAAGATAGAATTGAGTTTAAGATTAGATCGAGTTTAAGATCAGGTCAAGTTTAAGACAGAATCGAGTTTAAGATTAGATTGAATTTAAGATCAAGTCAAGTTTAAGACATAATCGAGTTTAAGATTAGATCGAGTTTAAGATCAGGTCAAGTTTAAGATAGAACTGAGTTTAAGATTAGATCGAGTTTAAGATCAGGTCAAGTTTAAGACAGAATTGAGTTTAAGATTAGATCGAGTTTAAGATCAGGTCAAGTTTAAGATTGAATCGAGTTTAAGATTAGATCAAGTTTAAGATTAGGTCAAGTTTAAGACAAAATTGAGTTTAAGATTAAATTGAGTATAAGATCATGTCAAGTTTTAGATCGAATTTAAGATCAGGTCGAGTCGAGTTTAAGTTTAGGTCAAGTTTAAGGGAGAATAGAGTTTAAGATTAGATCGAGTTTTAGATCATGTCGAGTTTAAGATTAGTTCGAATTTAAGATCATGTCAAGTTTAAGATCAAGTCAAGTTTAAACAGAATCGAGTTTAAGATTAGATTGAGTTTAAGATCATGTTGAGTTTTAGATCGAGTTTAAGATCGTATTGAGTTTTAGATCGAGTTTAAGATCATGTCGAGTTTAAAATTTTGCCAAATTTAAGATTATATCGAGTTATGATTTTACCGAGTATATGACCACGCCCAAGTATAGGATTGATGTGAGTTTAAGGATAGGTCGACTTTAAGATCATATCATATCTAGGATTAAGTTAAGACCTATTGAGAATAAGACTTGTCTAGAACCCTCTTCATAGGATAGATTGTGTCAAAAGTTTCCATATATGAGAGAGAGACTTTTCATCCCTTGCATTAGATTTTGCATCTAGGGAACCCTTGAGGATGATTCCTCCAGCACTTGGTCATTCACATTTTCATACTACATCAGCATCCTAGGATAGGAGCATTTCATCTGTGTTGTTGCTTGTGTGTCCTTTTGTCTCCTTTTGCGCTTGAACTACGCCCTAGTCTGATTCCTGGAAGGGATACGTAGGCAGCCCAAGTGGAGCATGACCAGCAGCAGCTTAGATTTAGCTGCCTCTACCCAGCATTTCATTATAATATTGCATTTCGTAATTTCTTGATTTTCTCTGATTTTGAATTTCTTGATTTTTGCAGATTTTTGTTTTTCCTAAAACCTCTCAGTATGGTTATTGGGTGCCTTTAAAGCTTTGGCACTCACTTGTAGTTCACGTTGTTCACAACAAGCTCTGCCAAAGAGGGGCAGACTGTAGACACCAAATTTTGACCACACTGATAGGATTTAGGGTGGACAACATCTTGGAGGATTCGATGATGAAAAGTACCATGTGGAAGGTACTGGATTCCACACAATCGAAAGATCGAACTTTTGAAAGTGACTTCAATCTCAAAAAAGCCCTTTTCTATGGATAAATCCTGGTTTTGTCAAAATTGTCTATTCACTCAGGGTTATATGAACATTAAGTGTTCTAAATGCAGTATTCTAGGTATCCAAAGATTCAATTTTAAAGAAAAGTTCGAAATCGATGAACATTTCAAAGCAATTTTAAAAAAGACGTCATTTGATTTCAAAAAGACGACGAAAGTTTTGGAGGAATTCTGGCCTTCAATTGGATTTCAATTCTCATTTCAAAACCTCTAGGAATATTTTTACACTGAATTTAACCTAATAGCTTTCCAATGGTACGTAAACGAATGATTTCGGACACCAAAAAGCATTTTTACAAAAATCTAGAAAAGCAGTGCACGTAATATTTGAAACAGGGCTTGTAGGTGACTAGAGGAGCAAGAAAAATAGGTGGCAGTTTTGGGTTGTGGTGTGGTGGGTCCCACCATAACCGCCACCTACATATTGTGTTCTCTATCGCATTTTTCTGGTTCCAGACCCTTCTAGAAGGCTCCCACTGCGAAGAAATTACTTGGAAATTGCGTTTAGAAGCCGAAATGGCCATTTTAACCCTTTTCTGCTCTCTGAAAATCCTGTTTTAACCCTGCAACATAAGAGCTAAGTCTTCAAAACTCTATATAAGATCTCATGCATCTGATGTGAGATCATCTTGGAAGATCTTGAAGATACAAGAGAATATACAACATATAAAAGGAAGTACACATAAGTATAGGAAAATACAAGTATACTTTGAATATACTTTCAATTTAGGAGAATTCCAGAGAGAGAGAATCATGAATTGAATTTTTATAAACTAAGGCTAATTAGATCACAATTTGAACATCAATTACCTCACTCAACTTCCAAGGATAAGTGCTTAAAGAACACTTGAAGAAGAAGATCTTCAATTCAACTTTGGTTATATAATTGAGAATCCTTCAAGAGGTAAACACTATAATTCATCTCTAATTCCTATTTTATATATATAGATCTATAAGATTTGGATCTAGCTTAGTTTGATTTTATTTGTAGAACACTCACCTTCTTCATCTCTTGTTCTTAACACACTCACATAGCTAGATCCAAATCTCTTTTGATTTTTATTGATAATTCATAATTAGAGATTATTTTTCATTTTGATTTTCACTTTGATTTCATTCTTATGTTTTAATTTAAATCCATGAATACATGATTATATATATGTATCTATTTTGAATTCTATGATGGTTTAGAAGTATGATCTGTGAGATGGGTGATTCCTATGTTCATACCCATCTCTTGATTATTTCTATTACCTAGAATTCTAATTAAAATTCATCTCTAATAGGATATTTGTAAGTCCGTTTGATCCATGATCTAAAATTCTTCATAGAACTTGAGGGCTAAATTGATTGGGAATTATGTTAATCAAGTAGATCTATGAGTTTGATCTCTCAAAATAAGCTTCAACCATCACATAAGATGTTTTACTCACACTTTAAAATGAACTAGATGAAAATTCAGCAAAACAGATTGGTTTTGTCCATAGGATTTGGTCCACCAAAACTCATAGTTTGATGGATTTCAAATTTTTTGGGTAAACTTTGGTGAATTAGCTTTCATCCGGTCCGTTTTGAGAGCTTCTAGGATCCATATGCTATTTTTAGAAATTATTGAAAAATCAGTTGACAGATTTGAACATACTCTCTTTGTGCTTGAATTTCAGAAAATCTATAATAGTTATCGATGTTTCGCTTTTTGGGGATGATTCCTAACTCATGTATCTATATGCCGATGTAAAATCGTGAGCATACGATCTAGTTAAGATCGTTTTCTAGGCGTTTGAAGTTGATACTACTATTTTGGAATTTTCTAAGTTTAACAACAATTATGATTATGTATGCAAAATAGTCATACCTTGATCACTCAACAACAATTGATGAATAAAACTTGATTTAGAAATCATCTAGGATAATTAGATGAGAGATCAAAAGTTTAAATCTACTTGATTAACATGATTCATGAATTTCTATTATGCTTCTATTTTGTTTTGCATTCTTTTGTCAAATGATACCAAACTTCCAGAATAACATAGTCTGTTTAAAATAATATTTCAAAAACCTTAAGATCATGACATGTCCATGATATTATTTGTTTCATAAACTACAATGCAATAGCTTTCTTTTGACACCAAATAGAGCTTCACATGATTGATTTTGTAGATTTAATTATGGTTTTTACAAGAAAAGTGGACAGTCCTAATCCACTATTCCCAAAACTCTTATTTCTCAAACTTAAAAAATGGTAAAGAGGTTCTACATTTTGGAGAAGTTCCCTAAGACACGTATCTAACTTTCTGTATAAGGGTTTTAACCTAGCTCATGTTTAATACTACTTTTGATAGATATCATTAGAGGTTTCTAAATTTGGAAATTTGATTGATGACATTTTCTACTTGCTTTTCATGTATATCATTTGTTTGCTTGTGTTTTTGCAATGCTTGGGTATTCTTTGATGTCTTAGTGCAGAGAATTGAATGTCGTGGATCCAGACTTCGATTTGTGATCTTGTCTCGTCTATGTGTGGCTTAGTGCCCATTATTGTGTATCTTCTCTATCCCTTCTTTTAGAATTTTTCTAGGTTTACAACTTTGTTTTCAACGACACATTTCCTTTAGGATAGTCTCCTTTTAAATGCTTATGTGTTAGAGACATCTTTTCTAGGATTGTTGCATGATTGCATTACATGTTTTCATTCTTTTTGCTTTTGCAACTCTGCTAGAGTCAACCAATGTAAGTCTTCTTGTTCCCTTTTGCATATCATGACATGTTTCTTTTATTTTGCATCGGTCCCAGGCGGGACTAGCCACTGTAACTATACTTCTCTCTTGCATTGCATGTGCATCCGACTTCTATTTGATTTAATCTCTTGAAATGATTTTTATTAGATGTTCTCTTTTGACATGTATATATTATCTAGTATGTTTGAGGAAACAACATCAATTATGAATTAAGAACAAGGATATTTGAATCAAGGCCTACCATTCGGTAGGGCGAGGAGGTGGTGCTTTAGTCCTGCTTGGGCACCTTCCCCTCTCGTACCAAGACCCCTGAACCTAGTTTCTGGTAATGAAGGAAGAGTAACGTTATTCACTTTTGGGCGAGTCATACTTAGGTTTCCTAATTCCCGATAAAAATTAGGTGGCGACTCTTTGTCTCTAGGACCGCGTGAGGAAGTTCTAGTTTTCCCTGAAGTGTGCTCCTTGGGATCCGTCTCGGGACACTATCGAGGAAAGATGCCAGAACCCCCCTCATCTGCGCATTCCGGTGGTCCATAGCAACCAATCCCTGGATTTGACGTTTGGTCCAAATTGGGGTGTCTGCAGGTTCCAGAAACATAAAGCCCCGGCAAGCAGGTTAGGACTGGCTTCAATGGAATATTTAGAGAGGTTAACGGCCAGGTAGAATCCTGTTGTGATCAGGGCCTCTCTTTTTTTGTCCAAAATACTTTCTACCCATTCTCGCCAATCTTTCCCAGATTTAGGCTAATGTCAAAACTTCAATTAATTCCTTGGAATAGGAATTTCATGCTGGTATGCTAAGTGTTGTTGTCCTAATTTAGGGTAATATACGTGAAGTTTCAGATTGGGGGTACTCAAGCAAGGACCAACAGTAATTGAAGATTTTTAGTGGGAAAGGTAATAGGGACTAGGATTTCTTTGATCAATGAGGTCTCCTTTCCATTCGAATAATTAGTCCATTCATCGTGAATGATCCTCTCAAAATCATCGCAAACCTTTTGGAGTTGGGTCTTGTCTGTTGATGTGGTCATTTTTTGAAGAAGAAGATGAGAGTGATTACAACGAGATTAGGGTGTAAAGAGATAGAATAGAAAAGATAAGTTTGTGAAGGTAAAAGGTTCTTTCTTTCGTATAACTTATCTATTTATAGCCTTTGGTGTCGTTTGGGGAGAAACGCATTTATTAAGAAAATAGCCATTGGAATTGATTACTTAAATAGCCATTATTTTAAATAAGAATGTGTATTGGTTTATAATGAACCATTTCTGTTTGGTTAATACGTACATGAATTTTTATAATTCATTGAACTAAAAAGGAAATACAAATTACAGACATAATTGATAATAATGTGGAAACCCATAAGTCACGAGTTTGTGAAACATATTCCAATAATAAGGAAAATACTCTGCTTCTATTTCTATCTCGAGACTTAAATTCCTGGCTTGCAATTCCAATTTGTCTTCACTTCGAAGGGTGAAATTAGCAGCCTTGAGTTGTTCTTCATACTAATTTAACCGAGAGTTGAACTTGGCTAAGGCTTTGCGAAGACCTCGAAGCTCTTTGGCTAATGGAGTTTCACCTCGAAGAGATATGTCAATAGCTTTGGCTTCATCTTTGAGATACGCAATTCAATCTTCGAGGTCCGGCTTCGAATAATAGGAAACATTACTCTCTTCATCAGAGCTTCCATACCCATACATGTATTTGTCTTTAAATTCTGATACATCATCAAGAAGTACAATTGGATCTTCTTTGAAACTATCATACAGATCGATCAAGTAATTTAGGTGTTTAACACTTTCTTGATGATGAGAACACCACCTTACATGAGTAGGTAAGGTTCGATGGGTGAAATCAATTTGGGTTCGAACAAGTGTTGAAATGCTCCATTCATGGCATAAGATATGGCAACTCCATTAAAATTGAATCGAGCCTTTGGTTCTTATAATATGGAGAATGGGAGATGTGAGAAGGCTACTAGTAGCCTTTGTGCTTGAATAATTAAGCATGAGGAAGGTGATAAAACAGGAGGAGTATGTTCGAATATAGGACCATTCCTGCACAATTGGTCTAATTTTAAAAAATGATCACTTATGTCCTCAAATTGGTCAACCACTTGAACCCTTGTGTCAGGAAAGCCCAGTAAAGAGTAATAAAAAAGAAGCACTCTCTCCTTGTAATCTTTTTTGAAAAGTTTACATTTGGAAAGAAAAGATGAGGAGTAATGCTTAGTGTAAACCACTAAGGGACGCGTGTTGATCATTAAAGAATAATTGAAGATAGGTGTCAACCCAAGGCAGTATCACATGATTGAGCAGTTATCCGTTGGAAGAAGAAGAACTTTGAAGCCTCGACAATTATAAATAGAGGAAGTCTGTGATCAACATAAGATCTTTCGATCAACATCAACCAATTCACTTCTATACATTTACAAATATTGTACTTTTATTGATACTTTTAGAGTTCGAATTAAAACACCTTCGAAGTTATCTTCAAGGTTAGATTGTAGTTTATTTTACTCAATAAAATAGTTTTTGACTTTAATATTTTCGTTCACTGTTCTTTAATAGGAGTAGTTATACATTACTTAGTTCAAAGTTCTTTAATTAGTCATATCTTTACATGTTTAAAGTCCTTGTTAAGGCATCGAACGTCACCACAATCTCCCTGGTGAGGCGCAGTTTGGATGCTTATTACACAAACATATTAGCAATTTCATTGCCTGGCACGCTCATACTTATATAATTCCACTTATACCCTTAGAGGAATTTTCCAACCAAACTGCCCGAAATACATTCCAAAGTACTAAAATGAGTAGCCTAATGGGTGTACACGACCCGGGTACTTAATTTAAATGTTAAAAATACTATTTAACACATTCACGAGCCTCTAAGCACTACTAAAAAATAATCACGCCAACTGTTCAATAACTTATTCAACTTAAATTTTTACAACTTAACTTCCACCACTTAGCCCTACAAAATTTCACATAGTAATTAATAATAATTAAAATAAATACATACAGATAAATAATTGACCATAAAAATATAAATGCACACAACCAGTACACATACGAATTTAGGTTGGCTCATTGACATTTTTTTTAAATGAATATTATATCAAGAAAATACGGGGTGTTACATTGCCCTCTTTAAAGAAATTTCGTCCCAATATTTAAACCAACCATCGGTAATACATGCAACAAAGAAGACTAAAGTTAAACATACAAATTCACGCATAACACTGATCAACATTTAACTCTTGACCCTAATAGATATGGTACTTTGAGCAAATAATTCAAACAAGGAAACCCTCATATACATACCTTTATCCATGTAGAGTAAATTGCTAAATGCTAACAGATAACCTACGACACTCAATAATTCAATTTACAATGATAGGACCATATGCATGCACAAATCTACCTCTTACCGTGTCCCGCACTACACCTCCAATTACTTATTGCTTCACCCAAGTCCGAGAAAATACTAGCACTGAAGATAAATAAGTTTCCATCTAATGGTAAGCCTCGTAGATAATCAATACTCGTTGTGGACACGCGGCCTTCGTGAGCCCACCCCCGTTTCTTATTTCTGGGATTTCGGGATTGATTTTTCTTTATTTTGAATTTAATTTAAAAGAGAAGAAAAGGTCTGTTGAAAACAGATACAGAGTCGCCACTTGGTCTTTGAGGTACCAAGAAACCTAATTTGACTCACCCAAACGGATAAAGGGCACCGGCCTTTAATAACCAAAGAACTTGGCTCGGGATTTTGGTACTAGAGAGGAAGGAGCCTTTGTCATGACTAAAACACCCTCAACTCGCCCCGTCTTTCGACGGGTCTCAATTAGAATCCAAATAATCATCTTATACTATGTTTGGTTCGACAAATAATACTATGATAGTATGTTACATCACATAAGAAACTTGAAATAGAAGATCTAAAGTTAAGATATCATTCATAAGATCTAAGCCAAGTATTACACAATGCAATGTGAAAGATCACACAAACAAACCTAGGAAAAATTGTCTAATCACATATCAAGTAATAAAGTTTTCCTAATCTAAATGGGACATGAATTGTTCTTGAAACAAATAATCAAATAAATCGAAATATACTTACCAAGCTAGAATGATGCATGTTAATCTTTGAGAAAAAGAAGACCTCTTAATCCCCGGGATGGATAAGAAAGGAAGATTAGATCGAGGGGAAGCATGAACGTGTGATCATGATCATTCTTTATAATCTTCTTAGATTAGGAGTAACAAAGCCCCAAATCTTGCGTGGATGCAATGTATAATGTGCAAAGGTTGTAGTGTGTTTGTGTGTATGGGTTTTCTAAGGTGACTTAGAAGTCTAAAAGACGAATGAATGCATGGATGAAATCATCATGGGATATGTACAAATATAGTATGGACCACATCCTCAGATATGAACTAATTTTAAGTACCTATAAGCATCAAATCAAAGAATGAAAGTAAAAGTATACTCGCTGTGAATAGTGTACAGAATAGTGACTTGATCTTGTAGAAATTGAAAAGTAGGGTTAAAAATGTTTTCAATGCATGATTTTTTATGGAGATCATCCTTATTATGTCTAGCACACAAATCAAAAATCCAATCCTCTATAACTATTATAGATTGAGAGAAATCATATAAAAAAATAGAGCTTACTCAGAAACAGAGTCTATAGTGTCGACTGAAATGTTGAAAAATCTTAGAAAACGAAAACAAAATATTTGGAGGCACATATTATACAGAACGTTCCCTAAGACAATGAAGTTCAAGGGGAAAATGGGTTGGGACCACTCCTTTGGGAAAAGTTTTCTATAAAAAAAGTTAAAAGTCAACCAAGTTGCTATGACAGTAAAGGCAGAATACCAGGAGAGAATGTTTGGACCAAAATAGAATCCTTCCATGTGTTTTCAATCGAAGCCAAAAATCATGGGTATTATATAATGAGTTAGGAAGACTTTCCAAGTGGTCTTGCATCCATACATTGAGTATTGAGTTCTATAGAAATCTTTGAACTCAAATCATTCACTATTTTGAAGATTTCTTGAGAAAACAAGGATTTTATTTCTTGAAATCAAAAAGAGGGGTTTATGAGGGGTTTTGAAATAAAGGTTGTGAGAGTATATTTTCAGCATTTAAGTGCAAGTTATAACCACTTGAAATATCAACATTGAACTCATATCAAGAACCTCCAAGATTGTTGGAAAGCATTGTTTCAATTTGAGCATAACTTCAAGAATACTTTGGAAGTATTGAAGTTGGAATCATCTCTCAAACATGTTTTTGAGGTCAAGAGCTACTATCCATAAGGATTCACTCACCTCAAACTTCATGTCATCACTTAGATGATGATGAACTAGTAATTAATCAAAGAAAAATCAAGAAGAAATGGGAGAAGAAGAGATGAACATATATATAAACAAGCAAGTAAATAGCAATCAATAGATGATATTCAATGTGATATTGGACTTGTAGCTTGGTGTTTCACTCATAGATATTGACATTTGGACGTGCAAGTAGCTTCTTAACTCAAAATTGCTCAAAAATGGTGTAAATGTGAAATATAAGAGGGGTAATAGAAGAAAACATGATTGAAACTCACTTTCTTATAGAAAATCAGTGGGAGAAGCTCCATTTCCTTCTTCTAAACCTATCTCTATCTCTCTTTCTCTCTACCACTTCTATGAACTTTGCACTTGGCCCCACCAAAATGAATAGCAAGGGGGGTTTATATAGGCCAATTTTGAGTGGTTTGGGGATTTAAAAAGTTCTCACATTGGTCCCAAACATCTGTGAACATAAAATTACATCGTTTTGCCTTTCAATTATTCAATTTGGACCCCCAAAATAAGTTACAAAATTGGATTCTGCGGGGGTTAAGTGCCGCCGCGGCACTGTCCACGTACCGCCACGGCAATGGCCTAGTTCCACCGCAACACTGCTCCTCAGACGCCCAATAATTTGTATTTAGGCCCCAAAAGTTTCTATTATTCGCGAAAAGGCCCTATTTCGTCCAAAATTCACAGAAAATGCGTATGAACTCCAAACTGAGATTGTGATATAACATTGGAAAGGTAATGGAGCCTACTTTACATTAAAAAAAATAGTTCGGAGATAGGTCATTTTGAAAAGTTTTACGGTATTCGCGATAAAAGCTTATTTGATAGCCTTTTTCACCTTCGAAAATTCATAATAAATTCATTTTAAATCCAGGAATTATGTGCGATATACCATTGGAAAGCTATTCACCTCTAGTATCCATGAAAAATATTTAGAAAATGATATCGTGCTCCAATTTTAAAGTCATCTTTTGGTAAAATTGGTCAAACCAGGGACCTCCAGGAAGTTCTGGGAACCTCTAGGAGCTCCCGGGAGCTGATGTTTTTGTCTGATTTTCTTTTAAAACTTTTTTTAGTACTTTTCACATGATCTAGAATGATCTTAGAGCTTTTTGGTGAATTTGGACAACTTTAGTCAAACCTTGGTCAAACCTGGTCAATCCTTGGTTAAACCGGTTAACGGCGACTTTTCGAGAACTTCCGGGACTTTTGGGGGTCTCTAGGAGCTGACAATTTCATCCAATTTTGTTTAAAAACTCATTTTATGACTTTCCTTATGACAAAGCATGTTTACAAAACTTTTGGTCCAAATCTGGGAGTGTTTGAGCTTTTAGGGGTATTTTGGTCATTCTGAGCATTTTGAGAGATAGAACTAACTTCCAAGAGTCCTTTTTGAGTCTTTTTTTATCATTGTGAACCACTACACTATGGGTCTCCTAAATCTGATAGCCAACAAAATGAGGTGTCGATAGTTTGCCCCTCTTTGGCATGAACTTGCGAGGCAACGCATGTCGCAAGCGAATGCCAAAGCTTTGAAGAGACAGGTCTTTTGGAGGCTATAGATTTAGGACAAAAGCGTTGCAAGAGATGCAAGGATGATGTTGAGGTCAGTGCTAGTCATGCTCTGCATGAGCTGTCTACGTATCCTAAGGAGAATCAGGCCAGGCCGTAGTTCAGGGCACAAAGGAACAAATCACACATGCACAACAAGACAGGCGGATGATATGCTATAATGATGATATAAAATGCATGGATGTGATATGCATTATGTCATGAGTCATATCATCCCTAGTGCTCTGATCCTAGTATGAGTTGGTGCTGTGGGGTGTGTGCCACTCTAAGTGGACTTATATCGTGCTACTATTTTTGACTGTGATGCAGTTATTGACCCGAAGAGGGACACCAAGGTTTGAAGACTCTGGGTCTTGGAACAAACTTCTGAATTTTAGAAAGTGTGCTTCGTAAGCAAATATAATCAGATGTGGGGTCCCAAAGGACGTTAATCAAAGATGAAGTTTGACAGATAACCGACGGACATGGAAGCCCTGGACACAAAAACCCTAAGAATTCAAGTGATGGACATGAAAACCAGGGATGTTAAGAGACGGACAAGGTAGCGCCATTAATGGACATGGAAGCCCAAGATTTTGAATGAGAACGATGAATACAACATATTTTGAATGAGAGTGATGGTAAACTAATAATGATTAATGGACTGACAATTCACAAATCGAGATGACGAGTAGATAGTGAACTAGTGTGACCGTCATGGGTTGGACTGACGATGACGATTCAATAATGAACTACTATGACTTTCATGGATTAGGTCAACAGTTGGACTAACCGTGATCAGAAGGACTGATGATGCATGAATCGAGATGACGAGTCGACAGTGAACTACTATGACTGTCATGGATTGGACTGACGATGTACGAATCAACATGACGAGTCGAAAGTGAACTACTGTGACTGTCATGGATTGGACTGACGATGTATGAATTGAGATGACGAATCGACAGTGAACTATTGTGACTGTCAGGATTGAACTGAGGATGTACTAATCGAGATGACAAGTCGACAGTGAACTACTGTGATTGTCATGGATTGAACTAACGATATACAAATTGAGATGACGAGTCGACAGTGAACTACTATGACTGTCATGGATTGAACTGACAATGTACGAATCGAGATAACGAGTTGACAGTGAACTACTTTGACTATCAGGATAGAACAGATGATATACTAATCGAGATGACGAATCGACGGTGAACTACTGTGACTGTCATAGATTGAACTGACGATGTACGAATTGAGTTGACGAGTCGACAGTGAACTACTGTGACTGTCATGGATTGAACTGACAATGTACAAATTGAGAAGACAAGTCGACAGTGAACTACTGTGACTGTCATAGATTGAACTGATGATGTACGAATCGAGATGACGCGTCGACAATGAACTACTGTGATTGTCATGGATTGAACTGATGATGTACTAATCAAGATGACAAGTCAAAAGTGAACTACTGTGACTGTCATGGATTGAACTAACGATGTACAAATCGAGATGACGAGTTGATAGTGAACTACAGTGACTGTCATGGATTGGACCAACGGTTGGAATAACTGTGATCAAAAGAATTGACGATGTACCAAATCGAGATGATGAGTCGACAGTGAACTACTGTGACTATCATGGATTGGACTAACGATGTACTAATCGAGATGATGAGTCGACAGTGAACTACTGTGACTGTCATGGATTGGACCAATGGTTAGACTAACCGTGATCAAAAGAATTGACGATGTATGAATCGACACGCTTAGTGGGGATTAAACTGAATCTGCTGGGGATGAAACGACTCTTTCTGGTATTTCTCTTTAGATGTTTCTCTTGACTAGGAACCAAGATCCAAATCTGAATCTCTCGTAGTTGATCAAATCTTGCAATGGTCGGACCGAAGAGCCGGTTAGGACCTTTAAGAGCTGATTCTTTTCTAGACTCTCTGAGAATCTCTCTTTCAATTGTTGACCTAGAACCAAGACTCCATCTTTAAATCTTTCACGATTGATCAAATGTTCTGACCGAGAACCAGGACCCATCTCTGAATCCCTCGTAGTTGATCAAAATTTGCAACGTCTAATCCAAAAGTGCCGGTTAGGGCCTTCGGGAGCTAATTCTTTTCTGGACTCTCTGAGAATCTCTCTTTCAATTCTTGACCAAAAACCAAGATTCCGTCTTTGAATCTTTCATGGTTGATCAAATCTTCTGACCGAGAACCAGGACCCATCTCTGAATCTTTCGCGATTGATCAAATTTTGCAACGCCCAATCCAAAAGAGCTGGTTAGGACCTTTGGGAGCTGATTCTTTTCTGGACTCTCTGAGAATATCTCTTTCAATTCTTGACCCAGAACCAAGATTCCGTCTTTGAATCTTTCTCGGTTGATCAAATCTTCTGACCGAGAACTAGGACCCATATCTGAATCTCTCGTGGTTGATCAAATCTTAACGATGCTCCTCGACTTTTTAATGATGCTTTTCAACTCTTCTGATGCTCCTCAACACATCTGATGCTCCTTCGATGATGCTCCTCAACACACCTGATGCTCCTCAACTCTTCAACGATGCTCCTCAACACATCTGATGCTTCTCTTCGACAATACACCTCAACACTTCCAATGTTCCTTAATGTTACTCTACTTTTTAAAGATGCTTCTCAACTCTCCTGATATTCCTCGATGCTCCAACAATGCTTCTCAACTCTCTTGATGTTCCTCGATGCTCCTCTAATCTCTGGGCTCTAAAATACCCTCACAAAAACATCTCATCAGAAAACCTGGACTCTGAGCCCTAAAACAGCTCAACAACACATCTCATCAATACAACCATCTAGACTCTGATTGGATTAGCAATAGGTGTTGGGGATATTCCCTTCGGTCAGCCGCCCTGATAAAAAACTATCGATTGTAGTTTGCAACCACTTACGAGTTTATGCTACTCATACTTAGGACACTTCTCATGTTGCGACCTTGACTGGTGCAGTAATGATGTTTGGTACTTTTGCATGTATCCACATTTTTTATAATTGGGAATCACCTTGAACCCACACATTTGAGACCATCAGGACGAATGGACTTAACAGGAATGACGATGACAAGGAAAGTTGGGTTAGTTTACATGAGAACTTAATCTCTGACACACTTTTGATTAGATTACTACTGACTCAAATAAAGAAGGATTAACCTAGATATGAATTTCTCAAATTTCCATGACCTAATGTGCCTCTGTCATAAATGATGTACCGCTCATCTTTTATATTCACTTCTCATCTTAACATGATAGCACTTTGCTGATAAATCCGATTTTTGAAAATTTATCCCTATTGATCTAATCAATTCTCTACTTCTCCCAGGAAGTGCTTTGAATTAGTGCCTTAGCTTTTAGAATAAAAGGTGCTCTATTTCAAAATTTTCAAAACAACATGGTGACTCAAAAACTCGCCCTTGGTATGAAGGGATCGTGTTAGGCAAATGGAGTTTGCCCCTAGTTTGAGGTGTAGGAAGTGGAATTCATATGCAAACGAGGTGGGTGACCAAAGTTTGCCCCTAGTTTGGATGATAGTTTATTGTAGGTTCTAAGCGAACGAGGTAGGTGACCGAAGTTTTCCCCTTGTATGAAGGGTAGATAGTAAAATTCAGGCAAACAAGGCGGGTGGCCGAAGTTTGCCCCTAGTGTGGAAGGTTATTTTCTGGCAAGGACCGTGACTTTAATCTCTCAAATGCTCATAACTTTTGCCTATGAAGCAGTGAGGTCACCTAGCGAGCTCTTTTCTCTCTTTTGTTGTTGCTCACTTTGGATTTAGCTTTAATTTTTGCCTAAGCGTTCTTTTGAATTTTCAACCTAGCGAACCATCCTTCTTTTCTTTTTAAAAGTCTACCTACGTACCCCTGAGTGGGGATTAGGTCCAACGTAGTCCGAGCCAAGGCTTTGAAAGAATGGGGGGTTGATTATGATGGTGTTGATCAAACCGATGCAGTTGCTTACGTATCCCAAGTGGGAATCAGGTCGAGCGTAGTTCAAGGCGAGGCTTTGAAAGAAATTGATTGAGAGTTTTTCAAACCAATCGTCAAAGAAGTTCAAACTTAGCTCACTTGTGGTAGCCTTGAATAAGAGGATTCAGTTTCGATCTTCCTTTCTTTTCTTTTATTTTCTTAAGAGGAATCAGTTTCGATCTCCCTTTCTTTTCTTTTCTTTTCTTTCCTTTTTTTTTTTTTTTGAGGATTGATCCTTTTCACTTTCGCCTAGCCAGTCAATTTTACTTTTCATGTAGTTGATTCTTGTGAGATCTTTTGATCACAATTTCAGAATTCCATAATGTGCATGTCAGTTCTGGGAATTTATTTGTGGTCGTTCCGAGCCTTTTGAAATGTGATCCAGGCATGTTCTCATGATGTACCTTGAAGTGTACAATTCTCTGTATCACCAAAATTTTCTTATTTTGTACATCATTTTAACTTGCTAGGGTCAGATCTTAGAAATCAATACCTTTTCAGCTCTAACTTTTGCCTAGGTGCCCTTTCAAGTTTTCAACCTAGTGAGCTTTTCTTTTTCTTTTTCCTTTTTTTTTCTTTTTTTTTTTTTGTTTTGAAAGGGGAGAAGAAACTCATTGAAATTTTTGGCTACCATCAAGGACTAAGTCTGCACTGCTTTCAATAGACAGATTGTATGGCTCTCCATTGGATTGGGTTCAAGGCTTTGAAATGGTGGGAAAAGGGTGTTGGGCAAGTCCTAAGTCAGTTTCAAGCATGTCTTTTCAAGATTGAGGCAAGAGCATCTTTAAATTCTTAAAATAAGACTATCCAATTCTCAGCTCTTCATCGGTGTCAGCGTGAAATCGACTTTGAACTTTCAGGATTCTTTTTTTTGTTTTATTGCAGAAAAAAATATTAGCAGAGTAATATCCATGGTAATTTGAAAAGTAACACTTCAGTTTAGTGATTCATGCATTTATGACTAGGCACATCAGATTAAGCAAAATGAGATTTCATTCCATCAACAGAGAAGAATTACAGACTCATTAACAACTCGATGACAGACAGACTCGACCACAAGACTAAACTTGAAATAAACTCAAAATATACGACAAACTCGACTAGACTCGACCTAGTCTTAAGTGGAGTGTCACGGTGACCCACTTATTTTATTTTATTTTCTTTTCTTTTTTCGAAAGAGCATCATTATTTGTTTTGTTGGCAAAAGTCCCAAACACCATCATTTCACTTGCACAGGTTCAACATTCACTAGCGTCAGCAAAAGGGATCACTCGAATAGGTAAGCCAGGGGCTTTAGGTTCGATGAAGCTGACGTTTTGTGTGATATGGGATTGGATGGGTGGTGGCTTAATGATGTTTTGGTCGATGAGGTCCTGGATATCGTGGCGGAGGCGCATGCAATCATTGGTATTGTGGCCATAGGTTTGGTGGTAGGCACAGTGCTTGGACATATCACAGTTTGGTGGTGGTGGGGCATCCCGAGGTTGAAGTAGTTGGAGATGGCCTTTCTTGAGCAGACACTCCAGGGCTGAGAAAAGGGTGATTTCTAGTTTGGCAAAGGTACGGGGTTGCTTTTTCTGGTAAGGGAAACTAGTAGTTTGGTTGGAGGATTGGTATGGCCGATGATGGTATGCCATGGGTTGGCTGCACAGGGCGTTGACATCCGGGGAGTTTCGGGAGTATTTAGACCTCTTGGACTGGTGTTGGGGTTCATCCTTCTTGAACTTTTCTTCTTTTATAGCATTCTCTATTCTGGTTCCCATTTCAAACAGCTCTTTGCCAATACTCTGTGCCATCTTCTCAAATCGACTAACCCTTAAACTCAACTACTCAGCAGTGGTTTGTAGCTTGTTCACTTTCTCTTCCAGAGCTTTGTAGGTCATTGGTGGATCGATGATGGTCTGGGCTCGCCCATGATCACGATAATGAATTCGAGGAGGTACAACAGTGTCCTTACCCGAGGCTACGATTTTCTGCAAATAGAAGTAAAAGTCCAAATTAGCAGAGGTGTGAAACACTTCTTATAGACTCCTATCGGGAAGAGATGATCAGAGTTTTGAAGGATTTAACGATGCAAACTAAGGATGGTTGCAGTAAGTATACGACTTCTGTACAATGATTGAGATGGGTGAGGATGATGATGCGTATGCATTTGATGTGTAGAGGCTGACACATTTGAGACTGACAAGACGTGCATGCAAGCAAACTGACATAAATTGTGTATGCACATGAGACACGCATGCAGATGTAGGCCCTAATCTATATGGTGCCCCTACTTCTAACATATAACAGTTAAGCAAGGAAGGTCCTAACCATACAGAGTGTGCTAACTTTTCTTTCCAGGATGATCACTGTCATGGGGAGGGTGAGGAAAACAGGTTTGCTCTTTGAGGAATGAGGACCCGAGAAATTTTATAAGTAGAGATTTTTGGGAAATCTAGGTGAATTTTGGCAGGGTTTCTAGGAAACAGGGATTTCTAGGAAATCTAGGTGATTTGCACAAAGTTTTTGAAAGAAACAGGTATTTTCTGATTGAGTTGGATAGAGTTTCTGGGAGGAACTGGGAAATCAAAGTTCTTGGGAGAAAAAGGTAAATTGGGAAAGGTTTCTGGGAAAATCATGAACTCCAAGGATCTGGGGTAAATAGGGATTTCTGGGAAATCTAGGCGGATTGGATAGAGCCTCTGGGAGGAACTGGGAAATCTGAGTTTTTGGGAGAAGTTGGTACATCAAGACATTTCTGGGAAGTTTGGACGGAGTTGCTAGGATTTTTGGGAAATCTGGGAGATTTGGACAGAGCTTTTGGGAAAACTGGTATATTTGGGTAAGTCGGAAAGACTTTCTGGGAGAAACAAGTATATCGGAGTTTCTAAGAGAAACTAAGGTTTTTGGGTAATTTGGGGAGAAATAAGGATTTGTGGGTGAAACTAGAATTTTTGGAAAATCTGGATAAATTGGGCAGAGTTTCTGGAAGAAACAGATATATTTGGGTGAGTTTCTGGGAAATGGGAATTTCTGGAAAGCTTGGATAGAGGTTCAGGAGAAACATGGATTTTTCAAAATTTAAGGTGAAACAAAGATATTGGGGAGTTCGAATAGGATTTCTGGGAGAAGCGAAAATATCCAGGCAATTCGGACAGAGTTTCTAGGAGAAACAGGGATATATGACGGGAGCAAGTCATGACGATGATCATACTGTCTAGCAAGTTTTCAAACTCCTATGTCTTAGGACCAACAGACAAGGTTTGCGGTGTATATCCTTGTGATCATGGAGCGGACATCCTTATCATGGTGCCTATGCATGTCAACTCTATGTAATCACATGTGAGTGATTGCCTTAGAAATCATAAGAAAAAGGTTCTGCCTTATGCCACATAAGCGTCTACACTGCGTAGGTATTCCCGTTAGGGCATACAGCAGTTATGTCACATTGTCTAATCTGAAAAGATAAATGAACAGTCATAAGGTTCTACAGGAATCTAAATGCAAAGGCTGGGTTTAGTCAAAGAGGGTCCATTGACGAGAGTTCCAATATACCGTCAGAGAGACAGTACGGAAGTGTTTACTCTTTTTTATATACCATGGAAGGTAGAGTATCAACGGTGACTTGTGCCCTGGCACAGCAAGACCTGAACAATGTTAGCGCTGCGTTTCAGACACAGTCAAAGGGGAAAATACAGGAGAGCAATGCGGTGAACCAAACACAGTAAAAATATGATTTTAAGGATGCTTCTTATGAGTCAAACCTCTGTATTATTTTGTTTTGAAAATAAGACTCCCCAGCAGAGTCGCCAGATTGTGGACACGCGGCCTCCGTGAGCCCACCCCCGTTTCTTGTTTTCGGGGTTTCGGGATTGATTTTCCTTTGTTTTGAAATTGATTTGAAAGTTGAAAATAGATACAGAGTCACCACTTAGTCTTTGAGGAACCAAGAAACCTAATTTGACTCACCAAACGGATAAAGGGCACCGACCTTTCATAACCAAAGAACTTGGCTCGGGGGTTTTGGTACGAGAGAGGAAGGAGACTTTATCACGACTAAAACACCCTCAACTTACCCCGTCTTTCGACGGGCCTCAATTAGCATCCAAATAATCATCTTATACTATGTTTGGTTCGACAAATAATACTATGATAGTATATTACATCACACAAGAAACTTGAAATGGAAGATCTAAAGATAAGATATCATTCATAAGATCTAAGCCACAATGCAAAGTGAAAGATCACACAAATAAACCTAGGAAAAATCATCTAATCACATATCAAGTAATAAAGTTTTCCTAATCTAAAGGGCACATGAATTGTTCTTGAAACAAACAATCAAATAAATCAAAATATGCTTAGTAAGCTAGAATGATGCATGTTAATCTTTGAGAAAAAGAAGACCTCTCAATCCTCGGGACAGATGAGAAAGGAAGATTAGATCGAGGAGAAGCATGAGCACATGATCAAGCTCATTACTTATAATCTTCTTAGATTAGGAGTTACAAAAGCCCCAAATCTTGCATGGATGCAATGTATAATGTGCAAAGGTTGTAGTGTGTTTGTGTACATGGGTTTTCTAAGGTGACTTAGAAGTCTAAAAGATGAATGAATGCATGGATGAAATCATCATGGGATATGTACAAATATAGTATGGACCACTTCTTAGGATATTAACTTATTTGAAGTACATATAAGCAACAAATCAAAGAATGAAAGTAAAAGTATACTCGCTGTGAATAGTGGACAGAACAGTGACTTAAATCTTGTGGAAATTGAAAAGTAGGGTTAGAAATGTTTTCAATGTATGGTTTTTTTATGGAGATCGTCCTTATTGTGTCTAGAACACAAATCAAAAAGCCAATCGTCAAGTTGAAAAATGGGTTGAGACCACTCATTTTGGAAAAGTTTTCTATAAAACAAGTTGAAAGTCAACCAAGCTGCTATGACAGTAAAGACAGAATACCTGGAGAGAATGTTTGGACCAAAATGGAATTCATCCAAGTGTTTTCAAGTCAAGCCATAAATCATGGGTGTTCTACAATGAGTTAGGAAGGCTTTACAAGTGGTCTTGCATGCATACATTGAGTATTGAGTTCTAGAGAAATCTTTGAACTCGGATCATTTACTGTTTTGAAGATTTCTTGAGACAACAAGGGTTTTATTTCTAGAAATCAAAAAGAGGGGTTTATGAGGGGTTTTGAAATAGAGGTTTTGAGAGTATATTTTCAGCATTCAAATGCAAGTTATGACAACTTGAAATATCAACATTGAACTCATATCAAGAACCTCCAAGATTGTTGGAGAGTATTGTTTCCATTTGAGCATAACTTCAAGAATACTTTGGAAGTATTAAAGTTGGAATCATCATCTATCAAACATGTTTTTTAGGTCAAGATCTACTATCCATAAGGATTAACTCACCTCAAATTTCATGTCATCACTTAGATGATTGATTCGAGGTGAAAAGTGCATGTTCATAGCGTATTATATGGTCTTTTATGCATACTTTTATCCCCAAAGTCCCTATATTTAGGTGTATTCTAATAACAATGTTCTTTTTTATTGTTTTAATGCTAAAACATGTGTTTATGCATTGTTTTATAGGCATTAGAATGCAAATCAATGAAGTGAAGCTAAAGAAAAGTGATTCTGGTGGATAGAACAACAGAAGTAGCTGGGAAAACACCATTTTTGACAATGAACACTTCCGATTTGGAAGATTTTTCCAGCAATATGAAATGTAGATCTTTGAGTTACGGTCGCGTGGCCGCAAACGGGATGTCAATCCGAGGTCCGAGTGAAAAGTTATCGTCATTCTCCCATCGGTTGGCAGAGCTGTCAAAATCAGAGAAGTTCAAGCGATTGAGGAGAGTTCAATCGATCGAACCTTCGATCGATCAAACTAAGCTCGATCGATCGAAGTTTATATTCACCCAAAAGTTGCGTAAACTCTGCGGGAACCCTATATATAAGCCGTTTTGACGCCAGACGAAGAGAGGAAGCTCCAGAACGCACAGAATAGCAGTTTAGGGTAGTTTTAGGGTTAGTTTAGGAGTAGATTAGTTTAGTTTGATGTTTTCTTCCTCCTTTTCCATTGTAGATTCAAGATTCAAGTTTGTTTCAAGTTTATTACAAGTTATATTCAGATTTATTCCAGGTTTTTCTGTTCCTTTTCTTTATTTGATTGTTGTTAATCTAGTTGTTATGATTGCTATGTTTTACTATCTCTGCATTAGATTTATTATGTTTTCGTAGTTTAGACGTTGGGAATATGTGATGAAACATTGATTTCCAACCTCTTCCATGCAATCTTTAGAAACCTTGGGCTCGATCGATCGAAGGTATTTCAATCGATCGAACCAGAGCCATAGTCAAGCGATCGAAGACATTTCGATCGATTGAAGGATGATGATGTCCGATCGATCGAGAGCGCTTCGATCGATCGAACTTGCTAATTCCTGAGATGATTCTTTTAAGGGGGCAAATACACTTTAGTACCCTATACTTTCACCGAAATTTCATTTTGGGCCCTGTACTTCCAATTGTAACACTTAAGGCCCTGTAGTTTCAATTTCGTTGCAATGTCGGCCCTGCCACTAACACCGTTAGTGCACTTGGACGGAAAAATCACGTGCAATGCACATGTCTACTTATTAATTCCATATTGGTACCCTATAGTTTTGGCGAAGTTTCACTTTGGGCCCTAGATTATTATTTCATACACTTTGGTCCCTGTAATTTAGATTTGTTGTAATGTGGGACCTACCTCTTACCAAATGATTGCTTTTATTTATTAAGAGATATTTAAAAAGTTGTTAGGTGTTTGATAATGCACTACTTAATTAAAAAACAGTCAAAAATTCACTAAAAACTGTAAGTGAATTTTTTTTTTTACTGAAAAATAGTTTATTTCATTACTTGAAATACTGTTTTTAGTATTGCGAATTCAATCTCTTAAAAATTTCCTTAAAATTTAACACTTGAAGTGATTGTTTGTTTCAAACAATCTACTTTTTCTATTTTACAAAATAGTCACTTTTATTTCTTAAAATCCGCAAATCGCTGAACAATTAAGCTAACCAAACACTTGCATTTTACAAAATAATCACTTTTATCTGTTAAATTTTGCAATTCATTACTTAATTTGCGAAATTCAACTAACCCAGGTAGGCTTTTAATAATCTTTGGTCCATGTGAGAATCCTCACCCATACATACACATATGGATCACATGATACAAGAAAACATAAAAAATAAATGAATAAATAAAAGAAAAACAGATTAATATCACAATTACACTCCACATGAAACCACATATGAAAATTATATATCTATATATATAACATGAACCTCAACACAAGTAAGAAAAAGGAAAGTGATTAAGAAGCTGAGGTGATTTGGCGCCTAAATGGGCTCACGTGGTCCCCACGTGGGGTTTTCAGTCCATTTGGGCTAATGGTGTTAGTAATCGTCCTTGATTGAAACAAAAGTGAAACTATAGGGCCCTAAGTGTTACAATTGGCGCCTAAATGGGCTCACGTGGTCCCCACGTGGGGTTTTCCGTCCATTTGGGCTAACGGTGTTAGTAATCGTCCTTGATTGAAACAAAAGTGAAACTAGAGGGCCCTAAGTGTTACAATTGGAAGTACAGGGCCCAAAATGAAATTTCGGTGAAAGTATAGGGTACCAAAGTGTATTTGCCCCTTCTTTTAAGTATTCCATGACTTTCTGTTTTTGAAATCTGTCATCAAATTGTCCCTATAAGCTCAGTTTGTCACAACAGTTTTTAGGACTTAAAGCCTTAAGGCCTTTTCTTCAATGACTTTTGAAAACCACTTTGAATGCTAACACCATTTAGAGTGCAAGTAATAACCATTGTTTTAAACCGTCTTCCAAGTATTTTAAATCACTTGTGATGATGTAAACCCGGTCATGAAAGGGCTACTGATTCTTTATCTTTAGAAAAATACGGAATACTGAAGAGCAATGAACTCCATAGAACGTTAGTGAGTATGCATGGTAGATGGTTAGGATCAATGTGGATTCACGTGTTTCCAACTCCTTTAGTTTATCTATTTAATTAGTTATGTTTCTTTATGTCACGCCCCGGAGCAGCATAAATAGAGAAAAATAAATTTCCTTTATGGGTCCATAGGGAATGACGGGTGAATAACCGCATTGTCATCTACTCAAACCAATAAACACCACGATAGGGAGGATGCTATTCATAGAACATATCTTATTAACATTAATCAGAGGCTACAGCGGAAACTATAAAAGGTATGGAAGCAACAGATGCCCAAGTACCAATTATAAAAGTCTACTAAAACTATTACAACAGCTGGCTTATAGTCTCAGGCCTATAACAATAATAACAACAGATATACAAACTAACTATTACAAAGCAGCACGTCTTCTTCTCCAAGCCTTCAGCTCCAAGCCCGGCAGAACATCAGTCTCTCGTCCTCAAGTCCTGCGAAGCTCTAGACATTGGAATGTCCAGGGCACAAACGCCATCAGCTTTGGATACAAAGCTGAGTGAGTACACTAAACAACACTCATCACCGTTATTGTTCAGCATCTTAAAATGCGGTTAATCTCTTAACAATGGCGTCTCTCACGGACATAGCAAAGGTGTCATTAAACTGCATATGAATTCAACGATAATAGAAATCATATTGAATGAAAACAATAATAACGATCATGGAATAAATATCTCATCACGTATTCACCAAATCCATGAATGTAACCCATGCAACCACCCATGCATATACCTTTACGTCGAGACGCTGAATCCACGACTGAACATTAATCTCATCATATACGTACTCACATTCATATCTCTATCCATCTCTGTATCCATACATCAATACCATATTACAATTCTGTGTTCATTCGTCGATACCATAATGCCAATCGGAATCACCCGACTAGGCAGTAGGTCCTACAATCCCTTGATAGGGTTACCGGTCGTCTACACGGTACCACCTATTTGTAAACGATAGAACGGCACATCGGACGTCTTCAACGATGCGTGTACCCTCACTGGTCGTCTATACAGCTGAGAATACATTAGAGCACTAGCCGGACGTCTTCAACGGTACACTGGACGTCTTCAACAGTGCATATGCATCACTAGACGTCTTCAACAGCGAGAGGCGCACTAGGAACTCTAACCATCCCACGTCCACCCGACTCGTCAGCCGTTGATCCCACGGATCCAAAGTACAAATATCTCATTATTCCACATTGAAGCATATATCCCATCTCTTACCTCTTCACATCACTATCCCATGCATGCTGACACATGTTGTGAAATGCTCATATACTAAGTACAGGAAATGTCACATGCTCTGTATTCATCATATCTACTCATTTCTGATTATTAACATGCTGTCGTGTTCCATTCTACTATTCAGTTCAGCAATATTATCATGTAACAGTTAAACAGTTCATCTCACAACAGTGTTTCACTATCTCTTAAATTAACAATATCGCATCACGAAAGCATGGATAAACATTTAATCAACTAAACAGTTCATATTATAATCAATAGGAATTAATCATGTTCTGAAAGCTTCGATCGATTGAGGTCCTCTCGATCGATTGAAGTCAACTAAGTTTGATCGATTGAAGTCCCTTCAATCGATTGAAGAAACGGAGAGTTCGATCGATCGAAAGCCATTCGATCGCTCGAACATCATCTTCTACCCAGAAACTGGGCAGAGACGAAAAAAGGTTTCAGGTCACAATATATACATTCTAAACTGCATATAATCATCCTACAATCCTTCTTCGAGTGAGTTAATGAAACTCACCTCACTCCGGTGGTCCGGTGGCAGCGTTCCGAGCTCCGCGGCGGCGGCTATGGTGACGGCGAGCTTTCTCTCTATCCTTTCCTTCTCTGTCTCTCTCCTTGTCTCTGTCTTCTCTATCTCTCCTTGTCTCTGTCTTCTCTTCCCTTCTTCTTCTTGTTCTCCTTCTTCCCTCTTCTCTCTAAGTATATATATATAACACACATACACACACGGGGTTATATATATATATATGTATAGAACACACATACACACACAAGCTCTCTCTCTCAAACTCTAAACTGCCAAAACACCACAACACACAAAACATACATATATATATATAAGGAGGCAAGAGAGGCAGGTGGCAGAAAACGTATACTGAAATACAACGTTCGATCGATCGAGAATAGTTCGATCGATTGAGAACAGGTCGGTTAAGGTTCGATCGATCGAGAATAGTTCGATCGCTGGGGAAAGGGTCCACATCACAGAATCAGGTCGGCAGAGCTTCGATCGCTTGAAGTAGGTTCGATCGATCGAGAATAACAGAAGTTCAATCGCTCGAGAAGAGTTCGATTGATCGAGAAAGGTTCTTCACCAAGGGTTCACACAAGCATACAGGGTCTTATTTATATAACCATGCATCCGAAAATACAGGGTATTACATCATCCACCACTCATCAAAAGATTTCGTCCTCAAAATCTGAAGCAGCGGTTCCAATAACCAAAAAGAAATCCATCTCAGAAGATAGAATCTAAAAATGCTCAAGTTCTCGTTTTACGTAAACAATTACCTCAGCGGCCAACGGATTAAATTTCTAATCACATGATATAGAGATATCAACGATCTACGGGTACTAGGGTGACAGCTACCAATCCTTGGGTTTAGACGTATGAAATTCGTATGTCGAACTTCGGGAAAAGGTTCTAGGTAGCACAATCAAATCATCTCACAACATCTGAAACGGCTAGTCTCTAAACACATGAGGTTCCTCCCTCAGGTCAAACTCTACGGTGTGAGGATTCTATCGATCAAATGTTCTAATCTCATCTAAGTTGTAGCGAAGCGTTGCCGTCTACTCCTGTCTCCAAAGGTACTTCGAACTTTGCTAACGATGTCTCTACTGTATCAACAGTTGGCTGTCTCCCGTCTCTGGGCTCCTGTTTATGTTTGTCAGCGTCCTTAGTCGGTCTCTTATTGTACACAACGTTCTGTGACATCTTTGTTAACTCCAGTGTTGTCACCGTCATTCTTTAGTATGTTGGCTTGAGAGTATCGTGACTCTGGCATCGTAGTAAATGATTTAAACTTCCTCATGTGTCTCCAATTTCTCACATACTATTGATATAATCATCTCTCGAGTTTGTACTATCCGTTGAATACTTGTTCTACTTCCACGTACTAATTTAAACAAGTTAGACAATGTTGTATACTGATTCTGTGAGTCGATCTACTGTATAACATTTCGAAAGGATAAAAGCAACAGGAACTCGGTGTCAAAAAGCAATCTTCCGTGGTACTCATAATTCTGGTATTGTCTCTGCGTCACTAGTATCCTCTCTTATAGACTTGAAATCTTCTAGTTTGTCGTCTCTTGTCAAGGCTATATCTAACAAAAATTGAGATTCCTCATCTCTAATCTCTGTCCAACTTACCAACGGTTGGCGTAGTCTTTCGATAGGGAGGCAAATGACGTCATATAAGGATGCAATTGATGTCTTATGGGGATGCAATAGATGTTATACAGGGATGCAAATGATGTTATATCCATTCTCGGATAACTACTATCAGAGACGACTACTGATTTGTGCCAAATGAATTGTTTGTATATCTACAATTTATGGTGTAGGCTAATCCTCTTACAATCAATCAAACGGATGCCAAAGTTCTAGAAATGTCAGGATCATATGTAATACAAAATGTAGGTGCTGAGCATTGTACCTTCTGTCTATCGTCCTTGTCTAAGTTGAGACCAATTATTTGTATGGCGAGTTTGCCCTCGTGATACTTGTTGCGACGGAACATTGTGTTGCATCTCCAGTTCTGGACAAAACTTACTGACAAGACCAACTTTACCGCAGTTAAAGCATCGTATTCCACATGCATTAGATTTCCTGGATACTCTGCATTCTTGGGAATGGTGTCCTGGTACTCCACAATTGTAGCAGATATCTCGTTCTCTGTACTGCGTCGGAGTCGCCACTAGTTTTGATTCTTTCTTGTCGGTCTCAAATCTCTTGCGCTTCTGGCGGTTACCTATGTAACTTCTCTCTGTATTTCCTTGTTGAACTTGGTTAGCAGCCAACACAATCTGACTATCTCTTCCTCTCTGATCCGTTAGGAGAAACTGATCGTACTCTGGAAATATTTTATCAAAGTATGGTCCTTCACTAATCTGAGTATCGTCTTCTAGCTTCGTTGCCATTTCTACCAGAGCTTCGAAAGATTGATCTAAATGTCCTATAGTCATATGACGGATATGTGGAACTAGTCCCTGATGATATCTTTTGATCTTCCTTCTTGGGGTATCGATCATATGCGGCGCAAATCGTGATAGCCTCTCGAATTGAGTTGTATATTCTGGCACTGTAAAACTACCTTCGACTAATTGTATGAACTCCATCTCCCTTTTGTTCTTCTCGGATTCTGGAAAGTACTTCTCTAGAAATCGAGTCTTGAATGATTCCCAAGTCATCCTTCCTACAGCTTCTTCACCTATCGTAGCTTTCACTGCGTTCCACCAATCTGCTGCTGAGAATGTCAGTTGAAATATAGCCAAATGTCTTTTCTCAGTGTCAGTACATTCAAGTGTCTCAAATATCAATTCTATCTGGCGAATCCATTGCTCAGCTTGCCATGCTCCCGTTAATCCGGTAAAGGTCTCTGGTTGAAGAGCACGAAATTCCTTTAGCAGCTTGAATCTTGTCCGACGTACTGGTTCTTCATTGCCGATGACGTGATCCGTACGATTGATAACTTGTTCCATGCAACGGATGAAAACTCCAACCATTCCTGTTGGATCTATCTCAGGAGGTACTAATTCAGGTACTCTATTCAGCTGGCCCGGGTTTCCTCGAGTCGTCCTAACCATAGCGAGTACTGGTAGTGTTCGATGTCGCTACCTTCAATGAAAATCTACTCGGTCAGACGCATTCTATCTTACAGCTCAAGCAAGAACAAAACATGTGGTAACCAATATATAGTACCACTATATAATACGATCACATTAAGCAATACGGATACCTCACATAAATAATAATAACCACAAGGTCAATCTATCTACCAAGTGTACTCCAATATATCTATGCTCAAAACACGGGTTACGAAACTATAGGTTCTACGCGTAACGTCAAATCTAAACATTCTATTTCCATTCCCAGGTTCCAGACTATGAGTATTGTTCAACTAAAATGTGAGAACACTCAACTAACATGTGGCTCATGATAACAGGATAATCTTATTCTAAACCTCTTTCTATTTCTAGGTCATACCGACTGCTCCGAGATTGCTTCGGGATTTGTCAGTGTCTAAAATCCAACGGTTCTATATTTATAGGATCTCCACAACCACAACTAATTCTCAACGCATTGTTCTCCGTGAACTCAGCTATCAACAGTTCTAACGATTCTTATCGACTCTAGCAGTTACTACCTGCTAACGAAACATTCTCAGATGGATTCTTCAAACTTCTCGTCTACATGACAAGATTCCAGTTCTATCTCATCTCAACTAATCCTCATGCTATCGATATTAACTTAGGACTCGGGTTCTAACACAAAAGACAAGCGGTTAACAACTGAAACCTAGGCTCTGATACCAAAAATCCTGTCACGCCCCGGAGCAGCATAAATAGAGAAAAATAAATTTCCTTTATGGGTCCATAGGGAATGACGGGTGAATAACCGCATTGTCATCTACTCAAACCAATAAACACCACGATAGGGAGGATGTTATTCATAGAACATATCTTATTAACATTAATCAGAGGCTACAACGGAAACTATAAAAGGTATGGAAGCAACAGATGCCCAAGTACCAATTATAAAAGTCTACTAAAACTATTACAACAGCTGGCTTATAGTCTCAAGCCTATAACAATAATAACAACAGATATACAAACTAACTATTACAAAGCAGCACGTCTTCTTCTCCAAGCCCGGCAGAACATCAGTCTCTCGTCCTCAAGTCATGCGAAGCTCTAGACATTGGAATGTCCAGGGCACAAACGCCATCAACTTTGGATACAAAGCTGAGTGAGTACACAAAACAACACTCCTCACCGTTATTGTTCAGCATCTTAAAATGCGGTTAATCTCTTAACAATGGCGTCTCTCACGGACATAGCAAAGGTGTCATTAAACTGTATATGAATTCAACGATAACAGAAATCATATTGAATGAAAACAATAATAACGATCATGGAATAAATATCTCATCACGTATTCACCAAATCCATGCATGTAACCCATGCAACCACCCATGCATATACCTTTACGTCGGGACGCTGAATCCACGACTGAACATTAATCTCATCATATACGTACTCACATTCATATCTCTATCCATCTCTGTATCCATACATCAATACCATATTACAATTCTGTGTTCATTCATCGATACCATAATGCCAATCGGAATCACCCGACTAGGCAGTAGGTCCTACAATCCCTTGATAGGGTTACCGGTTGTCTACACGGTACCACCTATCTGTAAACGATAGAACGGTACATCGGACATCTTCAACGATGCGTATACCCTCACTGGTCGTCTACACAACTGAGAATACATTAGAGCACTAGCCGGACGTCTTCAACGGTACACTCGACGTCTTCAACAGTGCATACGAATCACTGGACGTCTTCAACAGCGAGAGGCGCACTAGGAACTCTAACCATCCCACGTCCACCCGACTCGTCAGCCGTTGATCCCACGGATCCAAAGTACAAATATCTCATTATTCCACATTGAAGCACATATCCCATTTCTCATCATATTCTCTTACCTCTTCACATCACTATCCCATGCATGCTGACACATGTTGTGAAATGCTCATATACTAAGTACAGGAAATGTCATATGCTCTGTATTCATCATATCTACTCATTTCTGATTATTAACATGATGTCGTGTTCCATTCTACTATTCAGTTCAGCAATATTATCATGTAACAGTTAAACAGTTCATCTCACAACAGTGTTGCACTATCTCTTAAATTAACAATATCGCATCACGAAAGCATGGATAAACATTTAATCAACTAAACAGTTCATATTATAATCAACAGGAATTAATCATGTTCTGAAAGCTTCGATCGATTGAGGTCCTCTCGATCGATTGAAGTCAACTAAGTTCGATCGATTGAAGTCCCTTCAATCGATTGAAGAAACGGAGAGTTCGATCGATCGAAAGCCATTCGATCGCTCGAACATCATCTTCTACCCAGAAACTGGGCAGAGACGAACAAAGGTTTCAGGTCACAATATATACATTCTAAACTGCATATAATCATCCTACAATCCTTCTTCGAGTGAGTTAATAAAACTCACCTCACTCCGGTGGTCCGGTGGCAGCGTTCCGAGCTCCGCGGCGGCGGCTATGGTGACGGCGAGCTTTCTCTCTATCCTCTCCTTCTCTGTCTCTCTCCTTGTCTCTGTCTTCTCTATCTCTCCTTGTCTCTGTCTTCTCTTCCCTTCTTCTTCTTATTCTCCTTCTTCTCTCTTCTCTCTAAGTATATATATATAACACACATACACACACGGGGTTATCTATATATGTATAGAACACACATACACACACACAAGCTCTCTCTCTCAAACTCTAAACTGCCAAAACACCACAACACACAAAACAAACATATATATATAAGGAGGCAAGAGTGGCAGGTGGCAGAAAACGTATACTGAAATACAACGTTCGATCGATCGAGAATAGTTCGATCGATTGAGAACAGGTCGGTTAAGGTTCGATCGATCGAGATTAGTTCGATCGCTGGGGAAAGGGTCCACATCACAGAATCAGGTCGGTAGAGCTTCGATCGCTTGAAGTAGGTTCGATCGATCGAGAATAACAGAAGTTCAATCGCTCGAGAAGAGTTCGATTGATCGAGAAAGGTTCTTCACCAAGGGTTCACACAAGCATACAGGGTCTTATTTATATAACCATGCATCCGAAAATACAGGGTATTACATCATCCACCACTCATCAAAAGATTTCGTCCTCGAAATCTGAAGCAGCGGTTCTTATAACCAAAAAGAAATCCATCTCAGAAGATAGAATCTAAAAATGCTCAAGTTCTCGTTTTACGTAAACAATTACCTCAGCGGCCAACGGATTAAAGTTCTAATCACATGATATAGAGATATCAACGATCTACGGGTACTAGGGTGACAGCTACCAATCCTTGGGTTTAGACGTATGAAATTCGCATGTCGAACTTCGGGAAAAGGTTCTAGGTAGCACAATCAAATCATCTCACAACATCTGAAACGGCTAGTCTCTAAACACATGAGGTTCCTCCCTCAGGTCAAACTCTACGGTGTGAGGATTCTATCGATCAAATGTTCTAATCTCATCTAAGTTGTAGCGAAGCGTTGCCGTCTACTCCTGTCTCCAAAGGTACTTCAAACTTTGCTAACGATGTCTCTACTGTATCAACAGTTGGCTGTCTCCCGTCTCTGGGCTCCTGTTTATGTTTGTCAGCGTCCTTAGTCGGTCTCTTATTGTACACAACGTTCTGTGACATCTTTGTTAACTCCAGTGTTGTCACCGTCATTCTTTAGTATGTTGGCTTGAGAGTATCGTGACTCTGGCATCGTAGTAAATGATTTAAACTTCCTCATGTGTCTCCAATTTCTCACATACTATTGATATAATCATCTCTCGAGTTTGTACTATCCGTTGAATACTTGTTCTACTTCCACGTACTAATTTAAACAAGTTAGACAATGTTGTATACTAATTCTGTGAGTCGATCTACTGTATAACATTTCGAAAGGATAAAAGCAACAGGAACTCGGTGTCAAAAAGCAATCTTCCGTGGTACTCATAATTCTGGTATTGTCTCTGCGTCACTAGTATCCTCTCTTATAGACTTGAAATCTTCTAGTTTGTCGTCTCTTGTCAAGGCTATATCTAACAAAAATTGAGATTCCTCATCTCTAATCTCTGTCCAACTTACCAACGGTTGGCGTAGTCTTTCGTTAGGGAGGCAATTGACGTCATATAAGGATGCAATTGATGTCTTATGGGGATGCAATAGATGTTATACAGGGATGCAAATGATGTTATATCCATTCTCGGATAACTACTATCAGAGACGACTACTGATTTTTGCCAAATGAATTGTTTGTATATCTACAATTTATGGTGTAGGCTAATCCTCTTACAATCAATCAAACGGATGCCAAAGTTCTAGAAATGTCAGGATCATATGTAATATAAAATGTAGGTGCTGAGTATTGTACCTTCTGTCCATCGTCCTTGTCTAAGTTGAGACCAATTATTTGTATGGCGAGTTTGCCCTCGTGATACTTGTTGCGACGGAACATTGTGTTGCATCTCCAGTTCTGGACAAAACTTACTGACAAGACCAACTTTACCGCAGTTAAAGCATCGTATTCCACATCCATTAGATTTCCTGGATACTCTGCATTCTTGGGAATGGTGTCCTGGTACTCCACAATTGTAGCAGATATCTCGTTCTCTGTACTGCGTCGGAGTCGCCACTAGTTTTGATTCTTTCTTGTCGGTCTCAAATCTCTTGCGCTTCTGGCGGTTGCCTATGTAACTTCTCTCTGTATTTCCTTGTTGAACTTGGTTAGCAGCCAACACAATCTGACTATCTCTTCCTCTCTGATCCGTTAGGAGAAACTGATCGTACTCTGGAAATATTTTATCAAAGTATGGTCCTTCACTAATCTGAGTATCGTCTTCTAGCTTCGTTGCCATTTCTACCAGAGCTTCGAAAGATTGATCTAAATGTCCTATAGTCATATGACGGATATGTGGAACTAGTCCCTGATGATATCTTTTGATCTTCCTTCTTGGGGTATCGATCATATGCGGCGCAAATCGTGATAGCCTCTCGAATTGAGTTGTATATTCTGGCACTGTAAAACTACCTTCGACTAATTGTATGAACTCCATCTCCCTTTTGTTCTTCTCGGATTCTGGAAAGTACTTCTCTAGAAATCGAGTCTTGAATGATTCCCAATTCATCCTTCCTACAGCTTCTTCACCTATCGTAGCTTTCACTGCGTTCCACCAATCTGCTGCTGAGAATGTCAGTTGAAATATAGCCAAATGTCTTTTCTCAGTGTCAGTACATTCAAGTGTCTCAAATATCAATTCTATCTGGCGAATCCATTGCTCAGCTTGCCATGCTCCCGTTAATCCGGTAAAGGTCTCTGGTTGAAGAGCATGAAATTCCTTTAGCAGCTTGACTCTTGTCCGACGTACTGGTTCTTCATTGCCGATGACGTGATCCGTACGATTGATAACTTGTTCCATGCAACGAATGAAAACTCCGACCATTCCTGTTGGATCTATCTCAGGAGGTACTAATTCAGGTACTCTATTCAGCTGGCCCGGGTTTCCTCGAGTCGTCCTAACCATAGCGAGTACTGGTAGTGTTCGATGTCGCTACCTTCAATGAAAATCTACTCGGTCAAACGCATTCTATCTTACAGCTCAAGCAAGAACAAAACATGTGGTAACCAATATATAGTACCACTATATAATACGATCACATTAAGCAATACGGATACCTCACATAAATAATAATAACCACAAGGTCAGTCTATCTACCAAGTGTACTCCAATATATCTATGCTCAAAACACGGGTTACAAAACTATAGGTTCTACGCGTAACGTCAAATCTAAACATTCTATTTCCATTCCCAGGTTCCAGACTATGAGTATTGTTCAACTAAAATGTGAGAACACTCAACTAACATGTGGCTCATGGTAACAGGATAATCTTATTCTAAACCTCTTTCTATTTCTAGGTCATACCGACTGCTCCGAGATTGCTTCGGGATTTGTCAGTGTCTAAAATCCAACGGTTCTATATTTATAGGATCTCCACAACCACAACTAATTCTCAACGCATTGTTCTCCGTGAACTCAGCTATCAACAGTTCTAACGATTCCTATCGGCTCTAGCAGTTACTACCTGCTAACGAAACATTCTCAGATGGATTCTTCAAACTTCTCGTCTACATGACAAGATTCCAGTTCTATCTCATCTCAACTAATCCTCATGCTATCGATATTAACTTAGGACTCAGGTTCTAACACAAAAGACAAGCGGTTAACAACTGAAACCTAGGCTCTGATACCAAAAATCCTGTCACGCCCCGGAGCAGCATAAATAGAGAAAAATAAATTTCCTTTATGGGTCCATAGGGAATGACGGGTGAATAACTGCATTGTCATCTACTCAAACCAATAAACACCACGATAGGGAGGATGCTATTCATAGAACATATCTTATTAACATTAATCAGAGGCTACAGCGGAAACTATAAAAGGTATGGAAGCAACAGATGCCCAAGTACCAATTATAAAAGTCTACTAAAACTATTACAACAGTTGGCTTATAGTCTCAGGCCTATAACAATAATAACAACAGATATACAAACTAACTATTACAAAGCAGCACGTCTTCTTCTCCAAGCCCGGCAGAACATCAGTCTCTCGTCCTCATGTCATGCGAAGCTCTAGACATTGGAATGTCCAGGGCACAAACGCCATCAGCTTTGGATACAAAGCTGAGTGAGTACACTAAACAACACTCCTCACCGTTATTGTTCAGCATCTTAAAATGCGGTTAATCTCTTAACAATGGCGTCTCTCACGGACATAGCAAAGGTGTCATTAAACTGTATATGAATTCAACGATAACAGAAATCATATTGAATGAAAACAATAATAACGATCATGGAATAAATATCTCATCACGTATTCACCAAATCCATGCATGTAACCCATGCAACCACCCATGCATATAACTTTATGTCGGGACGCTGAATCCACGACTGAAGATTAATCTCATCATATACGTACTCACATTCATATCTCTATCCATCTCTGTATCCATACATCAATACCATATTACAATTCTGTGTTCATTCATCGATACCATAATGCCAATCGAAATCACCCGACTAGGCAGTAGGTCCTATAATCCCTTGATAGGGTTACCGGTTGTCTACACGGTACCACCTATCTGTAAATGATAGAACGGTACATCGGACATCTTCAACGATGCGTATACCCTTACTGGTCGTCTACACAGCTGAGAATACATTAGAGCACTAGCCGGACGTCTTCAACGGTACACTGGACGTCTTCAACAGTGCATACGCATCACTGGACGTCTTCAACAGCGAGAGGCGCACTAGGAACTCTAACCATCCCACGTCCACCCGACTCGTCAGCCGTTGATCCCACGGATCCAAAGTACAAATATCTCATTATTCCACATTGAAGCACATATCCCATTTCTCATCATATTCTCTTACCTCTTCACATCACTATCCCATGCATGCTGACACATGTTGTGAAATGCTCATATACTAAGTACAGGAAATGTCATATGCTCTGTATTCATCATATCTACTCATTTCTGATTATTAACATGCTGTTGTGTTCCATTCTACTATTCAGTTCAGCAATATTATCATGTAACAGTTAAACAGTTCATCTCACAACAGTGTTGCACTATCTCTTAAATTAACAATATCGCATCACGAAAGCATGGATAAACATTTAATCAACTAAACAGTTCATATTATAATCAACAGGAATTAATCATGTTCTGAAAGCTTCGATCGATTGAGGTCCTCTCGATCGATTGAAGTCAACTAAGTTTGATTGATTGAAGTCCCTTCGATCGATTGAAGAAACGGAGAGTTCGATCGATCGAAAGCCATTCGATCGCTCGAACATCATCTTCTACCCAGAAACTGGGCAGAGACGAACAAAGGTTTCAGGTCACGATATATACATTCTAATTTGCATATAATCATCCTACAATCCTTCTTCGAGTGAGTTAATGAAACTCACCTCACTCCGGTGGTCTAGTGGCGGCGTTCCTAGCTCCGCGGCGGCGGCTATGGTGACGGCGAGCTTTCTCTCTATCCTCTCCTTCTCTGTCTCTCTCCTTGTCTCTGTCTTCTCTATCTCTTTCCTTGTCTCTGTCTTCTCTTCCCTTCTTCTTCTTCTCTCTTCTCTCTAAGTATATATATAACACACATACACACACGGGGTTATATATATATATGTATAGAACACACATACACACACAAGCTCTCTCTCTCAAACTCTAAACTGCCAAAACACCACAACACACAAAACATACATATATATATAAGGAGGCAAGAGAGGCAGGTGGCAGAAAACGTATACTGAAATACAATGTTCGATCGATCAAGAATAGTTCGATCGATTGAGAACAGGTCGGTTAAGGTTCGATCGATCGAGAATAGTTCGATCGCTCGGGAAAGGGTCCACATCATAGAATCAGGTCGGCAGAGCTTCGATCGCTTGAAGTAGGTTCGATCGATCGAGAATAACATAAGTTTAATCGCTCGAGAAGAGTTCGATTGATCGAGAAAGGTTCTTCACCAAGGGTTCACACAAGCATACAGGGTCTTATTTATATAACCATGCATCCGAAAATACAGGGTATTACACTTTATGCTTTAGTTTCCTATTTAGTTTAAGTTAATTAATTAAGATTCGTAGAACCTCCACTTTTATATTCTTATTTTCTTTTCTTTTGCTTTAGGTTGTAATTTAGTAGATATTCTTCCTATTCCTTCCCTGTGGGATCGACCTGGACTTATCCAGTATTACTTGCACGATCACCTACACTTGGGTGTTGCACAAGAGCGCACAACTATTTAGTCGTGTCAAGTTTTTGGCGCCGTTGCCGGGGAAGGCAACTAGGTTAGGATTTTACTAAGTTATTTCCAAGTTATTTTTTTTACTTTGAAAAAAAAAATAAAAAAAATAAAAAAAAAACCTTTGGACTTTATCTTTCACAAGTAAAAATAAAAAAATAAATAACAATTCTATTGTTTTTAAAGATTTTTGGGTAAACATGTCTTATCCATATTACCCTCCATACAACAAAAACATCATTAATAGGTACACGTTAAGTAATGAAAACTATCCCCCAAGTTGGCAAGCACCCACATATGATGCACACTATCAACCTGAGTGTTACCAACCACCACAATGGGAATATGATAGTGGTTGTCCCCCATATTATCAAATGTATCAAGAACCTCCACATGAAGAGTTCTATCAACCGCAATGGGGCGATAACCAAAATGATAATGTAGGATATAGTAGTAGCTCCCACGATTACCAAACGCACCAAGACTTTCCCTTTGGCGAGTCTTGTCCACAAACACATTGGGATGGGAATTACTACCAACAACAATGGGACGAAACTTCATATAGTAATAATGAGGAGAATAACCAAGTTGAGGATAGTGGTATGTTAAAATTGCTACTTAGTGAAATGAAAAGGCTAGATAGTGCACTTGATAAATTAGAAATTAGATATCAACAAGCATATGCTAGCCAACCTTTAGAAGACTATACCAGTCCATCAACATTACAACCTAAATTTCAAGACACTAACAATGGAATGGAAATAGAGGACTATGACGGGTTTATACCGAATGAGGTTAACAACTCACTCGAGGAAGTCATAACCCAACAAGAACTCCAAAACCAAACCATTAAGCATGAAGTTGTAGAACCATCTTCTCCTCAATATGCATCCCCAGACATCAACTCCTTCACTACCTTGATAAAATTGCACAATCTCTTTATCTAAAGCACCTCAATAGATGATATATATAGTGAAGAGAGTTACAAGGATGAGAATGAGGATTTAAAAGATAATGACAGTTTATGTGATTGCACGCAACTAGGAAAGGAGGAGTCCCCTGTTAACTCTCTCCCTAACTTTGATAGTGACCCTAGGGAGGACGTTATTGAAATTTCTAAATCCAATTTAGATTCATGTGATATTCATGGACCCTCATCTCTTTCGGCCGAAGAGGTGGTGTCACCAAGTTGCCCATCACCTATCCTTGCTATCAATCAAATCTCTCATCCCGAGCTCAAAATCATGTGTACCCTACTCTTGAACAAATAGAATGTGTTGTGGAAGAGGATGGTAAAGATTCTAGAACATGTTTTTCACAAAATTTTAACTTTCATAATTCTTTGAGAGAAGACTTGGAAAATATTAGGCCCACTTTAGATGATCTTAAACTTCAACAAGAAGCTAGTAATCTGCTAGACTGCTTGACCTTCTTGAGTAATAATGACATAGAGGCCCAAATTGATAGCTTTATCCAAGTCCAGTCCAAAAATATGTGCATAGAACAGAAATTAAATTCCTATGATCATATATCTATAGATTCTGTTCTAGAACAAGAGGAGGGTAGTAAAGCTAAATTAGCACATCACTTAGACCCTACCCCTTTTATTGAATCGTGGCCACCTCCTTGTATTAAAATAGAGGACATTATAGAAAATACGAACACCAACATTTATTTTTTGCGTATAATTCATAAAATGTGTGGTATATCTCTTAAAATTGTCCACAACAAATTTAGAGGCCATAGGTTTTGCATCATCTCCTCTGACCTTGAGCCTGACATTAGTTGGGGGGAGTTGCATTTTTATGAGGATCTCAAAATTCCTTTCACTGTTAAATTATTTTATTGGGAAGATCCTCAAAAATTTCGGTTATTAATTTATGATAAGAATCTTGATTAACCGAATTTATTTACTAAGTAGTTGTATCATATTTTGTATTTTTCCTTGTTGCTACTAATGATTTTGCGGGTAACTTAACAAAGAAATAAAAGAAAATAAAAAAAAAATTGGATATTAATGCCTCGAGGTAACATCCTTCCTTCTCTCGCTTTACTTTACATGTCCATGTGCTTAGTTTAGAACATTGGGGACAATTTTTAGTTGGGGGGGAGTGAGCCATTGCATGCCTCATATCTTTTTGTGGTGCTTTAATGTCAATATACCTGCTTAGCAACATGACTCAGTAAATAAAAATTGTCAAAAATTTTGAAATTTTTAATTTTATTTTTAAAGATACTAAAATGGTTCTTGTATTTCTCTCTTAGTTAATGTAGTTAGTTATGATGCATTAGTGTTGTTTTCTATATGTTATTAGTATGTGATACACTATGATAGTTTCTTTACTATCTTAGTTATAGTATATTTTATGCCTTTTAATCTTCAAACAACTTTGAGCACATTGTGACAACCTTGTACTTAGCTAAAATGGATTAGTAAGCATAGCTTAGGTGTCTTGAGAGACTGTAGTGGAGACTAATAACCCAAGTGAGCTTTTGAGCCATGCTTTTATTTTTGAGGGTTTTAGAAAATTACTCTTACTTTTTGAAAAGTGTATTCATTCGTTGAAAGTCTCATTTTCCTTCTTCATTTTGACTGATTACTAGAAGAGAACTTTCAGGATTTATCAAAATTTAGAGCTCTTGAATTTACTGAAATAAATAATCCTATGAACTTAGAAGATGATTTAGGCCATCTTTTGACCATACACGCAAAATACAACATTGGCCTACCTCTATGATATTCCTTTACTTCACCTCTTGAGCTTATCATAATCGCCTTGTCTTCACAATCCTAAAGTTCATACCTAACTCCATATTTGAGTTTCTTTTCTTTATCTAGGAGTGATTGGGATGTGTTATCTTGACAAGAAGTTTGGTAGTGTGAATAAGGGAAAGTTGGCAAAGAAAAAAGAATTCGTGGAAAAAATAAAGAGAAAAAAAAAGAAAAAAAAAAGAAAAAGAAAAAAAAGACATGAAAAGAATTAAAAAAAAAATGTCAATGGTTGATACAAAAGAAAAAAAAATAATAGAAAGAAGAGTGCGGGAATGAAAAGAAAAAAAAAAAGGAAGAGATATATTGGAGATATGGGAAGTTTGAAAAGTTGTAGTAGACATTCCAATCACATCCTTGGACCCAATTGAAAATCACGAGTCTCTTTCTTCTTTCACCTAACGCCTCTTTTTCAAAGTCCTGATGATTTTAAGTAAATTGGATTTGAAGTTAAGGTAATGAGAGAGTTCTCCACGGTATCTCGCTCTTCTAGTGAAAAGTATCCTTTCATGAGACTTTGTGCACTACAATGTCCGTTTTTCTATTTAGATATGAGAAGCATTAGATTTCATTTACATTTACTCTTTATAGCTTCCATATCATGAGTGATAATTATTACACCAAATTCGGAGTGATTTCATCTTGAGAGTGTAATCCCGGTGAGAGTTGAGTCAAAATGAACGTCTTGATAGTGTCTTAGGTTATGCGAGCTTTGGAATTAAAGTTTTGTATTTTGGTTGTCCATTCACACACACACTTGAAGATTAATAGGTATGGAATATTCTAATGACTTTGATAGTAGATTAACTATAATGTGTGTGTTGCATGGCTATGACATACTAGAGAGTTTCGTGAGATTGTTGAGCTTAACCACGTTGCTAAATGAGAGGGAAAAAAAAAATTTCTTGAAAACATTTAAATGAGAACCATTACTATAAACATGAATTTTGTGGGTAGATTCACTGTAAACTCTCACGAGACAACACTCGTCCACTAGGGGGAACCTAGGGGTTTAAAGGCTTGTTGCATACGCTAAATGCAATCGTGATTCCTGCGAAAGTGATTTAGGATTGTTATTTTCTTTGTTTTCAATTTTTAGAGTTAAATAAGCATTGTTGTAGTTCGCTTCATTGCTAGGGACTAGCAACGAGCTAGTTGGGGGGGTGTGATTCGAGGTGAAAAGTGCATGTTCATAGCGTATTATATGGTCTTTTATGCATACTTTTATCCCCAAAGTCCCTATATTTAGGTGTATTCTAATAACAATGTTCTTTTTATTGTGTTAATGCTAAAACATGTGTTTATGCATTGTTTTATAGGCATTAGAATGCAAATCAATGAAGTGAAGCTAAAGAAAAGTGATTCTGGTGGATAGAACAACAGAAGCAGCTGAAAAAACGCTATTTTTGACAATGAACACTTCAGATTTGGAAGATTTTTCCAGAGATATGAAATGTAGATCTTTGAGTTACGGTCGCGTGGCCGTAAACAGGAGGTCAATCCGAGATCCGAGTGAAACGTTATGGCCATTCTCCCATCGGTGCGCAGAGTTGTCAAAATCAGAGAAGTTCAAGCGATTGAGGAGAGTTCAATCAATCGAACCTTCGATCGATCGAACTAAGCTCGATCGATCGAACTTTATATTCACCCAAAAGTTGCGTAAACACTGCGGGAACCCTTTATATAAGCCGTTTTGATGTCAGACGAAGAGAGGAAGCTCCAGAACGCACAGAACAGAAGTTTAGGATAGTTTTAGGGTTAGTTTAGGAGTAGATTAGTTTAGTTTGATGTTTTCTTCCTCCTTTTCCATTGTAGATTCAAGATTCAAGTTTGTTTCAAGTTTATTACAAGTTATATTCAGATTTATTCCAGGTTTTTCTGTTCCTTTTCTTTATTTGATTGTTTGTTAATCTAGTTATTATGATTGCTATGTTTTACTATCTCTGCATTAGATTTATTACGTTTTCGTAGTTTAGACGTTGGGAATATGTGATGAAACATTGATTTCCAACCTCTTCCATGCAATCTTTAGAAACCTTGCGCTCGATCGATCGAAGGTATTTCGATCGATCAAACCAGAGCCATAGTTAAGCGATCGAAGACATTTCAATCGATTGAAGGATGATGATGTCCGATCGATCGAGAGCGCTTCGATCGATCGAACTTGCTAATTCCTGAGATGATTCTTTTAAGTATTCCATGACTTTCTGTTTTTGAAATCTGTCATCAAATTGTCCCTATAAGCTCAGTTTGTCGCAACAGTTTTTAGGACTTAAAGCCTTAAGGCCTTTTCTTCAATGACTTTTGAAAACCACTTTGAATACTAACACCATTTAGAGTGCAAGTAATAACCATTGTTTTAAACCGTCTTCCAAGTATTTTAAATCACTTGTGATGATGTAGTCCCGGTCATGAAAGGGCTACTGATTCTTTATCTTTAGAAAAATACGAAATACTGAAGAGGAATGAACTCCATAGAACGTTAGTGAGTATGCATGGTAGATGGTTAGGATCAATGCGGATTCACGTGTTTCCAACTTCTTTAGTTTATCTGTTTAATTAGTTATGTTTCTTTATGTTTTAGTTTGCTATTTAGTTTAAGTTAATTAATTAAGATTCGTAGAACCTCCACTTTTATATTCTTATTTTCTTTTCTTTTGCTTTAGGTAGTAATTTAGTAGATATTCTTCCTATTCCTTCCCTGTGGGATCGACCTGGACTTATCCAGTATTACTTGCACGATCACCTACACTTGGTTGTTGCACAAGAGCGCACAACTATTTAGTCGTGTCAATGATGATGAACTAGTAATTAATCAAAGAAAAATCAAGAAAAAATGGGGGAAGAAGAGATGAACATATATATAAACAAGCAAGTAAATAGCAATCAATAGATCATAATCAATGTGATATTGGACTTGTAGCTTGGTGTTTCACTCATAGATATTGACATTTGGACATGGAAAGTAGTTTCCTAACTGAAGATTGCTCAAAAATGGTGGTTGGGAAAGACTTGAATGAGAAATATAAGAGGGGTAATGGAAGAAAACAAGATTGAAACTCACTTTCTTATAGAAAATCAGTGGGAGAAGCTCCCTTTCCTTCTTCTAAACCTATCTCTGTCTCTCTTTCTCTCTACAACTTCTATGAACTTTGCACCTGGCCCCCCCAAAATGAAGAGCAATGGGAGTTTATACAGGCCAATTTGGGGTGGTTTTGGGATTTAAAAAGTGCTCCCATTGGTCTCAAACATCTGTGAACATAAAACTACATCGTTTTGATTTTTAATTATTCAATTTAGACCCCCAAAATAAGTTACAAAAATGGATTCTGCGGGGGTTGAGTGCTACTGCGGTAGTGGCCATGTGCCGCAGCAGCAATGGCCCAGTTCCACCACAGCACTACTCCTCAGACGCCCAAAAATTTGTATTTAGAACCCCAGAGGTTCTGGTATTCGCGAAAAAGCCATATTTCGTCCGAAATTCACAGAAAATGCGTATGAACTCCAAACTGAGGTTGTGATATAACATTGGAAAGGTAATGGAGCCTACTTTACATTAAAAAAAATAGTTTGGAGATAGGTTATTTTGAAAAGTTTTGCGGTATTCGCGATAAAAGCTTATTTGATCGCCTTTTTCACCTTCGAAAATTCATAATAAATTCATTTTAAATCCAGGAATTATGTGCGATATACCGTTTGAAAGCTATTGACCTCTAGCATCCATGAAACATGTTTGAAAAATGATATGGTGCTCCGATTTTAAAGTTAACTTTTGGTCAAACTGGTCAAACTAGGGACCTCCAGGAAGTTTTGGGAACCTCTAGGAGCTCTCGGGAGCTATCGTTTTTGTCTGATTTTCTTTTAAAACTTGTTTTAGTACTTTTCACATGATCTAGAATGATCTTAGAGCTTTTTGGCGAATTTGGATGATTCCGGTCAAACCTTGGTCAAACTGGTCAACGGCGACTTTTTGAGAACTTCCGGGACTTCCGGGGGTCTCTGGGAACAGACGATTTCATCCGATTTTTCTTAAAAACTCATTTTATGACTTTCCTTACGACACAGCATGTTTCCAAAACTTTCGGTCCAAATCTGGGAGTGTTTGGGCTTTTAGGGGTATTTTGGTCATTCTGAGCATTGTGAGAGATGGAACTAACTTCCAATAGCCCTTTTTGAGTCTTTTTCGATCATTGTGAACCACCAAACTATGAGTCTCCTAAATCTGATAGCCGACAAAATGGTGTGTCTACATTCGTCTTCATAATAAGAAATCCAGAACGCTGATAATAATAAGGTCTTCACATAAATAAATAAGTGCTGGTTGTAGTAGTAGAATACCAGTGATAATAAATAATATCATAATAGGAAGAAACCCATAATGTCTGAAATAATCCGCCTCATAATATTCTACGATGATAAGAGAGAAGTAGAGCTTTCGCTAGTCATGTAATAAGTCTTCTGAGAATACGAGAGATTTTGATACTCCAAATAATAACCATCCTGAATAATAAATAAGGAGATGACAAGAAATAAGAACTCGAAGAAAATGATCTGATATTACACAAGAACTCTATCATCTGATCAAACTCCAACTCCCCTCTACTACTCCACCATTTTCAACAATAAATGTATGCACTATTATGCCAGAATTTATAGCAACACATATGATTATCATGTAATATCATGCAGTTATACTCGGTCATCATGCAATAACATGCACTTAAAATTATACAAACTAACTACTAAATTAAAAGCACATACATGTGACATAAGCAACATATAAATACCACATAAACAATACATAAGTGACACAAAGAAAACACATAAGTACCACGTAGCCCCAAACCCAAAGAAACTTATAAACCTAAAGTTTTGACCAACCTCTAACCACGATCCGAGAATCATCTAGACTTGCTAAGCTAACCTTAAGTTCTGATACCAAACTGTCACACCCTGATTTTTGGGCAACCAAATATTTAATCTAGAGCATGTATCCAGACTAATATTCAATTTCCAAAACTCCGAGAGTGACACTCTCACACAAGCTAAAAGATAATTTATTGAAAACTATATTTAATACTCCTTAAATAAGGATATGTGATCTTGTGTTTAAAGAAAAACTCTTTATTAATAAACATGTATTCCCAAATATCCATTTCATTATAAAAGAAATAAAGTTTCATTATAAATATTATATCACTTCAGTTTATAAGAGAAATACCATATTCATTAAATAAAAACCTCTTTACATTATATCATTTCGATTTATAAAAGAAATTTTATTTTCATTAAATAAAACCCTACTTACAGAGTTCAGTAGAAGGAAAATAAATAAGAATAAAATATATACATCCATTGGTTAGAGTAACTACAACGTTCCCAATACCCAATATACAATCTTAATTACAATTATACATACGCGGTCCACACTGCCAGAAATAAAATTGTGTACAACTCAAATAAAAAAAAAACAACACAGCGACAATCTCGTCACCCAAATAGAAGCTCCACAAAAAATCTCCAATTACTAAACCTACAAATACATTTGACTAGATTTCATATAGAACCGCCCCCGAATGCATAACACACGCGGGTCAGTCACATGACTGGTAAGAGTTAAACAAAACAAGAAGTCTGAAGGATCCAACTTAAATTCGTAAACTACAAACCACACTACAACACTCTTGGGCCAAGACAGGTAGTTCCACATACATATCTGGACAATAGAGTAATTTCAATTTATGTGGTGGCAAGTAGTTTCTTGCCCGAAACCCAAAAGTACTACGAATTTCATACTCACCCATCTACTTATGGTGAGCCAAACCTATAAAACGTTAATGGGCCCACCATCCTGCAATACAAAAGTTAGTAACCACAAAAATACCACGAAGATGTGCGGAACACCTTTTTATTAAAATATCACCAGAATGGAAATCTTAGTCCTAAGCTAAATGTTTAAAACAATTGAAGTTAAACTAACAATCAAAGAAGTAATTTATTTGAACAGTTAACTCTTCGGGAATTTATTTACAACCACACTCTTACTTTTATGAATGATTCATCATTCAATTTCCTAGGTTCACCACTTGGCCACCCTCCATGGTACGCCCACACATATATCCCATGTATGCCCGGACATACTACCAACATGCACTCTAGTGCCAATTTGATTAGGGTATCAACCAAACCAGGTATACACACAGAAGGCCAGTCAATATACCTAGATGTCTATAAATTAAGCTGAGCATAAGGCTTAGGCCAGCATGATCACGAAGCCACTAGTAAAAAGGTACACTCAGCAAATCGAGCTAGTAAAAAAAAATAACGCAACGGGGAGCGGAGCGGTGAACACTGAGGAACTTGAAACAATTTTTTTTTTTTGTATTCTCGGAATTATAAAAGTTCATCGGACTCAAAGTCAATGACTATCACCCATTTTTCATAGCTTAACATTATATGAGAATTCATGAATCTCCAAGTAATTTTTCGTTAACTCGTATTAACGAATAAAAAATCCACAAAGAACTCATATTCCCCAAATTTTGCACATTTTAACATACTAAAAATTGCTACTGTAATCTTAAATTTATGCCCAAACGGTGCAGAATCAAGAAAAACTATAAACACCAAAAGTGTGCAAAATCACGTTTTACATAAGGCAAACGGACAGAATGCTAAAATTCAAAGTCTCGATTTTCTAATATTTTTTTAAAATTTTCAGCAACTGTTAGAATTATCTAAAAAAAAATTACATATTTCACAAAAAAAAAAATTAATTATCATGAGTATTTCACATATGTATTCATCACACTAACTATCCACCTGACTTTTACGAATACACAAAGTCACGCAAAGGGGAAAGAAATATCTATACTAATTCAACAATAACGACGTGCATCCAATATAAAAATTTAACCCCAACAATTTAATTAAACATGAAAGAATAGAATTTAATTACTCACGTATACATATATACATACGTGTATCTATATATACCCGGATATACATATTTAACTCACCTAACTTAGATAAAAAAATTGACAACATGAACCGGTTACACTCCGTGATTCCACACGTGCCTAGGAATCCGAGACCCTTCTCCTTCTTCCTCTCTTTTATCTCCTCTCTTCTCTTTTTCTTCTCTTCTTCTTCTTTTAGGTGGCTAGGTTTGCCTCCTTTCTCTTTGTCTCTATCTCACGTCTGTTCTCTTTCTTCTTTTTTTTCCTTTTCTTTCTTTTAACTTTTTTTGTTAAATGGGGGCTAGAGTTTAATATATGTATTTGTATACTACACACACAACACATGTCAATAAATCACACACAAACATGTAAGGATAATACTTGGGGTACAACCAAAGCCACAACTTTTTTTGCACAACCTTCATTTTGTGTCTATTTCTCTTTTGATGGGTCCTACAGTGTCAGTGACCCCACAGTGCCCACTAGGAGAGAGATAGACACAAAATAAAGGTTGTGCAAAAAAGGTTGTGGCTTTGGTTGTGCCCCAAGTATTACTCAACATGTAAATCCCGTTCTTTGTCTTATGGGCTCACAAAAAGGTTTCATATGGGTCCGAAATACATTCCAAAGTAATAAAATGAGTAACTCATTGGGTGTACATTGACCCGGGTACTTAATTTAAATGTTAAAACAATATTTAACACATTCACGGGCCTCTAAACACTATTTAAAAAATAATCACTCCAATTCTTCAATAACTTGTTCAATTTAAATTTGTATAACTCAACCCTACCACTTAGCTCCACAAAATTTCACATAGTAATTAATAATAATTAAAATATATACACACAAATAAATAAATTACCATAAAAATAAAATTGCACACAACTAGTACACATAAGAATTTAGGTTGACTCATTAACATTTTTTTTAAATGAATTATTTATATCAAGAAAAAAAGGGGTGTTACAGTATCCATATTTGGTGGAAAGACCCTAGCCATTGGTTTTTTGTGATAAAAATAAAACTTTAAGTGCATCTACGGTTGAGATATATCAAAATATATTAAATGCTAAAATGGTCACTAGTTTTGCATAGGTTGGTATAACTCAAGTGGCAGAGAGCTTGGCATTTATCAGTCTCCTCCAATGCATAGGTTCAGAGTTCGAACCTCATCCTCCTCACCCGTAAAAAATAAAAAATAAAATGATTAAGATATAAAATACATTTTATAGGTTTGCACCTATAAAATACATTTTTTAAATTAAAGTTGGTAGAGGCCGATTAAGATTTTTTAATCGGACTCATGAGACCGATGGCAAAATTAATGGCTAAGTGGTTACTTCAAAAGTTAATCGGGTTGATCATCATTATATCGGGCATCACTGAAATCGGACTTACCAAGTTCAGTCCGGCCTAGGCCTTGTTTGGCCTTCAATTTATCGGACTCCCATTGTGTTACTTAATCGGGCTGCAAATCTATCAATCGGGCTTCCATTTGAGGCCAACTATCAATTTCAGCAGCACTGGTGGTAATTGGGGAAGTTAATGTCAAATTGGTGTCATCGGGCTATCATTTGGTCAGCCACGGTCTGATCGGGCATAATGAATTCAGCCTAAACTACAGTCTATCGGGCACTGCTTGGTTGGCAATTCATTCTGTTAGTTTAGAAATTGATACAGATTTAGTTGGCAGATTATGAGTGTAATCATCCCTACAAATTCTCTTAAGTGATGTATATTATTTCTATATTGTGATAAGGTTGATTGGGAAGATAATATTGTCCCTTATGGTAATTTACAAAGATATCAACCATTGTGGAAAGATAATATTAATATTATCACTTATGGAAATCATATTATAATGTGAGATAATATCATCTTTTGGGAAGTATATCTCTTACTTGCTAGCTAAGTCAGCCGCACCAAGACTGAAGATGGACCGGATTCAAGCTGCATATATATATATACACCTGTATATATATATTTCAAGATATGGAAGGTTTCAAGATATAGCAGATTTTAGCAGTTTATGGAAATAAACTGGTAATTTTTACCAGATTATTATTGATCAGAGATTTCCTACCTTATCTAGAAGACCTCCATGGCCGCTACAAATACAGCAAGCAGGCCAGCTTTTCAACTCACTCTGCGTCACTTCGACAACCGCATCCAAAAAGCATTCAACATGCATTCTTAGATTTAGGCAAATAGAAGCATCCTTTTATTTGCTTTTTATCTCAATTACATGCTTTGTAATTCTTTTCCACAATTAAATAAAAACATGCTTTTTATTTAATATCTCTTTGCTACTTTCCATCACTTGTATGGCTTGTGCGCTTCAGTACTGCCATAGGATCCTAGGCCAAGGGTACTTTCCTACTTGGCCATCACAATCGTTTTGATAGAAGTCAGATTCCATAAGCCTTGAGTATCACTCACTCAAGCAATATAGGAAATTAGTTTGCACACACCGAGCCCGTTAGGCTCTGGCACGCCCGCGCAAATTACAAGCAAACAATTTGGCACGCCCGGTGGGACCGCCAAGTGATGAATCATGTTCACCGAAGCATGGTTGCAATTCTACTACAACCAAATTGGTTGGTGTAATGAATCAATCAGCCAACTTCAACAAGAGATTAATCGTCTCAAAAACGATAAGTCTACTACTTACAAGGCTTTATGGGACAAGCTGTGGGATCCACAGTACCCAAATCGGCACGCCATTATAACCCCGTATGACTTTGCCATCCATGATCTTTACGAAAAGATCTGGTATTTTGAGGTCGATATTAAGTACTTTACCCAAGGTATCGGCCACCTTCAAGTGTGTGGAGCTGACTGTCCACCCCCAATGGAAACCCTTTCATGTCTCGGGATGAGTTGCTAAATGGTGGTTGGAAGCAAAAACCAATCGGCTTATCAGATCTGCAGGTTGAGGAACAAGACGAATCAGTTGCTGCTCGAGAAAGCCGTAATAGTGTCCTTGATGATATTGCTCTTCAGCTTAAACTCCTAAAATTTCAACGGCCCGAGAAGGCCGATGTTACCACTCCAAATCAAGAGACCGATGTCTCTGGTTATCTTGATTCCACGCTGTCCAAGCCGCTCGGGGGGCAAGAAGACGGCGAAAAAATAATTTTTGAGGAAAGACCGGATGATCTTATTTCGGCCATAGAGCCCCTCACCGACGTTGAAGAAGGCGACGAAGCACCCGGGCGGCAAATTCAAGACGAGCCTCACAATTCCGTTGGGGCCGAAGAGGAAGAGTGTGATGGGCCGAGTGATCTTGTATCGGCCATAGAACCTCCCGTTGATGAGGAGGACGATGATGAAGACCCCATTATTGACAAAGAAATCGGTGATGAACCGCTCGGGGGGCAAACTTAGCAGAGACTGATTGATTCTAAATCGGTCCATGAAGTTTTTAAAAATATTCCTTTGAGGAAACTCAGCCTCAAGGAATTGTTCAAATATATCGGTCTCTTTGTAGTGACCGATTATTATTTTTATTTTAAGCCAATCAATTATTTTGCTTGGGTTGATTTACATCCACGGTGGCTGAGTGGATGTCACCAAAAACTTACGGTTATTTGGTGGCTGTTTCTGCAGCAATGGTATTATCAAAAGACTGAAAGGTGCTAGACCGGACTGAATTAGTTCAGTCAATAGGCTATTCGGACTCACAAGACCAAAGGCAAGAGAATAATAATAATGAATAAAATAATGCTGGAAGGATGTTAGGAGGCTGAATCGGACATAGAGACCGATGGTGTAGTATCAGAAGTGCTTGTACAACAGTCAAATGGTGGAGTCCGATTATATGAGGTTGTCTCAGTCATCCAACACAGTGAGATATTACACGCGGAGCGCCCGATTCACTCAGTTTATTTGAAAGAGGGGCATTACATGATAATTGCAACAATTACAATCGGTCTCATAGGCAAGACTGATACCAATTTTTATGGAATAATCGGGCTTCAGGTAAAATATGGCCATTCAAAATTTCACTTGCTTTTATTTTAAACGGCCAGGGGGGCAATTGTTTGCACCTAAAAAATACATTTTTTAAATTAAAGTTGGCAGAGGCCGATTAAGATTTTTTAATCGGACTCATGAGACCGATGGCAAAATTAATGGCTAAATGGTTACTTCAAAAGTTAATCGGGCTGATCATCATTATATCGGGCATCACTGAAATCGGACTTACCAAGTTCAGTCCGGCCTAGGCCTTGTTTGGCCTTCAATTTATCGGACTCCCATTGTGTTACTTAATCGGGCTGCAAATCTATGAATCGGGCTTCCATTTGAGGCCAACTATCAATTTCAGCAGCACTGGTGGTAATTGGGGAAGTTAATGTCAAATTGGTGTCATCGGGCTATCATTTGGTCAGCCACGGTCTGATCGGGCATCATTAATTCAGCCTAAACTACAGTCTATCGGGCACTGCTTGGTTGGCAATTCATTCTGTTAGTTTAGAAATTGATACAGATTTGGTTGGCAGATTATGAGTGTAATCATCCCTACAAATTCTCTTAAGTGATATATATTATTTCTATATTGTAATAAGGTTGATTGGGAAGATAATATTGTCCCTTATGGTAATTTACAAAGATATCAACCATTGTGGAAAGATAATATTAATATTATCACTTATGGAAATCATATTATATTGGGAGATAATATCATCTTTTGGGAAGTATATCTCTTACTTGCTAGCTAAGTCAGCCGCACCAAGACTGAAGATGGACCGGATTCAAGCTGCATATATATATATACACCTGTATATATATATATATTTCAAGATATGGAAGGTTTCAAGATATAGCAGATTTTAGCAGTTTATGAAAATAAACTGGTAATTTTTACCAGATTATTATTGATCAGAGATTTCCTACCTTATCTAGAAGACCTCCATGGCCGCTACAAATACAGCAGGCAGGCCAGCTTTTCAACTCACTCCGCGTCACTTCGACAACCGCATCCAAAAAGCATTCAACATGCATTCTTAGTTTTAGGCAAATAGAAGCATCCTTTTATTTTCTTTTTATCTCAATTACATGCTTTGTAATTCTTTTCTACAATTAAATAAAAACATGCTTTTTATTTAATATCTCTTTGCTACTTTCCATCACTTGTATGGCTTGTGCGCTTCAGTACTGCCATAGGATCCTAGGCCAAGGGTACTTTCCTACTTGGCCATCACAATCGTTTTGATAGAAGTCAGATTCCATAAGCCTTGAGTATCACTCACTCAAGCAATATAGAAAATTAGTTTGCACACACCGAGCCCATTAGGCTCTGGCACGCCCGCGCAAATTACAAGCAAACAGTTACTATGGTTGGAATATATGGAATTTATTTGATATGTAAAATGTTATTCAAATAACCGCATAGTATTTTAAGTACTCAAATTTGATTACTATTCATGGAGTTTCTCGGTTGGAAGTTGGTACTCATGCGTCGGGATCCAAAAATAGGGTACCCTTCCAATTGATTCATCCGTGACCATAGAACCATGGTTTAATTCTTCGGATTTTCTTGGTGTGTCAGAGCTCTAACGTTTAGTTAATAGAAGATGTTGGTTATGTACATGCACCCAATATTTCATAAAGCATCAAAATTAAGCATACAAGTAGTATATAACAAAAAAAGAAAAAAGAACACAATGAAAAAAATATAAAAAAATAAATAAAAAAATAAGGAGCTGCTTTCTATAAATCAATCCAATTGGAAAAGAGAAATGACCGAAAGAGACTAAACTATTTCTTTCACCGGTTTAGGGACAGAAAAATCAACAACATATGTATTTTCTAGAAAAATGCTACATACATCCTAACAAAATTCACCTAACAAAAGTGAATGGGTAACATAGATAATTAAAACTCATCTTTAATTACAAAATAGAAAGACTAAGATTTGCATTTAATTTTAAAATTGCTATTAAAACCTTCACCGATAAAATAGTTTAGGTGACTAATTTCGGTGTACTTAGTATTTACATATTCTCTATCTAGCGGCCAAGAGTGTAATGGTGATTTCATTGCCTGAATGTGTTGCATTCTTGCTTGATGACGAATCAGCTTTGTGTATGTTCCTCTCAGTGAAAAAACCAGGCTGTTTAGGAGGAGGTAGTGCACTATCACTACCCAGCATTAGAACTACAGATGACATTCTTGGCCTATCTTCTGGAGATTGTTGAACACACAATAGGCCAACATGTATTGATCTTAGCACTTCAGATAGATAGCATGAGTCACTTAGATGTGCATCAATTAGTTCCATGGACCTCCCTTCTTCATAGAGTCTCCATGCCTAACCATATATTTTAAAATTATGTTAGAATTCAACATGAAGTCATATGTATCTGCACACATATCTACACGCATATACACAAAATGATAACCACCGTTATATAATGAAAAGTGCAATTTTTGGATTGACAAAAAAAAAAAATTTCTCCGCAATCTCACAGAAATTAGTAGGCTAATTAGCAAACTTACAAAGGACCCAAAAACTAACGAATACTACATTTTAATGCCATCATTCTAAATTAAAGTTACTTAATTGCCTGGTTTTATTTAATAAAGTGAGAAGAAATTTTTTTGGTCCATTTAAATTTGGACACAATGTTATCCTATTATTTTAAGGTAAGATTGTACAGTGAGAGCAGTAAAGTAATTTAACTTTAGTAATTCGTCAAATTACTTATATTTTTTGATCAATTTAGAATGAGTATTTATATATATATATATATAAACAGGTATTATTCCTAAATTTGGGATTTTTCAGAATGTTGTGGGAGTTAAACCACAACTATTGCCACAGTATTTGGTATAACTGTCCAAAATATTTAGGAACTAAATTTAAAATTTAAAATTGAGAATAATAACATTACTCAACATATTATAGGTTAGCAACATCTCGATAGATGAAACATACATGTCCCAGAAGGTTGAGGTTGTGGCTAGGGTGATAGAATCCCCTGTTTCTCCTACCATTGACAATCTCTAATACCAAAACCCCAAAGCTGAACACATCTGATTTCACTGAAAATTGCCCATCTACTGCGTATTCTGGAGACATATATCCGCTGAAATAATACATACAAGTCAAATTCAATGCCCCGTTAATTTAGTAACCTACTATTTGAGATTATCATCAATTATCAATCGGGCAATGCTAGGGGCACTAACAAATTTCACTAACACTTACTAACACACTCTATCTCTCTCCTAGTGGTACTGCGGGGTCTAACACACTCTATCTCTCTCCTAGTGGCACTGTGGGGTCCACTGCGGACCCCGCAGTACCACTAGGAGAGAGATAGAGTGTGTTAGTAAGTGTTAGTGGAATTTGTTAGTGCCCCAAATATTACTCTTATCAAAATATTTGAGTCCGTTTGGTGACTAAATTTTCATAACTTTCAAAGCTAACCTACATTTCACGATGAAAATAGAGATTAATTTGAAAATGACAAATTGAAGCTTTTTCGAAGAAGCTCAACCAAACCTTTAAAAAAAAAAAAAATTATGTGCAATTGTCAATTTACAAAAATCTCTAATACTTAACAAAAAATCAAACGGTATATAACTTTTCTAACAAATATCTCTAATACTTACAATAATATCAAATGATATATTAGATATAGCTTTTCTAACAAATCTATACAGAAAATATCTTTTTTTAAAAGAAACTCTTATTCCCCCAACTATCTCAAACAGCTCTCAAGCGTGTGTGACAGTGTGTGAGTACGAATATATGCAAAAGAAATGTACTAGACATGCAGGAGTGTTTAGAGATTCTTACTGTGTTCCAACTACTCTTTTTGTATTCCCTTCAGTCTCATTTTCTTCAACGCTTCTAGCCAAGCCAAAGTCTGATATTTTTGGGTTCATATCTTTATCTAGCAAAATATTACTAGCTTTGAGATCTCTATGAATAATTCTCAGTCTAGAATCTTGATGAAGATAGAGAAGTCCCCGAGCAATCCCATTGATAATGTTGAAGCGCTTCGGCCATTCCAGTAATGTGATTCGTGTTTTATCTGTATAATTAAGGTTTTTTTCATCTTACTTTATGTTTATGCTATATAAATGATTTGGTAAAACTAGAAAATAACTCAAAAACTTAAGCATCACAGATTTTGTAAGTCTACGTTTGGGAAACAGAAATTGGAGCTTCAGAATAGGAGTTCTGAACATTGGAACAAAAGGGGGTGAAAAAAAGAAGGGAATTTGGGAATTGATTTATTCATTTGTTCTTTTTTTTTTTTTTTTATGAAATAGACAATATTATTCCTATTATGAGTCTCCACTTCTACATTCCCAAATAAAGCACAACAGATGTTCTTACATCAGATGGTACGCCGGTTTAACAAAACTTTTTTTCTGCTATTTACAATTAGAAAATTGTGATCGGCGAAGTTGTCCAAGATAGCTTATGACTAATATTAGCTGTTTTCTCCATTAATTCACATTTTAGCCTTTGGCAAATCAGAGTTTTCGGCAATTGGACGAATTGAGCTAAAATTAATATGAAATTAAGAGTCTAACCAAAAATGAAGAAGTCCAAGCTTTTGTTAGGCATGTACTCATAGATCAACATCTTTTCTTCTCCTTCAATGCAGCAACCTAGAAGCTTCACTAGATTTCGATGCTGGAGTTTAGCTATGCAGATAACTTCATTCTTGAATTCATCAAGTCCTTGTTTGGAATCCTTTGAAAGCCTCTTCACAGCTATTTCTTGTCCATCTTCCAGTACACCCTGAAGATTATAATGCAATCATTTGTTCACCCACCAAATGTCATCATATGAGAAATCATACAAGTATAAAGTTGAATCAGAAGTATGCCGCGTAGCATGCAATTCTGTATTTTTTATCATTTTTTTTACACACATATATATGTATTTTAAAATCGGAAGAAGTTTATATATAGTAGCTATAGTACATATCCCAAAATTGTAGCAGTCTAAGATTGACTATAATATATTTAAATCATATCTAATTTCATCAATATCTAATCTAATCAACATACATATACATATATCTCCAAATACACACACATACATGATACAAAGTAAATTAATTACTCCATTACATAATGTAACTGCATTAAATACAAAATAACAACACCACTAGCAAATTTACGTACCGAAAATTTGCATAGCAAAAACAAAAGACGTACATAAAATTTAAAAGCCTATTCTCTATGTTGCAAGTTATTCATAAAGTCCGATCTTATGATTCCGATATCACAATTAGATTGCGATTCATTGCCAATCTTAGGTCGTTTGGTTTCTGAATTTAGAGAAGGAAAATGGAAATGAAAATGAAATTTCTTTCCCTAGTGTTTTCATTTCTACCTATATGTGATACGAACCTGAACACACCCACAAAAACCAGCTTGCAAGGGAGGGTGCCCAAGAGCTAAATACACGCGGTGAATCCCATAATTTACCAATGTGGAACACTTAGGATTGTAACAAAATGACATCTAAGATTGTAATTTTAAAATACAATACTACTCCAAGAAAAAAAAAAGAATATTGTTTAGAATTTTAATTTTATTTTCATCATACCTCCCCTCATCGATATTACTCATTGATTTCCTTATTAACCAAACAAAAGAACATGTTATTCATAGACATTTTTTCCCTTTCCTTCACTAAGTCCATGAACTAAACAATGCCTCCAGTTTTCAATACAAGTATAAGATTAATATTACAGAAATTCAAGGGTATTGGTGCCCACATAGATAGTTCATCCATGTTAATTTTACCTGGTAAACAGGTCCAAATCCACCCTCTCCAAGTTTTTTGTCTAAACAAAAGTTGCTGGTAGCTTTAGATACTGTTGCGAAGTCAAACAATGGCAACTCTAGATCTTCATTCTGGTTTTCATTGGAATTATATTGTTCAGAGCTGTGTCCCATTCTTGCTGCAAATTAGGGAATTGCGTCATTAGAATGAAGCACATTTTAAAACAGAGCTAAACACATTTCATCTCTAGAAAAAAAAAAAAAAATGTCTACACTTCAAAATTTCTTCGGATAGTTTTCATCCCGTTTTAAATTGATGTTGGTTTACCTATGTCTCACATATGTGCCTTGTAAACTCATTTGCACACATTGACCAATCACACTTCAAGCTGTAGGAAAATACCTTAAAGTCCTTTCCACAAAAAAAATAAAAAAATACAATATGGCTATGTTTGTTTCGTGGATATAGTGAGGGAAATGAAAAGAATTCTGAAGGAAATAATTATCTTTGCTAAGTTAACATGGGAAAAAACTGAGGAGACTACGAACAAGAATACAATAGGGTGAAAAAAAAATGCAAAAAAATAAAATAAAATATTGAATTCCTAATTTTTTATGAAAGAGTGCATTTTTGCTCACCCATTTAAGGGTTGGGTGAGCAAATGTGAACTCTTTATGAAATCTTCTAAATTTGAATTCCTTTTATTTTTTACTTCGCTTCCTTTTATCTTTTGAATTCCCAATTATTTTTTAAAAGTTCTAAAATTTAGTACTTAGCGTGCAGAAAAACATCAGGGAAGTAAATGGCCTCCTCATTTCTTGAATTTCATTTTCGTTCTCTAAATCCACAAACCAAACAGAGACTAGCAAAAAAAAATTGAGTAATAAATTGAAGGATTGCTGTTACCTTCACTCTGTAACTTTCTCTGCTGCTGCGTTTTCTTATTCTTCTTCCAAATATACAAAAGAAGGCTCAGTCCTAACAGAAGGATTGCTGTTAATAAGGCCAAGCTGATTCTCATTCTCATTCTTTTCTTCCCTGTTGAGTCTACAATCCAAACAAAACTGTTAATTCATCCCAAACATGAATAAAAAGTGTTTGCTTTGGCCACAAAGATTTAAGAGATTCTAGCCCATGAAAACCCTCTTTTTTTCACTAGATGAAGCCTCATCAAACTTTATTTTCTTCACTCTGTAATTAGATTTATGTTGAAACCAATATTCAAGAATATATTTTGAAATTTTTTTTTACTTATTAATGCCACCAATATTGTTTTACATAGACAACTGTAGCTGTAGGCGCGTAAAACATAAGACCAGATTAAGACCATACATATTTCATATGGTACATGATTATTGACAACAAAATGCACCCTAAGGCTCATTTTTCTTGTGTATCTTTTGATGAAATGGAAAAGAGAAGGCAAAACAAAGTATTTGGACAAATGCATTTTGCACTCTTCAACCGTTCAACTATACATCTATTTACGCTTTAATTGGACCAATAAATAAAAACAATTGGCTAACCAGTCCCTAAACTAACAGAATGAAGTATCAAGCATATAAAATATTAAAAACAATTAGCGAAATGTCCCTAAACTAACAAAACGAGCCATAAGTAGGAACCGTCAATATGGGCGGCTAAATGTGACGGAGGGAGCTAAATGCTTCATTTTGATAGTTTAGGGTCAATATTGTCAATTGTTTTTGCTTAGGGGGCAAAGTGCAAATGGAAGTATAGTTGAAGGGTGGAAAATGCAATTCATCAAAGCATTTTTCTTTGTTTGGTTACCATGTAAACTAGAGATAATTCTCCAAAAAAAATAAAAATATATATATATATATATAGGAAAAGAAGGCAAATGTTATAAATTTCTATATTAGCAAGAACCAACCAAAGATTAGGAAATTTATCTCCAATAATTCTAGTAAAGAAAAGTCTTATTAAACCATGGTGTATAGAAGGATGGGAGGTCACTATAGTCTAGATATATATTTTATTCTGATTGCTTTATTTCACAAAATCAAATGAAAAAAAAAAAAAAAAAAGTTGGAGTAATAAAGAAAGGTAAAACTAAGTGGATTTGGGCTGTGGTAGTGGGGGAAGTCACATGGGGTGAAAAAAAATAGCAGCTTCAAAAGAGTACACTGTGCTTTTTGTTTTCAAAAACTTCTGAAAATGCACATGTTGAGAGTGGGTTACAGACTTAATGAAATTAGAAAGAAAAAAAAATGCACTGGGATAAAATCATACCTAATTCAGAATAGGCCATTCTGATGTAAATATCTTCCCCATTTTCACTGATCTCTCTAATGTCAATCAGCTCACCAAACCAGAGCAAGCACCCACTTCCTCCCTTCCTAATGTCCAAATTAGCAAAAGCCATACAAGTACAATTTTCCAAGCAAACTCTCTGACAATCCTTAAAATTCATAGTCCTATTAAACCACGAATTCCTCGTATCCGGCAGTTTAATATTCGAATACTTCAAAAAACCGTCTCCTTTTATGCAATCCAAAGGCGTCTTCCGGACACACCCGCCAGACCAATCTGTCGTGGCCCAGTCGTTCGGGCGTAGTGGCACAAATTTACTCAAACACCCACAAACTGGTGAATTTCCCATGTCACAACTTCCATAGGCATGACAAAGAGCAAAACCATCACAATTATCTGCAGGGGCATTTATGTAAACTGTCCAGTTCTTTGTGTTGTAGTTCCATGTGAATCTTTGCAGAATACCAATTTGACCCAAAACTAGTCTTGAATAAACAGAGCTGTTAATAAGCTCATAAGTATAATACATTTCATCCTGATTAAATATGAAATCATACGTATATATACTGTTCGGTCTCAAACCGGGCGCACCACTGAACCGCACGCCATTCCAGGGTCCGGACCGAAATTCTTCATCAGTACCTTTTAACAATACTAACTGTGGAAATCCTCGGGGATCGATACGAAACGTAAAATCGCCTTTTGCAGGGTCGTTTTTGGAATTCCACGATGTTAAAAACCAGTCTTTTCCATTGGCTGTGTTCATTCCCAATTTCATTCCGGGCAGGAATGTATCTGAAGGATAATCAAAACTCTGCCATATGAAATTACTTGGGTTTTGATTATCTACAGCTCTCACCACCAGATTACCCGAATCCAAAAGTTGAGCAACAGGGTTCTGCACGGATCCCGAGGAATTTGAAGACCAGATGGTCATATTTGAACTGTTTGTAAGAACAAGATTTCCATCAGGGTTGAACATCAAAACACCCAATTTATCGGTGATCGGGTTGCCTCGGTTGGCGACCCAAGCCACAGTTCCAGTGGATATTTTCTTGTACCAAACTCCCAAATATCTATTACTGGAAGTGGCTGGGCTGAAAAATCCAAGTTCAAAGCTACCACCTGATGAAACTAGAGAATTTCCGTCTGCAATGATCTGGGTTGTAGTTAAGGTGTCTACTGAGCCAGTGATTATTATGATTGAAAATAAAAAGAAAGAGAAAAGAAAAATGGTGAAGAATTTGATTTTCATCTTGTGGGTTCTAATGATTTTGAACATTGTGCTTTTCTTTTTTTGGTTAAAGCCATAGGATGTTAGGAATGGTGGGCAATTAACAGAAAGAAATTGTTTGCATTTTTGTGTATTTAAATTTCTTTAACTACTAGTTTTTTCAAAGGTTTACTCATATTTTGGAATTGATGGGTATGTCAATTAGTCACTCTCTTGACCCAAAGACTTTGACTTGTGCAAAGCATGCAAAGAAAGTTGGGGAAATCACAATAGTCTAAGATGTACAAATATAATTAAGTCCTTTCAGGTATTCTATGAGGATCTAATATGCGTCTGAGGACGGCATCAGATTGACTATTGATTGTTGAGAAATTAATACGCTTTGAAATATCATAACAACCTAGTGAGAGAGAAATTAATCTCGCGTAACCAATCACATCTGTGTACGTGCAACACCGGCCTTTTTCACCTGTATTTACAAATATATGGATGTATTTCAGTATTTCTAGATGCGGGGGCGGAGCCAGGAATTTAGTCTAGAGGGGGCACAAGCTTACCGGGTTAGGAGGTAGTGCCTCCGCGGCGAATTTTATTTTATTTTATTTTATTTTTTGTCTATTTATGCATAATTACGTATAGAATTCATTTTATGTCATAATTGCAAAATATTCTAATAGTTTGCACATCATTGATGAAAACTCTGAAATTGGCCAAACATATTAACACTTAGACCCCTTTGTGAGGTTAATTTTGGATATGTGGAGATAATGCTGTCATTAGGCCAACCTATGTGGGGCTAATTTTTAACACTTAATCCCTATGAGGGGCTAAGTTAGGGGTTAACCGCTTATGTACAGTCAATTTTGACACTTAAACTTTCTATGCGTGGCTAATTTTGTCACTAAATTCGGTTATTTTGAGAGAAACTTAGTAGTTTCACTTTAGTCTAAAACTATAAGGGGATTAAGTGTCCACTTTTGAACCACAAGGGTTAAAGTGAAAATGAGCCTAACCACAAAGAGGATAAAATGTAATTAACCCTTTTTTTTAAGGTAAAAAATTAAAGTAGTAGAGAGAGGATATGTAGAGAATTATTTTTACAATCTCATCCAGGGGCCAAAAAAGATAAATTAGGGGGCACAATGAAAAATTTAGGGAGGGCACAATGAAAATTTAGGAAGAAACTAAAGGAAGAATTTTAATTATGAAAAATCAAGGGCTCCGCCATTGTCTATTTGCATACATGTTAGTTACGATTTAGGAAGCACGGGTGCGGCGGTCCAACACCCAGTACGGGTGATGTTGCCTTTAATTAGCGCACACTCAGTGCGGGTGCGGGTGCAGGTGCAGGTGCCTTTCCGAAGAGTCCGTGCTTCCTAGGTTACAATCATATATGGATTAACTTTAATGATTGTTCATATGATTCTTTATTCCTTAACCTTAGGATCCTTAAAACAAAGGAAAGATTTCTGAACCAGGAGCCCCGAGCGCTCGAGGCGCCGGAGCGCTCGAGCTTAAAAAGAGGTGAAAAAACTATTTTGCCCCTAGGTCTCATAAACTCTATAAATACCCCTGCATTCCCAGCATTTGGTACATTTTAACTCTGCATTTCAGAGAGCATTGAGAGAGAGAGAGAGCGCTTTGAGAGATCATGGTCACACACACACACATTCTCATACATACACACCTTTGATCCCTTGCATGGCCTTCAATTCATGATTCATACACACAAACACTTGTGTTTTAACTACCATGAAGATTCTGGAAGTGAGTCCTTGAGGATCAAAGTGAAGAGGAAGGAATTTGAGGTCTTGAAGCACTCTTAAAGCTTGAAGATCAAAGTTCATGTGAAGGAGTTGGAGGTCTTAGAGCTTGCTTGTAGTGGTACTGGAGCTCAAGAACACCCACACACTTCATATTCTCCATCATAGCTCTAGATCATCATCTAGATCCTTTGTGAGTATACTTACTCACTCAAAATTATGTTTCTGAAGTTTAATTCATAATCTAGAGCCATGCATGTAACATGCATGAAGATTTAAGCTTGTATTTGAGCTGCTAAAACTATTATAGTTTGTTTTATATAATGAATTATGATGTACCATGAGCTGTGATGGTTGTACCTTAGATTGTGCTTGATATATATATATGATTGCATGTGCTTACTGTAAGTTGTACCTTATGCTATTAGTGTAGTACTATAGTAATGCACGCTTTTATAAAGAAGAAGGAGATGTTTCTTAACATGACATCATGATTAACCGACTGAACGTGTATGGACGGCAACGATAAAAGACGAGAGCAATAATGTAATGTACTTAAGTACACGACTCTAAGAATAATGTGCTTTATGGATTGTACGACGTACGATAACTGTTAACGACTCGATGTAGTTAATAACAAGACGTTCATCTCCGTCGGTCTATTCTTTGTGTTCCGTCCATTCGTTTGGTTAAGTGTGAGAAAGAGTAAAGAGTTTGGGTTCAGTTGTTGAGATGGTTAAAAGGCCGTAAGATGACGATATCAGTATGAGGCCGTAAGGCGACGATGACAATTTAACCACGGCTGAATGAATAAGATGGGGTTACCATAAGGCCGTACGGCAACGATATCAATATGAAGCCGTAAGGAGACGATATCAATATGAAGCCGTAAGGCGACGATATCAATATGAAGTCGTAAGGCGACGATGACAATTTAACCAAAGTTGAATGAATAAGATGGGGTTACCATAAGGCCGTAAGGCGACGATGTCAATATGAGACCGTAAGGCGACGATGACAAGAAGGTAACCAAACGGCCGTAAGGTGACGATATTTAGGCCAACGGCACTTGTGCCGGATGCATGCAAAGAGTCAAGTTGTGTAAGATTGGATCAATGATCCAAAGTGATCTGAGTTGTACAGATTGAACCTGGGGTTCTAAGTAAAGTGTTGAGTCTGTACAAATTGTACAGATTGTCCAAAGAGATCACTCGATTGATGTCAGTTGTGTTTCCAGAGTTCGAGTCAGTCAGGGATGTTTCCTAACTTACGTTATACAACGAGAATAAGATTAAGCAAGACTTAGCTAATTTTTTCAGAAAAAGGATAAAAAGGAATGTTTTACTTTCTTAATAGATTAACAAGTGTTTTTTGAGCTCGTTCAGTGAAGAAGGTTTACTCACTTAGCTTATAGTAAAGCTGATGACTTTCATGTCCTGGACAATCAAATGTCCAGACCTTGCAGAGGCTGAGTAACCGGACGAGGAGTATGCTAAGTAAGGTTACGGGTTTGCAAGCTAGCTGGAGGATGTGAAGACTTGTGTTTATGTATATTTTGTTGGTATTTGAGGCATTAGATGCCGACCTTTTATTATTTGTTTTAAGGCTTTATGCCTGGGATATTGTAATCTTTCTTTCCTTTTATATGGATGTGGACACGCGACTTTCCAGGAGCCCACCCCTGTTCGTTCCCGGGGTTTCAAAATTGATTTTCCTTGTGTTTGAAATTGATTTGAAAAGATATGTTGAAAACAGATACAGAGTCGCCACTTGGTCTTTAAGGAACCAAGAAACCTAATTTTGACTGACCCAAATGGATAAAGGGCACCGGCCCTTCAAAACCAAAGAACTTGGCTTGGGGTTTTGGTACGAGAGAGGAAGGAGCCTTTGCCACGACTAAAACACCCTCAACTCGCCCCGTCTCTCGATAGGCCTCAATTAGCATCCGAATAATCATCTTATACTATGTTTGGTTCGACAATTAATACTGTGATAGTATATTACATCACACAAGAATCTTGAAATGGAATATCTAAAGATAAGATATCATTCATAAGATCTAAGCCAAATATCACACAATGTAAAGGTGAAAGATCACACAAACAAACCTAGGACAAATCATCTAATCACATATCAAGTAATCATGTTTTCCTAATCTAAAGGGGGACATGAATTGTTTTTGAAATAAATAAATCAAAGAAAACAAAGATGCTTAGCAAGCTAAAATGTATGCATGCTGATTATTGATAAAAGAAGATCTCTTAATCCTCGGGACGGATGAGAAAGGAAGATTAGATCGGGGGGAAGCATGAATGTGTGATAAAGTTCATTCCTTGTAATCTTCTTTGGTTAGAAGTCACTAAAATCGCAAATCTTGCATGGATGCAATGTATGATCCTAGAATGTGCAAAGGTTGTAGTTGGTTTGTGTACATGGACTTTCTAAAGTGACTTGGAAGTCTAAAATATGCATGAATGCAAGGAAAATATTGTTATAGGATTTTTACAAATATAGTATGAACTACTTCCTAAGAGGTGAGCTAATTTGGGATGCATGTAAACATCTAATTAAAGAGTCAAAGTTAAAACATGCTTGCTGTGAATAGTGGACTGAACAGTGAGCTGATCTTGTAAAAATGGAAAAATGGGGTTCAGAATGTTTTAATTCATAATTTTTTTTTATGGAGATCATCCTTATTATGTCTAGAACACATATCAAAAATCCAACACACTATTAAAGTTACAGATTGAGAGAAATCATATAAACAAGTGAGGTTACTCAGAAACAGAGTCCGTACTGTCGACTAAAATGTATAAACATCTCAGAAAATGAAAACAAAATATTGGCAGGCCCATATTATACATAAAGTTTCATAAGACATTGAATTTCATGGGGAAAATAAGTTGGGGCCACTCTTTTTGGAAAAGTGTTCTGGAAAACAAGTTGAAAGTCAACCAAAGCTACTGTGACAGAAAAACAGAATGTCTAGGAAGAATGTTTGGGTCAAAGTGGAACCCTTCGAAGTTTTTTTAAATCAAACCAAAAGTCATGGATGTTCTCTAATGAGTTAGTAAGACTTTCCAAGTGGTCCTGTAACCATCCATTGTGTATTGAACTTAGAATGACATTTTAAAGTTGAAAAACTCACTGATTTGATGATTTTGAGAAAACAAGATTTGTTTCTTGGAATCCAAATGTTGGAGAGGTTTTGAAATAGGGGTTTTGAAACCATATTTCCAGCACTAAAAGAATATTATAATCACTTAGGAAACCAACATCAAACTCATAATCAAGAATTCTCAATATTATTTGCACAAACATAGTTTTGTTTGAAAATATGACTTCAAGAATACATAAGAATGTATTGAAGTTAGAATCATCATCCATCAAACATGTCTTTGAGGTCAAAACCTACTATCCGTAAGGATTCACTCTCCTCAAGCAACATATCATCTAGATGAACATATATAAACAAGCAAGTAAGTAGCAATCGATAGTTGATAATCATTGAGATATTGGACTTGTAGCTTGGTGTTTCACTCTTAGATGGTGACATTTGAACATGGAAGTAGATTCCTAACTCAAGATTGCTCAAAAATGGTGATTAGGGAGGATTTGAATGTGAAGTATAAGAGAAGCAATAGAAGGAAACAAGATTAGAACTCACTTTCTTATAGAAAAATAGTAGGAGGAATTAAGCTCCTTTCTCACTTCTAATTCTAACTCTATATCTCTTTCTCACTACAACTTTCTATAACTTTTCAATTGACACCCCCCCCCCCCAAATGAAGAGCAAAGAGGGATTTATATAGGCCAATTTGAGGTGGTTTTGGGATTTAGAAAATGCTCCCATTGGTCCCAAACATCTGTGAACAAGAACTACGTCTTTTTGACTTTCGATTATTCAATTTGGACCCCAAAAAAAAATTACAAAAATTGATTCGTCAGGTATTGAGTGCTGCGGCACTGGCCTAGTGCCGCCTTAGCACTGCCCCTCAGACGCCCAGAAAATTGTATTTAGGCCCCCATAGGTTCCGATATTCGTGAAAAGGCCTTATTTCGTCCGAAATTCACAGAAAATGCATACGAGCTTCAAACCGAGGTTGTGATATATTGTTGGAAAGGTAATGGAGTCTGCTTTCCATTACAAAAAAATTATTCGAATAGGTCACTTTGAAAAATTTTGCGGTATTCGCGATAAAAGTCGATTTGATCACCATTTTCACTTTCGGAAATTCATATTAAATCCGTTTTAAATCCAAAAATTATGTGCGATATACCATTGGAAAGCTATTGACCTCTAGTATCCATGAAAAATATTTGAAAATGATACAGCGCTCCGGTATCAAAGTCAACTTTTAGGTCAAACTTGTCAAACTAGGGAACTCTAGGAAGTTCTGGGAAACTCTGGGAGCTCCCAGAGCTGACGTTTTCATCCAATTTTCTTTTAAAACTCATTTTAGCACTTTTTACATGATCTAAAATGGTCTTGTAACTTTTTGGCAAATTTGGATGATTCCAGTCAAACCTTGGTCAAATTAGGTCAAATCTGATTTAAACCGGTCAACAGGGACTTTTCGGGAACTTTTGGGACTTCTGAGGGTCTCTGAGAGCTGACGATTTTATCTAATTTAGCTTTAAAACTTATTTTATTACTTTTGTTATGATGTAGCATGTTTCCAGAACCTTTGGTCCAAATCTAGGAGTTTTTTGTGCTTTCATGGGCATTTTGGTCCTTTTTACCACTTTCTGAGCATTTTGAGAGGTAGAACTAACTTCCAGGCGTCCTTTTCGAGTCTTTTTCAATTATTGTGAACCACCAAGCTATGGGTCTCTTAAATCTGATAGCCAAAAAAATGGAGTGTCTATAGTTTGCCCTTCTTTTGTATGAACTTGCGAGGCAACGCATGTCGTAAGCGAGTGCCAAAGCTTTGAAGAGACAGGTATTTTGGAGGCTATAGATTGAGGATAAAAAAAAGCATTACAAAGATGCAATGATGAAAAACATGATGCTATGGTCAGCGCTGGTCGCACTCTACGTGAGTTACCTACGTATCTTAAGGGGAATCAGATCAGGACATAATTCAGGGCACAAAAGAACAAATCACACATACACAACAAGACATGCGGATGCTATGCTATGAGGATGATATGTAATGCATAGATGTGATATGAACTGTGTACTGAGTCCTGTTATGATCCTATTATGACTATGGTGTATTTGCCAGCCTTAATGGGTTTTATGCATGCTTTTTATGGTACTGATGATCCTAGCATGAGCTAGTATTGTGGGTGTGTTCCACTTCGAGTGGACTTATGTCGTGCCATTATTTTTGACTGTGATGCAGTGTTTGGCTTGGATAAAGACACCATGGTTTGGAAGACTTTGCTTCTTAGGGCAAACTTCTTGAGTTTTGGCTAGTGTGCTTCGCAAGCGAATGAGATTGGATGTGGGGTCCTTGAGGATTACAACTAAAGATAGCCAACAAGTAAGGGACCTCACAATAAACAACAGTTTGGAAAATTTTATGATAGCCGAAGTGAGAAGGCTCACGATAAGTGAGGAAGCTCACGACGACCGACATGTGAGAAAGCTTATGATAAGTGAAGAGGCTTACGATAAGTGAGGTAGCCCACGATAATTGACAGGTGAGATAACCAGAGTGAGGAAGCTCAAGATAAGTGAGGAAGTTCATGATAACCGACGGGTGAGGAAGCTCACAATAATCAATAGACATGGAGCCGTGAATTGTGAATAGACAATGCTTACCCCAGGAGTCGAGGTCTTTTGATTGCAGGCGGTGTTTTGGCTGATCATGTTGACCAATTTGAAAAGTTGGTTTTGATTTCTATTATCTTCTATTGGTGATAGTGGGGGACTCTTCGGGAATGTCTTTTAACTCCTGACTGAGAACTAGGATCCATATCTAAATCTCTCATGATTGGTCAAGTTTTGCTGACCGAGAACTTGGACCCAACTCTGAATCTCTCATGGTTGATCAAAACTGCTGACCCAAAACCAAGATCCATCTCTAAATCTCTCACGGTTGATCAAATCTACTGACCCAAAACCAGGAGCCATCTCCGAGTCTTTCACGGTTGATCAAATCTTGCAATGCCCAATCCAAAAGAGTTTATTAGAGCCTTCGGGAGCCATTTTTTTTTTTTCGTATTTGTCCGTTGGGGATAGTTCTTGGAATCTCTGAGAATCTCTATTCAATTCTTGACCGAGAACCAGGATTCTTCTCTGAACCTCTCACGGTTGATCAACTTCTTGCAATGCCCAATTCAAAAGAGCCGGGTAGAGCCTTCAGGAGCCGATTTCTGTCTGTATTTGTCCGCTGGGGATAGTTCTTAGAATCTCTGAGGATCTCTCTTCAATTCTTAACATAGAACAAGGATTCTTCTTTGAATCTTTCACGATTGATCAAATTCTGTAATGCCCAATCCAAAAGAGGCAGTTAGGACCTTCGGGAGCTAATTACTATCTGTATTTGTCGGCTGGGGATAGTTCTTGGAATCTCTGAGGATCTCTCTTCACTTATTGACCTAGAACCAGGATTCCACTATGAATCTTTTACGGTTGATCAAATACTACAATGCCCAATCCAAAAGAATCGATTAGGGCCTTCGGGAGCTGATTTCTTTTGATGAACACGACATATTTTGAATGAGAGTGATGGTAAACTAATGATGTATAAATCAAGATGATGAGTCAACATTGAACTACTATGACTGTCATGTATTAGATCAACAGTTGGACTAACCGTGATCAGAAGAACTAGCGATGTACGAACCGAGATGACGAGTTGGCAGTGAACTACTGTGACTGTCATGGATTGGACTGACGATGTACTAATCGAGACGATGAATTGACAGAGAACTAATGTGACTATCATGGATTGGACTGAGATGTACGATTCAAGATGACGAGTCGACAGTGAACTACTATGACTATCATGGATTGGACTGACGATGTACTAATTGATAAGCCTGTTGGGGATAAAACTGAATTTGCTAGGGATGAAGCGACTCTACTGGGAAGGAATGGATAAGATGTACTCTGCTAGGGAAGAAAGAAATATGCCCACTGATGGGCGTAAAGGTATCATTCTATTTGGGATGAAGGGTACGTAGATGATTTGCGGTGGCTATGGACTTAACATTGATGGAGGACGATGATCAACAGCCACTCATGGACTTATGTTGCATGGATGAGATGAGGTAATCAATAGCCACTCATAGACTTATGTTGTTAGAATGAAGAAAGATCATCAACTGCCACTCATGGACTTATTTTGCACAAACGAAGAAAGATGATCAACAGCCACTCATGGACTTATGTTGTTAGGAGAAAGAAAGATCAATAGTCACTCATGGACTTATGTTTCTAGGACGAAGAAAGATCATCAACCGCCACTCATGGACTTATGTTGCATGAATAAGAAATATCATCAACCGCCGCTTATGAACTTATGTTGCAATAAAGAAAGATGATCAACAGCCACTCACGGACTTATATTGCTAGGAGATGATGGTTAGCTTTTGGGGGTTTGGAAAGGGATGAAATTCGCATTTGCCCCAAGTTTGGACACTTCTCATGCTGATGCCTTGACTTGTGTAGTAATAATGTTTGGTTCTCCTACTTGTACTATCCTTGGAATGCTCATAAAAACTTTTTAACTTGATTTGAAAAATTCATTATTAGTCACTATTGACTTACACATTCGAGACTACGATAGGCTCAAAAGCTGACAGACATCGACGCACGAGGGAGACACATTTGACACCAAATTGAAAAAAGCCCGACTTGCCAAGATTAGACGCGCATTTGTCATAAATGATACCATTTCACTCCTCATCTTAACGTGGTAGCACTTTGCTGATAAATATAGTTTTTGAAAATTCCTCCCTATTGATCTAATCAATTCTCTACTTCTCCCAGGAAGTGCTTTGAATTAGTGCCTTAGCTTTTAGAATAAACGATGCTCTATTTTAAATTTTCAAAATAACTTGGTAACTTGAAAACTCGCCCTTGGTGTGAAGGGATCGTGTTAGGCAAATGGAGTTTGCCCCTAGTTTAAAGTATAGGAAGTAGAATTCATAGGCAAACGAGGTAGGTGACCGAAGTTTGCCCTTAGTTTGGACGGTGGTTCATTTGGAGGTTCTAGGAAAACGAGGTAGGTGACCGAAGTTTACCCCTTGTACGAAGGGTGGATGCTAAAATTTAGGCAAACGAGGTAGGTAGCTGAAGTTTGCCCCTATAGTGGAAGGTGACTTTCTTGCTTGAGGCAAGGACTATGACTATAATCTCCCAGATGCTCATAACTTTTGCCTAGGCACCAATGGCGTAACCTAGCGAGACCTTTTCTCTCTTTTGTTATTGTTCACTTTGGATTTAGCTCTAATTTTTGCCTAGCTGCCCTTTCGGGTTTCGACCTAACGAGCCATCCTTTTTTTCTTTTTGAAAGTCTACCTATGTACCCCCGAGAGGGAATAAGGTCCAACATAGTTTGGGCTAAGGCTTTGAAAGAAGGGATGTTGATTATAATGGTGTCAACCGAACCGATGTGGTTGTCTAGGTATCCCCAAGTAGGAATCATGCCGAGCGTATTTCATGACTAAGGGATGAAAGAAATGCGGTATAAGGGTTTTCTAAACCAATTGTCAGAGAAGCTCAAACTTAGGTCACTTATGGTAGCTTTGAATAAGAGGATTCAGTTTCGGTCTCCCTTTCTTTTTTTTTTCTTTTTTGTTTTTGTTTTGAGGATTGATCCTTTTTACTTTCACCTAGACAGTCAATTTTTCTTTTCACGTAGTTGATTCACATGAGATCTTTCAATCTTAATCTTGAAATTTCATAATGTGCATGTCAGCTCTCAGAATTTGTTTGTGGTCGTTCGGAGCTTTTTGAAATATGATCTAAGCACGTTCTTATGATGTACCTTGAAGTGTACAATTCTCTGTATCATCAAAATTTTCTTTCTTTCATTATTTTTACTAGCTAGGGTCAGATCTTGGAAATCAATACATTTTTAGTTCTAACTTTTTTGCCTAGGTGCCCTTTCAGGTTTTTAACCTAGCGAGTTTGTCTTTTCTTTTCGTTTTTCTTTTCTGGTGAAGGGGAAAAGAAACTCATTGAAGTGTTTGGCTACCATCAAGGATTAAGTTTGCATCGCGGACAGATTCACAAGGCTCTTGATTAGATTGCGCTTAAGGCTTTGAAATAGTGAAAAAGGGTGTTGGGTAAGCCCCAAGTCAGTTCCAAGTATGTCTTTTCAAGATTGAGGCAAGAGCATCTTTAAATTCTTAAAGTAAGACTTCAATTCTCGGCTCTTCATTGGTGTCAGCTCGAAATCGACTTTAACCTTTCAGGATTCTTTTTTGTTTGATGCAAAAATTTATTAGCAGAGTAATATCCATGGTAATTTGAAGAGTAACATTATAGTTCAGTGATCCGTGCACTTATGACTATACACATCAGGTTAAGCAAAACGAGATTTCATTAGCAAAAGAGTGGGATTACATTACTGATCGGGAGTGAACAAGTCCTAATTATACGCCTTAATTCACATTTGTTAGAACTTTTTATCCTATTTTTATGTAATTTTATTTTGTTTTCTATTTTTTGTCAGAATTTGGAGAAAGGTAAGGATTTTAGGCTAAATGGGGTGAAAAAGCATAAAGAAATAGGCTGAAAAAGGCACCTCGTGCGTGCGGCCTGCTCGTGCGACAAACAGCTACATCGCTTACGCGACACGCTCGCGCGAGACCCCAAATCGTGCTTGCGCAACCTGTGTAAAAATATAAGTTGCATATTTCAGTGTACTGAAGATCCCCATATGAACAAAACTGCCTAATTACGTCCAGATTGTAAAATACAGCAGTTTTAGTGCGAATAGGTTTAGGAAAGTCTCCAAACTTATTCCAAATCTATATATATCCTATTGTAAATCAATTATAGGGTTACACACTTACACTATTAGATACATCCATATACAACAAAACATTCAGCCATTGAAGAGAGAAAAGTAAGGAGAAGAAGAAGAAGAAGACCAAGCATTTCCATGGCCTCCTCCATCAACCTCTTGCCAATCATCGCTTCTATGGCCAACTAAACCTAGATCTAGAAACCCTAGCCAAGTAATAGGGTGTTATTTCTATTTTTCTTTTAGTTTTGTTATGTATGGATGATGATTACATGTTCAAAGAATTTTTTATAATAAAATTGTACTTCTATTGATTAAATCGTTACTTTCAAAGTTTATTCTTGTCTTAGATCTATTTTGAATGTGATGTGCTCAATGATCTATATTTGCTGTGATTATATGGATTATTTACATGTAACGGTGCTTAACTGAATTGTGATATCAAGTAGCCGAATAGTTCATGCCTAGGAAAGACGGATTGTGTCGCAACCCTAGTTTAGTGTGAGACAATCCGTGCCAACCGAAGATGAATTATGTTGGTGCTTGAATCGTAGTTACCTTCTTGACGGAGGAATTGGGCTTGTAGCTACAACTCCCCATTATCTATAACACCCTGTATTTTATTTTTCATTAATAAATAAATACTGCATTTCATTTCCATGAGTATTTGATTTAATTTCTCTTTGTAATATATATCTGGGGTCAAACTGTAATTTCCATAAATACAGAAAAATATTTTCTATGGTTTCAAAATCAATATCTATATTTTTGTACAACCCGGAATTTATTTCCTACACTAATATGATTTCTGTATTTTGATTTCAACCAGTTAATACCAGTTTTGTTTTAAAACTGCGCCTTTACCGCATCTTGGGTGAGGGAGCACGTGAGCTCAACCTCACCGGGTAATTTTCGGGCTTTGCTAGGAGCCCAAATTTACGTATCAGTATATATGTTTGCAATGACTCTCATTCCCTCATAGTCTCTAATTCTCTCAACTCACTGTCTCCCTATTTCCCTCTCAATTCTCTTGACCTCTCAAGACATTACACACCCATAAACCATTCTATATGATGATACATACCTACACACAGTAGCTTATATAGATACATAGTTACTTATATCAATCAAGAGAAGGAGTAGAATCAAGGACGTTGGAAAATTTGACGGATTATTCAGCAAATATTCTCGGTCTCAAAATTCTCTGAATAATCACCTCTGTGAGTAATTTAAACTCACTCACAATGTTTATATATGTGTATTTCAGTGTATATATATGTGTATATGTGTAAATATATAGATACACCATTAAAGCTTTGAATTGGAGTTTTACAAAACTCAACCAAAATCAATTCCATGAATTGATTTTGGAAGATCTTAGTCCCAATAAGCTGTGGTTCGAATCGTACGCAGTAATTCATCCGTATCGTGACGTACCGTTGATTTAAAGTTTTGACACCCTTACTTTAATTGCGAATATCTAGAGCCATGTAGCTTTTTGTATGATGTTTTGTTTATACATGGCGTTGATTGTTGATGCTAGTTTTTCGGCACTTGTGTTGTTATGAAAATCATGTGTTATGGTAGTGCTATCGCATAGATGAGTATGTTAAGGGTTTCATCTATATGTTTATTGGTATTAAATTCATGTTATAAATCCATGAGCTAGGTGCTATGTTTGCCATTGTTATGAATATAGTCTGATGACCGTTGAAAGTTCATACCCAAAGTATAAGTATGTTGTATGGCACGATTATTGCATTGGTCAGTGATTGGGAAAGTTTCCATCATAAGCATATTGAGAGGTAAAACGGAATGTCGAACGTAAAGCGAAATATTGATGGTTATAAATGGATGATATTAATGAAGTAAACTACGAAGCATACGAACGTGTAAAATAACGATAAAACCTTCAATAACAGATTTTATTCAAATAATGGACATTGGGCCTCATTTCTAGTCGTGTGACTACCGGTCATAGTTTATTCGTGAACTTTCATGTCGTGTTTGGAGAGTTATGTTTGTGTTCTTGATTTGAGGATCTACATGACGTGTTCGGTCAAGTGCGTATGACCTGAGGATCGTCATGACGTGTTCGATCAAGTAGTTGAATAGTTTTTCGCAACCTTGGTCTGAGGATCGGCATGAAGTGTTCGGTTACGTGTGGGAGACCTGAGGATCATCATGACGTGTTCAACCAAGTGAATGTTAACATCCCGCAAGAGTTGTGAAAGGTTTTGTACCCTTGATATGAGGATCGTCAAGACGTGTTTGGTTATGTGTAGGTGACTTGAGGATCGTCAATAACATGTTTGATCAAGTGTTTGTTAATATCCTGCATTCTTTATCTGATGATCGTCATGACGTGGTCGGTCCTACGGGTGACCTAAGGATCGTCAGTGATGTGTTTGATCAAGCGATTCATTTTCAAGTGTTGTTCTTTCTTGACCCGTAAATGGGTTTTGAGTTAAGTCTTCTTTCAATCAATATCGTTGGTCAGTTCAGTTCTTGGCTAAGTTTTGAAGAGTATGGTTGAGTTGAACGAGATTTGGTTTTGAGAATAAGTAATGATGATGAATAACTTACCTTGGTGGTAGTAACCTTAAGGGGACCCTCACTTAGCTTAACCGCTAATGGCTTTTATGCCGCTGGACCTTCCACGTCCAGCCTTTGCAGGTCCAGACGGAGCCGACTGCTATTAGGATGCAGACTTTACTACTAAAGGATATGCTGGTGAAGATCACTATGAGGAACGCTATGGTTTCACCAGCTGAAGACTTTGGATTTTTTTCTTTTGTTATAGTTATGTTATTATTATGTTAATGATGTAATAGCTTAGATGAACTTGTAATATGTCTCTTTTGGATATCTTTTTGTTCTGTAATATACTACTGATGTAAGACTTGGATGTTTTAAATTTTTACTTCCGCTGAACTTAGTCACTTTCCCATATCACATTATTGTTATCAACATGTTTAGACAATCAGTTGACTCTCAACCACCCACGTGTCTACGAACCCATAAAGGAAATTCATTTTTCCTTATTTTTGGTACTTCCGGGCATGACAATTTTAGTTCACTTCAAACATATATTCAAGCGACTACGTGCAGTGCATAGCTTTATTTGCAAATCTATGATATTAAGCTACGATTCGAACGATACATATCCTAAATGTCGCATCATGACTTCAGCAAATGTTTAATCACATTTTTCCTTGTTTACCATTCTATAACAATCTAAGTGATCTAACAAGAAATAGCGACTCAAGATTGCAAAAACGTCAGTAACATCGTTTATTTAAGCACAAGAATCGAATTTTTTTTGAAAAATTAGTGCATAATAATAAATGTGCATGTGAGTGAACACCCCCAAACCTAAACCTTTCATTGTCCCCAATGAAACAATAAAACGAAAGAAAGGAAAGTATATAACGAAGGAACGACAATACCGCGATCTTAGCAATCACAAACAGGTGAACATATAAATATGGAATGAAAGGTCAAATGCTCTGAATGGAGACACTAATTCACCGGTCAATACTTTTCAATAAAAAATAAACAAAAGAAAAATAACAATAGTAGCTAATATATAATACAGATGTTTTTTTTTAATCATTAGAAATAAAAACTAAGCTAGAATTAAAAGACTTAATTCAAATAATTAAAATAAAAAACACAAGCATAAACGTAACTATGAAAATAAAGAACTCGATCTAAAAGGGACCTAAGTAAACAAACAAAACATATAAAATAACTAACCAGGTTTGGGAGAAAGAGGATAAAAGAACATAGAGAAAAAAAATAAAAAATCCCTACCTCCCGCGAGCGGGCTGCGTGAGCGAGCTTCGCGCGCGCCAGTCCCTCCACGAGGTAAAGCAGAGGTAAGTTTTTAATTTTTTAAAGAAATTTTTCTAAGGCCATAGATCGCTCGAGCGGGCCGTGCGAGCAACCCCTTGCACGCGCGATGTGAAACAGAGGCTTAAATAAAAAACTTTAAAAAATTTTCTCTAAGGGGCAATCTCGCGCTAGCGGGCCGAGCGAGCGAGCTCGGGCAACTTGGTCTTTTTGTCTTTTTTCACTTATTTAATGTGAATAACATTAAAATAACTAAACTCCGACCCTCAAACATGTCCAGCAAACTCACAAAAGACTCAAAACTGACCAAAAACAACCAAAAAGTGTACAAAAATGAGAAAATAGCACAATCAAAGCTTGGATTGCCTCCCAAAAAGCGCTGTCTTTTACGTCTTCAGGTAGACCATTATAGCTCAAGACTCAAGGCGGTCGTAAATCGGAGTTTGTACCCTTGAAGGTATTAGGGAGATTTCGGTGGAACACCGAAACAAGGTCGCTATGCCGTTAATTCATTCGCCAGTTCTCCCTTATCATGCTCAAATCGATTTCTAACCTTTTGAGTAAATTTGTCATTAGGGTCTGTGTTATTCAAATTCGTCCGCTCATTACCCACTATATTATTTACATTATTCACAATTATATCTTTATTAAGTTCAATCGTTTGTCTACCCTCACCATCCGCCTCATATAGGTAATCGTCATCCTTGGGTGGATAGCGTTAAAGACGTTCAATTTAAGATTGATGTTTCCAAATAACACTTTTATTACTCCCGTTCGACAGTTGACACGAGCATTGGCCGTAGCCAAGAACGGATGACCTAGGATGACAGGAGTGTATTTCCTAGCACTAGCACATGTACAATATCAAGGACCATGAAATCGACAGGATTGTAACATTTATCGACTTTAACGAGAATGTCCTCGACGATTCCTCTAGGATTTTTAACAGACGATCCGCTAATTGAATAGTAGAGGTTGTGGGTTTAAGTTCACCTAGACCTAATTGTTTATAGACATAGTAAGGTAAAAGATTCACACTCGTCCCTAAGTCAAGGAGAGCCCAATGAATGACAATGTCAGCTATGATACATGAGATCGTTGGCGTACCAGGATCTTTATACTTTAGAGGAGCGTGTTGGAAGATTGAACTTACTTTTTTCGTGAGGAAGACCTTTTTTGGAGTATGACTACGCAACTTATGCTTTTGAGTGCATAGGTCTTTTAGACATTTGGCGAAGCGGGAACTTGTTTTATCAGATCGAGGAATGGAATATTTATTTTAACTTGTTTAAATACCTCAAGTATATCTTCCATTATCGACCCTTTCTTAAAAAAATGTGAAGGTTCATCGATGTTTGGTGAAAAAGGCATTTTCGGAATATAGTTAGTTAGGATCGTTTCATTTTCTTTCCTAATTCGACTCGTGTTCTCACCTATCTCTTTATTTGAATTAATTTTTACCTCTTTCTCACTCTTATTCAGAATTTCAACAACTTCTTCCTCGTGAATAGTCGTCCAGTCGACACAGCGTTCACTTGCTCATTTGTACCACCCACCTCGTATGGTCTTTTAGATTTTTGAATAGGTTGACTGGGCAACTTACTCTCGGTCAAACGGTCAGTGTATTAGCTATTTGTCCCACTTGGGACTCTAGCTTTGCGATGGACTGTGTGTGTGAGTGTACCAACTGGACCACCAAACCAAAATTTTTAAGTAAAGCCAACACTTTCTCCTCAAATGCATTAGTACGTGGAGGTGGAGGAGGTAAAGGGTTGGGTTGTGTATATTGATATTGTTGAAATTGGGGTCGGTACGTATTAGGAAAATTATTCGGCATATGATTATAACTAGTTCGTGGGAATTGTTGAATAGAATTTATATGTTGCTCCATGAATTCCAAAAATTGAGATACGGAAGGACATGCAAAGATATTATGAGAAGGTTCAGAACATAATGCACATACTTTGTAAGAGGGTGTGCTTGTCGTTTGGTTCATTGTCATGAGTCGATCAAGTTTTTTAGATAGTTCTTGTATTTCGATTTACTGACTCGACTCAAAACGCTCCTCTCGCTTGTGTTTAGGTGGAAGATATCCCTCAGGCCATACCGACACAGCTTGGTTAATCGAATTCTCGCTTAATGTTTCAAAAATCTTCCATGCCTTGTCGGTGCTTTTGTGTAGGAAGATAACCGCATAAACAACATCGACGGTATTATAAAGTGAGGGAACAAGTCCCTCGTAGAAGACCTGAACCAATTGCCACTTGAGAACTTGATGATGTGGACATGAGCGTAACAATTCTGTAAATTATTCCCAAGTGTCATAAAGCGTTTCCCCATCTTGCATCACAAAGTTTGTTATCGATTTTCTTATCTGATTAGTTCTTATGATGGGGAAAAACTTTTGTAAAAATGCGGTGTGTAAGGCTTCCCATGTTTTAATTGTGTTTGGCTCTAGAGACTGGAGCCAGTATTTAGCTTTATCTTTTAAAGAGAATGGGAAGAGTCACAATTTTAACTCATCATCAGTTAGGTTTTGTATTTTCAATGTAGAGCATATATCTTGGAAACCTCCTAAGTGCTGATAAATGTCTTCTTTAAGACGGCCATGGAATGAAGGAAGTAGCGCTATGGTAGATGACTTTATCTCAAAGTGAGATGCCATCACCTCCAGTAATTCTATGCTTGCCTCTGGCGTATAGGTCGTAGGAATGAAATAATCTTTAAGCGGAGGAGGTGGGGTATATTAGGATTATTTACATTATTTCTGTTGGTTTGGTTGTTCAAGTTGTTTTCGTTGTTTCCTAAGTCGGCCATTGGTATCAGTTCAATAGTATTCACACGTGGTTTCTTTAGTCGTTTTAAGGTACTCTGTATTTCATACTCAAACAACGATGACGGTTTCGGTGTCAAGTAGTCGTCCAACATCAACTGAGCTCTAGAAGCTTGGGTTGATGACCTAAGGACTCTAAGACTACATTCAAGTTCAAGATTAAGTGGATGTAATTTAGGTTTACTTGAACGTGTACCAAACATATACTAAAAGAAAATAGACTAAAACAACGATTGACTCAAAAGCCTCTCCAATCTAATCACTAACCCTTTCCAATCTTCTTACAAAAGCCTCAAACATTCCGGTTGGATCTACTACCGGGGGTGCATCTTCAATAACGGGACGATTCCTGAGATTTCTTCCAGCCATATCTCAAGAGAAAGGTACCTATTCATCAATCAATAGAATTCGGTCAATCTCTCGAGAAGAAAGAAAAATTCTCAACGATAGACAGCGGCTAAACACGAAATTAAGTCAAACTATCTTATCTTAATTATATCTTAACGGGAGGTCCTAGGTGTTCTGGACAATTGGTCGAGCCAAAACCTGGCTCTGATACCAAAAAGCCTGTCACGCCCCGACGTAGCATAATACAAGAAAGTATTCAATTTCCTTTATGGACTCTTAGGTCGTGACAAGTGAGTATGACCAATTATCCCTGCAATAAAATAACTTAAACAGAATTTTAAAGAAAGGTTACTAATAAAACATAAGCTCCGTAATAAAAACTTACTAAACTATTACATAAGTCCAAGTCTTAGGCACAAATGCCCTTATTCAAAACTAACATCAAGTCTATTACAACTCCAAAATAAAAGACATAGGAAATATAAAGCAGTCTCTTGGAAAGTCCCCTGCCTCTAACTAGCATAGTCGAAATACCCTGGCTGCTCCAGACCCTGAAAATCTGGACATACAGTCCAGGACGCATCAACGCCGTCAGCTTATGCAAGCTGGTGAGCAAAATAAACAAGTGCTCGCAATGTATATATAAGCAAATAAACAGCGGTGCAATTTAACTTTAAAAGCAATAGATTCAAGGTTCCAATTCCAACATAAGTAACGGGGGAAATAAAGTAAGCCGTAAATATGCGACCGTGCATGAACAATGTAATATCTCATCTTTCTGACTCTTTTCTCTCAACAAACTCGATTCAACAAAACCATTACCTCAGATACCAGGAATAATATCCGGTCGATATCCAAACCGCATTCAATACCATCACTTCGGATACCAGAAATAATATCCGATCGATATCCGAAACGAGCGCCTTAGATACCAGGAATAATATCCGATCGATATCTAAGCCGTAACTCAATACCATCGCTTCGGATACCAGGAATAACATCCGATCGATATCCGAAACGAGCGCCTTAGATACCAGGAATAATATCTGATCGATATCTAAGCCGTAACTCAATACCATCGCTTCGGATACCAGGAATAATATCCGATCGATATCCGAAATGAGCACCCTAGATACCAGGAATAATATTCGATCGATATCTAAGCCGTACACAATACTGTCGCCTCCAATACCAGGAATAATATCCGATCGATATTGAGGTCACACACCAGACAACCACTCTTTACTCTTTTCACGCTTTCTCATACACATGCATGTTGACACAACCTCGACCCTAATATGTATGTCAATGTTCACAGTTTGTAGTAACAGTTACTAATCTCAAAGCTGGATATTCGTTCAACATAAATCTCGGTCTTAAACATTCTTATAAGTTCAATTCCTAACAGTGAGCCTTTAAAATAATTTATTTGCCAAAATAGTTCTTTAAAAACTTTCAAAACCTTTTCCAAACAGTCCCTTATACAAAAATACAAAAACTGTTCAAACTGCCCCAGGTCGCGCGAGCGAAGGAGAGGGTGGTCGCGTAAGCGGGTCGCGCGCGCGAATAGGGCAACGGGTGTCGCGCGAGCAGGCCACGCGCGCGAATGGGGGAATGGTTCGCGCGAGCGGGCCGCGTGAGCGATCCTCGCGCGAGCGGGTCGCGCGCGCGAGTTCTTATAGTTTCATCATCTTCCTCGTTTTTTCCCCTGTTTCTGGTTTTAAACTGAATTTATACCCATTTTCAAATTCTAATTCAAACGATACATGAAATATATGGATCTCTTCGGTTTTCCGCGTAGATTAAGAATACGAAATCAATTTAAACAATTACGGATTATATCTCCAGATATTCGCAATTAAAGTAAGGGTGTCAAAACTTTAAATCAACGGTACGTCGCGATACGGATGAATTACTGCGTAGGATTCGAACCACAGCTTATTGGGACTAAGATCTTCCAAAATCAATTCACGGAATTGATTTTGGTTGAGTTTTGTAAAACTCCAATTCAAAGCTTTAATGGTGTATCTATATATTTACACATATACACATATATATACACTGAAATACACATATATAAACATTGTGAGTGAGTTTAAATTACTCACAGGTGATTATTCAGAGAATTTTGAGACCGAGAATATCCGCTGAATAATCCGTCAAATTTTCCAACGTCCTTGATTCTACTCCTTCTCTTGATTGATATAAGTAACTTTGTATCTATATAAGCTACTGTGTGCAGGTATGTATCATCATATAGAATGGTTTATGGGTGTGTAATGTCTTGAGAGGTCAAGAGAATTGAGAGGGAAATAGGGAGACAGCGAGTTGAGAGAATTAGAGACTGTGAGGGAATGAGAGTCATTGCAAACATATATACTGATACGTAAATTTGGACTCCAAGCAAAGCCCGGAAATTACCCGATGAGGTTGAGCTCACGTGATCCCTCACCCAAGACGCGGTAAAGGCGCAGTTTTAAAACAAAACTGGTATTAACTGGTTGAAATCAAAATACAGAAATCATATTAGTGTAGGAATTAAATTCCGGGTTGTACAAAAATATAGATATTGATTTTGAAACCATAGAAAATATTTTTCTGTATTTATGGAAATTATAGTTTGACCCTAGATATATATAGGGTAAATTGTATTTTGCACCCTCAAATTATACCATATTTTGTACTTTGGTCCCTAAACTATCATTTTTTGCATTTTGGTCCCTCAACTATCATTTTGTGATAGTTTGCCCCCTCCCTCACTTTCAGTGACGAAAAAAGTCACTTTTTAGTGACGCTGAAAGTGACGGTGAAAGTGACGGAGGGGGCAAACTACCATAAAATGATAGTTGAGGGACCAAAATGCGAAAAATGATAGTTTAGGGATCAAATTGCAAAACATGGTATAGTTTGAGGGTGCAAAATGCAATTTACCCATATATATATTACAAAGAGAAATTAAATCAAATACTCATGGAAATGAAATGCTGTATTTATTTATTAATAAAAAATAAAATACAGGGTGTTACACTCTACCCACCTTAACAGAGATTTCGCCCCGAAATCTGAGCTCACTAATCCTGAAACAACTCGGGGTATCTAGTCCTCATGTCTGACTCTAACTCCCATGACGCTTCTCCTCGTCATGATGCCTCCACTGAACCTTAACCAAAGGAACGTCTCTTCTTCTCAGCCTCTTGATACTCTGGTCAAGAATCCTCACATGTCTATCCTTGTAGACAACATTCTGACTTGTCTCAATATCATCAAAATTTACCACATGTGAAGGATCCCGAATGTATTTCCTTAACATACTAACATGGAACACATTATGAACACCAGACATCTTTGGTGGCAACGCGAGCCGATAAGCCACTTTTCCAACTCGCTCCAATATTTCAAATGGTCCGATAAAATGAGGTGCCAATTTCCCTCTTTTCTGACCAAAACGTACTACTCCCCGAACAGGTGAAACCTTAAGAAGTGCGTGATCACTGATACTGAACTCCAAGTCCTTTCGACGTCGATCCGCATAACTCTTGTGTCTACTCTGTGCAGTTTTCATCCTTTCCCAGACCAGTGAAATCTTCTCATTAGTTTCCCTTACCAACTCTGGTCCCAACAATTCTGTGTCCCCAACTTTGGCCCAACACAGCAGAGATCGACATGGCCGTCCGTACAAGGCTTCAAACGGTGCCATCCCAATACTCGAGTGATAACTGTTGTTATACGCAAATTCGACCAACGGTAAGTGTGTCTCCCAAGACTCTTCAAAGTCAATTACACAAGCTCTCAACATATCTTCCATAATCTGATTAACACACTCGGTCTGTCCATCGGTCTGAGGATGGAAAGCAGTACTCATCTTGAGCGAAGTTCCCATAGCCTTTTGCAGACTTTCCCAAAATCCTGAGGTAAAACGGGCATCGCGGCCTGATACAATCGACTCATCCTTTCTACTGGGTAAGTCATATTGTACGCGATGAAGTGTGCAGACTTTGTCAGGCGATCCACAATTACCCAAATCGCGTCATGATTCTGTTGTGACCGGGGTAATCCAACCACAAAATCTATAGTTATGTGTTCCCACTTCCATCCTGGAACAGGTAAGGGTTGCAACAATCCCGAGGGTCTTTGATGTTCGGCCTTCACTTGTTGACAAGTCAAACATTTAGATACAAACTCGGCTACTTCTCGTTTCATCCCTTCCCACCAGAAGTTTCTCTTCAAATCCTTATACATCTTTGTTCCTCCTGGGTGTACTGTCAGTCTCGATTTATGTGCTTCTTCGAGAATATCTTTTCTCAAATCTCCTAAATCTGGCACACACAATCTGTTTCGACATCGGTATCCTCCATCGGTCCCAACCTTCCATTCCGTAGGGTCCTTTTCTGACATCTTGGCGAACCATACTTGAAACTTCTCGTCTTTCTTTTGGGCCTCGATAATTCGACTCACAAGTGTTGGTTGTACCATGAGGCATCCAAAGTGATGTTCGACACTTTCCTCAGAAATCTACATATCAAATTCTGCGATTGTCTCTAAGGCTTTCCATTCCCTCAACATCAATGAAGCAATCATTCCTTGAGGTTTTTGACTTAGGGCGTCAGCGACTACATTAGCCTTACCAGGGTGGTACTCTAATGTGAAGTCGTAGTCCTTAATCAGCTCCATCCACCGACGTTGCCTCATATTCAGCTCTTTCTGTGTAAACAAATACTTGAGGCTCTTGTGGTCTGAGAACAAATCAAACTTCTCCCCATAAAGGTAGTGTCTCCAGATCTTAAGCGCGAACACTACTGCTGCTAGCTCCAAATCATGAGTTGGGTAATTTAATTCATTCGGCTTCAACTGTCGTGAAGCATATGCGATAACCTTTCCGTCTTGCATAAGGACACATCCCAATCCTGGATACGAGGCGTCACTAAAAATAGTGAACTTCTCACCATCCTTTGGTATCGCAAGCACTGGCGCTGTTGTCAATCTCTCTTTCAATTCCAGAAAAGCGCGTTCATGCTTATCAGCCCATTCGAACTTCAAATCTTTCTTAGTCAAGCCAGTCAACGGGGCTGCTATCTTTGAGAATCCTTCCACGAATCTCTGATAGTAACCAGCTAGTCCCAGAAAACTTCTGACTCCTGTAGCATTGGTTGGCCGAGTCCAATTCGCCACTGCATCAGTCTTTGAGGAGTCAACCGCGATTCCTTGTTGAGAGATCACATGCCCGAGAAAGTTAACTTCCTGAAGCCAGAATTCACACTTGCTAAATGTAGCATACAGGCGGTGATTCTTGAGAGACTGCAACGCGATCCGTAGATGTTGTTCGTGCTCTTCCTCTGACTTGGAATAGATCAAAATATCATCAATAAAGACAATAACGAATTGATCCAAATAGGGCTTGAATACTCTGTTCATCAAGTCCATAAACACAGCCATAGCATTCGTCATCCCAAACGGCATCACTAAGAACTCATAGTGTATGTACCTCGTCCTGAAAGCAGTTTTAGGTATGTCTTCCTTCCGCACCCTCAACTGGTGATACCCTGACTGTAGATCAATCTTAGAAAAGGTCGTGGCTCCTTGAAACTGATCAAACAGATCGTCTATCCGAGGTAAAGGATACTTATTCTTGATAGTAACCTTATTCAGTTCTCGGTAGTCAATACACAACCGCATTGTCCCATCCTTCTTCTTCACGAATAACACTGGTGCTCCCCAGGGTGAAGTACTTGGACGAACAAAACCCAACTTCTCAAGTTCTTAAACTTGTTCCTTTAGCTCTAGTAGCTCTGTAGGGGCCATCCTGTAGGGAACCTTGGTTATAGGTCGAGTGCCTGGCACCAATTCCACACAGAATTCTATGTCCCTTTCTGGCGGTAATCCTAAAATATCTCGGAATACTTCCTCAAATTCCTTAATCACCGGGATTGATGACACTATCACCTCTGCACTGACAACCTCAATGTTTGCTAGGCATCTGGTGAGGAACATATCACCTGAAGGGTTACATTGGGAATTAAAGAGTCGATTCCCATTGTCCGCAAATGTGATCCTCTTCCTTGCACAATCCAACTTCGCATCATTCTTCTCGAGCTAATCCATTCCCAGGATTATATCAAATTCTTTCATCGACAGAACCACCAAACTCGTCAAAAGTTTACAGTCTCCTAACCGTAGAGGGCAATCCTTACATATATGTAATAACTTGACGGTGGTCCCTAAGGGTGAGACAGCACTCAAAGCTTAATCTATATGTTGCGGTACTATACCCAACTTCCGAACAATCTTAACAGATATAAAGGAATGTGTAGCACCCGTATCAAATAAAACTTTAACATGAGAGTTAAACAAGGTTAGAGTACCTTCCACTGCTCGTTGCTCAGGAGGTTCCTCCTCATAAGCACCTTCTTCATAACCTGTTTCTTCATAACCAGCAGCCTCGGGAATAACAGCATTCAGGCGGGCCTATCCTTGCTGACCGTAATTGCCTCTCCTAGGAACCTTGCATTCCGGACTTATGTGACCTGGCATGCCACAATTATAGCACACAACTCCCAGACGATCAGCACGCCTAGTCAGTCTGCAATCTTTAGCTCGGTGACCGGGATTACCACAATTGAAGCAGTTATTGTTGCTGTTCCCTCCTGTTGCTCGAGGCGGATATTGTTGTACTACTTGTGTCTGGTGAGGTTTCTTCCCTCCATCCCAGGTCCTTTTCTATCCCTGAGGGTACCCTAGTTTTTGTCCAGAATAACCCTTCTGTGGAGGTCGATTTCCAAATGGCTTCGAATTCTGATAACCATGAATCTCTAACCCCGTAGCCAATCTCACCAGAGCTTCAAATGACTGGCCCAAATGCCCCATAGTCAGATGTCGAAGAGACAAGTTGAGACCCCGGTGATACTTCTTGATTTTCCTCTGGGGTGTGTCTACCATATGTGGAGCAAAGCGAGACAGACGCTCAAACCGAGTAGTGTACTCACGGACAGTCATATTCCCTTGAGCTAAGTCCATAAACTCTTTCTCTCTCTTGTCCTTCTCTTCTTCAGGAAAATACTTCTCGAGAAACCTTTCCCTGAACACCACCCACGGCATTCTCCTTGCAGCTTCTTCCCCTATGGTCGCCTTTTCTGCATCCCACCAATCAGCCGCTGCATAAGACAGCTGAAAGATAGCCAAACGCTTCTTCTCCAGATCAGTGCACTCTATGGTCTCAAAGATACGTTCCATCTGGCGTAGCCACTGTTCCGCTTGCTAGGGTTCATCAGTCCCCACAAAATATTTGGGTCGCAGAGCGCGAAACTCCTTGAGAAGCTTGTCTCCAGTCTGGTGGGCTTGCCTCCCATTCCCGTTATGATTTCTATTCTGATTATTGTTCCTTGCATTCTGATCACTAACCCTCTCCAATCTTCTTACAAAAGCCTCAAACATTCCGGTTGGATCTACTACCGGGGGTGCATCTTCAATAACGGGACGATTCCTGAGATTTCTTCCAGCCATATCTCAAGAGAAAGGTACCTATTCATCAATCAATAGAATTCGGTCAATCTCTTGAGAAGAAAGAAAAATTCTCAACGATAGACAGCGGCTAAACACGAAATTAAGTCGAACTATCTTATCTTAATTATATCTTAACGGGAGGTCCTAGGTGTTCTGGACAATTGGTCGAGCCAAAACCTGGCTCTGATACCAAAAAGCCTGTCACGCCCCGACGTAGCATAATACAAGAAAGTATTCAATTTCCTTTATGGACTCTTAGGTCGTGACAAGTGAGTATGACCAATTATCCCTGCAACAAAATAACTTAAACAGAATTTTAAAGAAAGGTTACTAATAAAACATAAGCTCCGTAATAAAAACTTACTAAACTATTACATAAGTCCAGGTCTTAGGCATAAACGCCCTTATTCAAAACTAACATCAAGTCTATTACAACTCCAAAATAAAAGACATAGGAAATATAAAGCAGCCTCTTGGAAAGTCCCCTGCCTCTAACTAGCATAGTCGAAATATCCTGGCTGCTCCAGACCCTGAAAATCTGGACATACAGTCCAGGACGCATCAACGCCGTCAGCTTATGCAAGCTGGTGAGCAAAATAAACAAGTGCTCGCAATGTAAATATAAGCAAATAAACAGCGGTGCAATTTAACTTTAAAAGCAATAGATTCAAGGTTCCAATTCCAACATAAGTAACGGGGGAAATAAAGTAAGCCGTAAATATGCGACCATGCATGAACAATGTAATATCTCATCTTTCTGACTCTTTTCTCTCAACAAACTCGATTCAACAAAACCATTACCTCATATACCAGGAATAATATCCGATCGATATCCGAACCGCACTCAATACTATCGCTTCGGATACCAGGAATAATATCCGATCGATATCCGAAATGAGTGCCTTAGATACCAGGAATAATATCCGATTGATATCTAAGTCGTAACTCAATACCATCGCTTCGGATACCAGGAATAACATCCGATCGATATCCGAAACGAGCCCCTTAGATACCAGGAATAATATCTGATCGATATCTAAGCCGTAACTCAATACCATCGCTTCGGATACCAGGAAAAATATCCGATCGATATCCGAAACGAGCGCCCTAGATACCAGGAATAATATCCGATCGATATCTAAGCTGTACACAACACTGTCGCCTCCAATACCAGGAATAATATCCGATTGATATTGAGGTCACACACCAGACCGCCACTCTTTACTCTTTTCACGCTTTCTCACACACATGCATGTTGACACAACCTCGACCCTAATATGTATGTCAATGTTCTAAGTTTGTAGTAACAGTTATTAATCTCAAAGCTGGATATTCGTTCAACATAAATCTCGGTCTTAAACGTTCTTATAAGTTCAATTCCTAACAGTGAGCCTTTAAAACAATATATTTGCCAAAACAGTTCTTTAAAAACTTTCAAAACCTTTTCCAAATAGTCCCTTATACAAAAATACAAAAACTGTTCAAACTGCCCCAGTTCGCGCGAGCGTAGAAGAGAGTGGTCGCGCGAGCAGGTTGCGCACGCGAATGGGGCAATGGGTGTCGCGCGAGCGGGCCGCGCGTGCGAATGGGGGAATTGTTCGCGCGAGCAATCCTCGCGCGCGCGAGTTCTTACAGTTTCATCATCTTCCTCATTTTTCCCCTGTTTCTGGTTTTAAACTGAATTTATACCCATTTTCAAATTCTAATTCAAACGATACATGAAATATATGGATCTCTTCAGTTTTCCGCGTAGATTAAGAATACAACATGATTTATTTGGACATGATAAAATTCTTTGTAGATCAAACTCAAAACTAGAACATTATAGGTATTTGGATCATCTTCATGTACAAAAAAAATATAGCTTCAATTACACTTATGAGCTGCTCAAAATATTTATTTTACAAGACATTTCTTATATCTCGGATTGTTCTGGCCCAAATTTTTAGCACTGCGTTATACGTAAAATTTTCCTATGAAGGATTCATTTGTAGACTAGGCTATAGAAGAGTTATTTGTAGATAAATGAGTTAGCTTTCTCCACCAAAAAACATAGCCTCTTTATGATTTTTAAGCTGCTCCAAACGTTGATTTTACTAAACTATGTTCTGCTGAAAGTTTCTGTTTCTCAGATTCATAACACTGCGTTGTACATACATTTCACCCATGAAGGAGTGATTTCTAAACTAATCTATAGAAGAGTTATCTATAGATAAATGAGTTAGATATTACCACAAAAAAACATAGCTTAATTCCCATTTTTGAACTCATCGGAACATTCATTTTACTAAACTACATTCTGCTGGAAGTTTCTGTTTTCTCAGGTTTATAACACTGCGTTGTACATGCATTACACCTATGAAGGATTGATTTCTAGACTAAGCTATAGAAGAGTTATTTGTAGATATATGAGTTAGCTTTCTTGACAAAAAAAAACCTAGCTTCATTCGGATTTTTGAGCTACACAAAACATTCATTTTACTAAACTACATTTTGCTGGAAGTTTCTGTTTCTCAGATTTAAGGATTTGTCTTGCATGTCATGAAAACTTCAACACAACAACATCAAACTCTTACTAAACATTAATACATGCTATATATATTATAAATTGAGTTAGACTACTCACAATTTTCTCACCAAAGCTTGAAATTAAGCTTGATGTTGTTCTTGAGCTTGATGGAGCTTGAACTTCAACTTCAATGGTGGCACCTCTTCTTCTCCTATATAAACTTATAACTCCACCTCTATTTTCTTTACTTAAGTATAGATTATTAGAGACAAAGTGTTTCAATTGTGTGCATGTGCATGCTATAAATAGAAAGTGCATTAGCATGTTACATGCATAGGACATGTGTCCCTTAAGTTCCAATGGGATGACATGTGGCTGCTACATGGCCCCATGTCGGCTGGCCATGTGGGGCCCACCTCGGGTTGCATACCACTTTCTCAGTTTATGTGCATAAGTTCCTCAATATACGTGTCGGTCTCGATTTACGTGCAAACAGATATTATTTCTAATGTCCGGGTTCGGGTACGGGACTAAGTTAAATCTTACTATGGTCGAGTCGATATGGTTACTATAGTCTATATGGTAATACTACAACACGTCCATACCGTGACGTAATTAAAATAACTATATAATAATATAGTCGGTCCAATACAGAATTTTGAAAAAGCTGATATTATTAATGACAGAAAATTACAGGTGTTACATCTTCCTCCACCTATTAAAGGATTTTGTCCTCGAAATCATAATCAACTAGTACTAACAGGAATGGGAATTTCTGGAGAAATTCAGGTGCTACATCTCTACCCACCTTATTAGAGGATTTCATCCTCGAAATCTAGAGTTTGTTAGGTCTCAGAAAGTACAAGGTACTAATCATATCTCAGATTTTAAGGTTATGAGGTTCACACTAGCTAGCTAATCAGATCTTCTCACCAATTCTTTCGAACGTCCAAACTTCTTTGCTAAACAACACCATGTGAATTTCAAAGTTCTGACATTGAATATGGCACCTTTGGTCTTTCATCTTGTTCAATGCTGGGATTAATTTGATAATCTGCGAGCTCTCTTTCAGAACCTTCTTTGTAGTGAAACCATGTTTTGAATTCCTTGTTCTTGAAAATCTTTTAGCACACGTCCAGTTTTTCCATGATCGAAGCACTGCGCCTATCAACTTGTGAGTTGTTTCGGTGCTTTGCATTCTTTGGAGTGATGTCCATATATTCTGCAACCGTCGCAGATATCACGTTGCTTTGGATTTGTCTTAACGGCAGTCTGATTAACTTTTCTTTCATTATTTCTTCTGCATCTTTGATCGACAAAATTCTTACCTCTCAGCTTCTTGATGCAATGGTGGAGATCTCTAGTTGGTCTCACGATTGTCTTCTATAACTGGTAGGGGTCGTGAATGTATCCCTCAGCATGTTAGTATAAAGAACGTTGTAGATTAGCGTATCCACTCAAAAAGCATTGTGACCTACTACACCGTTGGTGATAACGTACGCGAGTTGGTGGGCGATTCAATCGTAAATACTCCAATGTGTCGTAGTGATAGCTTCCTTTCTTTTGGTCCAATAACACGTTGCCTCGAGCGATCGATATTTTAATGGTACTTTATCTTTGACTTCAAACTGTAGGTTCTTCCTATATTTCTAATCTGTCTGACATGATGATGATTGACATGGCCTTCTATATAGAACCTCGAGTGACATCATGCCTATGGTTGACTTTGTCGTAGTTGGTGAACATTTTGATCAGCGACGAGTGGGTTCTCTCGTATTTTTGTTCCTAATGCGCCACGAGCCTTCATAATTGATGGTGTAAACTTTCTCATGTGTCTCCGATGTTGTTGATGATGTGTTGATGATGTGAGCTTGTAAGACGTCTTCTAACATTAGATTAGCGTGTCTGGTTTGACCATCAGTTTAAAGTTGTGGGATGCGATGCTCGTTGTATATTTATAGTTAATAACTACCGATTTGTTGTACCTCTACTATAATATATATATATACCGGGACACTAACCATTACAATAATACTAGATACACAAAACTAGATTCATTAATAAGTCAAAATTTTTCATAATCGATTGCATAGGTTATCAACTTCCCTTCTTCTTCCAGTTCATCAACAGATCTTGATTGATGTTCTTCATTACCTCGCAATCCTTGTGGATGTGGTCCATTCCACCATATTTGTAACAACGCGAACCATGTCCTCCAATTTGTTTCGGTGTTGGGCATTCGTTGAAGTGATGTCTACGATTTCTGTAGTTGAAACAACTTTGGCATGTTTTGCGTTGGACCGATGCTATTGTTGTGTCGGACTTTCTCTTGTTGCTCATGTGTTCTTTCAGTCTTTGTTGTGCCTCTTTGCCTAATCCAGCTACATTGGGGATGGTGGTATTGCGTTGGGCTTGTTTGAGCTGCATGTGCTCTGTAGCGTCCATCTCGAGTGCTTTGTAGTCCTTACTCAAATGTCCTCTCTTGCGACAGTTGTAGCAGATAACGTTTGGTTGGTTACAGGTATTGGGAGCTTGACATTCCTTGGCCAGACATCCAGGGTTTCCACAGTTGAAACAAATGCCATAATCATTGTTGGTCATTTTGAGTTGTCCTTATAGTAGGGTTGACCTTGGTAGTGTAACAGGTTATGGCTTGAGTGGTCTCAAAAGTGATTCTGAATGGGCGATATGGAGGTGTCTAAACAACTCGTCTCCGTAGTCACTTGTGCTAGTGCTGTCTGCGGTCTTCCTTAAGTCTTGTATTAGTCTTCCAAATATGCTTGTGGGTTCGATCTCCTTAGGTATTATGTTGCTTAGCCTTCTGGACTGGTCCTCAGTTGTTTGAGATGATTCATCTATTGCAGAGATCGAGAAGATTCTTGTGTTCCTACATATGAGTTCGTGTCTATAAGGTTTCTATCATACCTTATGCAAACCAATCATAACCTGTTATATTTCACATTATGGTTATCATAATAATCCCGATAGCTAGAATACGATGATTGAAACGACTGAATAGATTGACCCAAAATGAAGCCGAATTCAAAAAGACATATAAATCCTCACAGATAGAAGTATAATAGTAGAATAATGTGATCCATTCAAGAATAAAATGTAAATCTAACAATAATTGGATGACTAATTACTATGAAACTAATCGTAGTATCTCAAGATTTATAGGAAATGAAAGTAACTAATGGCATGAGGCCTTCAATGAATGAAATAAGAATTAGGTATTTCATAAGTGAAATAGTCCAAATGAAACCCTAATGATAAAGAATAAGGTAGCAACTGAGAGAGACAATAAGAGGTCAAGATGTACAGAGAGTACAACGTTTTTGAGTTCCTAAAAAACAAGAATGGAGACCTTATTTAGAATTATTTCAAATGAAATGAACTTGTAAGAATTTGTTCAAGGGATAATAAGTCAAAAAGAATGACTTTGCTGTATTAGTAATCAAATTCATTTAGAATAATCTCAAAGACAATGAACTTTCAAGATTTTAGTTCAAAGAATAATAAGTCAAAAGAATGACTTTCCAGTACTAGTGATCGAACTTGTTCTCAAAAGAATTTGTCAAGAATCGGATGATCAAGGTACATACTCAAGAATTGTTGACTGGAGAATTTCTAAAAATTCAAGGAAATGAATTACTTATCAAGAAGTGTATCACAATAGTTATTGATTGAAATCGGAGCCACTTTACAAAATATATAGATACCATTTTCAGAAGAAATGGCCATTAGAATAGAAGGCATCGATTTACTCAAAAGGAGTGGAATGAGTAGAAAGGATATGACTGCTTACTATGGTACTCGCCTACCATATCTAAGGTAAAGTTTGCCTCTCTTATTATCTATTATGGGTCCTCTAAGAACTCCTCCTCAGGGTACTCCTCCTCCCCCTCGATGTCAGTTGGATCTACTTCGTGGTTCTGCTCAGGAATCGGTATCATTTCATCCCCTGTCAACTGGTGGTGCTGAATGGTCGTGTACATCATCCCCTGGTCTCTAAAGATCGTCTGCTAGGTCAATCTCCTCGATCGACTCGTCATTGCTACTTGTCAGATCGTCCTCAATTGCCAGGTCATCTTCGTCATCTGTGTCGTCACCATCAGATGGGTCGTCTGCTGAGTGGTCACTGCTTGCAAAATCCTCTCCATTCTCTATGTCGTTGTCGTTATCTATATCAATGGGATCTAAATCTGTATTTGGCTCTAGTATGGGCTCGGGTGAGAATGGTGGTACTGGTGCGGCCATGATAATCGGGAAGAGTATATCGTCATATAATGCCTCGTCCTGAGCCATGATGATAAGCTCCTGGTGGATAAGTATGATAGTCTCTGAAGCATGAATTGACTCAAGCTGAACTCGATTCGGATACTGCACTACATTGGTAAGCACAGCTCTCCGCATATCCTCCTCCAAGATATGCCTCGCCCTCTGGCACATTCGCTGTCGATATAGTACAGGGTCGGCAAGCTAGATACGACCGTCGCGATTATAGTGACCTCTAAAATCATTATGAACGAAGATCGACTCCATAGTCAAGCAAGAGGAGCTAACTTAGTGTTAGTACTAATACGAGGTAAATCTTAGACTCATAACTTAAGGTGTAGGACAATCAGTGAGCACGTCTAAACCTAATGCTCTGATACCAAAAATCCCTGTCATGCCCTGAAGTACCAAAAATAGGGGAAAATGAATTTCCTCTATGGTTTCGTAGACATGTAACTGGTTGAGAGTGTCACCTGATTGTCCAAACATGTTGATAACAATAATGTGATATGGGAAAGTGACTAAGTTCAGCGGAAGCAAAAATTTAAAACATCCAAGGCTTACATTAGTAGTATATTACAGACCAAAAAGATATCCAAAAGATATATATTACAAGTTCATCTAAGCTATTACATCATTAACATAATAATAACATAACTATAACAAAAGAAAAACTCCAAAGTCTTTAGCTGGCAAAACCATAGCCTTCCTCATAGTAATCTTCACCAGCATATCCTTCAGTAGTAAAGTCTGCATCCTGATAGTAGTCGGGTCCATCTGGACCTGTAAAGGCTGGACGTGGAAGGTCCAGCGGCATAAAAGCCGTTAGCGGTTAAGCTAAGTGAGGGTCCCCTTAAGGTTACCACTTCATCATCATTATTCTCAAAACCAAATCTCGTTCAACTCAACCATACTCTTCAAAACTTAGCCAAGAACTGAACTGACCAACGATATTGACTGAAAGAAGACTTAACTCCAAACCCATTTACGGGTCAAGAAAGAACAACACTTGACACTGAATCGCTTGATCGAACACGTTACTGACGATCCTCAGGTCACCTGTAAGACCAAAAATGTCATGACGATCCTCAGATCAAGAATGCAGGATATTAACAAACACTTGATCGAACACATCATTGACGATCCTCAGGTCACCCGAACGTAACTGAACACGTCATGACGATCCTCAGATCATGGGTACAAAACCTTTCACAACTCCTGCGGGATGTTAACATTCACTTGGTCGAACACGTCATGCCGATCCTCAGACCAAGGGTGTGGATAACTATTCAACTACATAATCGAACACATCATGATGATCCTCAGGTCATCCGCACTTGACCGAACACATCATGTCGATCCTCAGATCAAGAACACAAACATAACTCTCCAATCGACTTTATGGAATTACCGAAAGACCAACTTGGAAAGAAATATCCAAACACAACATGAAAGTTCACGAATCAACTTTAACCGGTAGTCACAAGACTAGAAATGATGTCCAATGTCCATTATTTTCAAAAAATTTGTTATTGAAGATTTTGTCGTTATTTTACACGTTCGTACGTTTCGTAGTTTAGTTCATTAATATCATCCATTTATAACCGTCAATATTTTGCTTTACTTTCGACATTCTGTTTTACCTCTCAGTATGCTTATGATGGAAACTTTCCCAATCACTTACCAATGCAATAATCGTGCCATACAACATACTTATAGTTTGGGTATGAACTTTCAACGGTCATTAGACTATATTCATAACAATGGCAAACATAGCACGTAGCTCATGGATTTATAACATGAATTTAATACCAATAAACATATAGATGAAACGCTTAACATACTCATCTATGCAATAGCACTACCATAGCATAAGATTTTCATAACACAGGTACCAGAAAACTAGCATCAACAATCAACACCATGCATAAACGAAACATCATACAAAAAGCTACACAATCTGCCAGGATACATTTTCACTGTGTTGACTGAAACAACATGATTTATTTGGATATGATAAATTGCTTTGTAGATCAAACTCAAAACTAGAACATTATAGGTATTTTGATCATCTTCATGTACAAAAAAAATCTAACTTCAATTACAGTTATGACCTGCTCAAAATATTTATTTTACAAGACATTTCTTATATCTTGGACTGTTCTGTCCCAGATTTTTAGCACTGCATTATACTTAAAATTTACCTATGAAGGATTCATTTTTAGACCAGGCTACTATAGAGATATTTGTAGATAAATGAGTTATCTATCTCCACAAAAAAAACATTGCCTCTATATGATTTTTGATCTACTCTAAACGTTGATTTTACTGAACTATGTTCTGCTGAAAGTTTCTGTTTCTCAGATTCATAACACTGTGTTGTACATGCATTTCACCCATAAAAGAGTGATTTCTAGACTGAGCTATAGAATAGTTATTTGTAGATAAATGAGTTAGATATTACCACAAAAAAACCTAGCTTAATTCAAATTTTTGAGCTCCTCAAACCATTCATTTTACTAAACTACATTCTGTTGAAAGTTTTTGTTTTCCCAGGTTTATAACACTGTGTTGTACATGCATTTCACCTATGAAGGATTGATTCCTAGACTAAGATATAGAAGAGTTATTTGTAGATATATGAGTTAGCTTTATTCACAAAAAACCCTAGCTTAATTCGGATTTTTGAACAGCACAAAACATTCATTTTACTAAACTACATTATCCTGGAAGTTTCTGTTTCTCAGATTTAAGGATTTGTCTTGCATGTCATGAAACCTTCAACAAAATAACATCAAACTCCTACTAAACATTAATACATTCTATACATGTTCTAAATTGAGTTAGATTACTCACAATTTACTCACAAAAGCTTAAAATTAAGCTTGATGTTGTTCTTGAGCTTGATGGAGCTTGAACTTTAACTTCAATGGTGCCACCTTCTTCTTCTCCTATATAAACTTATAACTCCAGATCTATTTTCTTTACTTTAGTGTAGATTATAAGAGACAAAGTGTGTCAATTGTGTGCATGTGCATGTTATATATAGAAAGTGCATTAGCTTAGGTGTCATTTGTATGTTACATGCATAGGACATGTGTCCATTAAGTGGACATGTGTCCAATGGGATGACATGTGGCTGCCATATGACCGGCCATGTGGGGCCCATCTTGGGTTATGTACCACTTTCTCGGTTTATGTGCATAAGTTCCTCGATATATGTGTCGGTCTCAATTTACGTGCAACCGAATATTATTTCTAATGTCCGAGTTCGGGTACGGGACTAAGTTAAATCTTATTATGGTCGAGTCAGTATGGTTACTACAGTCTATATGGTAATACTACAACACGTCCATACTGTCACGTAATTAAAATAACAATATAATAATATAGTCGGTCCAATACAAAAATTCAAAAAAGCTGATATTATTAATGACAGAAAATTACAGGTGTTACAAAAATATAATTCAGATTTCTAGATAACACAGTGTAGAGACTAAACCCAGTGAGCTTTTGAGCCTATCTTTTCTTTATAGAGAGTTATGAATACATTTTATGTTTGTCAAATTTCATTGAAATAGCGCATTAAATCGTTGTTTAGTCTCATTATTCTTGTTTTGGTTAATAGTCAAGTTAAAATATTTGCTACCATGCTAAATAATCATCCATTGTAAACGTTGAAGAACCAAATGACCATAGGAAATGATGGTAGGCCCTCTTTGTTTACCATCGACCGAAAAATGATAAAAATTTCCTTAGCTCACCCCTTTGAGCCGTTAAAGTGCCTCTTTTTCTTTAATGACCATTATCCATTTTTTTGCTCCAACTTGGCCAACTTGAAGTTTACCACTGAAAGATTGATCAACTTTTTGTAGTGATAAGGTGATGTGTTGATTGAGAAGAAGAAGAAAGCAAGATGATGTTTGGGGTAGTTGCCTCGGTATTCAATGTATGTCATTTTCAAAAGCAACAAAAAGGAAAAGAAGAAAATATTGAAAGAGGAAAAGAGAAGGAAGAAAAAGGTTAAAAAAAAAAAGACGAAAAAAAAGAAGAAATAAAAAGAAAATATGAAAAGAAGAGAATGAGAAGATGAAAGTTGGTAGAAGAGATGATGAAAGAAGATGAATTATGCCTTACAACACCACTCTAAAACTACTTAATGAATCATTTCTATCCTTTCTCACTACCTGAGCCACATTATAACCTTTTAAAAGTCCTATTTGATCCTAGAAAACATGGATTGGATATGTAATCGATGGGAGGGGGATTAAAATATGGTAACGATTAATTTTTCTTGACTATTGGCGTCCTATCCATGAGACTACTGCTCTTTCGTGTCATGCATCTTTTTCGAGTCATATATGAGCATTCCTTGTTTTGAAAGCATATCTCCTTTCTCTCATATATTAGGGAAATTACACCTGTTTCTGAGTGTTTTATTTTAGAGTGTAATTAACATTGTGAGATTCATAGTCGAAGCATAGTTGGATGGTTATCCGAGTTATATTCCAAGTTCATGACATGCGTGTGTTCATTTGACTACCACATCACACACGTGCAATTTTATGAGAAACTCTGTTGATTTATATGATGCATGTGCTTGGGATTGTTTTTCATGATGTAGGTGGATGTTTGATTCTGTTTCTACTTGTTCATTATTATATTTCAATTCATTGTTTTATGATATGGAGTATCGAATGTTATGATTTTCATTTTTAATAAAACTTTTTAAATATATAATGAAATAAAGATGGTTGTGGGTAACTTGTTGACGAGAACCCTCACGAGACTTCACTCGTCCGATTAGGGACACCTAGGGGTTTAAAAGGCTTGTTGTATATGCTAAATGCAATCGTGATCCATGTGAAAATGGAGTTGTATTTGTAGTAGTAGTTTTATCTTTCTGTTCTTTTTGCTCGAGGACTAGCAAAGAGTAGGTTTGGGGGTGTGATCGGGAGTGATCAAGTCCTAATTATACGCTTTAATTCACATTTGTTAGAACTTTTTATCCTATTTTTATGTAATTTTATTTTGTTTTCTATTTTCTATCAGGATTTGGAGAAAGGTAAGGATTCCAGGCTAAATGGGGTGAAAAAGCAGAAAGAAAGAAGCTGAAAAATGCACCTCGCGCAAGCGGCCCACTCGCGCGACAAACATCTACCTCGCTCGTGCAAGACCCCAAAATCTGGCTCGCATGACCTGTGTAAAAATCAAAGTTGCATATTTCAGTGTACTGAAGGTCGCCACGTGAACGAAACGGCCTAGTTACGTCCAGATTGTAAAATACAGCAGTTTTAGTGCGAATAGGTTTAGAAAAGTCTCCAAACTTACTCCAAATCTATAGATATCCTATTGTAAATCAATTATAGGTTTATACACCTTTATACACAACATTACACAACATTCGATACATCCACATAAAACAAAACTTTCATCCATTGAAGAGAGAAAAGCAAGGAGAAGAAGAAGAAGACCAAGGATTTTCGTGGCCTCCTCCAACAACCTCTTGCCAATCATCGCTTCTATGGCCAACTAAACCTAGATCTAGGGTTTCAATAAAACCCTAGCCAAGTAATAGGGTGTTATTTCTATTTTTCTTTTAGTTTTATTATATATGGATGATAATTACATGTTCAGAGGATTTTTATAATAAAATCGTACTTCTATTGATTAAATCGTTACTTTCAAAGTTTATTCTTGTCTTAGATCTATTTTGAATGTGATGTGCTCAATGATCTATATTTGCTGTGCTTGTATGGATTATTTACATGTAATGGTGCTTAATTGAATTGTGATCTCAAGTAGCCGAATAGTTCATGCTTAGGAAAGACGGATTGTGTCGCAATCCTAGTTTAGTGTGAGACAATCTGCGCCAACCGAAGATTAATTATTTTGGTGCTTGAATCGTAGTTATCTTCTTAATGGAGGAATTGGCTTGTAGCTACAATTCTCCATTATCATCCAATGTAATAAGCTAATTGAATGCATAAATACCCTTATTATGAAGCTAGTGGTGGATTTGCAATCCTAGGTTCACTTTAAATATTCTTTAAACAACTTTTAATTGCTTTCATAGTCTAGATTTATTTTATTGTTCTTAGTTTAATCAAAATCAAATCAAAATTCATTTTCCTTAATTAATTAGATTTAGGTTTTAAAATTAAAGTGCTTTAGTAATTCAATCTCTATGGGTTCGACATTTACTTCCATACTACAAATCTTTAGAAAGTAAAGTATACTTTTTTATCTTGATTTTGACTAGATCAATTACAAACTCATAACAATTCGATGACAGACAGACTCGACTACAAGACTAAACTTGAAATAGACTCAAAACATGGAACAGACTCGACTAGACTTGACCTGGTCTCAAATGGAGTGTCTGAAGGAAAAACAGGTTTGAAGCAAATTTTTAAACGCGCAGCGGAAGATTAAGTTTCAAAACTTATTGGTAGCCTAGGATCTACTACTCGTCAATTCCACAGATGCGTACACTAAAGAGGGAGAAGAATTATACCTCAGGTCTTGAATCCAATTCTGAATTTCTTTTTCCTAGATGGTGCATCAGCCTCCACTAGGTTTTCCTCACTCTTATGAATCCTACGGATGCCTGCCGAAAAGACTAGGGTTGGTGGAAACCCTAATAGAGAGGATAGTGAAGGTTTAGGAAATCTAAAAATAGTTTCTACAGCTTCTGGCGTGTTAAAATGACGAACTCCTTTTTCTGGACGCAGCTGGCCAATTTATAGATTCCTAGAATCGACCTAATTTTCGAGCAATCGAAGTGGCTTCGATCGATCGAGACTTCAAGCGATCGAACCAGCCAAGACAGCAATCGATAGAGACACCTTCAATCGATCAAACCCACCTTGACAAGATCCTTATGTGTCTTTTCAAGCATCCTAGCAGAGCTAAGAGTGGGACCTCCTAGGCTCTTTATTGTTGGCTCAGACCAGTTGTTAATTCCCATGACCAAACTCTTTGATCAGCAAACTAACCAACTGATCAATTAATGTTTACTCCACTATAAAACAATAATTGAACTCCATTGCAAAAGAACATATCCGAAGTGTTAACTAGACTTATATGGTGTACTAATATCCCTCTACCTTCAGCATTCGTAATCATATTCAGGTAGTCGGATAACTATTACAGTCAACCTGAATCATGAATACTTCTTGTATTCCTTGAGTCCTATTCACCTCTTATGACTACGAAACATGTTGACAACTACTTATCGACAAGAGTAGTTCTCAGTAATCAACTTGATGACATTTGGAAGGGAATGCTTACTTTATATCAGAGGGTAGATTCTATCTTGATAATATATGTTCACAACCCTATGAATATGACATACCCAAGATACCCAGGTGTTGATCTTCTATAAACCTCAATAATTGGTAAGTCAAAGCATCCATATCCACAGTCTGTGTTCATAATCATCTCAAGATTGAGAACACATACCTTATACAAGTTATGAGTTTCTATCGACTGTTTGACAGTCTTGAGTGTCAATAGGAAAGCTCAGGTCCGTAAATGCACTATAAGCACTAGCATATTAACTAAGAGTAACACTCTGGTGATTGAGATTCGTCACTCCATTCAATGGTAGTTAATCATGATACAGTGTATACCTAATGAGATATCCAATCTAATCATCCACTACGACAAGCTGTAAGTATCAAAGAATAGTAATTTGTATCTCACTTGTATGTATCTCATACACACACAAATTACCTAATATGATACTTAAGGATTAACAATCATCTCATGAAAGAAATATACACAGTGAAATGTAAAGCTGATATCCATATATTAAAATGTCAATATCTCAAACATAAAGTAATGGTTTGAGGGCACAAACCCAATAGTGTTGCGGTGACTCGCTTATTCTTTTTTTTTTCTTTTTTCAAAAGAGCATCCTTATTTGTTTTGTTAGCATAAGTCCCAAACACCAGTACTTCACTTACACAGGTTTAACATTCATGGGCCTCGGCAAAGGGGATCATTTGAACAAATGAGCCAAGGGCTTTAGTGAAGCCAGGGGCTTTTTGGTTAACATAAGGTTGGATGGGTGATGGCTTGATGATTTTCTGATCGATGAGGTATTGGATATCATGGTGAAGGCGCATACAGTTGTCGGTGTAGTGGCCTGTGCCTTGGTGGTAGGCACAACATTTGGACAAGTTATAATTAGGCGAAGGGATACAGGCACGAGGCTGTAGGAGTTGGAGGTGCCCCTTTTTTGATGAGGTTATCAAGGATTACAGACAACGACATATCCAGGTTGGTGAAGGTCCTTGATTTGCGGGACCTTTTAAACTTTGAGTTCAAGTGGGGTCCTTGGAATGGCTCTTAGGTTTGGATATGGACTAGGATTACAAAGGCTAGGGTATGGGCTTGGATACAAGTAGAGATTCAGATGTGGAAATGAGCTTAGATAGACTGCGTCGGACAACCCATACTTTCCTTTATTAATGATCTGCACCATCTTCTCAAATCGACTTATCCTTAAACTTAGCTGCTCAATAGTGATTTGTAGTTTGTTCACCTTTCCTTCGAGAGCTTGGTAGGCCATTGGTGGGTTTATGATAGCATGGGCTAGCCTACGATCACGACAATGAATTCAGGGAGGTACAGAAGTGTCCTTACTCGGGGCTACAATTTCCTGCAAATAGAAGTAAAAGTCCAAATTAGCAGAGGCGCGAAACACTTCTTATGAACTCTTAGTGGGGAGAGATGATTAGAATTTTGAAAGATTTAATGATGCGAACTAAGGACAGTAATGATTGAGATGGGTAAGGATGATGATACGTATGCATTTGATGTGTAGAGACTGACACATGTGAGATAGACGGGATGTACGTGCATGTAGATTGATAGGAATGGTGTATGCATATGAGAAAATCATGCAGATGCAAACCCTAATCCATATGATGCCCCTACTTCTAACATATAGTAGTTAAGCAAGTAAGATCCTAGTCATACAGAGTGTGCTAATCTTTTTTTCTAGTATGATCACTAATATTGTAACAACCTGCATTTTCATGTAATTATTTAAATTTCATTTTCATATTTAAGTTATATTGTTGGTCCATTCTAATTTCTACTCTCGTGTTTTGAAACTTACTACGTGATTAATTCATATTAAATTCTTGTTGGGGGCAAACTGCAATTTTATAAACTTTAGTGACACTTGTGTTGGATTTCAAATCTGTATTTCAAAACGCTGGAAATATTTTCTTTTAACTCAAAGCAGTATTTTTATGAAACCAAAATATTATTTCTTTCAATAAAATGAATTTTCTGTATTTTTGTGGGGATCATTGCGCCGCGAAATTACCACTTTGAGTTCAAAACTGTCCGTGCTGCACTGAGATTCCACAAATGTTGGAATCAACATAAAGCATGAAATGATATATGCTTTATTTCCATTTATGGCTACTAATCATTGATTGAGCTTTGTTTGGATATACATTTGTGTGTGTTCAATCATTAGTACCATAAGTTGATATTTCCAAACTCCCCTTGACCCCTACACACCTATATGTGACCCGTAGAGATTTTATGGAGTTATATTTACATTAGTGTATATACGTATGTATAATCCAGCATGTTTTGATCCTGTTAATCTATAGATTTGTTTAGAAAATTAGTGATTAAACTAGACTGTTAAGCCTTGGTGAAGGAACTTGGAGCCCAAGTTCCCCTCAACACTTGGTTGTATATACACACACTTTTGATCACCTCTGCACATTCTCATAAGTCTCATAGAGAGAAAAGAGAGAGTTTGAGAGTTCATTCATGCAGAATTTCTAGAGAGAGAAGCTTCATATATTTTTCATAGCCAAAGCTTGGAGTTTTTCTTGATTGGTCTTATGTTTCTCAACAAACACACAATTCTTTATCACAGTGAGAATTTCTAACTCACTTGTTATGTAATACATGATTCAATTTTTGTTTGTATAGTTAGGATTAGAAGTCACCATGGTTGATTTTACGTATGAACTCCATAGCTTGAAAACATTGATTTTTCAACCTTGATCAAAATCTGTTTTTGGAGATGATTATGAAGGATTATGGTTCATAGATGATATGTTTAAAGTTTTAGAGCCCAATTCATTCATATGAAAAAGTATACAAGAAATTAAGTTTGGCATATTTTAGTTTTTCATAAAATTCAAGATCTATGAATTGATTCATGTTAAATTGATCGTAAATTCTTAATCCTTGCAGAAAAACAAAGAGATTCATATATTACAAGGCATGTATCCTTTCAGAATTGAAAATGGGCTAAAATGAGTTTAAAAAACTGAAACAGGGGAGTTTCAGCGAGGAAGATGAAGACACTGCCTGAACTCACGCACGCGATCGCGCGAGCGAGGGTCGCGTGAGCGCCCCACGCGAGCGACCCCTGCAAGCAAGATGTGTGTTTCCAGACAGTAAGAAAAGTTTTCATAATAAAATTGAAAAATAGGCATATCGGGCGAGCGACCTGCGCGTGCAACTTGTGATAGTTTCTGGATTTTGTTTATTTTCTGTTAAGGAATTGTTTGAATGAGGTTTTATTAGAGGTGTCAATTGTGTTGGGTTGGCCTGGCCCTGCCCGAGCCCTGCCAGATTTTCCAGAGGTAAAAGTTCGGCCCGGCCCAATATAGGCCCGGCCCGCTAGGCCTAAGCACTTTTGTCCGGTCCGGGGTGGACACCCTTAGTCCCATCAACTGCCCGACCAGGCCCTGCCTGCTTCTTTGCCCGAGACCCGACCCGGCCCGCTAACCCGCTAGCCCAGCACAAAAGCCCGAATAAACTAGCCGTTGTGGCCCAGCTCGACCACAACGGCTAGTTTGGCCCTTTTTCAAATATTTTTCCACTTTTTACCCCTCTAACGGCTATAAAATGGCTAGTTTTGGGGGTAAAAATGTAAATGTGATTTTTAACTTCCCAAATTGCCCCTTAGCCCATTTTGTATAAATACCAAACCTCCCACAACATTTTTTTTCACACAAAAATTAATTATCTCTCTCTATTCTCTACTTTCTCTATACTACTATATAAACTACAAGTCTACAAGCACTTCTACTCTACAAGTTGGTGATTCAATTATCAAAGGATTCAGAGCTCTAATTTGCAAAGGCACTTCTAGTCTTTCTACAACTTGAACTTACAAGCTCTCAAGTCTCAAGTCTTATTATAATTTATAGTGGCTCACTTCTTCTTCTACAACTATAGGTTGAGGTAAATTTATTTATTGTTTCACTTCTTGCTTTATTATTTGCTTGTTTAATTGTTAGTATTTTTAATCTTTTATATTTCTTTCCCCTCCTTTTTTTTATTTTAAAAAAATGGCATCTCATTTAAGATCTTCAAAAACTAGAGAAGGGCCATCTTATGGCTTTGAAAATTTAGATTATGAGGAAAGAAATGAGATCAATGATTTGGAATTGGAGGATGCTGACGACGTTGAAATTATGGGGTCTAATCCATCTGAACCATCTCCTTCAAATCCTAATGATCCCAATCCCACCACTGAAAGAAAATTAAATCAACCGTTTGGTTATTTTTTAAATTAAATGACGAAAAAAAATGGAGCTATTTGCAAAATATGCGGACTCAAATTTTCTTACAAAGGTAGAGGAAATAATACACTTAAAAGGCACATCATAAACAAGCATAAAGGTGCATGGGAAGCAGGAACTGCTCAAGCGGGTGGCCTAGTACAATCCCAAATTTCTGTTTCTACTGGCACAAGTGTTGGAACTTTTCTTTATAATAAAAAAAATGAGGGAAGGCTTGATAAAATTTGTTTGTGCATCCGATATGCCTTTTACTTTAGTTAAAGAAGAGTGCTTTACACATTTTATTCAAACTTCTTTACAACCCGCCTACCAACCTATTACTAAAAATACCCTTAGAAGTGATATACAATTTGTTCTTCAACAAACCAAAAAAAAATTAATTAAGGATTTTTCTACTTTTAATTGTACAATTGCATGAACTTCTGATTTGTGGACTGGTTGTAATAAAAGGGGATATATATGTATAACGACGCATTTTGTAGATGAAAATTGGAATATGAATAAAAATATCAATTCTTTTTGTGCAATAGACTATCTTCATACTAGTGAAAATATATATAACTATATAATCAATGTTTTTAATGAGTATGATATTATGAAAAAAAAAATTATAAGCATTACTTTTGACAATGCTAGTGCTAATACAAATGCTATTAATATGTTTAAAGATCTTATGTGCCCAATGTTGAATGGAAAATTATTTCATAGTCGTTGTGTATGTCATATTTTTAATTTGATTATCCAAGATGGATTAACAAAAATTAATGATCACATAGTTAAAATTAGAGGTGCAGTGGTCTTTTGTTGTTCAACGCCTAGCCGTCTACAAGTATTTTATGGTGTTTGTAAACAAAATCGTCTTAATCTAAAGAAATTTCAAACTGATATTAAAACTCGTTGGAATTCTACAAAAAGGTGTTAGTCAATCATTTGTAAGTAGTTCTAACTTTCTTGGTGAATTAAATAAGTATCAAGAAACCAAGTGGGAAAGCCGATTAACCAACGAAGAAATGGTCGATTTAAATCTTTTGACATGGTGGAAAGAACATGTAAGAGCTTTCCCTGTTATTTCCATCATGGCTCGTGGTCTACTAACTCCTCCGGCTTCCACAGTTGCATCGGAGTATGCTTTAGTGTAGGTAGAAGGGTGCTAGAGGAAAGGAGGAGCAGATTTTCTCCTGATATGCTTGGTTGCTTGATGTGCTTGAAGGATTGGGACCGTGCACAATATTGAACTCAAAACCGCGAAGATTCAATTCTTGAAGACTTCGCAAATTTGGAAGTTACGGAACAAAATTGAAGAATGAAGAATTGAAGAATGAATATGAGAGTTGAAGATCATTCAGTTCCAAACAAATCAATTGTAACACTCCTGGCCCGCTTGAGTATAAATTGTGAACGACTTTTAAAAAAAAAATTCAATTCTATAAAATGTAATCTTTACTTTTAATTATACAAATTAATGATAAGTAATCATTATTTTTTATTAGACTATAATTTTTAAATATCAAATACTAGCAATCTCTTTAATTTTTATTGAATAATAATTATTCTTTACTTTTTTTTAATGAACTTTTTTTAGTAATCACTAATCATTAATGAATAAATCTTTACTTTTTATTACACAAATTAATGGTAAGTAATCTTTATTTTTTATTAGACTATAATTTTTAAATATCAAATACTAGTAATCGCTTTAAATTTTATTGAATGATAAATATTCTTTATATTTTTTAATGAGCTTTTTTTTAGTAATCACTAATCATTAATGAATAAATCTTTACTTTTTATTATAAAAATTAATGATACATAATCTTTATTTTTAATTAGACTATAATTTTTTAATATCAAATACTAGAAATCTCTTGATTCTCTTTCATTTTTATTGAATAATAAATATTCTTTACTTTTTTTTTTGTTAAACAAACTTTTTTTTAATAATCACTAATCATTAATGCATAAACTAAACATATAAAAAAAGAGTAAAAGTAAATTCTCCCCCCAATTCACAAACATTAAACTTTAAAAGTTAAAACTCCCCCCCCCCCCCCCCCCCCAAAAAAAAAAAAAAAAAAACTCCAGCCCGGCCCGTCTATGCACCCGTCCATGAACCCGTCCATGAGTCCTTCCATGAGCCAGTCCACTAGCCCGCGCCACCGGTCCGGGGCGAACACCCCCCCTCTCTTGCCAAGCCCGGACCGATATTAGGTGAGGCCCGACCCGGCCCTCTATCCCGATAGGGCCCACTTTGACCAAGCCCGGCCCGTCCCATTTGACACCACTAGGTTTTATAAGTTTTTAAAGCTCTGCTTGGGAAATATGTTAAAACAGATTATGCTTTCTTATGTTATAGTTATTAAAGAATGATTATGATTTCGGTTTTTCTCATATAGACATGATTATCATTCCCAGTATTTTATATGTCCCGTTTATAATACGTGTCATTCATGTGGAGTCAGTTGTACATGAATGGTGAGTGTGAGTGTTGGTCAGTGTGAAAAAGAGTATGTAGTTGAGATTGTGTGGACACTCCTTGGTAATTGTGTACCAAAGTATGACATGTTGAGATTGCGGCTAGAGTATCTTTGAAATGCGACGGTGGCAAAACTTTGACACTCTCTGGCACCCATGGTAGCAGTAAAGTGTGTGACGCCGAACATGGACATTCCCTGGCACCCAGGGTAGTGCTAAAGTGTGGCCTACTGGACATTCCCTGACGTGAATGGTACGGTCAAAGTGTGAGTCATTGGACACTCCCTGGTACCCCGTACTAAAGTGTGAGGCAAATTGGACACTCCTTGGTACCCCTGTGCTAAAGTGTGGCTATCTTAGCGTTTCAAAGATACTGAAGTAAGAGAGTGGGTTTGTGTGGTTGTTGAGAAAAAAGAGTGGGTAAGATGAGTTGGTGCACTGTTTTCATACACGGTCACATACATGCGAATTTCAGTTTACAAATGATATTGTTGTTATTTTCTAATATGAACTTTTCTTACTATAATATCAACTTGTTGAATAATGAAATTGGGAATTGGGAAATAGTAAATGGGTATGTGTTACATTCAAGCATATATTTTTAATACTCACCTGCTTCAATAAGCTGACGGTGTTGATGCGCCCTGGACATTCATGTCCAGGCTTTTCAGGTTATGATCAAGTGGAACAATACGATTATGCTAACTGAGAATAACTGCTTGGAAGAAGAAATAACTATTATAACTACTGCCTTAGTTGATAAACTGAACTTTTGTAATAAGGATGACTGTAATAGACTATAGTTATTATTTTGTTTCAAGGAGCTTTGTGCCTTTAGGTGACCACGTGCTGTAATAATTATTAAATTAGCAAATTTTATAAGCCTTGATTCCTCTAGTCTGATTACATGTTGTTCAACATTTGGGACGAAATCGATCCTTCAAACTGTCGCAACCTATGGGTCCATAAAGGTAATGAAATTTTTCCATATTTATGCTACATCGAGGCGTGACAGGATTTAGTGGAGGATGGCATAGGTCTAGATGAGCTTCGTTACTTTGTAGAGGCTCAGCGATTAGTGCTAGTCGAGATTTTGAAGCTGGTTAATAGTGATGCTTTCTATCTTTCCCTTGAGATCCAGGTTGTGCACGCTTACCTCACACAGCTGGAGATGCCCCTACTGGTAGTTCCTTTGGTTGAGGATGATGATAGCAACGACGTCATGGTTATCCTTATTGTCGAGGAGGTTATAGGGGAGGATGGCATAGGTCTAGATGACCTTGCTGTCGACCTTGAGGAGGAGCTAGCCCTTGAGCTAGTTCTGCCCGAGGAGTTTTTAGTTGAGGCAGATGCCCCAGGCCTGCTCTATCACCAGCCTCTCAGAGCGGTGATTATGATCTTGTGGGTCCTTTTCAGGTTCAGCAATTTTGCCCAGTCTACTCGTTAGATTTGCTCATAGCTGCCTACGAAGATGATTGATGATTTAGATATGACCTTGAACATATTAACTATTTTTAGACTAGAAGCTCTATCTCTTTTTGCAAGCTGTATTTACATGCATTGGAGTGTAGGGCAATGACCCCATTTTGTGACATTTAACTCTTGCATGGACGAAGTACGTCCTAATCCATATAGATAGGGTAGGCATTGACCTGATCATACACGCTTTTTGTATCAACTTGACAAGAAGTTATATATATAAATACTCTTTTGAATATTGTTGTCATTTAAACTGATAGATATAACTGCTTCATATATCTGTTTCATTTATGTTTCTCATTCTTGCATCGTTGACATGCATTTAGAATTGCTGGAAGACAAAGGAAAAATAGGAATTTGATTGAGCAAGCTCTTGTGGCTGCCAATCCCACGGGTATGTTTGAGAATTTCGTCAGACGCCTCGAGAGGATTATCAATACAAATTAAAATCGACGAGACCGCCAAATTGGGGATAAGCTACTGGAAATATTCCGTGCGCTAAGGCCCAAATAGTTTGTAGGTACTGCCGAGCCCTAGAAAGTTGAACAATGGTTAAGGAAAATGGACCGTATGTTCGAGGCTGTTCAGTGCTGTGAAGTGGATAAGAGGAGGTTAACTACCTTCCAATCAACCAAGGCCACCGCAGATTGGTGGGACACGGTGATAGCCACCATTGGAAACACAGCTGCTATGGGAATGACGTGGACTGCATTTAAGGGGAGATTTTTGGAAAAGTATTTTCCAGCCACAGAGAGGCAGAAGAGAGAGAAGGAATTCATAGATTTGACTCAGGGAACTAAATCTGTGCAAAAGTACACCACTCGATTTGAGAGACTGTCTCGGTTGGCCCCTCATGTGGTTGATACTAAGGAAAAGAGGATCTATAAGTGTAACCAACGGCTGACAGCACAGATTCGTCGCCTAACTCTCGGCCACCTAGATAAGTCATTTGAAGGACTCGTTGGCTTGGCCACTGATTTGGAAGAAGATGCTTGAGTAAATCGAAAGCAATTCAAATTCTGGCCACCTTAGACGGGTAACTTTGGAAATAAGCCACCGACGTATCATACTCAAGGACAGAAGAAAAACTTTGATGGGAGCAAAAAACCCCAAGCTATCACCTATCCGACTCAACCTCGAGTTGGTGAAGGAAGTAGTGCTGGGGAAGTGCTTCAACTATGGCAACCCAGGTCATCTGGCTCGAGACTGCAAGGCACCGAGGCGTACTGCATAGCAAGGGAAAATCTGCCACAACTATGGTGAACTAGGTCACATCAGCAAGTTTTGCACTACTCCTAAATAGGTGACTTATAGTCAACAAGGTCAGACTCACTTGAACACAGTAATTCCTAATGTCGCTGGTTATGATGGAACCATTTATGAAGAAGGAGATTATGGGGAAGCTCAACCCAATCAGCAAGCAGTAGAAGGTACATTAACTTTGTTTAACTCCCAAGTTAAAGTTTTATTTGATACGGGTGCTGCTCTTTCATTCATATCTCCTAATACTATTCAAAGATTGGGTATTTTACCTCATCAATTATAGAAAGCTTTGAGGGCTACCTGACCTTTAGGAGCCACAGTCAAGTTAGGACATGTGTGTAAGGATTTTTCATTACAATTAGGAGATTGTGAAATCCCCATAAGGCTAATTGTCCTATCGATGAAGGAGTTTGACGTAATCCTAGGTATGGATTGGCTTGCTCAGAATCAAGCAAGTTTGGATTGTGCGAGGAAGAGAATTACATTCTCTAAAAACAGGAATAAATCCTTTGATTTCCAATATAACCCTTTGGGAGATATGTTCCTCACGAGGTGTTTGGCTAACATCAAAGTCGTCAGTACAGAAGCGACAGTGTCATCTATACCTGTAATCAAGGACTTCAAAGAAGTATTTTAAGACATTTTTGGTTTACCACCTGAGAGAAGTACAGAGCTCATTGAGCTTATACTAGGTACCGTACCAATCAAGAAGGTTCCCTACTGAACGGCCCCCGTCGAACTATAAGAGTTAAAGGAACAAGTTTAAGAGCTCGAGAATCTAGGTTTTGTATGTCCAAGTACATTGCCTTGGGGAGCACCCGTGTTATTCATAAAGAAGAAGGATGGGATACTTCAGTTGTGTATCGATTATAGAGAATTGAACAGAGTAACTATCAAGAATAAGTATCCCTTGCCTCAGATTGACAATTTATTTGATCAACTACAGGAAGCTACATCATTTTCCAAGATAGACCTACGGTTGGGATATCATCACTTGAGAGTACGGAAGGAAGACATACCTAAAACTGCTTTTAGAACCCGATATGGTCACTATGAATTTTTTGGTGATTTCGTTAGGAACGGTGAATGCCCCGGCAGTGTTTATGGATCTAATGAACAGAGTGTTCAAGCCTTATTTGCATCAGTTTGTCATGGTCTTTATAGATGATATCCCGATCTATTCTAAGTCAGCAGAAGAACCCGAGCAACATCTACGGATAGCAATGCACACACTCAAGGATCACCAGTTCTATGCTAAATTTAGTATGTGTGAGTTCTAGTTGCAAGAAGTAAAATTTTTGGGACACAAGGTGTCATGTCAAGGAATTTCTGTGGACTTATCCAAGATAGATGCTGTGTCAAATTGGGTTAGGCTAACCAACCCTACCGAGGTCAGGAGTTTTCTGGGACTCGTAGGCTATTACAGAAGATTTGTTGAGGGATTTTCTAAAATAGCTGCACCATTAACTGGATTGATGAAGAAGAATTTAAAATTCGAGTGGATAGAGAAACATGAGAGTGCCTTTCTAGAATTGAAAGAGAGACTCGCTACTGCACCAGTACTAGCCATACCCAAGCTTGATGAGAAGTTCACTATCGTTAGTGATGCATCATACCAAGGATTGGGGTGTGTTCTTATGCAAGATGGTAGAGTTATCGCCTATGGATCTAGACAGTTGAAACCGAATGAGTTAAACTACCCCATTCATGATTTAGAATTGGCGACATTGGTATTTGCTCTTAAGATTTAGAGACATTATCTCTACGGTGAGAAGTTTGATTTGTTCTCCGATCACAAAAATCTAAAATATTTGTTCACACAGAAAGAGTTGAACATGAGGCAGTGCAGATGGATGGAGTTGATCAAAGATTAGGAATTCATGTTAGAATACCACCCTGGTAAAGCTAATGTGGTTGCTGATGCTTTGAGTCAGCAAACTCGTGAAACGATCGCCTCCCTAATGGTTAGAGAATGGAGAGCATTGGAGATATTGGCAGAATTTGATGTATAGAGTGTTGAGGAAGGAGAAGAATAACTTTTTAGATGTCTTATCCTACAGCCTATTCTTATTGACCGTATCATCGAAACACAGAAAGAAGATGAGAAGTTTCGAACATGGTTTATGAAGATGTCAGAAAAGGACCCGACAGAATGGAAGGTGGGAAGTGATGGGGGATACAGATGCAGAGATAGATTATGTGTACCAGATTATGGGGAATCGAGAGCTGATATTTTGGGAGAAGCACATAAGTCAAGATATATAATTCACTCACGAGGAACTAGGATGTACAAAGATTTGAAAAGAAATTTCTGGTGGGAAGGTATGAAAAAGGACACGGTCGAGTTTGTGTCTAAGTGTTTGACGTGTCAGCAAGTCAAGGCTGAACATCAGAGACCATCAAGATTATTGCAACCGCTACATGTTCCAGGTTGGAAGTGGGAGCACATAACCATGGATTTTGTAGTAGGATTGCCTCAATCTTAGTAGAATCATGATGCCATTTGGGTAATCATTGACAGACTGACTAAATCGGCTCATTTTATTGCTTCTAGTATGACATACTCAGTAGAAAAGATGAGCCAGATGTACTTACAACAAGTGGTGCGACTTCACGATGCACCTGTGTCGATTATGTCAGACCGTGATGCACGTTTTACTTCTAGATTATGGGAAAGTCTACAGGAAGCTATGTGAACCTCGTTAAAGATGAGTACTACTTTCAACCCTCAGACAGGCAAATTGAGCATATTAATCAGATCATGGAGGATATGCTTAGGACTTGTGTGATCGATTTTGAGGAATCTTGGGAGATGTACTTATCTTTGGTTGAATTTTCCTATAAAAATAGTTATCACACGAGTATCGGGATGGCTCCGTTCGAGGAATTGTACAAACGACCATGTTGTTCTCTATTGTGTTGGGCAGAAGTTGGAGACACCAAGTTGCTGGGACCAAATTTGGTTAGAGAAACCAACGAAAAGATTTCTCTGGTTAAGGAAATGATGAGAACTGCATAGAGCAGGTATTAAAGTTAAGCCGATCGACGCCGGAAAGATTTGGAGTTTAGCGTCGGAGATCACATACTTCTTAAGGTTTCACCAACCTGAGGAGTAGTACGCTTCGGTCTCAAGAAAGAAAAGTTAGCTCCATGATTCATCGGACCATTCGAGATTTTGGATCGTGTTGGAAAAGTGGCTTATCGACTCGTACACCACCAAAGATGTCTGGAGTTCACAATGTGTTTCATGTGGGTATGTTGAGAAAATACGTACGAGATCCCTTACATGTGGTTAGTTATGACGATATTGAGATGAGTCATAACATTTCCTACAAGAAGAGGCCAGTGAAGATTCTAGATCAGAGTATCAAGAAGTTGAGGAATAAAGACATTCCGTTAGTGAAGGTTTAGTGGAATCACCAAGACAAGGTTGAAACCTCATGGGAAGTCAAGGCCGATATAAGGAAGAAGTACCCGGAGTTGTTTCAGGACTAGTTATCTTGATTTTGGGGACGAAATCCTGTTTAAGAGGTTGGAGAGTTTGAGAGTTTTTTCATTCAGAATTTCTAGAGAAAGACAAGCTTCATTTTCCATAGCTAGAGGTTGGAGTTTTTCTTGTTTGGTCTTATCTTTCTCAACAAACACACAATTCTTTATCACAGTGAGTATTTCTAACTCACTATTTATGTAATAAATGATTCAATTTCTATTTGTATTGTTAGGATTAGAAGTCACCATGGTTGATTTTACGTATGGACTCCAGAGCTTGAAAACATTGATTTTTCAACCTTGATCAAATCCTGTTTTTGGAGATGATTATGAAGGATTATGGTTCATAGATGATATGTTTAAAGTTTTAGAGCCCAATTCATTCATATGAAAAAGTATATAAGAAATTAAGTTTTGTCATCTTTTAGTTTTTCATAAAATTCAAGAGCTATAGCTTGATTCATGTTAAATTGACCGTAAATTCTTAATCCTTGTGAAAAAACAAAGAGATTCATATATTACAAGGCATGTATCCTTTCAAAATTTAAAATGGGCCAAAATGGGTTTGAAAAACTGAAACAGGGGAGTTTCTGCGAGGAAGATAAAGACACTGCCTGAACTCGCGCGCGCGATCGCACGAGTGACCCGCGCGCACGAGGTGTGTGTTTCTAGGCAGTAAGAAAAGTTTTTATAATAAAATTGAAAAATAGGCATATCGCGCGAGCGGCCCGCGCGCGCAACTTATGAGAGTTTTTGGTTTTTGCTTATTTTCTGTTAAGGAATTGTTTGAATGAGGTTTTATAAGTTTTTAATGCTCTTCTTGGGAAATATGTTAAAACAGATTATGTTTTGTTATGTTCTGGTTATTAAAGAACAATTATGATTTCAGTTTTTCTCATATAGACATGATTATCATTCCCAGTACTTTATATGTCCCGTTTATAATACGTGTCATTCATGTGGAGTCAGTTGTACATGAATGGTGAGTGTGACTGTTCGTCAGTGTGAAAAAGAGTATGTAGTTGAGATTGTGTGGACACTCCCTGGTAATTGTGTACCAAAGTATGACATGTTGAGATTGCGGCTAGAGTGTCTTTGAAATGCGACGGTGGCAAAGCTTTGACACTCTCTGGCACCCATGGTAGCAGTAAAGTGTGTGACGCCGAACATGGACAATCCCTGGCACCCAGGGTAGTGCTAAAGTGTGGCCTACTGGACATTCCCTAATGTGCATGGTACGGTCAAAGTGTGAGGCATTGGACACTCCCTGGTACCCCGTACTAAAGTGTGAGGCAAATTGGACACTCCTTGGTACCCCTGTGCTAAAGTGTGGCTATCTTAGCGTTTCAAAGATACTGAAGTAAGAGAGTGGGTTTGTGTGGTTGTTGAGAAAAAAGAGTGGGTAAGATGAGTTGGTGTACTGTTTTCATACATGATCACATACATGCAAATTTCAGTTTACAAATGATACTGTTGTTATTTTCTAATATGAACTTTTCTTATTATAACATCAACTTGTTGAATAATTAAATTGGGAATTGGGATATAGTAAATGAGTATGTCTTACATTCAAGCATATGTTTTTAATACTCACCAGCTTTAATAAGCTGACGGCGTTGATGCGCCCTGGACATTCATGTCCAGGCTTTTCAAGTTATGATCAAGTGTAACAATACGATTATGCTAACTGAAAATGGCTGCTTGGAAGAAGAAATAACTATTATAACTATTGCCTTAGTTGATAAACTGAACTTTTGTAATAAGGAAGACTGTAATAAACTATATTTATTATTTTGTTTCAATGCGATTTGTGCCTTTAGGTGGCCATGCGATGTAATAATTATTAAATTAGCTAATTTTATGAGCCTTGATTGCTCTACTCTGATTATATGTTGTTCGACATTTGGGACAAAATCGATCCTTCAAACTGTCGCGACCTACGGGTCCATAAAGGAAATTAAATGTTTTCCATATTCATGCTATGTCGGGGCGTGACAAGTATGAGAAAATTGGAATTTTTTGGAAGAAATATGGAATTTCTAGGAAATTCGGGAGATTCGGAAGTAGTTATTGGAGAAACAGGGATATCCGGATGAGTTAGGCAGAGTTCCTGGGAAAAACAGGGATATCCGGATGAGTTAGGCAGAGTTTCTGGGAGAAACAGGGATTTCCGGATGAGTTAGGCAGAGTTTCTGGGAGAAACATGTGTATATGACAAGAGCACGTGATGATGGTGATCGTACTGTCTAGCAAGTTTTCATACTCCTATAACTTTGGACCAACAAACAAGGTTTATGGTGTATATTTTTGTGGACATGGAGAAAACATCCTTATCATGTTGACTAGGAAGGTCGACTCAATGTGATCACATGCGAGTGATTTCCTTGAGAATCATAAGAAGGAGGTTCTGTCTTGTCACACCCCAACCCGCCCCAAGCAGATTAGGACAGGTGTAACAATGCTACAAGCTCCCCAATATACTAATTAGCAAAGAAAACATGTAAATCCTTAAGAAAAACATGAATTTAACAACATAAAATGACATTATTTTGATTAAATAGCCCCAAGGGCAAAATGGTCATAAATAAAGTATAGTCAAATTTTGCATCAAAAGATAGGTCTTTGAGTCCCAGTTCCAACGCAAAAATAGCGTACGAATCTGAGTTTTCTAGAAAGAGATATGCTTATTTCCGTAAAAGTGGACAGTTAGATTTTATAGGGGCGGATCGATCCACGAAAAGAAGGGATCGATCCATCTTACTGGTTTTCAAGCAGAATGTCCCCGGAAATTGGTGGATCGATCCGCGGGAAGGCCGAATCGATCCGGATTGTACAGAACACCTCCCTACTGCTAAAACATTTCATTTTTACATGTCCAAACCAATTTCAACCTTAACCAAACTTTGTGAGACTTTGAGGAAACATTCCAAACACAAATCCCAACTCTTCCAAATGTTAACCAAACATGTAAGACCCCATTACCACTACAATTGGATCACAACAAATCATCTATTCTAGTTCATTTGAGTCAAAACAAAGCTCTTAAAATTCCATTCTTGTCCAAACTGACAAATCATAGAAACTTGTTGAAAATGAATTCATAAACTTTGCAAATAACTTGACTACAACCAAAACTCATTTATAACATACACACAACTTCTTTTAAGTCAAAGCAACCCATATGGAAACCACCAAATCATTTCAAAAGTGTTCCCAAATGTCTCTAAACATTAATCCAACACGATGAGAGACTTCAAAAGCATTTCAAGTAGTTGAGAAGTTGGTTTAACACTCAATTCATATCAATATTTCACGAGCAACATAAACTTGCATCAAACTCCTCATTTTCCCCAATCAACTTACATAAACATGCAAGCGTAAGGAAGAACAAGCCAATAACATCCATGGTTAACTAAATCCCAAGTCCTCTCCCAATATACACAACTTGTGGTTTGCAAGTGCAATCCACATAACAAAACTCACAAACAACATCAACTTGGACTTGACATAACACACCCTCCCAAACTTAAGTTTTTTCAAACATTAGAGTTACAAAAGATCATTTTGCTCATACTTGATTAGTTATCCACACAAAACTCATAATGCTCCAACTAAGAGTTCAAGCATGCATCAAACCACATTTTCCCAACATGAGTATAACTTGTCAAACAAAAGTCCCCAAATCTAGTTTGCCTTTCAAAGTTACATAATCTACAAAGTTCTCTCCATACGCACAACTTTTGGATAACATATTACAACCCATACCACAAGATATAACCAATACTAAATTGAACCTTACATATTACAAGTTCTCCAAAACATGAGTTAACTATACATCTCCAAAGCATAAGTTGCATTAGGAAACTTAAACATATAGATTTATGAACATATTAACACATATCTCATAACCCCCACGCCCAACTCGTCGTGTTGATCATTTCCTTTCCTCCTCCCATGTCATACCTGCGGTGGTTATTCAATAACCACAACAAAAAATAGTATTTGATTAAGCTTTCGCTTAGTGAGTAAAACTAATCACATGTATGAGTGTAATTTCATATTCAAGGCACAAATCAACAATTAACATATCATTTAGTCTCCAAAAGACCAAATATCAATTCACTGTATTGTCGCTCTTGCCTTTTTTCCCTTATGCGCATATAGTACCTCTAATTTACACCATCTCACATACCCTTCCACAGCTGGGTCATCACCCACACACCTTTACACAGTTAAGTGGTGAGTACCCTTACACTGTTGGGTTTTTCCACGTCTCCTTATTATGGAGTAAATCCACGGTAAATCAACATAATGCTTTCTTTAACCCATATAACACATATTCATATAATCAGCACAACATAGCAATCCTTGCAAATTAAGCATATTAACTTCCAATTCATACTATCATGCTTTAACCAACATAATTCAACATGCTAACATCATAATCAACATGATACATCATAAATTGTAACATTAAACACAATTATACATTCAGCCCATGGATTAGAGTCACTCACCTCTAAGATTTAACTCCTACTTGAAGAATTAAGAGCCTAGTGAGGTCCAAGTATAAATCCTATACAACATATACAAGTTAGAAGCTAAACCCCCAAATTGGGCCACGGAAAAACTATCTCACAAATCCATAAGATTAGTACTAACGTGTTAGACTCACCTTCAGGAGTCTGAATATGTAGCCTGTTTTGAGATTGAACGTCGTTCAGTGCGTCAATCAGCGTCGTGAACATTGGCGAACTTTCCGTCAAATTCTCTCGTTTTGTATCTCTGTAAATTTTTTGTTGTAAGGATGAAGAACACTCTAATGAGTCATAGGCCATGTGTCTTGCTACATGCAAGTCACAACTTTGGTCTTTCTATTATAGCCTCCCCTAAGTTTCTTCAGTATTGAGTTTATACCCCTGCTAGTTATTAAAATTATTAAAACTGTACCAAACTTAAATGAGTGTTTGACTAAGTCCTATATGGGTCCCACACGTGGTCCCAAATTTGTGAAATTACTAACGTACCTACTAATTATGCACCTTTTTTGCAAAAATATCCTTATTGGGTTAATTAGTGGATATCAAAAGCTATCATATTAACAATTTGATATGAAAGCAGCTAAACATATTTCAGGTAGTCATATAAAATGCATATAATAATTTAAATGCAAATTTCATAAACCGGGCCCTTCACTGGGTCCCACTTCAAACTTGTACCTCTTCACTGGGACTTTTCTTTGGGCGAGTCCAAGCCTCCCCTTACCTATTATTATACACTAATTAGCATTAATTAATGCATATTTCGAGATAGTTAAACATTTCTCTCGGATACGGGTGTTACATGTCCTATGCCACATAAGTGTCTACACCGTGCAGGAAATTCCGTCAGGGCATACAATAGTTATACCACATTGTCCTATCTGAAAAGATAAATCAACAGTCCTATGAAAGGTTCTACATGAATCTATATGCAAAGGTTGGGTTTAGTCAAAGAGGGTCCGTTGACGAGTTCCAATATACCGTCAGAGAGACAGTACGAAAGTTTTTACCAGCAAAGGCTTGGAAGGTACAGTACCAACGGTGACTTGTGCCCTGGTATAACAAGACCTGAACAATGTCGGCGTCGAGTTTCAGACACAGTTAGAGGGGGAAGTGTCACTGGGAATATGCCTACGTGTATGCATGTGACATTGTTATTTTATACGTCAAAAAGCACCTAAGTAATCTACCGAGTGAAATAGTGAAATCACCTAGGCTTGTGGTGGTCCGGTGGTGGCACGAGGCGGTTTTGGGGTGGTCCAGCCATGGATTATTCTCCTTGGTCTCTTTGCTATCTCTCTATTTCTCTCTCTGTAGTTCTCACTCTCAAGTCTATGTATATATATATAGTGTGTGTGTGTGTGTGTGTGTGGATTGGTGAGGGAAATGAGTGTTGGATTTCTCTGTTTTATTTTTCTTTCTTCTCTCTCTCTCTAACTCTCACTCTCTCGGGTCCTCCTCTCTCTCTCTCTCTCTCCTATGAACTATCTATATATATTTTTATATACTATCATACATATACATATTATATATATACCATACAACACAACATATATATATCAATCCGTGTGTGTGTGTGTGTGTATGGAGGGTTTGGTGTGGGGTGGCAATGAAGGAGTAGAGGTGCTGTGTGTGGATGCGGTTTGGTGAGGGGGGACAAGTGGGAGGGATTGAGTGAAATGAGGGAAATGGGGATGGGTTTTAGGGGAGAATCCTAGAGTTAATAGAGAGGGTTGAGGGGGATTATCCAATGGGTGGAGGGGGGTTTGAGAGGGATTGATGTGAGGGGTTGGGGGAAATGTCCAATGGGTTTAGGGGGTGTTTGGGTAGGAAGTTTACCCAATGGGTTTAAGGTAGTTTAGGTGGTACTATAGGCATCCTAGGTTTGTACTTGCCTTTCTAATTTTGTATGATTTGACCTTGTTTGAAACCACGTATCGTGCAGTCTAAGAAGAACCAGTTTCTACAGGTTCGTGTGCAATCTCATTCCGGTTCTAGAGGTTTCAGTCCGAGTCTAAAAATTTCAGTCGGGTCTAATTTAACAACCAGTGTTAAAATAAACATATCGATAATAACATTATAATTCCAATCATAGTGTACGGGAATGAAAATGACATCAGGTATCTAATATTATAGTCCAGGTCTAAATAAAATACGTCGATAATATAATTAAAATATACATACTTGATATGCCAGAAATATTCTGCTATAGTCAAACTCTCACGTCAGTAGCAAAGGACTCGGAGTATCTGGAAAGTGAGCTGGTGGCCCATCGATCCCGAGGTCTTTCGAGTGCAACTGCTCGGTATGCTCGCACAGCCCGGGCATGCGGCGCAGTAGCTATCCATGATGTGTAGTTTGACAGCCAAGCAGCGTAGCAGTTTCCTAAATCAATTAGAAGACTAATGGAAAGTGTAAATTGTTTCCTAAGCCATTTAGGAAACCTCCCATGATCTATGCTCATCAACTTGTAATTAGATTGGGCTTCCTTATCTATTCAGTTACCTGTTGCGGGTGGTCTCTTGCACCTACAAAAGGAGCCACTCACCCCCATTAGAGGGGATCGCATTCTTAACCTAAAGAATAGCTATACACTTATTTCATATGCATACACCCGGCCGGTATTACTGGTAGTGCCGCCCAATTGTTGGCTCACTAGGCTCATCAGTGATCTGCTAGTGAAGTGCACTGACGCACCCATGGACGTAGGTCACCTTATTAACGGGGCCGAACCACATACAATTGATTGTATCACCATAACAATCTTCTTATTATCTCTTACCAATTTTCGGCATCATCACTTTGGCGCCGTCTGTGGGAATCGAAAAGTTCCTCATCAACAAAATTCTTGACTGATCAATATGCCGTCAAAGACAGGTAAGAAACACACTGCTCCGGTCGGTCAGAAGAACTTGCAGCTCGAGCAGCAGGCCGCTTCCATGACCTCTGAGCAGGTGAAAGCGGTGCTCGCGCAACTCCTGAAAGGCCAACGGCAAACCCATCAGCAAATAGAAGCATTGTTGACCTTGTGGGAGAAGCGCCCTCAATTAGAGAACCATATCGGGAAGAGTGCCCCCAACCGGGAGCCCGGAAGAGTCCGAAACCATACCCACTCCGCGCCAGTATCCCCGTTGAATTGGGAACATACTCAGGATAATGACCGTAGCAGAGTGCCCAGGCGCACCAGGCGGCGAGCTCGGACCAATCCTCGTCTGGTGAAAGATGCTAGAGACATCATCAATAGGCGTCGCGCCACCAAGGGGGAGGAATCAGAGCCAAATCCCTAGGAATCAGCCAAAGACCCTCCGGCCCGGAGCCGGGGAGATCTTAGGCACACGATTACCCGGAGCCAGAGCTGGGTTCTATCCCCAAGGACAACGCACTTCGAAGAGGAAGCCTCGTCATCTGATCTGACTTACCGCTCGGACATTGACAGGAATACCGAGCGGTAAGACGTGAATGCTCAAATCCAGGGCTTGCAGAAACAAATCAAGCAACTGAGCCACAAGCAGCGTCATGACCATACCAACACGGAGACTAAGTTGCCCTATACCGCTCGGATCACCGGATTCCCCATCCCGAGGAAGTTCAAGCCACCGCATTTCAGTTCTTACGACGGGACAGAGAGCCCAGTGGATCACATTCGCACCTACAGGGCCCAGATGGCGTTGGTCACCACTGTCGACAAATTACTATGCTTGGCCTTCCCCAGCACTCTCAAGGGGCCAGCCGCGCAGTGGTTCCATGCCCTCAAGCCCCGAACGGTTGATGACTTCAAGACGCTAAGTAAGCTGCTCATTAGCCAGTTCATAGGGATGCTCGACCAGTCGCAACCAGACACTCAGCTATTGACTATCAAGTAGTGCAAGGGTGAATCCCTAAGGGAGTATATGGATAGACACAAAAGAATTTCAGAAATCCAAATGCACCGTCTTCGCGGGAGATGAGTCCCTGAAAGCCAAGCGGAGGCTTGGGGGCTCTAAAAAGGGCCCGATAAAAAAGCAAAGATAGAACCAGCAGAGAGGAGGTCAGAATCAGCCCCAGATCACTTTCATGCCTCTGTCTCGACCAATCCACGAAGTCATGGCCGCCGTCGAGGCACAGAGGTTACTTCAACAAGCGGCCAAACTAAAAGCTCCGCCCAGGAAGAGGAATCGGGATAAGTTTTGCCGCTTCCATGACCACGGCGATGACACAGAGGATTATTTCAAGTTGAAGATAGCCATAGAAAAACTGATCGAGTAGGGTCATCTTGCAAAATACGTCGCGACATATGGATGGCCTATGCAAGGAACCCGAGCTCCCGGTCAAATACAGCCTCTTGGTCAAATCGACGTGATATCTGGAGGAACGTCGGGTGGCGGGGACTCACAGTCGGCAAGGAAGAGGCATGCTCGGACATCCCAGGTAGATGTCTGGTAGGTCCAATCCACTGGCTCCCCGCCAACTGACATACTGCCGTTCACCTCCGATAACTTGCAAGGCGTCCACTACCCCCATGATGGCCCATTGGTTGTGACGCTCTCCATAGCCAATTACGTGGTCAAGAGGGTGTTAGTGGACACAGGCAGCTCCACCGATATTATGTTCGTGTCAGCATTCAATCAACTTAGGAAGTCCAGGGATAGACTCTGCCCGGTTGCTACTCCCCTGGTGGGTTTCAACGGATCCAGCACCCAGCCGCTCGGTACCATGGAGCTCCCCGTGCTTATGGGAACTTACCCTCAGCAGATCTCACTACTGTCAAACTTTATAATCATAGAGGCCCCATCTGCTTATAATGTCATTCTCAAGAGACCTACTATCAACAAAGCCAGGGCTGCCGTCTCCACTTATAGCTTGACGGTCAAATTCCCAGCCCCTCATGGACCCGGGAGCCTGCGTGGAGATCAGTCGACCGCCCGAAGTTGCTACGTCAGTTTCCTTCACCAGGAAGTCATCACAGAGGCATTGAACATCCAGGAGATGGACCCGAGGGACCAGAATGATAAAGTGGGCCCGATCGAGGAATTAGAACAAGTGGCATTGAACCCCCAACTCCCAGACCGAACGGTCAGCATCGGCTCCGTGCTGGAGCCCTGCCTTAAAGAGAAGCTGATTTAATTCCTGGAACAGAGTCAGGATGTGTTCACCTAGTGCCATGAAGATATGCCCGGGATTGATCCCCGGGTAATGTCTCATCAGCTTAACGTCGACCCAGACTCCCGGCCTGTGAAGCAGAAGAGACGGGGCATGGCCCCCGAGAGACAAAAGGCAGTGTGTGAGGAAGTCGAGAAGCTCCTCAAAGCCCAATCTATACAAGAGGTCCACTATCCCGACTAGCTAGCTAATGTAGTACTTGTCAAGAAAAGCAACGGGAAGTAGAGGATGTGCGTGGACTTCACCGACCTGAACAAAGACTGCCCCAAGGACTGCTATCTGCAGCCCAGGATAGACCTCCTTGTGGATATCATGGCCGGCCATTTGCTCCTATCATTTATGGATGCCTACTCCGGGTACAATCAGATCAGCATGTACCCCGAGGACAAAGAAAAGACCTCGTTCATCACGGATCAGGGGACCTATTGCTACAAAGTCATGCCCTTCGGCCTCAAAAACATCAGGGCAACTTATCAATGCCTGGTCAATCACATGTTCAAAGACTTGATCGGGAAATCAATGGAGGTATACGTCGACGATCTACTGGTCAAAAGTCGGGATGAGTCGGACCATCTGGAACATTTGGCCGGGGCCTTCAGCATTTTGAGGAAGTTCAGGATGAGGTTGAACCCGGCCAAATGCACATTCGGCATTTCATCCGAAAAGTTCTTAGGCTACCTGGTCAGCAGGCTGGGAATTGAAGCAAACCCTGAGAAAATCCAGGCCGTCATCAACATGCGGTCGCCCAGGTCGACCAAAGAAGTACAGAGTCTGGCCGGATGGGTTGCTACACTGAACAGATTTGTCTCCAGAGCTACCGACCGGTGCGTGCCGTTCTTCAAGATCCTCCGTAAGGCATTTTAGTGGTCTGAGGAGTGCGAGGAGGCGTTCCAGGAACTCAAAAAGTACTTAGCGTCTCCCCCTCTACTCTCAACACCCATATCGGGAGAAGAATTCTTCCTATACCTGGCAGTATTACCCTCAGCGGTCAGCTCGGCACTCGTTAGGGAAGAGCACAGGATACAGTTCCTAGTGTACTATACCAGTCGGGCGCTCCAAAGCACGGAGAACAGATACTCCCGCATCGAAAAACATACATTCGCTCTCATCACCTCCGCCCGGAGACTCTGTTCGTACTTTCAGGCCCATGTCATTGTGGTCCTTACTGACCAACCTCTCCATAGGATCTTAAGCAGGCCTGACACGTCCGGGAGGCTCGTGAAGTAGGCTGTGGAGTTAGAGGAATTTGAAGTGACCTACCTCCCCCGGGCGGCCAACAAAAGGCAAGCAATAGCAGACTTTCTGGTTGAGTTCACCTATCCGAAAGACCCGGTTGAAGAGCTCGACCCACCAATCCTACCGCCCGGGTTACAGGCTGGCATCCCCACCTGGGTGCTGTATGTGGTCGGTTCCTCAAACCAGCAAGACAGTGGGGCAGGAATCATCTTGACTACTCCCGACGGCATCCATCTCGAGTATGCCCTAAGGTTTGGGTTCCGTACCTCCAACAACGAAGCTGAGTATGAAGCCCTACTGGTCGGATTGCAGTTGGCCACTTCCATGGGCGCGCAACAGGTCTAAGGTTATAGCGACTCTCAGCTCATGGTCAATCAAGTCAACCAAGAGTACGAAGCCCGGGGAGACAACATGGTAGCCTATCTAGCCCTTGTCCGAGCAGTTTCGAAGAAGCTTCAGGGTTTCTGCATCACGCAGATACCCAGAGAGAAAAATACCAAGACCGGCCGATCAGCCAGCCTCGCTTCATCTTCTGAGTCAGAATTGCCTGGGATAAGGGTAGAATACCTGCCCGAGCCAAGTGTGATCAACTCAGAGTGCATGGAGGTGGAACCAGGCGCCTTAGGACCCAGCTGGATGGACCCAATCGTGGCATTCCTGACAACAGGTGTGTTAGCAAACGAGAAAGAGGAGGCCCACTGGGTTAGGTACCGGGCGGCCCGATATCATCTTATAGACGGCATCCTCTTCAAAAGGGGATTCTCTGTACCGTATCTCCGCTGTGTCCATCCCGCACAGGTCCAATCAGTGTTGTCTCAAATCCATGAAGGAGTGTGTGAGAATCACAACAGAGGCCGGGCACTCTCTATAAAGGCCTTACTGCAAGGATATTACTGGCCGATAATGGCTCGGGATTCTCAGGAGTATGTCAAAAGATGTGACAAATGTCATAGATACTCTCCCATGATCAACCGACCGGGAGAGCTTTAGACACCAATCCAAAGCCCCTGTCCCTTTGCCCAGTGGGGTATCGACATTGTCGGACCCCTACCGGCGGGAAAAGGACAGGTCAAGTTTACATTCATCGCCATTGACTACTTTACCAAGTGGGCAGAGGCCGAGCCCTTGGCAATATTAACCGAGCAAAAAATGGAAAGCATTATGGAAAAGAATATCCTCAGTAGGTTCGGCATTCCCCGGATTCTGGTCAGCGACAATGGCAGGCAAATCGACACCCATTGTTCAGGCAGTTCTGCTCGGGCTATGGGATACTTAATCACTACTCCTCCCCCGAGCACCCTCACGCCAATGGTCAAGCCGAGGTGACAAACTGGACGATCTTGCAGTCGATCAAAACAAGACTTGAAAGTGCCAAAGGACTATGGGCTGAAGAACTGCCAACCCTCCTGTGGGCCTAGAGAACTACGCCCCGAGCGGCAATAGGTGAGACGCCGTTCTCCTTAACCTACGGGTTCGGGGCGGTGGTTCCTACAGAGCTCGGGTTACCTACTCACCGGGTGGCAAATTATAGCGTACCATACAACGAAGATGCACTCAGAACAGAACTAGACTTGGTATAGGAAAAAAGAGACCGAGCCTATTTAAAGGTAGCAGCCTATAAGCAGTGGGTCTCTCGATATTACAACAGCAAGGTGAAGCATCGCAGTTTTCAAGTAGGAGACCTCATCCTTAAGGTAGTGAACTAGTCTACCCGAATCCCGAGCTATGGGAAGTTAGGGAAAAACTGGGAAGGTCCATATATAGTTACCTAGGTCAACCGACCAGGAACTTACTGGCTTCAGAGCCTGGATGGACGTGAGCTGTCTTACCCTTGGAATGTGCTACGCCTCCACAAGTACTATCAATAACCTGAGACATGGGCAATTTAGCACTGGTCAGGAAATTTTTGTAGCTCTATTTGAGCAATCATTATAAATTTTTGAATAAAATAAAAGACTTTACTTTGCAAAATTACCCCTATTAGTGTCATGTCTAATATTGAAAGACCTCGGGCCTAACCCTGAGGCCCATCCAAAAGACCTCGGGATTGCGCCTGAGGCCTAAAACTCCTCGGGCCTAACCCCGAGGCAAAAGACCTTGGCTCAAAACCAAGGCACAAAGACCTCAGGCCTAACCCCGAGGCAACGGCTTCGCTTAGGCCCAACCAGCAACAGGGGTAAGCCCCTAGCTGGCTGATGATGGCAAGTCTCAAATGACCCTGCAACCACCCATGTTCCAAGTCGAATTCCTACGGCCACTCACTCCCGTACACCCGCCTTAGCAAAATGCTTGGGAGGCAGGGACTGGGCCAAAACAGGAAATCACACCGGTCATTAAAAGCACTTGGAATCCTAACATTCGTAAGTACTTACAGTGATCAGAGATAAACATCTCGGATGGTAAAACAGGACATGTTCCTATGATACACTGGGCAGTCACCTTTAAAACAGGTCGGTAAGACCAGTTGTTCTACCAATTATGGTCCTAAACCATTTTCTACGGCAGGGACTTAGGTCGGTTAAAACTGGGCGAATACTGGCAATCCCAAACAGGCACGCAAGTGCAAAAACAGTAAGCAGCTGATTGAAAAGATGGTCTCAAGGACCTTTTCATTAATTAAAAACTATTTGTACAGGGCTTGGGGGGTAGTTGTAGTAGCCTCCCCCCCCCCCCCCCAAAAAAAAAAAAACAAAAAAAAAAAAAAAAAACTACAACACAAAAGAAAATAGGTCGAGGACCTTAGTCGTCCACCTCGACCACGTCTTCGGTCTCCCCAGCCTCCTCTTTGGGGACAGCTCTGATTCCAGGTCCTGAGCCCCCGCTCGGGGCAAATATAGCAGCTCCATCACTAGCAGGGGGACCAACATCCCAATAGTATGAGTCAATGCCTTCGTAGGACGAGATGTCCCACTCGGGGTAATCCCAGGCTACCCTCTGTTTCAGATCCTCGTAGCCTTGGAAGAAGCCATCGTCAAACGCTTCTTTTGTGGCCCTTAAGGCTGTTACCTCAGCTGCGGCCTTTGCCCGGGCCTCAGCCTCTGCTGTGAGGGCTCGGAAAGCCTCTAAATCAACTTTAGCAACCGCCAGATTAGCCTGGGCTGTGCCCAAACTCAAGGCCAAGGCCTTGGTCTTGCCCATCTCGATAGCCAAGGCGGCCTTCCCGGCCTCTAATTCTGCCTGCTCCTTTGATAAGGCAGATTCGGTAGTGCTGGCCCTCCTGGCCAGAGAGGACATAAGAGACTCAGACCCAACGGCCATGCAGCCAACCTGCAATGAAAGAAAGGACGTTGGTCAGTCAACAAGGCAAATAAAAAAAGTAGGCAATACTCAAGGGGCAGAAGTGCTTACCAGGTGGGAAAGTGCTTACCATGTCTAGCTGCATGTTTAATTTATATTAATTTAAAATGATGGACAACTACATGTGTATTTAGAAATAAAACTAATTCCATAATTTGAAAACATAAGTACTTATTTTCTAAAATCATGAGAATAGAATAATTTTATTATCTACACATGTGGGTTTCACAAGTAAGGATGAATTAATCCTTGTCAAGTATTCCATTATTTTTTATTAATTAAATTAAAAGTTTTTCTAAAAAAATGATAACCCCTCAAATTTATTTTAAAATTCTAAGTGGGAGAGGGAATTTATCAAGTATAAATCCCATGGTCTCCATCACTGGTTTGTAGATGATATGATTAATTTTGTGTGATGGTTGTAGTATCATCCTCCCTACCAGATGTAGTTGATCATGGAATCATCAGTACAAACTTCTTTAAAAGAATGTTTTGGATGATTGTTGGTGTGGGTCACCTCTCCATCAGAGGTGTTCCTCACAGAACTCTTGACCTAGAATTAAGTGATGGTATACACTTAGCTATAAATGATAATATCCTCTCCATCTGAGTCACTGTTATTATTTATAGGACCAAAGCTAGTCAGCAGTTTAATTTTATTAGGCAAAGTACATTGCCTGGATAGTAAAATAAAAAGGCAATTGTCTATCTGAACAAATGATGGATAGTATATGGCTTCCCATCGAGTCATACTATTCGCGGTGTATCAGGTTGCTGGCGGATTCCTTTCAAATATGGTAGAGGGAACCAATATTTTCAAATCGAATCTATAGTAAATTTTGCCCAGACGTAATTATTTATGTTATGTGATTCTCAGGCTTTCAAATGGGTACTTTCAATCCACTTGCTGTTATACTTAAAGAAAACAAACTTACTGGACCAAACTATATAGAATGGAAAAGGAATTTGGATATTGTGCTAACTGCTGAAGAGTACAAGTTTGTGCTTACTCAAGAATGTCCTGAGTAACCTGGTGAGGGGGCAATCGCTGAGGAAACCCAGGCTCACAAGAAATGGGTCAAGGCTGATGAGATGGCGGGGTATTACATTTTGGCATCCATGTCAAATGTTCTGCAACATCAGCATCAGTCAATGACCAGTGCCTATGACATGATGGATAGCCTCCGAGAGATGTTCGGGGATCAAAGTCGTGCTACTAGGCAGGTTGCTATGAAAGACTTGATGAACACAACCATGGCTGAGGGGACGCCTGTAAGGGATCATGTACTTAAGATGATATCTCTTCTTAATGAACTAGAGATTCTTGGAGCTGAAATCGACGGGGAAACCCAGGTCGTTATCGTACTCCAGTCACTGCCAGAGTCTTTTAAGCAATTCTGCCTCAATTACAACATGAATAAATTTAAATATACCTTGGCGGAGCTGTTTAAAGAACTCCAGGCAGCTGAGGGTCTCAACAGAAAGTCAGAGAGTGCTCTTGTGTTTGAGAAAGGTTCTGCTTCAAAGCCGAAAAGCAAGAAGAAAATGAAAAAGGCTCAAAAGAAGGTCGCGGGTCCTCTGCCAATCCAAAGGCCAAGAGGACAACCGGGAAAGCCTAAAGGCAAATGTTTTGTTTGTAAGCAGCCAGGACACTGGAAGAAGCAATGTCCAGTTTATCTCGCCAGACAGAACAATCAAGGTAAATCTCATTTACTAGTTGTTGAATCGTGTTTAGCGGTCCGATCTACCGGTGCCTGGTGTGTAGATACGAGAGCCACTGATCATGTATACAATTCTTTGCAGGGGTTTCAGGGAACCAGGTAGCTCAGTGATGGAGAGATTTATCTATATACGGGAAATGCTACGAGAGTAGCAGCAGTTGCAGTAGGAGATCTACATCTTAGTTTTGGTAGAGATAGGATTTTAATATTAAGAAATTGCTTTTATGTACCTTCGATTAGAAGGAATTTAGTTTCAGTTTCTAGTTTAGTAAAGAATGGATATTCAGTTCATTTTAATAAAGTAGTATTTATTAAAGAAAATAAACGTTTTATTTATTCTGGTCAATTGGTGGATGATCTTTATATTATAAATCCTATCTCTCCTATACTGCAACTTAATGAATTGAATAATATAAATAGTTTTCCATTTAAGAGAAAAGAACCTTCGAGGATGAACCAAACGCATCTTTGGCACTTACGCCTTGGTCATATTAATTTGAAAATGATTCAAAGACTGGTTCAAAATGGCCCATTAGGCTCATTGGAAGTGGAGGCACTTCCAGTCTGTGAATCCTACTTGGAAGGTAAAATGACCAAGAGGCCGTTCTCGGCCAAGGGCTATAGAGCTAAAGAGTCGTTGGAACTGGTTCACTCTGATTTGTGCGGTCCTATGACTGTCCAAGCAAGAAGGGGATTTGAGTACTTTTTCACTTTCATCGATGATTACTCAAGGTATGGGTACATTTACTTGATGCGGCGTAAGTTTGAATGCTTTGAGAAATTCAAAGACTTCAAGGCTGAAACGGAGAAGCATCTAAGTAAATGTATCAAGACACTACGATCTGATCGTGGTGGAGAGTACCTCTTGGGAGAGTTTAGGGAATACTTATTGGAGCAAGGGAATACATCCCAATTGTCTGCACCCCGTATGCCTCAGCAGAACGGTGCGGCAGAAAGAAGGAACAGGACTCTTATGGACATGGTAAGATCTATGATGAGTTATTCGGATTTACCAATTTCCTTTTGGGGACACGCATTAGAGACAGCCGCATACATTCTAAACTTGGTACCATCTAAGTCAGTACCTACTACTCCCACAGAATTGTGGACTGGGCGAAAGCCTAGTCTGCGGCATATTCGGATCTGGGGTAGTCCAGCACATGTGCTGAAAGGGAACGCAGAAAAGTTGGAATCTAGAACAGAAGTCTGTTTCTTTGTTGGTTATCCAAGAGGAACTAAAGGTGGTCTATTTTATAGTCCTAAGGATCAGAAGGTTATTGTTAGCACCAATGCCACATTCTTAGAAGAGGACTATGTTGTGGACCACAAGCCCAAAAGCCGTATTATTCTAGAGGAAATGAGAGGAGAGACACTGACATATACTTCTTGGATACCAACGGTACGAGAAGAAACACCACAAGAAAGAGTTATCGATATTCCACTACCACGTCGTAGTGGGAGGATTATCGAAACTCGTGTAGATCCCGAACCAACCATTAACACGCAGGTTCTTGAACCAGTACAACGTGTAGATAATGGTGTATTAGGTTCAGAATCTTCACAATGAAATATTAGTGATGCACAGACACGGGTTGTGCCTCGTCGTAGTGGGAGGGTTATTATTCAATCTGACCGGTATATGTTCTTGGGAGAGTCTTATGATCGGGTCCCTGATGAACAAGGTACCGACCCCTGTAACTGCAATGAAGCACTCCAAGATAAAGATGCAGATCTTTAGCAAAAGGCTATGAAGTCTGAAATGGAGTCCATATACTCCAATCAAGTCTGGGATCTTGTAGAACCACCCAATGAAATAAAACCCATTGGATGTAAGTGGATCTATAAGAAGAAGAGAGGAGCAGACGGAAAGGTGGAAACCTTTAAAGCAAGGCTTGTTGCGAAAGGGTTCACTCAAAAAGAAGGAATTGATTATGAGGAAACTTTTTCGCCGGTGGCAATGCTGAAGTCTATCCGAATTCTCTTATCCATTGCTGCACATTTCGATTATGAAATTTGGCAAATGGATGTCAAGACAGCATTTCTAAATGGGAATCTTGACGAGTGCATCTATATGATGCAACCAGATGGGTTCATTGCGAAGGGCCAAGAACACATGTTGTGCAAGCTTAAGAAGTCCATTTATGGACTTAAGCAGGCATCTAGGTCTTGGAATATCCGCTTTGATCAAGCAATCAAGTCTTTTGGTTTTGATCAATGTGCGGATGAATCTTGTGTGTACAAGAAACATGATGGAAGAGTGGTGGTGTTCTTAGTACTATATGTGGATGATATATTGCTAATCGGAAATGATGTGGGGGTATTATCTTCTGTAAGGGTATGGTTATCCAGTAAATTCGATATGAAGGACTTGGGAGAAGTCGGTCAGATCCTAGGGATCAAGCTTATGCGAGATCGCAAGAATAGGCTGTTGGGCTTGTCACAAGGCACTTATATTGACAATATTCTTGCAAGGTTTAGCATGCAAGATTCCAAGAAGGGATTCCTTCCCTTCAGACATGGAATTACTCTATCTAAGGATCAGTGTCCTAAGATACCTGATGAGATAGAGAAGATGAAGGCGGTTCCTTATGACTCGGTAGTAGGAAGCCTAATGTATGATATGCTATGTACTAGACCTGACATCTGCTTTGTTGTTGGCATGTTTAGTAGATATCAGTCTAATCCAGGGCAAGAACATTGGACTGCGGTGAAAAATATTCTCAAGTACCTGAAAAGGACTCGAGACTATATGTTAGTTTACCAAGCAGACAGTCTTGTACCCATTGGGTACACAGATTCTGATTTCATGTCAGATAGGGATTCCAGAAAGTCTACCTCAGGATATGTGTTTACCCTAGGGGGTGGAGCCATTACTTGGAGGAGTATCAAGCAGTCATGTATTGCTGATTCTACCATGGAAACCGAGTATATGGCTACTTCGGAAGCCGCTAAGGAGGCCGTTTGGCTCAGAAACTTCCATATGGATCTAAGAGTGGTACCTGCGGTAAAATCGGCTATTACCCTTTATTGCGATAATAGAGGAGTGGTTGCTAACTCAAAGGAACCAAGGGCCCATAAGAAGGGAAAACACATTGAGCTAAGTATCACCTGATACAAGAGATCGTGCAAAGAGGTGATGTTGAAGTGACCAAGATAGCATCAGCAAATAACCTGGCTGATCCTTTCACCAAGAGCTTACCGGCCAAGACTTTTGATAGTCATGTAGAAGGGTTAGAAGTGAGGTGTGTCGCATCATGGCTTTGAGTCTAAGTGGGAGATTGTTAGGGATATATACTAAAAGCCATGCTTTATGTAGTTGATTTATTATTCATTTAAAAAAATCAGTTAATCCATTTTTTATGAGAATCTGTGTGGGCAATGTTTGTATTATATTATTTATTTAATATTATGCATGTGTGTCTCTCATTCTATACAGTAGGTGGTTTGGTGTGTAGAGTTCGGCTTACACACGGAAGATCAGGCCATCAGATATTATAGAATGTAAGATTTTGGTTTACAGTCTTAGACGAGATTGGACACACCATCGGTAGGACTGCAGCATGGTGTTGTAGTAGGTTTGTCTTGACTGCGGAAACGGTATAGTTTCAACTCACTATGCTGGTACACTTTGTGTATTAAACGGAACTGACTTAGGGTAATTATCTTTATACTAACTTATAAGACAATTAATACCACATGGCTATTATGAGTGCTTATGCTCTAAATCTTAAGTTAATTTGTAGACACGTACATTTGATATTTACACTTTGATCCCTAAAAGGATGAGATCCTTAAATGGGTCAATATCTCATTGGATTGGGTGGCAATATTAATTGTGTGGTGGATATTAATTAATGATGGAAAAATGTCTCAATTTTGGGATTGATGATATCCCCTTGAGAAAGCTTATAAGTTTTGATTATGTCAAACCCTGCAGGTGGATTTTGTATCCGACATATCAGATAAGTTAAGCAGAGGATCTCAAGGAATTTTAAGAAATTAATTAAATATGATTGTCAGTAATTATATTTAATTAATGGATATCTGTAATCTTAACATGGGGAGATAATAAGCATTTAATAACATGGAGCTCGAAATATATTTTTGAGATAAGGGTAGGAGTGCAATTATAATTTTTTAGTGGTATGAATTATAATTTATGGAAATAGGAATCTGATTCAGTTCGAATTAGGGTTTCCGAATTCCATAAGGAAGCCTATTCCTTATTGACTTCTTATGGTCCCTATCGTAGCCTATATACATGCTGCTTTGGCTCTCTTCTCGGTTAGCGTTTTTCTATATAGAGAATTATAACTCGGAATAGAAAAGAGAGCGTAAAAGAGGGAGAGCAGAAAACATAAAGGATTTCAAAAGAGCCCACACTCAGTTCGATATTCTGGCAGCAAAGGAATACGGTAGAAGATCGTGAGCTGTTATCGAGCCCGTATTCTCGATTCATCTACTACAGCAATCTGTTTTAGCAGTTTAAGGTAACCCTAGTTCTGCCCTTGTAGGGTTATTATAGTTTTCACGTAAATTTTTTTTTTTCAGTACCAACTTATACGCGCTGTCAATGGATTCTGGGAACGCAGTTTGCTAACAGAAGCATCACCTCAAAAGCCACGCGCATTAAATGCACGACTAGACGGTTTGGTTACCACATAAATGGTCTGGTTACATCCATGCTGGCATCGTTTGATCCTGACTAGGCCAGTCACAAGTTGACACATGGCATAGGTAGGACTCGGGCCCACAAGGCCACCGCTTGGTCCATGTCCCGGCTGATCAGCACGACCGGTCTCACCCCGAGTAGAGTCCCGACCTCTTACCGGATGGTTCCTCGGAAGCAGTCTTAATTTTCAAACTTCATATGATGGGACATCACATCAACTTTGAAAATGGGGGACAGCTGATACGCCCAGAAATATTCTGCTACAGTCAAACTCCCACGTCAGCAGCAAAGGACCCGGAGTATCCAGAAAGTGAGTTGGTGGCCCATCGATCTTGAGGTCTTTCGAGTGCAACTGCTCGGTATGCTCGCACAGCCCGGCCATACGACGCAGCAGCTATCTATGATGTGTAGTTTGACAACCAAGCAGCGTAGCAGCTTCCTAAATCAATCAGAAGACTAATGGAAAGTGTAAATAGTTTCCTAAGCCATTTAAGAAACCTCCCATGATCTATGCTCATCAACTTGTAATTAGATTGAGATTCCTTATCTATTTAGTTACCTATTGCGGGTGGTCTCTTGCACCTATAAAAGGGGCCACTCACCCCCATCAGAGGGGATTGCATTCTTAACTTAAAGAATAGCTATACACTTATTTCATACGCATACACTCGGTCGGTATTACTGGTATTGTCGCCCAATTGTTGGCTCACCAGGCCCGCCGGTGATCTGCTAATGAAGCGCACTGATGCACCCGTGGACGTAGGTCACCTTATCAACGAGGCCGAACCACATACAATTGATTGTGTCACCATAACTATCTTCTTAATCTCTCTTACCAATTTCCGGAATCATTACATAATGATCCAGCATCGATATAATATAATAATTATAATTTCTATTTACGGTAAACAAAGCGATATCTGGTCCGATATAATATAACCTATAATTATAAAATTAGGGACAATGAAAATATAATATAACTTATTTTTATAATATTAGGTGGCAACGAATAACATCAACATAATATTAATATACAATATAACCAATAGTTATAAAACTTAGTGAACACGAATATTTAAATATCTATAGTTATAATTTAATGATAAAAATTATTAAAATGCGATATTAATATACGGGGTTAAGCTAGGCAATTAAAATCACATTAACAAAGCGATACAAATTCTATGAATATAAAAATCTTGAACGATGTCGTATATTAGTACAGGCTACAGAAATAATTTACGGATATAAACTTAGAAGTATAGACATAAATTTGGAGTTCCATTTTATATATGTATGAAATTTGGGAGTATTACAAAAACCATAAGGCTATCACACACTTTCAGCCACCCAATATCCCAATTCAAGTATTCTCTAGCACTATCTAACATAATCACATTTTGCATTCTGCAAAAGCCCCAAGGCAGCACTCCACACCTTAGCTTCTCAAAAAACTAAAAAAAAAACCCTCGAGCTTTTATTCCACTCCACAGTTCACAACCTCATCGGTGTCTTCTGCACTATCAGATCACCGGCATAACGGTGTCGTCTGCACTATCCAATCACCGGCTTCATCTCAAGATTCGAGCACAACCCAACAATCCACTCCATTTTTGACCTCTCTCTCTCTCTCTCTCTCTCTCTCTCTCTCTCTCTCTCTCTCACACACACACACACACACACATACTTTAGTTAGATTTTTATGGTTTTTTGTAGATATATATTCATGTATGTTTTTCCAGAATCCTCTTTCTGTGTGTTCCTATCGTCCCATTTCAAACCCTCTCCAATCAACAGCTATAGACACCCCGATTTTGACCAAACATCAAATCCAGAGATTGGTTACCTTTAAAAAGACCGATGATGACGTTGACCGGTGAAATTTGAAGTTGTTTTTTCCAGAGAATTCAAATTCTTCAAAGATTCTTTGAATCAAGTTTCAAAAAAATAAAAAATAAAAGACATAGAAATTGGGTATTCAGGAGAAACCCGAGTGTCGAAGACATATGAGAAAGTCAGTATGGGGATTTATCCTAAGAGAGAGAGAGAGAGAGAGAGAGAGAGAGAGAGAGAGAGAGAGAGAGGATGAAATGAAATTTGAAAAGAAAAGAGAAAAGGATAAAAGAAAAGAAAAGAATAAAAAAAGCAAAAGAAGAAAGAAATAAAATGATATATTAGAATATATATACCATGCATATGGGTATATTCTAATGAAGTACATTACAATTATAAGTACATTAGTACATACTTTACTAAATAATTAAGTTTATGTTAACATTTATTCTGAAAATTAAAAAGAAGGCAAGAATTCTGTTAGCCGCAGCACGCGGCGAAGCTGGCGGCACTCACTGAGTGCCGCCCGGCACTCAGCAAGTGCCGCAGGATAGTTGTCGAGTGCCGCACGCTGTAACAGACTACTTTTCTCACATGTTCTTGAAGAAAACTTTGCACATGGGTTCTTACCCGAATTTACCCATTTAACCTTGTAATGTGGGTCTATATAAACAGACCTTCATCTCCATTATTGGGACTTTTCACTTAACCTTTGAATCAAATTGAGATACACAAGAGATATATATATATATACAATAGAGAGAATTGAGAGAGGAGGTTTTCTTGAAGAATTTGAAGAATAGTTGAAGAATTTGAAGATTTGTTTGGAATATCTTCACAAGATATAGAAGAAATCCTTGAGGTCATAGAGGTAACCTCTCAAACCTTGGTAGAATTGGGCAAATTCAATCACAAGTTCATAGCTCTAGGACTTTTACACATTTTCAAAACCTCTCTTCCTACCTCATTTCATCACACACCACTTAGAATTTGTGATTGAATCTCATAAGCATTTCATTAATTTTGATCTAATTGGTGCCTTGGTTTTAAAATAAGTTTGGTTTTGAAGAATTTGCGTTCCAATTTCTCTAAGTAAACTTTGATTCTTTATTTCTATTTTCATCTTAAGATTCATGAGATTTTATATATCTTATTGAGTCTCTTTGAGTTTGATTCTTTAGTTTCCTATGATCCTATGATCCATATGGAGATTAAAGTGAATCATGGTCATATCTACACATAGTTGGTTGAGTTCAAGTATTAGCTCATGATTTGAATCTCCTCACTAAGAATCATATGGGGTTCATGCTATATTCCATAGAGGTTTATGTAGATTTGGATTTCATTTAGTCTCCAAGGACCATTAATTTGAGAGGCGATTAGGATGTCATGAATCTATATTCCTCAAGGATCGTGTTGTTTGAGAAGGGAATTAGATTTAGATTTTCATAATTTACATTCAAAATTCATAAGTTTAAGTAAGACCTTAGGATTCTCTATGCTATGAGATCTATGATGAAAATCCATTAAGGCTAAATCTATGAACATCTTCATATTTCATTATTTACTCCAATGATCATAATCATACTTGATCCTAGTTCTCTCTAGAATCATGGATCAAGTTTGATTCGAAATATGAACATCAAATTAACAAAGGTGCAGTGAATCCATAAACCAACTATGATCAAAGATTTTTTATAAAATCATGGTTCATTGGAAATTGGATGAGACCAATTGAAGGATTTTCATAACTCATTTAAGCACCTCTATGATTTTTGTTTTGATGAAATTCCATGCTTAAGATGGTTTGGTCTTGTGATTTCAAAACAAGCAACTCTCTGTCCAAAATTCCAAAGCAGTAAGTCCGTTTTAAAATTAATAAATCATAACCTTAATCGAACTTTTTTGGCCTCTAATAATTTTTTCTAAGTACTTTAATGTGTTAAGAAGGTGCCCTAAAAAGATCTAAGCGTTTCTCATTTGTTTACTATTTTTAGAAAATTGTACAAGATATCTTGACAGAGAGTTGTAGATTCCTGAGTGATGTCTAGTGTTTATCTTATTCCTAGAGATCTAACCATTCAATCTTCAGTTTTCTTCTTGGGTTGGAAACTAGACTCACAGAGGCATATCATATCCAAACATCATTAAGATCCAACCGTTGGAAGTATGGTTTTTCTACCTTGTAGAATCTGATTTACTCTCTGTAATTTAGGAAAAACAGTCACTATTTTTGTCTAGTCTCATTGATTCTAACTTAAATGGTTTCCTAATATCTTGGGACCCAAATCATATTTTGAATAATGATAATTTAGCTTAAATCCAGAGGCTAAGTGATCCAAATTAGTGAATAAATTCATATCTCATTCTTGTTCATATTCATTCATGTACATTGATGCTTATGATTAGAACTAGTTATTGGATAAAGTTGGACTTAGTTGTACCTAATTGAACATAACCATGGATTCCTTATGATCATGTCGGGATTATAGCCCTCCTATATGGTCATTACATTGGCTCTTAGTTGAGACTTGCATATCTATAGAGATGTTATGGCTCCAACTAATCAAAAGGAACTCATAGTTTTATCAATTCTTCCTCTACTTGATAGATCTAAGCTAGAGATTTAGGATTGATTATTTGATGTCATATTATTGTGTGAAGCATGTTACTAACCCTTGTTTTGTAGCGCTTTGGAGGTGTGACTTCTCATCTCTTCTCTATTTTATTTTATTTGTTGATTTTCGGCTCTATGCGCGACACCTTAGCTTAGGTCTTGCCTTATGTGTATATGTGATTAGAGATATTTTTCCTAGGATTTCTATTCTTTATATGCATTGAACATTTCCCATTTCGCGGCTGGATCCCGGGTAAGTTCTCTAGTTCCCTACTTGCACATCATTTTGCTTGGTACTTGAATTATGTGGCTTATGAATGATATTTTACCATTAGCAATTTTGCACCCTTTTGATATGCTTGTGTAATGTATTATTTATATATATGTATTAGTTGAGGGCATGCTTAGATTAATAATTCAATTAAAATGATGATGAGTAGAGGCCTATCACAAGATAGGATGAAAGGGGGTGTTTTAGTCCGCCGGGCTCCTTCCCCTTTCATTCCATAATTCCCGGACCCAAATTATCTTTGGTTTTGCAAAAGATCAATTTGCTTTCAAAATGGTTTCTTAATTTTCCTTTAAAAAATTAAGTGGGTGACTCGTATTTGAATTTGAATTTGAAAATTTGCTTTCAAAGTTTCAAAAGTGGGCCCAAATGCCGGTATCCACAATTTAGCGACTCTGCTGGGGATCGAACCCAGAATCTCTGGTTTCGCAGACTAAAATTTCTGATTTTGGGTTCACTCGAGGATTAGACTTTAAAGCATCCTTTTAATCGAATTAATTAATTTTTGTCTGCCCGTTGCATTGCACTTGTATGTCTAGCCAGTCGATTGCATGGAACTATGACCTTGGAGGCTCAGGGCAACCCGGTCGGTCAAGCCATCATGGGGCCGTGTGATCACCCTTGATCTCGTACCATGTTTTGGTATATGAAGCATCCTATCGAGTGTGTGTCAAGGGTCCCTTATTTGACCAAAACCCGGCCCTTTCATGATAGCTTCTATAGAACCTTTCAATCTTAGTAAATCGATTCTTGATTAGGATTATGTGCTAGGGAGTTTTGCATGCCTGAAAGGGATTAATTGAGATGATGACGATGCTTGCTTGGTGAAAGGTGTGTAACCTCTTAATCATTTTTGAGCAATTTTCTTCATGTCCTACGACATTTGGGAACATGCTGAATCTTGATTATAAGGTTACACTTCTTATATCTTGTTAGCTAAGCATCATTGACCTTATATACATCCGAATCCATGAAAAGTGCAATAATTATCCCATCATGTGATCCTCCTATCCAAAGAATCTTATATCCATCTTTAAAAGCAAATGGATTTTGCCATCTTTATTCCAAAAGTATTTAATCGCTCTTTCAAAATCTTTGGAGTTCATTTTTGAGTAAAATCCCAAGTCAACCCTTGTTGAGGTATATTTGCACATCTTCATCTTTGAAGAAAGGATCCAAAAAAAAAAAATTTGGGAATTATTTGTCGAAGAAATGCTTTTTCAAATGAATTTCAAAGCGAAGTTTTAACCCAATCATCTTTTGTTGAGAAATGTTGTTACTTTCAAAGGAAAGCATCTTAAGGATTTGAAAGATCCCATCATCTAGGGAAGTACTTGACACATAAATTTAAAAAAAATTAAATTAATCAAAAATTTTCAAACTTTAAAGGGGTAATGAGGATCACAATGAAAGGAAAAGTCGGCGCACTTGACATGGGTGAGGATTTTATGTGCTTATGTGTTTATGTGCAAGGATTAGAATTTCCTTTATTTGGCATATAGAGTAGGCACACACGCACACATGCATTTGCATCCACATAACATATGAGCCATTCATGAAAATTTCTATAAAAAAAAAAGCATTTGCAAGAAAAATAACAAAATAAAGAAAATTTCTTTGATTTTGAAATTTAAACAAATGAATAAAAAAGAATAAAATATGTTTGTAGGTAAAAGATAGAATCCGCTATAAACACAGTTTGGTACAGAGACTCTACCGTAAGATTAGCAAGAAGAGAGATGGCACAAGAAGCAAACGCAAGAGAGATTGTAGAATTGAGGGCCATAGTGGAACAGCAAGCAGGTTAGATGACAAGGATAATGACCATTATGGAAACACTAGCATGATAGCCGCCAGTTATCGATCCTCCTCCACCTATTAGGGACGATGATTGGTTCGATGATCCAGAAAGAGCTGAAATGCCGAGGGCAGAAAAGGAAAAGATAGAGAAAGAAAAGGCTGAGAGAGAGAAGCTGATGATCGAGAAAGTAGAGAAATTAGAGAGGGTAGTCCGAAAGGCCCAAGGAGTAGATACCTACTTGATGGAACTAGAGAAATTATATGAAGGGGTTTGTGAAGTATTACCTGCAGGATTCAAAATGCATGTGTTTGATAAATTCGATGGACGGGAAACTCCCGTAGCCATATCAGGATGTGTATATGGGCTTTTCAACCAAGCGGCTTGAGTACGACTATGATGGCTATTTTGTTTCAACAAATATTAACCGGAGCTGCCTTATCTTGGTACCTTACATTAGAGCCTATAAGACTAGAATTTGGGAGGAGGTTGTCAAGTCATTTATAGCCCAGTACGAGTACAATCATGATTTGGATGTTACCGTCAGAGATCTAGAGACTACCTGGCAGGAAAACAAGGAATCTTTTGCTGAATATATGAGCCGTTGGAGGGGAAAAGCAACCAAAATGGTACAGAGGCCAACTGAGAAAGAACAAATCTGGATGCTAATGAAAAATCTCCAGCCCGTCTATCAAGAGAAGATGAGGTTTCAATCAATTAACACCTTTGCTGAAGTGTTCGATGTGGGAACTAGGATTGAGGATGCAATACAAGAAGGATTGATCAAGAGAGAAGAACCGGTGAACAAGTATAGGCATCTAAATTACGGGACAGAAGAAGGGCATTCAGGAAGTCATTCAAGTCCTACAGATGTGAATGCGCTAAGCAAACCAAAGAAGAAGTTCAAAATAGTCAGAAGTTACCCAAAGAGAGGAGGAGATAAGCCTTTGAGGAGGTTCACAAACTTGGGAGTGTCATTGTCCACCGCTCTGGATAGGCTACTAGCAAAGGGGCACCTTCACCTATTGAAGCCACGACCGAGACCAAATCTACCACCCCCAAATTTTAAAGCTAATCTATACTGCAAATTCTATCAAGAGCAGGGACACTCAACTGATCAATGCTTAAGGTTAAGACATGAAATCCATGATCTGATAGATAAGAAAGTAATATCTGAACCACCCACCAACCCGCTGAACATCACCAAGAATCCATTACTAAATCATCATGCAGTGCCGCCACCTGGAGTTTACTATTTGAAAAGTGAAGGAAGCTCTTTTGACCCATCAAAATTGATCACTAAGTTGGGGTGTCCAAAGAAAATTTACCAGATGTCGGGAGATTTGAACATCTGCACTTTGGATAGACTGGCAGATAGAAATAAGGGGAAAGTGATAGAAAAGGCTCCCGTTGTGGATTGGTGGGCATTTGAAGATGATAGCTCTATGTGGTATAATGGGGATGATAGTCAGGACATCAATAAAGTTAAAGAGGATCTTTGGTATGAAAGTGATAAAGAAGAAGAAAATCTAGAAGTCACTAAAGCACAGGATAATTTTTGGTTTAAAGAAGAGGTCAGTCATTTAACGCGATCAGGAAGGCATTTCAAGCCACACGAACTTGAGGAAGATCACTCAGGCCAGGAATTGAATAAGGGGAAAGGGAAACTGAATGAGGAAGAAGAGGAAGATAGGGTCTTGAGACAGATGAAGAAGACACAAGCAAATACCACTATTTGGGTTAATTGCTTCCAAACGTCATAGACAAGCGGTCCTTGATGCTCTTAATCAATCTGATGTCTTCATCAACATCACCCCAGAAGATCTCTTCGGCATGATCAACAAGAGCTCGACTCTCGCTATCTCGTTTACTGAATCTGACTTAACTCCTGGAGGACCCGCTCACAATAAGTCGTTGCACATTACCATCGAGTGTCTAAGAAATTCTTTGCCTGCTTGTCTCATTGACAACGGGTCTGTATTGAATGTATGCCCATTCCGAACAGCCAAAAGGATAGGGCTTGATGAATCCACGTTTATACCATCAGAGCAAAAGGTAAGGGCCTATGACAATACTCAGTGAGCGGCTATGGGGATCATTTTTCTAAATCTCTCTATTGGGATCGAGGAAAAGAATGTAGAGTTCCAGATTATCGATATTCCTGTATCTTTCAATCTACTTCTGGGATGGCCATGGCTGGACAGTTTGGGTGCCATCCCGTCAACCATCCATCAGAAAGTCAAGTACATTTGGAAGGGTAAAGTTTGTGATGTTCTAGGGAATAGTTGGATACATGCGTCTGGAGCTTCATCTAGTGCCCCGGTTTTAGAAGTACAAATGCGAGAGGAAGATACAAGCTTGGGCGGGTTCGAATTCATCATTGTGATAGAAGATAGCAAGCCAAAAGAGTTTTTACCGCTTTACTTTGATCAGTATGCAAGTCCGTTGGTAGCCAAAATTATGAGAAAGATGGGGTTCTTCCCAGGGATGGGTATGGGTAAGAAGCACCAAGGATTGCTCGAGTTTCCAAACATTGTCATGCAAACGCATACCCGTGGGTTGGGATATCAGCCGATAAGGGAAGAAATGAAGAAAAAGAAGAAATCGGCCGATGCACTAATAGAACCGTACTAAAAAACTCTCAATGGATACTTTGTCAAAGTAGGGGAGGATTTTCCATTTGCGATTTCCCGGAGCCATGGTTGGATAAAGTAGAAAAATGTATGAAGCCAGGATTTAAGATTTTCTTTGCACATGACTTCTCTGACTATAAGGACCCTTACTTGCAAGTACCCACAAAATCAACCACTATTCAGGATTGGGTGTGCACTTTGGATGGCTTGGCGATGAAGGACCTACTAGAAGAGGAACACAGAGCAATCAGAAAGGGTAGTACCAGGGAAAGTGTGATTGAAGATGAAAAAAAATAGAGGTGAAGAAGGAATCAAGGAAAAGGCAGAAAGGGAGAAATCAGAACTTGGAAAAGAACCAGAGGAAGAAGAAATGGGGGAAATTACGCAGAAAGAGGACCTGGAAGAATGATTCATCACTGATCTTAGAGGAGAAAGGAAGAAGGAATGGGTTTTTGAGTCTAGTGATAGGTATCCCCCTCACCCAGAGTCTGTATTGGCCCAAATGAGGCATCTTTCAATTTTTATGTCTGTTGTAATTGCTCCCAATAAAGTTAATGAGAATATGACTAATTCTGCTTACTCAACTGCGCATAATAATTGTGATACATGTGATGAATGTAGTGAAATACCTGATGAATTGCAAAAATTAATTGAAAAGGAAAATGAATCTTCATGTAAAATCATTGAAGGCACTTTAACGATTAATTTGGAAAATGAAGATAATCCACAAAATGTTTCTATTGGCTCTACACTTAGTAATGAGGAAAGCAAAGAGTTAATCAATTTATTAAATGAATTTAAAGATGTCTTTGCATGGTCCTATGATGATATGCCAGGGATTGATCTAAAAATAGTCCAACATCATATTCCCCTCTTCCCAAACTCAAAACCCGTAAAACAAAAATTGAGGCGAATGAGGCCTGAATGGGCGCTAAAAGTGAAAGAGGAAGTTGAAAAGCAGTTAGGAGCTGGATTCTTGATTGTCACCGAGTATCCAGAATGGGTCGCTAATATTGTACTAGTCCCAAAAAAAGATGGTCGCACTATTGTGTGGATTTTTGAGATTTAAATAGACGATTTCCCTTTACCCCACATTGATGTGTTAGTAGACAATACGACAGGACATGAACTCTTATCTTTCATGGATGGGTTCTCAGGGTACAACCAGATATTAATGGCACCTAAGGATAGGGAAAAGACTACCTTTATCACACCCTGGGGGACTTATTGTTATAGAGTTATGCCATTTGGGCTTAAGAACACGGGGGCAACTTATCAAAGAGCCGCCACCACCCTATTACATGACATGATCCATAAAGAAGTGGAGGTATACATAGATGACATGATAGTGAAGTCCAAAGAGAGAGAAGGGCACTTAAAGGCTTTAAGGAAATTCTTTGAGAGGTTAAGAAAAATCAAAATGAGATTAAACCCAAAGAAATGTACTTTTGGGGTCACCATGGGGAAATTATTGGGGTTTCTGATTGCACAGAGGGGGATTGAGGTAGATCCAACCAAAATTCAAGCCATAACTGAAATACCATCACCCCAAAATGAGAATGAGTTGAGGGGATTCTTAGGGAGAATATAGTTTATCATCCATTTCATCTCCAAACTCACCATGACCTGTGACCCGTTATTCAAGTTGTTGAGGAAAGGGGAAAAGTTTGAATGGGATGACCAATGCCAGAAAGCCTTTGAAAAGATCAAAACCAACCTTCAAAACCCACCTGTCTTATCACCTCCCAAACCTGGGAAGCCTTTATTGCTATATCTATCTGTTACTGAGAATTCCATGGGGTGTATGCTGGCCCAAGAAGAGAAAGAGGGGCGTGTAGATAAAGCCATATATTACCTAAGTAAGAGAATGACCGGATATGAGTTAAACTATTCGCCGTTGGAGAAAGCATGTTGGGCTTTGTTGTGGTGTACACGTCGCCTTAGGCATTACATGTTAGCCTTCCCTGTCACCCTAATATCCTGAATGAACCCACTCAAATACCTCTTTGAAAAACCTACCTTAACCAGTAGGATCTCACGCTAGACCATGATGCTGGCTGAATTTGATATTGGATATGCTACTTCCAAATCTGTCAAAGGAAGAGCCGTCGCCGAATACTTAGCTGACCTTGCCATAGAATACGAAGAAAGAGGAGAATTTAAGTTTCCTGATGAGGAGGTGATGAAAGTAGAGGAGGATCTGTGGAGAATGTATTTTGATGGAGCAGCCAATCAGGTAGGATACGGGGTTGGAATCATCCTCATATCACTTAATGGGGGCCCCACCCCGTTGGCCGTTAAACTTAAGTATAACTCAACCAACAACACGGCAGAATATGAAGCATGCATAATTAGGATGGAAGCAGCCTTGGCCTTAAGAATTAAGAAGATTGATGTTTTTAGGGACTAGAATCTGATAATATCGCAAGTGAGGGTCAATTGGAGAATAAAGCATGAGAAATTGAGACCTTGCTATGAATACTTGGAGAGCCTAAAAGTGCAGTTTAGAAAAATCTCATTCTATTACCTTCCTCATGAGGAAAACCAACTAGCTAATTCTTTAGCACCCTTGGCCTTGATGATCCAAATCCCTATAGGAGTTACCATGATTCCCCTGTCCATAGAAGAGAGAACCCGACCCTCATTCGAGACAATCGCAGCCATTGAAGGAGGAGAAGAGACAGAAGTACCGTGGTATACGGATGTTTGGAGTTTCATTGAGAAAGAAAAGTACCCTGAAGGGGCGTCAGGAAAAGATAAAAAGGCGATCCGGAGGTATTCAGCTCAATTTGTGATTTATGCGGGAAAGTTATGGAAAAAGTCCTATACCGGTTATAACCTAGAATGTCTATATGGAAGGGAAGCGAGAAAAATGATGAAAAAAGTATATGAAGGAGTCTGCGAGCCCCACATGAATGGGCACATGTTGGCCAAAAAGATAATTCAACAGGGATACTATTGGACAACTCTGGATAAGGATTGTTGTGAGTATGTTAGGAAATGTCATAAATGTTAGATCCATGCAAATCTTATGCATACCCCACCTTCCCAACTTTACAACAGGACCACCTCGTGGCCGTTCTCTGTATGGGGTATTGATATCATCGGGGAACTAGTCCCGAAAGCTTCAAATGGACACCGGTACATAATCGTGGCAATAGATTATTTCACCAAATGGGTGGAGGAGGCATCATATGTAACTTTGAAAGCCAAGGATGTAATACCCTGTATTTTTGGATGCTTGGTTATATAAATAAGACCCTGTATGCTTGTGTGAACCTTTGGTGAAGAACCTTTCTCGATCGATCAAACTCTTCTCGAGCGATTGAACTTCTGTTATTCTCGATCGATCGAACCTACTTCGAGCGGTCGAATCTCTGCCGACCTGATTCTGTGACATGTACCCTTTCTTGAGCGATTGAACTCATTTCAATCGATCGAACCTTAACCGACATGTTCTCAATCGATCGAACTAACTTCGATCGATCGAACGTTGTATTTCCAGTTTACGTATTCTGCCACCTGCCCTTCTTGTTTCCCTATATATATACGTGTGTTTTGTGTGTGGGTGTTTTGGCAGTTTAGAGTTTGAGAAAGAGAGCTTGTGTGTGTATGTGTGTTCTATACATATATATATATAACCCCGTGTGTGTATATGTGTTATATATATATATATACTTAGAGAAAAGAGAGAAGAAGGAGAACAAGAAGAAGAAGGGAAGGGAAGACAGAGACAAGGAGAGAGATAGAGAAGACAGAGACAAGGAGAGAGACAGAGAAGGAGAGGATAGAGAGAAAGCTCGCCGTCACCATAGCCGCCGCCGCGGAGCTCGGAACGCCGTCACCGGAACGCCGGGAGAGGTGAGTTTCATTAACTCACTCGAAGAAGGATTGTAGGATGAGTATATGCAGTTTAGAATGTATATATTGTGACCCCGAAACCTTTGTTCGTCTCTGCCCAGTTTTTGGGTAGAAGATGATGTTCGAGCGATCGAATGGCTTTCGATCGATCGAACTCTCCGTTTCTTCAATCGATCGAATGGACTTCGATCGATCGAACTTAGTTGACTTCAATCGATCGAGAGGACCTCAATCGATCGAAGCTTTCAGAACATGATTAATTCCTGTTGATTATAATATGAACTGTTTAGTTGATTAAATGTTTATCCATGCTTTCGTGATGCGATATTGTTAATTTAAGAGATAGTGCAACACTGTTGTGAGATAAACTGTTTAACTGTTACATGATAATATTGCTGAACTGAATAGTAGAATGGAACACGACAGCATGTTAATAATCAGAAATGAGTAGATATGATTAATACAGAGCATGTGGCATTTCCTGTACTTAGTATATGAGCATTTCACAACATGTGTCAGCATGCATGGGATAGTGATATAAAGAGGTAAGAGAAGCTGATGAGAAATGGGATATGTGCTTCAATGTGGAATAATGAGATATTGTACTTTGGATCCATGGGATCAACGGCTGACGAGTCGGGTGGACGTGGGACGGTTAGAGTTCCTAGTATGCCTCTTGCTGTTGAACACGTCCAGTAATGCGTATGCACTATTGAAGACGTCCAGTGTACCGTTGACGATTACGTCCGGCTAGTGCCCTAATGTATTTTCACCGTGTAGTCGACCAGTGAGAATATACACAGCGTAGAAGACGTCCATTGTGCCGCTTCCATCGTTTACAGATAGGTGGTACCGTGTAGACGACCGGTAACCCTATCAAGGGATTGTAGGACCTACTGCCTAGTCGGGTGATTCCGATTGGTATTATGGTATCTATGTATGGATACGGATTTGGATTATGGTATCAACGTACGGATACAGAGATGGATATGGATATGAATATGAATATGGATATGAATATGAGAATGGCTAGTAAGAAGATGGTTCAGTCGTGGATCCAGCGTCCCGACGTAAAGGTATATGCATGGGATGGATGCATGGGTTACATGCATGGATTTGATGAATATGTGATAAGATATTATACCATGATCCTTGTCTTTGTCATTACTATGCTTCCTGTGATTCCTGTTACCTTTGATTAATGTATAGTTTACTAACACCTTTGCTATGTCCGTGAGAGACGCCATTGTTAAGAGATTAACCGCATTTTAAGATGCTGAACAATAATGGTGAGGAGTGTTGTTTAATGTACTCACTCAGCTTTGTATCCAAAGCTGATGGCATTTGTGCCCTGGACATTCCAATGTCTAGAGCTTCGCAGGACTTGAGGACGAGAGACTGATGTTCTGCCGGTCTTGGAGCTGAAGGCTTGGAGAAGAAGACGTGGTGCTTGTAATAGTTAGTTTATATATGTTGTTGTTATTGTTATAGGCCTGAGACTATAAGCCAGCTGTTGTAATAGATTTAGTAGACTTTTATAATTGGTACTTGGGCATCTGTTGCTTCCATACCTTTTATAGTTTCCGTTGTAGCCTCTGATTAATGTTAATAAGATATGTTCTATGAATAGCATCCTCCCTATCGTGGTGTTTATTGGTTTGAGTAGATGACAACGCGGTTATTCACCCGTCATTCCCTATGGACCCATAAAGGAAATTTATTTTTCCCTATTTATGCTGCTCCGGGGCGTGACAGGATTTTTGGTATCAGAGCCTAGGTTTTAGTTGTTAACCGCTTGTCTTTTGTGATTAGAACCCGAATTCTAAGGTAATATCGGTAGTATGAGGATTAGCTGAGATGAGATAGAACTGTTGTCTTGTCACACAGATAAGAGGTTGGAAGAATCCATCTGAGAATGTTTCGTTAGCAGGTAGTAACTGCTAGAGCCGATAAGAATCGTTAGAACTGTTGATAGCTGAGTTCACGGAGAACAATGCGTTGAGAATTAGTTGTGGTTGTGGAGATCCTATATATGTAGAGCTGTTGGATGTTAGACGCTGACAAATCCCAAAGCAATCTCGGAACAGTCGGTATGATCTAGAAATAGAAAGAGGTTTAGGATAGGATTATCCTGTTACCTTGAGCCTCATGTTAGTTGAGTATTCTCACATTTTAGTTGAACAATACTCATAGTCTGGAACCTGGGAATGGAAATAGAATGTTTAGATTTGACGATACGTGTAGAACCTATAATTTCGTAAACCGTGTCTTGAGCATAGATATATTGGAGTACACTGGTAGATAGACTGACCTTGTGGTTATTATTATTTATATGAGGTATTCGTATTACTTGAGGTGATCGTATTATATAGTGGTACTATATATTGGTTACCACATGTTTTGTTCTTGTTTGAGCTGTAAGATAGAATGTGTCTGACCGAATAGTTTTCATTTGTAGGTAGCGACATCGAACCCTACCAGTACTCGTTATGGTTAGGACGACTCGAGGAAACCCGGGCCAGCTGAATGGAGTACCTAGTGTAGTACCTCCTGAGATAGATCCAACAGGAATGATTGGAGTTTTCATCCGTCGCATGGAACAAGTTATCAATCATGCAGATCGTGTCATCGGCAATGAAGCACCAGTACGACAAACGAGAGTCAAGTTGCTAAAGGAATTTCGTGCTCTTCAACCAGAGACCTTTACCGGATTAACGGGAGCATGGCAAGCTGAGCAATGGATTCGCCAGATAGAATTAATTTTTGAAGTACTCGAATGTACTGACACTGAGAAAAGACATTTGGCTATATTTCAACTGACATTCTCAGCAGCAGATTGGTGGGACGCAGTGAAAGCTACGATAAGTGAAGAAGCTGTAGGAAGGATGACATGGGAATCATTCAAGACTCGAATTTTAGAAAAGTACTTTCCAGAATCTGAGAAGAACAAAAGGGAAATGGAGTTCATCCAATTAGTTCAAGGTTGTTTTACAGTACCAGAATATACAACTCAATTCGAGAGGCTATCACGATTTGCGCCGCATATGATCGATACCCCAAGAAGGAAGATCAAAAGATATCATCAGGGACTAGTTCCACATATCCGTCATATGACTATAGGACATTTAGATCAATCTTTCGAAGCTCTGGTAGAAATGGCAACGAAACTGGAAGACGACAGTCAGATTAGTGAAGGACAACACTTTGATCAAGTATTTCCAGAGTACGATCAATTTTTCTTAACAAATCAGAGAAGAAGAGACAGTCAGGTTGTGTTGGCAGCCAACCAAGTTCAACAAGGAAACATAGAAAGAAATTACATAGGCAACCGCCAGAAGCGTAAGAGGATAGAGAATGACAAGAAAGAATCAAAACTAGTGACGACCCCAATACAGCACAGAGAACGAGACATCTGCTACAATTGTGGAGTACCTGGACACCATTCCCAAGAATGCAGAGCATTAAGGAAATCTAATGGACGGGGAATACGATGTTTTAACAGCGGTAAAGTTGGTCATGTCAGTAAGTTTTGTCCAGAACTGGAGATGCAACGCAATGTTCCGTCGCAACAAGTACTACGAGGGCAGACTCGCCATACAAGTAATGGATCTCGACTTAGACAAGGACGATAGACAGAAGGTACAATACTCAGCACCTACATTTTGTATTACATATGATCCCGATATTGCAGGAAGTTTGGTAATTGTTTGATTTGATTGTAAGAGGATTAGCCTATACCATAAATTGTAGATACCCAAACACCCCATTTGGCATTGATCAATAATCGTCTATGACAATAGTTATCCAAGTATGGATATAACATCATTTGCATCCCTATATAACATTAATTGCATCCTTATATGACGTCAATTGCCTCCCTATCGAAAGACTACGCCAACCATTGGTATGTTGGACAGAGACTAGAGATGAGGAATCTAAATTTGCTTTAGATGTAGCTTTGACAAGAGAGGACGAACTAGAAGATTGAGAGTATACGAGAAGAGATACGAATAACGTAGAGACGACACCAGAACTTCAAAAGAGTATCGCTAAAGAATTTTTTCGACACCGATTGTCTGTTGCTTTCATCCAGTCAAGAAGTTATACAATAGATCGACTCACGATATCAGTATGTAGTCCTGCCTAACCTATTGGATTAGTACGTGGAAGCAGAACAAGTGTTCAATGGATTGAACGACCTCAAAGAGATGATTATATCAATAGTACGTGGGAATTTGGAGAGCCATGAGGAAATTTGAGTTATCAAATGACGATGTTAGAGTCACAATGCTTTCAAGTCAACATATTGGAGGATGAAGGACGACAACAACACGGGAATTAACAAGGACGTCATGTGCAACACGAGGCTGACTAATAACGTTGACGATCGAAACGAGAAGTCCAGAGATAAAAAGATAGTCAACTGATGATGCAGTAGAGACATCGTCAGCACAGTGTGAAGCATCTTCGAAACCAGAGTAGACGGCAACGCTTCGCTACTACTTAGATGAGATTAGAACACTTGATCAATAGAACCCTCACACCGTAGAGTTTGACCTGAGGGAGGAACCTTGTGTGTTTGGAGACTAGCCGTTTCAGATATTGTAAGATGATTTGATTGTGCTACCTAGAACCTTTTCCCGAAGTTCGACATACGAATTTTATATATCTAAACCCGAGGATTTGGTAGTTGTCACCCTAGTACTCGTAGATTGTTGATATTTTCGTAACGTGTGTTTAGAACTTAAACCTTTGGCCGCTGAAGTAATCGTTTATGTAAAACGAGGTCTTGAGCATTTAGGTGGTTTATCTTTTTGGTAGTAGGAACCGCTGCTTCAGATTTCGAGGACGAAATCTTTTGATGAGTGGTGGATGATGTAATACCTTGTATTTTCGGATGCATGGTTATATAAATAAGACCTTGTATGCTTGTGTGAACCTTTGGTGAAGAACCTTTCTCGATCGATCGAACTCTTCTCGAGCGATTGAACTTCTGTTATTCTCGATCAGTCGAACCTACTTCGAGCGGTCGAATCTCTGCCGACCTGATTCTGTGACATGTACCCTTTCTTGAGCGATTGAACTCATTTTAATCGATCGAACCTTAACCGACCTGTTCTCAATCGATCGAACTAACTTTGATCGATCGAACGTTGTATTTCCAGTTTACGTATTCTGCCACCTGCCCTTCTTGTTTCCCTATATATATACGTGTGTTTTGTGTGTGGGTGTTTTGGCAGTTTAGAGTTTGAGAGAGAGAGCTTGTGTGTGTATGTGTGTTCTATACATATATATATAACCCCGTATGTGTATATGTATTATATATATATACTTAGAGAAAAGAGAGAAGAAGGAGAACAAGAAGAAGAAGGGAAGGGAAGACAGAGACAAGGAGAGAGATAGAGAAGACAGAGACAAGGAGAGAGACAGAGAAGGAGAGGATAGAGAGAAAGCTCGCCGTCACCATAGCCGCCGCTGCGGAGCTCGGAACGACGTCACCGGAACGCCGGGAGAGGTGAGTTTCATTAACTCACTCGAAGAAGGATTGTAGGATGAGTATATGCAGTTTAGAATGTATATATTGTGACCCCGAAACCTTTGTTCGTCTCTGCCCAGTTTATGGGTAGAAGATGATGTTCGAGCGATCGAATGGCTTTCGATCGATCGAACTCTCCGTTTCTTCAATCGATCGAATGGACTTCGATCGATCGAACTTAGTTGACTTCAATCGATCGAGAGGACCTCAATCGATCGAAGCTTTCAGAACATGATTAATTCCTGTTGATTATAATATGAACTGTTTAGTTGATTAAATGTTTATCCATGCTTTCGTGATGCGATATTGTTAATTTAAGAGATAGTGCAACACTGTTGTGAGATAAACTGTTTAACTGTTACATGATAATATTGCTGAACTGAATAGTAGAATGGAACACGACAGCATGTTAATAATCAGAAATGAGTAGATATGATTAATACAGAGCATGTGGCATTTCCTGTACTTAGTATATGAGCATTTCACAACATGTGTCAGCATGCATGGGATAGTGATATAAAGAGGTAAGAGAAGCTGATGAGAAATGGGATATGTGCTTCAATGTGGAATAATGAGATATTGTACTTTGGATCCATGGGATCAACGGCTGACGAGTCGGGTGGACGTGGGACGGTTAGAGTTCCTAGTATGCCTCTTGCTGTTGAACACGTCCAGTAATGCGTATGCACTATTGAAGACGTCCAGTGTACCGTTGACGATTACGTCCGGCTAGTGCCCTAATGTATTTTCACCGTGTAGTCGACCAGTGAGAATATACACAGCGTAGAAGACGTCCATTGTGCCGCTTCCATCGTTTACAGATAGGTGGTACCGTGTAGACGACCGGTAACCCTATCAAGGGATTGTAGGACCTACTGCCTAGTCGGGTGATTCCGATTGGTATTATGGTATCTATGTATGGATACGGATTTGGATTATGGTATCAACGTACGGATACAGAGATGGATATGGATATGAATATGAAAATGGATATGAATATGAGAATGGCTAGTAAGAAGATGGTTCAGTCGTGGATCCAGCGTCCCGACGTAAAGGTATATGCATGGGATGGATGCATGGGTTACATGCATGGATTTGATGAATATGTGATAAGATATTATACCATGATCCTTGTCTTTGTCATTACTATGCTTCCTGTGATTCCTGTTACCTTTGATTAATGTATAGTTTACTAACACCTTTGCTATGTCCGTGAGAGACGCCATTGTTAAGAGATTAACCGCATTTTAAGATGCTGAACAATAACGGTGAGGAGTGTTGTTTAATGTACTCACTCAGCTTTGTATCCAAAGATGATGGCGTTTGTGCCCTGGACATTCCAATGTCTAGAGCTTCGCAGGACTTGAGGACGAGAGACTGATGTTCTGCCGGTCTTGGAGCTGAAGGCTTGGAGAAGAAGACGTGGTGCTTGTAATAGTTAGTTTATATCTATTGTTGTTATTGTTATAGGCCTGAGACTATAAGCCAGCTGTTGTAATAGATTTAGTAGACTTTTATAATTGGTACTTGGGCATCTGTTGCTTCTATACCTTTTATAGTTTCCGCTGTAGCCTCTGATTAATGTTAATAAGATATGTTCTATGAATAGCATCCTCCCTATCGTGGTGTTTATTGGTTTGAGTAGATGACAACGCGGTTATTCACCCGTCATTCTCTATGGACCCATAAAGGAAATTTATTTTTCCCTATTTATGCTGCTCCGGGGCGTGACAAAGGATGTGGCAAATTTTATCGAGAAGAACATAGTTTGCAGATACGGGGTGGCAAATGAGCTTATTTCTGACCATGGAAGCCACTTTCAGGGAAAAGTTATCCCACTCTTAGAGAAGTATAGGATTATCCACCACCAATCTTCACCATACAGACCCCAAACGAATGGAGCAGTAGAAGCCACAAACAAGAATGTAAAGGCAATCATGGGGAAGATGACAGATACATACAGGGATTGGCATGAGAAGTTACCATTTGCTTTATGGGGATACCGAACTTCTATAACAACTTCAACAGGGGCTACGCCATATTCATTAGTCTATGGGATGGAAGCTGTCCTCCCAGTTGAGGTTGAAATACCATCTTTGAGAGTCTTGGTAGAGTGCGAGGTAATCAAACTTGAGTGGCTGCGTGGGAGATATAAGGAATTGATGCTATTAGATGAGAAGAGATTGGCTGCTATAAATCACACTCGGGGATATCAGAAAAGGATAGCTCGTGCTTTCAAAAAAAAAGATTCGCCCAAGGAGGCTTGTTGTGGGTGACCTGGTTCTCAAAGAACTTAAAACGCCTATTTATGACCCCTGAGGAAAATTCAAACCCAACTGGGTCGGACCATATATCATTAAGACACTCCTCTCCGGAGGAGCTGCCTATCAAATGGACCTAGACGGAGTTGAATTTAAACAACCAATCAACCTCGATCGCCTCAAGAAATATTTTTCTTAAGACCTTGTGATTTCAAAACCTTCAGAGTTCATGAACTACGCTTGACCTGATTCCCGCTAGGGGATACGTAGGTAACCTGCTTGGTTCGGTCACATAAATAAACTTGCCTAAAAGGCACTTCACTTCTGACCTTAGCTGAACTACTACCGACCTGATACCCATTCGGGGATAAGTAGGTAGGCCCACAAGGCCCTCGGTCTAACTAAAACCCAACTCTCGATGTAACCTAATGTCCTGAGATTCCATATGCCGAACTAGGGGCAAAATACCTAAACCCATTTCTGGATTTACTGACTGTCAAAATAGGTACTGTATGGAAGCAAATGAGGATTCATAGTATAGAATGATTAAGACTCTAAAGCAAAACTCAAAGTAAAGCAATAAAAGCTAAGAAAGACATTAAAAGGAAAATTTTTCATAATCTGAAGAGATGGGAGAAGTGCAAACTATGATTTGACATTATTAAAACATTTTCCTGATACAAACAAAAATTTGTTCGAAAATTGAAAAATAAATCACAAAATAAAAGCGCAGTAAGAGCCAAGCAGGTTTTGTCAGAAATTTTAGAATCTTGGTTTTTTTCCTTTCTGATTGCCTAGAAGCTATTCCCCAACCAAAGTCTAAATCTCAAGAAAGTACTCGACAGTGGGAACAACTGAAGAAGCGACCCTCCGAAAAGTAACTGACACTCTGTCATACCAAGCCTCGGCAAATAATCTCATGGTAGAAGGGCGCATTGCGGAGCTCCTCAAAAAATCTGCAGTAATAATGTCCGGGACATCCTGAAGCAAACCAAACTGGTGAACCACCCGTCTGGGCATGTAAAAAGTGGTAGCATGCAGACTAGGTAGCCAAACCCCCAGACGCCCAGGAAGCCGCACAATGACAGAGCAGTAAGTCCATTGATGGCACACTCAGCGACTGTCCCCACAGCATAGGCTCCGAAGCCAAGTAAGCCAGCTGTTAACCATGCAATAGAGGAAATGAACATCCAGGCGATCATAGGGAAGCAATCTTCCAATAGGAGAGTGAGCAAAGAGGCCTAAACGCTCGAGAAGCCGGATCTGCAAAACATGAGGTGACCCTAAAAGCAACATCGATCCGGTGCTTTGTGCATGATCCAAACCCAGTAAGGTTTCTCCTAAAACAAGCATAATAGCACTCCGTATCTCTCGAAGACCACAAACAATAGGGATAAGGATGTTGGAGGATGACTGGAATAGGAAATGGTAGAGCATAGCCAAAGAAAGGGCATTGCGTTTGATAATCTGATACCCTCCATCATCTGGATCGCCAATGGGAGCATAAATAGAAAAAGGCAGTCAAAATCAATACGCCGGTCGTGAACAAAAGAGCTTGCGGCACCCCGAGAAATACAAAGAAGAGTTGCTAGATCTTGGATGTACCCTGCTTGTATATGGGGGATGATTAAATCAGCATAAGGGTCGGTATGGAGAATGGCACTAAATTCCTCGAAGAGTGGATGAACCTCCTCATGGCCAAACTGGAAGACATGCAAAGAGGGGTCCCAACATATGATAGCAGCTCGGAGTAAGCTCTCGTCTAGAGCCATACGGCGAAATGCAAAGAGGTCTGTCAATCTATGACCCTCAAAGTTGAGTCGGTCAATGCCAGAAAGAGGATCCATCCATGGGTATAGAATGTCAGAACTTATGGGAGCCATGAAGAAGGAGAGTGAATATAGAAGAAGAGTGTGAATGAGGAAGAGGAAAAAAGGGCCTTAGGAGTTTCAAATGGGTATTAAAATGGGCAAATGGCACTTTATATAAGAAAATGGCACAAACCGGCACTCGATGAAAAACGACGGCACTCAATGAGTGCCGCGCGGCAATTAGTGATTGCCGGTCAGCTTCTTTGAGTACCGGCTAGGTTTTAAAATGTTCATGGATCAATTTATAATTTGAATTAGCCCAAACCTGTATAGAAATTTGAACAAGAGTATCACCATTTCATCATTCAAGCACCATTCATCAATAAGTAAATAAAATTATTCACGTTTTGAGTAAGCAAGGGGAATAAAGCCTAATGCTAAGATAGTAATCAAGCATGAATATAAACAGAATTCAAAATTGGCATACAGGCCACCATGCATGAATACTATCGAATTGCCTAAATAAATCAGCTAAAGAGATAAAAGTTTGAGAGTTCTCGTCCTCACAGGGACATAATATAAAAGAAAGAGAGATCGGATATCCTCGTCGGCGACGAGGATTTCTTCTAGGTGCCTGCGGAGTTGTCTGACCTCCCCCAGCTCCGCCATCTCCGCCATCTCCACCGTCACCACCATTCCCACTGTCACCGCTTTGGCCGCTACCGCTAGCACCTCCTGGATAGCCGCCTCCTTGACCCAGCTGAAACTCTTGAATTTGCCTCCTCAAGGCAGCAAGCTAGGCCTCTTGAAAAGACAAAATAAAATGAAGAATAAGTGAAATAAAGATAGTAAAAAAAAGAGAGAGAAGAAGAAGAAGAAGAAAATGAATAAAAATGGTGATACCATAGCTCTGGCCTGAAGATCAGTAGTGGCCCTCGCTCCATCAGCCTGAAAAAGAGTTTGGATACAGTTGTCAGTATACAGATAAAATTTGAATTGTGAAAAAGTAATAAGAAGGTTGTTTCCAGAAAGAAATTTACCCTCCATTCGCATCCATGAACCCAATGCTGGATAGTATGTGCATATGATAGACCCTCCTCTGCATAATCTCTGGGAACTGTATCATATTGCAGAGGGATGGCCGAAACATTCTGGGTATAAGGGGCCAGCTGGTACATGGTCTCCTGGCCCATGTGTACCATGGGAACATTCCAGTTCCACTGTGGGAGAGTTGGAGGGTAGACAACCCTAGGAACAGGCTGCAAATGAGCATTTGAATATTAATAAATGTGGTCGCGTATCTAAAAAGAGAGAGAAAAAGAAGTAAAAGTTTCCTACTCGGGTGACATCCATAAGAGGAAAATTATGCATAAGAGAATTTAATCTGAAGGCAGGATAACCGTCTGGACCATCCAAGAAGTTTGCAATGCCCTCCCCGTCTAGAGCAGCCACCAAGTCATCATGATCCAAAGTCTCCATACTCCTCATAGTCCCTGGGGGAGCTCTTGGCACATAAAAAGCCAGGGCTGCAAGGGATTACCTGGTCACCCTCTCACCAAGGTACCACTCTCGGCATGCCTCGCCTACCATCAGGATCCTCATCCTGGAAAAACCTATACCAGCTTGGATTTCTTCGCTGGCCTCTAGAAGGGCCACTTCCCAAGGATTCCACACCACATAAACCTCACGTATGTTTATAAGGAGGTTTCTATAGACTACAAAGTCGTGGGCCCCAACCGTTCGGCCTGTCGCTCCTTTCCTCCATTTCAAACCCTGAGGTATGATTGCAGCCTCGTCTTTCCCGGGTACTGGGAGCCCTCATGCGAAGGTATTCATGAGACCATATCTGCAAAAGAAAAAGAAAAAAAATAGTGAATTCGGTTTTCGAAATAAAATCGGAGGAGATGAATAAAATAAAAGTGTGATTGAAATATAATAACAAAGTTTTACCTCCCAAGCTCTCCAGTACCCACCAGTGGAAGGTGAGTTTCCCCTAGAGACCTCACTCATGTGGTAGTAAAGAGTAGCCAGCCCTGCCCCTTCCCAGTGATACTGGGAGATGTGGTCGATGTTTGCAAGAGAGGCCAGGTACCCGAGGTTGATTCTATCCCCCTTTGTGCTCATCAGCGAGCAACCCAGCACATACATGATAAAGGCCCTAGCCATCTGGTCGTCGATAAAGGCCTGACCCTTAAAGTTATCCAGGAACCATTTTGCGGGCACTATGAACTCTCTTGGGTGAGCCCCGAGCAGGTCAATAATCTCCTCATGACGAGTCTAGAGATCGTTGTAGCGAGCAACCGGAAGGCCGCTGAAGGGGATGCCAGTGATCATAGCAAAATCTAGAGGAGTCATCGTCATCTCCCCAAAAGGCATGTGGAATGTGTTTGTTGTGTCCCACCATCGTTTCGCTTGAGCCAGGATGTGGGTCATATCGTTTGAACTCTTCTTTAAAAGTAGCGTAAAAAGCCCAAATCCAGCATTGTTGAACAGGGTTCTAACCTCATCAGAAAGCTCCTCGTACCATCTCCGATCGTGAGCCAGGCTCCCATAGCCTTTGAGGAGAAATTTCAGAGTCTGCAAGAAAAGGACAGAAGAAAAACAAAATAAGAGGAAGAAAGAAAATAAATGGTTTTTAGAATCTAAACGACTCGATTCTTTGTAAAGGGAAAAATAAGTGGTGATCTTCGAGTCTAAGCGACTTAAATAAAGTTTTGATTTCTGGGTCTAAGCGACTCGATTATTCGGAAAAAAATAGAAGAGAAAAAGTGAGTGATGATTTTCAAGTCTAAGCGACTCGTTTTTTTTTTTAAGAAAAAAAAAGGAAAGTTCTTTCGAGTCTAAGCGACTCGTCGATTTGAAAATAAGAAAGTTCTTTCGAGTTTAAGCGACTCGTTGATTTTAAAATAAGAAAATTCTTGAGTCTAAGCGACTCGTTGATTTGAAAATAAGAAAATTCTTGAGTCTAAGCGACTTGTTGATTTGAAAATAAGAAAGTTCTTTCGATTCTAAGTGACTCGTTGATTTTAAAATAAGAAAATTCTTGAGTCTAAGCGACTCGTTGATTTGAAAATAAGAAAATTCTTTCAAGTCTAAGAAACTCCTTGGTTTGAAAATAAGAAAATTTTTGAGTCTAGGCGACACGTTGATTTGAAAATAAGAAAATTCTTTCGAGTCTAAGCGACTCGTTGATTTGAAAATAAGAAAATTTTTTAGTCTAAGCAACTTGTTGATTTGAAAATAAGAAAATTTTTGAGTCTAAGCGACTCGTTGATTTGAAAATAAGAAAATTTTCGAGTCTAAGCGACTCGTTATTGAGAGGAAAAATAAGGTTCTTGGTTCTGCAACAATAGGCTTTAAGTTCAGTAAAAGCAAGGTCTACATGAAATTTGATTGCTTTACAGGGTTGGTACAACCCCTCATTAGAAGTGGACAATTGGAATAATGGAATTTGTGAGCATGGAAAATTAATGAATCCAAATAAGGGCGGTAAGTGAAAAGCACAATACCAAGCATTGAACCCCAAATCATGACAAGAAAATCAATTCAAAAAGAGGGGATATCGCAAATAAGTTTTAATACATTCAAATACACAAAGTCATGGGGGCACTCATACATGTAATGTTCATCATGAATTGCATTGCATTGCATTATTTTATCATAAGCATAAAAAGGGGGTTTGGGAGTATACCAATCTGTTGAAGGCTCGTGTCGAGATATGCGCCTCGAGGTCGGCAAGTAAAACTGATGAGTTATGGCCAGGGTGGGGCTTATACTTCTTGTAGGGGGATCATGGGACCCTGAACCACTAGCCATTGTAGAATCTACAAGCAAATGAGGAGAAAAGTTAAGATTTATATGAAAATTTGTGAGGGAAACATAAAATATTTATGATCTTAAGTATAAATCAAGCAAAGATGCAATCTTGATGATTAAGGAGTGAACATACCTTGATTTTGAGTGGTTCTTGAGTAGAGAATCAAGAGGGAGTGAGATCCTAGAGAGAAAATTTGAAATAGGGAGAAGAAGAGAATGAAAAAGAAAGGAGAAGAATCAAGTTTTATGCACTGCTGCTCAGGCTGGCACTCGATGGAAAGTCACCGGCACTCAGTGAGTGCTGCGCGGCATTTAACGGAGTATCGGCCGGCACTCAGTGAGTGTCGGTGTAGAACACTGAGTGCCGCCACGTGTGCCAGGTGGCTCTCTTCCTCCTAATTTCATATTTATAATGAGGACTACCGAATTTTGCTCCCATGTCCCTAAAGATTTTCCCTCGTTTCGAAAGGACCCCCGGAGTTTGAAAAATGAGTTCTTAAGCCCTTTTGCAAATTAGAATGAGCCCTGATTGTGAGGAATTTTTGTCAAAAACACCCAGTTTCGGCAAATAAACTAAATTGAGTCAAATCGACTCCGGATTTTGAAATTTGATTTGAATGGAGTCTGATTGACTCCAAAATTTTGAAAATTTGATTTGAATGAAGTCTGATTGCCTCAAGATTTTGAAATTTTGATTTGATTTGAGTCTAATTGACTACGGATTTTGGGAAGTGAATAAATTGGAGTTTGATCGGCTCCGGATTTTTTGAAAATTTGAATTAATTAGAGTATGATTGACTCCATAATTTTGAAAATTGAGTTGATTGGAGTCTGATTGACTCCGGATTTTTGAAGACTGATTTAATTGGAGTCTAATTGAATACGAATTTTGGGAAGTGAGCAAATTGGAGTTTGATCGGCTCCGGATTTTTGAAAATTTTATTTTATTAGAGTCTGATTGACTCTAGAATTTTGAAAATTGAGTTGATTCGGATTTTTGAAAGATTGATTTGTTGGAGTCTGATTAGCTCCGAATTTGGAAATTTGATTTGATTAGAGCCTGATTGACTCCGAATCTTGGAAAAATAAATGAATTGGAGCCTGGATGGTTCTGGATTTTGAAAATTTGAAGAGATCTGGGTCTGAATGACTCCGGATTTTGAAATTTTGATGTGATTTGAGTCTGAATAAATCTGGATTTTAGAAATTTGAATAAAGTTGAGTCTAATCGACTCTGAATTTTGAAAGAATTTTGATTTGATAGAAGTCTAATTGACTCCCGATTTTGGAATTTAATTTGATTTTGAATCTGGTAGACTCTAGATTATGGGAGAATTGAGCAGATTTAGATCCTCAGTTTCAGAAATTGAAAGCAGATACGAATCCAAGTACTTCCAGATTTAGGAAAAGTAATTCAAAATTGAATCTCGAAAAAAGTAACCCCTAAAAGGAAACTAAACTAGGAATCGGCGTGAAGCGGCTCAGTCGATCAGATAATTTTTGGAGGATTATGGAGTATAAGGCATGAAGCGACTCAATCTTTCAGCGTGCTACCTGATTCGACTATGGAGTGTAAGGCGTGACGCGGCTCAGTCTATTAGATAATTTTTGGAGGATTATGGAGTGTAAGGCATGAAGCGACTCAATCTTTCAGCGTGCTACCTGATTCGACTATGTAGTATAAGGCATGAAGCGGCTCAGTCAACCAGATGATTTTTAGAGAATTATGGAGTATAAGGCGTGAAACGACTCAATCTTTCAGCGTGCTACCTGATTCGACTATAGAGTGTAAGGCGTGAAGCGGCTCAGTCGATCAGATGATTTTTGGAGGATTATGGAGTGTAAGGCATGAAGCGACTCAATCTTTCAGCGTGCTACCTGATTCGACTATGGAGTGTAAGGCGTGAAGCGGCTCAGTCGATCATATGATTTTTGGAGGATTATGGAGTGTAAGGCATGAAGCGACTCAATCTTTCAGCGTGCTACCTGATTCGACTATGGAGTGTAAGGCGTGAAGTAGCTCAATCAATCAGACGATTTTTGGAGGATTATGGAGTATAAGGCATAAAGCGACTCAATCTTTTAGCGTGCTACCTGATTCGACTATGGAGTGTAAGGCATGAAGCGGCTCAGTCAATCAGATGAATTTGGAGGATTATGGAGTGTAAGGCGTGAAGCGACTCAATCTTTCAGCGTGCTACCTGATTCGACTATGGAGTATAAGGCGTGAAGCAGCTCAGTCGATCAGATGATTCCTCGAAACACATGTTCCCAAGAATAAAACTATAACATAACCGGAGAATTTGAAGCATAAGGCGCATTTCTGATAATAGGAAGAGCAACATGACTCCGGATCATCACATTTAGGAGCATGAGACATGAAATTTGAGAATATGCATCACAATAAGATAGGAGTACATCTGTGTGGTTATTTGCGTTTATGTGTTGTCCTTTGCCCGAACTACTTCCTGGTCTGATTTCTGGTGGGATACGTAGGCAGCTCACCATTGAGCACGACCAGCTTTTGGCTTTCTGCGCACCCGACTTTTGCAATGCACTTTTTGTTTTACCTGGATTCGACCGTTTGGTCAAAGTCTTGTCTTTCACACAAGCTTCGACATTCACTTGTGATACGCATTGTTTTACAAGCTCGACCGAAGAGGGGCAAACTGTAGACACCTCGATTTTGACCAAACATCAAATCTAGGGATTAGTTACCTCTAAAAAGACCGATGATGACAATGACCAGTGAAATTCGAAGTTTTTTTTCCAGAGAATTCAATTTCTTCGAAGATTCTTTGAATCGAGTTTCAAAAAAATCAAAAATAAAAGACAGAGAAATTGGGTATTCGGGAGAAACCCGAATGTCGAAGACTTATGAGAAAGTCAGTCTGGGGATTTATCCTAAAAAGAAAAAAGAAAGAGAGAGAGAGAGAGAGAGAGAGAGAGAGAGAGAGAGAGAGAGAGAGAGAGAGAGAGAATGAAAAGAAATTTGAAAACAAAAGAGAAAAGGATAAAAGAAAAGAAAAGAAAAGAAAAAAAGAAGAAGAAGAAGAAGAAAGATATAAAATGATAAATTAGAATATATATACCATGCATATGGGTATATTCTAATGAAGTACATTAGTATATATTTTACTAAATAATTAATTTTATGTTAACATATATTCTAAAAAAAAGAAGGCAAAAATTCTGTTAGCCGCGACACGCGGCGAAGTCGGCGGCACTCACTGAGTGTCGCGCCAGCATTCATTGAGTGCGGCCCGGCACTCAGCAAGTGCCGCAGGGAAAGTCGTCGAGTGCCGCACGCTGTAACAGACTGCTTTTCTCACATGTTCTAGAAGAAAACTTTGCACATGGATTTTCACCCGAATTTACCCATTTAACCTTGTAATGTGGGTCTATATAAACAGACCTTTATCTCCATTATTGTGACTTTTCACTTAACCTTTGAATTAAATTGAGATACACAAGAGACATATATATATATACAATAGAGAGAATTGAGAGAGAAGAAGAGAGTTTTCTTGAAGAATTTCAAGAATAGTTGAAGAATTTAAAGATTTGTTTGGAAGAGCTTCACAAGAGATAGAAGAAATCCTTAAGGTAATAGAGGTAATCTCTCAATCCTTGGTAGAATTGGGCAAATTCAATTACAAGTTCATAGCTCTAGGACTTTTACACATTTTTAAAACCTCTCTTCCTACCTCATTTCATCACACACCACTTAGAATTTGTGATTGAATCTCATAAGTATTTCATTGATTTGGATCTAATTGGTGCCTTGGGTTTAAAATAAGTTTGGTTTTGAAGAATTTGTGTTCCAATTTCTCTAAGTAAACTTTGATTCTTTATTTCTATTTTCCTCTTAAGATTCATGAGATTTTATATATCTTATTGAGTCTCTTTGAGTTTGATTCTTTAGTTTCCTATGATCCTATGATCCATATGGAGATTAAAGTGAATCATGGTCATATCTACACATAGTTGGTTGAGTTTAAGTCTTAGCTAATGATTTGAATCTCCTCACTAAGAATCTTATAGGATTCATGCTATATTCCATAGAGGTTTATGTAGATTTGGATTTCATTTAGTCTCCAAGGACCATTAATTTGAGAGGGGATTAGGATATCATGACTCTATATTCCTCAAGGATCATGTTGTTTGAGAGAGTAATTACATGTAGATTTTCATAGTTTACATTCAAAATTCATAAGATTAAGTAAGACCTTATGATTCTCTATGCTATGAGATCTATGATGGAAATCCATTAAGGCTAAATCCATGAACATCTTCATATTTCATTATTTACTCCAATGATCATAATCATACTTGATCCTAGTTCTCTGTAGAATCATAGATCAAGTTTGATTCGAAATATGAACATCAATTTAACAACGGTGCAGTGAATCTATAAACCAACTGTGATCAAAGATTTTTTATAAAATCATGGTTCATTGTAAATTGGATGAGACCAATTGTAGATGTTCATCACTCATTTAAGCACCTCTGTGATTTTTGTTTTGATGAAATTCCATGCGTAAGATTGTTTGGTCTTGTGATTTCAAAATAAGCAACTCTCTATCCAAAATTCCAGAACAGTAAGTCCGTTTTAAAATTAATAAATCAGAACCTTAATCGAACTTTCTTGGCCTCTAATAATTTTTTCTAAGTACTTTAATGTGTTAAGAAGGTGCCCTAAAAAGATCTAAGCGTTTCTCATTTGTTTACTATTTTTAGAAAATCGTACAAGATATCTGGACAGAGAGTTGCAGATTCCTGAGTGATGTCTAGTGTTTTTCTTATTCCTAGAGATCTAACCGTTCAATCTTCAGTTTTCTTCTTGGGTTAGAAACTAGACTCACAGAGGCATATCATATCCAAACATCATTAAGATCCAACCGTTGGAAGTATGGGTTTTCTACCTTTTAGAATCTGATTTGCTCTCTGTAATTTAGGAAAAACAGTCACTATTTTTGTCTAGTCTCATTGATTCTAACTTAAATGGTTTCCTAATATCTTGGGACCCAAATCATATTTTGAATAATGATAATTTAGCTTAAATCCAGAGGCTAAGTGATCCAAATTAGTGAATAAATTCATATCTCATTCTTGTTCATATTCATTCATTTATTCATGTACATTTATGCTTATGATTAGAACAAGTTATTGGATAAAGTTGAATATGTTGAACCTAATTGAACATAACCATGGATTCCTTATGATCATGTCGGGATTATAACACCCCTATATGGTCATTACATTGGCTCTTAGTTGAGACTTGTATATCTATAGAGATGCTATGGCTCCAACTAATCAAAAGGAATTCATAGTTTTATCAATTCTTCCTCTACTTGATAGATCTAAGTTAGAGATTTAGGATTGATTATTTAATGTCATATTATTGTGTGAAGCATGTGGACTAACCATTGTTTTGTAGCGCTTTGGAGGTATGACTTCTCATCTTTTCTCTAGTTTATTTCATTTGTTGATTTTCGACTCCATGTGCGACACCTTAGCTTAGGTCTTGCCTTATGTGTATATGTGATTAGAGACACTTTTCCTAGAATTTCTATTCTTTGTATGCATTGCACGTTTTCCATTTCGTGGCTGGATCCTGAGTAAGTTCTCTAGTTCCCTACGTGCACATCATTTTGCTTGCTACTTGAATTATGTGGGTTATGAATAATATTTTACCGTTAGCAATTTTGCACCCTTTTGACATGCTTGTGTAATGTATTATTTATATATATATATATATTAGTTGTGGTCACGCTTAGATTAATAATTCACTTAAAATTGATGATGAGTAGAGGCCTATCACGAGATAGAATGAAAGGGGGTGTTTAGTCCGCCAGGCTCCTTCCCCTTTCATTACATAATCCCCAGACCCAGATTATCTATGATTTCGCAAAAGATCAGTTTGCTTTCAAATGATTTCTTAATTTCCCTTTAAAAAATTAAGTGGCGACTCGTATTTGAATTTGAATTTGAAAATTTTCTTTAGAAGTTTCAAAAGTGGGCTCAAATACCGGTATCCACAACAGCCCAAACCGAACTCTGATCGAAATCGAATGTTGACTCATATGGTCGGTTGAACACATCACATTGAACTCTCCGGTCGAAATCAGTTAAGCATATAGGAAAACTGAATACATCGGTTTGGCTAAGAAAAGTTGCTTAAAACCGACCTAAACCGACCGATATCACCCCTAATTTCAGCATGTGAGTATTGAAATGATATATTTTGACCATTTTCCTTTCTATGTTTTACAAAATTCGCATCCCAAATGCTTCCCCAATACATGTTGCAGTGATACTACTTGATTTTGATTGAAGGATATTGAAGTTTCCTATTGCCACATGAATTTTTTTTTTTTTTGGCTACAAAATTTCCCACTCATATGTATTTGGGAAGTATTTGGGATGCAAAATTTGGAAAGCATATACATTTATTAAATGACCCTTTTGCCCTTTAATAAAAGACTACATTGAAAGACAAATAATAATTGAACCAAAATATAACATTTGAAGTGACATATAACATTAAAGCAAAAAATATATATATAAAAATGTAACATCTGACACTGTAGCAACACATAAAACATAGAATTGGCATATCTCGTATAGCACAGCCCCGAGGTGAAATAGCATAAAAGATACACCAGCAAGTGAAATATCGATTCTATCCCTTTATCACCTTCGTAATGACCGCTATTGAGTGAGTGGAGGTCTTCCGAAGCACTCTCCTCTCTCTTTCCTGTGTAAAGACAATTATATCCCTGTAAAACTTCTTCGAAACTGAGTCTGAGTGTGCAAATTAAAGCCCGACCTTAAGGGCTCGTTTGTTTGGCGGATAAAATGGGGGGATTGGACTAAAACAGTCCAATCCTTGTTTATACAGTGTTTGGTTGGGCACTTTAAAGGACTATTTAACTCAAGAGATTGAGAAGTGTGGTTAAAAATAATGCCTTCTAAGGGGTATAAAACAATACCTGGGGTGGGGTGGTATTAAACACGCGGGGATAAGAGTTAGTAGGATTGTGAGACTAAATGACCAAATTACCCCCGACATATAAATACCCCTCTTCCTCACAATCTTTCATATCCTCATTTTTCTGAAACACCATCAAGATCAGAAAGAGAGGCGACACAGCGACTTGGAGAAGAGATGACTGCCAAATCGACACCGGTCGCAGAAGGCGGCGCCGGCAAGACAAGCCACCAACTTCAGTGTCAATAGACGATGTCGGCGATGAAGATACGATACTAGGTTCCTCCTTTTTTTTCGATTTTTGAACTAGGGTTTGCTGAAATGCTTGATAAAATAGTAGATCTATGTACTTCTGCTTATATTATGCTAGATCTACACTTATATTTCATAGATCTACTATCTTACCGATCATCCTAGTTGTTTGGTTGCTCAGAAAGTTTTCGTAGGTCTTTTTTTTTTTTTTTTTTTTTAACACTTGCTCATCTTAGATTCAAAATTTTCAAAAACAACCTCTAAATCTAATTATTTTGGGGGGGTTTCTTTTATTTTATTTTTGTGCAAAAATATGTGAAGCATATTGATGTTTTTTTAACAAATGATAGCAAATCTTGTTTCGTGGTCATCCTTGCCAAGATGTGGACTCACAGGAACTTACTCATGGTATCTTGATTGTTCCCTTACCCTGTTCCTTGGATTATATCATGTTTTTTTTTTGCTCTCAAACAACTTGTGGGTTCATTCATCTCAAAAAATGCTTTCCCCTTATCATTTGATTGAATAATGTTGTGTAATTGTTCCCTTACGATGTGCCATATTCACTTCTGTGTAATCTAGCTTGTGAGAAATTGTCAAAAAAGTAGAAATTGGATGTTCTAACATTTAAGAGGGGGATTTTGAAAAGTTCTATATACGATTTGGGTAATGAATTTGAGTTGATCTATATAATTAACTCTCATTAATGTTAGGTAGTTGGTGCTTACTATCCAATTTTTTTTTAAGCTTGTGATGGCTCCAGCCTCCATGAATTTTATAAATGAAACACATATTTTCATAAGTAATGCTAGGTGTACACAAATTTGCACACACTTTTGCACTCAAATGCTTTAAATGCATATACCTTGTGTTGTTTGATTTTTTCACACTTTTCTGTGCACCACTTACACAGCACAGAGTACATGCATTTAAAGCATTTGTGTGCAAAAATGTGTGCATATTTGTGTACACCTAGCATTACTCTATTTTCAAGGCTCCATATATTTTTAAACTTAGATAAACTCTTTACACTTGATCAGTACAAACATAGTATGGATACATGACTTTAATTGGTTTGGTTCAATGAATTTGTATCATTTTATTTTCTGCATGATTTTTTAAAGTTTAGATGTCATGGTGATTAAAAAATAATAGTTGACTTCTTGAAAGGGTATTAATTTCATGTGTTTGGGTCTCAGCAAGGTAATGAAATAATATTATGCTTGAGCTGTGTGTGTCAGTGTTGAAAACAGCCCCAATCAACCACTGTTTAGCTGAAATTCATTTGGGTTTGCTTGTGTGTGTATGTTTGTGTATTTTGATATTGTGTGTCAGTTGAAAATTCATTTGGGTTGTTTCTCATTTGCTTCTTTGGTTGGGCTATTTGCTTTGCTATGGATGGGATTAGTTTTGTTTAGTATAGGGTTGAGTTGGGTATAATGATCGAACGCTTGCTAGATGTTTGTTGAATTGTCTCTGCGGAATTATGATGTTTGTTGAATATCTCAAATATTAGCAAAACCCTCTTAAAAAATATCAGAATTCTCATGGGATTAAATTAGATTGGTGCTGAAGTTGTTTGTTTTTTATTATCATTACAGAAAGCAGCTTAGCTTCTGATGGAAATTCTCTCTTGTCATTTACTCTGCTTACATTCTGTGACTCTGAAGGGAAAGTTCATGACTTGAGTTGCTGAATATTCATGAATAATACGCACATGACCAACCCGTTGAGCTTGGTGATGGTTACGTTGTTGCCGTTGATATATCATATATCTAACATGGGAGAGATAATTTGGATAATGGAAAACAAAGGACCACCATGTTGATACTTGTTGTATGAGAGTTTTTTTTTAATAGCTGTATTTTTATTAAACTTGATAGTTTTAATTTATTGACATTTGTTGTAATTTGTTGAACTTCTTGTTGTCATTTACTAGTGTTGACTGTATTTTTATTAAACTTTGATTTATGTTTGGAATTGACCCAATGGTGATTTTTAATGCTTTCATGGTGATATTTGATAAATTTTTACAGTGGATGTTATAGAAAAATGCTTGGTGTGAAGGTTTTTTTTGACAATTTGGTTTTTTATTTTATTTTATTTTATTTTTTTCCACAAAAAGAGTATTTTTGAAAAGTTTAGATTTATCCAAGTTTATACCATAATTGTCCAAACACAGTATAAAAATAATACTACACTATTTTATCCTGTAATTAATTATTCCTGAATAAATTAACCATATTTTATATTATACCCCTTTATCCTATCCGGCAAACAAACGAGCGGTATCTGTATCTGAGTTCCCCACCCAGTCATCTGCTTCTCCGAAATCCCAAACATCATGCCATGTCCACTCTCTCTCTCTCTCTCTTCTATTTATCACACCCCACATCTCTCTCATTTTTCCAACAGCCCAACACTCTCTCTCTCTCTCTTTCTCTCTCTCTAAAGCAAATTTTGTCTTTCTAAAAATCTGTACTCCTAGAGTCGCATCATTAATGGCGTCAAGAAGAAATCAATCCAATTTCGAAGACTTGTTGCCCATTATGGCCACGAAATTGGGTGGGGACGGTCTGATCGGAGAGCTGTGCAATGGGTTTCAATTGCTGATGGACGGTGATAAAGGGGTCATCACTTATGATAGTCTCAAGAAAAACTCTGCACTGTTGGGATTACAAGACTTAACGGACGGTGATCTGTTCAGTATGTTGATGGAAGGAGATTTTGACGGTGATGGGGCACTCAATCAGATGGAGATCTGTGTTCTCATGTTCAGATTAAGCCCTGATTTGATGGACCAATCACAATTTCTATTAGAAGAGGCTCTCCAACAGGAATTCAAAGATTTTTATTAAATATATATATTTTTTTACTGATTTTTCTTTTTATCTAATCTTAAACTAATTGATTGTTGATGTCGGGAGTTCCAAGGCAATTATAAAAAAAAAAATGAAAAAATGGGATGTAATATTCAAATTTATGCAATTTGATTGTGTATATATCTGATAGTAATTGACAAATTGTACCTGAGTGGAGGGCTAAATATTCAATGCAACAGTTGTATTTAGTGATGTGGTACAACTAACTAATAAAATCCCTTCATTATACATCTGACCCCTTATTTCTATGGAGAGTATTCCTCCACATCAGCACATTTTCAAAATATGTGAAATGGAATACATGATGATATGGTATCCCATTGTATTCAAAATTTACTCCGAGTAGAGGTTTTTTTTGTTGGGTAATGCTATTGTAATAAACTTTTTCTATGAGAAAACACTTTATAAGCTTTGGATGAGAAAACAATCGTGGGATTTTTTAGAATCTCGAGATGTATTTATGTCTACTTTTTCATTCAAAGACTATAAAGTGCATTTTCAAATGAGAAGTTTCTTACAATGTCATTACCATTTTTTGGTCATCTCATAACTATTACTCTCTCCGTCTCATTTTATGGACACCCTTTCGTTTTTGGAATATCCCAAAATTGTTGTCCATTTTTTTTAAATTAGTATATGAATTGTACTTAGTTTCTCAAATTACCCTTCCTCACAACTAATATCAAAACAAAACAAAAAAGAAAGTATAATGATTATGGGCAATTGTGAAAAGTAGATGTAGATTCTTTTTATCCCCTAAAATAGTTAGATTCCCAAAAAAGATACATAAAATAAAACAGATAAAATATTAATAGAATAATACTATGCTTCCCAAAAATTTTTCATCAAATTTTAGTAATACTATAAGAGTGAACCATGAAAGTTTTTGAATCACTGATTCATTCTTAGCTTAAAAAATTAAAAATAAATAAATAAATATATTTCGCTAGTTTCGTGAGAGCGGTAAGCCTTATTGGAACATCCCCATGGGCAAGTTTATTACACATAATATGTATATATCTATATAATAAGTTAGAGCGGTGGGTCCTATCCTTTTTAATCTAACTTTCAATCCCAACCGTTGAGACAAGACTGGATATTTTACTCCGTTGGATGATTTGTCCCACAAAAATTATGTTAAATCTAATCTATAGGGAAATCATCTCACACAAATTCTTGATTTGGTAAAATCTAGAGTTAATACTAACCCTTTATAACTCATCAAAATCTTCAAAAGGAAAGAAAAATGGTAAGTTTGAAATTTAAATAACTCATGAAAATTTCAAAAAGAAAGAAAAATTAATAACATCATTGCAATATTTTAAATTTTTTTTTTTTTTGAATTTTCTTCTTTTTTGTAAAATTATGCAAATAAATTTGTTTTTTTTTATTTTTTTTTAATGTACACATGTATATGCATTTATGATGAAGACAGTGCCCGTGGACACATGTACATGGGCAAATGCACGTTGGGGCTATTGCCCCCCTCAACTTTTCAAAATCACTATTTTATCCTATAAATTTTACATTATTCATTTTTACCCCTTAATTGCCCCCCTCAACTTTTCAAAATCACTCTTTTACCTTATTTAATACATTAGTCATACCCCCAATTTACATATTTCATTTTTGGACTCTGCACCCCCGAACAAAACTCCTGGGTCCACCCTGTACATGTAAATGCATCGCATAAAAATGTTTTGGGCATCTATACTTGAAGTTCAAAACAAAATTAAGGAAAGAAAAATCACGACCGTCATGGCTATATTTAATCTGTTGGTATGGTCAATTGATTGGATTCGTTGCATTTTCTTGCAAGTCTATTGAGAGGGTGTTTTGTGAATCTTATGATTTTAAATTATATTATTTATACTTTTTGAACTAGAATGATTCCAAATTCCAATGGTCTTTTAAAGTATTAATTTATTTTTATTTTATTTTTTTCGCTTCGTGCCCACGGGCACGGGTTATAACTAGTATACATATATATTTCAATTTTAGTTAGATTAAATTACAATCGGATCAATACATTACATATAAAAATTTACTTTGAGCCAAGTTAATATATATTTCAATTTTAGTTAGATTAAATTACAATCGGATCAATACATTACATATAAAAATTTACTTTGAGCCAAGTTAATATATATTTGGGGGGTCTATATTTGGGGTCGTGTAATAATCATACAATTTATTGAGGCGCCAATCTTGACATGAAAATTTGAAAAATTAGGATAAATTGTACATTTTACCCCTAAAGTTTGAGTGATTTGTCACTTTAGATCCTAAACTTTCAGATATGACATTTTCAAAATGTGCAATTTATTGTAATTTTCTTTTTAAGGGTGAAAAGTGCAATAATCCCAAAATAGTTGTCTTACACTTGTATATTGTACCTAAATCCCTAAGAAATTGTAGAGATTTTGAAACGTGCACTGCATTGAAACCAAATTGAAATTATAAGGGTGTATTTGATAACCCAATTAAGTGGTGAAAATAGAAATTTTCAGTACTTATTTATTTTCAGTGCGCTTGATAATATACCACTTAATTGATAATTAACCAAAAAATTGCTAAAAATTTTAAGTAAAAAAATTCCACTGAAAATAATTACTGAATGCAGTCTATTTCAGTGCTTAAAACACTATTTTCGGTTTTGTAAATTTAATCGTTTAAATTTTAAGTACTTAAAATTCAGCGCTTAATTTTCAGTACTTAATTTTTTTAGTTTTATCAAACGCATCTTAAGTCTTAAAATTGAAATTATGGGAATCAAAGTGACATTAACTAAACTATAAGAGTGCAACTTATAATTTGCCCAATTAATAATTGAGTGACTAAAATAAATTTTGAGACAAAAGTAAATAATATGAAAATATACAGTTGTACCACTTGAAACATCTTTCAATAAAAATTTGATGGTCCCAGTGTAATTGAACCCCGAACCTCGAACCTATGCATTGGAGGATACATTTACATGTCAAGCTCTTTACCACTTAAGCTATGCCAATCTATGTGATCCCATTATAATTGAAGTAATATTCAATGAAAATTGAACGACTTCCATTATAATTATACATGGTACAACAATTAGAAAACTTGAAATTAACCAAACACTTACGTGAATAATTCTGCTACTATAACAATTTTTATAATATATTTTTCAGACACCACAACTATCACAATTAATTATAATCATAATTCATTCTAATAGAAAGCTATCGTAATTGCAAAATCATAAGCTTTCTCAAAGAGCCACTTACGAATTTGTGTAAGTGTCATAGTATGGAGTAGACGACACATATTTAATTGTTATATATTAGAAGACTAAATTTGTGATTTCATTAGGCAAATTAATGCAAATAGCAATTAATGCAGTACAATTCGTGTCCATCACCATCACCTCTCCCATCCCCCTCCTCTTGGGCTAAAACCAACCTCTTTCGTCATGCTTCCAATCGGAAGATCGTGGATCTGTATGCATATTGCTATTAGAAAAACCAACGGATTAGAAACAAACAAATTTATTATTAGGGAAAAAAAATTATGTTTATATTGGTCCTTATTAAAGAGTTTAACAAATAAGTTAATGACCAATTTACCTGTTAACTACAAAAGGGCCAAGTGTTATTCTATCCCAAATCTCAAGAGACATTATTGTAATTGTTCATATTTGTAAAACGTCTCTCTAATTTGACCTTATACTCATTGTAATTTATTTAAAAGAGTAAACTGGGCTTTTTGCAGAGGAGACCATTTATGCTCAGTCATTCTTGCGAGTACGGATCGTATTGGTTCGTTGCCGTTTGTGGGCATGGTTGTCCATTAAGGACAATCGAGAATCCAAAATTCATTTTTACTCACTCATTGTTCGCTTAGACTTTTGTAGTAGAGGACAAGTGTCTCATTTCATTGGTATTTTGTCCTTAATTATTAAAAAAATTATTAGAATGAGACACATATCATCTATTGGGCGAGTAAAATGCTCTCTTTGTAGAGTCCAAGTGTTCTGTCTTTGAAATGATGACATGCGTGAGCGTGACAACAACATTCCATCATCATTCATATAATGGCATGTTTAGTAGACCGGAATGAATCCCGGAATGGAATGACCATTCTTAAGTTCATTCAATTACCATGTTTTGTATGATTAAATGTAATAGAATGGTCATTCCTTTTTGAGATGGGATTCCTACTAAAGTAGGAATATACATTCCTTTTCAAAACCTAAGGAATGCTCATTACATTCCTAATAGAATAACTCAATATGATAATGTTAACGTTTTCAACTTTCTTTTTTCGTTATTTAACCCTAATATGGTAATGTTCTTTGACTAAAATAAATTTATTAAATATTTTGAATATCAATTAAAGTTTATAGATAATTGCCCTTAAATCCCCCATCCATATACTTTCATGGATAGAGGATACCCAATATTCTAATTTACTACTAGATCCCTAGGATACTAGTTAACACACCTAATCATGGTTAAGGTTCTTTTAATCCCCTAAATGCCCCTTGCAAGATATATATATATATACACTGTGTATATTGATTAAATCATTTCATTAATACTAATATTTATTTCATATCCATGTGGGGATATTGATTAGGATGAGAGAGTTAATGTTGCAATATATTTTAGCCTTAATCTGTGCGATTTTAATTTGTCCCATGGGCTAGCATGGTAGAGCTGACATGGGCTAGCAATCTCTGCAACTTTCTCAATAGATTTCACTCAAATTTGAGTGGTGGGTAAGGTACGTTTAGAGCGTGAAATTCTTGAGAGCTAAGACCCCTTCTTATTGTTGATCAACCAGTATTTTTTTTCTTTTTCTTTTCTTTTCTGCATGAACTGGTTTTTGTTGTGTGCTTGGTGCCTTCCAGTCGCATGTCATCTATTAGGCGAGTAAAATGCTCTCTTTGTAGAGTCCAAGTGTTCTGTCTTTGAAATGATGACATGCGTGAGCGTGACAACAACATTCCATCATCATTCACATAATGGCATGTTTAGTAGACCAGAATGAATCCCGGAATGGAATGACCATTCTTAAGTTCATTCAATTACCATGTTTTGTATGATTAAATGTAATAGAATGGTCATTCCTTTTTGAGATGGGATTCCTACTAAAGTAGGAATATACATTCCTTTTCAAAACCTAAGGAATGCTCATTACATTCCTAATAGAATAACTCAATATGATAATGTTAACGTTTTCAACTTTCTTTTTTCGTTATTTAACCCTAATATGGTAATGTTCTTTGACTAAAATAAATTTATTAAATATTTTGAATATCAATTAAAGTTAAGTTTAATGTCATTCAATTCCTAGAAATGTAGCCACACATGAATGAAATAGTCATTGCTATTCCATTCATATTTCATTCCATTCCTGAACTCATTCTATTCCCATCTCATTTCATTCCTGCGGACCAAACATGCCCTAAGAGCCCCATTTTCTGTGGGTGGCACTTCGGGTTCTCGTGTCATAATCGTGTTATCAATCGGCTGTGTGCTTTGGGTTTGATTTTTAGTTTCGAGTGCTATTTATCTATAATACAAACTATTTTAAATTAATCGTGTCGTATCGTGTCGTGTTCGGGTTGTCTTAATAAAACGGGTTATCGTGTCAAAAATTGCCACCCTAAGAGCCCCATTTTCACAAGGCAAAGATTTAATTATTTAAAGGCATAGACAGCCAAAACGACGCCGTGTTTCCCATTGACCATTAAACTATCATTAGTCCCTAATCAAAGATTGATAGGTTTAACGAATCTGAGATTCTGAGGTATAAATGCAGCTTCGCTCTCGTGCTTGGTGTTGTGCTATTGAGAGCACAACTGTTCGAGGGAAGAACCACCTTTGAGGACTCCAATTAATGGCTACCAAAGTCTATATTGTGTAAGAACTGATTAATCTCTCTCTCTCTCTCTCTCTAGATGTGTCAGTATTTGTGGATAATTCTATGTTCTTCTCGATAGTTTTTGTGTGGCATTTGATTGAATTAGTTAGGTGTTGTGTTTGGTTAATCTTTCTTGATCTCTCTAGGTTTTGTTCGTGTTTAGACGTTGGATCTATTGCCGTTATCGTGATTTTGAGGCGAAAATAAGTACTATTTGATATTGAAAGTTTTAAGCCATACTTTCTGACATAAAAATATTTTTCGGTAAAATGTTTTAGCAAAGTAAAAACTTGAATATATTTATAGGCAATTTTAATACTGGGGGATGAGAGCGAGGTTCTCACATGAGGGGAGTGAGGTTTCGACAAGTTTCGTAGTAAAAAGAGCGGAATGGAGAGTTTGAAGAGGGAGCGTGACCAAAGGTTCCTGAACACAGAAGGTCTGTACTAACTAGGAACCAGGAAGCACCTTGCGGGGGGTGGGAGATTCGTCAATTTTCCAAAAAGCTAGGACGTGAGTATAGAGTTGTGCTTGTCTAAAATATTGAAAGAAATATAGGGAAAAATACCTTTTACCCTCTGTGGTTACACCCATTTTCTCATAACCCGTGTGGTTCATTTTGTAACACTTAACCCCCTTTACTACGGACTAAAGTGAGACTGTTAACTTTTCTAACGGAGAAAAAGAAAATGACGTTAATACCCCCAAGCCCCTATACATACTCTTTGGTGAAAAATACCTTTTTCCCCCCTATGGTTACACCCATTGTTCTCATAACCCCGTGGTTAATTTTTGTAACACTTAACCCCCTGTACTAATGACTGAAGTAGGACTGCCGTTAGAAAAGTTAGCAGTCTCACTTCAGTCCGTAGTACAGGGGGGTTAAATGTTACAAAATGAACCACAGGGGTTATAAGAAAAAGGGTGTAACCACAGGGGTAAAAGGTATTTTCCCCAAGAATATATGCTAATTATGAAAATTAATTCTACTAAGACATTGTCTTCCTGACTTTTAACAAGAAATCCATCTCCCGGAATCATAAATTGACCCAAAGTTTTAAATATTGTGTTAAAAGACCTTGTTTTTCTTGACAAAAGATACGTAAATTAAATCAAGCACCACGAAGCACCGGAGAAGAAACCACTTCAATACGGGTAGTGGTGAAGCCACATGGGGGCAAGAGGGGGAACTTGCCCCCCCTCAACTTTTAACATTTACTCCCTCCGTCCCACTTTATATGGCCATTTTTCCTTTTTAAGCCGTCCCAAAAAAGGTGATCACTTTGACTATTAATATAATATTTTTCATTCAATTTCCAACAATGCCCTTCTTAAATTTGAATTTTAGGGTGTGTTTGATAACCCAATTAAGTGGTGAAAATGAAAACTTTCAATACTTATTTTTTTCAATGCGTTTGATAACGAACCCCTTAATTGAAGAAGCAGTCAAAAAATCGCTGAAAACTTTAAGTGAAAAATTTCTACTGAAAATAATCACTGAATGCAGTCTATTTTAGTACTTGAAAAATTGTTTTCAGTATTGCAAGTTCAATCGCTTAAATTTTCAGCACTTAAAATTCAACACTTAATTTTCATTTTTATCAAACACACCCTTACAGTAGTTAGTAAAGAAATTTTTTTATGTAAAGGGACAAATTTGGAAGAATACATAAATTTTAATGCCAGACAATGCATCAAATGATGTCTGCTTAAAAAGTTGTGTATACGAAGATAAAGATAGTCATATAAACTGGGACAAAGGGAGTAGTTTTCTACCCTATGTATTTTATATTGTATGCGTTTGTGCCCCTTTTGAAGAGAAATTTACCCCTTCTAAACTCCTAAAACTCGTTGGTCCTTCAAAATTTTATAATCTTCACCTAAATAGATATCTTAGTAACTCAATTAATCTCATGTGTGTAAGGCTTTATAGATATCCATTTTAAACATATTATGTATGATATGTTTAGAAGAAAATTAGTGAAAAGAAAAAAAGAATTTATGAATATGAATACATTTTTTTTTTGAAAGAGTTGTGGAGAGATTGTTTTGTCTTAAAAAAAATCATGCTTTAACTGTCAACCACTATATGTCATACCCACAGAACAACTACAATTTTCTTAAAATCCTACAACCCCAAAATTATAGTGATCTACCATAAAATATCTGCTCGGGAGCATTGCCTCGAACCCCCCATGTAAGTGTGTGCCCCTCTCAGATCAAATCTTGGCTCTGCCCCTAGATACAATGTGCAGATTCTTCAACTTTTTAGAAGTATCCTGTGTTTCTTTGTGTACTAAATTCTTGACAGAATAACATAGTTTCAACTTTTTGTCCACTCTTCCTGTCAACTATTTATATACCTTGCTCTGCCATCAAAACAATCAATGTGAATCAAGTAAACCTGTTTTCTTGATGCTTGTACTTGAGAAGGCAGTATCCATTGAATTTGTCAAGCTATTTGTTTTGCCATTGGATAGATGTTCAGGATAGATTTACAGGGATGTAATCATCAACGTAGTTTGCGATTATCATCATTACAAGTGGTGAAACCGAAATGTGATAAAAGTAAACAAATGCACACGGGCAATCTAGAGAGTCTAGACTGATAAATGACTCCGTGTTCTAACAGTAAAGGCACATGTTGAGGCTAGTGTCTAGACTATCACAGATGCATATGAGACTTATAGTTATTTTCTCAAGACTTATTCAGTTTACAAAGAATGCAATACAAGAGGTCATCTCTCGGTGCAATGGTATAAGAGGTCGCCAAGTGCGGGTAGTCCCTTTGCATAAAAGGGGTCATCTTAGAGTCTAGACTAGCACAAACACCATGAGGCTTATGGATGTTTTCTCAGTAATTTTTTAGTTTACAAGAAATGAAGTAAAAGGGGTCTCGGTGCAATGGTTTAACTTCAAGTTGCCAAGTGCAGGTAGTCTCTTTGTGTAAATAAAGGTAGGAGTTAAGATTGCACCAAATCCCCATGTCCCATCACTTGAATTGACTAAATGACTTTGGCCCTTATGTGGGTGTAGCAGTAAGGGCAGACCTAGAGCCGAGTTGAGCTCGACTGTAGCCCACCCTAAATTTTGGGAAAAATTTATGTTTATAGGTAATTTTTTGGTCTAATTATGATTCACCCTAGCCTATATATTTGGTCCAACATCTTTTCTTCTCACCTCTTAAAGTTCAGCTCAACTCAAAATTTGAAGGAAAAAAAATTGTGTAATATATTGGTACAATTGTAATCCAATCCACTCGGAATATTAAACCCAACACTCTTTCTTCCATAAAATATTCGGTCCAATGCATTTTTCTCTCCCTTCTTTGTTTAGTCCAACCAAAATTGTTTTGCCATTAGTCCAAACTTTACAAATTACTGTTGGAATAAAGGAATAATTAGAGATTTTATTCTATCTATATTAGGTCATGTTGATCATTTCCCTTTTTTTATTTTATTCTCTTTATATTCTTTCCTTTTATCTCCCTCATTGTAAATATATATATATATATACCTAAGAAGCACGAAGCGAGGGCGGAACCGGGAGCGGGAGCGAGGAAGCGTTAAACTTTAAGAGGTTCAAAACTTGGGAGCGTTTATGAAGCATCCAAATATTTGATATAGATATATTCTATATCTAATTAAATTTAGATTGACATTAAATATTTGATTGTAAATTTTGTTTTTGAAAGTCTTAAGCCATATGTTCCGACATAAAAATATTTCTTTGGTAAAATATTTTAGCAAAATAAGGCCTTGAATCTATTTATACGCTATTTTGAGACTTGGTTGTGATGGGAGCGGGGTGGGAGCGAGGTTCTAACATGAGGGGAGCGAGGTTCCGACCAACTTCTTAGTAAGAAGCACGGAATCGAGAGTCTGAGGAGGGAGCGTGACCAATTTAGAAGGTTCCTGCTTCTAAGATATATACTTGGACAATGAATGAAGGAAATCAATCTTTTACCAAAACCTATTTGGTATCAGATCTACTACAGCACCAGCCACACATGCCACCACCCACTGCCCGATGCCACCACACATCACCACAACCTAGCTGCAGCTCTCACCCCTAGCTGCAACCCCTCCCCACTTTCCTTCCAACGCCACTCCGGCATGTTGGAAAATATAGAAGTAAATATGGATACATCTAGAAGATATTCCAGAGAGAGAAATCCCATAATATTCTAGAGATCTCCAGATTTATTTGATTTAAAGTGATATGATTGTAATCATAGGAGATTTGATCTTATCTCTAGGTTTCTTATCTTATCTCTCATTCTCACCCTATATAAAGGGTTGAAGCATTGTAAAATAATTATCCCACTGAAATACAATCTCTCTTTTATTTATAAAATTCTACATGGTATCAGAGCTTCCCCAAGGGGGATTATACGATCACTTCGTTATACCACCACCATATACCACCTAAACACCACCCAACTACCTGCCGACAACCACCAACAGCCTAGCCATAACCACCCCAGCCCACTTCTGCCTTAGCCGCATCCATATTAGCTCACTCCCGCAACCATACATACCTAACCCAGCCTATTCTGACCTAACCGAGCACTCTCTACCCTCAGCCGCACCCTCCTACTTCTCCAAAACCTAACCTATCCCAGTCGACAACCATCATATGGGCTGGTAGACCCTCCGACAGCCACCGTTATCCTCTATAACTTCCTTTTTCCGTAACTCTGGATCCAAAGACTCTTGTTTTGATTGGAGTATAATTTTCCATGTATTTTTGGTCCTTTTATGGACCCGTGATCAAACGTAATTGTTTTATCATCCTATATGGTGCTCCTTTTCTGATTGTGTGCTCCTAATCCGTTGATTGGTACCAGGCCCTATTCCTTTTTCAGTAATTGTTGCGGGTAATTTTCTTGTGGGCTGATTTACGATGTAGGACGATTATGAAAATCCATCGTCAATTCGCAGCAGTCTAGAAGTGGGAGCATTGTTGTTGCTCACTCTGATAACTCGAACTTGAAGATCGCTACTTCCCTCTTCAATGGCCAAAATTTTCTGGCTTGGTACCAGTCTTTGACGTTGTTTCTTAAGGGCAGAGGAAAGATGCGGTACATCAACGGCCGAATCAAAGCACCAAGCACCGAGGATGCTGCTTATGACAAATGGGAGATGGAAAATTCCATTGTCATGACATGACTAGTTCATTCTATGATCCCTAAAATTGGTGAGGGTTTCTTGGACATGGCGACTGCCTAGGATATTTGGGAGACCATGGCTAGCACTTATTCCAGAAAGGGCAATTCTGCCTAGTTGTTTGATTTGGATACACCTACTACTGCCTTATCATCCTTTGCTCGTTCAGGTAATTTAGCTACTTCAGTGAGTGCATTCAATTCCCATACTAGGTTTCCTTGGATATTAATTTTGGGGCATCCGATCATATGACCGGTTCATCTCCTATTTTTTCCAATTATAAACCATGTTCAGGTCGGGATAAAGTCAAGATTGCTGGTCGAACCGTCTCTTCGATTTCAGGGAAAGGTTTAGTCCGTGTCACTCCCTCGTTTTGCATGTTCACAGCTTTACCAGTAACCTCTTATCTATTGGTCGTATTACTCGTGATCAAAATTGTAGCGGGTCCCTCTTCGGGTGGTCTCGTCGCCCGTGTGGTATAGCGGGCCCCCTCCTCGGGGTCCCGTCACCCGGTTCTCTCTCTACAAAGCTTCTTCTAGAGAAGCTACTCTAGGGAGAGAACGCAGAGACAAAGATGAAGAAAAAAACAGTGGAAGAAGAGAGAAAGAAAGAAGGGGAAAAAAAGGTCAAAAGCATGGGTGGGGTGGTCTTTGTCTTTTGTTTTGCTGATTGATTCTTGTGTCCATTAAAAAACAAAAAAGGGGGTATGAGCATGATATGCTTTTATGTTGTTCCTGTTAGAATATATTAGTTTAGACATAAACATATTGTAATCTGTATTCGCTTTCTTTCTCTTTAATATATATATGTGTGTAGGCTAACCTAAAAGGTTAGACCTTCACTTTCTCACAACATGGTATCCGAGCCATATCTGATCCACCACCACTATCCACCATCATCCACCACCTAGCCACCATCCACCACCTAGCCGCAGCCCTCTCCTACTCCCATACCCTAGCCGAAGCCACCATTCTCCATCCCATACCTAGCCGAGCCCCCCCCCCCCCCTGCCAGAAAACCCTACCCGAGAACCCCCAGCCCTAGCCGCAGCTTCCCCTGCCCCAACTACCCTAGCCGAAGCCACCCCACTGACCAGAAATCCTACCCGAGACCCCCCATGCTCTAGCCGCAACCCCTCCTACCCTTTCTATCCTAGCCGCAGCCAACCCTTCCTACCGCACACCCAGTCGAGATCCCCATGCCCTAGCCGCAGCTTTCCTATGCCAAAATTTTTTTTTCCACAGTTTTTTCTATGAGGATTTCATCTATAATCGCTCCCAGCAGTCCTTTTGTTTGATGTCTTTCGTTTATATGGTTTCGTTGATGTTACTTGTTGTTCGTTGATACTTGTCCAAGTCTTATTATTCATATCCAACTCCTCATTTATATGGCGGCTTCCGGTTCTACTCCGTCTGGGTCTCATTCATCGTTTGACATCATGAATATGCAAATTATAACCACCAAATTAAATGGATCCAATTGTTTGTTGTGGATCAGGCTATGAAGGTTGCATTAGGTGGGAGAAAGAAATTAAAATATATTGAGTCTACCGCCCCGTCTAAGGATAGTAAAGATTACGATGATTGGGTCTCTGATAATTATCTGGTAATGTCGTGGTGGAATAGTATGGATCCCACCATCTCTTCCAGTGTTATGTTTTTGCCCACAACTAAAGCTATTTGGGAATCTATTCGTGAATCTTTTTCTATGGAAAAGAATGTTTCTCGAGTTTATGAAGTCTATCAGAATCTGTTTCTACTTCAGCAGGGGGATAAATCTATTAGTGAGTATTATAGCAAGTTCAAGGGTATGATGGATGAGATTGATCAATATCATCCCCTTACTAGTGATATTGAGATTCTCAAGCAGCAACGTGAGGAGTTCTATGTCTCTAAGTTTTTATCGGGTTTACACTCTAACCTTCAGACTGTTAAAGCCAATATTTTAGCTGGTGATGGGAGTATTCCCTCATTGGGCATTATTTATTCTCGGGTACTTCGTGCTGGTTCTGGGACTTCTGAGACTCCTAACAAAGATAATTCTGCACTTGTTACTAGTTCAGGCTACCGTGGTGGATTTCGTGGACGTGGGTATTTTCTCTCTTATAATAGAGGTCGTGGTGGACGTGGTTCTTTCGCCCCCGTCGTCTCTGGTTCTCGCGGCCGTGGTGGTTATTCCCCTCGTGGTCGAGGTTTTGGTCGTGGCCGTGGTTCTCTTTATTGTACACATTGTGGAGGGGACAATCATACTGTGGACCGTTGTTATGATCTACATTGCAAACCGTGGGAAAACTCTTCTACTCCAGCCTTGTTCTCTGATAATCCTACGAGTTCTCCTCAGGATGCTACTCAGTCTACTCCACCAGCTGGGCCATCTTCAAATGAGTCTATCACCCTATCCTGTGATGAGTACAATGCCTTAGTTCAACATCAACACCAGATGTCTCTATCTTCTTCTGCAGGGTTTGCAAACTCAGGTAATATTGCATGTTTGTCATCTTCTACTCATTCTCCATGGGTTATAGACTCGGGAGCTTCAAATCATATGACTGGTAAGTCCCAAATCTTTTCCCAGTTATTTAGTCCATCTACACAGTCATCAGTTGTGTTAGCTGATGGCCGGTCTTGTCCTATTATGGGTCATGGGTCCGTATCTCCTACTTTATCTCTCACCTTGTCTCCTGTTAATTACATTCCTGATTTTCCGTTTAGTCTCTTATCTGTTAGTCAACTCACTAAGTCTCTCAATTGTTCTGCAACATTTTATCCCTCTCATTATTTTTTTCAGGACCTCAGCTCGAAGAAGATGATTGGTGGAGGTCGTGAGCAGAATGGTCTGTACTATCTTCAGTCTCTTCCACCTCAGAATGATTTTGTGGCCTTATCTGGAGTTGTTTCACCTCATCAATGGCACTGTCGGCTGGGTCATCCATCCCTACAGTCGTTGCAGCTAGTTTTTCCTTCTTTTAAATTCCTAAATAAATTAGAGTGTGAGGCTTGCCAATTAGTTAAGCATCATAGGGTGTCATTTCCTTTACGTCATAATAATCGTCGGTCCACTCCTTTTGAGCTGGTTCATACCGACGTCTGGGGTCCATCTAGAACTAAAACTTTATTGGGTTTTTCTTATTTTGTTACATTTGTGGATGATTGTTCTAGGATGACTTGGTTGTTTTTAATGAAAGAACGTTCTGATATTTCTTCTATCTTTCAACTGTTTCATAAGGAGATTCAAACTCAATTTGGTTCTAATATTCGCATTTTGCAATCTGATAATGCATTAGAGTATGTTAAAGGTCCTCTTCAGGCTTATTGTGATTCACAGGGTATAGTACATCAATCCTCTTGTGGATACACTCCACAACAAAATGGAGTTGCAGAACGCAAAAATCGACATCTCCTTGAGGTAGCACGTTCACTTATGATGCATATGCATGTTTCCAAACCATTTTGGGGGGATGCTGTACTTACTGCCTGCTTTCTTATTATCGCATGCCCTCATCTATTTTACGTGGTGGCGTACCTCATTCCGTCTTATGGATACCAAACCTTTATTTGCATTGCCACCACGTGTATTTGGTTGTGTTGCACTTGTACATAATTTAACTCCAGGTCTTGATAAGTTAGCTCCTAAGGCTACAAAATGTGTATTTGTGGGGTATTCTCGCACTCAGAAAGGTTATAAATGTTGGAATCCTCAGAGTCGTAGGTATGTTGTTTGTGCCGACGTTACCTTCTTTGAAGGTACGTCTTTCTTTGAAGCCTCCGGCGTCTCTCTCGATGATGACCTTCTTGTTCCGTCTCTTCCGCTGCCTCTGCCGATTCCACCTTCAGATTCTGTACCATTACAGGTTTATCACCGTCGGCCCAAGCCATCCACTGCTACAGATCAACCTGCTCCACCTCCTCCTCAATCATCGTCTACTACTGAGGTTCCTCCCCAGTGTCCTGATCTTCCAATTGCTCTCAGGAAAGGTACTCGTTCTTGTACTCAACATCCCATAGATCAGGTTGTTTCGTATTCTCATTCATTTTCTCCTTTTCGCTCTTTTATCATTGCTTTGTCCTCTATTTCTATTCCTCAGTCTGTCACTCAGGCATTGACCTCTCCGGGCTGGAAGCGTGCTATGGATGATGAGATGTTGGCACTCTCTAAAAATGGTACGTGGGAGTTAACTACCCTTCCTGCAGGGAAACATGTTGTTGGTTGCTATTGGGTTTATGTGGTTAAGTATCATCCGGATGGTACTGTAGAACAGTTAAAAGCTCGTCTGGTTGCCAAAGGGTACACTCAAACCTTTGGCGTTGATTATTTTGAGACGTTTTCCCCGGTGACTCGTCTTACTTCTGTTCGTATCATATTGTCTGTGGCTGTCACTAAGAGTTGGCCGTTGTACCAGCTTGACATCAAAAATGCATTCCTTCATGGTGATCTACACGAGGAGGTATACATGGAGCAACCTCCTGGGTATGTTGCTCAGGGGGAGTCATACAAGGTGTGTAAGTTGAAGAAAGCTATTTATGGTCTCAAACAGTCTCCTAGGGCCTGGTTTGAGAAATTCAGTCAAGTTGCTAGTTCATATGGTCTGAAACGAACCAATTCTGATCATTCAGTATTCGTAAGAAAGTGTGACAAAGGTATCATTATTCTAGCTGTCTATGTGGATGACATTGTGATTACTGGTAGTGACAGTGAAGACATAGAATCGTTAAAGTCTTATTTGAGTAAGCACTTTCATATGAAAGATTTAGGGTTACTCCGTTATTTTTTGGGGATTGAAGTAGCAAGGTCCAAAGAAGGAATATCTCTATCCCAAAGGAAATGTGTGCTTGATTTGTTAGATGAAAAGGGTGAAGATTTTAAAGATATTGAACGATATAGGAGGCTGGTGGGTAAGTTAATTTATCTTACTGTAACTCGCCCTGATGTTACGTTTTTTGTAGGTGGTGTTAGTCAGTTTATGCAGAATCCCAAACTATCACATTGGGAGGCCGTCTGCCGTATATTGAGATATTTGAAAGGTTCTCCAGGAAAAGGTTTAGTGTTGAAGCCTGCAAATAACTTGGATATTATTGGTTATTCAGATGCCAGTTGGGCTGGAGATAATCTTGATAGACGGTCTGTCTCAGGGTTCAGTGTATTTGTCGGTGGAAATCTGGTTAGTTGGAAAAGTAAAAAACAAAATGTTGTTGCTCGATCAAGTGCAGAGGCTGAGTATAGAGCCATGGCTCATAGAGCGTGTGAGTTACTATGGGTTAAGTCTATTCAACAAGAAATGGGATTTTCTAGTGATAAACCTATGCAAATGTTCTTTGATAATCAAGCGGCTATGCACATTGCCAGTAACCAGTGTTTCATGAGCGAACCAAGCACATTGAAATTGACTGTCATTTCATCCGAGATATGGTCATGCGAAAACAAGTTGTTACTTCATTTGTTAGGTCTTACCAAGGCGTTAAATAAAGGACTTTTTGATGATCTTTGTAACAAGCTGGGCATGATAGATATCTATGCTCCAGCTTGAGGGGGAGTGTTAGAATATATTAGTTTAGACATAAACATAAGGGCAATATTGTAATCTGTATTCTCTTTCTTTCTCTTTAATATATATATGTGTGCAGGCTAACCTAAAATGTTAGACCTTCACTTTCTCACAACAGTTCCCAAGCATGATATCTCTGGTGTTTGAAAAAACATCCCCAAAGGTCTTTTTTTTCCTTCAGTAAGATCACAAATCTTATCTTTTCTTTTAAATGCAGTCCCAAAAGTTTCTATATTTTTTAGGAAGACCACAATCTTCTCTAAAAAATTTCAAATCTACAATAAAGGTTCTGGATTTTCAGATTTGCCCCAATTTTTTTAGAAAATGACATTTTTAGCTCCAAAATTTTCAGATTTTTTTTAAGCCATGTTTGGCATTGGGATTTAATGGGTTTTTGTTTATGAAGTCTTCCAAACTACGGTCTTCGTGTTCACTCCACCTTCAATTTGAGGGGGAGAATATAAGAAGACAGGACCGGGTGACGGGACTCCGAGGAAGGGGCCCGCTATATCACACGGGTGAGAAGACCACCTGAAAAGGGACACGCTACACCGCACGGATTGGTGTGCTTGAACACACTGGCCCCTTTCAACTTCAACTTGAAGGGGAGTGTTGAAGACAAGACAACTACCTCTTTTTATGTGTCACACGATGGATTATTCCGTGGGCACATCTCACCTTTCTCCATGTTATCTTGGAGCCTTGGATGTTTGTATGACGAGACTACCTAAGAGGAGCCGCACGTGGACCACCCAGGAAGGGGTCGCACGTGGACGAGAGACTACCTAAGAGGGGCCGCTGCAATAGTCTTCAATGTGAAGTTTTAGAGAGGATAGTTCGATATAAGATTGTCTCCCATATTCGTGTGCAAGTTGGACACTTCAACAAGTATCCGTGTGCCAACTTGAGGGGGAGTGTTGGAAAATATGGAAGTAAATATGGATAAATCCAAAAGATATTCCAGATAGAGAAATCCCAAATATTTTAGAGATTTCTAGATTTATTTGATTTAAATTGATATGATTATAATAGTAGGAGACTTGATCTTATCTCTAGGTTTCCTATCTTATCCCTCATTCTCACCCTATGTAAAGGGTTGAAGCATTGTAAAATAATTATCCCACTAAAATACAATCTCTCACTTTTATTTATAAAATTCTACACGGCGCACCTCCAGGCCCCTCTGCAGTCTGTCCGGTTGCCAGTGTGCCCCGTTGTCTCTTCTTTCATGTCTTAGGAGACTTTAGTGCTCTCCGTTTTCTTGTCGGGTAACTATGTCTCCGGTTACCCCTGTCTAGCCTGCTGCTATCCACCGTCCTCATTATCGGAGATTTGTTGGAAAGCTAATTTATCTCACAGTGACTCGTCCTGATATTACTTATGCCGTCGGCTTTGTTAGTCAGTTCATGCATACTCCTCGTAAACCTCATTGGGAGGCTATTTGTCGTATTCTTCGGTACCGTAAGGAAGCACCAGGTAGGGGTTTGTTGTATAGACCGTCATCATCCTTGTCTATCATTGGATTCTCTGATGCAGACTAGGCGGGGAACCAAAGTGATAGGAGGTCTACTTCAGGGTATTGCACTTTCATTGGTACTAATCTAGTTACTTGGCGTAGGAAGAAACAAAATGTGGTGTCACGCTCTAGCGCTTAGACTTAGTATCGTGCCATGACTTATGCTGCATGTGAGATGATGTGGGTTCTCGCTTTACTTCACGATATGGGTGTTAATGTTCCATCTCCCATGTCATTGTTTTGTGATAATCAGGCAGACATCTTCATCGCTAATAATCCTGTGTTTCATGAATGGACTAAACACATCGAAGTTGATTGTCACTTCAGTCGGGATCTTCTCATGCAAAAGCAAATTACTACTCCTTATGTTCGGTCTGAAGATCAATTAGCTGACATTTTTACCAAGTCTTTGCTTTGATCCGACTTCAAAAGTCTATGTTCCACACTGGGCATATTTTTCCTCCAACCATTTTCTTCTTCTCTCTCTCTCTCTCTCTCCCTAAGTTTGTTAATCACAAAACTTACCCCTTTGGGCTTGCCACTATATGCATTTCCAGCCCACCCCATCCTAGCAGTGGATCGTACCATAATTGCAGATTGAGGTGCTGCTAATGAGGTTGATTAACCCAGGAATAACTGAGTTTTTGAGTGTTCTTGTCTTGATATTGGAGAAAAGTTTGAAACACGTTTCACCAATATTCGTTTTAACAAAGTTTGATTAAAAAAAAGGAGACATATTGGGGGAGATTATGGTCCTAGGGCCCCCTAGGACAATGGTAAAAAACTTGATCTGTGATCTGTCAAGTGTGAGAAAAAGGGTTACAATCCCTTTTTGGGCATCATTATTCGCCAACCTACCCGCGATCGACACGTGTCATCACCTACATAAAGACACCTCATTATTCTTAACGGATAAGGATGGAGTAGCAACTATACACCATGATGCCCCAAGGATGCCGCGACACAGGACCTACACTACTTTATCGTGACTAACTCGGACTTCCCTTGGAAGTACTCAGCTCAGATAGACCTCGATTGGGGGCAGGTCTTCGTGCAACATCACTGTACCACAACATGGTCACTCTAGACCATCGCGCGGTAAAGTCTTTCTTTATCCTATCGGGAACTCTCAGGTTATGTGGCTTGGTTGGCTCAAGAGCAGAGCTCGCTTAGGAAAGTCGCGACGGTCGCTTCTGCGATACACTTCCTAAGCCTTTTAAAGGTCAGTGAGACTATCTGAAATATCTCTCAAGTATACTGTGAGGACATTCCTTGTGTTTTCTCTGGATGACACGTGGCATTTTGGTACGCCTCAATAGGAATGAGCCACGTCCGCAGCGCTCATTCCTTGGCACGTGTCCCAATTGCTATAAATAGGAATAGTACCCTCAGGTGTGACATAAAGAGATTTTGGGCATTCAGAGAATTTCAGACATTCCCCTTGGTATCCGTGCATTTATGAGCTCATTGTAAATATTCCTTTACACATTCGCTGGACCATTAATTGCATGGTTTCTCTCAGAATACTCCCCCACTAACTATTCTTTAGTTTGTCTCTCTTTACCTCCTTTCCATTTCTCCTCGAGATTCCCTCTACACTATTGATTCCTAGATTGCTACTCTCTTACGAACTCTCCTATCTCCTCCTACCCCACCATTCAGAAATCACTACCTACACCCTTCTTTCAATTTATCTCAAACACGAAGTACGTATTTTGTCCACCCTTATTAACGCTCTCAATAAAGGGGAAGTATAGATAGCGATTAGCAACCAAAGTGTAGATTGTTTGGGAGGCACTCTCTATGTAGGGGGAGCACAACAGATGATTAAAATGAATATTGTTCGAGGTTTGGCCTTTTGCCCTTCTTAGGAAAGTTATTGTTAATAAAAGACTTAAGTTGCAAACTATACTTGTGAGACAGATTTCACTGACTGGAAAGGAGTGAAGACATTTGATACCTAGCTTATAAAGCATTACTGACATTTGAATTGCATCAGTTGATCTCTCGGTACCCTTTTTCTTTTCCTATCCTGAAGTCATGTGTCTTTGCATTTCTTTTTTCTCCATTACACCATCCAATCATTCATTTACGGGTTTCTTCTATAGTGACACTTGTTAGTCTGTTACTTCCTGTGAGCGATAATTTACGCACATATGCACTATCATATGGAGTAGATTAATACTTTTTACGGAACACAAGTGAGAAGATAGGTTGTTCGTTCATCTCTGGCTAATATGCATCCTTGGTGTTGGGACTTCGGAGCATTGGCCTCCATTTGTCAAGGGTCCTTTTGCATGAGTTTTCTATCTCCATGTATGCTCAGATCCAATGGAATGAAAGTAAATTTTTGGAGGAAAGGCTGCTATGTACAGGGAGTGAGAATATAAAGAAATTGTCGGGCTTGAGCAAAGAAAGGAAGGAAATTGAGGAGAGAGGAAGAAATTGCTGTGATGTGTCTTTCATATGGCTTTGGATCAATACTCGGGAGCTCCCTTTTCCATCCTATGCTCTGTAGGGAAAATGGTATTTTTTTCTGTTTTGATGATGTCAAGGACTCCCATGGTCTATAGGTTTCAACCTATGATTTCTTTTTAAGCGGCCACTTTGGCTCATAAGTTGCCTTTGGCTTAGCTGATTAGGTGTATAAGCAATTGGTAATTTTCATTTCTGTATAGTGATGTGTGAACACTTTTATCTGTATCTATTTGTTTGATCATATCGTGTTTTAAGCGACAAATTTTGTCATCTTGTGAAAGTAAAACGATATTGTTGTGCCCTGATATTGGAATATCAGCTTATGTTATTTTGTTTTGCATCCACTGCATGTACTAAGTTACTAACACATGCATTTCTTACGAAACAGAGCATCACCAAGTGTTAAGAGTATATTGTTTTTATTTTCTATAGTTTTACCAATGTTCACTCTGCATGCTTTAATAACAAGTCTTATTGCTGATGATCAACCTCTCTATCCTCATCTAGGTACTACTCTATGTACGGGCATGTAGAAAAACTAGCTGAAGAGATCAAGAAAGGGGCTGCATCCGTTGAAGGAGTTGAAGCCAAACTCTAGCAGGTAATGCTAGTTCTTAGTTTTTTCCTCCCTCAAAACAGGGCAGAATCATAAGCAAGTTTGGGAAATCATAGTTGTGGATGCTGTTAGAAATTTGGTAGCTTGGTGTTAGCAAGTATATGGATGCTAGTTGACAATTTGATTTCCATTTAGGATTCTATCTACGTGGTTTTGCATTCCCTTCTTTCAATACATTGGTTGGACTTGCTTTTGTATTGGTTACGTTGTCCGCTTCTTCTTGTAGCATTTTCAGTATACTACAGGAAAGTACAAATATTGTTATCAGTTTTAGAGTGAGCTCCACAAAAACAAACACAGACTCGCACAAAAAATAAAAAAATTAAAAAATATAGACAAATGAAATGAAGAACGAAAAAAGTGTTCTGATTTTTTTTTTCTTCATCATTAAGTAATATAAGACAAACTCTTAAAGTTTATGAGACTGAAAGAGGGGGGGGGGGGGGGGGGGGGGGGGGGGGGGCGGGTGCAACCCAATGAAATGACACGTGCTGGTGCAAAATGGAGCACATACTTCAAAAAGAAGACATTTCTTCTTTATAGAATCTTGAAATGTTTACCTGTGTGGTTCACTGGTTTGACTGAAGAACTAAAATGCAATGCCATCATTAGTTCTTTATTCCAACTGTTTCGAGTAAGTGCATAACTTCTATTGGCTAAATCTTGTTTGACCAGTTTCTAAGGGTCTGTTCAGGAAGCCTCAGAACTGGTTCATAAGTGCACTGGTTCTATATATGCGTGTTTTTTAGATGCCCTTTATTTCACAAGAGTCTGTGCCCGATCTACCAGGTTCTTTGTCAAACCAACACTATGATGATTTCCATTAAAAAAAAAAAAAATTGAGAATACGAGACTGGGATTGGTTCTGATCCTCTTTTATGCATTCCCTAACAGATAAGTTTTCACATCTTCATTTAGTATGATGAGTGTCTAAGTTTTCTCTTCCTCGCTCAGGGACGAATCTGTATACGTGCAAGGGGGGTCAAGCCCCCCCCCCAATATTTTGAAAAATTCTTGATATACCCTAAAATATTACACTTCAAGTCCCCCCTGAAATTTCAGAAAGCCCCCTATTTAATGGGTATTTGAGTTTTTTGTATTAATATTGAACACTAATTACAATCCAATTTATCCTAAACCATGAGCCAAGTTATGGATTCCAAATAAAGAGCAGCTGAACTACTAATATAGACGGAATTTGTTATCCATCTGATCCCAAATATTCGGCCCAATGTAGTTTCTTCTCACTTCAACATGCCCTAACCCAAAATGACTTAAAATCATTCCATGTTTTATAGAAAATTCTACAAAAAAAATATGTATTAATAGGCCCCCAAAAAAAATCGCTTCAGGGGCGCTGCCCCCAATCCCCTATAAACCAGATCCCCGGTGCAACTTTCTGGTTCTGCCCTGCCAAACCCACCCCACTTCAATTTTCTGCATCCGCCATTGTCCTCGCTATATCTGTATTTTCCTTCAGAAGCTTTCTTATATAACCTGTAATTCCTTTTTCCCTTCGTTTTTCTTTCTTTTCTAGCTTTTCCTCCGGTAGTCAAGTGACACCAAATAGAGGATCTAAACGAACAAAGTAATCATGAGAAAACAAACAAAGCTTTAACAAGTGCTAAGTTCCTGCATTTGCAAGAGCAGATATCACATCAACTCTTAACTTCCTCCAGAGGCATAATCGGGAAAGTTGCTTGGGAATCCAACTAGGATTGGATTGTTCCTTGCCTTGCTTTGACTGCAAGTTTTGCCCTAGGCAGAAACCCTTCTAATACGACTTCTATGGTTTTTGTAAAACCCATAGTTATTTTTATATTAACCAGATAGAGAATGAGAGTAGATCTGAATTTGATCCTTTTTGTTTTTTGCATTAACCAGATAAAGGTTTAATTTTTTGTGGAACAGATACCCGAGACACTACCGGATGAGGTACTAGGAAAAATGAGTGCACCTTCAAAGAGTGACACACCAATCATTACACCTGCTGAGCTTGCCGAGGCTGATGGGTTTGTTTTTGGCTTTCCGACAAGGTTCAGGATGATGGCTGCTCAATTTAAAGCATTTCTTGATGCAACTGGAGGTCTATGGAGAACCCAACAGCTTGCAGGCAAACCGACTGGGATCTTCTATAGCACTGGATCCTAAGGGGGTGGACAAGAAACTACTGCGTGAGTTCCTGTTTGGCAGTGTTCTACCCGGCAAGAAATAAACTTGAAAGTGGAAAACTAAAGAACAGTAATTAAGGGCCTGTTTGATAATGTGTTGGTACCCAATTTTTTGTTGAAAACGCAGCAAAAATGTTTGATAAATGTGTTTCTGTTATTTTAAATTTTATTTAATGAATAGGTCAGCCATTTTTGCCAAAAAATGGAAGAGAAAATTTGGCTGCCAAATTTTTGGGAAACTAATTTTGGAAACAATAAACAGACTAGCGTCTTTAGTCTTTTACCCTTTTAATGAGACCCCAGATCCTGCTATCAATTCACACCAGCTGCATAATTTTACCTTTTCTTTTATGAAATCAACCTCATTTATCATATAACGTTTGTTTTTGTTTTGGCAACACCAAAACTAAACTTAGGTTGCACTTTTTGTAAAAATGGAAACTAAAAACCAACCGCGTTATGAAACGCACCTAATTCATTGAAAAATTTCTATTTGGATTGTCATAGGTTGATAGCAATTACTCAGCTTGTGCACCATGGAATTATCTTTGTGCCAATTGGATACACATTTGGGGCCGGGATGTTTGAGACGGAGAAAGTGAAAGGTGGAAGTCCTTATGGTGCGGGAACTTTTGCGGGTGATGGATCGAGACAGCCGTCTGATCTCGAGTTGGAGCAGGCTTTCCACCAGGGGAAGTACATTGCCACCATCACAAAGAAACTCAAGGGAGCTGCATGATTCTTGTTCAGTACAAGTATACTTTTCCCATTCTTCCAATTATTTCTTTATAATGTTCTCTATTCTTTGTGCTCGCAAAAATAGCTGATTCTTGTTTTGTTGAATACATGATTTGTATGTGTTTCAGTCAATACAGTTTTCTCTGTTAATGGCAAAAGTCCGTTTGTTTTGGTTACTATCAATATGTTCCTTATTCCTCTTTATTGTTGTCTGGGAATCTGATGCGCTCTCTCTCTCTCTCTCTCTCTCTCTCTCTCTCTCTCTCTCTCTCTCTCTCTCTCTCTCAAACATATAATTTTATGGATAGAGATCATAATGACAGTTACTATGTTAAGTCATCAATTGCTCCAAAAGCTAAAGCTGCTAGAGAGTGATTCCAACAAACTATTTTACATACCATGATTCAACACCCTCACTCATGTACAAGCTTGTCTCGCACATGGATAGACAACAAACGAAAGCCGCCATAATAGAGAAACTTAATACATCTCACAAACAAGGATCCGATATTATGTTAAGTTAACAATTGCTTCAAAAGCTTAAGCTGTTAGAGAGCTGACGCATGAATGTTAATCAAGCTTCAAAAGTTAAACGATTAAATGGGGAAAACAGAGTAAAATTGGGAGGATGTACTTGTGCTTGGTACTATTGAAGGCTTAGTGTCACGATCTTATATTTTATTTTGTTATATAAATATATGTATAGATATATATTTGTTATTTTCACTCTACTACCCATAGGGCACTTAGACTTGCACCGCAGAATCATCTACCATTTCTATCTGTTTAGGAATCTTAGGGTGCTATGGCTCATGAGAATGATTGGATCAATGTTTGATATCCTTTATTTATTGCCATTGTAAATAATCTTGTGGTGAATACAAACCGATTATTGTGTGTGTAATCTTTCGAATTCAGGAAAACGTACCCGAATACATACATAAATAGACAAATATTTTCATTTCGGGGTCGCTGCCTCCTGAAACCCGTATTTAGTTCCACTATACATGCCCTCGTAGTAGATATTTCTGAATCTGCCACTCGTCTGTGTAAATGTATCTCTATTCATATTTTGATGAGAGTTGGAGGTTGTGGATGTCCTTAATACAATGAAAACTGCTACTTGGTTTTTCCTATTTTAAATTCCTCCAGAAAATTAAACTTCTTCTATAGGTATTATAATCATTGGCAGCATGTTTAGTTGAATACATTTTTGCTCATCCCATTTTTGTTCACACTTGCTCACTCGCGCTTTCACTGAGTGACATGTGTCCTATTCTATTCCCATTTTGCCCCGTATCATCAACACAATTACCGGAATAAAATACATATCACCAATGAGAATTTGATAAGCAAGGGTGAGCAAAAATGAGATGAGCAAAATGATCTCTATTTATATTTCACAGTCAAAGGGATCTCATGCTGTATTGGCAGAATATATCTGCGTAATCCAAAAGCACTTGAGTATCACATTTTGATGAGAATCTAGACTATACCTGAAAAAGGGGAAGATGCAAATCTCTTTTATTTTCTGATATCATCTTGTCTATTATCCGTTTCCCTACAACCAAACACTTAAAAAATAAGGGGAGATTTTGGTCAAAATCCACTTCCCTACCGATGTCTTTTTTTTAATCATCTTTTCTCATGAAATTGAGGTTTCCTGCTTTTTTCTTTTTTCTTTTATTTATATTTTTATTTAAAATTTATTTTTTTGGAGAACCTTGATGGCAAGCGGGAAATTTTTATGAATTACAACCATGTTTGTTTTACCGGATATGATTTATCCTATCCGGTGTTTGACACGTGCAATTTGATGGATCAAAATGAGTAATGAGTAATATTGGGACACAATCAAAAGACACAATTTTGGGATACAACTCTCATTTTGTGTCTATTTCTCTCTTGATGGGTCCCATAGTATCAATGGACCCCACAGTGCCCATTAAAAGAGAGATAGACACAAAATGAGAGTTGTGTCTCAATGTTGTGTCTTTTAGTTGTGTTCCAAGAATTACTCGATAAAATTATGTTAAATGCTTTTTTTTTTTTAATCCCAAATACACGTGATATAGACCATGGGAGGTGGAGGTGGGGGTGGGGGTGGGGGTGGGGGTGGGGCCGGATATGGAGCAATGGGATAAGAAAAATAATTAAAATAATATTATAAATTAAATATCCATAAACATCTAGTCATCAAATATCAAAATATATTTAAAAAATTATTAAAGTAATATTTAGAAAAAACAAAACAAAAAAAAAATTAAATGCTCATAACACAATCATAAAATTAACATTTGAAGCATAAAATTATATTTAAACATCGAAAATAATATTTTAGAAAGTAATAACAAAACGTAAAATCTAGGGTTAATTACATTTTAACCCTCTGTGGTTAGGTCCTTTTTTAGATTACCATGTGGTTCAAAAGTGAATAGTTAACCTCAATGCTGTTTTGGACTAAAATGAAACTATCAAGATTTCTCTCAAAATAGTCCTACATCAGGATTACGTGTTAAGATTAGCCTAACATAGGAGAGTTTAAGTGTCAAAATTAACCCCACACAGACAATTAAGCCCAAAATTAGCACCCCAAAGGGATTAAGTGTTCAAAATTAGCTCCACATAGTGGATTACATGGCAGCATTATCTACACACAGGGGATTAACTCCAAAATTAACCTCACAAAGGGGGTTAAGTACTAATATTTTTGGCCAATTTTAGAATTTTTATCAGTTTTGAGGAAAATTTTAACAGTTTTACTTTAGTCCGAAACCACAGGGAGTTAAGTATCCACTTTTAAAGCACATGAGGTAAAGTGGAAACATGTATAACCACATGGAGGTAAAATGTATTCAACTCTAATCTATTATGATAAATATTTTAAACATTTACTATTATTTGGATTCTTATCATGCACACACTTCTATCCTATTCGACAGTTGTAGACACCTCATTTTGTCCCACCAAAAAGAAATAACTGTCATAGGGGGCCCACTAGGCACACGAATCAAAGAAAAGAGCTCCGAAGTCCAATCAGAAGTCCTAGAGGTCAAATCAACGACGTAAACTGCGCTGACGCAAACGTACCGCATTCTAGATCTCCAAGAAGTCACTAATCAACGCCAATTCAGGTCGAAAGACAGCATATCAGAGTCTGGGACAACCGGACGTCAAATCGAAGCCGTTTCAGAGTCCACAGCTTATTAACCGGATGTTACAGAAACTGGGATCGTCAAATTTTGATAATCGGTGACATTTTCAACCAAAATTGAAGTTCAGCACACAATTCAAGACTAGAAACAAGTACGAGACAATCGAAGGTCGAATTCGATTACATTAGGGCAAAACAGGAATCATAATAGGCCCACAACACTTCAAATCATCAATTTTTGACAACCAACGAAGAATCATGCACCGATCGAAGTTTCGACGCACCAAAATCAAGGAAAAAGGACACTATCATAAATTCGGAAGCACTGAAAGTTTAAATGGACATGACTGACTGAAAATACAGGGAAAATAGATATTCTGCAACTTGAATTTGTCTAATCGGACAACCAGAGAAGAAACGGCATCGACAAGGGCAATAGGGTCATTTCCCAAACTTAGGGATTCTCGATCCAACCTTACAGATCTAAAGAGGATGACGATACGAGCCTGGATCTTTTTGGAACATGCAAATTGGATGGCCGATTTAAAAATTGTTAACGATCAAAGTACGGGAGGATCGAACGACCCCTGATTGAGCGTAGGAACCTACCTCTTCTTGGCTCACCTATATGGGAATGCCACCCATGTAGGGTTTTTCTATATATATGAGGGTTTCCCCCCCTATTCAGCCTCACAAAAAATTCTGGGCCTTCCTTTTTAAGGCTTTGTTTGGGAACCACTTATTTATCCTCACTCCTCAAGCCTTGTTTGGTTGTTTAACCAAATACCACCTCTATCACTACCACACACCACCATTTCTACCACTACCACTAACATCACCACCCAAATAGCTACCCTTCATTTCCAGAGAGAAGCCCCAGCCTCTCCTTTCTTCCAAGGCTCTGTTTGGCCAGACTTACTCTTTCCCCCCATCTTAGGCTTAGTTTGGTTTGTTTGAAACAACACTAAAAACCAACACCATCATCACCACTACCTCTACCAGTCAAAACCCACTGTCCTTAGTCCTTTACCCATCCCCTTGCACAACCACAACTCATAAAAACACCCAAAAAGTCCCAAAAAATAGATCAAAGCCAAATAGGCCCCAAACCCAGACAGAAACTGAAAATAGAGCCAAACGAAGCTTAATCAAATCCTCTTATCTCACCGGCCCACCAGAGGCTCCCCTAGCCGAGACCAAGCCAGAACCGCTTACCAAACCATCAAATCTCACCCCAAAATGCCCTATGCGCCACCCAAATGGCCTACACACCGTCGTTGAGCAGAAGGGCCTCCGATTGACTTTTTGGCCATAGTCGTTGGATGCCACCACAATCAGCCAGATCGTTTGGCTAAGACTATCTAAACACCGGCGACCCGACCTCCGAAGATCACCAGAATTGCCTGTGTGGCATACACGCACCACCCCACTCCGTTCCACCTCGCCCACGCGCAGCCAGGCCAGTCATCATTGACCAGCCAATCAGTAGCTGCCACTTGGTAATGACCGATCCAGTCAGCGTTGTCTTAACAGTTGATCAACAAACCAAAGGCTTCCACGTGGTAGTTGGCTAGCATAGTAAGCAGTTAACCGATGAATCACAGATTGACATGTAGCAGTTGGCCACAATGTGGACTGTCGCGTGCCATGCCACGTTAGGTTTGACTAACCACTCACGAACTACCACGTGGCAGGTTAACGATTGATCAGCTAATAAAAGACTGCCACATGGCCTGGCAAACCCTTGACTAGCCAATTCCACACTGACATGCATCGTGTTAGTCTGACTGCTCAGTGTCGCAGCCAATGATAGTGCCCACGTGTCCTCTGTTTTTTAACATTCTGGGTTCAATTATTGACGATCAAACACTTGTTCCTAGATAATTCAGTCGTTTCGGATGCACTGTGGACCTCAGATTTTGTTGAATCCAACTTTTGAGGACTGTTTGGCTTTTTATATGTCCGTTTTAGGCTATTCCGGCCAGATTTAGACCCCCGAAGGTGTTGGGAATATGCCCTCAAACCAGTTAGTTGGACAATGGAAAATCATACTGTATTTATGCATGTTAGTTCATGAGATGAATATTAGACTGGAATCCTTAAACAACATTGTATGTGGTTCATTTGTGTATGTGATTACACATGTGAGATATGAATCACAAATCCTTGTTATTTCAAATAAGTCACAGTGGATGATAAGTCTGGATAACTTATCAGGTATACACTGTAGCATGATTAACGTCTACGGGGTAGAATGATGAATCTCATTCATAAGAGTCTTTGACTCTTGGTTAATATGCTAGTGCACTCGGTGCATTGACGGACCTGAGTTAAACCTATTGACACCTAAACGCTGTCACCGTCAATAGGAACTCAAAACTTGTATAGGGATACATGTCCTTAATCCTGAGACAGTTATGGACGCAAGTTGTATGCTTGGTTGCTTTGACTTACCAATCAGTGAGGTCTTGCAAGATCAACGCCTGGGTATCTTGGGTAAATCAAGTATGCAACGTTGGGAACATATATTGTCAAGATGGAATTCTACCCTCTTCAATAAAACGAAGAGTAAGTATTCCCTCGAGAATGTCACTAGGAGTGATTACTGAGAGCTGGCCAGCCTTGTCAACAAAGTGTTATTGTTGACATGTTTAGTAATCCAAGAGTAGTGAATGATACTTGAGGAATATAAGATGTACTATCTATTGGGTCGACAGTATCTTAAGACATACATCCCAATGATAGATACGAATACTGCCTGGTAGAGGGACATGCGTATCATATTATACAAGTCTAGTAATCACTTATGTATGTGTGATTATGTTCTTATGCACTGGAGTGCAATTATCATTTTATAGTGGCATTAATGATAATTGATTAATTATTGATTCCTTAGTCAAGAGTACTGACTAGATGGAATAATAATTAATCGGAGCCAGTAATTAAGAACCTAGGAGGTCCCACTCTTAGCTCCGCCAGAATGCTTGGAAAGGCAAATGAGAATGCTGTCAAGACTGGTTCGATCGATCGAAGTTGTTTCGATCGATTGAAGTCTAGACAGGTTCGATCGATCGAACGAGGTTCGATCGATCGACAGTTCGATCGATCGAAGTCACTTCGATCGATTGAAAGTAAGGTCGGTTCTGGGAATCTATAAATAGGGCAGCTTCGTCCAGAAATAAAAGTTCATCGTTTTTAACGTACCAGTTGCTGCAGAACCTGTTTAGAGTTCCCAAACCTTCCCTATTCTCACTATTAGGGTTCCCACCAACCCTAGCCACTCTGGGAGCATTCGAGGAGACATAAGGGTGAAGATTTCCTAGAGGTTGCTGCTGCACACACAAGGAGAAGGACAAAAATCAGAATTGGGTTCAAGACCTAAGGTATAGAATCTTCTCCATCTTGTTATGCGCATCTATAGAGTTAATAAGTAGTAGATCCAAGGCTACCAATAAAAGTTTTGAACTTTGTTTTCCGCTGCGAGTTTAGATTTAATTTTAAACCTGTTTTTCCAACAATTGGTATCAGAGCCTCGCTTGTTTGGATCTATAGATGCGTTTTGGAACACTAGTTTTGATTTGCATGTTAAATTTAGGACTGTTTTCAAAACTGCATCGTCACAGATCCGTTTCTGCAGTGTTTATGCAGCAAAATACAAATCTGTGATTGCATTGGATGCAAGGTGGGTTCGATCGATCGAAGTACTCTCGATCGATCGAACATCATCTGTTCTCAAGCGTTCGAACTAGTTTCGATCGATCGAACTTTGGTTCTGTTCGATCGATCGAATGTTGGTCGATCGATCGAGACTGCTCTTTTGTCCAGGTGTTCAGTTTACAGATTTAAAGGTTTTAAAACATTTACTTTAAATTTTTATTTATTCTATAAGTTTTTCAAAACATTCTGTGAAACTGAAAGTTCAATCGATTGAACTATGTTCAATCGATCGAAGGTTCAATCGATCGAACCTTTTCGATCGATCGAAGTGTGACAGAGCAGTGATGCTGTTTTAAGTTCTAATTCAGTATGTAAAGAGTTTATATACTGTGTGAATCAATTAGGGGTTCCAATGGTACATATATTTGTTATATATATGCGTGGTTGTGCGTGTGACTAACCCTTTTGCAGCAAGCTTAGTCCGCTATCTCCCATGGCACCAAGACTTTTAAATTTTGTATTTAATTGTTGGTTTGGATTTAAGGCTTATGTAAAGGGCGCTGCGACTTCAATCCTATGAAAAGGAAAGTCGCACCGGTTTCCCTAGCCTTTTATTTTATTGTTGTTATTTCTATTTCTAGATAAATTGTAAGCTTCCAGAGAAGTATAGGACCAATGTAATAGAATTAGAAAATCCATGAAGATGGAGGAGCAAGCCGTTGTCCATGAAGATGGAGTTGGAGGCAATCAAACCAAGAAGAAGGTTCTATGGAGATAGAGTCATGGGAGATAGAGGCATTGTTGAATGCTTTTATTTCATTTTAGTTTTTGTTTTATGTGCTTAGTTGTGATTGGAATTTTATATATTGTTACTACTTGCATGCACGTAAAACAGGTTTTCTAAAATGAAATTCAAAAACCTTTTTTCAACACATTAGCAAACACTTGATGTTTATGGGCAATGTGAAGAAATTTTTTTTCAAATTGAAAAATTCCTATTAGTTCATTGTAAGTATGAGAATTACTCTGTGTCACCCAGCCATGGGTGATCATTCCATACGGAGGGTATTTCTTATTGATTACTAGATATGAACTTCTTATAAAAATCTAGTGGGAGAGGGACTTATTTTATAACTCCCACGGTCTTCCATAAACGGTTCATTGTAAGGTGGGTAGTATATTCTGTGTCACCCAGCCATGGGTGATCATTCCATACGGAGGATAGACTATTCATTGGTTACTAGATATGAACTTCCTTTGGATAGAATCAATGAGACGCGTTAGAGGGTGACCACTACACTGAGGCACTACTTGAGGCGGTTGTCATTGGATTCTAGTTAATGGTAAACACTAGCTAAGCTATGGGTAAGGGATTCCACACGGAGCATTATCCAGAAACTTAGAGACCAAAAGTTCAGGAGTCATGAATTGTTTTGTAAGAGTTGCATGACATTCATGATGGGTTTCCCAATCAGGCTATGAGGTTATGATCACCACACGGAGACTTAATTTCATAGGCTTGACATCCTGAAGACAATTAATGAGTTGGTTAAGGGAATTCCAATGTATCATATAAATTGTCATATTCATGATTTTCATATTGTAATTCTGTTACATTATTTGTATTTCAGATTCATAATGTCTAGCCCACTTGCTATAACCATGATCCAGAATAAGCTAATTGGAAATAACTACGTTGAATGGAAACTGGAACTGGATGAATTGTTAACTGCTAATGGATGTAAATACGTTCTTACCATTCCCTGTCCACCTATTCCATACCATGACACCCCAACTGATCTTGCGGATCAATATTGGCAGTGGATAAGATTTGATGGTATAGCTCGCTCTAGCACCTTAGACTCTTTGTCTGATGTGTTGAAGCAGCAACATCAACCTTTGAACACTGCCCGTGCTATAATATTGAACCTCGAGGAGATGTTTGGGGAACTGAGACGTACTGCAAGGCTTAGAGCCTTGGAGTTAGTCATGGACACCAGAATGTTGGAAGGAACTTCAATAAGAGAGCATGTTTTTAAAATGATTACTTATTTCAAAGTAATGGAAGTTCTTGGTTCCGACATTGATGGTGAGACTCAAGTTGACATAATCTTGCATTCGTTGCCTTCATCATTCACTCAATTTAAAAAGGTTTTTAAAATGAGTAAAACAGTTTTTTCAACAAGTGAGTTGATGAGCTCTCTTGAGGCAACGATGGATATAGTCAAAGAGGAGTCAAATGTTCAGAACATTGGAATGGCTTCATCTTCTGGAACTAAGCCTAAGAGCATAAGTTCAGAGAAGAAGAAGGCAAGACTTGGAAAGGGAAAGGCTGGTGCCGTGCCAAAAGGAAAGTGTTTCCATTGTGGCATGAGAGGGCATTGGAAAAGGAACTGTGTGGAATACTTGACTGCCAAAAGGCAAGGTACGATCCTTTCACTAGTTTTTGAAGTAAGTTGAAAAACTGATACTTCAACTACTATGAGCACTAATTCTATATTTTCTAAATTATATCTGTAATTGTTGCAGGGAATTGGAAAATAAGAATGTGCAGTGATTAGAAGATCTTGATTGCCTTTTGGGATCTGATGCAAGAGTTGCTATTAGATTAATAGTTTTATATTGTAATAAAACTTTGGAGTTATTAGATGGATTTCAGTTTTGAATTAATGAATAATATTTATTCTTTTGATTTTGGTACTGAAATTCTTGATTAAAAGAAAGCGTTCTTTTATGTGATCTAAATAACTTGTCAAGCAAGTATCTCACCAATTTACTCTTGTTTCTCATATATTATCTAATGTAGTATTTAAATGACTCGTGGGTATTTTACCATCTAAAAGGATAGCACCCTCAACTAATTCTATGACTTTTGGTTTTGAGGTTAGATCATATTTAATCTAAATAGGATAAATGGGGAGTAAAGGATAGGATCCTAAACTCTTTCGGTTGCTAAGACCATTGCCTATTTGTCAATCCTATTTAGAGAGTAAATGTGATCAGATCATGTTAATCTAAATTAGGATAAATGGGGAGTAAAGGATTGGATCCTAAAACTTTTTTGGTTGTTGAAACCACTACCTGTTTGTCAATCCTATTTAGAGGCTAATATGATCAGGTGACTTTTCTTTTGAAAATCACACGACCAAGGACTTATTAGAATTAGGACATACTCATGTATGTAGGGCAATAAACATTAGAGTTGAAAAGTAGTTTCGACTACTTTGGATACTGATATACATTTACTTATTGCATCTTCATCCTCAATTTTGAAGAAATTCAAAAGTTTTGGAATGAAGAGTAATTGGTAAAAGAATATCATTGCCTTTTGATTTGATCAAAATGGTGAGTATCTATCTAATGTATTTATTGTCCAAAGGAGATAAGAATGAGATTCTTTCTCGACAGTCTACACCTAGTGCGCCTCCACGGGATGGTGTAGCAGGTAGAAGGAACTATCTTCTTTTAGATATGACTGGGTCATGGGATGAGTTATTTAGAGTTACTACTATTCCTTGTTTTTCTCGATGGAACTACAATGTATATACTGGATCTTATTCAAAAGCAAATCTTTTCGATAGACATCCCCAAAGTTGTGAAAAGAATGCGACTTCTTTCTCATGGTAACTTTGGATAAGGATGTCTAGCACTTTGGTGTAAAGAAATGATGAGCCTTTTGAATCTAGATTAGAAGTATAATACTTTTGTAGTGTTTCCAGAGAAAACAAAAGTTGGTTGGAGACCAAATTTTGCAAAGGAAAGATAATATAAAAGAGTAAAGTAATTTATATCTTAAAGCAATCTATAAATCATCTAGAACTAAAATCTACTACCTCTTCATCCATTCCTACATTGGTACTTCATTGCAGTGGGAGAATTCTCAACATTGTTGAAATTCCCTGGTGCATTGAAGTTTTGTGATAAGGAAGCTCTGGTATGTGATTTGCATAAGTCTATGGACTAAAGCAATCATCCAGAGATAAGGACATCTGTTTTGACATATTGGTCAAAATACTTTGGATTCATCTAAAGTGTGGATGTAGCTTAAGTGGATGAAAGGATCCTTGCGCAAAGGAAGTGTGGTGGTGATTATGGTTCCATATATTGATGACATCTTTATCATTGCGATATGTTAAAGTAGTATCATCAATGATTAAGGTTGAGTTTCTACAGTATACTTGATATTTATGATCTCGGTGAGGCGAGCTATAATCTTATGATTTTTGCTCATTCAAGATCAGAAAGTTAAGATAATGAGATTGTCTCAAACTTCTATATCAGAAAGTTGCTGGCTAGATTCAACGTGGAACGTTTCGATAAAGGTTTTTCACCTTTGAACATAACCTATTGCTCTTTCAAGATTTGTATCTTGGGATACAAGATGAAAGAGATCACATGAAAGGTATATCATAAGCCTTCGCTATTGATAAACTTTGTATGTGATGTTAGGTATGGATATCAGTTATACCGTTGAGGTTGTTCACAGATATCAGTCCAAATGAATGTTCAGTTTTCTGAACTATCATAAAGTATATATTCTCTAGGGCTTGAGAAAGAACTAGCGGATATATGCAGGGTGATGGTGTTTTGGACAATGTTCAAATTAGCTTTACTGGATACATGTCATGTGACGTCTTTTGTCTAGGGATATAGTATAACATGAAGATGTTTTACTATGGATTGTTTCAGTCGATGATCATCAGTCCCTATGCAAAACCTTACGGGTTAAGGATTTTGACAAGTCACAGAGACTATGCTAGTGTTAGTACTAACGCTATATGGTTATGAGTGCAAGTGGGAGTTTGTTGGGAATATGCCCTCAAACCAGTTAGTTGGACAATGGAAAATCATAATGTATTTATGCATGTTAGTTCATGAGATGAATATTAGACTGGAATCCTTAAACAACATTGTATGTGGTTCATTTGTGTATGTGATTACACATGTGAGATATGAATCACAAATCCTTGTTATTTCAAATAAGTCACAGTGGATGATAAGTCTGGATAACTTATCAGGTATACACTGTAGCATGATTAACGTCTACGGGGTAGAATGATGAATCTCATTCATAAGAGTCTTTGACTCTTGGTTAATATGCTAGTGCACTCGGTGCATTGACGGACCTGAGTTAAACCTATTGACACCTAAACGCTGTCACCGTCAATAGGAACTCAAAACTTGTATAGGGATACATGTCCTTAATCCTGAGACAGTTATGGACGCAAGTTGTATGCTTGGTTGCTTTGACTTACCAATCAGTGAGGTCTTGCAAGATCAACGCCTGGGTATCTTGGGTAAATCAAGTATGCAACGTTGGGAACATATATTGTCAAGATGGAATTCTACCCTCTTCAATAAAACGAAGAGTAAGTATTCCCTCGAGAATGTCACTAGGAGTGATTACTGAGAGCTGGCCAGCCTTGTCAACAAAGTGTTATTGTTGACATGTTTAGTAATCCAAGAGTAGTGAATGATACTTGAGGAATATAAGATGTACTATCTATTGGGTCGACAGTATCTTAAGACATACATCCCAATGATAGATACGAATACTGCCTGGTAGAGGGACATGCGTATCATATTATACAAGTCTAGTAATCACTTATGTATGTGTGATTATGTTCTTATGCACTGGAGTGCAATTATCATTTTATAGTGGCATTAATGATAATTGATTAATTATTGATTCCTTAGTCAAGAGTACTGACTAGATGGAATAATAATTAATCGGAGCCAGTAATTAAGAACCTAGGAGGTCCCACTCTTAGCTCCGCCAGAATGCTTGGAAAGGCAAATGAGAATGCTGTCAAGACTGGTTCGATCGATCGAAGTTGTTTCGATCGATTGAAGTCTAGACAGGTTCGATCGATCGAACGAGGTTCGATCGATCGACAGTTCGATCGATCGAAGTCACTTCGATCGATTGAAAGTAAGGTCGGTTCTGGGAATCTATAAATAGGGCAGCTTCGTCCAGAAATAAAAGTTCATCGTTTTTAACGTACCAGTTGCTGCAGAACCTGTTTAGAGTTCCCAAACCTTCCCTATTCTCACTATTAGGGTTCCCACCAACCCTAGCCACTCTGGGAGCATTCGAGGAGACATAAGGGTGAAGATTTCCTAGAGGTTGCTGCTGCACACACAAGGAGAAGGACAAAAATTAGAATTGGGTTCAAGACCTAAGGTATAGAATCTTCTCCATCTTGTTATGCGCATCTATAGAGTTAATAAGTAGTAGATCCAAGGCTACCAATAAAAGTTTTGAACTTTGTTTTCCGCTGCGAGTTTAGATTTAATTTTAAACCTGTTTTTCCAACAGAAGGTCCCACCCAGCTCAGCCCGGGTCCACTCCAATCGGACTCATGGGCCTTTTAACTAATTCGATCGCTATGGACGTGCCGGTGAGCTCAGATTTGGCCTATTCTGACTTATTAGTACTTTTTCTCTTTTTAAAAGGAGATTCTCGGCTCTTTCGGCTAGTTTCTTACCCTCGAGGGGCCCATTCAACTTCTTGAACTCATTTCGGCCTGACTTATGGACTTTCTAACTATTCCCGCCCCTCCAGACCCATCTATGACATCCGTTCAAATTGATTTCATGTTAAAATTTGACTTCGGCCTTCTCGGCTCGTTTTTTTGACATTTCGCAATTAAGATTCTTTTAAATTCAAAATTCTTGAATTCATTCTCAACAAACACCTACTGGGCTTCGATAGCTGCCTCTACACAGTTAATACCCTTAACTTGTACTCTTGGTGGTCTGACCTCGTTATAAATCCACCCGGTTGGTCAATCCACCATTTTTCTCTTTTTATATACCTGTGCCTTTTACTCTTGGTGGTGTGGCCATCCTATAAATTAACCTGGTCAGTTCATCTGCCCTTTGCTACTTTCCACCATCGTGAACTGGCATCGTCCTAGATTACTTGGTTTTTCCAATCAGTCAAACTAGAACTGTTAGATTTACTTTTTTGTCTTTACTGATTCCACCATCGTGAACTGGCTCAGTCATAGATCACTTGATTTTTTGGTCAGCTGGACTAGAACTGCTAGATTTACTTTACGTCTCTACTACTTTTTTTACTTACTGTTTTATATACTTATATAAAATAACAAGTCTATGTACTTGTCACTATCGTGAACTGGCTTAGTCCTAGATCACTTGGTTTTTCGGTCAGCCGGACTAGAACTGCTAGATTTACTTTACGTTTTTACTACTTTCTTTACTTAATGTTATATATACTTACTATAAATAACGAGTCTATGAACTTGTCACCATCATAAACTGGCTCATTCCTAGATCACTTGGCTTTCCGGTCAGCCAGACTAGAACTGTTAGATTTACTTTACGTCTTTACCGCTTTCCCTAACTTACTAAGTCGTTACTTTACTAACTCATGTTACGTTACTAACTCCAAACTGAACTTTACTTATTACTTTCACGGCCATTTTCTCAAACCTCTGTGCACTGACCAATACTTCCGGTACACGTTTTCCAAAGCACTGGGTGCCGATCCTTACTTTTGGTATACTTATCACATCACTAGGCACCAACCCGTACTTTTGGTAAAAATTTTCTGAAGCACAAGCCACCGACCCTTACATCTGGCACTTTTTCTCACCTGGGCGCCGACCCTTAGTTCCAGTACTTTCTCACCTACTTGGACACCGACCCTTACTTCCATCACATTTTTTTAACTACGTGGGCACCTACCCTTACTTTCGGGACACTCTTTTTCAAAACTCTTTCAAAACTTACTACTTTCCCAAAGGTTAAAGTTAGGACTACACCGTATAGGTTAGAGTTCCTAACTACACCGACTTTTAATCAAAATGCTATTTTACACACTTACGGTCTAGATCGACCAACTTTCAAAACACTCACACTTATATGAAGCATAGAACTACGTATGGCCTGAATCTCGTGTCGAGAAACGTATGCAACCCATATTTGGATGCGGCCATAACTATTCTGTTTCAAACTATCTCGCGTCGAGATACGTATGCAAACTTTTTCTCTCACATATCTCGTGTCGATAAACTTATGCGACCTCTATTAGGGATACAACCATTCATCTCTTAATATATCTCGAGTCGAGATACATATATGGGCAACCGCGTGTGACGGATGCTTGAGCCCATTTCTTGTACACTTTTACACTTTAATACCTTTCACTTATCTCGAGTCGAGATATGTATGTTCTGCATATTCTCACATCTTATTATTTCTTATTTATGCCCCATTATCATGAAAACAACTAAAATTGGCAACCGTGTGTCACTGTAACGGATGCTTGAGGGCAGCTAACACCTTCCCTCGACATAATCGAGTCCCCGAACCCATCTCAAGAACTCTGGTTTTCTAAAAAATGTTTTCAAAAGGCAAAGATTATTATTTTAATCGTTTTTGCAGGGATTACTCCCGATAACGTTAGGTTGTGATTCTAAACTTGGCCCTACTCCCACTTTTACGTACTTTCACACGCTTTCTTGACAAAAATAGTCGCGATCCTCGAAGGGACCGCCTCCTACATTCGAGTCGAGCGCGACAACAGTCTTATCAGACTTGCCAAGCATGACTTTAGGGGAATAGAATAACACCCGGTCATGGGATTTAAAGGGTGATTGGATTAATGACTCTTGACTTGGGGATTGTTTGGCTCGAGAGCTATCTGGCTTTTGGCTTATTGGTTGTTTGTCTTAATGACTTTTAGCTTAATGACAGTTTGGCTTTTGGCCAGATCGGAACTATAGGAGGGCTAGGGTGGGCTATATTTTGGGGGGAAAAAAATTTACATGGCAAAAAAAATAATAATAAAAATAAATGTAACATTTTTTTTTGCTAAGGTATAAATGTCACATATGTAATTAGCACACCCCCCACCCCCTTTGACCAGCCAATCAGTAGCTGCCACTTGGTAATGACCGATCCAGTCAGCGTTGTCTTAGCAGTTGATCAACAAACCAAAGGCTTCCACGTGGTAGTTGGCTAGCATAGTAAGCAGTTAACCGATGAATCACAGATTGACATGTAGCAGTTGGCCACAATGTGGACTGTCGCGTGCCATGCCACGTTAGGTTCGACTAACCACTCACGAACTACCCCGTGGCAGGTTAACGATTGATCAGCCAATCAAAGATTGCCACATGGCCTGGCAAACCATTGACTAGCCAATTCCACACTGACATACATCGTGTTAGTCTGACTGCTCAGTGTCGCAGCCAATGATAGTGCCCACGTGTCCTCTGTTTTTCCCAATTTTGAACATTCTGGGTTCGATTATTGACGATCAAACACTTGCTCCTAGCTAATTCAGCAGTTTCGGATGCACTGTGGACCTCAGATTTTGTTGAATCCAACTTTTGAGGACTGTTTGGCTTTTTATATGTCCGTTTCAGGCTGTTCCGGCCAGATTTAGACCCCCGAAGGTCCCACCCAGCTCAGCCCGGGTCCACTCCAATCGGACTCATGGGCCTTTTAACTAATTCGATCGCTATGGACGTGCCGGTGAGCTCAGATTTGGCCTATTCTGACTTATTAGTACTTTTTCTCTTTTTATAAGGAGATTCTCGGCTCTTTCGGCTAGTTTCTTACCCTCGAGGGGCCCATTCAACTTCTTGAACTCATTTAGGCCTGACTTATGGCCTTTCTAACTATTCCCGCCCCTCCAGACCCAACTATGACATCCGTTCAAATTGATTTCATGTTAAAATTTGACTTCGGCCTTCTCGGCTCATTTTTTTGACATTTCTCAATTAAGATTCTTTTAAATTCAAAATTCTTGAATTCATTCTCAACAAACACCTACTGGGCTTCGATAGCTGCCTCTACACAGTTAATACCCTTAACTTGTACTCTTGGTGGTCTGACCTCGTTATAAATCCACCCGGTTGGTCAATCCACCATTTTTCTCTTTTTATATACCTGTGCCTTTTACTCTTGGTGGTGTGGCCATCCTATAAATTAACCTGGTCAGTTCATCGGCCCTTTGCTACTTTCCACCATCGTGAACTGGCATCGTCCTAGATTACTTGGTTTTTCCAATCAGTCAAACTAGAACTGTTAGATTTACTTTTTTGTCTTTACTGATTCCACCATCGTGAACTAGCTCAGTCCTAGATCACTTGATTTTTTGGTCAGCTGGACTAGAACTGCTAGATTTACTTTACGTCTCTACTACTTTCTTTACTTACTGTTTTATATACTTATATAAAATAGCAAGTCTATGAACTTGTCACTATCGTGAACTGACTTAGTCCTAGATCACTTGGTTTTTCGGTCAGCCGGACTAGAACTGCTAGATTTACTTTACGTTTTTACTACTTTCTTTACTTAATGTTATATATACTTACTATAAATAACGAGTCTATGAACTTGTCACCATCATAAACTGGCTCATTCCTAGATCACTTGGTTTTCCGGTCAGCCAGACTAGAACTGTTAGATTTACTTTACGTCTTTACCGCTTTCCCTAACTTACTAAGTCGTTACTTTACTAACTCATGTTACGTTACTAACTCCAAACTGAACTTTACTTATTACTTTCACGGCCATTTTCTCAAACCTCTGGGCACTGACCAATACTTTCGGTACACGTTTTCCAAAGCACTGGGTGCCGATCCTTACTTTTGGTATACTTATCACATCACTAGGCACCAACCCGTACTTTTGGTAAAAATTTTCTGAAGCACAAGCCACTGACCCTTACATCTGGCACTTTTTCTCACCTGGGCGCCGACCCTTAGTTCCAGTACTTTCTCACCTACTTGGACACCGACCCTTACTTCCAGCACATTTTTTTAACTACGTGGGCACCTACCCTTACTTTCGGGACACTCTTTTTCAAAACTCTTTCAAAACTTACTACTTTCCCAAAGGTTAAAGTTAGGACTACACCGTATAGGTTAGAGTTCCTAACTACACCGACTTTTAATCAAAATGCTATTTTACACACTTACGGTCTAGATCGACCAACTTTCAAAACACTCACACTTATATGAAGCACAGAACTACGTATGGCCTGATTCTCGTGTCGAGATACGTAGCAACCCTTATTTGGATGCGGCCATAACTATTCTGTTTCAAACTATCTCGCGTTGAGATATGTATCCAAACTTTTTCTCTCACATATCTCGTGTCGAGATACTTATGCAACGTCTATTAGGGATACAACCATTCATCTCTTAATATATTTCGAGTTGAGATACATATATGGGCAACCGCGTGTGACGGATGCTTGAGCCCATTTCTTGTACACTTTCACACTTTAATACCTTTCACTTATCTCGAGTCGAGATATGTATGTTCTGCATATTCTCACATCTTATTATTTCTTATTTATGCCCCATTATCATGAAAACCACTAAAATTGGCAATCGTGTGTCACGGATGCTTGAGGACAGCTAACACCTTCCCTCGACATAATCGAGTCCCCGAACCCATCTCAAGAACTCTGGTTTTCTAAAAAGATGTTTTCAAAAGGCAAAGATTATTATTTTAATCGTTTTTGCAGGGATTCTAACTCCCGATAACGTTAGGTTGTGACTCTAAACTTGGCCCTACTCCCACTTTTACGTACTTTCACACGCTTTCTTGACGAAAATAGTCGCGATCCTCGAAGGGACTGCTTCCTACATTCGACTCGAGCGCAACAAGAGTCTTATCAGACTTGCCAAGCATGACTTTAGGGGAATAGAATAACACCCGGTCATGGGATTTAAAGGGTGATTGGATTAATGACTCTTAACTTGGGGATTGTTTGGCTCGAGAGCTATCTGGCTTTTGGCTTATTGGTTGTTTGTCTTAATGACTTTTAGCTTAATGACAGTTTGGCTTTTGGCCAGATCGAAACTATAGGAGGGCTAGGGTGGGCTATATTTTGGGGAGAAAAAAATTTACATGGCAAAAAAAATAATAATAAAAATAAATGTAACATTTTTTTTTGCTAAGATATAAATGTCACATATGTAATTAGCCCCCCCCCCCCCCCCCCCCCCCCCCCCCCCCCCCCTTAAATTTTGACAAAAAAAAAAAAGGTGTAATCCATTGTCTCAAATGTAAGTTAGCCCCTCATATATTTGTCCCATTGCTTTTTTTTTTTTTTTTTCAATTTCAATTAATTAGTCCAACCCAAATTGTTACACCATTGGTAAAACTTAACAAATTATAATAAGCTAACGATCTCTATAATCGAAAAACGGTGATATATAACTAATTCTATCCATAAATATGTATAAGTTTACTCAAAAAAAAAAAAAATTTACCTCAGGGACGCTGTCTCTGAACCCCCGAATAGCTTCGACATTCTATGCACTCCCCTACAATCCCAGCCCTCCTAATAAAAAATCTTGGTTCCACCCTTGGGGCAGTACTGTTGTTTGACTTTTAATTTAAGGATTATTTGGTGTACTGACTTCTGGCTTAAGGGTTGTTTGGTTTAATGGGATCTGGCATAAGTGCTGTTTGGATTTTTGCTTGATGGTTGTTTGACTTTTTGTCTTAAGGGCTGCTTCGCTTAAAAGTCGTTTGACTTTTGTCTTAAGTACTGCTTTGCTTAAAAGTAGTTTGGCTTTTGACTTAAGGGTTGTTTGGTCGTCGACTCTTTTGGCTTAAGGGTTGTTTTGGCATACAAACATGTTTTGTTGTAGTTTATCGAAAAGTGCCGAAGGCACACAAATTTATTCACTGCCGAAGACACATGGAGCTGGTAATTGGCCAAAGGCACACATGGTTAGAATTGTTCGGTATTGCCCTTAGGCATGAATTATATCAAATAGTACTACAGTTAGGACAAAATAGAGGAAAGTGACTCACAATATTCAAAAATTTTAATTTTTTTTTTCTTTCCTTATTTTCTCACAGTATTCTTCAATAACAAAACAAAAGAAAATATTTTCCTTTGTTGTTGTTGTTGTTGTTTTTTTGTTTGTTGTCTTTTCTTACTATTTCATGTACCAAACAGAACCTTAAGTTGCCAAATTAAAGATTTTTCTTTCTTCCTATTAGTGTTTTTTTTTGTATTCTTTCTTTAGTGCTTTGATTTTCCTATATTTAATTCCCTGGCCTGAACTAAGGACAAAACCATGAAAAATTCTATTTTCGTTTTTCAATTGACAGCTTTAAGTCCTACATTGAACCATTTCTTTATGAAAGCATGGTCTTGTGTAGTGGTGCGATTATTGGCCAAGCTAGAATGCAAAAACAAATCATTGTTTTTTAATTAAGCAGACACATCAAGACTTCAAATGGAATGCTTAGTTGGAAGCTGTCCTGCGTTTGCTTACCTAGGTGCTTACATGCAGGGCAGAGTCCGGATTTTTGGTCAGGGAGCCTAGACTATACGATGTTCTTGAGGCGAATTTTTTTTAATCTACTTATACATAATTATGTGTAAAAATATAGAATTATAAGTAGAATTGATTTAACACCGCTAATTTGGTTAAATTATGTAATTTTAGGGGGTCTATAAAACTTGTAAAATATTACATGTAAATCTAAAATGTTTAAAAGTGTAGGGGGCCATGTGTCTAAAATCTATAAAATATAATAAGTAAATTTAGAATTTTTAAAAGTTCAAAGGAAGCCTGTGTGAATTTTAAAAGTGTATATTTCTAAAATTTATAAAATATTACATATAATTTTATAATTTATAAAAGTTCAAGTGGAACTTGAGCCCACCCTAGCCCCATGTGCCTCCGCCATGCTTACATGATAGAAACACAGCAAGTACCCTTAATGAATGTGCTACATTATTTTTTATTTTTTGTTTTTGACAGCAACATTGTTGATACTTGTTAAAGCCTGAATTGTGCATATTTGGTTTTTTTAACATTCAAGTTGCAAAGAAGAGAGAGACGAGAGTAAATGAAAATTAGGATGTCAAATAAGTGTTTGGGATCTACATCGGGATAAGAGGCCTTTTTAAAGAGATTTTTCTTTAGTATTTGGTATTGTTCTGAGAATTTTAGAGATTTTTCAACTTTTAAAAATAAAAAATAAAAAAGAGATTCATTTTGTTGATCCTGAATTCGTCTCTCTCTCTCTCTCTCTCTCTCTCTCTCTCTCTTAATAACTTTTTTCAACTATTCAAAAATTAAGTTTTTGAAAAACCATATAATGCTGGATGCCAAATAGACTATTTTTTTCAATAATAGAAAATTTGGGAAGAGAACAAGGAGATCTTTGAAAAGTGGGAGGCAAAGTAGTAAAAATGTTGAAGCGGAAACAACCCGCTCTTGGACGTAAAACTATGCGCGTCTCAGGGAGTAATTGGAGGGGTTGTTTAGGGGTTGGGAGATTGTCATGGAAATCATTACTAGGAAGAATACTACGCTTAAACACTCACCCAGGGTTTACCTTTTCCCCACAAATACTATCTCAACCACTAAAAGGTGGATCATCACAACCGAATTCATAATAATTCTAATTCTTATGAAACTTATACTATTACTAATTAATTTCATAAAAATAACTTTTATTGCTCCTTTTAGAAAATAATGTTGCCCTACTCTACACAAATAATTGTTGGGAATTTGATCAACAATGCGGATGTCACGCCTCGACATAGCAAAGTATGGAAAGATTTAAAATTTTCACCTTGGGACCTGTGGATAAGTGATTGGTTTGAGGATCACGTACTTGTCCATACAATAAAGAAACAAGATAAAAGCAATAAATAGTAAACGGAAGCAGTAACAACATACATGGTGGTTTTAGGCTTACATAATAACAAACATTATCAGAGTTTTAAATCCATTATTACAAACCACAGAAGAAAAAAAAAAAAAAAGAAGGAAAGATAAGATAGCGTCTGGGGCATAAAGCCCTACAACATAGAAATAAAAATAAGATCGGCATCTAGTGCCTCAACTACTAACAAAAGATCAAAAGTCTTCACTTCTGCCAGCTAGCTCGCAAACCCGTATCCGTCCTCGGCATACTCCTCGTCCGGGTTAATCAGCCTCTGCAAAATCTGGACGTTTGATTGTCCAAGACATGAAAGTCATTAGCTTTACCGCAAGCTGAGTGAGTAAACCTTCTACACTGAATAGGCTCAAGAAAATACTTGTTAACACGTTAAGAAAGTGAAACGTTCCATTTTCTCTTCTTTAATGAAAACCTATCTTCAAGTCTCGATTATTCTAACCTCAAGGTAATGCGTACCTTGGGAAACGCTCAATGATATTACTCGAATCTTTGAAACTCAACTGACATTGATTGACTGATAACTTTTGACTATTAGTCCAATCTTTACAACTTAACACTTCACTTTAAACCACATGTTTAATCTTTACAACTCGACTTTTTGGATCACTGGTCCAATCTTTGGACCACAGACCCAATCTCTTACTGACTCGACTCGTGCATGCATCCGGCACGAGTGCCATTGGCCTGGAATATCCTCGCTTTTCGGTCATGGGTTACCATCTTGTCATCTTTGCCCCAACTGGCCACTTGCTTGACATTAGCTTTACGGCCTCATTACTTGGTAATCCTAATCTTATTCCATTCAGCCAGCTTGGTTAACCTGTCATCTTGCCCCAAATTGGCCACTTTCTTGACATCATCCCACATGGCTATTAATCGTCTCAATAATTGAACTAGAACGCTTTACTCTTTCTCGAACTAACCATTCGAATGAAACACAAAGGACGGACCAACGGATATAGTCGTCTCATTAACTGTTACGCGCATGGTATAAATCATTTAAGCATGTTAATCCCAGAGTCGTGTACTTAAGTACATCACATTGTTGTTCTTGTTGTTATCTTACGTTGTTCGCTTAAGTTCTGTCGGTTAATCGCAATATCATGTTAAGAAAATCATCTTTTTCTTTTCCTTATCAAAGTGGTACATTACTAAGTGTACAACTCCCAATAAGCAAAAACAAGCCAGAAGTTCAACTCAAGGTACAAGTATTACAGCTTATAGTACCACCATACATAACATAGTAGATCTTAATATATACATGCAACACACTAATTTTACAACTACTGTCAAGCTCGAGCGCTCGCACCTGGCCTGTTCATTAGGCTTGAGAGCTCACGCCTGGTCCGAGCGCTCGAATTTTGCAGTTTCAAAATAGTAGTAACTAATTTAGCAGCAGTTTTTAAGCTTTGATTCTCAATGCATGCTACATGTATGGTTCTAGATTGTCAAGATAACTTATAAAAACATGATTAGGAGTGAGTAAGAGTACTGGCTAAAGATCTAGATGATCTAGATGAAGAAATGTGATGAAAATGTGTGCGATCCTCAAGAACTTCCAAGTACAAGCTCCAAAGCAACTTTAAGGCATGATCAATGCCTTGATCTCCATCTAAGCTTATTTGATCCTCAAGTCTGCACTCCAAGACTTCATAGAAAATTGATCATAAAATGCAAGACATGTAAGCATGTATGTGAGTGTGTTTGTGTATGAAGCATATAAACTCACAAACACTCCCTCTCAAAGGAACTCTCTTGAAACTTTAAGTTTCTGTGCCCAAAAATGCTGAGAAATGCTAGTATTCATAGACTTTATGAGACCCAGGGGCAAGATAGCCATTTCTTCCCTTTTTAGGCTCGAGAGCTCCTAAGGTCCGAGCGCGATGTGTTGCACTTACACCGTGCTCGCCCGAGCGAGTTTCTAGTTCTTTGATTCCCTTTTCCTTTTGATTGAAAATTATTACTCTGGAAACTTCCACGATGGAACTAGGCTTCACAATCCCAATAGCAAATATACAATTCAAAAGTGAATAATGCTATGCTTCCCAAATTTGAATTCAAATTTGGTAGATTAAGAGTTACACCACATGTTGTGACAGTGATTGATGATACCACATATCGGTACCACTGACAAAGCATTTAAGATTCATATTTGGGAAATATAATGTTATTTTGAGTCTCACACAATAATGATACACACACACTAAAAAAATTCCCCACATAGGTTTTTACATCACACAAATCTTGGCCATTAATTCTAGTAGACCCTATATACTCCCACGTGGGATCCAAGTGAGATCTACATAGGGTCTACTGGAATCAATAACCAGGATTGTGTGGTGTAAAAAAGTGTATGGAAGTGTGTATCATTGCTCTTTCTCAAAAATAAATATAATATTGAGTTAATTAGTAATAAATACAATCTACTCTAAGCTTGTTGTAATTGACCTAACTCATACAACATTTTCATGATAGGTCCATATGTTTATTTAGTGACCAAACTACCCCTATGACTTATCAAAAGAATCATTCCCATTTAAACTCACCCAAAATCAAGGGTTTTTAAATTTTAAACACTAAATATAGATATTATATATATATATATATATTTCATCTTCTCTAACGTTTCATACTCTCTCTCTCTCTCTAAAAAAATGTACTACATATTAGTTGATTGTCCACCTCCTTCCAAGAACATATAGGGTTCTATATTCAATTGCAAGCTAAAAAACTTCCTAGGCGTCCAAAAAGCGTGCCAGTGAAGCTCCGGCCGTACGGCTCTGACGAAAAACGACAATGGGGAGAAAATGGGAGAATTTTTTTTTCAGTCGTGTGAAATTTTGGTACTACATGTTGATGTATGATTTTAATGGATCAATCATTGTGGGATTGAAGACAAGATTTGGGGAAAAATTAGTTTTTGCGTGTGACTGCAGTTTGTAATTTAGCACTCACTATTGCATGTTTGAAAAATTTGTAAAATTCCACAAGAACTTTCGGTGGTGTGAAAATTCCCCAAGAATAATTGACTTTGATGGATCGTTCATTCCGTAGTGCAAAATTTAACACTGCAAACGTATTAAATTTCACACTATTGCTCTTTCGCAGAATGGTTTTGATAAAGACCAAAAAAGAAGCAGCTATCTTGGAGAAGATCACCAACACAGATTTGTCAACTTTTTTCGGCAGAGCCTTGTTTTTACTTTTCTCTATTGGACGTGTTGGAGGCTTTCACAACCTTCGCAAGGATGTGATGGCTACATAGTGGTACTTTTGAAATGGAGTTATCTGTTGTAATTTCATTGTGGGATTGATGGTATTTTCTTTTCTTTTCTTTCAATTTATTTACCTTTGTATTGGTTTTATTTTTGAATGTGGTTGGGGTGGATTAGCGTGGTCCTGTTGGATGCATGCAAGGTGTTTTGTCGAATAGTTTGTCTTGTGCTCTTAACTGATATTTGAGAGTGGCTCTTGGGTTAATTTGTTCTTAATCTTTCTGTTTTAGAGAAACAAATTTGATTTGTGGCAGTATGTAAAACATTTTTGATCTTAATAGGGTTTTCGTAGTATCAATTTGAAATTTCATACTAGTCGCAGTGAAAAATTTAACCTAAATATTATTCAACAGTGTGAAATTTCACACTACTCTCTGTGAAAAATTCATTCATTTATTCCAATTAAGTTGATATCTTCTCCTCGATCTATTGTTATCTCTTTCAATCTTAAAACTCTCACGAATGCAGTATAATACATATTGTCATGAATGATTATTGGTAGAACAGAAAACCCATGGATGAATGACTATTAGTAGAACAGAAAACCCATGGATGACATTAGCAAGATGTAACAAACCCATAATATAGATACGTAAAATCCTGGGATTTTATTTTCATTTATTAGATATCCAAAAATAAAGGGATAGGAGATCATATTTTTCAACAATTTTTTTTTTTCAAAATCGAACGTGATTTATGGCACAAACACAAAAAATGCGAAGCACTATAATTATGGGATATTAATTCAAAATGAGATATTAGCAAGTCAAAATCCTACCATAACCAACAGAATTAATGTGTATATATGGCAAGTCAAAATCAGATTTAATTAAAGCAGTGGAATTTGCAATGTAAAATTTCACTAATAAAACTTGTTGCAGTGTAAAATTTCACACTAATAAACCAGTTACAGTATAACAATGAACTATTTGCAGTGTAAAATTCAATACCCGCTGAAAGACTCATTTAGGATGTGATATCTAGATTGAATATCCAATACACTGTGAATTAGAAATTGTGAAACAATTTTTTTTCAAAACCTAACGTGATTTATGGCACAAACACAAAAAACGGAAAGCACTATAATTATGGGATATTATTTCAAAATGAGATATTGGCAAGTCAAAATGCTATCATAACTACCAGAATTAATGTGTATATATGGCAAGTCAAAATCAGATTTAATGAAAGCAGTGAAATTTTGTAGTGTAAAATTTCAATAATAAGCCGGTTGCAGTGTAAAATTTCACACTAATAAACCAGTTATAGTATAAAAATGATCTATTTGCAGTGTAAAATTCAATACCCGCAAAAAGACTCGTTTGTGATGTGATATCTAGATTGAATATGCAATACACTGTGAATTAGAAATTGTGAAATTCATTTGTAACCGTTTTGTAAAGTAATATCCTAAAATATTAGGATAAAATTTCTATATATATTGTAACCAATATCAATTGGGATTTGATAAGATTTGGTCAGATTTGGTAATTAATTAAATTATTAAATCTGAATTAAATATATGTATATATATACGGTTTGTATATATATGTTAGGGGTAGAAAAGGCATCTAATAATTCTATAATAGGAAAATTTGGACTAATCTCTAACAACATTTATAATTATAGGGTCTATCATTAGGAAGTACCAATTGGTGGGTCTATTACAATAAACATAAGTAGAATGAGATTTTCTACTAAATTTTTCTATAATATTTTGTGGTAGCTAATGGGAATTAAAAAAAAAAAAAAAACAACCTTAACTTCTCCGAGATGACATACTGCGAATGGGAAATAGCAAACTTAATTCGATACTGGCGTCATATGACATGCTTAATAAACATAATCATGACCAATGCTTAAATCCTTTTTTTTTTTTTTGGTATACACTTATGCTTCTAAGTAAAGCAAATGTTGATCAAATTCAAAAATTGGGAGGCTGTTGAGTGTAGTTGAGTTGAGTTTGTGTGTGTATGTAGAGTGTGTGTGCGTTGTATTCAGCTGTGATTCCTGTAAAATTAAAAAAAATAAAAATAAAAAATAGAGGTGCGGGGTGCCTATTAAAAGATAACTTACAATATTCATGGATTATCAATTCAGAAGGCTTTGTGGGGTAAATTAGGCGTCAAGGTACATCAATGTAGTCATTCTTTTGAGGGAAATACCATATTAAAGCTATCAATGATTGGCCGGTTATCGCATGAATTTTTTAACACCATGGTTTATTTATGGGTTAACTAGGATTAAGTTCATTTTAGTGTAACTTTATTATAGTAGGTCTACTCCTAAAAACATTTTGGTAATAGGTCCACAAATTTAATTTTGGACCACACTACCCTTCTCTATCCAGATATGCACAATCATTGCTAAAACAAAAAATGAATTTCAAATTCAAAATCATATTCAATGTAATATCTATATATATACCCAAAATCTAGTCAAAAAAGAGGGAGAAAGTAGAGAGAGAGAGAGAGAGAGAGAGAGAGAGAGACCGCCACCCTCCACCACCACCTCCGATCTAAATCCTCTAGTTCCTCCACCCTCATCACCACCACGCACAGCAAGTTCTCCTCCAAACAACTATGATCTTGCCTGGACCAATAACTCCGCCGATATCTCCGATTGTCGCCATCTTTGACCACGTCTCAGCCGATGGCTTCATCCTCGCTCTGAGCCACGACTATATCTTGATGAGAAGGGACGGAGGATTTCTCTACATGAGCGAAGTGGACATTGGGCTTAAGATTCCAGCTTGGTTCAGTTTTGGTTTCTGATTCAAAATGTTTATGGGTTTTATCTTGAATTTTAGTTTCTTGCTTCGGTGATGTGTAGTGTTAAAACTTTTTATTTTCACCGATTTGTTTACTCATTTTCAGTGTAAAAAATGTGCTAATTTCAGTGTAGAAATATGTTGAGTTTACACTTGTTCGCTGATTTTCAGTGTAAAAATTGACTCTTGTTGGGTTTTGTTTTGATTAATGACGATGGCTTTGTTTTGAACATGATTTTTTTTGTGCTTTCACTGAATTTCAGTGTAAAAATTGTGTTGATTGTCAGTGTAAAATTTTGTTGATTTATATATTTGTTCACTAATTTTCTGTATAAGATTTGTTCTCTCTCTCTCCTACACGCCATTTATATTTGTTCACTAATTTTCTGTGTAAGATTTGTTCTCTCTCTCTCTCTCCTAATTTTCTGTGAGAAATGATGTGAAATATTACACTAGTTAGAAAATTCTTGTATTTCTTTGCTTGTTATAAGATAGTGAGAAATGCTATACAGTGAAAATTTAATTTGACACTGAATTTTTCCATCAATAGTGAGAAATTTCGTACAGTGATAAAATATAGTGTAAAATTGTACACTGTATCGTAGTGTAAATTTGAACGATGATTAGGTGATGCCTATTGGATATGTTTTGGTCCTTTATGCCATACTTGTGAGCGGGAATATGAAAATGCAGTGAAAAATGCACACTGATAATGCAATGTAAAATTGACGAAAATTACCTTGATTTAAATCAGTTACCTAAAAAAATCGGTTACCTAAAAAAATCAGTTACCTAAAACAAGGGGATTTAAATCACAAATTAAATGATTCAATTTTTGACTATATAGTCAACTATCCATATTTAGTGGAGTATATGCATATATGTACACACACATATGCTAATTATTTGTTCCAAAAATAATTCCTCAATTAAAGGGATGTGCATAACCGAAAATCACAATAATATCCTAGTTATATTACCATAAATAACAGAATGTATGTATATATCTGTATATAATTCTGTATATAACACTTGGGGTAAAAAGGTAAAATTACTTACCTCAATTCGGGGATTTTGCTATTTTTGGACCTATTGCCAACATCTTTTTTAAGTTGGGCCTAATTCAAAAATCTTTGGTAGAGAGGGATTTATGGCTAATTTCCTATTTATTTATTGGTTTATTTTATATCAGGATTGCGCTTATATTAATCTGTTCTGGCAACCTTTTTCAATATCTTAAGCTTCCTAATTATTTAAATTTTTTTGGCTTAGTCCAAGTGGTGTGACACCTCTTTCTCTCTAGTGGGGAGATTGAGGGTTCGATTCTCCGGACTATTTGCTTGCGCCCTGTTTGCTCTTCAGTTGAAATGAGTGAACCTTATTGGACTTTGTTGTGGGCCTTTGGGGTGGGGTGGGGTGGGGTGGGGTGGGGTTAAGGGTGTGTGTGTGGTGTGAGTGTGTGTCCAACCATAATCCAGGCAAGTATTAAATAAGTATATCTATATAAAAAAAAAATCTACATTTTCAACAAAAAAGGAATAAAAAAAAAAGAAGCGGAATCAATTGTAAATAATTTTCATAAATTTTACCAAAATTTAGCTGTTATTTGAAATGATAGCATCGGCTTCTAATGATGCTTATGTTTTTCTTAACGTGGATAGTTATTCTATTTTAGATATATTATTCTTGATAATCTTCCCATTTGTTTCCGTTTTGGGCCTACCAAATCTAGACTTCTAATTTGTTTAAATGCTAAAAAACTAAGGTTATTCCCATAAAAAAAAATGGGTTACTAAAAGGAAAACTTGAAAAAAAGGAGTTGCACAAGATTTAGGGTTTATTATATTGCTTGGTATTTTCTTAATTGTTTAAATGCCAAAAAACTAAGGTTATTCCCATAAAAAAAAAAGGGTTACTAAAAGGAAAACTTGAAAAAAAGGAGTTGCACAAGATTTAGGGTTTATTATATTGCTTGGTATTTTGTTAATTGTTTTAGAAATATTGATGATACGTGCCAATATCACATTTTCTGGTTGTTTGAAATGTCATTTTCAGTGATCAAAAAGAAAAAAAAATTGACATTTTCAAAAAATGTATTGCCACAAACTCTAATTAGGTTATCGTCTTAGTTCTATAATTATTTTGGTAATACATTCTAATACAATTTTTACTTGATTAATTGGTAATCACTACACCAAAAGGCACAATTTTAAACGGCTGAATTTCAAGATTTCTAATGATATTAACAAAACGCCACATTCTAATACAATCTTTAATTGATTGGTAGTAGTACATTAATGCTTGTAAATTGGAGATGAACAGTCAAAATACATAACCTAAATTACCATCATTCTCAACATTTTTGGTTAAATAAAATATGTTCGTTTCAAATTCTACCTCTTTTTATTTTTTTTATTATTATTTTTTATTTTTTATTTATTTTTTCTTTTTTCACTAGGAAGGTCATTTATATTTAGAGGAGATATCAAAAAATGAAATCATTTTTATCCAAGCACACCTTACTTTCTTTCCTTTTTTTTTTTTATTGGACTGGTGGGGAGAATTAAACTCACGCCAATAGATTGGTAGAGTGAAAATATTCCAACTCGGATTGAACTTACACATGTTTTTTCATCGCTACAATTAAAGAATTTCATTTATATTTCGACCAACGAGACGAAAAGGAAGTCATTTTGTTTCCAATTAAACAGACCCTTACATGTAATTGTTTTCACTAAATTTTTTTTAATGCTATACTTTTCAAATTAAATTTTCAAACGTTTGAGCAGCTACATCACATTTTCTGGTAGTGGTGATATCACATATATCTTTGCATATGATACAACTATTAAAGTATATAGAAATCAAATTAATTTAACAAGCTATCGAATTATTCCTAAACAAAATAGAGATAAGAAATAAACAAAAATTTAAAAAAACAAAGAGGGATTCTCCGTCATTGTCCACTCCTAGATGCTAGGCTAGTATTGAATTTAGGATCTAAAGACTGATAGAAGCAATTTATCAATTCTTAATCCTTTAACAAAATTTAAAAGGGTAAATTACACTTTAGTCCATTAAACTATAACCTGTTTTCAATTAGGTCTATAATTTTTAATTTTTTTTTTTTTGCAATTGGATCCTATAACTTCAAAAATTCATTCAATCAAACCCAAATTCGGACACTGTTAGCTTAAACTATTAGAAATTGTCATGTATGTTGCGCGTAATGCTTACCTGTCACATGTTAGGTTTAGACAAACACGGGAGATTGTGAATAGTGTGAAAAATCGCATTCAATCAGATATGAAATCGTGTTCAATCAAATTCGAAAACACATTCGACTAGATCCAAAATTGCATTCAATCATACCCAAAATCACATCGTTTTTAGCCCTTCACAGTCTCCCGTATTTGTCTTAACCTAACATGTGACAGGTAAGCATTACGCACAACTTACGTGACAATTTCTAATAATTTAAGCTAACAGTATCAGAATTTGGATCTGATTAAATGAAATTTTGAAGTTCAAGGTCCCAATTGCAAAAAAAAAAAAAACTAATTTATAGACCCAATTGAAAATAGGTGTATAGTTTAATAGACTAAAATGTAATTTTCCCAATTTAAAATATTCTCTGGGACCGTCCTGAGGACTACAACGTTCAAAAGTTAACAGGAGGATGTACTACAACAAGTGGATTATCCACATAGTTTAAGGTTTTCTTTTGCTTATGAATTTAGCACAAGAAAAGAAAAAAACATATACCGAGAAATTTTTTCTTAATTTCTTAGTTTGGTTATAAAAAATATAGTGGTAAAAAATATTTAAAAAAAAAAAAAATTCATGCCTTATGACTCGCTCATTTCTCTCTTTTTTGAGTTCTTATTAGTTTGCAAAAAAAAAAATAAAATTTAAGTCTGAAAGAGAACACTTAGACAACACACTGAAATAATGATTTTATCACTTTAGTTTTTATTTTTAATTTTTATTCTCTAAATCTGAAAACAAAACACGCGCACCCTAACACACGAGTGTGTATTTGGAGAAAGTATCCCATGAGCCCGTCACATGTGTGACGGATTCATGGGAACCGTTAGATCATGGTAGGGCTCACGTGGGATCCACACATCCAACGGTTCCAATTAATCCGTCACACATGTGACGGACTCATGAGATACTTTCTCGTGTATTTGGGTTTTGGCTTCTCTTTCATCCTCCAATTAAAGCACTTCAAAGTGACCATTCGAAGAAAGCACAAAAGCATGGTTGATAGCTCATCCGCTTACACATCCTTCCATTTCTTAAACAAATATTCATTAGAATATAAAGGACAAAAAAAAAAAAACCCACAAAGGTGGGGGTGTGGGCCACCCCTATGACTTCCACTAACATATATTCGAAACAAATAAACAAGTGTAAAGTTAGATTTCCAATCTAATGAGCTCCCCTAACTCACTCACTCCTATTCTGGAATTCGATTATTCCTTCATTTCTTTTCATCTTCCTTTTCTTCCTTACAACAAAAGTTAGTGCCAGCTCTATGCGCACACTAAGTTACAACAATACAAAGCTCTACAACAAAGCTCCTTTATATAGACACATATATTGAGAAAGTTATTAAATTAAGCTACCAAATTTCTATCTACACCCACATGTACAACATGAGCTAGATGCAGTATATACTCTTCTTTACTGCATTATGCGAGTGTAGAGAAAAATTTAGCGGCACTTTTAACTCCATATATATATATGTATATATATATATATCTGTCCTTCCAGTGAGCTGGAGTTCACCTACAAACAACATATGTTATCTAACTAATCAATACTTCAAATTTGCTCTAAAATTAGCACCTCTTCTCACTCCTAACCAATCTTTAATCATAATTCTTCAATTATTACAAGACTATACTATATGGCCCTAATACCGGCAAAACCTTCATCATTTTGCGCCTGTAGCTGCGCCAACAATGGCCTCTTCTTTAAAGGGTGCATTCCCCTTTCATTCTCTTTCAGCATTTTCCCCAGATTGGCTAGGCTTTGATATATATATATATATATATGTATGTATGTCCATGGCTTCTCGTAATTCTTACCTGAAAGATCCTCCAAATGTAGGGTTCCAAAAATCAACTGTGGTCTCATGATGAGTCACCGGGTAGGTGCTCGAAACCGGCACCAAACATAGTCCTCTACTTCTCAAGTCTTGCATTGGTCCTTCAGAATCCTTTGCTTTATCAGAACTCTGCAAGGTCATGATATATAGAATTCTTTATATATATTCTTCATAATAATACCAAAGGAAAAAAAAATGTAAAGAAAGAAGAATATAAGAAAACATTTAAACCCTTAAAATTTGCAGGGTCTTAAATTATTGAGAGCATTTTTACTCACCCGTTTTGACCCAGGTTGCTACTGGTACCACGTGTCTCATTTCATTCAAATTTTGCTCTTATATTATTAACATTATTATTGGAAAAGAGGCCTGAGCAATGAGTGAACGAAAATGGCTCTCAAATTTAGTTTATGAATAATAGGAAACAAAGAAAATTTTGTACCTTTTGGTGCTGTATGGAAGCTGCACTTTTCATGTATGGGGTACTTAAAACCTGATATTGTATATGAATTCATGAAATGTACTAAAAAATGATTGAGTGTTCTATGCAATGAATTTGGTGTTTCAATACGTATTTATGTGTGTATATATGTATATATATGTACATACTATGTACACACACATTAGAATTAAAAAAAAAACTATCCCGGAAAATATAGCCTCGCCTTATTATCTTATCTCTGTTTTTTTTTTTTGAGTAATGCTATGCTTCCCAAATTCAAATCCCAAATCTCCGTTCCAAATGATGTGGTAGTGGGCGCACTGTGTTTTAATTTGAGGATGTTGAAGTGACCCCATAATGGTCAATGGGCCCATTGAATTTTGATTGATGCAAAATCATTTGAGATTGAGATTTGTGATTTGAATTTGGGAAGCATAGCATTACTCTTTTTTTTTTTCTAAGCGTAACCCAACTCAATAGCATGTAATGCGTGTGTGTGTATATGGATATATAATACAGCATATGTAATTAAGAAGCTCTGTATAGTTTAGACTACCCATTTCATGGGCTTATCCCTATTTTAAATACTTGGTAAGTAAATCTCGCCAATGAATTAATTCGCCGTTAAAAGATAAAAAGAAAAAAAATAAAAATAAATTATGCATTATATATTACTTCTCCAATTTTTATGTTTCAAATTTTTAATTATGTACTGCAATGCAGAGGTTCATAACTAATTATGAAACCAAGAAAATATATTAAAAAATGATTGGTGTTTTCTATATATATGAAATGAGATTGGTGTTTCATTTCAATATGAGTTCTCTTAACAATTGCTCTGTTAACAAAATTTTAAAAGCTTGTATGTGTCCATTTTTACAAAACATTCATGTATGTAAAAACGTTTTAAAGCTTGTTAATATGTGCCCTTAGGGATATGTATACAAAGAACCTAGCAAGGTGGAACTTACACTGACTTGTTCATGGAGGAATTTGATGTATTCAATTGCTTCAGAGAGCACTGAAGCTGTATCAGTCTGAAACAAGATAATGACACAATTGAATTGAATCAAAGTAAGCTTTCATAAATTTCATAAAGAACATCATCTCGATCTGATCACTATACTGTTTAATGAAAGTAAAGAAATTTAAAAAAGAAAACACATATATCAACCTTTCCAAAAGGCGAAACTAGTTGTTGGAGAGCAGTGATTCTGTCCCCCATCTTCTCTTTCCTCACCTGTGAGCAAAGCTAGAAGTTAATCTCATCCATGGCAATAAATAAAGGCGAAAAGAAAAAGAGAGAATAGCTTAAAGATTGAAAGTCTCAAAAGGGTTTTTGAACTTGTGTGTACCTTAAAAGCTGGCAAAGTGGATGGAATTTCTCCCCGCGGCCTCTTCGTGGATGGTTCAGTGCTGCTTTTTTTCGTCACTGTGCCCAAGTCCCGATTTTCTGATAGATTCTGTTGAAAATTGTATGTATAAAAGATTTAAAATCTAAAAAAGTACGAAACCCTAGTCATGAATATGGTCCTGTTTGGCAACAACTTTTGGGAAATTCAGCATATGTGATTCAATAGCAGAAAATTGTGATTCGCTGTAGAAAACTGACATTAATTTGCCAGAAGTTATCTTGGGTTGTTTTTGGTCAACCAATCACAGAAGCAGAAGCTGTTGCCAAACAATCCATACGCATCACATTACCTTTGGTTTTTCGTCAAAGTTGGTGGGGAATTGTGTTTGTGGTAATGGGAAAGAGATCGATTGAATGGCGGGCATGGACGCATTCCAGAATGCTGCGTTGTTAGTGAACTGAAGCTGGCCATGGCCTGGCTGTTTTGGAGGTGAATTTTTCATGATCTGAGGAGGATATTTAGACCAAGGAGCAGATAATTCATTAGAGCTCATCCCATAGTTTGGCTGATATGGATAATTCATAGATCTGTTGTCATCAAAAGTAGACTGTTGTGACTGATTATTATCCGACCCAAACAGCCCTTGAAACATGGTTGAAGAACTTCCATAAACACCCAAATCCATGGCAGTACTATCGCTAGAACTGATATGAGAACTGAATTGCGGCTGATCTAAAGAAAAACCCGGATTGATCTGCTTGTACTCGCTCATCGACGAATCTAAAGATTCAATCCCACTCTCTTGATGATAAGTTGTGTTTGTACTCAACTCGTCTCCTTGAAGGAGTGATCGAAAACTTGACTCAGCTTTTCCACCGCGACTGTCCAAAAAGAAGGATATACAAGACATATTATTAGTAATATTACTTACAGACACTCACGCGCACACATGGGCGTATAGTACATGTTTGTGTTTGTTATGAGATGTACTTACAATAGAGGTTGGTTCCAATCCATGGGTTGAGAAGAGAGTCCTAAACCCATCATTTGTAAATTTGGATCGGAAGAATCGGATATTTGTAGCTTCTGGGTATCTTGAATAAGGGTAGATGATGATGATGATGAAGACCTTGGTTTCATGTCCACCATTTCTGTTGGCCATCCAAAGCTTCCTAAAGTACTACTGAGCGATACAGATGATGATGATGATGACGATGATGAAGAAGATGATGATCCGCTGTCGAACCTTGTTCTTGATGAATCCCACCAGTTTCCACTGCCAATCTGGAATTCATCTGCCATGGCCAGGAATTTCAACCTCTGCTTTAATTATGATATATATATATATGTGTGTGTGTAACTTTTTTCTGGTTGTTTTTTCTCTCCAGATTCTTTCACTAGCTTTAAGCTTCTTCTCTGATTTTCCAGAGTGCTTCTTTGTGCTTGGCTTTGGTTTCATAAAATGATGAAATCGATTCGCTGCATCTTGGTATTTATATATTCTGAGGACCATTTTGAGTGTACGAACCACAGAAGTGAACAGAATTTGGTTGACTTTTCAGGGTGATTAGACAAAGTAAAGGTCATTTTGAAATCGCTTTGCTTAGCCCAAAAAATATAGCAAACAAAAAAAATTAGGGTAAATTGTAAATTACACCCCTGTAGTTTAAGGGTTATGACAGTTTGGTTCTTATAGTTTCAAATTTTGGCAATTTACACCCTATGGTTTGAAAATTGTGCAAAATTCACCCAATTACAAAATAAGCAAGGGCACAATGGGAATATCACATTATTTCCGGCCCAAAATGACCTCATGTGCAGGGACTGACCTAGAAGTATTGTTCAGTGGGAGCAGAAGCTTATATAGGGGATCAAGGGCAACTCCCCGACTCGATATATTTATTTTTTTGGGGTAGAAATAGTATAATTTTGTGGTTTTTTTTTTACAAACTAATCTATCCCATAATTTTTTCACGGAAATTTTGTATTATAAGCTTAATTTTTTTTTTATTTTTTTTTTATCAATTTCACTTTGATATTTATGTGGTAGTACATGTCCAGCTTTAAGTGCATCAGATTGTTTAAAAGATTATAAGATATTAGCATGTGGTTTAAAAGATTATAAGATATTGCCAGATTATTATAAGCTTTAAGTGTATCAGATTGTTTGAAAGATTATAAGTTATTTATGGGATAAATTAGTTTGTACAAAAAATCACATAAAATTGTGCATTTTTAACCAAAAAAATCTAGTGGGGGCGATGTCCTAAAACCCCTGTATAAGCTTCTGGTCCCATTGAACTACACTCCTGGGTCTATGGACACATAGGGTCATTTTGGGTTGGAAATAATGTGACATTCCCATTGAGCCCTTGCTTATTTTGTAATTGGGTGGATTTGCACAATTTTCAAACTATAGGGTATAAATTGCCAAAATTGAAACTATAGGGACTAAATTGCCACACCCCTTAAATTATAGGGGCGCAATTTTCAATTTACCCAAAATTACTTTTCTTTTTTCCTCAGAACCTTTTTCTATTTTTTTTGGGATAGATTATACTCGCAACCTCTAAATTATGGCCTAATTACATGAATCTCAATCATATAATTTAAAATTACACTGATATACACTATTACTCTTTGTCAAGAAACGGACCAAGCAAAATTTGTTAATCAACTTTTTTTTTTTGAGATAGTTTAAAAGGAGAGGGATCTAATAGAAGCCAGATCGATTTGTTCCTTGTGAGAAAGGCAGAATGCCTAGCATGTAAAGACTGTAAGGTCATCCCAGGGGAAAGTTTAACATCTCAACATAGACTTACTATTTTAGATATCCATATAAAAGGAGAATGTCGTACTAGAAAAGATAGTATAAACCCGCGAACTATGTGGTGGAACCTTAAAGGCGAGAAACTAGTAATATTTCAAGATAGAATGTATACAGAAGTATTTTGGAATTTGGAAGATGGAAGCAATACTATGTAGGATAGAATGACAGGGTGTATCACGAAAATATCGAAGGAAGTCCTTGGAGAGTCGAAGGGAAGAAGGATATCATTTATAGATACTTGGTGGTGGAATAAAGAGGTACAAGCTGTAGTAAAAACCAAAAAGGATTTCTTTAAGAAGTGGCAAAATGATAGTTGTGAGGAAAACTTCAAGAGTTATAAATGTCACGCCCCGACGTAGCATAATTCAGGAAAGTATTTAATTTCCTTTATGGACTCGTAGGTCGTGACAAGTGAGTATGACCAATTGTCCCTGCAACAAATAACTTAACAACATTTCTAAAGCAAAGGATACTAACAGAACATAAGCTCCGAAATAAAAAAAAACTTACTAAACTATTACAGCAGTCATAGTCTTAGGCACAAAACGCCTTATTCAAAAGTCTAAACTAGTTTATTACAAAAACCAAATTTAAAAGACATAGGAAAATATAAAGCAGCCTCCTGGAAAGTCTCCTGACTCTAAGTAGCATAGTCAAAATACCCTAGCTGCTCCTGACCCTGAAAATCTGGACATACAGTCCAGGACGCATCAACGCCGTCAGCTTATGAAAGCTGGTGAGCAAAATAAACAAGTGCTCGCAATGTATATATAAGCATATAAACAACGGTGCAATTTTAACTTAACAGTAATATATTCAAGGTTCTAATTTCAACATAACCCACGGGGGAAAATAAAGAAAGCAATAAATATGTGACCATGCATGAGCAATGTAATATCTCATCTTTCTGACTCTTTTCTCTCAACAAAACTCAACACAAACAAACCATTATCTCAGATACCAGGAATATTATCCGATCAATATCCAAAACAGCACACCAAACTATCGCTTCAGATACCAGGAATAATATCCGATCAATATCTAAGCCACACTCAATACCATCATTTCGGATACCAGGAATTATATCCGATCAATATCCGAAACAAGCGCCTTAGATACCAGGAATAATATCCGATCGATATCTAAGCCGTACACAACACTACCACCATCGCTTCGGATATCAGGAATACTATCCGATCAATATCCGAAACGCGCGCCTTAGATACCAGGAATATTATCCGATCGATATCTAAGTCGCACAACTAGAACGCCACTCTTTACTCTTTTCACACTTTCTCACACACATGCATGTTGACACAACCTCAACCCTAATATGTATGTCAATGTTTCATAAATAACACCATTAATAAATCACAAAGCCGGAATAATCGTACGAGTATAAATTTCGGCCTTAAACATTCTTACAAGTCCAAAGTTTAACAGTGAGCCTTTTAAAACAGTGTATTTGTCAAACAGTTCTTTAAAAACTTTTAAAACATTTTCCAAACAGTCCCTACTAAGGAAACATAAAAACTGCTAAAACTGCCAGATCGCGCGAGCGGGCCGCGCGAGCGAGAGGGAGGGTAGATCGCGCGAGCGGATCGCGCGCGCGAAGGGGAAAGCGGATCGCGCGAGCGGATCGCGCGCGCGAGGGGCTGGACAGGTCGCGCGAGCGGATCGCGCGAGCGAGGGGGGGGAAGGTCCGCGCGAGCGGGCCGCGCGAGCGAGGGGGAAAAAAGGTCCGCGCGAGCGGTCCGCGCGCGCGAGATGTTGCAGAACCTCATCTTCTTCGTTTTCTCCCCTATTTCTGGTTTTGGACTGAAATTTACCCATTTCTGTTTTCTGTTTCAATTATGTCATATGATATACGGTTTTCTTCGGTTTTCCGCGTAGATTACGAATACGCGATCAATTTTAACTAATACGGATTGTATCTCTTGATTTTCGTGATTAAAGTTAAAGTGACAAAACTTAAAATCATCAATACGTCGCCATACGGATGAATTACTCCGTAGGATTCGAACCGTAGTCTATTGGGACCAATATCTTCCATTCCCAATTTACAAAATCGATTTTGGTTACGATTTTTAAAACTCCAATTCTCAAGCTTTAATGGTGTTTTGATATATATACACATATACACACATATATATACTGAAATACACATATATAAACATGGCGAGTGAGTTTTATAATACTCACAGAGACGATTATACAGAAATTTAAAGGCCGAGAACTTCCGCCGTAATAATCCGTCGTTGAGAATTTCCTCCTCCGTTTCTTGATTTTGGTAACCCAATATGTGTATATATATGTGTGTCTAAGTATGTGACTGATTATATATATATAATCTGAAAGTGTGTGTGTGTATGATCTTGAGAGCAAGAGAGTGATAGAGAGAATTAGAGAGAGTTTAGAGGTGAGAGATGAGAGACTGTGAGTGAGTGATTCAGAGAGAGAGAGCTGCCGAGAGAGATGAGAGGTAGTCCAAAAGGGGGATTAGTGGGTGTATAAATAATATGCAAAGTGCTTGACACTATGCATATAAAACACCAAAGTTAGCACTACACACACATTCACAAAGCACTCCAGCACTAAGTTAGGCACACACTGCACTAATTTCTTGGGTGCTTTCCATGTGTACACAAGATACCCTTGTGTGTGTTGAGCTCACGCAATGATACACACACACACAGGTAAAATTATACTGCCCATTCCCAAAACTGGTATTTTACGGTTGAAATAAAAATACAGAAAATTATATTAATGTAGGAATTCAATTCCCGGTTATACAAAAATATAGATATCGATTTTGAAACCACAGAAAATATTTTGGAAATTACAGTTTGACCCCAGATAATTATTACAAAGAGAAATTAAATTAAAATACTCATGGAAATAAAATGCAATATTTATTTATTAATGATAATAAAATACAGGGCGTTACACCCTACCCACCTTAACAGAGATTTCGCCCCGAAATCTGAGCTAACTAATCCTGAAACAACTCGGGGTATCTAGTCCTCATGTCTGACTCTAACTCCCACGACGCCTCTCCTTCGTCATGATGCCTCCACTGAACCTTAACCAAAGGAACGTCTCTTCTTCTCAGCCTCTTGATACTCTGGTCAAGAATTCTCACAGGTCTATCCTTGTAGACAACATTCTGACTTGTCTCAATATCATCAAAATTAACCACATGTGAAGGATCCCGTATGTATTTCCTTAACATACTGACATGGAACACATTATGAACACCAGACATCTTTGGTGGCAACGCGAGCCGATAAGCCACTTTCCCAACACGCTCCAAAATCTCGAACGGTCCGATGAAACGAGGTGCCAACTTCCCTCTCTTCTGACCAAAACGTATCATTCCACGAACAGGTGAAACCTTAAGGAGTACGTGATCTCCAATACTGAACTCCAAGTCCTTTCGACGTCGATCCGCATAACTCTTGTGTCTATTTTGTGCAGTTTTCATCCTTTCCTTGACCAGTGAAATCTTCTCATTGGTCTCTCTCACCAAATCTGGTCCTAACAGTTCTGTATCTCCCACTTCAGCCCAACACAATGGAGATCGACATGGCCGTCCGTACAAAGCTTCGAACGGCGCCATTCCAATACTCGAGTGATAACTGTTGTTATACGCAAATTCAACCAAAGGTAAGTGCGTCTCCCAAGATTCTTCAAAGTCAATTGCACAAGCTCTGAGCATATCTTCCATAATCTGATTAACACGCTCGGTCTGCCCATCGGTCTGAGGATGGAATGCAGTACTCATCTTGAGCGAAGTTCCCATAGCCTTCTGCAGACTTTCCCAAAATCCCGAGGTAAAACGTGCATCGCGGTCTGATACAATTGACACAGGCGCACCGTGCAGTCGCACCACTTGCTGTAGGTACATTCGACTCATCCTTTCTACTGGGTAAGTCATATTGTACGCGATAAAGTGTGCAGACTTCGTCAAACGATCCACGATTACCCAAATTGCGTCATGATTCTGTTGTGACCGGGGTAATCCAACCACGAAATCCATAGTTATGTGCTCCCACTTCCATCCTGGGACAGGTAAGGGTTGTAACAATCCCGAGGGTCTCTGATGTTCGGCCTTCACTTGTTGACAAGTCAAACATTTAGACACAAATTCGGCTACTTCTCGTTTCATCCCTTCCCACCAGAAGTTTCTCTTCAGGTCTTTATACATCTTTGTTCCTCCTGGGTGTACTGTCAGTCTTGATTTATGTGCTTCTTCGAGAATTTCTTTTCTCAAACCTCCTGAATCTGGCACACACAATCTGTCTCGACATCGGTATCCTCCATCGGCCCCAACCTTCCATTCTGTCGGGTCCTTCTCTAACATCTTGGCGAACCATGCTTGAAACTTCTCATCTTCCTTCTGGGCTTCGATGATTCGACTCACAAGTGTTGGTTGTACTACCAAGCATCCAAAGTGTTGCCCGATACTTTCCTCAGAAATCTGCACATCAAATTCTGTTATTGTCTCCAAGGCTTTCCATTCCCTCAACATCAATGAAGCAATCATTCCTTGAGGTTTCCGGCTTAGGGCGTCAGCGACTACGTTTGCCTTACCGGGGTGGTACTCTAATGTGAAGTCGTAGTCCTTGATCAGTTCCATCCACCGACGTTGCCTCATATTCAACTCCTTCTGAGTAAACAAATACTTAAGGCTTTTGTGGTCTGAGAACAAATCAAATTTCTCCCCATAGAGGTAGTGTCTCCAGATCTTAAGCGCGAACACTACTGCTGCCAGCTCTAAATCATGAGTTGGGTAGTTCAATTCATTCGGCTTCAACTGTCTTGAACCATAGGCGATAACCTTTCCGTCTTGCATAAGGACACATCCCAATCCTTGATACGAGGCGTCACTAAAAATAGTGAACTTCTCACCATCCCTTGGTATCGCAAGCACTGGCGCCGTTGTCAATTTCTCTTTCAATTTCAGAAAAGCGCGTTCATGCTTATCAGTCCATTCAAACTTCAAATCTTTCTTAGTCAAACCAGTTAACGGGGCTGCTATCTTCGAGAAACCTTCCACAAATTTCCGATAGTAACCAGCTAGTCCCAGAAAACTTCTGACTTCTGTAGCATTGGTCGGCCGAGTCCAATTTGCCACTGCATCGGTCTTTGATGAGTCAACCGCGATTCCTTGTTGAGAGATCACATGCCCGAGAAACTTAACTTCCTGAAGCCAGAATTCACACTTGCTGAATTTAGCATACAGGCGGTGATCCTTGAGAGTCTGCAACACGATCCTCAGATGTTGTTCATGCTCTTCTTCTGACTTGGAATAGATCAAAATATCATCAATAAAGACAATAACGAACTGATCTAAGTATGGCTTGAATACTCTGTTCATCAAGTCCATAAACACAGCTGGAGCATTTGTCATCCCAAACGGCATTACTAAGAACTCATAGTGTCCGTATCTCGTCCTGAAAGCAGTCTTAGGTATGTCTTCCTTCCGCACCCTCAACTGGTGATACCCTGACCGTAGATCAATCTTAGAAAAGGTCGTGGCTCCTTGCAACTGATCAAACAGATCGTCTATCCGAGGTAAAGGATACTTATTCTTGATAGTAACCTTATTCAGTTCTCGGTAATCAATACACAGCCGCATTGACCCATCCTTCTTCTTCACAAACAACACTGGTGCTCCCCAGGGTGAAGTACTTGGACGAACAAAACCCAACTTCTCAAGTTCTTGAACTTGTTCCTTCAGCTCCAACAACTCTGTAGGGGCCATCCTGTAGGGAACCTTGGTTATAGGTCGAGTACCTGGCACTAATTCCACACAGAATTCTATGTCCCTTTCTGGCGGTAATCCTGAAATATCTCGGAATACTTCCTCGAACTCTTTGATTACCGGTATAGATGATACTGTCACCTCTGCACTGACAACCTCAATGTTTGCTAGGCATCTAGTGAGGAACATATCACCCGAAGGGTTACATTGGAAATCGAAGAGTTGATTCCCCTTGTCCGCAAATGTGATCTTTTTCTTTGCACAATCCAACTTCGCATGATTCTTCTCGAGCCAATCCATTCCCAGGATTATATCGAACTCCTTCATCGACAGAACCACCAATCTCGCCAAAAGTTCGCGGTCTCCAAACCGAAGAGGACAATCCTTACACACATGTAATAACTTGACTGTGGTCCCTAAGGGTGAGACAGCACTTAAAGCTTCCTCTAAACGATGCGGTATGATACCCAACTTCTGAACGATCTTAACAGATATAAAAGAATGTGTAGCACCCGTGTCGAATAAAACTTTTAACATGAGAGTTAAACAAAGTTAGAGTACCTTCCACTGCTCGTTGCTCGGGCGGTCCCTCCTCATTGGTACCTTCTTCATACCCTGCCTCCTCATAACCAGCAGCCTCGGGAATAACAGCATTCAGACGGGCTTGTCCTTGCTGACCATAGTTACCTTTCCTAGGAGCCTTGCATTCTGGACTTATGTGACCTGGCATGCCACAATTATAGCACACAACTCCTGAACGATCCGTACGCCTAGGTGCTCTGCAATCTTTAGCTCGATGACCGGGAACTCCACAATTGAAGCAGTTGTTGTTTTTGGCCCCTTCTATTGCTAGAGGCTGATACTGCTGAACTGCTTGTGTCTGTTGAGGTTTCTTCCCTCCATCCCAGGTCCTTTTCTGTCCTTGAGGGTACCCTGGTTTCTGTCCGGGATAACCCTTCTGCGGAGGTCGATTTCCAAGCGGCTTCGAATTCTGACACCCATCATTCTCTAACCCCGTAGCCAATCTCACCAGAGCTTCAAATGACTGGCCCAGATGCCCCATAGTCAAATGTCTGAGAGACAGGTTGAGACCTCGGTGATACTTCTTGATTTTCCTCTGGGGTGTGTCCACCATATGTGGAGCAAAGCGAGACAGACGCTCAAATCGAGTAGTGTACTCTCGGACAGTCAGATTCCCTTGAGTCAACTCCATAAACTCTTTTTCCCTCTTGTCCTTCTCTTCTTCGGGGAAATACTTCTCGAGAAACCTTTCCTTGAACACCACCCACGGCATTCTCCTTGCAGCTTCTTCCCCTATGGTCGCCTTTTCTGCATCCCACCAATCAGCCGCTGCATAAGACAACTGAAAGATAGCCAGACGCTTCTTTTCCAAATCAGTGCACTCTATGGTCTCAAAGATACGCTCCATCTGACGTAGCCACTGTTCCGCTTGCCAGGGTTCATCAGTTCCAGCAAAATACTCAGGTCGTAGAGCGCGAAACTCCTTGAGAAGCTTGTCTCCAGTCTGGTGGGCTTGCCTCCCATTCCCGTTGTAATCCCCATTCTGATTATGTTCCTTGCGTTCTGATCACTAACCCTCTCCAACCTCCTTACAAAAGCTTCGAACATCCCGGTTGGATCTATTACTGGCGGTGCATCTTCAATAGCGGGACGATTCCTGAGATTTCTTCTAGCCATCTGATCGAGAGAACGGTACCTATCCATCAATCAACAGAATTCGGTCAACCTCTCGAGAAGAAAGAAAATTCTAAACGATAGAAAACGACTAGACACGGAATAAAGTCGAACTATCCTATCTCAATTCTATCTTAACGGAAGATCCTATGTGTCTTGGACAATTGGTCGAGCCATAACCTGGCTTTGATACCAAAAAGCCTGTCACGCCCCGACGTAGCATAATTCAGGAAAGCATTTAATTTCCTTTATGGACTCGTAGGTCGTGACAAGTGAGTATGACCAATTGTCCCTGCAACAAATAACTTAACAACATTTCTAAAGCAAAGGATACTAACAGAACATAAGCTCCGAAATAAAAAAAAACTTACTAAACTATTACAGCAGTCATAGTCTTAGGCACAAAACGCCTTATTCAAAAGTCTAAACTAGTTTATTACAAAAACCAAATTTAAAAGACATAGGAAAATATAAAGCAGCCTCCTGGAAAGTCTCCTGACTCTAAGTAGCATAGTCAAAATACCCTAGCTGCTCCTGACCCTGAAAATCTGGACATACAGTCCAGGACGCATCAACGCCGTCAGCTTATGAAAGCTGGTGAGCAAAATAAACAAGTGCTCGCAATGTATATATAAGCATATAAACAACGGTGCAATTTTAACTTAACAGTAATATATTCAAGGTTCCAATTTCAACATAACCCACGGGGGAAAATAAAGAAAGCAATAAATATGTGACCATGCATGAGCAATGTAATATCTCATCTTTCTGACTCTTTTCTCTCAACAAAACTCAACACAAACAAACCATTATCTCAGATACCAGGAATATTATCCGATCAATATCCAAAACAGCACACCAAACTATCGCTTCAGATACCAGGAATAATATCCGATCAATATCTAAGCCACACTCAATACCATCATTTCGGATACCAGGAATTATATCCGATCAATATCCGAAACAAGCGCCTTAGATACCAGGAATAATATCCGATCGATATCTAAGCCGTACACAACACTACCACCATCGCTTCGGATATCAGGAATACTATCCGATCAATATCCGAAACGCGCGCCTTAGATACCAGGAATATTATCCGATCGATATCTAAGTCGCACAACTAGAACGCCACTCTTTACTCTTTTCACACTTTCTCACACACATGCATGTTGACACAACCTCAACCCTAATATGTATGTCAATGTTTCATAAATAACACCATTAATAAATCACAAAGCCGGAATAATCGTACGAGTATAAATTTCGGCCTTAAACATTCTTACAAGTCCAAAGTTTAACAGTGAGCCTTTTAAAACAGTGTATTTGTCAAACAGTTCTTTAAAAACTTTTAAAACATTTTTCAAACAGTCCCTACTAAGGAAACATAAAAACTGCTAAAACTGCCAGATCGCGCGAGCGGGCCGCGCGAGCGAGGGGGAGGGTAGATCGCGCGAGCGGATCGCGCGCGCGAAGGGGAAAGCGGATCGCGCGCGCGAGGGGCTGGACAGGTCGCGCGAGCGGATCGCGCGAGCGAGGGGGGGGAAGGTCCGCGCGAGCGGGCCGCGCGAGCGAGGGGGAAAAAAGGTCCGCGCGAGCGGTCCGCGCGCGCGAGATGTTGCAGAACCTCATCTTCTTCGTTTTCTCCCCTGTTTCTGGTTTTGGACTGAAATTTACCCATTTCTGTTTTCTGTTTCAATTATGTCATATGATATACGGTTTTCTTCGGTTTTCCGCGTAGATTACGAATACGCGATCAATTTTAACTAATACGGATTGTATCTCTTGATTTTCGTGATTAAAGTTAAAGTGACAAAACTTAAAATCATCAATACGTCGCCATACGGATGAATTACTCCGTAGGATTCGAACCGTAGTCTATTGGGACCAATATCTTCCATTCCCAATTTACAAAATCGATTTTGGTTACGATTTTTAAAACTCCAATTCTCAAGCTTTAATGGTGTTTTGATATATATACACATATACACACATATATATACTGAAATACACATATATAAACATGGCGAGTGAGTTTTATAATACTCACAGAGACGATTATACAGAAATTTAAAGGCCGAGAACTTCCGCCGTAATAATCCGTCGTTGAGAATTTCCTCCTCCGTTTCTTGATTTTGGTAACCCAATATGTGTATATATATGTGTGTCTAAGTATGTGACTGATTATATATATATAATCTGAAAGTGTGTGTGTGTATGATCTTGAGAGCAAGAGAGTGATAGAGAGAATTAGAGAGAGTTTAGAGGTGAGAGATGAGAGACTGTGAGTGAGTGATTCAGAGAGAGAGAGCTGCCGAGAGAGATGAGAGGTAGTCCAAAAGGGGGATTAGTGGGTGTATAAATAATATGCAAAGTGCTTGACACTATGCATATAAAACACCAAAGTTAGCACTACACACACATTCACAAAGCACTCCAGCACTAAGTTAGGCACACACTGCACTAATTTCTTGGGTGCTTTCCATGTGTACACAAGATACCCTTGTGTGTGTTGAGCTCACGCAATGATACACACACACAGGTAAAATTATACTGCCCATTCCCAAAACTGGTATTTTACGGTTGAAATAAAAATACAGAAAATTATATTAATGTAGGAATTCAATTCCCGGTTATACAAAAATATAGATATCGATTTTGAAACCACAGAAAATATTTTGGAAATTACAGTTTGACCCCAGATAATTATTACAAAGAGAAATTAAATTAAAATACTCATGGAAATAAAATGCAATATTTATTTATTAATGATAATAAAATACAGGGCGTTACAATAAATATGCAAATAAGGAGGTTAAAAGGACAATTAGAGTTGGTAAAATGAAAGCCTATGACGACTTCTACACCAAGCTAGACACTAGAGAGGGAGAAAAATGTATTTACAAGCTTGTTAAGTCGAGAGAAAGGAAAATAAGAGACATTAATCAGGTTAAGTGTATAAAAAGCGATGACTCTAGGGTATTATTGAATGACGAAGAGATTAAGGAAAGGTGGAAGAGCTATTTTGAGAAGTTGCTGAATGAAAAACATATGGATAACACAATTGAAGAAGAAACTGGAAGTTGCGATGAAACTAGAGAATACAGATTCTATCAGAGAAGGAGGTGTGAGGTGAAATTTGCTTTGAAGAAGATGAAACACAACAAAGCCTTAGGTCTAGATGGGATCCCGATTGAGGTTTGGGAATTCTTGGGGAGATGTGGGGGCATCTTGGCTTACAATAGTTTTTAATAGGATTTTAATGACTAGAAAAATGCCTGACGAGTGGAGGAAGAGCATTCTAGTGCCTATTTATAAGAATAAAGGAGATGTACAATAATGTAACTATAGTTGTATTAAGTTTATGAGCCACACTGTGAAACTGTGGGAGAGAGTGACGGAGCATCACTTAAGAGGTGCAACATCAGTGTCAAAAAATCAGTTTGGATTTATGCTTGGGAGATCAACTATGTAAGCAATTTATTTACTTAGGAGACTAATGGAAAAGTATAGATAGAAGAAAAAAGATCTGCATATGGTTTTATTGATTTAGAGAAGGCTTATGATAGGGTGCCTAGAGATTTAATTTGGTTGGTGCTAGAGAAGAAGGGAGTGACCAAGGGTTATATTGACGTAGTGAAGGATGTGTATGATAAAGCGGTTACTACAATTTGATCACCGACCGGAGAAACAAGCGAATTCCCAATTTTCTAGGCTTGCACCAAGGGTTGGCTTTGAGCCATTATTTATTCGCCCTAATTATGAATGAATTGACTAGACACATTTAAGATGAAGTCCCATGGTGTATGTTGTTCACAGATGATATTGTCTTGGTTGATGAGACTAAAGGGGGACTCAACACTAAACTAGAAACTTGGAAAGAAGCACTCGAGACCAAGAGGCTAAAGCAAAGTAGAACGAAATCAGAATACATGGAATGCAGTTTTAGCAACAGGGGAAGTAGAGATGACAAAGCAGTAAAGGTTGAAGATCAAGAGATCTCAAAGAGGGAACACTTTCATTATCTAGGATCAATGATCAGTGGAGATGGAGAAATTGGTGATGATGTGATCCATATAATTAAAGTAGGCTGGCTTAAGTGGAGGCGTACTTCTGGAGTATTATGTGACTGGAGAATACCAGCAAAATTGAAAGGAAAATTTTATAGGACAGCTATTAGGCCAGCTATGTGATGTTGTCAAAATCAAGATATAAAAAGTGTACTTTACTTTTCTAAAGATTTGTAGTAGTGAAAGTAAAGATCGAACTCACAGAGATTGAATTACTACAACTTTTAATTTTAAAACCTAAATCCAATTAATTATGAAAACGGAAGTTGATTTGAATTTTAATTAAACTAATAAGACTAATGGAAATAAATCTAAACTATGAAAGTGATTTAAAATTGTTTTTATAAATATGTTTAGGGAACCTAAGATTCCAAATTCACCACTAGTTTCATAATAAGGGTATTTATGAATTCAATTAGCTTATTAAGTTGGATGATAATGGAGAATTGTAGCTACAAGCGCAATTTCTCCGTCAAGAAAATAACCATGGTTCAAGCACCAACATAATCCATCTTCAATTAGCACGAATTATCCCACACTAAACTAAAGTTGTGGCATAATCCGTCTAACCTAGGCATGGACTATTCGGATACTTGATAGCACAATTCAATTAAGTACCATTACATGTAAATAATCTATACAAGCACAACAAATATAGACCATTGAGCACATCACAGTCAGAATAGATCTAAGACAAGAATAAATTTTGAAACTAATGATTTAATCAATAGAAGCACGATTTATTATAAAAAATCCTCTAAACATGTAATCATCATCCATACATAATAAAACTAAAATAAAAACATAAATAGCTCCCTATTACTTAGCTGGGGTATCATTGAAACCCTAGATCTAGGTTTAGTTGGCCATGGAAGTGATGAACGGCAAGAGGTTGATGGAGGAGGCCATGGGAATCCTTGGTCATCTTCTTATTCTCCTTGCTTTCCTCTCTTCAATGGTTGTGTATATTGTGGTAAATGGCTGTATGTATATGTGCATAATATAGTCTCCCTAATAATTGAATAAAAACAAAGTATATATAGAGTTTGAACAAGTTTTGGAAGCTTTCCTAACCCGAAATGCACCAAAACTTCTACATTTTACAGTCTGGACGTAATTTAGCAGTTTCGTTTGCACAAGAGTCTTCAGTATAGTGAAATACGCAACTTTGATTTTTACACATGTCACGCGAGCAGGCTGCGCGAGCGCGATGATGAGAGGTCGCGCGAGCGAGGTTCAGGTCTTCTGCGCGAGCGGGTCGCGCGCGCGATAGGCCTTTTTCAGCTTCTTTTCTTCTGCTTTTTCACCCTGTTTAGCCTGGAATACTTGTTTTCTTCCAAAATCTGTCAGAAAATAGAAAACGAAGTAAAAATACACAAAGACAAGATAAAAAGTACTAACAAATGCGCGTTAAGGCGTATAATTAGGATTTCTTCTCTCCCAATCACACCCCCAAACCTACATTTTGCTAGTCCTCGAGCAAAACTAAAAATTAAACTAAACTACTAATAAAATACTACTCCATTGTCGCATGGGTCCTGATTGCATTTAGCGTATGCAACAAGCCTTTTAAACCCGTAGGTGTCCCTAGTCGGACGAGTGAAGTCTCGTGAGGGTTCTCATCAACAAGTCACCCACAACCAACTTTATTAACTTGTAAATTTAAAAAGTTTTATTAATAACGAAAAACTAATAGTCAATACTCCTTATCATACAACAATGGTTTGAAATAGAATAACGAACAAGAAGAACGGAGTCAAACGTTCACTTACGTCATGAAAAACGATCATAAGCACATGCATCATATAAATCAATAGAGTTTCTCATAAACTTGCACGTGTGTGATGTGGTAGCCAAATGAACACGCGCTTGTCATGAACTTGGAATATAATTCAGATAACCATCCAACTACGCTTTGACTATAAATCTCACAATGTTAATTACACTCTCAAATAAAACATTCAGAACATGGGTAATCTCTCTAATATATGTGAGCAAAGGAACTATATTTTCAAAATAAGAAATGTTCACATATGACTCGAAAAAGACGCCTGACACGAATGAACAGTAGTCTCATGGATAGGACGCCAATTGTCAAGAAAAATTAATCATTACCATGTTTGAATCCCCCTTCTATCGTTTACATATCCAAACCATGTTTTCTAGGATCAAATAGGACTTTTCATAGGTTATAACGTGGCTTAGGCCATGAAACAGGATAGAACGGATATATCAGGTAGTTTTCGAATGGCATTGTAAGGCATGTTCAATATCTTTCATTCATCTCTTCTACCAACTTTCATCTTTTCATTCTCTTCTGTTCATATTTTTTTTTTCATTCATTTCTTTTTTTTTAGTCTCTTTTTTTCTTTTTCGACTGATGATTCAATAAATACCAAAAAACTACCCCAATATCATCTTATCTTCTTCTTCTTAATCAACACATCGCCTTATCAACACTAAAAGTTGACAACTCTTTCAGTGGTGAACTCCAAGTTTGTCAAGTTGGAGCAAAAGCAGGATAATGATGATTAAAGGAAAAAGGACATTTTAATGGCTCAAAGGGGCAAACTAAGGAAATTTTATCACTTTTTTTCGGTCGGTGGTGAACAACAAGGGCCTACCATCATTTCCTAGGGTGATATGGTTCTTCAATATTTGCAAGGAAAGATTTTTCAGTATGGTAGTAAATATTTTAACTTGACTATCAACCAAAACAAGAATAATGAGACTAAATAACGAGTTAATGCACTATTTCAATGAAATTCGACAAACACAATATGTATTTATAACCCTCTAAAAAGAAAAGATAGGCTCAAAAGCTCACTGGCTTTAGTCTCCACCTTGTGTAATATAGAAATTCGAATCATATTATAGTTCACATCAAACATATATTCAAGTGACTACGTGCAGTGCATAGTGTTGTGTGCAAATCTATGATATAAAACTACGATTCTAACGATACATATTCTAAAACGTTACAACATGACTTCAGCAAATGTTTAACCACATATTCTCATATTTACCATTCTATAACAATCCAAGTTAGATAACAAGAAGTATCGACTCGAGATTGCAAAAAAGTCGGTAATATCATTTATCTAAACACAATTATCAAAAAATTTTGAAATTTTGTGCAAAAATAATGTGCATGGGAGTGCATACCCCCAAACCTAAACCTCTCATTATCCCAATGAAATAATAGAACGAAAGAGAGGAGAGTATGTAAGGAAGGAACGATATTACCACGATCTCGACAATCCCAAACATGTGAACGTATAAAAATGAAATGAAAATGTCAAATGCTCCTAATAGAGCTACAAATCACCTGTCAATACTTGACAAAAGAAATTAAACAAACAAAATAATAACAAATAGTAGCTAATATATAATAATAATTTATTTATTTATTTATTTTTAATCAATAGAAACTAAACTATAAGAAAAAGACGTAATGAAAACAAACAAAACTATCAAAACGAAGAAGAACATAATCTAAAAGAAACTTAAGAGAACAAACAAAAAATCTAAAAACTACTGACTAGGTTGGGAGAAAGAAGGTAAGAGAACAAAAGAGAAAATAACAAAAATCACCTCTCGCCTGAGCGACCTTCGCGCGCGCGGACCCTTCCGCGAGGAGAAGCTGAGGCTGCTTTTTAGTTTCATTAAAAATATTTTCTAAGGCACAGGCTCACACGAGCGGGCCGCTCGGGCTAGTACCCTCGCGTGTGCGATTTGAAGCGGAGCAAATGCTAAGGCTATATATAAGAAACTATGAAAATTTTTCTCTAAGAGGAAATATCGGGAAAGCGGGCCGCGCGGGCAACCTGTTGCGAGAGCGGGTCGTGCGCGCGACTTGGTCTTTTCCTCTTTCTTCCTTTGTTTCATGTAAATAAGTTTAACATAAATTAACCCCGACCCCCAAACCTGTCCAGAAAACTCAAAAAACTGACCAAAACGACCCAAAAATCATCAAAAATAAGAAAAACAGACGAATTAAAGCTTGGGTTGCCTCCCAAGAAGCGCTGCCTTTTATGTCTTCAGCTAGACCATTCTAGTTCAAGACTAATGGAGGCCGTAACTTGGACTGTGAACCCTTGAAGGTATTAGGAAGATTCCGGTGAAAAGCCGAAAAAATGTCGTTTTGAGTTAATTCATTCGACGATTCACCTTTTTCATGTTCAAATCAATTTCTTACCTTTCGAGTAAATTCTTCATTAGGGTCCATATTATTCAAATTCATCCGCTCATTTTCCACAATATTATTCTCACTCACTCACCTTTATTATGTTATTAGGTTCAATCGTTCTTCTAACTTCATTACGCTCATCATATAGATAATCTTCATATTTAGGAGGTTGATCAACATCGTTAAACACGTTTAATTTAAGGTTCATGTTCCCAAACGACACCTTCATCACCCCTGTTTGACAGTTGACACGCACATTAGCGGTTGCTAAGAACGGACAACCAAGAATGACCGGGGTGTGTTTTCTAGCATCTAGCACAGGTTCGATATCAAGGACCATGAAGTCAATGGGATAAAAACATTGATCTACTTTACCTAAGACATCTTCGACGATTCCTCTAGGTACTTTGATAGAATGATCCGCTAATTGTATAGTAGTGACCGTGGGTTTCAGTTCACCTAGACCTAGTTATTTATAAACGTAGTAGGGTAATAGATTAACACTTGCTCCTAAGTCAAGGAGAGCCGGATGAATGACAGTGTCACCTATGATACATGAGATCGTTGGTGTACCGGGATCCTTATACTTTGGAGGCACATGTTGGAAAATAGAATGTACTTTTTCAGTGAGAAAGACCTTTTTTTGGAGTATGACTACGCAATTTACGCTTTCGAGTGCAAAGATCTTTAAGGCATTTACCGTAAGCGGGAATTTGTTTTATCACATCGAGGAATGGAATATTTATTTTAACTTTAAATACCTCGAGTAAATCCTCTATTTTTGACTCTTTCTTTAAAAAATGCGATGGTTCGTCGACATTTGGTGGGAAAGGCAGTTTCAAAATATAGTTAGTTGGGGTTGGTTCATTATCTTTCCGAATTTTACTCGTGTCCTCACCCTTATCTTTATTAGAGTTAAAGTTCATATCGTTCACATTCTTTTTTGAAATTTCTATCACCTCTTCCTCACGTATCGTCATCCTAGTTGAGACGGCGTTTACTTGTGCACTCTTACCACTCACCTCGTATTGTCCCTTAGGTTTCAGAGTAGGTTGACTTGGCACCTTACTCTCGGTTAAACGATTTAGCGTGCTAGCCATTTGTCCCATTTGGGACTCCAGCTTCGCAATGGACTGCGTATGAGAAAGTACTAATTAGATCACTGGACCAAAACTTTCAAGTGAGGCCAACACCTTCTCCTCAAATGCATTATTACGTGGAGGTAGAGGAGGTAGAGGGTTGGGTTGTGTATATTGATAATGTTGGGGTCTATACGCGTTAGGGAAAGTTGTTGTCTCATTATTATTATGATTATTATTATTTTTCCATGAGTAATTAGGATGATTTCTCCATGGCGCATCCAGATTATTAGTCATGGGATTATAACTATTTTGTGGGAATTGTTGAATATAGTTAATGTGTTGCTCTACGAATTCGGGAAATTGAGACGCCAATGGACATGTAAGTATAGCATATGACGGATCAGAACATATTTGACAAATTTCATGAGCGGGTGGGGCTGTCATTTGGTTTATTTTCAAAAATCAGTCAAGTTTTTTAGATAGTTCATGAAATTCAACTGAGTGACTTGACTCTAACTTCGCCTCTCGTTTAGGTTGCGGAAAATATCCCTCATAATGTACTGACATGGCCTGATGCATCGAGTTCTCGCTTAACATTTCAAAAATTTTCCAGTCCTCGTCTGCGCTTTTGTGTAGGAAGGTACCCGCACAAACAGCATCGACGGTATTACGGACAAAGGGAATAAGTCCCTTGTAGAAAATATGTACCAGTTGCCACTTAGGAACTTGATGATGTGGGCAAGAGCGTAATAATTCTTTAAATTTCTCCTATGTATCATAAAGCATTTCCCCATCTTGCATTACAAAGTTTTTTTTTTTTTTTTTTTTTTTTTTTTTTTTTTTATGGATTTTCTTATTTGATTTGTACGCATAATAGGGAAAAACTTTTGCAAAAATGCTGTGTGTAAGGCTTCCCAAGTTCTAATTGTGTTTGGCTCAAGAGATTGGAGCCAATATTTTGCTTTATCTTTTAAAGAGAATGGAAAGAGCCACAATTTTAATTCATCATCAGTAAAATTTTGGATTTTTAAAGTAGAGCAAATGTCTTGGAAATCTCCTAAGTGCTGATAAGGATCTTCATTTATACGGCTATGGAAAGAAGGAAGTAGTGAGATGGTAGACGACTTTATCTCAAAGTGAGATGCCGTCGCCTCTGGTAATTCGATACCTGCTTGAGGCGTGTAAATCGTAGGAATAAAATAATTTTTAAGCGGAGGAGGTGGAGGTATATTCAGGTTATTTCTGTTATTTCCGTTGTTTTGGTTGTTAACGTTGTTTTTGTTATTTTCTAAGTCGGCCATTGGAATAGGTTCTATGTAAAAAGTTTGCATTTTTTGTAAATGTTTAATGGTGCTTTGAATTTCAGCCTCAAATAGAGACGACGATTTCGGTGTTAATTCGCTGTCTATCGTCAACCTAAGCTCTAGAAACTTGAGCTGAAGACTTCAGACTCTAAGACTATCTTCAAGTTCAAGATTAAGCGGATGTAATTTAGGTTTACTTGAACGTGTACCAAACATAAACTAAAAGAAGATAGACTTAAACAACGACTGACTCAACGATTACGAAAAATAACCATGCAAGTAATGAAGCACACAGTACTACTATGATGCATGTAATTATCCATATGTAGTGATTCGCGTCAAAGCCCAGCACCCCGGGTTTCCTAGCTAATGCAATGCTCACTCCACACGTAACCTAATGCAAGTAATTGCGTCTCAGCGCCCTTACTTACAGAGATTTGATGCAAAATTTAAAGGAAGCAATGCATATTTATTTTATTTTATTTTAATTGCATAAGCTCCTTTGGTGCGCTAAGCTTTTCCAAAACGCTAGAATTTGCTAACTTGAGTGAACCTACAAAACAAAAAGAAAAGTTAGTGAATCAAAATAAAAATAGAAAATAATGAAAAAAAATTCTAATCTAATATTTACGAATTAACTAAACTAAGATTATAAAACTAAAGGTAGTAATTTGCAATCCACAGCAACGGCACCAAAAATTGATGTTGTTAAAATCAAGATAAAAAAAGTATACTTTACTTTTCTAAAGATTTGTAGTAGTGAAAGTAAAGGTCGAACTCACAGAGATTGAATTACTACAAATTTTAATTTTAAAACCTAAATCTAATTAATTATGAAAACGAAAGTTGATTTGAATTTTGATTAAACTAATAAGACTAATGGAAATAAATCTAAACTATGAAAGTAATTTAAATTTGTTTTTATAAATATGTTTAGGGAACCTAGGATTGCAAATCCACCACTAGCTTCATAATACGGGTATTTATGAATTCAATTAACTTATTAAGTTGGATGATAATGGAGAATTGTAGTTACAAGCGTAATTCCTCCGTCAAGAAAATAACCATGGTTCAAGCACTAACATAATCCATCTTCGATTAGCACGAATTATCTCACACTAAACTAGGGTTGTGGCATAATCCGTCTAACCTAGGCATGGACTATTCGAAAACTTAATAGCACAATTCAATTAAGTACCATTACATGTAAATAATCTATACAAGCACAACAAATATAGACCATTGAGCACATCACAGTCAAAATAGATCTAAGACAAGAATAGATTTTGAAAGTAATGATTTAATCAATAGAAGCACGATTTATTATAAAAAAAATCCTCTAAACATGTAATCATCATCCATACATAATAAAACTAAAATAAAAACATAAATAACTCCCTATTACTTGGCTAGGGTTTCATTGAAACCTTAGATCTAGGTTTAGTTGTCCATGGAAGTGATGAACGACAAGATGTTGATGGAGGAGGCAATGGGAATCCTTGGTCTTCTTCTTATTCTCCTTGCTTTCCTCTCTTCAATGGCTGTGTATATTGTGGTATATTGCTGTATGTATATGTGTATAATATAGTCTCCCTAAAAATTGAATAAAAACAAAGTATAGATAGAGTTTGAAACAAGTTTTGGAAGCTTTCCTAACCCGAAACGCACTAAAACTGCTATATTTTACAGTCTGGACGTAATTTGGCAGTTTCGTTTGCACAGGAGTCTTCAGTATAGTGAAATACGCAGCTTTGATTTTTACATATGTCACGCGAGTGGGTTGTGTGAGCTCGATGATGGGAGGTCGCGCGAGCGAGGTTCAGGTCTTCCGCTCAAGCGGGTTGCACGCGCGATAGGCCTTTTTTAGCTTCTTTTCTTCTGCTTTTTCACCCTGTTTAGCCTGGAATACTTGTTTTCTTCAAAACCTGTCAGAAAATAGAAAAGGAAGTAAAAATACACAAAAAATGGATAAAACGTACTAACAAATGCGCGTTAAGGCATATAATTAAGATTTGTTCTCTCCCGATCACTATGCTCTATAGGACATAGTGTTGGGCAACTAAGAAACAACACATTAGCAAAGTGAGCATAGCTGAGATGCGGATGCTAAGATGGGTGTGTGTGTGGTAAGACTAGGAAATTTAGAATTAGAAATGAGTATATTCGAGAGACTTAGGAGTGGCACAGATTGAGGATAAGTTGAGGAAGTACAGACTTAGATGGTTCGACCATGTGCAATAAACACCTGTAGATGCACCTGCGCGAAAGAGTGATAAGATTGTAGTGCCTAGAATGGTTAGAGGGAGAGGTAGACTTAGACTGACCTAGGAGTATGTAGTGCAACAAAATATAAATATATAAAATTTAAATTAGCAGATAACTCTTGATCGTGCAGAATGGAGAAAAATGATTCATACAGTCGACCCCAATTGATTGGGACACAAGGCTTGGTTTTGTTTGGTTTGGTTTGGTTGGTTGCCAAAATGAGATCGTTTTTATTTGGGTTTAGTAAATATTCCATCCCCCTTGATTGTTTCTAAACTTTTCTTTTTTTAGTAGTGGCCTCTCACTCTACTGCCCCTCTCCACCACCTGCCACCATCATCGTCATTGACAATTCATGTGGCTAATCTTTCTCTCTCTCCACGCTCCTTCTATAATGTCAAAGCCACCCCTACTTCTAGTCTCCACCATCACTAGTTCACTAACTATTTCCACTCCTTTCTCAATCTCCCTTTTTTTCAAAAATGGTAGCGATCAGCCAAATTTCCTGATAAATCAATCATCGGTTGCCCACAAGGCCCACCTCTCGGCCTATATAGTCTTTTGCTCAATATACCTTTGTATCCACCTACAGAAGGCTAGCCACTGACGCCCTTGTAACACTCGTAATTTTTTCAAATTTTTTATTCATCTAGTTTGCATTATAATTTCTAGTGTTTCTTCACTTTTAGAGCATTGGCTTTTGTGGCTCTAATTAAGTTGTGCGATAAATGATTGTAAGACCTAGTTATAATTTTTGTAACTTAACATATTTATGTTTGGGTAGTGTTTAGAGGCCCATAATTGTGTTAAATAGTTGTATTTGACATGAGAATTAAGTGCCCGGGTCATGGGGGTACCCAATGGATTAGTGATTTTACTATGTTGGGTTGCATTTCAGCCTCATATATGTGTCTCTTGTGAGCGAATAAGCCCCAAAATGGGATTTAGCATTAATTGAGTCATACGAGTTTTATAAACCTAGTAGAAGAGTAATAGAAACCTAAAACTATCTTAGTTAGAAAGAGAATCACAAGGAGTACAAGAAGAAGTACTGAGAGATTGGAGAATTTTGGGTCCTTAATCTTCATCATCAAAGACCTAGTTTTTTCTTCATTCAGGTGAGTAAAATCTTTCTTCCCAAAAACTTTAATATGAATCTATGGTTTCTTTTCTCATACATGTAATATATATATGTTTGTGTCTGTGTATTATAAGTGTACGGATAAATGCATAAACACGAATTCGTATAAAGGAATTCAAACTAGTTGTTGGATTTTGGAAATTTCATAACTTCGATTCGTATTTAGAGGTTGTTAGGATCTGTTTTGTATAAATTCCTAAATAAATAGTAAATGTCGTTATTTTTCAAAGTTTCATCAGTTCTGATAGGAAATGGTGAGAGAAATCTTTTCTGTGTTTTAAGTTTTTTTAGAAAACGTCGTCTAGTGGGAGTTTGAATGAACATGCAAAAGCTAAGAAATGTACTGATGTTGGATTTAATACTTACGTCTGATTTAATCATGGGGTGTCTACATGTAGTAAGAGTGCGCTTGGTACAAACATAATACTTACTTGTGATTTTACTGCTATAATGTTATAACATTTCTTTATGATTCCATGAGTAGTGTGGTAGTCCATTCTAAGACTTTGTAGGGCATGCATAAGGGTTTTATCGTAGCTGTTTATTAGTCATGAACAAGAAAATAACATGCCAGAATTTCTTGTTTGAAGAGATCATGGAACTTATGTCATGTCACGATATTTTAATTAGTTGAATCCTTTGTTTAATACGCGAGAATATGTTGGGCTTGACTGTAATAACATGTATTTAATTCCAGGATTAACCTAGAACTAATCGTGAAGTGCTTATTTGATTAGTGGAACCTCGTGTGCAAAAAAAATTAAAATTTGGTCACATGGGCATTTTTGGTTATTTCTACCAGTTTTGTAAGTCTTGACCAAAATTTTGACAATATTATTTTTAGACTGATAGGAGCGTATGAAAAAATAAATCACTCTCAGTGTTTTAAGTTTTTTTAATTGGTACACTTAGTGATATATGACCTTTTTTGTGAGTTATACCACGTACTTTGAGAGTAGTACTTTTCCACTTAGTATATATATGGGATTTGAGATATTTTTTCATAACTCACAACTCTCTCTCTCTCTCTCTAACTCACATCTCTCTCTTTAGTGGCCATGGAAGCTACGCTTCCATGGGTTTCAAGCTTCACGACGCGATATCATCTAGCTCAGGTGGTTTCTGGCCAAAATCTCGAGTACTAACGATGATCCTTATGACGAGGTGCACGTGTGGGTACCTTCGGATTGTGTTTTTGATAGATTTCCCTCTTGAGAGTTTTTCTCAAACTCAAAGGTAGTTCCTATAACTTTCACCTACTATGTAAAATTTGTTAACTAGTCCTAATCTAGAATACTACTATGTTTGGTAAATGTTTGACGTGCATAAATTCAAAACCTAGATTTCTTGGAATTTTACCTAAGAGCTAGGTGTGGATATCGACATTTTGGCCCACTTTTAAAATAAAATTTCAAAATTAATACAAAGAGTCGCCACTTAATTTTGAGGAAAGGAAAATTAAGCAACCATTTTTAAAGAAAAAGTGATCTTTTGAAAACCAGAGATTTCTAGGTCCGGAGATTATGGAATGAGAAGAGAAGGAGCCCGTCGGACTAAAACACCCCCTCTCACCCTATCTCGTGATAGGCCTCTGCTCAACATCCTTTTAATTAAATTAATAATCTAAGAGTGCTCTCAACTAATACATAGATATAAATATATATTACAAAAGCATGTTGAAAGGGGTGTAAGATTGCTAACGATAAGACGGCATACAAAACCAAGTAGATTCATCTAGATAGCTAATGATATGCAATTGGGAACAAGTAAACTTACTCGGGATCTAACTACGAATAATAAACGTGCAATGCATGCGAAAATAGACATCCTAAGAAAATGTCTCTAACACATATAAGCATATAAGGCAAGACCTAGTCTAAGGTGTCGCACATGGAGTCGAAAATCAATAGAATCAAGAAATGGAACAAACTAGAGAAAAGTCAAGAAATTGTACCTCCATAGCACTACAAAACAAAGGGTTAGTCCACATGCTTAGAACACAATAAAATATCCAATCCTAAATATCGAACTTCTAGCTTAAACCTAACAAACATGGAGAAAGTTGACAATAGTCATGAATTCCTTCTAATTTGTTGAAATCAGCACACCTCTATAGATATACAAGTCTCAACTAGGAGCCAATGTAATGTCCATATAAAGGTGATACAATCCCAACATGATCACAAGGAACCCATGACTAGATTTAACTAATTATGACCTAACACAATGCAAATAATGTTCGAATTGCTAGAATTAGTACACATGTGATGAATGGATGAACATGAACAAGAGTAAGTTATGAATCATTTGTTAGTTTGGATCATTTAGCCTTTGGATTTGAGTTCAATTAATCATAATCAAAACGTGGTGTAAGCCTTAGGTTATAGAAAATTCATTCGGATCACCAATTACAAAGTTTGTGAAAATTGTAATAGATTTCCAGAAATTACGGAGAGTAGACCAGACGTTTAAAAATAAGAACATCATAGCTTCCATGGTTTTATTTTAGTGATTTTTGGACACAAGGTGCCTCTGTGAGTCTAGTTTCTAACTCAAAAAGAAAATCTAAAATCAAAGTTCAAACTCTGGGAATTGGACAAGAACTAGACATCACGTAGAAATTTACAACTCTCTGTCCAGAAATTATTTGTATGATTTTCTAAAAATAGTAACGAATCAAAATCACTTTGATCTTTTCAGGGAATCTTATAAACACATTAAAGTCATGGAAAAAAAATTATTTAAAGCTTAAAATACATGTTTAAAGCTCTGATCCACTCATTTTAGAACCTTGTTACTGTTTCTGAAATTCTGGATAGAAAATAGTTGAGTTGCAAAATCCATGACCAAACCATGTTAACTATGAAACCTTATCAAAACAAAAATCACAGTGGTACATGTATGAGCTAGGAGAAAACTCCAATTGGTCTCATTCAATTTCAATGTGTCATGATTTAGTTAAAAATCTTTGATGACAGATTGTCATTGAAATCACTGCACCCCTTTTTTGATGATCGTTTATTTGTTGAATCCAACTTGGTCCAAAATTCTAGAGACAATTTGGACCAAACAAGGGAATATATGGAAGATTCAAGGGAATGACTAATACTCATGAGTTTCAAGGGAATATAAGAAAGATTCCATGAAACTTCAAATTAGAGGACCCAAGCCACAAGCATAGGCTTGGATCCTCCACTTGTTTATAAATAAGATGATGATCAACCTTGACTCCCATATGAAGCATAAGCTTACATGAGATCAAAAAATCAAACTCAAGAGATTCGAGTGAGATATTGAAGATCTCCAAGAATCTCAAGAGAGGATTATGAATAAGAAAAGAAGAAACAAAAAAAAAAAGAAAAAAAAAGCTAATGCTCCAAGTCGACCAAAAGAGCATTTTATAAAATTTATCTTCTACTTCAAATTCAAAGATACTTGGGGTCCAAATCAACAAAGAACAAAGAAAAGAAATGAAACTCAATCAAGATTTAGAGGATCACCTCCAATTATCCTCAAATTTCTATGGTTTGATGAAAATCATCCAAACTCTTCTTCAAGTTCTTCCCAAATTCCCTAAAAAATTCTCTCTCTAATTGTTTCAAAGATTGTTCTAAAAATCATTCCCCAAAATAAAATTCCCCTTCAATGTAATGGAGATACACCTCCTTATATAGACAAATTCTAAGGGTTATTTAAGTAAATTTGGGGTAAAAACCCTAGTTATAAAGTCACATTTGATGGTACAATGCGTACTCTCTAAAAAAAGCAGACTGTTGAAGAACGCAGTACTCGGCGAGAAGTCTGCGGCACTCAATAAGTGCCATTCCGGCACTTGCGGATTGCCGGTGCGACACTCAGAGAGTGCCGCCGGCTTCGCCGCGTGTGCCTCCAACAAAATTTACCCCCTTTTTTATTTCAATTTTTTATTTTATTTTATTTTTTTATACACATACTTATAGATTATATATATGTATGTACTTTGTATTATTTTCTTTTCCTATTTTACTTTTGAAATTCCTTTCTTTTTCATTTTCTTTTTCTTTCTCCATTTTCTTCTAAAAAAAAAGTCTTCTTGGAGAATTTTTCAAATTGGCATTTTACAACCGAATGTACCTGAACACCCAATTTTTTTTCCTCATTCCTTCTAAATTTTATAATTCTCAATTGTAATCGAAGAACTATTTGAAGAGCTTGAATCATTTTCAAATTCGCCGAACATTTTGATCATTGGTTTCAGAGGTAATCATCCCCTGAATTCAACGATAGGTCAAAATTAGAGTGTCTACAGTTTACCCCTCTTCGGCAGAGCTTATGAAGCAACACGTATCACAAGTGGATGTCGAAGCCTGCGTGAAAATAAGCCTTTGACTGAACTATCAAACTCAGGTAAAAATAAAGTGCATTGCAAAACAGGAAGCCTAGATGGTCGGTACTATTGTGCTCAAATGTTGAGCTGCCTACGTATCCCTAATGGTAACTAGACTAGGACGTAGTTCGGGTGTAGGACTGCACTCAGGCACAAACAATCATATGGATGAATGCACCTATCTTACCATGATGCACATGCACACGCAATGATGGTTGCCTATGCAATTTCATGCTTCATGTTATGCAAACAAAATGCGATGATTCGAAATCCCATTGTTTTGATGCTTATAAATGCGTCTCAAGCCTTATGCATTTTAACGCTTGGTTTTCATTATCCGCAACCATCTCAATTCTCTGGATAAGTGCTATTGACTGGACCGCGCTTCACGCCTTATGCCTCGGTGTCAGCGTAGATTTGTTTTTCTCAAAAAACAATTGACTGGACTATGCTTCGAACATTACACCCTAGTGCCAACACATGTTCGTTCTCAGTATCCGCAGCCCTTTGGCTCCATCAGATATGTGTACTACTAGTATCCACAGCCCTTCAGCCTTGTCGAATATGTTTGCTCTCACTATCAGTAGCCCTTCAGCCCCGTCGGATTTGTTTGCTCTAAGTAGCCGTAGCCCTTCGGCCCCGTCAGATATGTTTGCTCTCAGTATCAGCAGCCCTTCGGCCCCGTCGGATATGTTTGCTCTCAGTATCCGCAGCCCTTCAGCCCCATCGGATATGTTTGCTCTAATATTTTTAACTCAAGATGTTATTTTTTCAAGTTCGGGAGTCACATAGATTCAGTTCAATTTTCTAAAAGCCAGAGTCAGACTCAATTCAATTCAATTTTTGAAAATTAGGAATCCATCATACTCAAATTTGTTTAAATTCTAAAAATCAAGAGTCAGTCAAACTTAAATATGTTCAAATTCTCAAAATCAGGAGTCAGTCGGACTTAAATCAATTCAATTTTTTCAAAATTGGAGTCAATAAGATTCAATTCTGTTTAAATTCTCAAGATCAGGAGTCAGTCAGAATCAAATCAATTTGAATTCTCAAAATCAGGAGTCAATCAGACTCAATTTAATTCAGTTCTGAAAAAAAGTCAAAAGTCAATCAGACTCAATTTTATTCAATTCTAAAAATCAGGAGTCAATTATACTCAAATTATCTTGAATTCTAAAAATCAGGAGTCGAACATACTCAATTTAATTCAATCTTCAAAAATCAGGGGTCAATTATACTCAAATTATCTTGAATTCTGACAGTCAGGAGTCAAACAGACTTGATTTAATATCTTCAATAATCAAGAGTGAATTTTAGCTAATCAAAAGGGCTTTGAAACTTATTTTTCAAATGCTGGGGGTTTATTTAAAATGAGGGAAAATCTTGAGGGGCATCTAAGCTAAATTCGGTGGTCTTCAATACGAATATGAAAATTTTTTAGGGAGAAGGCCAACTATCCCACTCAGCGGCACTCGGTGATCACGTGGCGGCACACAGTGAGTGCTGGTGTGGGTGTCAGTGACTGCCGCATTGCACTGAAAGAGTGCCGCGGACTTTTCATCGACTACGGCTAGGTCTGGCAGTTTATTTTAAGACAAAATTTTCTTTTCTTTTCTCAATCTTCTCATTCTCTCTTCTCATACGATTTTTTTTTATCAAAAAACAAAGTTTTCCTTCTTTGATTTCCAGCTCTTAAATCCTTCAAATCAAGGTATGTTTTTCTCTCCTTCATCATCAAAGATCCTATCTTTGCTTGTTCCATCGTTTGAAATCAATTTTTTTTCATGTTTTTCTTCAAATATCTTGAATTTTCATGTTTTTTTTTGCAGATCCGCATAAATGGCTAGTGGTTCCAGTTCCCATGGGCCCTCGACGAAGAAATACAAGCCTTCCCCTAGCCATAGCTCATCATTCCCCCTTGCCGACCCCGGATAGCACCTCTCGGCACGGGCACTACTCAAACATGTATAACCCCAAGTTCTCTTGCTCCTTGTAATGATAAATGCAATGCAATGCAATATATGATGCATGACATGACCTTAATCTTGTGCATTTTGTGTTCTTTTGTTATCCCTGAGCTAGTGCACTGTGAATCAGTCATGCCCCTTTAGGTTGATTTTGAGCGAATTATTAGATAGTAGGATCATGTGCGATGTCTAAGATTATGCTTTTCCCTATTCTTGTTGTCCAAAATTTACTGATTTTACACCGAGATCATTCTCAAAATTTTTAATATTTCACTTATTTTTCACAATGGGAGTTGCATCGACCCCGACGAGCTCTTGAATTTCACTTTACACTGGGTCAATTTATATTATATGTGAAGGAGAGTTGTGTAGACTCAAGTGTCCTCATTTTTGCATGGACAAAGTCAGACGAGCCAAAAATTCATTTTTTATAGAACAAGGAGTCTCTCAGACTCAAGAATTCATTTTCACAAAACATGGAGTCACTCGGACTCAAGAATTCATTTTCACAAAATATGGAGTCACTCGGACTCAAGAATTTATTTTTACAAAACAAGGAGTCACTCGGACTCAATAATGTATTTTTTTACAAGATATGGAGTCATTCAGACTCAAGCATTTATTTCATGAAATATGGAGTCACTCGGACTCAAGAATTTATTTTCTACAAAACATGGATGCATATTCTACTATATCCAAATTTTAGTAATGTCAATTGTTAGGGATGTATACTAAAAGCCATGCTTTATGTAGTTGATTTATTATTCATTTAATAAAATCAGTTAATCCATTTTTTATGAGAATCTATGTGGGCAATATTTGTATTATATTGTTTATTCAAGATTATGCATGTGTATCTTTCATTCTACATAGTAGGTGGTTTTGTGTGTAGAGTTCGGCTTACACACGGAAGATTAGACCATTGAATCTTGTAGAATGTAAGATTTTGGTTTACAGTCTTAGATGGATTGGACACACCATCGGTAGGACTGCAGCATGGTGTTGTAGTAGGTTTGTCTTGACTGCGGGAAACGATATAGTTTCAACTCACCATGCTGGTACACTTTGTGTATTAAACGGGACCGACTTGGGGTAATTATCTTTATACTGACTTATAAGATAATTAATATCTCATGACTATTATGAGTGCTTATGCTCTAAATATACCGACTTATAAGATAATTAATATCTTTATAGACACGTCCATTTGATATTTAGTCTTTGATCCCTAAAAGGGTGAGATCCTTAAATGGGTCAACATCTCATTGGATTGGGTGACAATATTAATTGTGTGGTGGATATTAATTAATGATGGAATCCATGTCTCAATTTTGGGGTTGATGATATCCCCTTGAGAAAGCTTATAAGTTTTGATTATGTTAAACCCTGCAGGTGGATTTTGTATTCGACATATCAGATAAGTTAAGCAGAGGATCTCAAGGAATTTTAAGAGATTAATTAAATATGATTGTCAGTAATTATATTTAATTAATGTATATCTGTAATCTTAACATGGGGAGATAATAAGCATTTAATAACATGGAGCTCAAAACATATTTTTGAGATAAGGGTAGGAGTGCAATTATAATTCTTTAGTGGTATGAATTATAATTTATGGAAATAGGAATCTGATTCAGTTCGAATTAGGGATTCCATAAGGAAACCTATTCCTTATTGACTTCTTATGGTCCCTATCGTAGCCTATATATATGCTACTTTGGCTCTCTCCTCAGTTTGCGTTTTTCCATCAAGAGTATTATAAATCGGATAAGAAAAGAGCATAAAAAGAGAGAGCAGAAACATAAAGGATTTCGAAGGAGCCCACACTCAGATTGATATTCCGGCAGCAAAGGAATACGGCAGAAGATCGTTAGCTATTATCGAGCCCGTTTTAGCAGTTTAAGATAACCCTAGTTCCACCCTTGTAGGGTTATTATAGTTTTTACGTAATTTTTTACAGTACCAACTTATATGCGCTGTCAATGGATTCTGGGAACGCAGTTTCCTAACATCATTGTCATCACTTACTTTTCATTGCCTTTCTTTTCCATCTAATCTTATTATTTTTTTATTCATTTTTTTTCAGATGCTCGAAACTGCTCTTAATGGCCATGGCAGCCTGGCTCATGGATATAGGTGGTATAAAAAGCTTCCCGATGCCGTTAAAGAAGGAATCAATGTCGTGGGTTTTGGGCTTTTCGTGCAATTATTAGAGAAAAGCTCGAATGACATGGCCCAAATCTAAGTCTTAGCAGAGCGATGGTGGGACACTATGAATACCCACGTTTCGTTCGGGGAGATGACGATGACCCCAATAGACTTTGCAATGATTATCGGCATTCCTTTCGGTGGTCTGTCGGTGGCTCGTTTGATGATATCGGGAGTCAGTATGAGCAAGTTATCGGCCTCCTTGGAGCTCACCCTGGGGATCCTATTGTCCCAGCAAAATGGTTCCTCAACACCTTCATGGGTCATAACTTCACTGATGAACAGATGATTCAAGCATTCATTGTGTACGTGCTGGGCTACTCCTTGATGAGCACTAGAGAAGATATGATCAATCTTGCATACCTAGTGTCCTTGAAAAATATTGATTGCATCAATCAGTACAACTGGGGAGGAGTAGGTTTAGCCACTCTCTATTGCCATATGAGCGATGTTTTCTGGGGTAAATTCCCCTCTACTGGCGGGTTCTGGAGGGCCTGGGAGGTAAAATTTTATTCTTATCCTTTTATTTTCTTTTTATCTATCTCTTTCGCTTTTCTTTTTTAGAATTCTTCCTGATTTTGTTTCAACCATTGGATTCATCTTTTGATTTTTTCTTTGCAGATATGGTCCTACGAATATCTTCGTATGAGGGCCCCCAGTACCAGGGCAGATGAGAGTGCCATCCTCCCTCAGGGTTTAAAATGGAGAAAGGGAGTGATGAGCCAGAAAGTGGGGGGCCATGATTTCATTGGTTGTAGGAATTTCCTTACCAACCTACGTGATGTGCACGTGATATGGAATCCATGGTTGGTGGACCTTCCGGAGGCTAGCATGGTGCTCCAGGTTGCTTTGGACTTTTCCAGGATGAGGATTTTAATGGTTGGAGAGGCATGCCGAGAGCGGTATCTGGGCAAGAGGGTGACGAGACAGTCCATCGTCGCTCCTGCTTTCTATGTGCCGATGGCTCCTCCGCCTACCATGAGTAGCACTAAGAACTTGGACCATGATGACTTTGTTACGGTCTTGGGTGGGGGGGATACCATGAGGAAATGATGCAAAACCTATGGCTTCTAAATTTTTTGTGAACAATTATAAGAGGTATACCACACTTTTTAAGAATTATATACAAGAAACAATCTTTGGTATCTGTAGTTCCTATAATAGCCTCTATTTTAATATAAGGAGGTGGCCACGGTTTGATAAAAGGGGCAGGGTCTAAGTGATGTTCTAATTTAACTTCATTACCCTCCTCTTGTTCTAGAAGAGAATCTATCGAGATATTATCATAGGAATTTAATTTCTGTTCTATGTATATACTTTTGGACAGGACTTGGATAGAGCTATCTATTTGAGCCTCAATGTCATTATTACTTAAGAAGGTCAAGCAATCTAGAAGATTACTAGCTTCTTGTTGAAGTTTAAGATCATCTAATGTGGGCCGAAAGTTTCTAAGTCCTCTCTCAAAGAATTTTGAAAAATAAAATTTTGCAAAGTACATGTGCTAGAATCCTTACCATCCACTTCCACAACACATTCTATTTGTTCAATATTAGGGTACACATGATTTTCAAGCTCGGGATGAGAGCTTTGATTGATAAAGAGGATAGGTGTTGGGAAACTTGGTGACACCACCTCTTCAGCCAAAAGAGGTGAGGGTTCATGAATATCACAAGAATCTAAATCAGATTTAGATTTTTTAGTTACATCCTTCCTAGGGTCACTTTCAACGGTAGGGGTAGAGTCAACAGGTAACTTCTCCTTTCCTAGTTGTGTACAATCACCTAAACTCTCATCATCTTTTAAAACCTTATTCTCATCCTTGTAACTCTCCTCACTATATATGTCATCTATTAAGGAACTCTGGACAAAGAGTTTGTGTAATTTTATCCAAGCAGTGAAGGAGTTGATGTTTGGGGTTGTATATTAAGGAGAAGATGGTTCTACAACTTCATGCTCAATGGTTTGGTTTTGGAGTTCTTGTTGGGTTATCACTTTCTCGAGTGAGTTGTTAACCTCATTCGGTATGAACCAATCATTGTCCTGTAATTCCATTCCAGTGTTATTGTCATGAAATTCGGGTTGTAATGTTGAAGGACTGGTATAGTCTTCTAAAGGTTGGCTAGCATATGCTTGTTGATATCTAGTTTCTAATTTATCAAGTGCACTATCTAGCCTTTTCATTTCACTAAGCAGCAATTTTAACATACCATTATCCTCAACTTGGTTATTCTCCTCATTATTGTTAGGAAACTGCGTTCCCAGAATCCGTTGACAGTGTGTATAAGTTGGTACTGCAAAAATTTCATGAAATCTATAATAACCCTACAAGGGCGGAACTAGGATTACCTTGAACTGCAAAAACAGATTGCTGTACTAGACGAATCGAGAACACGGGCTCGATAACAGCTCACGATCTTCTACCGTATTCCTCCGCTGCCAGAATATCGAACTGAGTGTGGGCTCTTTCGAAATCCTTTCTGTTTTCTGCTCTCCCTCTTTTTCACTCTATTTTCTATTCCGAGTTATAATTCTCTATATAGAAAAATGCTAGCTGATGAGAGAGCCAAAGCAGCATCTATATAGGCTACGATAGGGACCATAAGAAGTCAATAAGGAATAGGCTTGCTTATGGAATTAGGAAACCCTAATTCAAACTGAATCAGATTCCTATTTCCATAAATTATAATTCATACCACTAAAGAATTATAATTGCACTCCTACCCTTATCTCAAAAATATATTTTGAGCTCCATGTTATTAAATGCTTATTGTCTCCCCATGTTAAGATTACAGATATCCATTAATTAAATATAATTACTGACAATCATATTTAATTAATTTCTTAAAATTCCTTGAGATCCTCTGCTTAACTTATCTGATATGTCGGATACAAAATCCACCTGCAGGGTTTGACATAATCAAAACTTATAAGTTTTCTCAAGGGGATATCATCAATCCCAAAATTGAGACATGAATTCCATCATTAATTAATATCCACCACACAATTAATATTGCCACCCAATCCAATGAGATATTGACCCATTTAAGGATCTCACCCTTTTGGGAATCAAAGTGTAAATATCAAATGTACGTGTCTACAAATTAACTTAGGATTTAGAGCATAAGCACTCATAATAGCCATGAGGTATTAATTATCTTATAAGTCAGTATAAAGATAATTACCCCAAGTCAGTCCCGTTTAATACACAAAGTGTACCAGCATAGTGAGTTAAAACTATACCGTTTTCCGTAGTCAAGACAAACCTACTACAACACCATGCTGCAGTCCTACCAATGGTGTGTCCAATCCCATCTAAGACTGTAAACCAAAATCTTACATTCTATAATATCTGATGGCCTGATCTTTCGTATGTAAGCCGAACTCTACACACCAAACCACCTACTATATAGAATGAGAGACACACATGCATAATATTAAATAAATAATATAATACAAACATTGCCCACATAGATTCTCATAAAAAATGGATTAACTAATTTTATTAAATGAATAATAAATCAACTACATAAAGCATGGCTTTTAGTATATATCCCTAACAATCTCCCACTTAGACTCAAAGCCATGATGCGACACACCTCACTCCTATCCCATCTACATGACTGTCAAAAGTCTTGGCCGGTAAGCTCTTGGTGAAAGGATCTGCCAGGTTATTTGCTGATGCTATCTTGGTCACTTCAACATCACCTCTTTGCACGATCTCTCGTATCAAGTGATACTTACGCTCAATGTGTTTTCCCTTCTTATGGGCCCTTGGTTCCTTTGAGTTAGCAACCACTCCGCTATTATCGCAATAAAGGGTAATAGCCGATTGTACCGTAGGTACTACTCTTAGATCCATAAGGAAGTTTCTGAGCCAAACGGCCTCCTTAGCGGCTTCCGAAGCAGCCACATACTCGGCTTCCATGGTGGAATCAGCAATACATGACTGCTTGATACTCCTCCAAGTAATGGCTCCACCTCCTAGGGTAAACACATATCCTGAGGTAGACTTTCTGGAATCCCTATCTGACATGAAATCAGAATCTGTGTACCCAATGGGTACAAGATTGTTTGCTTGGTAAACTAATATATAGTCTCGAGTCCTTTTCAGGTACTTGAGAATATTTTTCACCGCAGTCCAATGTTCTTGCCCTAGATTAGACTGATATCTACTAACCATGCCAACAACAAAGCAGATGTCAGGTCTAGTACATAGCATAGCATACATTAGACTTCCTACTGTCGAGGCATAAGGAACTGCCTTCATCTTCTCTATCTCATCAGGTGTCTTAGGACACTGATCCTTAAATAGAGTAATTCCGTGTCTGAAAGGAAGGAATCCCTTCTTGGAATCTTGCATGCTAAACCTTGCAAGAATATTGTCAATATAAGTGCCTTGTGACAAACCCAACATCCCATTCTTGCGATCTCGCATAAGCTTGATCCCTAGGATATGACCGGCTTCTCCCAAGTCCTTCATATCGAATTGACTGGACAACCATACCCTTACAGAAGATAATACCCCTACATCGTTTCCGATTAGCAAGATATCATCCACATATAGTACTAAGAACACCGCCACTCTTCCATCAAGTTTCTTGTACACACAAGATTCATCTGCACATTGATCAAAACCAAAAGACTTGATTGCTTGATCAAAGCGGATATTCCAAGACCTAGATGCCTGCTTAAGTCCATAAATGGACTTCTTAAGCTTGCACAACATGTGTTCTTGGCCCTTCGCAATGAACCCGTCTGGTTGCATCATATAGATGCACTCGTCAAGATTCCCATTTATAAATGCTATCTTGACATCCATTTGCCAAATTTCGTAATCGAAATGTGCAGCAATGAATAAGAGAATCCGGATAGACTTCAGCATTGCCACTGGCGAAAAAGTTTCCTCATAATCGATTCCTTCTTTTTGAGTGAACCCTTTCGCAACAAGCCTTGCTTTAAAGGTTTCCACCTTACCGTCTGCTCCTCTCTTCTTCTTATAGATCCACTTGCATCCAATGGGTTTTATTTCATTGGGTGGTTCTACAAGATCCCAGACTTGATTGGAGTACATGGACTCCATTTCAGACTTCATAGCCTTTTGCCAAAGATCTGCATCTTTATCTTGGAGTGCTTCATTGTAGTTACGGGGTCGGTACCTTGTTCATTAGGGACCCGGTCATAAGACTCTCCCAAGAACATATACCGGCCAGGTTGAATAATAACCCTCCCACTACGACGAGGCACAACCCGTGTCTGTGCATCACTGATATTTCGTTGTGAAGATTCTGAACCTAATACACCATTATCTACACGTTGTACTGGTTCAGGAACCTGCGTGTTAATGGTTGGTTCGAGATCTACACGAGTTTCGATAATCCTCCCACTACGACATGGTAATGGAATATCGATAACTCTTTCTTGTGGTGTTTCTTCTCGTACCGTTGGTATCGAAGAAGTATGTCTCGGTGTCTCTCCTCTCATTTCCTCTCGAACAATACGACTTCTGGGCTTGTGGTCCATAACATAGTCCTCTTCTAAGAATGTGGCATTGGTGCTAACAATAAACTTCTGATCCTTAGGACTATAAAACAGACCACCTTTAGTTCCTCTTGGATACCCAACAAAGAAACATACTTCTATTCTTGATTCCAACTTTTCTGCGTTCCCTTTCAGCACATGTGCTGGACTACCCCAGATCCGAATATGCCGCAGACTAGGCTTTCACCCAGTCCACAATTCCGTGGGAGTAGTAGGTACTGACTTAGATGGTACCAAGTTTAGAATGTATGCAGCTATCTCTAATGCGTGTCCCCAAAAGGAAATTGGTAAATCCGAGTAACTCATCATAGATCTTACCATGTCCATGAGAGTCCTATTCCTTCTTTCTGCTACACCGTTCTGCTGAGGCATACGGGATGCAAACAATTGGGATGTAATCCCTTGCTCCAATAAGTATTCCCTAAACTCTCCCAAGAGGTACTCTCCACCACGATCAGATCGTAGTGTCTTGATACATTTACCTAGACGCTTCTCCGTTTCAGCATTGAAGTCTTTGAATTTCTCAAAGCATTCAGACTTACGCCGCATCAAATAAATGTACCCATACCTTGAGTAATCATCGATGAAAGTGACAAAGTACTCAAATCCCCCTCTTGCTTGGACAGTCATAGGACCACACAAATCAGAGTGAACCAGTTCCAACGGCACTTTTGCTCTATAGCCCTTGGCCGAGAATGGCCTCTTGGTCATTATACCTTCCAAGCAGGATTCACAAACTGGAAGTGCCTCCACTTCCAATGAGCCTAATGGCCCATTTTGAACCAGTCTTTGAATCCTTTTCAAATTAATATGACCAAGGCGTAAGTGCCAAAGATGCGTTTGGTTCATCCTCGAAGGTTCTTTTCTCTTAAATGGCAAACTATTTGTGTTATTCAATTCATTAAGTTGCAGTATAGGAGAGATAGGATTTATAATATAAAGATCATCCACCAATTGACCAGAACAAATAAAACATTTATTTTCTTTAATAACTACTACTTTATTTAAATGAACTGAATATCCATTCTTTACTAAACTAGAAACTGAAACTAAATTCCTTCTAATAGAAGGTACATAAAAACAATTTCTTAATATTAAAATTCTATCTCTACCAAAACTAAGATGTAGTTCTCCTACTGCAACTCCTGCTACTCTCGTAGCATTTCCCATATATAGATAAATCTCTCCATCACTAAGCTGCCTGGTTCCCTGGAACCCCTGCAAAGAATTGCATACATGATCAGTGGTTCCCGTATCTACACACCAGGTACCGGTAGATCGGACCGCTAAACACGATTCAACAACTAGTAAATGAGATTTACCTTGATTGTTCTATCTGGCGAGATAAACTGGACATTGCTTCTTCCAGTGTCCTGGCTGCTTGCAAACAAAACATTTGCCTTTAGGCTTTCCCGATTGTCCTCGTGGCCTTTGGATTGGCGGAGGACCCGCGACCTTCTTTTGAGCCTTTTTCATTTTCTTCTTGCCTTTCGGCTTTGAAGCAGAACCTTTCTCAAACACAAGAGCACTCCCTAACTTTCTGTTGAGACCCTCAGCTGCCTGGAGTTCTTTAAGCAGCTCTGCCAAAGTATATTTAAATTTATTCATGTTGTAATTGAGGCGGAATTGCTTAAAAGACTCTGGTAGTGACTGGAGTACGATATCGACCTGGGTTTCCCCGTCGATTGTAGCTCCAAGGATCTCTAGTTCATTAAGAAGAGATATCATCTTAAGAACATGATCCCTTACAGGCGTCCCCTCAGCCATGGTTGTGTTCATCAAGTCTTTCATGGCAACCTGCCTAGCAGCACGACTTTGATCCCCGAACATCTCTCGGAGGCTCTCCATCATGTCATAGGCGCTGGCCATTGACTGATGCTGATGTTGCAGCACATTTGACATGGATGCCAAAATATAACACTGCGCCATCACATCAGCCTTGACCCATTTCTTGTGAGCCTGGGTTTCCTCAGCGGTTGCCCCCTCACCAGGTTGCTCAGGACATTCTTCAGTAAGCACAAACTTGTACTCTTCAGCAGTTAACACAATATCCAAATTCCTTTTCCAGTCTATATAGTTTGGTCCAGTAAGTTTATTTTCTTTAAGTATAACAACAAGTGAATTGAAAGTACCCATTTAAAAGCCTGAGAATCACATAACATAAATAATTACGTTTGGGCAAAAATTACTATGGATTCGAGTTGAAAATATTGGTTCCCTCTACCATATTTGAAAGGAATCCGCCAGCAACCTGATACACCGCGAATAGTATGACTCGATGGGAAGCCATATACTATCCATCACTTGTTTAGATAGACAATTGCCTTTTAATTTTACTATCCAGGCAATATACTTTGCCTAATAAAATTAAATTGCTGACTTGCTTTGGTCCTATAAATAATAACAGTGACTCAGATGGAGAGGATATTATTATTTATAGCTAAGTGTATACCATCACTTAATTCTAGGTCAAGAGTTCCATGAGGAACACCTCTGATGGAGAGGTGACCCACACCAACAATCACCCAAAACATTCTTTTAAAGAAGTTTGTACTGATAATTCCATGATCAACTACATCCGATAGGGAGGATGACACTAGAGCCATCACACAAAATTAATCATATCATCTACAAACCAGTGATGGAGACCATGGGATTTATACTTGATAAATTCCCTCTCCCACTTAGAATTTAAAAAAAAAAAATTTGAGGGTTATAATTTTTTAGAAAAACTTTTAATTTAATTAATAAAAAATAATGGAATACTTGACAAGGATTAATTCATCCTTACTAGTGAAACCCACATGTGTAGATAATAAAATTATTCTATTCTCATGATTTTAGAAAATAAGTACTTATATTTTCAAATTATGGAATTAGTTTTATTTCTAAATACACATGTAGTTGTCCATCATTTTAAATTAATATAAATTAAACATGCAGCTAGACATCTGAAATAGATCTAGGAATAATTATCCATGTTGTCCTATTCATTAAACATGAAGCAATAATAATCATTCAATCACACATAAATAAGGAAACCACAATAAAATAGGAATCCCACTATTATGGTCAAGCTGCAACTCTTGTGAAGAAATCTTCATTGAACCCGATTAGCTCTATGTCGCCACTACGCAACGGGGGTCGAGCTGCCCGGTCAGCTCGCGGGGTTTCTGGGGCAGCGCCCCGGAAGCTAAATTCGAATTACCATCAGCAACTGCCTTCCAGAACTATTTTCTGAAACAGTCTTCTGAAACTGCCTTCTGAAACTGCTTCTAGATTGCTGTCGAAAACTGCTTGTAAAACTGCTCTCACGAACCATCTTCACAGATTTACTTGAGATATATTACATAAATCCTATGCCTCCGTGAAGGAGTTCACATGCTATATGTTTGCAGTAAATTAACCACGCATCAATCAAGCGTGGGATCCAATACATACAAATCCTATGCCTCCATAAAGGAGTTCACATGCTATATCAAAACAGCAATATTAACCACGAATAAACCCATCGTGGGATCCAATCACACAAAACCAGTGACCATAATAGTAGAATAAGAACGCTGTAAAACAAGGGTTAGCACAGATCTACGTTCTATCCATCCATCAATGCACGCATAAGATCTGTTTTATTGGACAACATGGTTGCGTCCAACCTATACACATAATCAACGTTGCTCTGATACCACTGTTAGGAAACTGCGTTCCCAGAATCCGTTGACAGTGTGTATAAGTTGGTACTGCAAAAATTTCATGAAATCTATAATAACCCTACAAGGGCGGAACTAGGATTACCTTGAACTGCAAAAAATAGATTGCTGTAGTAGACGAATCGAGAACACGGGCTCGATAACAGCTCACGATCTTCTACCGTATTCCTCCGCTGCGAGAATATCGAATTGAGTGTGGGCTCTTTCGAAATCCTTTCTGTTTTCTTCTCTCCCTCTTTTTCACTCTCTTTTCTATTCCGAGTTATAATTCTCTATATAGAAAAACGCTAGCTGATGAGAGAGCCAAAGCAGCATATATATAGGCTACGATAGGGACCATAAGAAGTCAATAAGGAATAGGCTTCCTTATGGAATTAGGAAACCCTAATTCAAACTGAATCAGATTCCTATTTCCATAAATTATAATTCATACCACTAAAGAATTATAATTGCACTCCTACCCTTATTTACAAAAATATATTTTGACCTCCATGTTATTAAATGCTTATTATCTCCCCATGTTAAGATTACAGATATCCATTAATTAAATATAATTACTGACAATCATATTTAATTAATTTCTTAAAATTCCTTGAGATCCTCTGCTTAACTTATCTGATATGTCGGATACAAAATCGACCTGTAGGGTTTGACATAATCAAAACTTATAAGCTTTCTCAAGGGGATATCATCAATCCCAAAATTGAGACATGGATTCCATCATTAATTAATATCCACCACACAATTAATATTGCCACCCAATCCAATGAGATATTGACCCATTTAAGGATCTCACCCTTTTGGGGATCAAAGTGTAAATATCAAATGTACGTGTCTACAAATTAACTTAGGATTTAGAGCATAAGCACTCATAATAGCCATGAGGTATTAATTATCTTATAAGTCAGTATAAAGATAATTACCCCAAGTCAGTCCCGTTTAATACACAAAGTGTACCAGCATAGTGAGTTAAAACTATACCGTTTTCCGTAGTCAAGACAAACCTACTACAACACCATGCTGCAGTCCTACCGATGGTGTGTCCAATCCCATCTAAGACTGTAAACCAAAATCTTACATTCTATAATATCTGATGGCCTGATCTTCCGTATGTAAGCCGAACTCTACACACCAAACCACCTACTATATAGAATGAGAGACACACATGCATAATATTAAATAAATAATATAATACAAACATTGCCCACATAGATTCTCATAAAAAATGGATTAACTGATTTTATTACATGAATAATAAATCAACTACATAAAGCATGGCTTTTAGTATATATCCCTAACAATTATTACTATATGAAGTTTCGCCCGATTGTTATTGATGATAGTCCCCTACCCATTGTGTTTGTGGACAAGACTCGCCAAAGGGCAAGTCTTGATACGTTTGGTAATCTTGGGAACTACTACTATATCCTACATTATTATTTTGGCTATAACCCCATTGCGGTTGATAGAACTCTTCATCTGGAGGTTTTTGATATGATAATACGAGGGACTACTACTATCATTTCCCAATTGTAGTGGTTGGTAGCACTCAGGTTGATAATCTGCGTTATATGTGGGTGCTGGCCAACTTAGGAGATAGTTTTCATTACCTAATGTGTACCTATTGGTGGCAATTGTGTTTGTGTTGTATGGAGGGTAATATGGATAAGACATGTTTACCCATAATTTTAAAAACAATAGAATTTTTATTTTTTTATTTTTTTACTTGTGAGGGAAAAAGTCCAAAAGTTTTTATTTTATTTTATTTTATTATTTAGATTTATTTATTTATTTATAGAAAAGTAAGAAAATTTGGAAATAACTTAGCAAAATCATAACCTAGTTGTCTTCCTCGGCAAAGTCACCAAAAACTTGACACGACTAAAAAGTTGTGCACTCTTGTGCAACACCCAAGTGTAGGTGATTGTGAAAGTAATAGTGGATAAGTCCAGGTCGATGCCACAGGGAAGGAATAGGAAGAATATATACTAAGTTACAACCTAAAGAAAAAGAAAAGAAAATAAGAATGTAGGAGTGAAAGTTCTAACGAATTCTAATTAATTAAATTAAACTAAATAATAAACCAAAGCATATAGAAATATAACTAATTAAATAAATAAATTAAAGGTGTTGGAAATGGTGAATACACATTGATCCTAACTATTTACCATGCATACTCATTAACGTTCTAAGGAGTTCATTCCTCTTCAGCATTCCGTATTTTTCTAAAGATAAAGAATCAATAGCCCTTACATGTCCAGGACTATATTATCACATTTGATTTAAAATACTTGAAAGACGGCTTACAATAATGGTTATTACTTGCACTCTAAATGGTGTTAGCATTCAAAGTGGTTTTCAAAAGCAATAATGCTAGGTATACAAACTTTTCTACACACTATGCTTTTACTGCATGTACATTGTGCTATTTGAATTTTCAGACATTTCTATACACCACTCACACAACACAAGGTACATGCATTTAAAGCTGTGTGTCAAAAAGTGTGTAGAAAAGTGTGTGAGTGTAGTAGTGCTCTTTCAAAAGTCATTGAAGAATAGGCCTTAAGGATATAAGTTCTAAAAAACTGCTGTGACAACTGAGCTTATAGGGACAATTTGATGACAGATTTCTAAAACAGAAAGTCTTGGAATACTTAAATAATCATCTCAGGAATTAACATGTTCGATCGATCAAAGCGCTCTCGATCAATTGGACAGCATCATCCTTCAATCGATCAAAATATCTTTGATCATTTGACTATTGCTCTGGTTCGATCGATCGAAATACCTTCGATTGATCGAGCAAGTCCAAGGTTTCTAAAGATTGCATGGCAGAGGCTGGGAATCAATATTTCATCACATATTTCCAATGTCTAAACTATGGAAACATGATAAAACTAATGCAGAAATAATAAACTAAAGCAATCATAGCATCTAAACTAATAAGCAATCAGATAAAGAAAAAGGAGAAGAAAAACCTAAAAATAATTTGAATATAACTTATAATAATCTTGAAATCTTCAATAATCTTCAGTATTAATGAAAAAGCGGAAGAAGAACATGAATCTAACCTAATCTACTCCTAAAATAACCCTAAAACTACCCTAAAATTGCTATTTTTTGCGTTCCGGAGTGTCCTCCTTTCGTCTGGTATCAAAACGACTTATTTATAGGGTTTTTGTAGAGTTTACACAACTTTTGGAGGAAAACAAAGTTCAATTGATCGAACTTAGTTCTATCGATCGAAGGCTCAATCAATTGAACTCTCCTCAATCGCTTGAACACCTCTGATTTTGACAAATCTGCGCACCGATAGGAGAATGGCTATAACTTTTCACTCAGATCTCGGATTGACCTCTCGTTTACGGCCACATGACCGTAACTCAAAGATCTATATTTCATATTTCTAGGAAAATCTTCTAAATATGAAGTCTTCATTGTCAAAATTGGAATTTGTTCAGCTGTTTTTGTTGTTCTCTCCACCAGGATAACTTTTTACGCAACGACTGCTTTCCATAACGTGTAAAAAACTGTACAAATACATGTTTAAGTCTCAATATCATAGAAAACACTTAATCATTTATATGCATCTAAATCTAGGGACTTGGGGATAAAAATATGCATAAAAGACCATATAATACGCTATAAATATGCACTTTTTACCTCTAATCATCTGCGGACCCAAAAAGAATTCACATTTTACAAACGTGAGTCCGCGGGCCCAAAAAAATTTATAATTTACAAATGTGAGTCTGAGGACCCAAAAAGAATTCATATTGTACAAACTTGAGTCCACGGACCCAGAAAGAAATCATATTTACTGTTTTTGCTCTTCTCTTTCTTAGGAAGAAGAAATCGCTTCCCTAAGGAGACAAATTCAAGAGCTCCAAATGAGTTAAGGCGATAGGTATCATGGTGGTGTCAGAGATAGTGGCCAAGATAGAGATGGCTATGGTGATGGAGGTAATGGTGGGGCTGGGGGGAGTCAAGAAGCTCCACAGGTGCCCCAGAGGAATCCCCGTCGCCAATGAGGATGATTACCCTGTCCTCTCCTTTGTTTAGGATGTCCCTGTGTGTACAAAAACATTCAAACTTTATCTCTTTATGGATTTTAATTAGATGGATAGAAGATATGCATGCATGGTGGCCTTCGAGCCAATTTTGGATCCTTTATGCTCATGCTTGATTGCTCTTATGATATCGAACATTTATTTTGTCAGCTTTTATTAAAATGTGAATGCTCTTTTGATCTTGCATATTGACGAATGGTGTGACAATTGCTGCTTAAATGCAAACTATGCAATATTTTTAACTTTCTAATGCAGGTTTTAGGCTTATTTAAATTGCAAACTGCACTAGAAATTGTCTCGACTCTGACCGGCACTCTGTACTGGCACTCACTGAATGTCGTGCGACACTCAGCAAGTACCGGTCGGCAATCAGTGAGTGCCGCTGCTTTTCATCGAGTGCCGTTCGGTTCCCTATTTCTTATCAAGAAGGTTTTTTATCTCATTTATGCTCATTTGAAACTTTCAAGATTTTTCACCCCCATTCTCATTTTTCATGGCTCCCATTAGCTCTCATATTCTCTTCTCATGGATGGATACCCTTTGTGGTATTGATAGACTTAACTTCGAGTCTCATAGGTTGACCAATCTTAGATAAAGATTTGCTTCGAGCAGCCATTAGGTGCTGGTGTCCTTTGCTTCATGTTTTCCGGTTTGGTCAGGATGGTCTGCCCATTATTTGAAGAGTTCAGTGCTATCCTTCATACCGATCATTTTGCAGAGCTGCTTGTTCCCCAGGTGCAGGCAGGATACGTTTAGGACCTAGCAACTCTTCTTTACATTTCTCGTAGTGCTGCCAACTCCTTCATTCATGACCGACATATTGATTTTGACAGCCTCTCTCATGTTTATGCCTCTATTGGAGATCTGGATGACGGAGGATACCAAATTATGCGGCGTAGTGCACTCTCTATGGCCATGCTCTCTTAATTTTCTTTCAGTCTTTTGCTCATATTCTTATTCCCATCATCTGTGGCCTTCGAGAGATGAGGAGTACCGTTATGCTAGTTCTCGGGGAGACCCTGCTCGAACTATACCATGCTCACAATACAGGATCATTGCTTCTTTCTAGGGCTTCTCATGTTCTGTAAATTTGGCTTTTGGAGCGTCTAGGTCTCTTCGTCTGTCCTTCTCACCCTGAGAGGCAGCTCCATTATGATCGCTTGGAGGATCATTGCCCATTTCACTTAGTTGATGATTGGTTTGGCTAGCTTCATAGCCTCTTTTATGAGGACATTCATTGGATATGCCCCTGATGGGTTTACTGCTCTTTCACGCTGTGGCTTCCTGGACACCCCGGTATTTGGCTGCCCGGCTTATATGCTACCACTTTTTACATTCCGGATTGGGTAGTCCGTCAGTTTGGACTCCTTCAGGATGTCGCAGAGAGTATCATTTTAGATTTTTTGAGGGGTTCCGCTCTGCACCCTTCTACTATAAGGATTTTTGCTGAGGCTTACAGGGTAGCTGCTCCCTTCCGGAGGGTCCTTGCTTCGGTTGTGCCCACCGCTGAATACCTTCTGGAGATCCAAACCCTGGTCGATAGATAGTTTGATGGCTAGACAGATACAGACTCAGTAAAAGTGAAAAAAAAGGAACTTTATTTTTTCAAAACTTTGACGAACCCTGTCTTCTCGTACTGCGCTTCCGGATGTGATTTTTATTTTTCACAAGAATTTTTTAGAAAATGTTCTAATCATGTTAAATCAAAGTTTGCACTCTTTCAATCTTATCTTTAGGCTATAAATTTTTTTGTTCTAATGTCTCTTCTTAACCTTTATTACCTTACTTCGAGTTTTGCTTAGAGCTTTAATCATTCTATACCATGAATTCTCATTTGTTTTTCACATAATGCTCATCATGATAGCCAGTAGATCTAGAGATGGGTTTAGGGTATTTATTTGTGTTCTTCGGTTAGCAAATGAAGTTTGCCCCTAGTTTCGGGGCTTTGTCGTTGCTCCGGTTAAACACCAGTTTGCCCCTAGTTTAGTATGGAGAAACTTAGGACATAGGTTTTGTCAAGAGTTGGGTTTTAATTGGACCGAAGGCTTTGGGGCCCCCTACTTATCCCTGAATGGGTGTCAGGTCCACAGTAGTTCATCCAAGGCTTGAAGGAAAACGCCTTTTAATCAATTTTACTAATGACCAAACTGAGTAGGTTGCCTATTTATCCTTTAGCGGGAATCAGGTCAAGCACAGTTCATCGATGTACGAAGTTTTAAAAGAAATGGTCTCAAGCAAAATACTTTTTGAGGCGATCGAGGTTGATTAGCTGCTTAAATTCAACCTTGTCTAGGTCCATAAGATAGGTAGCTCCTCTAGAGATGAGAGTCTTAATGATGTATAGTTTGACCCAGTTGGGTTTGAATTTTCCTCTGGGGTTATAAACAGGCACTTTAAGTTTTATGAGGATCAGGTCACCCTCAGCAAGCTTCCTTGGGTGAACCTTTTGTTGAAATCATGAGCTATCCTTTTCTGATATCCCCGAGTATGGTTTATTGTGGCCAACCTTTTCTCATCAAGCAACATCAACTCTTTATACCTTCCCCATATCCACTCTAACTCAGTTACTTCACATTTTTCTAAAACCCTAAGAGAGGCTATTTCTATTTCAACCGAAAGGACAACTTCCATCCCATAAACCAATGAATATGGCGTAGCTCCTATAGAGGTTCTTATGGAGGTCTGGTATCCCCATAGTGCAAACAGCAGCTTCTCGTGCCAATCCTTATACGTATTAGTCATTTTCCCCAGGATTGCTTTAACATTTTTATTTGCCGCTTCCACTGCCACATTTTTTTATGGTCTATGTGGGGAAGATTGGTGGTGGGTGATCTTATATTTCTCTAAGAGTGGGATGAATTCACCTTGGAGATGACTGCCATTATCTGAAATGAACTCGTTTGGAACCCCGCATCTGCAAATTATAATTTTCTCAATGAAGCTCACCACATCTTTAGCCTTTAAAGTTGCATATGACGCCGCTTCTACCCATTTAGTGAAATAAATAATTGCCACAATTATGTACCGGTGTCCATTGGAGGCCTTTGGAACTATTTCACCAATAGTACCTATACCCTATACAGAAAATGGCTAAGGTGTGGTCATGCTATAGAGTTGGGATGGCAGGGTATGCATTAGATTTGCATGGACTTGACACTTATGGCATCTTCTGATGTACTCATAGCAATCCTTATCTAATGTCATCCAATAATACCCTTATCGAGTTAACTTCTTCGCCAACATATGTCCATTCGTGTAGGGTCCACAAACTCCTTTATGTATTTCCTCCATCATTCTTTTAGCTTCCTTTCTATATGGACACTCCAGATTATACGTGGTGTAAGACTTCTTCCACACTTTATCCGCGTAGATCACAAATTGGGTGAAAAATCTTTGATTCGCCTTTCCGCCCTTCTTTGAAGCTCCTTCAGGGTATTCTCCTTTCTTAATGAAATTTCAAACATCCTCATACCAAGGCACTTCACCCTCCTCTTCTATGGCTACGATCATCTCAAATGAAGGTTGGTTTCTTCCTTCTATGGATAGCGGGATCATGGTAACTCCTGAGGGGATTTGTATCATTAAGACTAGGATTGCTAGGGAGTTGGCTAGCTGATTCTTCTCACAAGGAAGGTAATAGAATGAAATCCTCTTAAATTGTACTTTTAACCTCTCTAGGTATTCGTGGTAAGGTCTCAACTTCTCATGACTTACTCTCCAATCACCTCGCACTTGGGATATAATCATGTTAGAATCTCTAAAAACATCAATCCTTTCAACTTCTAGGGCTAAGACTGCTTCATTTCAAATATGTATGCTTTGTATTCTGTCGTATTGTTCGTATTCCACCCCATAGCCTACTTGGTAAGTTACTCCATCGAAATGCATCTTCCATAGATTTTCCTCTATCCCATCACTCCTTCATCTAGGAATCGAAACTCATCCTTCTCCTTAGATACTATTACAAGATCAGCCAGGTACTCAGTGACAGCTCTTCCCTTTACCAATTTGGCAATGACATACTTAATATTAAATTCAGCTAGCAACATGGTTCATCGGGAAATCCTATTAGTCAAAGCGGGCTTTTTGAATAGGTATTTGAGTGGGTCCATTTGAGATATCAGAGTAATGAAGAAGGCTAACATGTAGTGCCTAAGGTGACTAGTACACTAGACTAAAGCCTAACATGCTTTCTCTAAGGGTGAATATTTCAGCTCATATCCTATCATCCTTTTTCTCAAATAATAAATGGCCTTCTCTACGTGCCCTTTTCTCCTTTTTGGGCCAACATACATCCCATTGAATCATTAGACATGGAAATGTATAGAAACAAAGGCCTTCCGGGTGTGGGTGGTGATAGGACATGTGGGTTTTGGAGATAGATTTTGATTTTATCGAAGGCTTGTTGGCATAGGGTATCCCACTCGAACTTTGCTCCTTTTCTAAGCAACCTAAATAGTGCATCACAGGTTATGGTGAGCTTTGAAATGAAGTCGCTAATGAACTATATCCTACCCAAGAATCCCCTCAACTCCTTCTCATTTTTTGGTGGTTGCATCTTAACTATGGCTTTAATTTTGGTCGGGTCCACCTCTATTCACCTTTGGGTGAACAACTTTACGGTAGTAACTCAGAAAGTGCACTTTTGTGTATTCAGCCTCATTCTAAACTTTCTCAGCCTCTCGAAGAACTTCCTTAACTCCTCCAAGTGTCCTTCCCTCTTCTTAGACTTCACGATCATATCATCTACGTATACCTCCACCTTCTTATGAATCATGTCGTATAAGTGGCAACCCGTTGATACGCTGCTCCTGCGTTCTTGAGTCCAAACGGCATTACCCTATAACAATATGTTCCCCAAGGCATGATGAAGGTGGTTTTCTCCCTATTCTCTGGTGCCATGAGAATCTGATTATATCCTAAAAATTTGTCCATAAAAGACAAGAGCTCATGCCCTGCAGTGTTATCAACTAGTACATCGATATGAGGTAAAGGGAAGTCATTTTTAGGGCTTACTTTGTTTAAATCTCAAAAATTAACACACACCCTAACACGACCATCCTTCTTCGGGATTGGCACAATGTTGGCAATCCATTCGGGATAGTTAGTGGCCATCAAGAATCCAGCTTTTAATTATTTTTCAACTTTCTCTTTTACTTTAAGTGCCCATTCAGGCCTTATTTGCCTCAATTTTTGTTTTATTGGTTTTGAATAAAAAAAAGAAGGGGATATGATGTTGGACTATCTCTGGATTGATACCTGGCATATCACTATAAGACCATGGAAAAGCATCTTTGAATTCATTTAATAGTTTGATCAATTCTTTGCTTTCTTCATTGCTACGTATAGAGCCAATAAAAATATTTTGTGGATTATCTTCATTTCCCAGATTTATCGTTAGAGTGTTCTAAATGATTTTGCATATAGATTCTTTTTCTTTTTCAATTAATTTTTGCAATTCGATTGGCATTTCATAGTTATCACATTCATCACATTCATTATGTGCATTCGAGTAAGCAGAATCAGTCACACTATCATTAACTTTGTTCGGGGTGAATACAACAGATATAGCAATAGTAAGACGCTTCATTTGGGCCATTACAGACTCCGGGAAGGAGGGATACTTATCACTAGACTCGAAGACCTTTGTTGACTCCTATCTTGAGTTCCATGGTGTGACAGCCTGGCAGGTTCCCTGTTCCCATCTTGATTTCCCCCTCATTTTCTGGCTCTTCTGCTTTTGCTTCATTCTCTTTGTCTTCATCATTCCCCTCGTCTTTTCCCAGCACCTCTTCTACAATATCCTCTACATATTCTTAGGCTTCTACAATCTCTTCTTGACCATTCCCTTCGGTCTTTGTGATTCCCTCATCTAACAGAGTCTGCATAGCTGGACCATCTAGCATACCGATCCAATCTTTAACAGTGGTAGACTTCATGGATACTTGCAAATACGGGTCTTCATATTCGAAAAATTCATGGGGGAAGAAGATTTCAAACCCTGGCTTTAAAATGTTATCATGACGATCCATCCATGGCTCTGGGAAGCCATAGAAAGGGAAATCCTCTCCCTCCTTCACACAGTACCCATGAGCATCTTCTGATAAGGGTCCATCAGTGCATCAGTTGTTTTCTTCTTTCCTCTCAACTCCTTCTTTGATGGCTAATAACCCAAACCATGAGTATGAGTCTGTGTTGGAATTCTTGGAAACTTCGGCAGACCTTGATGATTTTTACCCAGTCCCATTCTCGGGAAGAAACCCATCTTCTTCATAATTCTGGTGACTAGCGAGCTCGCATACTGATCAAAATATAATGGAAGGAGCTCGCTCAGCTTTACTCCCTCTAACATATTGATGAACTCAAACCCTCCCAGACTTGTTTCCACCTCTTACAACTGTACCTCTAAAACTAGTGTGCTCGACAAAGCTTTAGACAGATGGACCCAACTATCCTCGAGAATATGACAGACCTTGCTTCCCCAAACACACTTAACTTTTTTATAAATCATTGATGGTATGGCACCAAGACTGTTTAGCCATGGTCTACCCAATAACAAGTTGAAAAGAGGCAGGGATGTCGATGATTTGAAACTCAGCTTCTTTTTCTAAAGGCTCGATAGTGAGATTGAGGAAGATTATACCCATGACCGTCCTTTGGGTGTTGTCATATGCTCTTACCTTCTGCTCAGATGGTATGAAATTTGACTCATCCAGACCCATTGGCTTGGCTGTTCAGAATGGATATACGTTAGAGTAGACCCATTATCCATGAGACAAGCAGGTACGACATTGCTTAAGCATTCAACAGTGATGTACAACGACTTATTGTGAATAGGCCCTCCAGGGGGTAAATCATCTAAGGGGAAGGTAATAGCTAGAGTCAAAATTCTGCCAATCATTCCCACGAGATCCTCTGGCATTGTGTCGATAGAAACATCAAACTCATTCAAGGTATCCAGGATTGCCTGCCTGTGATGTTTAGAAGTGATCAGTAACCCCCAGATGGTGATGTTGGCCTATGTCTTCTTTATTTATTTCAAAACCCTATCCTCTTCCTCCTCTTCATTCATCTTCCCTTTTCCTTTGTCTAACTCTCTCCCTGGCTGATATTCCTTTAGCTTATGTGGTTTAAAGTATCTCCCCGATTGGGTCAAGTGACTGACTTCCTCCCTTTTTGCAGTGACTTTTGGACTTTCTTTCCCCACTTCTGTCTCTTTTTCGCTCTCGTACCACAAATCATCTTCCAACTGATCTATAGTTCAAACTATCATCTCCTGCGTACTAGGTGAAGTTGTTAGTTTCTTGAACCCAGCAATCTACCATTGCCATTTGCGTTGTCATTTCCTCTCTACACACCTCTGACTGTTTCTCAAGAGTGCAGATCTTGAACTTTTTTGGTAGCTGGTAAGGCTTCCTTAACTTAGATGGATCGAAGGTCATCTCCTCTAATCGGTGATGGTACAATATGATGATTTGGCAGCAGATTTCTAGTAACGTTAGGAGCTTTGATTGGTGGTTCGGATTTTACCTTGTTATCATGAGATCTTGAGTTTCATGCTTTAACCTTGTGCATCGATCCATAACAGGACCCTTTTACTAATGAAATTTGCAATAGATATACTCCCGAATGCTAAAAGGAAGCAGATTTGGCAAGGATCGAGGTTCCAATGGGCGAAGATATCCCTTTGTCATCAGCCTATCAAGGGCGGTTGATAGTAAAACTCCCAAATTGGAAAAGTGCCTTTGTGGTTTATTTGTTCCTGGTTGACCTCTTGTTATGTTAAACTTCCTCTCTAGTTCACTCAATGCATTGACATCGGTGGGGCCCGAGTGACCTTTGGAATGTCCACTGTTTGATTTGTAGTTTGGCCTCCAGTACCTGTTCGGTTGCTCCTCTTTCTTAATTACCCCTTCATGGATCACATCCTCTATCCTCGTTCCTACGTCGAAGACTTCGTCAAAAGTGTTAATTGATTGGAACCTCATCTTTTCTTGGTAGGCAAGTTGAAGATTTATCATTAACATCCAGATTTGTTCTTTCTCAGACGGCCTTTGAACCATCTTGGCTGCCTTTCCCCTCCATTGACTCTGGTATTAGTGAACGACTCTTTGTTTCCTTGCCTGGTGGTTTCCAAATCCCAGAGTGTGACGTCCAAGTCTTGATTATACTTGTACTGTACCACAAATGAATTAACTACTTCTTCCTAAACCCTAGTTTTGCCTAGATCAAGTGTAAGGTACCATGCCAAGGCGGCCCCAATTAATGTCTGCTAAAATAGGATAGCCATCATGGTGGTACTTAACCACTTGGCTGGAAAGCTCCAATACACATCTGAACATGACTACACGAATTTATCAAAGATAGGCATCTTGAAGCCAGCAGGTAGTGTCTCACGAATCCCATCATATAGTCCTTCTAGTTCTAACATATAGGTGTCGACTCCCTGGGTTTTGCAGACTACCCTTTCTAGTTTTTCTACCTTCTCTGCCATCACTCTTTCTCTTTCACCTTTTTTGGCTTTCTCAAACCTTTCTCTTTCTATCCTTTCTCTCTCTACTCTTGGCACTTGGCCTTCTGCATTTTTGGGTCATCATGATAGTCTTCTTCTCTTGCAGCTGGCGGATCAATATTCGTTGGATTCGCAATCGACAGTGGACGCGCCATTGCTTCCATCATAGCCATCATACAGGTCATGTTCTCAGCCTGCCATCTCATCTACTCAGCTTGCTGCTATACCATTTACCTTAAGTCAGCCACTTCCCCATCATTTCCTTTGTGTACCATATTGGTGTTGATCTCTCTTATTACTAACTTTGCTATAAAATCTCTAACCCAAACTGTGCCCAAATTAAGTTCTATCTTACCTACAGTTATATTGTACTTTAATCAATTTACAAATGAAAATTGCTATTCAATTATGTTTTCTATCTGATCTTGATTTGTTCAAATGCTTAGTGAAATGTTCATGGATGGTTCATGTAACACCCCGGAGTAAACCAAGAATAGGAAAAATAAAAATTTTCCTTTATGGGTCCGTAGACACGTGACTAGTTTGTTAACCATCCTGTCCTTCTAACTACGCACCGTGCAATCATAAGGGAAATGCTAGAGCATGACCATGACCTAAACTTATCAGCGTATAAATACAGCAGTGGAAATTAAACAAGAGTTACAATAACTTCAATCCTAATACAAGAGGCCATACTAAATAATTTACATAAGCTTAAAAAAAACTTAAAAAACTATCTATCAGATCTTGGGCAAGGCTTTATTCTCCTTGGCTCCACTGCACTGCATCCTGAACTTTTCTATCTATCTTCAAACCTGCAACACTCTGGGCATACGAATGCCCAGGACGTAACATGCCGTCAGCCTTGGAACAAGGCTGAGTGAGAGTCTCAACCGCACAATAATCAATAAATACAAAACATCTCTTGACTCACGTCATAGTTTAGTATCTTAAGAAATGGTTCATCTCTTATCAAAAGACGCATTCTCACCACGGACATAGCAGAGGTCTCAACAAGACAGGTAGACAGATAAACATAACATCATAGAATACATTCTCCTTATTATATCCTTGTGAGTGCAAATGCATGACCAATGTGACTCACTCCCAACTCTTACTTTTCAAAACAGACACTTTTCAAAACCATTTCATTTTAAAACCAAAACTTTCCAAAACCAAATCATTTCGAACCAAACCCTTGTACTCACCAATTCAATCTCATCATTCACTTTCTCTTTCCCATCCACTTGACAACACGCGGTACATCAAGGATGATAACATGCTATAACAGCCGATTCATACTTATTCCCTTGATAGGCCGTCGGATGTCTTCACGGTACACACTACCTGTAAACAATAAAACTGGCACATGGGGCGTCTTCAACCATGTGTATACTCTCACCGGTCGTCTACACGGCTTAGAAGTATATTAGAGCACTAGCCGGACGTCTTCAATCACGTATGCGCATCACTGGACGTCTTCAACGGTGAGAGGCGTGCTAGGAACCCTAACCGTTCATGTCCACCCGGCTCGTCAGCCGTTGATCCATCAGATCTAGAAATCACATCTCTTTCACATTCACATATATCATCTTATTCACATCTTCATCAAACACCTCTCTTCCTCAAACAATGCATGCTAACACATGTCATGAAATGCAAGTGAGTCCACTACTGATACTCATATGAAAAACCACTTTCATTTCTCTTTATTATTAACATAGCATGCGTTATCTAGTCTGGGTAACAACCATCATAAAATGTGTATTTAACAATTAGCAGCAGAAACAAAACATGTAAAACATGGATCACATAACATGGATTTGATACCAATAATCACATAGATAAAACCCTTAACATGCTCACGTATGCGATAGCACTACCATAACATGCTTTGCATAGTCTTACAATTATTGGAATACATGTAGCATCATAAATCAACATATTACTTATACAAAACATCATACAGGTAACTTTAAATCATCTTATATTAATCTTATTAGGATTAGAATGAGGTTAGGAAATTCACCTCGAGTCACCGATCCTCGAAAAGCAGATTATCGTCAAGTTCTACAACAATAAACGGAATAAACAGCAATAATAAAGAGTGAGTGCAACTCCAGGGGCAAAATGGTAATTTTATCAAATGAGGGTATAAACCTCAAGGTAGTGATCTACGTGTCATTCTAAGTCCAATGCCATTAACAAGACTCAAATCGGAGTTCGTCGCGTTTTACGAGGTAATATGTAGGGCTTATACTACACTAATGTGGCCCTAAAAAATAGGCTGTGTTTTTGACCGAGTTGAAAGGTCACCAAACTTAAGGAAAACGATCTAGACATTATTCTAAGACTCTGGGAACTGACCGCTTAATTTTCGGAGTTCTAGATTATTTATTATGAATTATTGAAGATAACATATACCCGAAAATACCCGAAAAGGGATTTAAATACATAAATATACCTGTACTGTGAAATCAGTGTTTAGAAGTATTTTTATTAAATACTAGATATTAAAATACACTACCAGTATTTATCTCATAATTTTCGGAGCTCGTTTAGTATTTTTAATAATTAATATACTCATAAAATAGCCCCTTAATAATTATTAAAAGTACTAGACTATAATATTATAGCTTTATAATTTACATTATATAATAAAATAGTCCCAGGTTCATTACCCTAATTTTCTAAAATTTATAAATATATATAGGTATTTAAATACCATTTAAATACCCTTAAAACTATTTATATTATACTTAAAAATTACCATATAATTAATAATTATATTATTACCATATTATAATTATACTTAGTATATTAAGAATATTATATAATAATATTCCATAAAGTAAATATACTAGTAATACATTTTAATACATTTATAATGATTAAAATCATTTAAAATCTATTAATACTAATAATATCAATAATAATAATAGTAATAATAATAATAATAATAATAATAATAATAATAATAATAATAATAATAATAATAATAATAATTGACAGGCCTGACGGGTCAATCCGAACCGACCCATAGGTAAATGGGCTACCCGTTAACACAAACAAAGGAACCCAACCAAAAGACCCATCGGGTCGAACCTGACCCGAACCGAACTAATTTGGATAGTCCATATCTGCTCACAAAGAGACCCAACCCAAAACCCATTCGGGTCAAACTAAACCCGAACCCATGACCCAATAACACTAACAAACTGACCCTACCCATAATCCAAGCCCTAAACCAAACTCGAACCGATCCTTACCCAAACCCGAAACCAAACTCACTAACAAACTAAACCTACCCGTTAACCCAAACCCAAACCAGATTTAACCCAAACCCGGACCCAACTATAGACATAGACCAGACCGCCCCGTTTACCCGAATCCGACCCAAAGTCAGCCCGATGTCAAAACGACGTCGTGCTACTTAAATTGGCCCATGGGTTAATTTAACCCGGCCCAAACTCCAAACCCTGACCCATCTATACACACATCCTAACCCGCCCCTTGCCCGACCCTAACCCGGGTGTTATAGCCCGAATCCTATATGGGTTTCTTCTTCTTCTCCGGCGATCCCGACGCCGCCGGTGACCCGTGATTTGCCGAAAAACTTGCGAGGGCCATAACTCCTCCATTTCTCCATAGAAATTGATGAAACCAACGGGAAATGTTCGTCTCTTCCTCTTCTACACATACTCTATGATGAAGACCTAGTTATCTCATTTACTACCCAAACCAGACCATTATCATTTTTTGCCAAAACATGAATGATGCTCTGCATGCATAAGTAAACATACCCCATTTCAAAAACTGCTACTAGGGGGTTCATCTGAGTTCATTAGGGTCTGAATGGTGCAGATTTTAGGGGCTTTGGTTGATATTTGAAAATCAAGGTCTCAAGCTTGAGCTCTAATGGCTAGTCGGAACATACAGGGGCCTAAGGCTCTGTTTGGCTAACATGCATGTGGTCCTAAGGTTTTCTAGTTGACATGCAAATGGTCAGATATGCAAATGGGGGTGTGATTTACCTCAGGGAAGTCTCAGTCTCTCTCTTGCCTTTTCGATCAGCTTCTCTCTCTCTCCTCTATGCTTTTGCACCTTCTTCTTTCTCTGGTTCTATGCGTGTGCTAGTGAGGTAAGATAGTAAGGAAGATACAGAGATGGTGGGTGGTCATATACAAGCCGTGGGTGTGGGGGGTGTATGAACGGGAGTGTGTGTAAGGTGATCTCTTCCAACTCTCTCTTCTCCCTCTCAGTTTCTCTCTATATGGACAAACAGAATGGAGTGGATGAGTGAGAGTGTAAATGAGGGGTTGTGGGTATATATATAGAGTGGGAAAATGAGGAGGATTATCCCGTGTATTGGGTGCACACAATGTGTACCTACATGTGTATGTTTGTGTGTGCCCAAGGTAGATAAAGAAGGTAGTGAATGCATGGTTTCCAAATGGTAGTAGTGGGACCCACATCTCGGGTAATGTGCCAGTACTCGGGTACAAGTGAAATGATGTGAAAGTGAGCATCGATTTAAGATATGAATGTACGGGACTATGTACATACCTAAGTGTAAGCCCGTCCATGAATTCTAATAAGATTATAATGTCGAGGTTATGATTATTCTAATAGGTTCTAGGTTTAGGAACATGGTTGTCGTCATTAGGACGTTGACTATAGGACCTTGTAAAGATTCTTAGTTAGGATTTTCCTAATGGACTTTCTGTAACCGTACCACGGTGATGTCATCACTTCTAAACCTACATGGAATTTTTTGGGAAATTTAGGGTGCTACAGTTCATATGTCACACAGATACAATGCATGTGTGTGTGTGTGTCTACTCTATATGCCAAAGAAAAGGAAAAAAAAATCCTAATCCTAACACATAAACATATAAGCACATAAAGTCCTCACCCATGTCAAGTGCTCCAACTTTCCCTTTCATCGTGATTCTTGTTACCTTTTCCAAGGTTAGAAAATTTTGAAATTCATTTGAAAAGTATGATGGGTCCTTCAAAGAACTTCGAATTTTTCCTTTGAATGCAAAGACATTTTTCTCAACCAAAGATGATCGAGTTAAAACTTTGCTTTGAAACTGATTTGAAAAGCATTTCTTAAGATGATGAGGTCTTTCAAAACGATTCTAAAAAATTTTGAATCTTTTCTTTGAACATGAGGATGTGAATACATGTCCCAACAAGGATTGGTTTGGAACCTTAATCAAGTGAATGTCAAAGATTTCGAAAGTATGATTTTCCAAAAGATGGTAAAAATTTGTTTGCTTACAATGATGGATTTAAAATTCTTTTGGGTAGAAGGATCACATGATCGGATTATCACCGTACTTTTCATGAATTCGGATACAATAAGGTCAATGATGCTTAGCTAATGAGATATAAGAAGGGTAATATTTTAATCAAGATTCGCCATGTACCCAAATGTCATGGACCATGAAGAGGAATTGCTTGAAAAGTGATTAAGAGGTTACACATCTTTCATTAAGCAACCATTGTCATCATCTCAAATAATCCCTTTCGGGCATACAAGACTCCCTAGCACATGATCCTAATCAAGAATTGATTTCCTAAGATTGAAGGGTTTTATAGCAGCTATCATGCAAAGGCTGGGATTTTGTCAGATAAGGTACCCTTGACACACATCCGATAGGATGCTTCATATACCAACACATGGTACGAGATCAAGGGTGATCACAAAGTCTCATGATGGCTTGATTTACCGGGTTACCCTAAGCCTCCAAGGTCACCGTTTCGTGCAATTGGCTGGCGAGACATGCAAGTGCAATGCAACGGGCACACAAAGATTAATTAATTTTGATTAAAAGGATGCTTTCAAGTCTAATCCCCGAGTGAACCCAAAATTAGAAATTCTTGTCTGCAAAATCAAAGATGCTGGGTTCGATCCCCAACAGAGTCGTCAGATTGTGGATACCGGCATTTGGGCCCACTTTTAAAATAATTTTTCAAAAAAAATACAAAGAGTCGCCACTTAATTTTGAGGAAAGGAAAATTAAGGAACCATTTTAAAAGCAAACTAATCTTTCGAAAACCAGAGATTTCTAGGTCCGGGGATTATGGAATAAGAAGGGAAGGAGCCCGTCGGACTAAAGCACCCCCTCTCACCCTATCTCATGATACGCCTCTACTCAACTTCCTTTTAATCAAATTAATAATCTAAGCATGCCCTGTACTAATACATAGATATAAATGTACGTTACAAAAGCATGTTGAAAGAGGTGTAAGATTGCTAACGATAAAACATCATACAAAACCAAGTTGATTCATCTAGACAGCAAATGATATGCAACTAGGAACAAGTAAACTTACCTGGGATCCAACTGCGAATAATAAACGTGCAATGCATGCAAAAATAGACATCCTAATAAAATGTCTCTAACACATACAAGCATATAAGGCAAGACCTAGTCTAAGGTGTCGCACATGGGGTCAAAAATCAATAAAATCAAGAAATGGAACAAACTAGAGAAAAGTCGAGATATTGTACCTCCGTAGTGCTACAAAACAATGGGTTAGCACACATGCTTAGAATACAATAAATCATCAAATTCTAAATATCAAACTTCTAGCTTAAACCTAACAAACATGGAGAAAGTTGACAATAATCATGAATTCTTTCTAATTTGTTGAAATCACAACACTTCTATAGATATACAAGTTTTAACTAGGAGCCAATGTAATGTCCATATTGAGGTGATACAATCCCAACATGATTACAAGGAACCCATGACTAGATTTAACTAATTATGACCTAACATAATGCAAATAATGTCCTAATTGCTAGAATTAATACACATGTGATGAATGCATGAACATGAACAAGAGTAAGTTATGAATCATTTGTTGGTTTGGATCATTTTGCCTCTGGATTTGAGTTCAATTAATCATAATCAAAATGTGGTTTAAGCCTTAGGTTATAGAAAATTCATTCGGATCACCAATTACAAAGTTTGTCAAAACTATAACAGATTTCTAAAAATTACAGAGAGCAGACCAAGCTTTTAAAAATAAGAAAATCATAGTTCCAATGGTTTGCTTTTAGTGATTTTTGGACACAAGGTGCCTTTGTGAGTCTAGATTCTAACCCAAAAAGAAAATCAAAAATCAAACGGTTCAAACTCTGGGAATTGGACAAGAACCAGACATCACTCAGAAATTTGTAACTCTCTGTCCAGAAATTTGTATGATTTTCTAAAAATAGTAAACAAATAAGAATCACTTTGTTCTTTTTAGGGAATCTTATTAACACATTTAAAATCACGGAAAAAATTATTTAAATCTTAAAATACATGTTTAAAGCTCTGATCCACTCATTTTAAAAGATGTTACTGTTCTAAAATTCTAGACAGAAAACAGTTAAGTTGCAAAACCCATGACCAAACCATTCTAACTATGAAACCTTATCAAAACAAAAATCATAGTGGTACATCTATGAGCCAGGGGCAAATTCCAATTGGTCTCATTCAATTTCAATGTGTCATGATTTAGTTAAAAATCATTGATGACAGTTTGTCTTTGAAATCACTGCACCCCTTTTTTGATGATCGTTTATTTGTTGAATCCAACTTGGTCCAAAATTCTGGAGAGAATTTCGACAAAACAAGGATCATGACTACCTAGGGAAATTAATCAAGTTCATAAAGGAGTCCTTAAAATTGATCAAAAGAGACCTACCACGGAGACTTTAATGGATTCACCCAACTTCATGTACATATCTACATATTATGATTAAGCTATGGAGATTGGCTTGTCTTAACTTTAATCTTTTTCTCAAATTGTTGGTCCTTGAGGGATTAAGACTTATATTACCTACTTCTCCTCTCAACTTAATGGTCCTTGAAGATATAAGAATGACTAATACTCATGAGTTTCAATGGAATATAAGGAAGATTCCATGAAACTTCAAATTAGAGGACCCAAGCTACAAGCATAGGCTTGGATCCTCCACTTGCTTATAAATAAGATGAGAACCTTGACTCTCATATGAAGTATAAGCTTATATGAGATCAAAAGATCAAACTCAAGAGATTCAAGTGAGATGTTGAAGATCTCCAAGAATCTCAAGAGAGGAGTATTAATAAGAAAAGAAGAAACAAAATAAAAGCTAAAAAAAAAAAAGCTAATGCTCCACGTCAACCAAAAGAACCTTTTTATAAAATTAATTTTCTACTTCAAATTCAAAGATACTTGGGTCCAAACCAACAAAGAACAAAAGAAAAGAAATGAAACTCAATCAAGATTTAGAGGATCACCTCTAATTATCTTCAAATTTCTATGGTTTGATGAAAATCTTCCAAACTCTTCTTCAAGTTTTCCCAAATTCTCTAAAAAAATTCTCTCTCTAATTGTTTCAAAGATTATTCTAAAAATCATTCCCCAAAATAAAATTCCCCTTTCATGTAATGGAGATATACCTCATAATATAGACAAATTCTAAGGGTTATTTAAGTAAATTCGAGGTAAAAACCCTAGTGGTAAAGGCACAGTTGATGGTACAGTGCGTACTCTCTAAAAAAAGTAGACCGTTGAAGAACGCGACACTTGGTGAGTTGTCTATGGCACTCAATGAGTGCCATTCCAGCACTCGCGGAATGCCGGCAGGGCAGGCTTCACCGCATGCCGCCTCCAGCAGATTTTCCCACTTTTTTATTTCAATTTTTATTCCATTTTATTTTTTATATACATACTTATAGATTATATATGTTGGAATTATTGAGTTTCCTCTTATTTGGGCATTAGGTTTTTAATTTCAAAAATGCAAACAAAGTCATTTACATTGATGTGACTAGTATCTTGTATTAAAAATATGGCCGTTGGAGGCTATTAAATCTATTAACTCCAATATTAAAAATATGACCGTTGGAGGTTATTAAATATATTAACTCCTGTATTAAAAATATGGCTGTTGGAGGCTATTAATCTGTTTTTAATAAAATGACCGTTGGGTAGTTTGTCTTATAAAAATAGCATTCTCTCTTCCCATTTTATACACAGAAATATTTTATGTTCTCATTTTCCTCTCTATTTTTCTGGTTCTTCAAAATTCTTTATGAAGTTTGGAGCTATTCTGAGCGCTCACATAATCTTTCAATTCGTGTACATGTTTGGAAGATTTAATTGCTGAATCCTGGAGAACATAGCGTCGAGACCTTCTGCATCGAGTCACTGACTCCGAGGGGCTGAATTGTTCTTAAGGACAGTGCAAACTGTTGCACGCCTCAATCAATATCATAGCCGTATCCTTCATGTTTTCCAACAATCTTAAGAACAATCATGGATGCTGCTATGATCGCCGCGAAACAATTCAACCCAACACTTCTCAAAGAGGCTAATGATCTGGTAATATTGTTCCTATTCTATTTACGGTTTCAACAATTTTAAAGTTTTGGTATCTACCATGAAAATTGACCTTTGAAATGATATATGTGTTGTTTGATTAGATTATTACTATGTACGCAGTTGGTAGTCAATAAATTCAGAACATCAAAACTTAGAATATGCGCATATGTTGCAGAGCCATTTGTTATGCATGGAAGAGTTTTTCGATCCATAACTTCATTGGACCCTTGTTTTATAGAATATTGATAAGATATATATATATATAGAACAGTGGGATTGGTTTTAATAAAATATTATATTTACTTATAAGATATTATATGTCTAGACTTTTTGTCAATATTAAACCACTTGGATATCCAAAGGATAAATAGCCTCTAATGATGAACAATATTTTACCCAACGAATATAGTTTTTATGTTGATGTTTTAAGCACCCAACAGTTATAGACGTTTGTACGTATGTTTATGATCAAGTGTTAAAGCCTTAGGTTTGAGAAGTTGCCATTTTACATATAAATGGGTTTAAGTGATTGATAGTTGGTTTTGTTTTACAGAATCTTTAATTTTCGTTTGATATAGACTTTCAGATTTTATTTTTGGTCTAGAGATATAATTTGTAAATTTTAAATCTCTTTATTTTTACAGAGATTTAGTGCTTGGTCTGAATTCAGTCTAAATTCATTGGTTGAATTTTTGTGTTTTATACACTACCTGAATAGAAATAATTTGTTATTTCATTATTCAAATTTCACTTATGTTTATGTTATTGATAACAAGATTGGAGTGTTATATTTTGGCTCAGAAGATTTAGAAATTCGATAGTGATAGAGGATGTTAATATGGAATGAGAATTTATTGGGTGTAACTAGTCTTTTTTTTTTTTTTTAAACTTAGTTACTATTTTGAGCCAATAACTTTGATAAGCGATATTCTATTTATTCGAGTTCTCGTTGAGATGCTTCAAAGTTTTAGAGATAAGTTCTACTCAACTACATAATTTATTTTATTAGAGTAACTCATTTAAGGATAATAATGCTAAAATTATTTTTCAATAAAAGCATGGGGAGCTCTATGAGGTTGTAGGTTTTGAGATTTTGTTGAGTGTGTTTGGTTCCATGTAAACCTTTTTATTTTGACCAAATTGTTTTGACTATAAATATCTTATTCATTTGAGGTCCAACAAAATTTGATTCGAATTTTTGGGGATAAAATTTATTGAAATTGTGTATTTTTATTTTCTTATAGAGCACCCAACTCTAAAACCAACACTACTCTTGTTTGGTATTAAAAAAAAATATATGTATATAAGAAACCCAATTTTTGTTATTCTTGAATATTGGGTTAGTTTAATTTTGTTAAGATTTTTAATCCTAAGGGTATTGCTAGTAGAGCCATAATATATGTCTTTTGGGATGTGCTTTTCATAGTAATGGATATATTTTTAGAGCATAAAAATTGATGTGACTTTTGAGTCCACTGATGTTATCTTTTGAGCCATAAAATATATTCATTTATTGAATATAGAATGCATGACTGAAATCATGACATAGATTTGAACCACGAAAGAATAAGTAAGCTATGTGCTAAAATATTTATCCATTTACTTAGAATGAGATGCTATTCATTTAGAGGAAGCACGTACTTCTTTAGACTTTTGAACCCGATGTTTTTATTGAAACAATGTGAAGCTACTTTAGTAGCGTTGTGTTTTTAGCTAAAAGGAATATGTTGGTTTTTAGGATACCTATTCTTATGTTTTACATCCATTAAAATTTATTAGTTGTTGTTGCGAATATATATTTATGAGATGGATGTTAAGAATTAGAGGAGAAATTTTATTCGGATAAACCAGTAGGGTTTTATAGATTCGAATAAGAGTAAAGTCTGAATACTTGTTTACTCTTTATATGGATTTTAAATTTAGTAGCCATTTAGGGTAATGAAAATCTTGATTAAACTATTGTTTCAAATAGTTTCAAAATTAATAAAAGTGACATATATATGTTTATATCATAAACACAATGATAGAGTATGTGTTATGACATATTTACATGGAGATTTAATTTTGATATGAAATGTTTTGGATGTAGCGAGGGTAATTTTAGAGATTAAAATTATAAGGGCTCCTGCTGCTGGTATTTCTCTTGATCAATCTTATGAGGTTGTAAAAGGTTTTGAGTTAATATTTTCTTTGCAAACCTTGTTAGACTCCTTTTGAGCCAAGTGATAGGAAACCTCCTTCAAACAAAATGATTTCAAAATATTTTGTTTGAATAACAAATCAAGCCTTTGGTCAAGAATTGGAAAAACATCAATTTGTTCCCAGCCTAATGTGTCCGAAGAACCATTTGTGGCTATATTTGTAGAAGTAAAGTCGATAGACAAATTTTGGAGGATATTTAATTAATTTGAGGGCTTGTAGGCATAAGTGTAACAACTCAATTGTTACAAGAAATACTCTTCAAGGGAAAATAAAGTGTTTTCCTTGATGACTCGCTTAGTACCAATGTTTTGGTACTAGAGACATAGAGTTAAATATCACTCCCGTGAATAAATTATTTTTGAAAATGTTGTCTATCCGGAGATAATGAAGAACTTATTTTTTAAAATATATTGCATACTTCAAAATTCGAAAGAATTCAAATTTTGGTTTTTCAAGGACAAATTTTAGCCAATTTTTTTGGGGGAAGAAAGTATGTATTTTCAAAAATCAGTGATGCAAATCGGCTTTCGGATTCAGATAAGACGAATTCAATGAGTGAATTTGTTTTTTCACTTCGTGGAGGTGCAGTATCTTGGAAGTCGTCCAAGCAAACTTGCACAACTAAGTCAATGATGGAATATGAGTTTGTAGCTTTTGAGAAAGCTAGTTTTGAGGCTGAGTGGCTTAAAAGCTTCTTAGCAAATATTCCTATTTGGAATAAATATTGAGATAGCCAGGCTGTAAAAGGCTGTGCTATGAAAAAGTCCTATAAAGGCAAGAGTAGGCATATACGCCTAAGTCATAATATTGTGAGATAGCTGTTTGAGATAATTTGTCTCTCTTAATATTTGCAAGGTCAAAAGTGATTTTGGCTGACCATTTAACAATACCACTAGGGAGAAAACTAGTGTATAAAACATCGAGGGGAATGGGGCTTATGCCAATAACAAAAATCAACAATGATGGTAACCCAACCTATGTAATTGGAGAACCCAAGAAATAAGTTCATATGAGTAATAACAAGTCATTGGTTGATTTGAGATGCACTATAATTTGATTATCTTATTGTCCATTCCTATGGTATATAGTGCAATTATAATGAGAAAGGTTGAGTTAAACTCTTAATGAATTCTATAGTCCATACTGAATGGATGGTATGTTTAATTACAATGCATACTTGATGGATTCACCTATATATGTGTGAAAGTGGGCCGCTTTCTATGAAAATTCAGGACTGGCGCAGGGCAGAGGTGCCACATCGATTAGAGTTGCTCAGATTATGAGGAATCAATGTGAGTATAAGACGACTGGTTTACGTTAAGGGATTCTGGATCATAGAAATTTTATTTCACCAAATTCCTGTAAGTCACTTCTTATATTCCCAGGGACTAGTTCATAGCCCTAAAGGCACCAGTTCTGATGCATTGAATTCCCTTGCTCCGTTATTTTATTTGTTGTTTAAAATTTTGAAATAGGCGGGGATTGTTGGAATTACTGAGTTTCCTCTTATTTGGGCATTGGGCTTTTTATTTCAAAAATGTAAACATAGTCATTTACATTGATGTGACTAGTATCTTGTATTAAAAATCTGGCCGTTGGAGGCTATTAAATCTATTAACTCCAATATTAAAAATATGGCCATTGGAGTTTATTAAATATATTAACTCCTGTATTAAAAATATGGCTGTTGGAGGCTATTAAATCTATTTTAATAAAATGACCGTTGGGCAGTTTGTCTTATAAAAATAGCATTCCCTCTTCCCATTTTATACACAGAAATATTTTATGTTCTCATTTTCCTCTCTATTTTTTTGGTTCTTCAAAATTCTTTATGAACTTTGGAGCTATTCTGAGCGCTCACATAATCTTCCAATCCGTGTGCATGTTTGGTAGATTTGATTGCTGAATCCTGGAGAACATAGCGCTGAGACCTTCTGCATCGAGTCATTGACTCCGAGGGGTGGAATTGTTCTTAAGGATAGTGTAAACTGTTGCACGCCTCAATCGATATCATAGCCGTATCCTTCATATTTTCCAACAATATATATGTATGTACTTTGTTTTCTTTTCTTTTCCTATTTTCTTTTGAAATTCCTTTCTTTTTCATTTTCTTTTTCTTTTTCAATTTTCTTCTTAAAAAAAGTCTTCTTGGAGAATTTTTCAAACTGGCATTTTACACCCAAATTTACCTGAACGCCTGGTTTTTTTCCTTATTCCTACTAAATTTTATAATTCTCAATTGTAATCGAAGAATTTTTTGAAGAGCTTGAATCATTTTCAAATCTGACAGACATTGTCATCATCGCTTTCCGAGGTAATCATCCCCTGAATTCGACGATCGGTCAAAATTGGGGTGTCTATGCTAGGTGTTCTTGGTGTTTATATGTGTTAGTTCATGTGTTTACTTGCTTATTTAACTTTTATACAAGTTTGGAAAGTAAGACTAGTGTAGAAAGCATATAGATCTTGCCTATGCTTTAAAAAATTTGATGAAGTATAATTATATGTTTGCATGTAACTTGTGTGTTTACATGAACCTATGTGCTTACTTGAACCTTAAATGTTTAAATTCAAGTTGAGAGCATGTTTAGTTGAAAATATGAAGGTATGTCTTTGACTTAAATGCTCTAGGGTTGAAAGCATGTGATGTTGTGGAAAATCTTATTTCTTAGTTAGCTTTTGAAATTATGGATATTGGTTATTGGTTATGAATATAACATTGCTTATATTATTGTGCAAGCATGGACATAGATATTTCATATTGTCATACATGACATGTGCATGAGCATAAAAATGCACGAAAAAGGATTTTGAGAGAAAGACCTCCTTATGTGGGGCTTTCTATTTAAAAAGGGGATGCTCCCATGTGTGGGACTTGAAAGAATTGCAAAACAAGGAAAACCTCCATGTGTGGGGAAATTTATAAAACAAAGGTCTACGAACAATATTCATTACTTTGGTAACTCTTTTGTTGCATTCATTGCACGCACGCACGCATGGAATGCATAGTAGTTGATTGTTATATAAACTATATGGGCTGTCGTGCTCAGGAACTATGTAAACCTCTTTTTCAGGTTAGATTGGATTAGCAAGGCCGGTTATGTCATTTCAAGGAGTCGAGGTGTGAAGGCTCCGTTTGTGGAGTTTGATTTAGAAAATGTATTACTTAGCATTCTAACATTTCAAAACTTCGTAATTTGATTCTTTGATTCAATTTGAAATGTGTAATGGTCATTGTAGACACCCCATTTTGACCTGCCAAAAAAAGAAATAACTGTCGCAGGGGGCCCACCAGGCACTCCAATCGAGGAAAGAGCTCCAGAATCCAAACAGCTTCGGGGCGGGCGCGACAGTCATAGTGTGGTTTAGGTGACTTACACATGATGTTTGTAAAACTTATAAACTTTTTAAAACTACGAACATTTATACATGTAATATTTGGATTACAAAACAATTGACTTTATTTAACTATCAAGAACATCGCCATTAGTTTAGAATTTGGGACCTTGAGTCCTTTGATTTGTGTATTGATAATCAAATCTTTGGTAAAACTTTGGATTAAAATGTTGGGAACCAATATAGTGCTATAGAATTTCTCTATTGGCTTAAAACAGTCGACTAGATGTGAAACCAGTCAACTAGATACATGTTCAGAGAGGTTCTTTCTGAATCCAGGAACCAGTCAACTGGGTCCCCGATCAGTCGACTGGACTAGTCGTGTTACAGTCGACTGACGCCCCAATCAGTCAATTGGATTACAAGTCTTCAAATTTCTTTATTTTTGAAAATTATGAACAGTTTCACAGCATAGTGCCATATTGCAGGTTAATTCCATTCATTTCTCCCTTCCATTTATTATTTACTTAAGTCATTAATGTAATTAACAAAATACCCCCATTTGGATTCAATAAAAATACTTTAAAAATCCAATTCCTAATGGGAAAAAGTCAACTTTTCCTCCGAAGGCAAAATTACCAATTTTTGCGTAGTTTATGATATTGGAGCATCATTTTCACTAGGCTCCTTTCCTTTCAAAAATTCTTAAAAATCATACTTGATATATGGGGATCTAGATGAACTATCATGGGATTTTTAAACTCTTGAATCGAAAATTTAATATTTGACCATACGTAGCCATTTGGGCCATTCTGGGTCAACGGTTCACTTTTCTGGACTTATTTGGAATCCTAATAAGATCTTTGTTTACTTCTTCCTCTATGGATTGGTCTACCTAAGATCCGATTCTTTTTAAAAAGAGTTTTAAAGAAAGTTTGTAGTTTCACTTTATTTATCTGCACTAACGCCCATGTTTGGGATGTTGAGCGTTACATTGAGTGTTCTGATGTGAATCATTATTCTGAACATTTCCTATGTTTGACATATTTGTGACTGAGTCATTTATTGCCTCTAAATGATTATTTTACCTGTAAGAGCAAGCAGTCCAAACAAAGGACACAAGTGTTTTATATTCTTTTAAAAATAGTAAATGAATTGGTAAATTAAAGCCTTTTACTTCCATAAGAAAAATTATGCTACAAACAATTTTTTGTTTGTGTTTTATACTTTTTCTAAAAATGTTATTTAGAGCTTCAAAATTAGAAATTTTATTCAGCTGGTGGAGTTGACATAATGTGTGATTTTGCCTTTTTTGCATGCTTGGTCGTAGGAACATGAAGAATTTTAATTCTTGAATCTTATACCTGACGGTAAATATTATTATAGAGGTATTTCATATTTTAAGTTATTCGAGATAAGGTCATAATGAAGGACTTTAATTTAGCATGTTCAAGTTTAGTGTCTAAATCGTTAGTTTTTAGTTAACTTCTTTGGTTGCAGGAGGGTGGGTTCGCTAACTCTTTAGTCCAGGTTAGACCGCTCATAGGTACGGTAAGTAGTGTTGATTGTTAGTATGAGCACGAGAAACTAAACTATCATTTCTTGGTTCAAGCCTTGTAGATGAAACTAAAGTCTTGTGTACCATCACGTTATTATTGTAGAAATTTTGGACCTATTTCCATTTGAAGTATTTTAAAAATAGTTAATGATTTCAGGAAACTATGAAAATTGGTATGGACACGTAAAACATAATTATGATACTTTTTGTGTTTTGGATCTTTCCTTGGTATTTGTGTTTTTCTGCTACAGTATGTAAGTTCCATGATGGTATCCTACGACTTGTTAGGACATTTATTTTGGTTCTTTTCGTTTGTTCATGGATTTATTTCCAGTCTTAGGTTTTACTTACACCAGTTTATACTGACTCGGATGTCTCCATCCATCTCTAGTGCATTTAATATATGAACATAACTAGAGAATGTTTTCAGGTTATGATCATTGTATATAGTAGCGGCTTGGATCATGTAGGGATTAGCAAGCTTGGAGTTGGAGAAGTTTTAGTGCATGTTCCAATTTTATAGCATTTGAGAATTGAGAATTAGTATCATTTGTATTTGGCTTTAATTTTTTCGTAAATTCAGAGTTTTGTCCATCTCAGTTTGTAATGGACTATTATTGTAACACCCGTACCCGGGGAAAAGGTTTAATTATCTCATAATATGCATTAATTAATATAATTAGTGTATAAAATGGATTAAGGGAAGGCTTGGATTCACCCGTGGGAAAAAGTGTTCAGCGAAGGACACCATATGGAAAAGTCCCCAGTGAGGTGGGACATATATTGGAGTGGGACCCAGTGAAGGGCCCGGATAAAATGAAATTTCATTTTATATGTTAAATGCATTTATGTGATTATATGAATATTTGCTTAAATGCTTTCATATTATATGATGATTTATGTGTTCACATTTGGTACCAAATAAGGGTATAACTGAAAATGACTTATAATTGGTAGATGTGATAACAACTTCACAAAATATATGGGACCCACGTTGGGACCCATATGGGACTTAGACAAACACTCATTAAATAATTGGATAGTTAATGGAATGTTTGGGGGATGTCATAATAAGAACTTAAGAAAAAATTAAGGATGCAAATGAAAAGTTGCAAAAATGTGGGATTGACACCACACATTGTGCATGTGTGTATGTGTCAATAGAGAGTGGGAGACTCTCAAAACAATTGACAGAAAATCAAGAGAAAAGAGAGAGAGAGAGCTCGGGAGAGAAAGACGGAGACGAGACGCCGACGTCGTTTTTTCGCTGTTCTGTCGCCGCCATACGTCGGATTCACAAATCGAAGCCATTTTCAGACTCGTAGAGCTGAGGCGAACGTTTCTATACCGTTAATTTACGTTAAAATTGTTGGATTTTGGTAGCTCACTCTAAACGGTGACAAGTAGTTGTAGACACCCCATTTTGTTGGCTATCAGATTTAGGAAACCCATAGCTTGGTGGTTCATAATGATCGTAAAAGACTCAAAAGGAATCCTGGAAGTCAGCTCTATCTCTCAGAATGCTCAGAATGACCAAAATGCCCCTGAAAGCCCGAAAACTCCCAGATTTGGTCCTGAAGTTCTGGAAACATGCTATGTCGTAAGAAAATTGATAAAATAAGTTTTTAAGCAAAATCGGATGAAATCGTCAGCTCCCAGAGACCCCCCGGAGGTCCTGGAAGTTTCCGGAAAGTCCCCGTTGACCGGTTTGACCAGGGTTTGACCAGGTTTGACCAAGTTTGACCAAAATCATCCGAATTCACCGGAATTATTAGAAAAGTATTAAAATGAGTTTTGAAAGAGAATCGAGCGAAAATGTCGGCTCCTGGGAGCTCCCGGAGATTCCCAGAACTTCCCGGGAATCCCAGGTTTGACCAGTTTGACCAAGATTTGACTTTGGAACCGGGGCACCGAAACAATTTTCAAATATTTTTCATGGATACTAGAGGTCAATAGATTTCCAACGGTATATCGCACATAATTTTCGGATTTAAAACGAGTCTATTATGAATTTCCGAAGGTGAAAAAGGCGATCAAATCAGCTTTTATCACGAATACCGCAAAACTTTTCAAAGTGAGCTATCCCCGAACTATTTTTTATGTAAAGTAGACTCCATTACCTTTCCAACAGTATATCACAACCTCAATTTGGAGTTTGTATGCATTTTCTATGAATTTCGGACAAAATAGGGCCTTTTCGCAAATACCGGAACCTCTAGGGGCCTAAACGGAAATTTCTGGGCGTCTGAGGAGCAGTGCCGCTGCGGCACTGGCCCACTGTCGCCACGGCACTCAACCCTCGCAGAGTCCATTTTTGTAATTTTTTTGGGGGCCCAATTTGATTAATTGAAAATCAAAACGACATAGTTTTGTGTTCACAGTTGTTTGGGACCAATGGGAGTACTTCTAAAACCCCAAAACCACCCCAAATTGGCCTATATAAACCCCCCATTGCTCTTCATTGTGGGGGGGCCAAGTGCAAAGCTAAGAAAAGTTGTAGAGAGGAAGAGAGATAGAGATAAGTTTAGAAGAGAGAAAGGGAGCTTCTCCCATTGATTTTCTATAGAAAGTGAGTTCCAATCTTATTTTCCTCCACTATTCTTCTATATATTTCACATCCAAATCACCCCCAATCACCATTCTTGAGCATTCTTGAGTTAGGAAGCTACTTCCATGTCCAAATATCAAAATCTATGAGTGAAACACCAAGCTACAAGTTTAATACTTCATGAATATCATCTATTGATCATTATCTACTTGCTTCTTTATTCATTGTTTATCTCTTCTTACCTCATTTCTCTTTTTTATTTTCTTTATTTACTTACTAGTTCATCATCATCTAAATGATGACATGAAGTTTGGGGTGAGTGAATCCTTATGGATAGTAGCTCTTGACCTCAAAAACATGTTTGATAGATGATGATCATAACTTCAATACCTCCAAGGTATTCTTGAAGTGTATTGAAGTTATGTTCAAATAAAAATAAATCTCTCCAACAATCTTGGAGGTTCTTGATGATGAGTTTGATGTTAATATTCCAAGAGGTCATAATCTCCATTTGATGTTGAAAATATGCTTTCAAAATATCTATTTCAAAACCCCTCTCAATCCTTCTCATTTTGGTTTCAAGAAACAAAACCTTGTTTTCTCCAAAATCTTCAAAATAATGAGTCAAAACAGTGAGTGAGTTGAGTTCAAAGATTTCTCTAGGACTCAATACTCAACATATGGATGCAAGGCCACTTGGAAAGTCTTCCTAACTCATTGGAGAACACCCATGATTTTTGGTTTGACTTGGAAGTACATGGAAATGGTCCATTTGGATCCCAACATTCCTTCCAAACATTCTGTTTTTGCTTTCACAGCAACTAGGTCCACTTCCAACCTCTTTTTCAGAAAACTTTTCCAAATGGGGTGGTCCTAACTTATTTTTCCCTTAAACTTCAATGTATTAGGGAACTTTCTGTATAAAATGGGCCTCTAGATCATTTTTGTTTCATTTTCTAAGATTTTCTAACATTTCAGTCAACAGTACGGACTCTGTTTCTGAGTGACCTCTGTTGTTTATATGATTTCTCCCAATATGTGATAGTTATTAAGGATTGGATTTTTGTGTTGTGTTCTAGACACAATAAGGAACATCTCCATAAAAAATCATGCATTGAAAACATTCCTAACCCCTCTTTTCAATTTCCAAAAGATGATGCTACTGTTCTGTCCACTATTCACAGCAAGCACATTTTAACTTTCATTCTTTGATTTGGTGCTTATATGCATTCCAAATTAGTTCATATCTTAGGAAGTAGTTCATACTACATTTGGACATATCCCATGTTGATTTCATTCATTCATTCATACACATTATAGACTTCTAAGTCATTCTAGAAATCCATGTACACAAAACACACTACAACCTTTGCACATTTTAGGATCATACATTGCATCCATGCAAGATTTGGGGCTTTTGTGACTCATAATCTAAGAAGATTATAAGGAACGATAATGATCACACGTTCATGCTTCCCCTTGATCTAATCATCCTTTCTCATCCGTCCCGGGGATTGAGAGATCTTCTTTTCTCAAAGATTAACATGCATCATACTAGCTTGCTAAGCATATTTTGATTTCTTTGTTTATTTGTTTCAATAACAATTCATGTCCCCCTTTAGATTAGGAAGTCTTGATTATTTGATACATGATTAGACGATTTTTCCTAGGTTTATTTGTGTGATCTTTCACTTTGCATTGTGTGATAGTTGACTTAGATCTTGTGAATGATATTTTATCTTTAGATCTTCCATTTCAAGTTTCTTATGTGATGTAATATACTATCATAGTATTATTTGTCGAACCAAACATAGTATAAGATGATTATTTGGATGCTAATTGAGGCCCGTCGAAAGACGGGGCGAGTTGAGGGTGTTTTAGTCGCGACAAAGGCTCCTTCCTCTCTCGTACCGAAACCCCGAACCAAGTTCTTTGGTTATGAAGGGCTGGTGCCCTTTATCCATTTGGGTGAGTCAAAATTAGGTTTCTTGGTTCCTTAAAAACCAAGTGGCAACTCTGTATCTGTTTTCAACAGACATTTTCCTTTTCCTTTTCCAAAACAATCTCAAACGAAAGAGGTCGAACGCGCGTGTCCATAATCTGGCGACTCTGCTGGGGACTTTTATTTTAAAACAAAATAATACAGAGGTTTGACTCATAAGAAGCATCCTTAAAATCATCTTTTTACTGTTTTTGGTTCACTGCATTGCATTTCTGCATTTCCCCTTCGACTGTGTCTGAAACGCGGCGCTGACATTGTTCAGGTCTTGCTGTGCCAGGGCACAAGTCACCGTTGATACTGTACCTTCCAAGGTATATCAAAGAGAGTAAAAACCTCCGTACTGTCTCTCCGACGGTATATTGGAACTCTCGTCAACGGACCCTCTTTGACTAAACCCAGCCTTTGCATATAGACTCCTGTAGAACCTTTCATAGGACTGTTCATTTATCTTCTCAGATAGGACAATGTGATGTAACTGCTGTATGCCCTAACGGGATTACCTATGCGGTGTAGACGCTTATGTGGCATAAAATAGAACCTCTTTCTTATAATCCCCAAGGCAATCACTAAATGTGATCACATTGAGTTGACCTGCCTAGGCACCATGACAAGGATGTCTGCTCCATGCTCACAAAGATATACACCGCAAACCTTGTTTGTCGGTCCTAAGACGTAGGAGTATGAAAACCTGCTAGACAGTATGATCACTATAACCATATTAACCAGTTTCTCCCAGAAACTCTGTCCAGATATCCCAGATATAACCATATTAACCAGTTTCTCCCAGAAACTCTGTCCAGATATCCCAGATATAACCATATAAACCAGTTTATCCCAGAAATTCTGTCCAGATATCCCAGATATAACCATATAAACCAGTTTCTCCCAGAAACTCTGTCCAGATATCCCAGATATAACCATATAAACCAGTTTTTCCTAGAAATTATGTCCAGATATCCCAGATATAACCATATTAACCAGTTTCACCCAGAAACTCTGTCCTATCTTCCTAAATATACTAGTTTCTCCTAGGAACTCTATCCAAATTTCCTAAAAATACCCAAGGTCCCTGTTTCTCCCAGAAACTCTGTCCAAAATTCCCGAAGTATCCCAAAAATCCCTGTTATCTCTTGGTGATCATACTGGAAAGTAAGGTTAGCACACTCTGTATGGCTAGGACCTTATTTGGTTAACTGCTATCTGCTAGAAGTAGGGGCATCATATAGATTAGGGCTTGCATCCGCATGCTTGTCCCATGTGCATGCACCATTCTTATCAGTCTGCGCACACTATCTCAGTCAGTATGTACATAAATCAGTCCATCTTCCTTAACATCACTGTCATTGTCTCTCTAGTCATTACTATCAGAATCTGATACACTCTTCTCGAATCTATAGGTCATTATAGACTTCCAAAATCATCCACTGAGATCCCCATCCTGGGTCAGAAGTTCGAATAGTCATTTGGTTAGAATCAGTCCGCCGAGAAATTCAACATGAATCAGGACTTTGGAAGCCAAGGTCACTGAATTAATCAATCAACAGTCAGATCGGCTGACTCAAGTTCTGAAATTTATGGAAGAGTTCCGACAACAGCAACCACAGTACCCACCTAGGTTCCTACCACCACAAGGGTTCATGCCACCACCACCGCCTGGATTTGGACCGCCTCCCGAGAACAATGGGGAAGAAGAACGATTTCAAGAGGTCCCGCTGCCTGTATATGAGAAAAAGCTCCAAGAGAAAATGGACAAGGTCGATAAGCTTGGGAACATACTAAGGAAGAGTAAAGGAGTCGACGATTACATGTTAGATCTGGAAGGATTGTTTGAGCCCAACAAGGTGAGGCTACCCGAGAACTTCAAGATGCCTGAAATCGACCGTTTTGACGGAACTGGAAATCCGAAGAGCCACGTGAAGTTTTGTGTGAGCATTTTCCAGTCAATGGGCTGCACCCATGAGCACATAGCTATGCTGTTCCCTCAAACCCTCCAGAAAGCCGCACTATCCTGGTTCCTAACCCTTGAAACTTCCAAGACCCGAGTTTGGGAAAATGTTGCTAGAACTTTCATTGATCACTACTCCTACAACCAAGAGCTTGACGTCACCATCCGAGATCTGGAAACCACCAGGCAGAATTTTAATGAGTCCTTCGCTGCATTCTTGAGCAGATGGAGGAATAAAGTAGCCCAAATGATGCACAGGCCTGTTGAGAAAGAGCAAGTGCGTATGCTGGTCAAGAACCTGCAACCAGTATACCACGAAAAACTATTCTACCAGTCCATCTCAACATTTGAAGAGTTGTTTGAGGTTGGGACTAGAATCGAGGATGCTATCTGTGAAGGCAAGATCAATGGAGCTGGGTCACTGAAAAAGGAGAAGAGACCCCACACCTTTGGTGAAGATCAACAGAGCCTAGATGTCAATGCCTTATGCCCATCGTCAAGCCAAATTGACTGCAGTAAGAGGCACAAGAAAGGAAACCAAAGAGCCTTCACACCACTTGACATGAGCTTGTCCTCCGCTCTCAATCACCTTGTTCAAAAGGGCCACCTTGTACCTTTGGAGCCCAGTAAGCCTCCTAATCACCCACCTCCTGGGTACAATGAATCCAAGTATTGTGATTACCACCAAGACCAAGGCCATGAGACCGACAACTGTAAGAGGCTCCGTCACTCAATTCAGGATCTCTTAGATGATGCGCCGCACCCCAATCCAATCCACTACCTCGGTCTCGACCAACCCTTGACCTATCCGTTTAAATGATCCTCTTTGCTGAGGACCATGAATGTTGAACCTGTGCTGGTGAAGTGATGGTGTTTGGGACTCTTGCTAGAAAACCAAATGAAGATGAAAGAAAAAAGAAATAAAAAGAATAAATGAGTCACTGTGACATTCCATTTGAGACCAGGTCGAGTCTAGTCAAGTCTGTTGTATGTTTTGTCTAGTCTTATGGTCAAGTCTGTCTGTCATCAAGTTGTTAATGAGTCTGCAATCCTCCTCTACTGATGGAATGAAGTCTCATTTTGCCTAATCTAATGTGCCTAGTCATAGATGCATGAATTGCTGAACTGAAGTGTCACTTTTCAAATTACCATGGATATTACTGTGCTAAAAAAGGGTAATTTTTTTTTTACTCAAACAAAAAATCCTGAAAGGTCAAAGTCAATTTTGCGCTGACACCGATGAAGAGCCGAGAATTGAATAGTCGTACTTTAAGAATTCAAAGATGCTTTTGCTCAAATCTCGAAAAGACACACTTGGAACTGATTTGGGGCTTGCCCAACACCCTTTCCACCATTTCTACCATTTCAAAGCCTTGGGCCCAACCCAATTGATAGCTATGCGAACCTGTGCGAACTTGGTCCTTGTTGGTAGCCAAACATTTCAATGAGTTTCTTCCCCCTTTAAAAAAAAAAAAAAAAGAAAAAAAAAAAAAGAAAAAGCTCGCTAGGTTGAAAACCCGAAAGGGCACCTAAGCAAAAGTTAGAGCTTAAAAAGGTGTTGATTTCCAAAATCTGACCCTAGCTAGTCAAAATGTTGGAGAAAATTTTGATGAGAGAATCATACGCTTCAAGATACATCTTAAGAACGTGCCAAGATCACATTTCAAACGGCACGGAATGACCACAAATAAATTCTGAGAGCTGACATGCACATTCTGGAATTCTGAGATTACGATTGAAAGATCTCACAAGAATCGACTACATTAAAGAGCAAAATTGACTGGCTAGGCAAAAGTGAAAAGGATCAATCCTCAAAACAAAACAAAAAGAAAAAGAAAAAGAAAATAAAGGGAGATTGAAACTGAATCCTTTTATTCAAAGCTACCATAAGTGGCTCAAGTTTGAACTTATTTGACGATTGGTTTGAGAAACCCTCATACCCAATTTCTTTCAAGACCTTGCCTTGAACTACGCTCGACCTGATTCCCACTCGGGGATACGTAGGCAACCACATCGGTTCGGTCGACACCATCATAATCAAACCGATTTCTTTCAAGATCTTGCCTTGAACTACGCTCGACCTGATTCTCGCTCGGGGATACGTAGGCAACCACAATGGTTCGGTCACCCCACCTACCTAAAAATCAACCCGCTTCTTTCTAACCATGGCCCGAACTACGTTGGACCCGATCCCTACTCGGGGATACGTAGGCAGACTTTCAAAAAGAAGGATGGCTCGCTAGGTCGAAAATCTGAAAGGACGCCTAGGCAAAAATTAGAGCTAAATCCAGAGTAAGCAATAACAAAAGAGAGAAAATAGCTCGCTAGGTCACTTCACCAGTGCCTAGGCAAAAGTTATGAGCATTTGAGAGATTAAAGTCACGGTCCATGCCTCAAGCCAGAAAATTGCCTTCCACACTAGGGGCAAACTTCGGCTACCCGCCTCGTTTGCCTGAATTCTACTATCTACCCTTCATACAAGGGGCAAACTTTGGTCACCTACCTTGTTTGCCCAAAACCTCCAATAAACCATCATTCCAAACTAGGGGCAAACGTCGGTCACCCACCTCGTTTGCCTATGAATTCCACTTCGTACACCACAAACTAGGGGCAAACTCCGTTTGCCTAACACGATCCCTTTACACCAAGGGCGAGTTTTCAAGTCACCAAGTTGTTTTAAAATTTTTTGAAATGGAGCATCTTTTATTCTAAAAGCTAAGGCACTAATTCAAAGCACATTTAGGGAGAAGCAAAGAAATTGATTAGATCAGTAGGGAGGAATTTTCAAAAATAAGATTCACCGTCAAAGTGATGCCACGTTAAGGTGAGAAGTAAACACAAAAGAGAAATGGTACATCATTTATGACAAGAGCACATTAAGTTTTGGCAAGTCGAGCTTGTTTCATTTCAGTGTCGAATGTGTCGCCCTCGCATATCGGTGTCTGTCAGTTTTGAGTCTGTCATAGTCTTTTTTCAGGAAAAGAGTCAGTCGTAGTCTCGAATGTGTAAGTCAATAGTGACGAATAATGAATTTTTCAAATCAAGTTATAAAGAGCATTCCAATGACAATGCAAGCAGGAGTACCAAACACTATTACTGCACCAGTCAAGGTGTCAGCATGAGAAGCGTTAAAACCTGGGGAAAATTTCATCCCTTTCCAAATCGTCAAAATTTAACCATCTTTGTTCATGCAACATAAGTCCATGAGTGGCTGTTGATGATCTTCCTTTGTTCATGCAACATAAGTCCATGAGTGGCTGTTGATGATCTTCCTTTCTCCTAGCAACATAAGTCCATGAGTGGCTGTTGATCTTTCATCTTTCTTCATGCAACATAAGTCCATGAGTGGCTGTTGATGATCTTCCTTTCTCCTAGCAACATAAGTCCATGAGTGGCTATTGATCTTTCATTTTTCTTCATGCAACATAAGTCCATGAGTGGTTGTTGATCTTTCATCTTTCTTCATGCAACATAAGTCCACGAGTGGCTGTTGATGATCTTCCTTTCTCCTAGCAACATAAGTCCATGAGTGGCTGTTGATCTTTCATCTTCATGCAACATAAGTCCATGAGTGGCTGTTGATGATCTTCCTTTCACCTAGCAACATAAGTCCATGAGTGGCTGTTGATCTTTCATCTTCATGCAACATAAGTCCATGAGTGGCTGTTGATGATCTTCCTTTCTCCTAGCAACATAAGTCCATGAGTGGCTGTTGATCTTTCATCTTCATTCAACATAAGTCCATGAGTGGCTGTTGATCTTTCATCTTTGTTCATGCAACATAAGTCCATGAGTGGCTGTTGACGATCTTCCTTCGTCCTAGCAACATAAGTCCATGAGTGGCTGTTGACCATCTTTCTTCGATCATGCAACATAAGTCCATGAGTGGCTGTTGATGATCTTCTATTGATTATCACCCTCCATCAGTGTAAAACCACCACAAATCATCTCTGTCACAAATAGAATGATACCTTTACTCCCATTTAACGGACGTATTTCCTTCTTCCTAGCAGAGTACATTATCCTTCAGCTCCCGAAGGCCCCGACCGGCCCTCTTGGATTGAGCGCCGAAAGATTTGATCAATCGTGAGAGATTCAGAGATGGGTCCTGGTTCCCGATCAAGAAGAGAGATTCTCAGAGAGTCCCCTACCATCCCCAGCAGAAGATAACAGAAGTCCGAACCAATTCTCTAGACTTATCATCATAAGGATTGGCCAAAACATCACCCGCAGTCAAATCACCCCGATTCCCAGGGCAAGCACTATCTATTCACAATTCAAGGATCCATGTCCACTGATCATCATGAGCCTTCTTACTTCTTATAAGCTTCCTCACACCTTCGCCTAAAATCGTGAGCTTTCTCACTTATCGTGAGCTTCCTCAAATTCGTGAGCTTCTTCACTTTTCATAAGCTTCCTCACTCCTTCGTCCAAAATTGTGAGCTTTCTCACTTTTCGTGAGCTTCCTTACTCCTTCATCCAAAATCGTGAGCTTTCTCACTTATTGTGAGCCTCACTCCTTTGTCCAAACTCGTGAGCTTTCTCACTAATCGTGAGCTTTCTCACTTATCATGAGCTTTTTCACTTTTCGTGAGCTTCCTTACTCCTTCATCCAAAATCGTGAGCTTTCTCACTTATTGTGAGCCTCACTCCCTTGTCTAAACTCGTGAGCTTTCTCACTAATCGTGAGCTTTCTCACTTATCATGAGCTTTTTCACTTATCGTGAGCTTCCTTACTCCTCTGTGTAAAATTGTGAGCCCCCTCACCTACCCATCGGTTATCATGAGCTTCCTCAAATAAAGATTATGAGCTTCTTCAGCAAATAAAAATTGTGAGCTTTTCCCTTATCATGAGCTTCCTCACTCCCTTGTCAAAAATTATGAGCCCCCTCACCTACCCATCAGCTATTGTGAGCTTTCTCGCTTAACGGTTATCGCGAAACCCTTCTCCGATTGGCTATCTTGAACTTCCTCATCTATCGTTTGGTATCCAGGACTTCTGTGTCCGTCGATTGTTGTCCTCTGGGACCCCACGTTCGATTACATTTGTTTGCAAAGCACACTTCCCGTAATTCCAGAAGTTTTCCCCAAGACCCAGAATCTTCTAAACCTTGATGTCCTTATCCGAGTCATCCACCGCATCACAGTCGCAAACACTAGCACAACACCAGCCCACTCGGAGTGGCACACCCCACAGCACTTGCTCATACTAGGTGTCACGCCCCGACGTAGCATAATTCAGGAAAGCATTTAATTTCCTTTATGGACTCGTAGGTCGTGACAAGTGAGTATGACCAATTGTCCCTGCAACAAATAACTTAACAAACAATTCTAGAGCAAAGGATACTAACAAAAAAAAACATAAGCTCTGAAAAAAAAAACTTACTAAACTATTACAACAGTCATAGTCTTAGGCACAAAACGCCTTATTCAAAAGTCCAAACTAGTTTATTACAAAACCCAAATTAAAAGACTTAGGAAATATAAAGCAGCCTCCTGGAAAGTCTCCTGACTCTAAGTAGCATAGTCAAAATACCCTGGCTTCTCCTGACCCTGAAAATCTGGACATACAGTCCAGGACGCATCAACGCCGTCAGCTTATGAAAGCTGGTGAGCAAAATAAACAAGTGCTCGCAATGTATATATAAGCATATAAGCAACGGTGCAATTTAACTTTTAAAAGCAATAACTTCAAGGTTCCAATTCCAACATAAGCTACGGGGGAATAAAGAAAGCAATAAATATGTGACCATGCGTGAATAATGTAACACCTCATCTTTCTGACTCTTTTCTCTCAACAAAACTCAACACAACCAAACCATTATCTTAGATACCAGGAATACTATCCGATCGATATCCAAAAGAGCACACCAAACCATCGCTTCAGATACCAGGAATAATATCCGATCAATATCCGAAACAAGCGCCTTAGATACCAGGAATAATATCCGATCGATATCTAAGCCGTACACAACACTACCACCATCGCTTCGGATATCAGGAATACTATCCGATCAATATCCGAAACGCGCGCCTTAGATACCAGGAATACTATCCGATCGATATCTAAGTCGTACACAACACTGTCGCCTCCAATACCAGGAATAATATCCGATCGATATTGAGGTCGCACAACTAGAACGCCACTCTTTACTCTTTTCACACAACCTCAACCCTAATATGTATGTCAATGTTTCATAAATAACACCATTAATAAATCACATGAATGTCATCAAACTTTAAACATAAAGGAATTCACAGAATTAAAGAAATAATACGCGTACGGGGATTGAAAATTCGTAATTCATTGCCTTAATCATTTTAAACATAACTAATAGCATTCAAAAAAAAACTGCTACTGAAATCCTCATTTTCTGTCCAAACGGTGCAGAATCTGAGAAAATTGCATTAGACGAAAAGTGTGCAGAATCGAGTTTTACTTGGGACAACGCGGGCAGAACCTTAAATTTCATTCGTTTTCCTAACAAAAGTCTGAAAACAAAATTCTGCTACTGTTAAAATTAAAAGAGAAAATATTAGATTGAATTTCTAATATACTTTGAAGTAATGCCATTAAAAATGAGTTATAATTTGTATACATGAATTACATATTCAGGAAAGCATTTAATTTCCTTTATGGACTCGTAGGTCGTGACAAGTGAGTATGACCAATTGTCCCTGCAACAAATAACTTAACAAACAATTCTAGAGCAAAGGATACTAACAAAAAAAAACATAAGCTCTGAAAAAAAAAACTTACTAAACTATTACAACAGTCATAGTCTTAGGCACAAAACGCCTTATTCAAAAGTCCAAACTAGTTTATTACAAAACCCAAATTAAAAGACTTAGGAAATATAAAGCAGCCTCCTGGAAAGTCTCCTGACTCTAAGTAGCATAGTCAAAATACCCTGGCTTCTCCTGACCCTGAAAATCTGGACATACAGTCCAGGACGCATCAACGCCGTCAGCTTATGAAAGCTGGTGAGCAAAATAAACAAGTGCTCGCAATGTATATATAAGCATATAAGCAACGGTGCAATTTAACTTTTAAAAGCAATAACTTCAAGGTTCCAATTCCAACATAAGCTACGGGGGAATAAAGAAAGCAATAAATATGTGACCATGCGTGAATAATGTAACACCTCATCTTTCTGACTCTTTTCTCTCAACAAAACTCAACACAACCAAACCATTATCTTAGATACCAGGAATACTATCCGATCGATATCCAAAAGAGCACACCAAACCATCGCTTCAGATACCAGGAATAATATCCGATCAATATCCGAAACAAGCGCCTTAGATACCAGGAATAATATCCGATCGATATCTAAGCCGTACACAACACTACCACCATCGCTTCGGATATCAGGAATACTATCCGATCAATATCCGAAACGCGCGCCTTAGATACCAGGAATACTATCCGATCGATATCTAAGTCGTACACAACACTGTCGCCTCCAATACCAGGAATAATATCCGATCGATATTGAGGTCGCACAACTAGAACGCCACTCTTTACTCTTTTCACACAACCTCAACCCTAATATGTATGTCAATGTTTCATAAATAACACCATTAATAAATCACATGAATGTCATCAAACTTTAAACATAAAGGAATTCACAGAATTAAAGAAATAATACGCGTACGGGGATTGAAAATTCGTAATTCATTGCCTTAATCATTTTAAACATAACTAATAGCATTCAAAAAAAAACTGCTACTGAAATCCTCGTTTTCTGTCCAAACGGTGCAGAATCTGAGAAAATTGCATTAGACGAAAAGTGTGCAGAATCGAGTTTTACTTGGGACAACGCGGGCAGAACCTTAAATTTCATTCGTTTTCCTAACAAAAGTCTGAAAACAAAATTCTGCTACTGTTAAAATTAAAAGAGAAAATATTAGATTGAATTTCTAATATACTTTGAAGTAATGCCATTAAAAATGAGTTATAATTTGTATACATGAATTACATATCAACAGAAAGCTCTTTGAGTCTAGTTTCCAACGCTTCAAACCGTGCGCGTTTTCGAGTTTCCTAGAGGAAGATATGGTCGTTTTAGTAAAAGCCGTCAATGCTGAAAAATGTCAATCGATTGACAAAAGTGTCAATCGATTGAATGACATGTCAATCGATTGGAACACATGTCAATCGATTGAATAACATGTCAATCGATTGGTATCAGCAGTTTCTCCCCTGTTACGAATTTGAAGCCTGTTTTTGACCCATTTCTCAATTCTGTTCCAACCAAGACATGTAATATATGGATTTCTTCGTTTTTCCGCGTAGATTAAGAATACGCGATCGGTTTTAACTAATTTCAATCGTAGCTCTCGGATTTCACGTAAAACCGAGAGGTGACAAAACTTTGAATCAATGGTACGTCGCGATACGGATGAATTAAGCCGTAGTATTCGAAACACAGCTTATTGGGACTAAGATCTTTCATTCCCAATTCACAGAATTGATTTTGGTTAACTTTTGTAAAACTCCAATTTTTAAGCTTTAATGGTGTATCTATATATATACACATATACACACATATATACACTGAAATATACATATATAAACTTTGGGAGTGAGTTTATAATACTCACAGAGACGATTATACAGAAATTTAAAGGCCGAGAACTTCCGCCGTAATAATCCGTCGTTGAGAATTTCCTCCTCCGTTCTTGATTTTGGTATCCCAATATGTGTATATATATATATATGTGTATACTGTATGTGTGTTATGTGTGTTATCTGTGTGTGTGTGTTATCTGCCGAGAGAGAGAGAAAGAGCTGCAGAGAGATAAATGAGAGATAGAGAGGTGGTCCAAAAGGGGGGAATTAGTGGGTGTATATATCATATGCAAAGTGCTTAGCACTATGCATATAAAACACACATGACACTTCACACACACTCACAAAGCACTTCCAGCACCAATTTACGCACACACTGCACTAATGTGTACACAAGATACCCTTGTGTGTGTTGAGCTCACGCAATGATACACACACACAGGTAAAATTATACTGCCCATTTCTAAAACTGGTATTTTACGGTTGAAATAAAAATACAGAAAATTATATTAATGTAGGAATTCAATTCCCGGTTATACAAAAATATAAATATCGATTTTGAAACCATAGAAAATGTTTTAAAAATTACGGTTTGACCCCAGATAATTATTACAAAGAGAAATTAAATTAAAATACTCATGGAAATAAAATGCAATATTTATTTATTAATGATAATAAAATACAGGGCGTTACACTAGGGTCACAACACTAGACATGATAGGACTCATGACACAATTCATATCACATCCATACATTGCATATCACTCTTATAGCATAGCATCCGCCTGATTGTTGTGTATGTGCATGTATGATTAGTTCCTTGCCCTGAACTACGTCCTGGTCTGATTCCTCTCGGGATACGTAGGCAGCTCACGTAGAGCACGACCAGCACTAACCTGATCATCCTTGCATCTTTTGCAACGCTTTTTATCCTAAATCTATAGCCTCCAAAAGACCTGTCTCTTCAAAACTTTGGCACTCGCTTGCGACATGCGTTGCCTCGCAAGTTCATGCCAAAGAGGGGCAAACTGTAGACACCCCATTTTGTTGGCTATCAGATTTAGGAAACCCATACCTTGGTGGTTCACAATGATCGTAAAAGACTCAAAAGGAATCCTGGAAGTCAGCTCTATCTCTCAGAATGCTCAGAATGACCAAAATGCCCCTGAAAGCCCGAAAACTCCCAGATTTGGTCCTGAAGTTCTGGAAACATGCTATGTCGTAAGAAAATTGATAAAATAAGTTTTTAAGCAAAATCGGATGAAATCGTCAGCTCCCAGAGATCCCCCGGAGGTCCTGGAAGTTTCCGGAAAGTCCCCGTTGACCGGTTTGACCAGGGTTTGACCAGGTTTGACCAAGTTTGACCAAGTTTGACCGAAATCATCCGAATTCACCGGAATTATTAGAAAAGTATTAAAATGAGTTTTGAAAGAGAATCGAGCAAAAATGTCGGCTCCTGGGAGCTCCCGGAGATTCCCAGAACTTCCCGGGAATCCCAGGTTTGACCAGTTTGACCAAGATTTGACTTTGGAACCGGGGCACCGAAACAATTTTCAATTATTTTTCATGGATACTAGAGGTCAATAGCTTTCCAACGGTATATCGCACATAATTTTCGGATTTAAAACGAGTCTATTATGAATTTCCGAAGGTGAAAAAGGCGATCAAATCAGCTTTTATCACGAATACCGCAAAACTTTTCAAAGTGACCTATCCCCGAACTATTATTTATGTAAAGTAGACTCCATTACCTTTCCAACAGTATATCACAACCTCAATTTGGAGTTCGTATGCATTTTCTATGAATTTCGGACAAAATAGGGCCTTTTCGCGAATACCGGAACCTCTGGGGGCCTAAACGGAAATTTCTGGGCGTCTGAGGAGCAGTGCCGCCGCGGCACTGGCCCACTGCCGCCGCGGCACTCAACCCTCGCAGAGTCCATTTTTGTAATTTTTTTGGGGGTCCAATTTGATTAATTGAAAGTCAAAACGACATAGTTTTGTGTTCACAGTTGTTTGGGACCAATGGGAGTACTTCTAAAACCCCAAAACCACCCCTAAATTGGCCTATATAAACCCCCCATTGCTCTTCATTTTGGGGGGGCCAAGTGCAAAGCTAAGAAAAGTTGTAGAGAGGAAGAGAGATAGAGATAAGTTTAGAAGAGAGAAAGGGAGCTTCTCCCATTGATTTTCTATAGAAAGTGAGTTCCAATCTTATTTTCCTCCACTATTCTTCTATATACTTCACATCCAAATCACCCCCAATCACCATTCTTGAGCATTCTTGAGTTAGGAAGCTACTTCCATGTCCAAATATCAAAATCTATGAGTGAAACACCAAGCTACAAGTTCAATACTTCATGAATATCATCTATTGATCATTATCTACTTGCTTCTTTATTCATTGTTTATCTCTTCTTACCTCATTTCTCTTTTTTATTTTCTTTATTTACTTACTAGTTCATCATCATCTAAATGATGACATGAAGTTTGGGGTGAGTGAATCCTTATGGATAGTAGCTCTTGACCTCAAAAACATGTTTGATAGATGATGATCATAACTTCAATACCTCCAAGGTATTCTTGAAGTGTATTGAAGTTATGTTCAAATAAAAATAAATCTCTCCAACAATCTTGGAGGTCATTGATGATGAGTTTGATGTTAATATTCCAAGAGGTCATAATCTCCATTTGATGTTGAAAATATGCTTTCAAAACATCTATTTCAAAACCCCTCTCAATCCTTCTCATTTTGGTTTCAAGAAACAAAACCTTGTTTTCCCCAAAATCTTCAAAATAATGAGTCAAAACAGTGAGTGAGTTGAGTTCAAAGATTTCTCTAGGACTCAATACTCAACATATGGATGCAAGGCCACTTGGAAAGTCTTCCTAACTCATTGGAGAACACCCATGATTTTTGGTTTGACTTGGAAGTACTTGGAAATGGTCCATTTGGATCCCAACATTCCTTCCAAATATTCTGTTTTTGCTTTCACAGCAGCTAGGTCCACTTCCAACCTCTTTTTCACAACACTTTTCCAAATGGGGTGGTCCTAACTTATTTTTCCCTTAAACTTCAATGTATTAGGGAACTTTCTGTATAAAATGGGCCTCTAGATCATTTTGTTTTCATTTTCTAAGATATTATAACATTTCAGTCAACAGTACGGACTCTGTTTCTGAGTGACCTCTGTTGTTTATATGATTTATCCCAATATGTGATAGTTATTAAGGATTGGATTTTTGGGTTGTGTTCTAGACACAATAAGGAACATCTCCATAAAAAAGCATGCATTGAAAACATTCCTAACCCCTCTTTTCAATTTCCAAAAGATGATGCTACTGTTCTGTCCACTATTCACAGCAAGCACATTTTAACTTTCATTCTTTGATTTGGTGCTTATATGCATTCCAAATTAGTTCATATCTTAGGAAGTAGTTCATATTACATCTGGACATATCCCATGTTGATTTCATTCATTCATTCATACACATTATAGACTTCTAAGTCATTCTAGAAATCCATGTACACAAAACACACTACAACCTTTGCACATTTTAGGATCATACATTGCATCCATGCAAGATTTGGGGTTTTTGTGACTCCTAATCTAAGAAGATTATAAGGAACGATAATGATCACACGTTCATGCTTCCCCTTGATCTAATCATCCTTTCTCATCCGTCCCGGGGATTGAGAGATCTTCTTTTCTCAAAGATTAACATGCATCATACTAACTTGCTAAGCATATTTTGATTTCTTTGTTTATTTGTTTCAATAACAATTCATGTCCCCCTTTAGATTAGGAAGTCTTGATTATTTGATACATGATTAGACGATTTTTCCTAGGTTTAATTGTGTGATCTTTCACTTTGCATTGTGTGATAGTTGACTTAGATCTTATGAATGATATTTTATCTTTAGATCTTCCATTTCAAGTTTCTTATATGATGTAATATACTATCATAGTATTATTTGTCGAACCAAACATAGTATAAGATGATTATTTGAATGCTAATTGAGGCCCGTCGAAAGACGGGGCGAGTTGAGGGTGTTTTAGTCGCGACAAAGGCTCCTTCCTCTCTCGTACCGAAACCCCGAACCAAGTTCTTTGGTTATGAAGGGCTGGTGCCCTTTATCCATTTGGGTGAGTCAAAATTAGGTTTCTTGGTTCCTTAAAAACCAAGTGGCGACTCTGTATCTGTTTTCAACAGACCTTTCCTTTTCCTTTTCCAAAACAATCTCAAACGAAAGAGGTGGAACGCCGCGTGTCCACAATCTGGCGACTCTGCTGGGGACTTTTATTTTAAAACAAAATAATACAGAGGTTTGACTCATAAGAAGCATCCTTAAAATCATCTTTTTACTATTTTTGGTTCACCGCATTGCATTTCTGCATTTCCCCTTCGACTGTGTCTGAAACGCGGCGCTGACATTGTTCAGGTCTTGCTGTGCCGGGGCACAAGTCACCGTTGATACTGTACCTTCCAAGGTATATCAAAGAGAGTAAAAACCTCCGTACTGTCTCTCCGACGGTATATTGGAACTCTCGTCAATGGACCCTCTTTGACTAAACCCAGCCTTTGCATATAGACTCCTGTAGAACCTTTCATAGGACTGTTCATTTATCTTCTCAGATAGGACAATGTGATGTAACTGCTGTATGCCCTAACGGGATTACCTATCCGGTGTAGACGCTTATGTGGCATAAAACAGAACCTCTTTCTTATAATCCCCAAGGCAATCACTAAATGTGATCACATTGAGTTGACCTGCCTAGGCACCATGACAAGGATGTCTGCTCCATATTTATGCTACGTCGGGGCGTGACATGATTTAGTGGTATCAGAGCCTGGTTGACACGACTAAAAAGTTGTGTGCTCTTGTGCAACACCCAAGTGTAGGTGATCGTGCAAGTAATATAGTACTGGAAGTCCAGGTCGATCCCACAGGGAAGGTGTTAAACTAAAAACTTAGATTAATCTCAAAAAGGGAAAATAAAAATCAATATTTTAAAGGAATGCAGAACACAAAGTTCCACAATTTATCAACTACTGAAAATAAAGCAATTAAATTAGATCAACTAATTACTAGCTAATTAATTAAAACAAAGATTCAAAGTGTGTTTTTCTTAATTAAAAAGGAATGTTGGGATTACACGAATCCACCGCAACCTAGCCATCCACCATGCAATTACATTGAAGCTCAATGGAGTACACTTTCTACAGTATTCCGTATTTCTTTTAGGATAAAGAATCCATAGTCCTTTCATGACCGGGACTATATCATCACAATGGAGTTTGAAATACACAAAAGCGGTTTAAAACAATAGTTTAGAATCTCACCTACAATGGTATTAGCATTGAGGGTGGTTTGCAAAATATATTGAAGAAAAATGCCTCAGGGCTTAAAATTCACTGACTGTTTTGACAAACTGAGTGTTTTGGGAGAATTTGATAACAATCCAGTAAAACAGAAAGTCTAGGAATACTGCATAGAATGTCCTCAAGAATGGTGCTCGATCGATCGACGCGCTTTCGATCGATAGAACATCTTCTTCCCTCGATCGATCAAACTAACTTCGATCGCTCGACAATGTCTCTGGTCCGATCGATCGAACTAACTTCGATCGATCAAACACAGAAATTAATCTGCTTCATAGCAAAGGCCTAAGATCACGGTTTCATCGTGATCTCCCAACCTGGAGACTACTCAGACATGGTCTGGAGTGTCACAGTGTTGTTTTTAACGTAGAAGTCCATTAAGGTTTTGTTTGGTTGTGTTTTAATCATGCAAACTATAAAAACTAGTTGTATAACTATGTCTAACATCCAAGATTATGTATTTCACAGATTATACTGCTATAAACTAAGTGAAGAAAATGAATAAAGTAACCTGGAACTGAAAACTTGTATTAAACTAGAAAAAACCAATCCCAAAGCAATATCCAACCTTCACAACCTACAAAAACATGAAACCTCTCTATCTCTCTCTCTAAAAACTGATGAAAGTAATGGGGGGCCTTTTTTGGACGTACATAATACAAGTATATATACTTAAGACCTAATGCTAGGGTTAAAAACCCGCTTCTGCTGCGTGCGCGCATATTCTGATAAAAGCCACGTTCGGTCGATCGAACACATCTCGATCGATTGAACTTCTGGGTCTTCGATCGTTTGAGCTTCTCTCGATCGATCGAACATTCGATCGATCGAATGGTCTTCAATCGATCGAACTCTGTATTTCAGCTTTTAATTGTCTTTATTAGAATCCAGCACTGATTCAAGGTGAAAAGTGCATGTTCATAGCGTATTAGGTGGTCTTTTATGCATACTTTTATCCCCAAAGTCCCTACATTTAGGTGCATTCTAATAACAATGTTCTTTTTATTGTGTTAATGCTAAAATATATGTCTTTGCATTGTTTTATAGGTATTATGATGTAAATCAATGAAGTGGAGCTAAAGAAAAGTGATTCTGGTGAAGAGAACAACGGAAGCAGCTGAGAAAATGCCAATTTTGACAATGAAGAATTCAGATTTGGAAGATTTCCTCGGAGATATAAAATGTATATCATTGAGTTACAGTCGCGTGGCCACAAACGGGAGGTCAATCTGAGGTCCGAGTAAAAGGTTATGACCATTCTCCCATCGGTGCGCAGAGTTGTCAAAATCAGAGAGTTCAATCGATTGAGCAGAGTTCAATCGATCGAACCTTCGATCGATCGAACTAAGCTCGATCAATCAAACTTTATATTCACCCAAATGTTGCGTAAACTCTGCAGGAACCCTATATATAAGTCGTTTTGACGCCAGATGAAGGGGGGACGCTCTGGAACGCAAAAAACAACAGTTTAGGGTAGTTTTAGGGTTAGATTAGGAGTAGATTAGGTTAGATTCTTATTTTGTTTTCTCTTATACATTATTATACTGAAGATTATTGAAGATTCAAGTTATTTACAAGTTATTTTCAGATTTATTTCAGGTTTTTCTTCTTCTTTTTCTTTATTTGATTGTTTATTGCTTTGGTAGTTATGATTGCTATGTTTTGTTATTTCTGCACTAGTTTTATTATGTTTCCGTAGTTTAGACGTTGGGAATATGTGATGAAACATTGATTCCCAACCTCTGCCATGCAATCTTTAGAAACCTTGGGCTCGATCGATCGAAGATATTTCAATCGATCGAACTAGAGACATAGTCAAGCGATCGAAGACATTTCGATCGATTGAAGGATGATGATGTCCGATCGATCGAGAGCGCTTCGATCGATCGAACATTTAAATTCTTGAGATGATTCTTTTAAGTATTCCATGACTTTCTGTTTTAGAAAGTTGTCATCAAATTGTCCCTATAAGCTCAGTTTGTCACAACAGTTTTTAGAACTTAAAGCCTTAAGGCTATTTTCTTCAATGACTTTTGAAAACCACTTTGAATGCTAACACCATTTAGAGTGCAAGTAATAACCATTGTTTTAAAGCGTCTTCCAAGTATTTTAAATCACTTGTGATGATATAGTCCCGGTCATGAAAGGGCTATTGATTCTTTATCTTTAGAAAAATACGGAATACTGAAGAGGAATGAACTCCATAGAACGTTAACGATTGTGCATGGTAGATGGTTAGGATCAATGTGGATTCTCGTATTCCCAACACCTTTAATTTATTTATTTAATTAGTTATGTTTCTTTATGCTTTAGATTATTATTTAGTTTAATTTAATTAATTAGGATTCGTTAGAACTTTCACCCCTAGATTCATATTTTTCTTTTCCTTTAGGTTGTAACTTAGTTGATATTCTTCCTATTCCTTCCCTGTGGTATTGACCTGGACTTATCCAGTATTACTTGCACGATCACCTACACTTGGGTGTTGCACAAGAGCGCACAACTTTTTAGTCGTGTCAAGTTTTTGACGCCGTTGCCGGAGAAGGAAACTAGGTTAGGATTTTATTAAGTTATTTCTAATTTTTTTCTTACTTTAAAAAAAAAAAAAAATTTAAGAAAAAAAAAAAATAATAAAAACTTTGGACTTTTTCTCTGACAAGTAAACATCATGAAACTTTGGATAAACATGTCTTATCCATATTACCCTCCATACAACACAAACATCATGAATAGGTACACTTTAGGTAATGAAAACTATCCCCCAAGTTGGCAAGCACCCACATATGAAGCAGATTATCAACCTGAGTGCTACCAACCACTACAATGGGAAAACAATAGTGGTAGTCCCCCGTATTATCAAACGTATCAAGAACCTCCACATGAAGAGTTCTATCAATCGCAATGGGGATATAACCAAAATGATAATGTAGGATATAGTAGTAGCTCCCACGATTACCAAACGCACCAAGACTTTTCCTTTGGCGAGTCGTGTCCACAAACACAATGGGATGTGAATTACTACCAACAACAATGGGGTGAAAGTTCGTATAGTAATAATGAGGAGAATAACCAAGTTGAGGATAGTGGTATGTTAAATTTACTGCTTAGTGAAATGAAAAGGCTAGATAATGCACTTGACAAATTAGAAACTAGATATCAACAAACATATGCTAGCCAACCTTTAGAAGATTATACCAGTCCTTCAACACTACAACCTAAATTTCAAGACACTAATAATGGAATGGAATTAGAGGACAATGATAGGTTTATACCGAATGAGGTTAACAACTCATTCGAGAAAGTCATAACCCAACAAGAACTCCAAAACCAAACCATTAAGCATGAAGTTGTAGATCCATCTTCTCCTCAATATACAACCCCAAGCATCAACTCCTTCACTGCCTGGATAAAGTTGTACAACTCCTTTGTCCAGAGAACCTCAATAGATAACATATATAGTGAGGAGAGTTACACGGATGAGAATGAGATTTTTACAGATAATGAGAGTTTAGGTGACTGCACGCAATTAGGAAAGGATGAGTCCCCTGCTAACTCTACCCCTACTTTTGATAGTGACCCTAGGGAGGACGTTATTGAAAAATCTAAATCAAATTTAGATTCATGTGATATTCATGAACACTCATCTCTTTCGGCCGAAGAGATGGTGTCACCAAGTTGCCCATCACCTATCCTTGCTATCAATCAAATCTCTCATCCCGAGCTCAAAAATCATGTGTACCCTACTCTTGAACAAATAGAATGTGTTGTGGAAGAGGATGGTAAAGATTCTAGAACATGTTTTTCACAGAATTTTAATTTTCAAAATTCTTTGAGAGAGGACTTAGAAACTTTCGGGCCCACATTAGATGATCTTAAACTTCAACAAGAAGCTAGTAATCTTCTAGACTGCTTGACCTTCATGAGTAATAACGACATGGAGGCCCAAATAGATAGCTTCATCCAAGTCCAGTCCAAATCAATGTACATAGAACAGAAATCCAATTCCTATGATCATATATCTATAGATTCTGTTCTAGGACAAGAGGAGGGTAATGAAACTTTATTAGAACATTGCTTAGACCCAGCCCCTTTTATCGAACCATGGCCTCCGCCTGTTTTTGATAATAAAAAAATAGAGGCCGTTATAGAAAATACCAACACCAAAGATCTTTCCTTGAGTATAATTCCTAAAAAGTGTGGTATACCTCTTATAACTGTCCCCAACAAATTTGGCAGTCATAGGTTTTGCATCATCTCCTCTGACCTTGAGCCTGACATTAGTTGGGGGGAGTTGCATTTTTATGAGGATCTCAAAAGTCTTCTCATCGTTAAATTATTTCATTGGGAAGATCCTCAAAAATTTCGGTTATTACTTTATGATAAAAATCTTGATTAACCGGATTCATTTACTGAGTAATTCTATTATATTCTCTATTTTTTTTGTTGCTACTAATGATTTTGCAGTTAACTTAAAAAAAAATTGGATATTAACGCCTCGAGGTAACATCCTTCCTTCTCTCGCTTTACTTTACATGCCCATATGCTTAGTTTAGAACATTGAGGACAATGTTTAGTTTTAGTTGGGGGAGTGAGTCATTGCATGCCTCGTTTATTTCTTTTTATGCTTTAATGTCAATACACCTGCTTAGCAACATGTAACTCAGTAAAATAAATTGTCAAAATTTTAAATAAAATATATTTTTTTGAATTATTTTAAATATAATAAAATGGTTCTTGTATTTCTCTCATAGTTAATGTAGTTAGTTATGATGCATTAGTGTTATTTTCTGTATGTTATTACTATGTAATATACTATGATAGTTTCTTTACTATCTTAGTTATGGTATGTTTTATGCCTTTTAATCTTCAAATAACTTTGAGCACGTTGTGACAACCTTGTACATAGCTAAAATGGATTAGTAAGCATAGCTTAGGTGTCTTGAGAGACTGTAGTGGAGACTAATAACCCAAGTGAGCTTTTGTGCCATTCTTTTATTTTTGAGGGTTTTGTAAAATTACTCTTACTTTTTGAAAAGCGTATTCATTCGTTGAAAGTCTCAATTTTCTTCATTTTGACTGATTACTAGAAGAGAACGTTCAGGATTTACCAAATTAGAGCTCTTGAATTTACCGAAATGAATAATCCTATGAACTTAGAAGATGATTTAGGCCATCTTTTGAACATATATATATAATACAACCTTGGCTTACTATTATGCTATTCCTTTACTTCACCTTTTGAGCTTATCATATTTACCTTGTCTACACAATCCTAAAGTCTATACCTAACTCAAAATTAGAGTTCAAGCCTCAGTTCTTTATTTAGGAGTGATTGGGATGTGTTCCATTGACAAGAAGTTTGGTAGTGTGAATAAGGAAAAGTTGGTAACGAAAAAAAAATGATGAAAAAAAAAAGAGAAAAAAAAGGAAGATAAGAAAAGAAAAAAAAAAGCATGAAAAGAAAAAAAAAGTGCCAATGGTTGTTTCAAAAGAAATAAAATAATAATAAAAAGAAGAGCGGAAAAAAAAGGAATAAAAAAAGAAGAAGAGAGAGATTGGAGATGTGGGGAAGTTTGAAAAGTTGTAGTAGACATTCCAATCACATCCGTTGACCCAATTAAATATCATGAACATCTTTCTTCTTAACGAAACACCTCTTTTTCAAAGTCCTGATGATTTTAAGTAAATTGGATTTGAAGTTAAGGTAATGAGAGAGTTCTCCACGGTATCTCGCTCTTCTAGTGAAAAGTATCCTTTCATGAGACTTTGTTCACTATAAAATTTCCATTTTTCAATTCAGATATGAGAAGCATTAGATTCCATTCACATTTACTCTTTATAGCTTCCATATCATGAGTGACAATTATTACACCTAATTCGGAGTGACTTCATCTTAAGAGTGTAATCCCGGTAAGAGTTGAGTCAAAATGAACGTCTTGATAGTGTCTTAGGTTATGTGAGCTTTAAAATTAATGTTTTGTATTTTGGTTGTCCAATCACACACACACTTGAAGATTAACAGGTATGGAACATTCTAATGACTTTGATAGTAGATTAACTGTAATCTGTGTTGCATGGCAATGGCATACTAGAGAGTTTCATGAGATTGTTGAGCTTAACTACATTGCTAAATGAGAGGAAAAATTTCTTGAAAACATTTAAACGAGAACTATTACCATAAACATGAATTTTGTGGGTAGATTCACTGCAAACTCTCACGAGACAACACTCGTCCACTAGGGGGAACCTAGGGGTTTAAAGGCTTGTTGCATATGCTAAATGCAATCGCGATTCCTGCGAAAGTGATTTAAGATTTAGACTTTCTTTTGTTTTCGATTGTTAGAGTTAATTAAACACTGTTGTAGTTCGCTTCATTGCTAGGGACTAGCAACGAGCTAGTTGGGGGGTGTGATTCAAGGTGAAAAGTGCACGTTCATAGCGTATTATATGGTCTTTTATGCATACTTTTATCCCCAAAGTCCCTACATTTAGGTGCATTCTAATAACAATGTTCTTTTTATTGTGTTAATGCTAAAATAAATGTTTTTGCATTGTTTTATAGGTATTAGGATGTAAATCAATGAAGTGGAGCTAAAGAAAAGTGATTCTGGTGAAGAGAACAACGGAAGCATTTGAGAAAACGCCAATTTTGACAATGAAGAATTCAGATTTGGAAGATTTCCCCGGAGATATAAAATGTACATCTTTGAGTTACGGTCGCGTGGCTACAAACGGGAGGTCAATCTGAGGTCCGAGTAAAACGTTATGGCCATTCTCCCATCGGTGCGCAGAGCTGTCAAAATCAGAGAGTTCAATCGATCGAACCTTTGATCGATCGAACTAAGCTCGATCGATCAAACTTTATTTTCACCCAAAAGTTGCGTAAACTCTGCAGGAACCCTATATATAACTCGTTTTGACGCTCCAGAACGCAGAAAACAGCAGTTTAGGGTAGTTTTAGGGTTAGATTCGGAGTAGATTATGTTAGATTCTTATTTTTCTTTCTCTTTTTCATTATTATACTGAAGATTATTGAAGATTCAAGTTATTTTCAGATTTATTTCAGGTTTTTCTTCTCCTTTTTCTTTATTTGATTGTTTATTGCTTTAGTAGTTATGATTGCTATGTTTTGTTATTTCTGCACTAGTTTTATTATGTTTCCGTAGTTTAGACGTTGGGAATATGTGATGAAACATTGATTCCCAACCTCTGTCATGCAATTTTTAGAAACTTTGGGCTCGATCGATCGAAGATATTTCGATCGATCGAACCAGAGCCATAGTCAAGCGATCAAAGACATTTCGATCGATTGAAGGATGATGATGTCCGATCGATCGAGAGCGCTTCGATCGATCGAATATTTTAATTCCTGAGATGATTCTTTTAAGTATTCCATGACTTTCTATTTTAGAAAGCTGTCATCAAATTGTCCCTATAAGCTCAGTTTGTCACAACATTTTTTAGAACTTAAAGCTTTAAGGCTATTTTCTTCAATGACTTTTGAAAACCACTTTGAATGCTAACACCATTTAGAGTGCAAGTAATAACCATTGTTTTAAACCGTCTTCCAAGTATTTTAAATCACTTGTGATGATATAGTCCCGGTCATGAAAGGGCTATTGATTCTTTATCTTTAGAAAAATACAGAATACTGAAGAGGAATGAACTCCATAGAACGTTAACGATTGTGCATGGTAGATGGTTAGGATCAATGTGGATTCTCGTATTTCCAACACCTTTAATTTATTTATTTAATTAGTTATGTTTCTTTATGCTTTAGATTATTATTTAGTTTAATTTAATTAATTAGGATTCGTTAGAACTTTCACCCCTAGATTCATATTTTTCTTTTTCTTTAGGTTGTAACTTAGTAGATATTCTTCCTATTCCTTCCCTGTGGTATCGACCTGGACTTATCAAGTATTACTTGCATGATCACCTACACTTGGGTGTTGCACAAGAGCGCACAACTTTTTAGTCGTGTCAAGCACTTCCTTTTATCTTTATCTTTCAATTCTTCACACAGCAACTGTAGTCTGCACAAAATACAGCTAAAACACACAACTTATCACAGTTTAATCAAATTGTGCACAAACTGGCATTGCAATTCAAATTGCAGATAAATGAAGGAATTGTAAACTAAATCAATACATTTTCTTCTTTTAGCGCGGTTGTATTTTACAAATACCCCCGCTTGTCACAACCCCCAACTAGCGAGTTGCTAGTCCCTAGCAATAGAGCGAAAATAAAAACAAGCTACACTATAATTGTAACAGAAAAACTAAAATAACTAAATACAGATTAGCTAAACTAAAATAACAAGAAAGAAAACTATCTAACTCACTTTCGCAGGAATCGCGGTTGCATTTAGCAAATGCAACAAGCCGTTAAACCCCTAGGTTCCCCCTAGTGGACGAGTGTTGTCTCGTGAGGTTTTGCAGCGAATGTACCCACAAAATTCTCTGATTTTAAAGCTCAAAAAGATATAGAATAACTTTTACCATTCCCTTTTATTCATCTATTAATTTAGCTCTACAAAACACATCATCCTCATTCCAGCCATGAAAGAAATACACATGCTCCTCATGTCACCAAGATAAAAATAACATATGCATTACATCCATGTATCCGTGTGTGTGTGAAATTAACAGCTATACATAAACTTTATTTAGAGTTGTTTAGACAATCACACTCTCAGAACTGGTAGTTTCAACTCAATCCTCACATAGTTATTACACTAAAAAATGAACATCCCACAGAAACTTGGCTAATAATGATCGCACATGGTATGAAAGCTTTCATAGGAGTGATTTTTCAGATACTAATGCTTTCATACTCGACTCTATAAAAGACGAACATTTAGAGTGTATAGTCTCACGAACGGAATACTACTTACTAGAGGAGCGAAATACCGTAGATAACTCAAATTACACGTTCATGTTTACATTAAGTTGTTGTGAATCACTAAGGCTTTGACTTTTCGGTTTTTATTTAGTAGGGTAGAAATTAGAGGGGTAAGAAGTTGCACTTTTTCAACATGTGGCTGTGTTCAATAATTTCTTCACTCTATTCCAACCATCCTCTCCATATATCATCATTCATTTTTTTTTTTTAACCTCTTCTCCTTTTTCCTTTTTTTTTTATGTATATATAGCCCTTCTCACCACTATTCCCTCCTCATACTTCAACAATTTAATCACATTGAGTGTGCAAAGGGGTATATGGAGGTCAAGGTATGAAAATAAGGATTTAGAATTTCATAATGGATTCAGAGATGTCGATATAGGTAAATGGAGAAGGTAAGGAGCAAATACGATGGCTTAAATCATTTTCTCAACTTCTTAATCTTTACATGTCAATGTTCATTGAGTTTAGTTGGTAAATCCGGTCTGAACGTTCTCCTCTACTAAGAAGCCAAAATGAAAGAATTCGAGACTATTAACAAATTTAATCGGTATATTCAAGAAAAACAATTCGAATTTTAATGTGATAATTTTCTCAGAATTGAAGATTGGATTCAAAAGCTCACTAAGGGTAACTAGTTTTCACTACTTCATTCTTTAAAGCACAAAAGTCGTATTACTCTCTTTTTTTTTTTAAGTTTTCTGCATAGCTATTAATACGTGCAAATGATTTGGATACAAGAATGATCAACATATGCTTTCATCCTAGAGAAACTAGAAAAATGCGTGAACTTAATTCATAAAAGGATGAGAACAAAATGATTGTCATTGCTTGATAACAGAATAGAAGTGAATAATCAAAATTATTCTACCAATTTAATTCAAAAACTTACTTAATTGTTTGAAAATTTTGCAAAGTTGTTGAATGTGAATTTTTTTTTTTAATAAAAATTTACTTTAGTTGCTAGTGGAAATTGTATGACATACGCAATAGATAGAATGGTCCAGATTGCTACGAGCTAATGTGCACAGGTGATTTATCTATCTACATCCCACCCCCAACAGAAAATTGCAATGTCCCCAGCAGGCGATTTTCAAAAATAGATAGAGAAATATCACCTGTTATATCATCATATGAATGGCAACTGTAACAACCTGTACAGAGAGCATACAAACTCCAAGCAGCAGAGATCAAAAGAATATAAAATATAGAACATGTGATCCATGCTTAGAACGGAACTAATCACTGGAAATATAATAAAGTGAAAGAACATAACAGTGATAAAATGCAGCATGCAACTAAAATATAAAATATACAAAGCAACCAAGAATACAAAATTCCCAACAGTATCCAAAAATATATCTAACAACAAACCAACACACCCAACTCCAACCACAAGAACCAAAATACAAAAACAATCAACAACACCCATCCCCTAGAAACTAGACATCATCGGCGTTGTCCGATAATATCTCAATAAAAACATCAGGAGCATCCCCACCGCCACCCTCAGCAACAGTCGGTGCTGCTCGGTCACTCGTAGTCGTGGCAGCTGGAATAGATAAAGATGTGTCGGCCACGACAAGAGGAGGTGGAAGTGGTATCTCCGTAGCAAGCGGTGACACCGATGATGTAGAAGTTGTTGGATCAGTCTGGGAAGATGGATCGGCAGATGATGGACCGGTGGTAGATGGTGGAACAGCAGATGTAGTAGGTGGGACGGTGGAAGTGGTAGGAGCAGCAGTAGGTGGATTGCTGGGTACGGCAGGTGTAGATGTATGAGCTGCCTGGTCAACTCCGATCTGTATCAAGATCGCCTCCAGCAGAGTAGTCATTACATCCACCTTACCCTTAAGTCTAATCCTGGCCTCTCTCTCCTCCAATAACAACTCATGAATAGTCGGGAGAGGCGCAGAAGAAGACTCTCCCTGGGTACGAGCCTGAGACCTCTGTCTCAACTCAAATCTCGCCACCTCCTCAACAGGGTCTAACTCCTCCTTCAAATCATGCTCCTCAGCCTCTGTGGGCGTCCCAGAAGCAGCACCCTCAGTATCGGTGCCTCCTCCTCTTCTCTCCAACTTTTGCCTTGCCTTTGCCCCGCCTCTTCCTCTTATGTGCCTCTGACCGGCGGGAAGCAGTCTCGCCAAAACGGCTGCGAGACTGAGCAATCATATCATCCGCCAAAGGAAGTAACCCCGCCTGCTTGATAACCCTGTGAATCGCCCAAGCACCCTTCAGGTGCTTCTTAGCCTGAATGTAGCGAGTGGGGTGCCTCATGAAATCAATGTAAAGGCGAGGCAAACAGATAGGCTGCCGTGTCCCAATCCCATATAAAACCCGGGCATACCACGCTGCAATCTTCTCCCGATACGATGTCACTAAGAGGCAATTACTGAGGGCGAGGTGCAGCATATGATAATTATCTATAAGGAAAACATCAGGAATAAGAGCCTCGCCATCCCAGCTCGGAAGAGCACCCCCAGTGATCTCTCTGATAATAATGGTCGGGGAGAGCAGCGGTGTGTCGAGGCGATGCGGACAAACACAATCAGGTACCTCAGGTACCCCAATAGCAGCAGAGACGGTGGCCGGACTAAAAATAATCTCCCGACCATGGAAGAAAGAACGGAGAGTGAACGGAACAACTGGATCCCTGATCATCGTAGCACATGCCTCCCAGATCCAGGATAGATTAACAAGCTTAGGCTGGGAGAAGAGCGTGTACCACTGTGGCATAGCACGTATCCGTGCAAGATACCAAGGAGTAGCCAGCCATGCCGTCTCGAGGGGTCGCTCAAGCATGACCTTGCGCGACTGGAAATATCTGGTGAACCATACCCGGTCTTCGTCATTTCTGAACCCATGCTCTGGTATAGGGTCGGGTATGGCTAGGTCAAATGGCTTGGCTTTGTGATACCCAGTGATAGGGTTCATTGTTTAGCCCTGAAACATAAGAGAGAAACAAAGAAACATTAAAAATAGGGAAACCAGGAAAAAAAAGGAAACTGACACACTTCGATGAACACATAAACTCCCCTTTTCCTTCCATGGCCACCACCTACCCCTTCCCATTCTCTCTTTATGACATATCACCTATCCCTCACACTCTTACATGTACATGCATTTACAGTCCATCGTTACATGTTGCTACGGAGTACATTTAAGAGAGAGAGAGAGAGAGAGAGAGAGAGAGGGAGAGAGAGAGAGCTTTTTCTCTATATATATGGGTAATGTTGGAAATTTTGGCTTGATTTGACAATTTTGAATAATTTGGAAATTTGGTGATTACATGAGCGAGTTGCTCAAGCGAGGTTTGATCAAACTTTCTAAAATCTCACTCGATTAGATTCTGTGTGAGAAGACACACTTATTTTCCCAAAAGTAATCCTTAGAGGGTGGGTGAGTAAGATTACTAACGACTAATGGCAAATTAAAAGTCAAGCAATCACAATATCCAATTAAAAACAATATATAAAGAGAGAATGAAAGAGACACTTGCAAACCAAGTTTTGCAATAGTTTGGAAATTCGTAAACTCAGGCCTGCGTCCACCCCTCAAGAACACGTCTTGAGGATTCAACTAAACAACCTTCTTTGGGTGAAGGTCAAAAGCCATACTAAAAGCCATGCTTTATGTAGTTGATTTATTATTCATTTAATAAAATCAGTTAATCCATTTTTATGAGAATCTGTGTAGGCAATATTTATATTATATTGTTTATTTAATATTATGCATGTGTGTCTTTCATTCTACATAGTAGGTGGTTGGGTGTGTAGAGTTCGGCTACACACAGAAGATCAAACCATCAGATCTTGTAGAATGTAAGATTTTGGTTTACAGTCTTAGATGGATTGGACACACCATCAGTAGGACTGCAGCATGGTGTTGTAGTAAGTTTGTATTGACTGCGAGAAATGGTATAGTTTTAACTCACCATGCTGGTACACTTTGTGTATTAAATGGGACCGACTGGCAAGCGGGGGTATTTGTAAAATACAACCGCGCTAAAAGAGGAAAACACGCTAATTTAGTTCACAATTCCCTCGTATATCTGCAGTTTGGATTACAATGCCAGTTTCTACACATTTTGATTAATCTATGATAAGTTGTGTGTTTTAGCTGTGATTTGTGCAGATTACTGTCTCTGTGTGAATAATTGAAGGAGCAGGATAAAAGGAAGTGCTTGGCTTTAATGAAGATAACTCAAAGCTGAAAACTGAAGTTCGAGCGATTGAATTCCTCTTAAGCAATCGAGACTTCGATCGATCTAAGATGTTTCAAGCGATCTAAGATTCCAAAAGTTCAATCGATCGAGTGTTTTCGATCGATCGAACATGCCTTTTATCAGATTTTTACGCGCACGCAGCAGAATGAACTCTTAACCCTAAGCATTAGGTTTTTAGTATATATACTCGTAATGTATACGTCCATAAGGACGCCCACTATCACTTTTATCAGTTTTTAGAGAGAAAGAGAGTGTTCTTTGATTGTTTTGTAGGTTTAGAAGCTTGGATATTGTTTTAGATTGCTTCTTCTCTAGTTTAATCAAAGTTTATCTCTCCAGGTTACCTTATCATTATTTATTTACGTTCTGCACTTAGTTAAGAGTAGTGTGATCTGTTAAACTCGTAGTTCGAATGCTAGATAAGTCTTCACCATTCTTTTTAATAGTTTTCACAATTAAAATGCAAACAAACAAACCTTTAATGGATATTTATGTTAAAAATGACACTGAGACATTCCAGACTATGTCTGATTAGTCCTAGGTTGGGAAATCGCAATGAAACTGTGATTTCCAGCCTCTGCCATGCACCAGGATAATATCTGTGTTCAATCGATCAGAGTTATTTCGATCGATCGATACATAGATTTTGTCGATCGATCTAAGGATTTTAGATCGATCGAGAGATGACGATTGTCGATCGATCGAAAGCGTGTCGATCGATCGAACTCTCTGATTCTTGAGATCACCTAATACAGTATTCCAAGACTTTCTGTTTTAATGATTTGTTATCACACTGTCCCCAAATGCTCAGTTTGTCAAAACAGTCTTTAAACTTTAAGCCTTAAGGCATTTTCTTTCAATACATTTTGCAAACCACCCACAATGCTAACACCATTGTAGGTGCGAGTCTTAACTATTGAATTAAACCGCTTTCATGTATTTCAAACTTAATTGAGATGATATAGTCCCGGTCATGAAAGGGCTATCGATTCTATATCTTTAGAAAAGTACAGAATACTGTAGAAGATGTACTCCATTGAGCTTAAATTGCAATTGCATGGTAGACGGCTAGGTCACAGTGGATTCGCGTGATCCCACCATTCCCTTTATTAAGGAAAAAACCGTTTTCAAATCTCATTTTAGCTAGTTAATCATTAGTTTAAGATAGTTTAATTGCTTTTAATTTTAATAGTTGTTAATCGTAGAATTTTGTGTTCTATACTTCTTTTAAAACATTGAATTTTTGTTTCTGTTAGAGTCTAATCTAGGTAATTTAATTCTCATCCTTCCCTGTGGGATCGACCTGGACTTAATCCAGTTTACTACTTGCACGATTACCTACACTTGGGTATAGCACACAAGCGCACACAAATTATTTCCGTGTCAAGTTTTTGGCACCGTTGCCGGGGAAGGTGACGAGTTAATACTTAGGTTACCTCAATCTCTCTTCATCTATTTCTGTTTTTAATTTCTTTTTCTTTTAGTTCCTTAGGTAAAACACTCTCCTTAGGAACTCTCTTCGTTCATGTCCAACAATTCCATTGAAGGAATTTTCGAAAAATCCACTCTACTTATCAGATTCCTCTAGTTCTGTTAACCCTGTAGCTACTCCTACTGAATCAATGGGTGATAATCAAAGTGAACATGGTGATAATGTGGTTGCACCACTTGATGAGGCGCTACGACCTTTGTGTGATCTCATGCAACCAGAACACGCACCTACGCCCTCTTGCATTCTAATCCCACCACACGCTGGCGAATTTCAATTTCGTAATGGGATGATCCAACTTCTTCCCACCTTTCATGGGATGGAAAGTGAGAAGGTGTACTTACATGTCAAGGACTTCGAGGATGTTTGCAAAACATTCTCACAGAATTGTCCTGTGGACGTGACACGTCTAATGCTATTTCCTTTCACCTTGAAGGATAAATCAAAGATGTGGTTACTCACCTTAAAACCCAATTCAATCTTCACCTGGCAAGCGATGAACACTGCATTTCTAAAGAAATTCTATCCAACTCGCATGACCACTGACCTTCAATGCCAAATTAATTCCTATAAACAAAAGAGCAATGAAACCTTCACTCAAACTTGGGAACGTTTCAAAGATCTTCTTCTCTGGTGCCCACACCATGGGTTTGAGAAATGGCGAACTATCAGCTTCTTTTATCATGGGTTGAATGGTGAAACGAAAAAGGTTGTGGAAACCATGAGTTCAGGCCCATTTCTCCGTAAAAACACCGAAGAGGCTGAAGCCCATTTCGATTGGTTGGCCGAATATGCTCATGAATGGTCGAATTCTGATGATGTCTCAGGCTCACAGATATCCTGTGTAGAAGAGAAAAGCCTATACCAACTAAACAATGAAGATCACCTCATGACTAAATACGAAGAACTAGCAAAGAAAGTAGAGGAGTTAGGCATGAAAGGAGGAAGTTCGAGGCAGAATTTTCCTGAAGAACCATGCGGCACATGCAATATGTTGGGACATACCACTCAATATTGTCCTAATGTGCCGTATTTTCAAGAACAACCCCCCATGGAAATGAATGCCATGCAAGGGTATAGGGGGACAGGGAATTCCTATAACAACAATAATTTACAAAACAATAACAATCGATGGAATCACCCTGGTTTTGATTGGAAAAATGATGCTGGGACCCAAAATCAACATCATCAACAACAGCCCTACAATAATAACCAATATCAAGGGCAATACAATAGGCAGTCCCAGCCGTACAATCAAAATAGACCTAATAATTACAACCAAGTGCAACCCTCTAATAATCAACAGGCTAATGTGTACGTGCCAGCGCACAAAAAGGTGCAAGAGGAAGATCCTCTCTCTAACGTCAACTTAACGCAACAATTAATTCAAATGATGAGTAAAATGTCTGCGGCGTTAGATAGGATGGATGCACGACAAGAGGGATTGGGTGGAACATTTCCTGCACAACCACTTCAAAACCCTAAGGGATACAACAACGGTCCCCCTAATCATGAACAAGATAAAGCCGTAACTACCCTAAGGAGCGGCAAGATTATAGGGCTAAACATGTCTCTCTCTACTCCCGAAGAGTACGAGGAGGACGAAGTGGTCAATGCAAACAAACCTTCTACTCAAGAAGAGGAGCCAACTACTAGTAATGAACCTTTAGGAACAAACACTGAAGCTCCTGAAAAAGTGGAAGAAGTTGAGAGAAGGCCCGGAAAGGAGCCCGTTAATGACGAATTACCGAGATGCCCCTTCCCTGCGCCTTACCCTCAAAGGCTTAAGAAACCCAGAAATGAGACAAAGAATCAGGAGTTCATGGAATTATTTAAACAAGTAAAAATAAACCTCCCACTCCTTGATGCGATTAAACAAGTACCGACTTATGCGAAATATCTTAAAGATTTATGCACGGTCAAGAGGAGGCAAAGTGTGAAGAAACACGCTTACGTTACTTGCCAAGCAAGCTCAATCATCCAAAACGAATTGCCTCCGAAACTCAAAGTCCCCGGTACGCCTACTGTCTCATGTCAAATTGGGAATCAAAGAATAGACAACGCCCTCCTCGACCTAGGAGCAAGCGTCAACCTTCTGCCATATTCAGTCTAAAAACAACTAGGGCTAGGCGAATACAAACCCACCCGAGTTGCATTACAATTGGCAGATAGGTCGGTCAAATACCCGAGAGGAGTGTTGGAAGACGTCCTTGTGCAGATAGACTCATTTGTCTTCTCGGTCGATTTTGTAATTTTAGACACCGAACCTGTGTCCAACCTAGGTACACAAATCCCGGTGATATTTGGACGTCCATTTCTAAATACAATTAATGCCTCAATAAAAATAAGAAGTGGTACAATGACTATTGTGTTCGGAAACATGACTGCAACCATAAAAATCTTCTCCAATCCTAGACCTGAAGAATACGAAGATGAGGAAGAAGTTAATTACATTGAGACAGTCATCGAGGACGAGGCAGATGTTATTGACTACAAAGATCCTTTGGAGGTAGTTGTGTCACAATTTGACGCTATCTATCAACCTAAAGACTCTACTCCATTGGATTCTGCTTTAAATCACGCGTGCCTCATGATGGAAACAAAAAAGGAGGATAGAGCTGAATGCATGTGGGTAACACCATATGAACCACTACCTCCAAAGACAAAACTAGTGATGCCATCAAATTTTTAGTTCCCCGAATTGGAATTAAAAGAGCTTCCAAAAGAGCTCAAATACGCTTTCCTAGGGACTGAAAAGACTTACCCTGTCATAATATCATCAACTTTGAATGCTGAACAAGAGGGTAAGTTAATTTTGATGCTAAAACAACATAAGGGAGCATTGGGATGCACTATTGCCGATCTCAAAGGCATAAGCCCGTCCGTATGCACCCATAAAATTTATTTGGAGGAAGACGCTAAACCTTCGCGACAAATGCAAAGGCGTCTGAATCCCAACATGCAAGAAGTAGTCAAAAAGGAAGTATTAAAACTACTCGATGTTGGGATTATATATCCTATCTCTGACAGCCCCTGGGTCAGTCCAACCCAAGTTGTGCCTAAAAAGGCAGGTATAACAGTTATTCCAAATAAAGATGGCGAATTAGTACCAACACGCGTCCCCACCGGATGGCGGATGTGTATTGATTATCGAAAGCTAAATACTATGACCTGAAAAGACCATTTTCCATTGTCGTTCATGGATCAAATGCTAGAACGAGTGGCGGGTCATAAATACTACTGCTTTCTGGACGGATACAGCGGTTACAACCAGATAGAAATTTCTCCTGAAGATCAGGAGAAAACAACCTTTACGTGTCTATTCGGTACTTTCGCCTACCGACGTATGCCTTTCGGGCTATGCAATGCACCTACTACATTTCAGCGATGCATGTTGAGTATTTTTAGTGACATGGTCAAGCAAATTCTCGAAGTATTTATGGATGATTTCTCTGTGTTCGGCCATAGTTTCGAAAACTGCTTAGACAATCTAGAACGTGTGCTAGCTAGATGCGAGGACAAACACCTAGTACTAAACTGGGAAAAATGTCACTTCATGGTGACCAAGGGAATTGTCCTCGGACACATCATTTCTGATAAAGGTATCCAAGTCGTTAAAGCAAAAGTAGATATAATCTTGAACTTACATGTCCCTCGTACAGTCAGAGATATTCGATCCTTTCTGGGACATGCGGGATTCTATCGTCGCTTTATCCAAAATTTTAGTGCAATTTCCCGGCCACTGTGTCAACTGTTAGCGAAAGACATGCCATTCGAATGGTCGGAAAATTGTCAAACATCTTTTGACGCACTAAAAGAACACCTTACCTCTGCACCGATAATAAAAGCACCCGACTGGAGTTTGCCTTTTAAGTTAATGTGCGATGCTAGTGACTACGCCATTGGCGCAGTGCTAGGACAGAGGAAGGATAAAAAGCCTTACGTAATCTACTACGCCAGTCGTACACTTTATGAAGCTCAAATGAATTATACAACTATCGAAAAGGAGCTACTGGCGATAGTTTTCGCTCTAGATAAATTCAGGTCATATCTGATAGGGTCCCCAATCATCTGTTTTACAGACCACTCGGCCCTCAAATACTTGTTATCTAAGAAGGATGCGAAACAAAGGCTGATTCGTTGGATACTCCTACTTCAAGTGTTCGATATCACAATCAAAGACAAAAAGGGTGTAGAGAATGTGGTTGCGGACCATTTATCTCGGTTAACGTTTGTTGACAATACTGAACCCATACCGATAAAGGACGAATTCCTAGATGAGCAACTGATGACTGTGTCCGCTCTACCCTGGTATGCAGATATAGTAAACTATCTGGTTACGGGAGAGACTCCTGGACATTGGTCAAATCAAGACAAGAAGCGGTTCCTCTCTTTCGCACGTCATTTCTTCTTCGATGACCCGTACTTATTTAAGTATTGTGCTGATCAGGTCATCAGACGTTGCGTTCCAAACGAGGATATAACCGTCATTTTAGCATTATGCCATTCTGAGGCATGCGGTGGCCATTTTGCATCACAAAAGACCGCACAAAAAGTTCTACATAGCGGTTTCTACTGGCCCACCTTGTTTAAAGATGCCTACGCTTTCTGCAAAACATACCAATGCTGTCAACAGCTTGGTACAATTTCAAAAAGGAACTCCATTCCCTTAACCCCCATTATCACGATTGAAATATTCGATTGTTGGGGCATAGACTTCATGGGCCCGTTTCCTAAATCAAATAACTGCGAATATATACTCCTCGCTGTGGAATATATATCAAAGTGGGTAGAAGCGATATCAACAAGACGCAATGACCACAAAACGGTGATGTCCTTTCTTAAGGAGCATATTCTGTCGCGATTTGGGACCCCGAAAGCACTAATAAGTGACCAAGGCAAGCACTTTTGCAATAGGCACTACAAGAAAATATGCTTTTTATGTCACTTTTAAATTTCTTTTTATGTCGTTTTTATTGTGAGTGACATAAATATTTGCTGTTCAACCTTTTTATGTCACTTTTAGATTATTTGTCACTTTTTCAGAAAAGTGACATAAAAACTTGATTATTTATGTCACTTTTTACAAAAAGTGACATAAATAACCAGGTTTTTATGTCACTTTTTAAAAAGTGACATAAATGAAAACGCGGTGGCAATTTTGTAAATATAACATTTTATTTTTATGTCATTTTTTGTAAAAAGTGACATAAAAGCTGATTTTTTATGTCACTTTTTAAAAAAAGTGACATAAAAACCTAGGATCCTAATTCTTTTTAAAAAAGTGACATAAAAGAAAATTCGGCGCGCGGGAATTAAACAGAGGAGTGCGCGCTAGCTGAAGCTCATTTTTAATCCCTCTCTCTTTTTCCTCATCTCCTCTCATCTTCCCCACCTCCTCTGATCATCTCCTCTCATCTTCCTCTCATCTTCCTCCCGTCGGCAGAGAATCGGTCATCACCACCAGCATCACCGCCGTCGCCACCGCCGCCGCCATCACCACCAGCATCATCGCAGCTGCCGCCGCGCGCCTCTCTCTCTCTCCAAGTTTCTCTCTTTTTCTCCCCCCCCCCCTCTCTCTCTCTCTCTCACACACACACACACACACACTCTTTTCTCTATGCATTTGAATGCATTGCACGAAGATGGGTCACTTCCATATTTCATAGAAGTGTAGACATTTTTTTATCACTTCCAATGTTGTTGGTACTATTAAACAGCTAGCAGCTCGGTTCTGTGGAGTAGAGCAGTTTTCGCACTATCTGCTCGATGAAATGCCTCTGAGATTGATGGGGTTTTAGGGTTTTGTGAGAAGGGTAAGAATGTTAGTGTTGAAGAGGGTTCGTATTATAGGGAAGCAATAGTGGCCTTAAAATTGGCAAAGGAGGTGATCAAAGTTCAGCAAGGGTGGAGAGCTAATGATGTGAAGCATTTGAATCAGACGGGTGGGTTTTCGAGGTCTTTGGTGAATTCGGCGACTGATTGGCCCTGTTTGCTGTTGGAATTGTTGTCTGAAGCTCCTGAGACTGGTTATTTTTCAGGTAATATTTGGTTTCTTAGCAAAATGCCATTTATGGAAGTTAGATAGAAGAAACCCTCCAATTTGGTTATTGATTGTCTCAAGTTTTAGGAGCAGCACTAAACACAGAAGCTTATTTTGGATTTGTTTACAAACTCTTTTACAGTTTACTATGATATTCAAATTCCAGATTCCTATGTTAAGTAATTGTTTATTTGGTTCTATTAATTTTTTTTCCCCCTGAAAGGTATATTTGTTGTTATTGATGTTTGTCCTCTCATTGATGACATTGTTGATGTTGTATTGAACAGCCAAAATTGGTGATAAACAATATAGATGTTCTCAAAAATGCCATTTTAACTGATGATTCAACTGTTCGTGCACCACTCTATCACGACAGTCTGATATGTAGAATAATAGCTCTACGTAGCTATTATATTATTGTTGGTTGCTGATGCTGCCATTATCATCAATCAGCTATGTAATTAACCCAGAATTATATTGGCTATAGAGTCTGTATAACATGGATATGCTTCCTTTGGTTTTGTATTTTGAAACCACAGGCTGGTCAATTAGATAGAGTACTAAATTCCCGTCATTATGGATCATTCAAGATTCCTAATTATTATTTTTCTTAATGATTTTCAATATTTTTGCTCCTCTTCATCTCTATGGTTTTATTTATAGGTTTTGTAATCTAATTGGAGCCCCTTAGGTACTGTAACATAGCATTTCCTGTATAGAAATTATGTGCCTTTACCTAGGAGTCTAATCCAATTATGAAATATGTTGCCCACGTGTGTGTATCAATGTGGGGTGGATTAATAGCTACAATTATTTTTCTTTTGATTAATAATTAGTCTTGAGAGAGGTGATTTAGAGGTCATGTTAAGGAATAGTGACTTCAAATGTCAATAATTGTGTAAAAGTGAGAATGCTGAGATGGGTGATTAGCAAGCAAGAAAGAAAAAGACAGAAAATGGGTAATGAAGAGGTTGCTTTGTCATAAACATAGAAAGGTAGTCTTTTGGCCGCTGTAAGATGTTTGTGTTATAGAGTGAAATCTTAGTATTCTCATGAAGTTACTCTGACCTTAGACATTTCATAATTAATTTAGAGGTTGATGAGAGCTGTTAAAATTCGTTGTGCCCTCAAGTTTTGCTTCTAAAAACACACCTAAGTTATCTTTAATTACTTGGCTTTTAGGATCTACATTTCTTGAAACCTTTTCTTTCACAACACAATACCAAATATCTGTGGACTTTGGTTATAGTCTGTTAGAAACTCATCCAAAATGAAAGACAAAAGTGATTTTTGTATGTTTGAAAGGGAGCATCTTTAATTTATAAATCACTTGTGCGGTCCTTACATGGAAGCCACCTCTTTTATAGATAGTGATTGGTGATTTATCCAAAAGTACTTTTCATCTTTTAATTGAATGCTCTTAGAAAAATACTTTTTAGTTGTCATAAGATAAATAGTTGTTGATTAGACAAGGCAATACCTGAATACACTTGTTGAAATGGCTGAAATTTTCGGCCAATAAATACTCCACTTTGGTCTAAACTAATGCAAAGAATTTCAGTATCATTTAGGTAATACAGCCTAAGGCGATCTTGGGAAACTTGATTTGATGACCAGCGTATCACTCACCTGCTTACATTTTCCACGATCTCGAGATCAAAAGCATCATGTTCAAACCTTTCTGGTAGAGTGATTGAGCTATAAGGTGCGATCATAGTATCCAAATGCACATTTTTACGTCTTTTTCTAACCGTACAATCATTGATTTTAATAACCACATCACGGCAATCGTGGAACAGATACTCAACTTTCTTCGAGTATATCCTTACAACACCTAGAAGAAGGTAACCTAGTATTCTATATGTGACAACATGAACTTCATCTACCAAAATCTTGTCTGAATTAAACAAAAAAAGAGGAGAAAAATTAGAAAGGCATCAAAAACTAAGAAAACTGCAAGTAAAAACATATAAAATGAAGTTCGCAAATCCATTAATAATTGAAACTAAACCTTCCAATCTCAATATCTCTCAACGATATAAACCATTCAACTATTGCTTGTCAAAATTCTCAAACTTATGTTTAGAAAAATTCACCCAGGCTAACTTTCCTTACGAGGTACAATCACAATGGAGCATATGCACTAATTCTAAGTATAGAACTTACATGATAATTTGCAACAATATGATATCGTCTCAAAATTAATAGCTAATAGGATTCAAACATGTTCTAGGCATTATCCTTAGGGTTCCTAATTTGTCAACTTCCTAAGTTCACATAGAGTAGGTATATTACCACATGCTAACTCATAAATAACTCCTAAGTTCAAAGACACCTTCACTCAAGGATACATAAAGCATAGACGGCCTAAAGTCTTCCAATTATATAAGTTAGTGAACGTCTCCAACTCTTAACAACAAATACACCAAGCTTTAGAAATAATAAATCACCATCCCTTTATCCTCAATATTTCTTTAAACTCCAAATGTCTAAATGATACATTAGTCCTTGACAACATTAGACAAAGATAATATAATATCCGAGGAAAAATCCACCAACCGCTCTATTCCTTCATAAGTACTCTCTATATTTGTACCAAACATTGCATCTTAGTTTACCTAAGCATGTCAAATAGAGATACTAACATTGTATCTATCTCCTCAAAGTCCTAGTTTGTAAAAGCCCCTTTCTAAGCTTTATAGGAACATAACAAAATAATAACACTTCCAATTTTCAACTTACTACTACCAATTAGTATTTCTGTTTAACATCAACCATGGTAGGGTAAACATATAACTTCACATTTTGTGCAAAATCCAACACAAAAGTATGTCAATAGTTCACTAATAACACACACAAATTCATTCCCAAGCACTTTAAACATAGAAATCTAATTTCCTTGCAATATAAGGGCACATTAACATGGGAGGGAGGGAGAGAGAGAGAGAACTCTCGGTTGGGGAGACAGAGACAGAGAGTTAGAGAAGAGATAAGGAAGATAAAGAAATAAAGAAAAGAAAGAAAAGTAAAAGAGATAGAGAGAGCGAGAGAGAGAGAGAGAGTAACGTGAGATACAAAAAGGAGGGGGGATTTGTGTGGTGGGAAAGAGTGGGAGTGGGGTCCACAAGTCAAGTCTCTTGACTTGCCACATAAATACACACATCAATATATATACATACAATACACACGTATATATGGGTCTTTACAGTAACAATATTGGATAGATAAGAATTGAGGATAAGATTTGTAGATATGCTAATCATTAGCCTTGTTTGGACTCTTGTAGATAACCATTCTTTACTAACCGATCACCATCCTTTGAATTGTCAATAATCATATCTTTAACAAATTGTGTATACATATTTCTCTCTCTCTCTCTCTCTCTCTCTCTCTCTCTCTCTCTCTCTCTCTCTCCTCTCTTATAACTCATCTTAGATCCTTATGTTGTATTTTTTCATTTCTTTTCCTGGCCTTTGTTTCCTTGCGTACACAGCAGCCCAGTGTCAGCATGCGAGCAGCACGGTGAGCGAGACCTCTCCCGTGCACACTGATTTTTTAGACCCCTTTTACGTGCTTTTTTCAGTGCAAATGTGTTAAAATATAGTCTTATGCCTAACTATGCATTAAAAGCACAGGCCGTAGCTCCCAAAACATCCCCGGCACGTTCCGTGGCACGTAGCCGCGCTCGGGCAACACTCGCATATGAGACCCTCTCCGTGCACACTAATTTTTAGAATGTTGGCGTGTGCTTTTTTTCGGGTATATGACTTAAAATGCATTAAAATGTCTATCTCCAGTTTTCATAGTTTGTGCACATGTTTAGCACACTGTTTTGTATACTTCGTGTGTACGTTCACGTGAAAAATGTGCACTGACTTGCATATGTGCTCATGACGATTCCCTATATACTTATATATGTTCTATGATTTTTTTTCTTTTCTGTCTCTAAATTCATGAGCCCAGTAGAACTCTATGCTCTATGATGGATTTCTCTAACCATCATAGATGGTGTAGTAATAATTAGTTTAAGGCCCATCCTTTTTTATTGAATTCATTGTTCTTTTATGTTGGTTGGAGTAGGATTATATATACAAAACATGCAAATTAAAGGTTGCTACCTTCTTTGTTCTAGGATATGGATAGGTCTTAGATGAAGAAAGGGCTATTGTCGAATGAATACAGGGAAGGGGTTCAACATTTTCTTAATGTTGTTGAAGATAGTGCGAAGGATCTGAACTCAATTCGGTGTCCATGCACTCAATGTCAGAATTTTTATAAGTTAGAACTGAAAGAGATCCGATTTCATCTCACTAGATACGGTATTGATCCCAGCTACACCATATGGAAGTGGCATGGGGAAGATGATCGGAATGAAATACCGCCAAATTTCAATGTAGACGAGCCTATCTCCAAAGATGATGAAGAGGAGACCTTTAATGATGTTGCAAGAACAATAGAAATGGTTCAGTCTGTAAATGCAAGTGCCTTAGGTGGTAATGAAGGATTCCAAAAATTGCTTGAAGATGCAAAGAAACCTTTGTATAAAGGGTGTACGAAGCACACTAAGTTATCTGCAATAGTGAAGCTCTTCAATATTAAGGCCAAGAGTGGGTGGAGTGATAAAAGCTTTTCGGACGTCCTGGCATTATTCTCCGACATGCTTCCGGAAGATAATGAATTGCCCTTGTCAACCATTGAGGCTAAGCGTATCTTGTCGACATTCGGAATGGAATACAGGAAAATACATGCATGCCCCAATGATTGCATACTCTATAGAAATGAGTATGAAGATTCAACTACATGTCCAAAGTGTGGAGTGTCAAGGTATAAGGTGAAGAAAAATATGCCCACAGAAAGTAAGGATAAACAAAACAAGGGTGTACCTGCCAAAGTATTATGGTACTTTCCACCCATTCCAAGATTTAGAAGGTGGTTTCAATCTGCCCAGATGGCAAATGATTTAACATGGCATGTGAAAGGAAGAGAAGTTGATGGTCAATTGCGTCACCCAGCAGACTCGCCAACGTGGAAAATAATTGATGATAAGTGGCCCGAGTTCGCAGCAGAATCGAGAAACCTACGGCTGTCACTTTCAGCGGATGGAATTAATCCGTACGGTACCCTTAGTACTAGGTACAGTTGTTGGCCTGTTATGTTGAACACATACAACCTTCCACCGTGGTTGTGCATGAAGAGAAAGTTTACGATGTTGACAATGTTGATTTCAGGTCCAAAACAACCTGGCAATGATATAGATGTTTATTTAGCACCTCTGATTGAGGATTTGAAAACATTATGGGAGGATGGAGTTGAGGCTTATGACGCCTATCAAAAACAATCTTTCACCTTAAAGGCCGTGTTATTGTGGACAATTAACGATTTTCCTACATATGGAAATTTGTCTGGTTGTACCGTCAAAGGATATTTTGCTTGTCCAATATGCAATGAGAAAACATATTCTCGTAGACTGACACATTGTAGCAAGTGTATTTATACAGGGCATAGAAGATATCTTCCACGGAATCATCCGTTTTGAAATCAAAAGAAGGCTTTTAATGGTGATCAAGAGTTTGGGTCACATCCCGAACCATTGAGTGGTGAACAGATATTATTAAAGGTGGGGGGGATCAAAGTCTCATGGGGAAAGAAAAATTTCAAAAATAAGAAATCAACATCAAAGAAGAGGAAGAAAGGAAATAAGAAAGAAAATGCACACAATGTTGACATTACAAGTTGGAAGAAGAAGTCTATTTTTTTTTAGCTCGAGTACTGGAAACATCTGCCTATTCGACATAACTTGGATGTCATGCACATTGAAAAGAATGTTTGTGATAATATCATTGGGACCCTACTCAACATTCCAGGGAAAACAAAAGATGGAGTTAATTGTCGTAAGGACCTTGTAGAAATGGGTTTAAGGAAAGAATTGGCACTGCAAGTTAAGGGGACAAGGACGTACCTACCACCAGCATGTTATTCGTTAACTAGAGCAGAAAAAATAATGGTGTGCAAATCGTTGCTCGAGCTTAATGTCCCAGACGGATATTCATCAAATTTTAGAAGTCGTGTGTCAATGGAAGATTTGAAATTGTATGGACTTAAGTCCCATGATTTCCATGTCTTAATGCAACAAGTTATTCCTATTGTAATACGAGGTGTGTTGCCAAAGCATGTGAGATATGCTATTATCAGAGTGTGCTTCTTCTTCAATGCTATTTGTGCCAAAGTTATGGATGTGCAGAAGCTACAAGAAATCCAAAAGGTACTCGTGGTCACACTATGCTTGTTGGAAAAATACTTTCCACCATCATTCTTCGACATAATGGTGCATTTGATGGTGCGTCTTGTTAGAGAGGTTGAGTAGCGAATCGGTAAAGTTAGTTTTGGGGTTTTGAGTAGCAAATCGGTAAACCGCTTAACCAAACGCCACGAAACCTTACACATACCTCCAACATGCCTAAAAAAACTTTCGGGAACTAACGGAATGCATAACGGATTCACGTTTATAAAAAATGCGAAAAAATGACTATTTAGTCACTTAGGCTTGAAAAAAAGTTAGTTTTTGGGGTTTTGAGTAGCGAATCGGTAAACCGCTTAATCAAATGCCACGAAACCTTACACGCACCTCAAACATGCCTAAATAAACTTGCGGGAACTAACGGAATGCACAACGGATTCACGGTTTATAAAAAATGCGAAAAAATGACTATTTAGTCACTTAGGCTTGAAAAAAAATTTGTTTTTGGGGTTTTGAGTAGCGAATCAGTAAATCGCTTAACCAAACACCACAAAACCTTACACGCACCTCAAACATGCCTAAATAAACTTGCGGGAACTAACAAAATGCATAATAGATTCACGGTTTACAAAAAATGCGAAAAAATGACTCTTTTAGGCACTTAGGCTTGAAAAAACTTAATTTTGGGGGTTTTGAGTAGCGAATCGGTAAACCGCTTAACCAAACGCCACAAAACCATACAAGCACCTCACACATGCCTAAATAAACTTGTGGGAACTAACGGAATGCATAACGGATTCACGGTTTACAAAAAATGCGAAAAAATGACTATTTAGTCACTTAGGCTTGAAAAAAAGTTAGTTTTTGGTGTTTTGAGTAGCGAATCGGTAAACCGCTTAACCAAATGCCACGAAACCTTACATGCACCTCAAACATGCCTAAATAAACTTTCGGGAACTAACAGAATGAATAACGGATTCACGGTTCACAAAAAATGCGTAAATGACTCTTTTAGTCACTTAGTCTTGAAAAAAAGTTAGTTTTGGGGTTTTGAGTACCGAATCGGTAAACCGCTTAACCAAATGCCATGAAACCTTACACATACCTCAAACATGCCTAAATAAACTTGTGGGAAACTAACGGAATGCATAACGGATTCACAGTTTACAAAAAATGCGAAAAAACGACTCTTTTAGTCACTTAAGCTTGAAAAAATGTAATTTTGGGGGTTTTGAGTAGTGAATCGATAAACCGATTAACCAAACGCCACAAAACCATACACGCACCTCACACATGCCTAAATAAACTTTCGGGAACTAAAGGAATGCATAACGGATTCACGGTTTACAAAAAATGTGAAAAAATGACTCTTTTAGGCACTTAGGCTTGAAAAAACGTAATTTTGGGAGTTTTGAGTAGTGAATCGATAAACCGCTTATCCAAACACCACGAAACCTTACACGCACCTCAAACATGCCTAAATAAACTTGCGGGAACTAACTGAATGAATAACGGATTCACGGTTCACAAAAAATGCGAAAATGACTCTTTTAGTCATTTAGTCTTGAAAAAAAGTTAGTTTTGGGGTTTTGAGTAGCGAATCAGTAAAACGCTGAACCAAATGCCACAAAACCTTACACACACCTCAAACATGCCTAAATAAACTTGCGAGAACTAACGGAATGCATAACGGATTCACGGTTTACAAAAAATGCGAAAAAATGACTCTTTTAGTCACTTAGGCTTGAAAAAATGTAATTTTGGGGGTTTTGAGTAGTGAATCGATAAACCGATTAACCAAACGGCATGAAACCATACACGCACCTCAAACATGCCTAAATAAACTTGTGGGAACTAACAGAATGCATAACGGATTCACGGTTTACAAAAAATGCGAAAAAATGACTATTTAGTCACTTAGGCTTGAAAAAAAGTTAGTTTTTGGGGTTTTGAGTAGCGAATCGGTAAACCGCTTAACCAAACGCCACGAAACCTTACACGCACCTCAAACATTCCTAAATAAACTTACGAGAACTAACGGAATGCATAACGGATTCACGGTTTACAAAAAATGCGAAAAAATGACTCTTTTAGTCACTTAGGCTTGAAAAAAAGTTAGTTTTTTGGGTTTTGAGTAGCGAATCGGTAAACCGCTTAACCAAATGCCATGAAACCTTACAAGCACCTCAAACATGCCTAAATAAACTTGCGGGAACTAACGGATTCACGGTTCACAAAAAATACGAAAAAATGACTCTTTCATCATTCCAAGTCCCCCGAACACATTGTGGTCTCTCGAAACCCCCAAACATAGTTTTACTCTTTTATTATTTTAATTATATACAACTAATTAATGAAATCTGTATCTTTTTTGTAGGTACAAAGTTTCACATTTTGATGGAAGGTTCTAACAAACAAACCACTCTTTTTGTTGGGCTAATTCTTTTTTGTTGCTTTCATAGGTTTATTTGTACTTTTTGATGAATATGTTATATGTATATGTTATTAGATTAATTTTCACTTGACTCAGATCGATTGTATATTTTTTTTTTGTTCATCCCAATTAATTGGTTGATATTGAGATGAATCTATGAAATATAGTAGTTGAAATATTGAGTTGGATTTAATTTTGTACAGGGTGCATGCATGCATGGTATTGTATATATGTACATGGTGGTATATATCGTTTTTACAGGGTGGTATTTATGTCACTTTTACAGCATTTATGTCACTTTTAAAGCTTTTATGTAATAATTTTGTTTGGTATTTATGTCACTTTTCTTGACTTTTATGTCACTTTAGGTTAAAAGCGACATAAATAAAATGGTATTTATGTCACTTTTAAGATTTTGATGTATTAATTTTTGTTTGGTATTTATGTCACTTTTCCACTTTTATGTCACTTTAGGTTAAAAGTGACATAAATAAAATAGTATTTATGTCACTTTTAAGTATTTATGTCACTTTTTAGACTTTGATGTTATAATTTTGTTTGGTATTTATGTCACTTTCTACTTTTATGTCACTTTATGTTAAAAGTGACATAAATAAAATGGTATTTATGTCACTTTTAAGTATTTATGTCACTTTTTATTAACAAATTTGTTGGATTTATGAAACATTTATGTCACTTTTTCGAAAGTATTTATGTCACTTTTAAAACATTTATGTCGCCTCCATTTATGTCACTTTTTACTGGAAAACAAAGTGACATAAATACCTATTTATGTCACTTTTTAAGTGACATAAAAGGCCTTTTTCCTTGTAGTGAGGCCTTTGGAATCACTCCTCAAGAAATATGGGGTCAACCATAAAATCGCTCTCGCCTACCATCCACAAACAAACGGGCAAGCAGAGTTGGCTAACCGAGAAATCAAGCATATTCTCGAAAAGACGGTTAGTTTCAACAGAAAGGATTGGGCATACAAACTGACTGATGCACTATGGGCATACCGTACTGCATACAAAACGAACCTAGGGATGTCCCCATTCAGGCTAGTATACGGGAAAGCATGTCACCTCCCTGTCAAAATCGAACACAAAGCTTATTGGGCGACACGCTCATTGAACTTTGATATTAAAGAGGGAGGGCATCTTCGAAAACTCCAATTGGCTGAATTGGAAGAAATACGTCGAGATGCACACGACAATGCTCGAATACACAAGGAAAGGTTGAAGGCTCGCCACGATAGAACTATTTGTCGTTAATCATTCGAGCCGGGGCAGTTGGTCTTGCTGTACGACTCTCGCCTCCACTTTTTCCTAGGCAAACTCCGATCTAGGTGGACAGGACCATTCATAGTCAAATCTGTCATTCCACATGGGGTAGTCGAGCTAATAAACCCCAAGAACGATGTAGTTTTCAAGGTCAATGGCCAAAGGCTAAAACCATTCTTGGAGAATTTCCAAACAGAGGCTGAGTTCATCCCACTGGATGAACCCAACTACTCTTGATCCCAAACATTAAGCGTTTCTCCACGTTGTTGTTGTATACCTTTACTTTTGCTGTCTTCCGTTTTTATTTCTTTTTCTGTAAGTGATTTCGATTCTAATCTGCTGTTTCATATTATCTCTCCCATGCAGGCTGTTCAATATGAGAGATGATGATGTCCACTCAATTGGGTCTTGGGCTGATTCAGAATATCCGAATCCCCCTTGGACAGCTGATGAGTTAGCATTCTGTTTATCTCCCTATGAAGGTCCGGGGGCGGATGATGTAGTGGATCTGACCTTTGGATACATCCCTTACAATCCTGCTCTTCTCCAAATTAACCAGTTCGAGCATATGGACCTCTCTGGAGAGGAAGGAGAACCTGAAGGGTATTTCATTGGAGAAGTGGATGATGCTCTCTTAGAGCAGTGGGAGAATGACTCCATGTGGGAACCATGGGATGAAGAAGACCTACAGGATGTGGTGCCCGAACGCCACAATGTTGTATTCACTTTTGTTGATGACTTCCTTGTCATCGAAGTGGTTCCCTACATTTATGTGCACATGAGTTATTTGCTGTTCCGGCTTCAATGCCCATTACCTGCCAGTGCGCATGGGTGTCTCATGCCAATAGTGAGGTTACTTTGTTGTCACTTGTCTTTCTCTTGTTTTCTTCATTTTAGTTTTTTTTTCTTCTGTTGTCTTTGCCTTTTGTTTTTATTTAATTTCTTTTCTTTTCTTTGTTTTCGTTTTGTTTTTCCCTTTGTCAGGATTGTCACTATGAATCCACCGTTCCCGCCTCTTTATCTTTCACATCAACTGGTTCATGGCTTTGGGCCCTACATATGGCCCCCGGGCACTCCGCCGCAAGAGGACAGTCCGTTGCACTGTTGCACTCCGTTATCCTTGTCTCCAACGGGATCACCTCTTGCAAGGGCTTTCAATTCCTTAGAGACTTCAGACTTGCTCGATGATGTCCTTGCTGCCTTTCGACTATTCTGGGAAAGGGAATCATCAAGTTTGGAATCCACATGCGAAGTTTTAGCGGAGAATGAAGCAATGGTGGAAGAAGAAATTTTCTTGCTCGAAGAGTAGTGATCACTTCAATTGTATTCAGTCATTGATCTTTCTATTATCAATTGAAGTGTAATCCTAGACAAAAATTTTATTGGTGTTAGTTTTATTTTAGTTTTCTTTAATTAAATAAGGTCTTAAATACCAAGTGGGGGCAATAATTTTGCAATATGGATGCTATTATAAAGTTTCATTTATATAAAAATTGCAATTTTTCTATTATGAGGATGCATTTTTGGCTTACATGTCCTGTCATTGCACTATTTTATCATTCTACTGTATGTCCAGAATAACTTGGGTCAGTTGGGGGTACTTAATTTCTCAGTTCTGTAGAGTTTTGGAATTTCCAATTTCGATCGATTGAAACATACTCGATCGATCGAAAGTATCACTTTCTCGAGCGCTTGAAATTCTCTCAATCGATCTAGTGTTCGATCGCTCGAAACTTTCTCGATCGCTCGAGACTTGTATTTAAACGAGGCATCCAGCATACACTTTATCAGTTCTCTTCATCTCTCCCACTCTCAAGCGCTCAAAAGCAGAGAAGAGCACTCGGGGTAATTTTTGTTCCTCCTACCACACACGCAGATTCGAGGAGCCCCTCATCCCCAAATCATCATCTTCATCACCATCACTCCCCTGTACACATATCCCGAGGTAAGGCCACTAGCCACCCCCTCTTTCCATTTTCGTTCGAATTTCATGGGGGTGCCCCCCATTGGTCCTTTGACCATTTATCTTTTAGTTTCGTACCTTGTTTCTTTGAGTTCCTTTCTTTTCCGTTCGTGTTTCTTGTCATTGCCGCATCTCTGTGCTCGATCGATCGAGAGGGCTCAAGCGATCGAAGTTGTGCCTTGTTCGATCGATCGATAACAGTTCGATTGCTCAAACTCTGGCAGTGGCAGTTTTCCTAGTTTCTTTTTAGTTTCTGTTTTGATTTATCATTTCTTTTTCTTTTCCATTTCAGGGTCCTCACAATGAACCCTGTTACAGGGTATCACAGGGAGAAGCCCTTTGACCTCGCTATTCCCGACCCGGTCCCGCACCACGGCTTCCGGAACACCCCCGACTGCCAGTGGTTCACGCGCTATTTCCAGTCCAGAAAGGTCATGCTTGAGCGACCACTTGAGACGGCATGGCTCACTACTCCTTGGTATCTCACCCGTCTTCGAGCCATGCCACATTGGTACGATTTTCTCTCTCAAACAAAGAGAGTGAATCTTTCGTGGATCCGCGCGGCTTGTGCGACGATGATTAGAGATCCAGATGTCGCATTCACTTTACGATCATTCTTCCGCGGTCGGGAGATAGTGTTCAGTCCAGCCACCGTTTCTGCTGCTCTAGGGGTCCCGGAGGTGCCTGACTGTGTATGCCCGCACCGTGCTGATACACCGGTGATTCCACCGACCGCTGTCATCAGAGAGCTCACAGGGGGTGCGTTATCGAGATGGGATGGTGCATCCCTTATTACTGACTCCTACCTGACCGATAATTATCATATGCTCCACCTTGCCATGAGCAACTGTCTTTTGGTGACCTCCTACCGGGAGAAGATTGCAGCCTGGTATGCCCATGTTTTATATACCATAGGGATGGCTTGATTCCGATGACGAGGTTGATCCTCGGGTTGAGATTGCACAGTTTGAGCTGAGACAGCGACCTCAGGCTCAAACTCAGGCCCAGGGAGAGTCTTCTTCATCCGTGCCTCTCCCGACTGTTCACGAGTTGTTATTGGAGGAGAGATAGGCTCGGATCAGACTCGAGGGCCGGGTGGGCCGCATGACGACTTTTCTTGAGGCCATCTTGATCCAATTGGGGGTTGACCAGTCTTTACATACGCCTTCACCTCCCACTCATGCCACTGCTGCACCGACTACCACTGGTCCGTCTTCTTCTGATCCACCATATGTTGCTGATCCTGCCGATCTTTCTGCCCCATCATCTTCTGCGGCACCACCTTCTTCGGAGTCCCCACTTCCACCACCTCCAGTCGTGACTGAGAGTGACCCGGCGATGGCTCGTACTGTTGCTGAGGGTGGAGTTGAGGATACCCCCGATGTGCCGATAGAGATTTTATCAGATGTCGCGGATGATGTTTAGGTCTTGACTTTGAGAGTGTTTGGAGAGTTTTGTTGTATCTTTTCTTTCTTATTTATATCTCTCTGCTCTCCTCTAATGTCTTTTGGATTTTAGTTATGTGGTACTCTATGTGGATATTTGGTTTTGTTGGTTGGTTTGGTTTGGCTGCCCTTTATTTATCACTGCTCTGTCATTTTCTTTGTTTTATCTTTCCAGTGATGTTCTGTTGTTATATATAGATCATATGCTTGTGATTATTCATTGTTTCTCTTTCTTTTGATCTTGGCTGCTTGGAGATTGTATGTTTCTTTACAGCTTGTGCTGCTTGCGGTTATTGCTTTGCTTTCCCAGGTGATATCTCTCTATCTATTTTTGAAAATCAACATCTGAGGCCATCGCGATTTTTAGTTGGGGGTAGGATGTAGATAGAATATCACCCTGAGCATGTTATTTAGCAATCTGACTTATTTCATTGTTTCTTACAATCTCAATTACAAATGCGAATAAAGGCACAAAAATTTCACAAAAATTTCAAGAAATTTCCCTAAAATTGAACAGATGTTACACAAAATTTTTGAAATTTTTATTAGAAACTTCATTGGTAGAATAATTTTGAATATCCTCTTTTCTGTTAGCTGTTATCAAGCGATGATACATTCATTTTAATCTCATCCTCTTATGAATTAAATTCCCGCATTTTTCTAGCTTCACTAAGATGAATGCATATGTTGACCATTCTAGTATCCAACATCCATTTGCACGTTGTAATAGCTATGTTGAAAACCTAAATAAGAGTTAATACAACTGTTATGCTTTAAGGAATAAGTAGCAGAAACTATTTACCTTTAGTGAGTTTTTGAACCCAATCTTCAATTCTGAGGGACTTATCACAATTAATTCGAATTGTTTTTCTTGAACACATTTTAAATTCGTTGAATAGTCTCTAATTCTTCATTTGGGCTGTTTATTAGAGGAGAACGTTCAGGATTTACCAACTAAACTCAATGTACACTGAAGTGCTAAAGTTAAGAAGTTAAGAAAATGATTTAAGCCATCGTTATTCACTCCTTACTTTTTTCTTTTCCTATATATGTATCAACATCCAAGAATCTTTAACCCCACACCGATTAAATATGGCTAATATGAAAACCTGGAACCCCTCGTCTTATACTTTAACCTCTATAAACTCGATTGCACATCCAATGTGATTAAAACTGTTGAAGTGTGTGACAAGAAAGGAGTAGTTGTGGGAGTGGTTACTTATCAAAAAAAAAAGAGAAAAGGAAAAGAAAAGAAAGAAAGGAAAAAGAAGTGAAGAGAAATAAACATATATGAACATAGAGGATGGTTGGAATAAAGAAGAAATAAACTAGTCTCCATCACATGCTAAGGATGTGCAAATCGAGCCTCTCTTATCTATATCCTGCTAAATAAAGGCAAAAAAGTCAAAGTCTTAATGATTTTTAACGACTTAGTTTGAATATGAACGTGTAATTTGAGTTATCCACGGTATTTCGCTCTTCTGGTAAGTAGTATTCTTTTCACGAGACTATAAACTCTAAAATGTTCGTCTTTTATAGAGTCGGGTATGAAAGCATTAGTATCCAAAAAAATCACTCCCATTAAAGCTTTCGTACCTTGTGCGATCATTATTAAACCAGTTTCTGTGAGATATTCATTTTTGAGTGTGATCCCATGTGAGAATTGAGTTGAAACTACAAATTCCAAAGGTATGATAGTTTAAACAACTCTAAATTAAGTTGGATGCATAGCTGTTACCTTCACACACACAAGGATACATGGATGTAATGCATGTGTATATTTATCTGGGTGACATGAGGAACATGTGGATTTCTTTCATGGTTGGTATGAGGGTGATTTGTTTTGTAGAGCTAAATTGATAGTTGAATGAAAGGGACTGTTTAAAAGTTATTCTATATCTTCTTGAGCTTAAAATTGGAGAATTTTGTGGGTACATTAACTGCAAACCCTCACGAGACAACACTCGTCCACTAGGGGAACCTAGGGGTTTAACGACTTGTTGCATTTGCTAAATGCAACTGCGATTCCTGCAAAAGTGAGTTAGGCAATTTCTCTTTCTATTTAGAAGAGTTTGTTTTAGTTTTATTTTTGTTTATTTTAGTCGTTGTAGTAGTAGTTAGCTTGTTTTTGTTTTCGCTTCATTGCTAGGTACTAGCAAGTCGCTAGGTGGGGGTTGTGACAAGCGGGGGTATTTGTAAAATACAACCGCGCTAAAAGAGGAAAACACGCTAATTTAGTTCACAATTCCCTCGTATATCTACAGTTTGGATTACAATGCCAGTTTCTAAACATTATGATTAATCTATGATAAGTTGTGTGTTTTAGCTGTGATTTGTGCAGATTACTGTCTCTGTGTGAATAATTGAAGGAGCAGGATAAAAGGAAGTGCTTGGCTTTAATGAAGATAACTCAAAGCTGAAAACTGAAGTTCGAGCGATCGAATTCCTCTCAAGCGATCGAGACTTCGATCGATCTAAGATGTTTCAAGCGATCTAAGATTCCAAAAGTTCAATCGATCGAGTGTTTTCGATCGATCGAACATGCCTTTTATCAGATTTTTACGCGCACGCAGCAGAATGAACTCTTAACCCTAAGCATTAGGTTTTTAGTATATATACTCGTAATGTATACGTCCATAAGGACGCCCACTATCACTTTTATCAGTTTTTAGAGAGAAAGAGAGTTTTCTTTGATTGTTTTGTAGGTTTACAAGCTTGGATATTGTTTTGGATTGCTTTTTCTCTAGTTTAATCAAAGTTTATCTCTCCAGGTTACCTTATCATTATTTATTTACGTTCTGCACTTAGTTAAGAGTAGTGTGATCTGTTAAACTCGTAGTTCGAATGCTAGATAAGTCTTCACCATTCTTTTTAATAGTTTTCACAATTAAAATGCAAACAAACAAACCTTTAATGGATATTTATGTTAAAAACGACACTGAGACACTCCAGACCATGTCTGAGTAGTCCTAGGTTGGAAAATCGCGATAAAACTGTGATTTCCAGCCTCTGCCATGCACCAGGATAATATCTGTGTTCGATCGATCGGAGTTATTTCGATCAATCGATCGATACATAGATTTTGTCGATCGATCTAAGGATTTTAGATCGATCGAGAGATGACGATTGTCGATCGATCGAAAGTGTGTCGATCGATCGAACTCTCTGATTCTTGAGATCACCTAATACAGTATTCCAAGACTTTCTGTTTTAATGATTTGTTATCACACTGTCCCCAAATGCTCAGTTTGTCAAAATAGTCTTTAAACTTTAAGCCTTAAGGTATTTTCTTTCAATACATTTTGCAAACCACCCACAATGCTAACACCATTGTAGGTGCGAGTCTTAACTATTGAAATAAACCGCTTTCATGTATTTCAAACTTAATTGAGATGATATAGTCCCGGTCATGAAAGGGCTATTGATTCTATATCTTTCGAAAAGTACGTAATACTATAGAAGATGTACTCCATTGAGCTTAAATTGCAATTGCATGGTAGACGGCTAGGTCACAGTTGATTCGCGTGATCCCACCATTCCCTTTATTAAGAAAAAAACCATTTTCAAATCTCGTTTCAGCTAGTTAATCATTAGTTTAAGATAGTTTAATTGCTTTTAATTTTAATAGTTGTTGATCGTAGAATTTTGTGTTCTATACTTCTTTTAAAACATTGAATTTTCGTTTCTATTAGAGTCTAATCGAGGTAATTTAATTCTCATCCTTCCCTGTGGGATCGACCTGGACTTAATCCAGTTTACTACTTGCACGATTACCTACACTTGGGTATAGCACACAAGCGCACACAAATTATTTCCGTGTCACCGACCTCGGGTAATTATTTTTATACTGACTTAAAAGATAATTAATACCTCATGACTATTATGAGTGCTTATGCTCTAAATCCTAACTTAATTCATAGACACGTACATTTGATATTTACACTTTGATTCCTAAAAGGGTGAGATCCATAAATGGGTCAATATCTCATTGGATTGGGTGACAATATTAATTGTGTGGTGGATATTAATTAATGATGGAATCCATGTCTCAATTTTGGGATTGATGATATCCCCTTGAGAAAGCTTATAAGTTTTAATTATGTCAAACCCTGCAGGAGGATTTTGTATCCGACATATCAGATAAGTTAAGCAGAGGATCTCAAGGAATTTTAAGAGATTAATTAAATATGATTGTCAGTAATTATATTTAATTAATGGATATCTGTAATCTTAACATGGGGAGATAATAAGCATTTAATAACATAGAGCTCGAAATATATTTTTGAGATAAGGGTAGGAGTGCAATTATAACTCTTTATTGGTATGAATTATAATTTTTGGAAATAGGAATCTGATTTAGTTCGAATTAGGGTTTCCTAATTCCATAAGGAAGCCTATTCCTTATTGTCTTCTTATGGTCCCTATCGTAGCCTATATATATGTTGCTTTGGCTCTCTCCTCAGCTTGCATTTTTCCATCAAGAGTATTATAACTCGGAATAGAAAAGAGAGCGTAAAAAGAGAGAGAGCAGAAACATAAAGGATTTCGAAGGAACCCACACTCAGTTCGATATTCTGGCAACAAAGGAGTACGGTAGAAGATCTTGAGCTATTATCGAGCCCGTGTTCTCGATTCATTTCCTATTTATTTCCCTCTTTTTATGGGTCATGAAGTACGTGAAAATGTTTCTGTTCATCCACTATAGCAATCTATTTTAGCAGTTTAAGGTAACCCTAGTTTCGCCCTTGTAGGGTTATTGTAGTTTTCACATAATTTTTTGCAGTACCAACATATACGCGCCGTCAATGGATTCTGGGAACACAGTTTCATAACAGTGGTATCAGAGTAACATTGATTCTGCGTATGAGTTGGATGAAATCATGTTGTCCAGTAAAACAGATCTTATGCGTGTTTTGATGGATGGATAGAACGTAGAACTGTACTAACCTTGTTTTGCAGCGTTCCGATTCCACCATTATGGTCACTGATTTTGTGTGATTAGATCCCACGATGGTTTTATCCGTGGTTAATATTGCTGTTTTAATATAGCATGTGAACTCCTTCATGGATTCATAGGATTTGTGTGTATTGGATCCCACGCTTGATTGACGTGTGGTTAATTTATTGCAAAGAAATAGCATGTGAACTCCTTCATGGAGGCATAGGGTTTATTTAATATATCTCAAGCAGATGCATGAAGACAGTTCATGAAGACAGTTTACAAGCAGTTTCACAAAGCAATCTGGAAGCAGTTTATAAGCAGTTTCAGAAAGCAATCTGGAAGCAATCTGCGTAGTGGCGACACAGAGCTAATCGGGTTCAATGAAGTTTTCTTCACAAGAGTTGTAGCTTGACTATAATAGTGGGATTCCTATTTTATTGTGGTTTCCTTATTCATGTGTGATTGAATTATTATTATTGTTTCATGTTTAATGAATGGGACAGCATGGATAATTGTTCCTAGACCTATTTTAGATGTCTAGCTGCATGTTTAATTTATATTAATTTAAAATGATGGACAACTACATGTGTATATAGAAATAAATCTAATTCCATATTTTGAAAACATAAGTACTTATTTTCTAAAATCATGAGAATAGAATAATTTTATTATCTACAAATGTGGGTTTGACAAGGATGAATTAACCCTTGCCAAGTATTCTATTATTTTTTATTAATTAAATTAAAAGGTTTTCTACAAAATTATAACCCTCAAATTTTTTAAAATTCTAAGTGGGAGAGAGAATTTATCAAGTATAAATCTCATAGTCTCCATCATTGGTTTGTAGATGATATGATTAATTTTGTGTGATGGCTCTAGTGCCATCCTCCCCATCAGATGCAGTTGATCATGGAATCATCGGTACAAACTTCTTTAAAAGAATATTTTGGGTGATTGTTAGTGTGGGTCACCTCTCCATCAAAGGTGTTCCTCACAGAACTCTTGACCTAGAATTAAGTGAAGGCATACACTTAGCTATAAATAGTAATATCCTCTCCATCTGAGTCACTGTTGTTATTTATAGGAGCAAAGTAAGTCAGCGGTTTAATTTTACTAAGTAAGGTGCATCGCCTGGATTGTAAAATCAAAAGGCAATTGCCTATCTGAACAAATGATGGATAGTATATGGTTTTCCATCGAGTCATACTATTCACGGCGTATCAGGTTGCTGGCAGATTCTTTTCAAATATGGTAGAGGGAACCAATATTTTCAACTTGAATCCATAGTGATTTTTTTCCCAAATGTAATTATTTATATTATGTGATTCTCAGGCTTTTAAATGGGATCTTTCAATCCACTTGCTGTCATACTTAAAGAAAACAAACTTACTGGACCAAACTATATAGACTGGAAAAGGAATTTGGATATTGTGTTAACTGCTGAAGAGTACAAGTTTGTGCTTACTCAAGAATGTCCTGAGCAACATGGTGAGGGGGCAACCACTGAAGAAACCCAGGCTCACAAGAAATGGGTCAAGGCTGATGAGATGGCGCGGTGTTACATTTTGGCATCCATGTCGAATGTTCTGCAACATCAGCATCAATCAATGGCCAATGCCTATGACATGATGGAGAGCCTCCGAGAGATGTTCGTGGATCAAAGTCGTGATGCTAGGTAGGTTGCCATGAAAGACTTGATGAACACAACTATGGCTGAGGGGAAGCCTGTAAGGGATCATGTTCTTAAGATGATATCTCTTCTTAATGAACTAGAGATCCTTGGAGCTGAAATCGACGGGGAAACCCAGGTCGATATCATACTCCAGTCACTGGCAGAGTCTTTTAAGCAATTCTGCCTCAATTACAACATGAAAAAATTTAAATATACCTTGGCGGAGCTGCTTAAAGAACTCCAGGCAGCTGAGGGTCTCAACAGAAAGTCAGGGAGTGCTCTTGTGTTTGAGAAAGGCTCTGCTTCAAAGCCGAAAGGCAAGAAAAAAATGAAAAAGGCTCAAAAGAAGGTCGCAGGTCCTCCGCCAATCCAAAGGCCAAGAGGACAACCGAGAAAGCCTAAAGGCAAATGTTTTGTTTGCAAGCAACCAGGACACTAGAAGAAGCAATGTTCAGTTTATCTCGCCAGACAGAACAATCAAGGTAAATCTCATTGACTACTTGTTGAATCGTATTTAGCGGTCCGATCTATTGGTACCTAGTGCATAGATACGGGAGCCACTGATCATGTATGCAATTCTTTGCAGGGGTTCCAGGGAACCAGGCAGTTCAGTGATGGAGAGATTTATCTATATATGGGAAATGCTACGAGAGTAGCATCCGTTGCAGTAGGAGATCTACATCTTAATTTTGGTAGAGATAGGATTTTAATATTAAGAAATTGCCTTTATGTACCTTCTATTAGAAGGAATTTAGTTTCAGTTTCTAGTTTAGTATAGAATGGATATTCAGTTCATTTTAATAAAGTAGTAGTTATTAAAGAAAATAAATGTTTTATTTGTTCTGGTCAATTGGTGGATGATCTTTATATTATAAATCATGTCTCTCCTATACTGTAACTTAGTGAATTGAATAATACAAACAGTTTGCCATTTAAGAGAAAAGAACCTTCGAGGACGAACCAAACACATCTTTAGCACTTACGCCTTGGTCATATTAATTTGAAAATGATTCAAAGACTGGTTCAAAATGGGCCATTAGGCTCATTGGAAGTGGAGGCACTTCTAGTCTGTGAATCCTGCTTGGAAGGTAAAATGACCAAGAGGCCGTTCTCGGCCAAGGGCTATAGAGCAAAAGAGCCATTGGAACTGGTTCACTCTAATTTGTGTGGTCCTATGACTGTCAAAGCAAGAGGGGGATTTGAGTACTTTATCACTTTCATCAATGATTACTCAAGGTATGGGTACATTTATTTGATGCGGCGTAAGTCTGAATGCTTTGAGAAATTCAAAGACTTCAAGGCTGAAACAGAGAAACGTCTAGGTAAATGTATCAACACACTACGAGCTGATCGTTGGAGAGTACCTCTTGGGAGAGTTTAGGGAATACTTATTGGAGTAAGGGATTACATCCCAGTTGTCTGCACCCCGTATGCCTCAGCAGAACGGTGTAGCAGTAAGAAGGAATAGGACTCTCATGGACTTGGTAAGATCTATGATGAGTTATTCAGATTTACCAATTTTCTTTTGGGGACACGCATTAGAGACAGCTACATACATTCTAAACTTGGTACCATCTAAGTCAGTACCTACTACTCCCACAAAATTGTGGACTGGGCGAAAGCCTTGTCTGCGGTATGTTCAGATCTGGGGTAGTCCAGTACATGTGCTGAAAGGGAACGCAGAAAAGTTGGAATCAAGAACAGAAGTATGTTTCTTTGTTGGGTATCCAAGAGGAACTAAAGGTGGTCTGTTTTATAGTCCTAAGGATCAGAAGGTTATTGTTAGCACCAAGGCCACATTCTTAGAAGAGGACTATGTTATGGATCACAAGCCCAGAAGCCATATTGTACTAAAGGAAATGAGAGGAGAGACACCGACACATACTTCTTCGATACCTTCACTACGAGAAGAAAATCACAAGATAGAGTTATCGATATTCCATTACCATGTCGTAGTGGGAGGATTATCGAAACTCGTGTAGATCCCGAACCAATCATTAACACGCAGGTTCCTGAACTAGTAGAGTGTGCAGATAATGGTGTATTAGGTTCAGAATCTTCACAACAAAATATCAGTGATACACAAACACGGGTTGTGCCTCGTCATAGTGGGAGGGTTATTATTCAACTTAACCGGTATATGTTCTTGGGAGAGTCTTATGACTGGGTCCCTGATGAACAAGGTACCGATCCCTGTAACTATAATGAAGCACTCCAAGATAAAGATGCAGATCTTTGGCAAAAGGCTATAAAGTCTGAAATGGAGTCCATGTACTCCAATCAAGTCTGGGATCTTCTAGAACCACCCAATGAAATAAAACCCATTGGATGTAAGTGGATCTATAAGAAGAAGAGAGGAGCAGACGGTAAGGTGGAAACCTTTAAAGCAAGGCTTGTTGCAAAAGGGTTTACTCAAAAAGAGGGAATCAATTATGAGGAAACCTTTTCGCCGGTGGCCATGCTAAAGTCTATCCGGATTCTCTTATCCATTGCTGTACATTTCGATTATGAAATTTGGCATATGGAAGTCAAGACAACATTTCTTAATGGGAATCTTGATGAGTGCATCTATATGATGCAACCAGACGAGTTCATTGTGAAGGGCCAAGAACACATGTTGTGCAAGCTTAAGAAGTCCATTTATAGACTTAAGAAGGCATCTAGGTCTTGGAATATCCACTTTGATCAAGCAATCAAGTCTTTTGGTTTTGATCAATGTGCGGATGAATCTTTTGTGTACAAGAAACATGATGGAAGCGTGGTGGTGTTCTTAGTACTATATGTGGATGATATCTTGCTAATCGGACACGATGTGGGGGTATTATCTTCTGTAAGGGTATGGTTATCCAATCAATTTGATATGAAGCACTTGGGAGAAGCTGGTCACATCCTAAGGATCAAGCTTATGCGAGATCGTAAGAATAGGATGTTGGGGTTGTCACAAGGCACTTATATCGACAATATTCTTGCAAGGTTTATCATGCAAGATTCCAAGAAGGGATTCCTTCCCTTCAGACATGGAATTACTCTATCTAAGGATCAGTGTCTTAAGATACCTGATGAGATAGAGAAGATGAAGGTAGTTCTTTGTGCCTCGGCAGAAGGAAGTCTAATGTATGCTATGCTATGTACTAGACCTGATATCTGCTTTGCTGTTGGCATGGTTAGTAGATCTCAGTCTAATCCAGGGCAAGAATATTGGACTGCGGTGAAAAATATTCTCAAGTACCTGAAAAGGACTCGAGACTATATGTTAGTTTACCAAGCAGACAATCTTGTACCCATTGGGTACACAGATTCTGATTTCATGTCAAATAGGGATTCCAGAAAGTCTACCTCAGAATATGTGTTTACCTTAAGAGATTGAGCCATTAGTTGGAGGAGTATCAAGTAGTCGTGTATTGCTGATTCCACCATGGAAGCCGAGTATGTGGCTGCTTCAGAAGCCGCTAAGGAGGCCGTTTGGCTCAGAAACTTCCTTATGGATCTAAGAGTAGTACCTGCGGTACAATCGGCTATTACCCTTTATTGCGATAATAGCAGAGCGGTTGATAACTCAAAGAAACCTAGGGCCCATAAGAAGGGAAAACACATCGAGCGTAAGTATCACCTGATACGAGAGATCGTGCAAAGAGGTGATGTTGAAGTGACCAAGATAGCATCAGCAAATAACCTGGCAGATCCTTTCACCAAGAGCTTACCAGCCAGGACTTTTGATAGTTATGTAGAAGGGATAGGATTGAGGTGTGTCGCATCATGGCTTTGGGTCTAAGTGGGAGATTGTTAGGGATATATACTAAAAGTCATGCTTTATGTAGTTGATTTGTTATTCATTTAATAAAATCAGTTAATCCAATTTTATTAGAATCTGTCTGGGCAATATTTATATTATATTGTTTATTTAATATTATGCATGTGTGTCTTTCATTCTACATAGTAGGTGGTTTGGTGTGTAGAGTTCGCCTTACACACGGAAGATTAGACCATCGGATCTTATAGAATGTAAGATTTTGGTTTACAGTTCTAGATGGATTGGACTCACCATAGGTAGGACTGCAGCATGGTGTTGTAGTAGGTTTGTATTGACTGCGGGAAACGGTATAGTTTTAACTCACCATGCTGGTACACTTTGTGTATTAAACGGGACCGACTTGGGGTAATTATTTTTATACTGACTTATAAGATAATTAATACCTCATGACTATTATGAGTGCTTATGCTCTAAATCCTAAGTTAATTTATAGACACGTACATTTGATATTTACACTTTGATCCCTAAAAGAGTGAGATCCATAAATGGGTCAATATCTCATTGGATTGGATGACAATATTAATTGTGTGGTGGATATTAATTAATGATGGAATCCATGTCTCAATTTTGGGATTGATGATATCCCCTTGAGAAAGCTTATAAATTTTGATTATGTCAAACTCTGCAGGTGGATTTTGTATCCGACATATTAGATAAGTTAAGCAGAGGATCTCAAGGAATTTTAAGAGATTAATTAAATATGATTGTCAGTAATTATATTTAATTAATGGATATCTGTAATCTTAACATGGGGAGATAATAAACATTTAATAACACGGAGATCGAAATATATTTTTGAGATAAGGGTAGGAGTGCAATTGTAATTCTTTAGTGGTATGAATTATGATTTATGAAAATAGGAATCTAATTCAGTTCGAATTAGGGTTTCCTAATTCAATAAAGAAGCCTATTCCTTATTGACTTATTATGGTCCCTATTGTAGCCTATATATATGCTGCTTTGGCTCGCTCCTCAGTTTGCGTTTTTCCATCAAAAGTATTATAACTCGGAATAGAAAAGAGAGCGTAAAAAGAGAGAGCGGAAACATAAAGTATTTCGAAGGAGCCCACACTCAGTTTGATATTCTGGCAACAAAGGAATACGATTGAAGATCGTGAGCTGTTATCGAGCCCATTTTCTCGATTCGTTTACTATAGCAATCTGTTTTAGCAATTTAAGGTAACCCTAGTTTCGCCCTTGTAGGGTTATTGTAGTTTGCATGTAATTTTTGCAGTACCAACTTATACGCGTTGTCAATGGATTCTGGGAACGCAGTTTCCTAACAGGTCAGACCTCTCTTACAAGTTCTTCTTGAACTTCTTTTACGCCTCCAATGAAGAAACCCTTCACTTGGAGCAAGGGTTAAACCAACTGTAGACATCCCATTTTATCGGCTATCAAATTTAGGAGACCCATAGTTTGGTGGTTCACAATGATCGAAAAAGACTCAAAAGACTCTTGAAAGTTAGGTCTATATCTCAAAATGCTCAAAAAATGGTACAAATGACCAAAATGCCCCTGAAAGACCAAACACTCCCAGATTTGGACCAAAAGTTCTAGAAATAAGCTACGTCATAAGAAAAGTAACAAAATGAGTTTTAAAACAAAATAAGATAAAATCGTCAGCTTCCAGAGATCCCCAGAAGTCCCAAAAGTTCCCGAAAAGTTCCTATTGACCGGTTTGACCAAGTTTGACTAGGGTTTGACTAAAATCATCTGAATTTGCCTGAAAGTTCAAAGACCACCCCGATCATGTGAAAAGTACTAAAATAAGTAGAAAATCAAACAAAAACGTCAGTCCCCGGTTTGACCGATTTGACCTATAAGTTGACATTAAAACCGAAGCACCGTATCATTTTTCAAACATTTTTCACGGATACTAGAAGTCAATAGTTTTCCAAACATTTACCATGGATATTACTCTGCTAATAAATTTTTGCATAAATGAATCCTGAAAGGTCAAAGTCGATTTCGCGCTGACACCGATGAAGAGCTGAGAATTGAATAGTCTTACTTTAAGAATTTAAAGATGCTTTTGCTTAAATCTCAAAAAGACATACTTAGAACTGACTTGGAGCTTGCCCAAAACCATTTCCACTATTTCAAAGCCTTGGACCCAACTCAATTGAGAGCCATACAAATCTATCCGATTGAAAGCAATACAGACTTAGTCCTTGATGGTAGCCAAACATTTTCGAAGAGTTTCTTATCCCCTTTAAAAAAAAGAAAAAAAAGAGAAAAGAAAAGAAAAGAAAAGCTCGCTAGGTTGAAAACCCGAAAAGGGCACTTAGGAGGTTCTAGAGGGTGAGAAGACTCTATCTTAGATCCATCTAAAGGAAAAGAGCTTGAGGTACTAGCTATATCTAGACCTTTTATACCTCTTTCTACAACAACAACCTCATCATCATCCTTTCTTCTAAAGTGATTTGCTTCATCAAATACTACATCTTGCATGCATTTTGCAAATTCCTCACACATTTTCTCATTTGTAGCACCAAAGATGATGTCATCCACATAGATTTGAATTAGTAAAATATAATTATGTGAATGTTTAAAAAAAAGAGTAGTATCAATCTTTTCTTGAGTAAATCCAAGATCAAGTAATACTTGCTAAGATGATCATACCATGCACGAGGAGCTTGTTTTAACCATGTTAGCCTTGAATTTATTGAAGGCATTATTTATGTTTGTTTTGATGATGACAAATCTAGTGATAATTGCATGTTCTTAATGATTATATTCCAATGAATTATCAAGTCATTTTCATTATGCTAATCTCTTGATTTATGCATTTAGATGTTCTAACTTTATTTGAGATTATGAGATAGCATATGGTGAAGTCCAAGATTGATGGAGCTCAACAAGGATGAAGCAAAATCAATAGCAACTACCTCCACAACAATATAATCAGCAATATAATCGACAGTATCAACCCCCACAACAACAAAAAAATTATTAAGGTAATAGTCAAAATAGTTCTAACGTTTATGTGCCCCGTCACAAGATGTAGCACCTTGAATTTCTCCAGAAATTCCAGGTAGGAAGTTGGAAAATTAGTGATGATGTCACCATGGGGACGGTTACAGAAGGTCCATTACGATAATCCTATTTAGGAACCATACATATGAACCCTTTAGTTGAAGTCTTAACAACGTCATTATTTAGTTGGTACTAATAATATTGGTTGTGCCTTTAACCTATAGGTTTAGTTAGAATTTTTAAGAAGACTCAATTGTTTGTTGTCCTAACGACTGTGTCGTTATATTCTAGTAGCATTATAATCATAGTAGTCACAAGCCCGACTTTTAATTTTAAGTTTAGAATTCATAAACAGATTCCTGTACTTAAGCCTGTACACAGCCCAGTACGTAGGCACAATTGCATTAGTGCACATACATCGAGATATGCATGCAACCCTACACATTAGCACGTGAACCCGGATGTGGGCCCTATGTATGGCCACGTGGCAGCCATGCATCCACCACCCACCCACGTGGTAGCCATGCAAGACTTTCCTTGCACTTGTCAAACATGCTAAGGCACACACACACCTACACATACAAATGAGCACATACTAACCTTTCCCTCCTATCTTCCTCTATATAAAGAGCACCACACCCTCACAAATGTCCCCTTACAGCTCCTTATAACACAGTTGCACACACACATATTGTTGTATTGTAAGAGAGAGACCTGAGGATACAGAGAGCTAGAGAAATCCACAGTCACACTTCCCCTCTCGGTGCAACCCCACATGCATTGTGTATACACATAACCATACCCACATTCTCTGCACTCTCTATAACCACTCAGCACACACGCAGCCTAGTAGAAAGAGAAGAAGACAGAACATAGGAGAAGAAGGTAGAAGAAGAAGTTGATAGAAGGGATTGACATGATTCAAGACCCCATTGAGGTAACCCAACCTCCCATTCACTCCCTGACCACTTGCATGTTATCTAAATGCCCATAAGATCACTTGCATGAAGCCAAACAGAGCCCAAGGCTTGTTGAGAGCGCAGGCAACCATTAAAGCCCCCACACCGGAGCTTGATTTTGAAATCCCACCACACCCCTTAAAACTCGCACCAAACAGAACACATTGAACCCAGAATAACCCCCTACTAGCAGTTTTTGATATAAGTGGTGTTTAGATGGCCATGCAAGCCATTATCTTCGTTTTGGTCGAAAAGAATAAACCACTGGTAGGTGCCCAAAACAAATAAACCAGACTTTGGGCTTATACTATGATGAAGAGGAGAGAGAATCGAGCATTTTGGCGTTAGCCTCGTCCATTTTGATGGAAAGAGCAGAGAGATATGGCCATTAGAAGTATCTCCGGTGAATCGCGGGTCACCGGCGGCGAGCAGCTCGCCGGAGAAGAAAGGAGACCCGTTTGGTCTTCGGGTTATAAGACCCGGGTTCGGGCCAAGCTAGGGTGGGTTAGTCTGTGTGTGAATGTGGGACTGGATAGCGGGTCGGGTTAAGTTTAAAATAACCCCTGGGCTTTTTAAGTGGAACGACGTCGTTCCGGGTTCGGGGCAAGTCACGAGTAGGTGGTTCGGGTCTCATTATGTGTGTTAATGGGTTAGGTTCAAGTCCGGGTCTAGTTCGGGTCAGGTCTAGGTCTGGGTTTTTGGGCGGGTCAGTTTGTGTGAATAAATGGTTTAGGGTCCGGGTCTGGGTCCGGGTTATTAAGTAGGATTAATTTGTGAGTAGGTGCGGGTCACGGGTTCGGGTTGGTTTGACCCGAACGGGTTTTTAGTTGGGTTTAGTTAAGTCACTAAATGGGTAGTCCAATTAGTTAGGTTCGGGTCGGGTGTGACCCAGCAGGCCAGCCCAGTTGGGTTTCTTTGTGTGTGCAAACGGGTTACCCGTTTAGTCTCGGGTCGGTTCGGGTTGACCCGTCGGGCCTGTGGGTTTATTATGATTATTATTGATTATTATTATTAATACTATTAGTATTAATAGATTTTGATTGATTTTAATTATTATAAATAATATTAAAATGTCCTCTTAGTACTTTTAATTTATGGAATATTAATGTATAATATTCTGTAAATTGTGAGAGTAATTATATTATTCCGAGAATATAATTAGTATTTATGTAGTATTTTATATGTATTTAATAAACAATAAATATTATATTTCCTTAGTATTTAAAGAAATTTAAAATACCTATATATGGGTGTTATTTAATTCCAGAAATTAGGGATATGTCCCTAGTGATATTTTATGAAATATTATCAATTAGTATTTTATATACTCCTTATATTATGGTTATATAATAATATATGTTTATTATTTATAGGTAAAATATAAATAATAAATATTGCTCTCTAGGGTATTTAAATAGTAATTAAATACCTATACGTGTTTATAAATTATGAAAAATTAGGGGATTGTCCCTAATGCTATTTTATGATATCTCAAGATTTTATAAAGCTATAACACTATATATTAGTATTTTTTAATAATCAATAAGGAGCTATTTTAAGAGTATATTAATTATTAAAAATACTAAACGAACTCCGAAAATTATGAGATAAATACTAGTAGTGTATTTTAATATCTAGTATTTAATAAAAATACTTCTAAGTATTGATCTCTCAGTATAGTTATAATTATGTATTTAAACCCCTTTTTGAGTATTTTCTGATATATATTATCTTCAATAATTCATAATAAATAATCTAGGACTCCGAAAATTACGCGGTCAGTTTCTAGAGTCTTAGAATAATGTCTAGCTCGTTTTCCTTAAGTTTAATGATCTTTCGACTCGGTAAAAAATACAGCCTGTCTTTTAAGGCCCGCATTAGTGTAGTAAGCCCTACATATTACCTCGTAAAATGCGACGGACTCCGATTTGAGTCTAGTCAATGGCGTTGGACTTAGAATGACACATAGATCACTACCTTGAGGTTTATAACCTCATTTGATAAAATTACCATTTTGCCCCTATAGTTGTACTCATACATTATTGCTGTTTATTCCATTTATTATTGTAGAACTGGACGATTATCTGCTTTTCGAGGATCGGTGACTCGAGGTGAGTTTTCTAACCTCACTCTAATCCAAATAAGATGATTTAAAGTTACCTATATGATGTTTGCATAAGTAATATGTTGATTTATGATGCTACATGTATTCCAATAATTATAAGACTATGCAAAGCATAATATGATAGTGCTATTGCATACGTGAGCATGTTAAGGGCTTTATCTATATGATTATTGGTATCAAATCCATGTTATGTGATCCATGTTTTTTATGTTATGTTTCTGCTGCTAACTGTTAAATGCACATTTTACGATGGTTGTTAGCCAGACTAGATAACGCATGCTATGTTAATAATAAAGAAAAATGAAAGTGGTTTTGCATATGAGTATCGGTAGTGGACTCACTTGCATTTCATGACATGTGTTAGCATGCAATGTATGAGAAAGAGAGGTGTTTGATGAAAATGTGAATAAGATAAGATATGTGAATGTGAAAGAGATGTGACTTCTAGATATAATGGATCAACGGCTGATGAGCCGGTGGACATGAACGGTTAGGGTTCCTAGCGCGCCTCTCGCCGTTGAAGACGTCCGGAGATGCGTATACGTGGTTGAAGACGTCCCATGTATCGTTGAAGACGTCCGGCTAGTGCTCTAATATACTTCTCAGTCGTGTAGACGACCGGTGAGAGTATACACATGGTTGAAGACGTCCCATATGCCAGTTTCATTGTTTTGCAGGTAATGTGCGCCGTGAAGACGTCCGGCGGCCTATCAAGGGAATAAGTATGAATCGGCTATTATAGCATGTTATCATCCTTGATATAGCGCGTGTTGTCAAGGGGATGAGAAAGAGAAAGTGAATGATGAGATGGAATCGATGAATAAAAGGGTTTGGTTCGAAATGATTTGGTTTTGGAAAGTTTTGGTTTTAAAATGAAATGGTTTTGAAAAGTGTATGTTTTAAAAGTAATAGTTGGGAGTAAGTCGCATTGGTCATGCATTTGCACGCACGAGGATATAATAAGGAGTATGTATTCTATGATGTTATATTTATCTGTCTACCTGTCTTGTTGAGACCTCTGCTATGTCCGTGGTGAGAATGCGTCTTTTGATAAGAGATTAACCATATCTTAAGATACTAAACTATGACGTGAGTTGAGAGATGTTTTGTATTTATTGATTATTGTGCAGTTGAGACTCTCATTCAGCCTTGTTTCAAAGCTGACGGCATGTTACGCCCTGGGCATTCGTATGCCCAGAGTGTTGCAGGTTTGGAGATAGATAGAAGAGTTCAGGATGCAGTGCCGTGGAGCCAAGGAGATTAAAGCCTTACCGAAGATCTGATAGATAGTTTCTCAAGTTTTTAAGCTTATGTAAATTGTTTAGTATGGCCTCTTGTATTAGGATTGAAGTTATTGTAACTCTTGTTTAATTTTCGCTATTGTATTTATACTCTGATAAGTTTAGGTCATGCTTATGCTCTAGCATTTCCCTTATGATTGCACGGTGCGGAGTTAGAAGGACAGGACGGTTAACAAACTAGTCACGTGTCTACGGACCCATAAAGGAAAATTTTAATTTTTCCTATTTTTGGCTTACTCCGGGGCGTGACACAAGAAGGCACAAGAAGATCCCACGTGCCACCCAGAAGAGAGATAGAGTGTGTTTGTAAGTGTTTGTGAAACTTGTTTGTGCCCCTAGCATTGTTGGTAATGATATTACTAACGGAAAATGTCTGTTACAAAAATCCAATAGTATTTTGTGTACAAAACTGTTAGAAAATAAACCGTTGGTAAAAAAATTACTAACGGTCTGTTTATGTTAGAAATAATCAATTGCTAATAGACAATTATCATTAGGAAACATATCAGTAAAATTAATTTTCTAATGGATATTTATCGTTAGAAAATCCGTTACAAAATATTACCTATACCCTACCACTAACGGTAATAGTCTGTTAGTAATAATTTGACTAACGGTAATTTACTGTCAGTAATCTGAATTTTTTTAAAGCAAAAAATAAAAAATTAAAAGATTCAAATTTGCATAGACAGCTTACATAACATGTGGTACAATTGACAAATTATTTGGTAGTTTATTCAAATTGGGAATCATAGTATCTTCACTTAAAAAATAGCTTATTCCTTCAACAACAAAATGAACTTTTTGAAAGCTAAACAATTTTGTTGTTGATTGCTTCGATAGATTTCTTATTCCACAAATAAAGTCTTCATTTTATTGTTTCTATGGGCAAAATTTAAAGTGGAAGAATTGGTGAGAAAATGGAGGGCTGAGGGGGAGTTCCATGGCGTCATGCTTATTGACCATTTGTCTGACATTTGTAAAATGAACAGTCAACTAGTGGGGTCCACGCGGCAAGCACGCATGCGGATACACCTAGGTCCACATTTTATCTGAGTCAGAGCCCGAAAATGAAATTGACTTCTTTCATCGCAAACGATTACACTTCCTTCCTCTAATCATTTCATTCATCTCAATTTGGCTGGCGTACCCAACACGTTCGCACCTATATTCCTCCCCGTTTGGATTTTAATTTTTAACCAACTTGCTAGAGAGAGTGTGTGATTGTGTTTTGGATACACATTAATATATCTGGTTCTTAGGAGAACATGTGATAGGTTAGTTTTACATTGAATAATTTTGTTACTGTGTTCACAGGTTTCTTTAAAATTAAAAAATTAGATATTCATCTAATTTAATTTTGACAAAAATTAGATAAAAATTGGACTTAAACATAACGTGATTTGAACCACTTCTTTTGTGGTCGGATGGCAAGACTTCTGGGTGTTATATTCAGAGGTCTCAAGTTCGAATCTCAAGGGGTGGCCACAGGTGATTCACCCGGACGCCCTGGGCTCGTGGGATTAGTCGAGGTGCGCGCAAGCTGGCCCGGACACCCACGGTTACCAAAAAAAAAAAAAAATCATAACGTGATTTGGTTTAAACTTTCCTAAACAAGCCTATACTCAGATTTTTCATCTTTTTTGATACATATATGCACGACTTGGTAGTTAAGAGGATCTCTAAGTGGGATTTTTTATTTCAGCTATTAAAATGTATTTTGAATACTGAAACAGTTATTTTATTATTTTAATAGTTATTTTTTTAATGTACTGTGAGTAATAGTTAAAAGAGTAACTATTGTACTATTTTAAATATGTTGGTGAAACAATAATTGTATACGGTGTTATGTATATGATCACAAGCTAATCGCTAATCTTCCCTTCAAACTCCTTGTGTAGAATAAGATAGTTCTGCTATACGGGGTACTCACTGTCTAAATTATAGATCCCGAAATAATTATCCACATTTTTTTTTAGATGTCTCAAAATTGTTCTTATTAGTTGTCCACTTTTGAAAATCAACAACAAATTTATATAAACTTCCTATAACACCCTTTATAATAAAGACATGTACTCATTTATGTGTGGTCAAAAGAAATGAATAGAAAAGTCAAATACCCCATTTCATCTAATGGTAAAATAAGAAATTATTTATCATTTAATGGACTAATAAAATGAATAGAATACATCTTTCTTAAACAATGTCTCTAGTAGGCACTTATTTAGACATTGAGAGAGGTGTGTTTTTTTTTTTGACTTCATACTTAAGCCGGTACAAAGAGAATTGAGAGAGACTTTGGGTTCATAATTACATGAACGTGAGCTTTCTCTCTGTAATGGTAGGGTTTATGAGCAAAGGAACAAGTGAAGCCTATACTCAGATTTTTAATCTTTTTTTGGTACATGCACGAGTTAGTAGTTAGAATATCTCTAAGTGGGATTTTTTATTTCAGCTATTAAATTTGTATTTTGAATACCTGCAAAAAGTTGTTTTATTATTTAAATGGTTATTTTTTTTAATGTACTGTGAGTAATACTCCAGTTAAATGAGTAACTATTTTACTATTTTAAATATATTGGTGAAACTATAATTGTATAGGGTTAATTTTATGTATATGATCACAAGCTAATCGCTAATCTTCCCTTCGAAATTCAGTCACTTATTTCTCTCTTCTCATAGTTTGTGAAAATGCAAACTATCTGGTAACTTCTTTGCATACTCATCATGACCAAGTGTAAATTTCAAAGTAGAGTCTCAAAATTTGGTATTATTTACTATTATTGGAGTTACCATCTCATTTTTTGTCACCTATTGCTCACTCAGGTTTTTATTAGGTGGCCTATTGTATCCTATTCCAGTAATTTTGCTCATAATATAGGGTCAAAATAAAAAATAGAATTGAACACACGTAACTACTGAAAGCCTGAGTGAACAAATTTAGGTAACCAAAAATTCTTTCCTCATTTTATTGCCCTGTTAAAGATGCTCTTATCTACTATGCTTCTTGTTTACGAACTCATCTACCAATTTAACCATCCCATTATGTTTATATTTATGTTTCAGAAGCTAAAGATTACTTATTTATGTTGTAAGCAATAATCTTTTTTTAAAGTCACAGATGTGTCCAAACGGATATAATTTGGACTAATAGTCATTTTATTTGTTTTAGTTATTCCGTTTAGCTGGATGGACTTGCAACAAAAAAAAAAAAAACTGGATAGATGTTTTTGTTGATCAGAGTAAATGGTAATAGAAACCCGAATTCCAATTGATTGGGATTAGAATTGTGGACAAAAGCACCGTTATATAGGATGACCAGATAAAGTTAAGGGCGTATTTGATAATCTAATTAAATATTGAAAATTTCAGTACTTAATTTTTTTTTTCTATTGTGCGTGTCTGATAATAGGGTTTTATTAATATGTGTTCTTAGGGCATATGTCAAGGTTCTAAAAGTAGAAATAAACAAGAGAGACAAACACTGAACACCACACCGGACACTGAAACCCATATTGTATCCCTTGTTTATTTATATTTTTAGTACCTTAACATATACCTTAAGAGCATATGCTAACAAAACTCTTGATAATATATAAGAGGCATGACTCAAAAAAAAGGTTGAAAATGTTACGGAAAACTTCAAGCTAAAACAGATTTACTAGAACTTTTAGGTAGAACATTATTTTCAGTGCTATAAATTTAATGGCATAAATTTTTAGTACTAAAAAATCAGTGCAATTTTATCAAATTCAATCCAAATCCAAAGAGTTCTATTTCTTTAGCAGCTAAGCCACCAGTCTTGCATAGAATAAATCAAGGAATGACATGTTTGAACATTGCATAAATTTAAATGAAGCGATTCGCGGTTTATACTGTAATGAATTTTAATTTAAACATCTACCATATTAATGACACCAGTTTAAAAAAAAAAAAAAAAGAACAGAATTTTGTATTTAACAAAAAAAAAAAAAAACGAAGGTTCAAAATCACCAATTAAATCGTCATAAAAAAATAATGATTAAGAACATATATATATATATATATATATTTATGAATGAAACGTGAGAAAGTTTCTCAATTTCGAAAGTTTCTCATTTTCTTCAATGGACTAAACCAATCATCATAGTTTTAGCTTTGGGTGGTAATTCATCCATCCGAAATTCATTGTGCTCCCAAGCAGGCTATAATTGTAGTCTTTATTGTCCTAAGTTATGTTTATGACTTGAAAATTACCACCCAATGGGTTCCAAATATTTAATTATTATGATAGCAATATAGCTTATACTATGGCACATATCATATTCTTGTTGTATATATGTTGGAGGCAACATATTTATAGCCAATGCCCTCGATCGCCTTATCTCTACATGTGCTCATTAGTTGACCTAACTTCCGTCTCAATCACGACATGCGTTGAATTTATTCTTCTTCCTCCACCATCTATGACTTTATTACCACCAAGAAATCCTTCCAACAAACTCATATATGATTTCTTTCTATATGTCAATTCTATAATTGTTGAAACATACGGGCACTGTTTTAAGAACTGGTTGAACCGTCGACCGGAACCGCAAACGAACCGGTTTGAACCAGGGACCGAGAATAATAATTGAACCGTTCAAATTTTGAAAAATCGGTAGAATTGATGGTTGAACCGGCGGTTGAACCGGTAAAACCGGTAGTTGAACTGGGAACCGGTCATTTTTTGCATATTTTTTGTTTTTTTATATATATTTTTTATTTTTTTAAATTATTATTAGTATTTATGATATTATGGTTCAACTGTCCGGACCGGCCGATTGACCGGTACCTTTCCGGTTCAAAGACCGGTCCGGTTTTAAAAACATTACATACAGGTACCAAAACACATAACAATAAGGGCGTACACGAACTAACACACTCTTTTGGCTCGACTTGCATGTATTCATGAGATCATTAGCTAGTTAAGCTTAAGTCTAAATTTCGGGTCGCTTGGTAAAGGCAGTGCCTCACTTCTCCTTATTAAATCAATGATTCGTTCCCTAGCCGCTATTTTCAATTCATGCAAACAAGCTAAGCACCAACTGTTAATCTATTCCCTAGAATAACGAATAAGACGCATTGAATAAACAAGCACAGTAAAGCATAAATGAGCTCGGCTCGACAAAGTTTGCGGACATGTTTGGAGAAGGTTCATAAGTAAGCTTGTGCAAAAGCTCATATCTAAACTTGTTAAAGGACGTGTATACTGCCTGGCTGTATGTATAGACATATAATGAAAGTAAGTTGGTTTAAGAGGTCAGTTCTTTAATAGTTTCTCAATTACATAATAAACTATAAGTTTAAAGTTTTAATTGCTGGCTTATACTAGTAAATCTCAAGCTTATTATCTATCAAGCTTTGATAAATTTTTGTTGTTTCTCTAAGCTCGAACCGAGCTCAAGCTTGGTATATATAACAATACAAGTGAAGCTCAAACAGTCTCATGTTCCGCTTGATTATAAGGCTCGTACACACTTCTATAGCCCCCTAGATCATATAATATAGCTAGGTGTGAATGATGAAAAAATTGGAAGGAAGAGAAGACGGGATGGAACGAGAGGCAATACGAAATAAAAAGAAAAGAGGCAATATTACGTGCTTCCTAGCTAGTTTACCTTTGTGTGGTATATTGTTTTTTTCAAGTGCAAAGAAGAGAAAATTAAGTAGAAGAAAACATCCACTATATCATATCATTTCCTTCGGAGAGCATTTTTGCTCGACTAAAAAATGGTTCACTAATATTCATTCAAGTATTCCATTGGCCAATGCAGTGGGATCCAAGTATTCCATTGGCCAATACAGTGGGACCCAGTTGGATCCCACTGATGAGTATTATCGAACCATATTTTGGGTGAACAAAAGTATTTTCTTTCCTTTCGGACATAGGTGAATTAGTAAGGTAGCATGGATTTGTCTTCCATCTTCTGATCATTCTTTCTCTCCTCTCTTCTATTAAGTGAGGATCTTTCTCCTTTTTTCAACCCTCTTTCCTTTCTTACATACAAACTTCTTTCCATCTTTCTTCATTCCAAAACAGTGCATGCGCATAAGAATCAAGAAGTACTAAGATCTCATATGGTAACCTTTCAAATTTTCAGCTTTCTGAATTTAAAAATGAAAACTAGCATTTGTTTTCTTCTTATTAAAAAAAAAAACTGAAAAAACTAATTAAAAATCACTTTCTTGTTATTTTCGCATTCTAACCCAATTTCTTTGCCATTTGAAAGAACAAACAAAAAAGAAAAGAAAATGAAACAGTTGAAAATCAAGCGTCACCAAACGAACCCACCTAAAATATTGTGTGGTAGTTGAGAATTAAGATACGGTAAATTAAGTCTCACACTGCTTCTTTGCGAATTAGACTAAAGCTAAAGGTATCTGACTGAAAACATATCCACCTTTCCTCATTTCCACAATGATGTTGGAGCTATACTTACATATTTTATAGGGCCAATGCTTAATATATGATGTCACAATGAAGCAATAGGTGTGCAAGCTGACAAACAAGACAGGATTACTTAGATTCAACTCTAAGTGATGAGAACTCTCAACAAGTAGTACATACATATATGTTTATATGTATGTATACATGTTTATGCAGACATAGAGAGAGAGATATGTTTATATGTATGTATACATGTATATGCATACATATATATATATATATATATAGAGAGAGAGAGAGAGAGAGAGAGACCATTGTTTGAGTCCACATGTTTTTGTCAACATAACGTGCCTAAGCCTTTTTCTATCTTTTAAGGGTCAACCCAAGAACTAGAGTAAAACACGCACCGCGTTAGAGCTGCCCAACTCTTATAGTCTATGTTCACTTCTTTCCGGAGTAATGCTAGATGTACTCCCAAATGCATAATCAAATGCACAATTTTGCTTAAAAATATTAGACTTCGTGCTGAAAAATTTGCATACCCTGTACACCTTTTTTTGTGTACAAACTTTTCAACACAAGTTCCAATATTTTTAAGCAGAATTTTTTTTTTTTTTTTTTGAACAGTAAACTTTGTTTTATTAATAAACCATCCAAAGGGGGAATACACCCAAGTTACAAATCAAAGACACCCCACATCAACTTGAAATCATACACAGAATGCTACACTTCCCAACTCCAAAATAACAAACAAGACTTTCTCCACCCACATTCAAAAAAAGCCAAACCTCCCAGTAATTCTGCAGAACTTCACTACATATCCTAACCACCCCAAACATGAATAAATCAGAGAAGGATCCGATTAAAACCATGACCACACAAAGTTGATCTAGTGCCATAGTACTCTTGCCTCCACCCAGCCAGTATAGAAGTCCCTCACTTGTTAACCAACTTTCAAAATTTTTTTTTTTCCTCAGCATCAATATTATGGAAATGGATAAGGTCCAAAAACATTGCATCCAAACAGACAATCCAAAGAATTTGCCAAACCCCAAAACAAAAAAGCACCAACAGGGGACAAACTCTCTAAACTACCAGTAGCCAAATTTCTACACAAAAAAACCAAGAAAGCCCTTTGTTCCATGATGAAATCATGTGCCATCCTTGATTGGCACACTGTAATAACCTTGCTTTCCGTTGCCCCTCGCTCCATAAAAATCTCAGGGAGCCCTTTCAATGCACATGATCTTTTTCATTTCTTAGTACAAGAACCTAATTCAAAATAGCTTCAGCACTATAATTACAACAGCAACAGAATTTTTTTTTTATTTTTTTTTTACAGCATTGGCACTATTTTGACAGAGGATTAAAATTCCACAAGCCTTGAAACAAAGCCCCAGACCATGCGGATCAAATCTGAATCTGAATTTTTGACAGTAGATTTTTGACAGCATCAACACCCACAGCAGATTTTTGACAGCATCTTTAATTTGGTATTAGAAATTTTCCATGATGAAGTCGATCATTCCATCTTGATCCAAAGGCTTTTGATTACACCTTATGATCAGTCCTACTGTCAGCCCAACTAACCAGCACCCCTTTGATCTTCCTTGAAACTCCACAATACTTCCAAATTGCTCAAACTAATTCCAAAGCAGTCCTAAAAACCATTTGACAGCCATAATCCATCAACAGCAGCTCCAAGTTCCCCAGTTTACTCCTAATGCATCAAAATCAGTAGAGGATTGCACAGAGATCGGCATCCGCCTATCTCGACTCACGCGAACAATGAGTCTGATAACTTGCACGTAACTTCAGCAGCTGTTGACACCCATCTTCTTTAAGCAGAATCTCCAAATAACCATGATTGGAAAGTGTTAAACGCCCATCTGATTTGCAAAAACAACAAAGACCAACTGATACCCCAAAATACAAGCATGGGATTATTTGAACACACGCGAAACGAAAAACCCCAATCACGAACCGAAAACACACCCCGAACACACACCCAGAGGAGTGAGAAGCATTCCAAAACTTAGAAAAAGCAACCCGAAAAGAAACTCACACCACAAGCCCAGTGGTCTTCAGACAACACCCCATGGAATCCCAACTAGCAAAAGGCTGGACGCACTAGACCACACACACAGAGACACCCGAACCGAGGCCTAAAACACACCCGCAGAAGGAACAACCCCAAAGCACACGCAAAAGAAGCTCACACCCACCAAAACTCACACACCCGAACAAACTCGGTTCTCGCCATTAGGCAAACGCACGCACACGAACACATGCACTCTCACGTGAATGTTGAAGATCCAGATATGTAAGTCAAAAAACCGATATAGAGTGGCGAAGTTCTTCCCAGCCCAACTTTAGCCAATAATAGTGTTGTCCCCCCTCAGCGGTTTTATCCATTTTTAAGCAGAGTTGTGCATTTGGTTGTACATTTGATAGTACATCTAGCATTACTCCTTCTTTCGGACTATCATAGTCCATGTTCACTTCAAGACACGTACCGTGAGAAAGTATTCTATAGTCCCGGACTATGGTCCTATGATGGACTTTGACAGTAGGAGCTTGCTATGTGGTCAAATTATGATTTTTTACTCAACTCCATATTTTTTTTGTGTAGAACATTTTCTCTAACAATTTTGAGGCTCTAATTATCACTACACCATATGAGCCGATTTGTAACGGGAATATCCGTTACAAAAAATATTTGTAACGGATATACCCGTTACAAATTTGGCGTTGCAAATTTGTAACGGATTTTTGTAACGGATTTTTGTAACGGATATATCCGTTACTAATTAGTAACGCATTTTAGTAACGGATATACCCGTTACTAATATAATTTTTGTAACAGTTATACCCGTTACAAATAATTTTAGTAACGGATAGATATCCAACTTTTTTGATTTTTTCAAAAAAAATACTAACGGTTTGTAACGATTTAGTAACGGTTATATCCGTTACTAAGTTCCAAAATGCATAAAATTTGTAACGGATTTTGTAACGGATATACCCGTTACAAATTTTATTAAAATACAAAAAAAAAAATTAGTTTATATGCTCCACAATTTTTTTTGCCCCTAATTAGCAAGCATAATAATCCATAGAAACACAAAAATAACAAGCTTTATATCAAACACAAGTAGAATCCAAAATGTTTCATCTTACAAATACCCAAGTTCTTAGTTTAACTACATTACATCTTACACACGAAATTAACTCAAGAAAGATAAAATATACAAATCTCTTATGTCCATAACCAAGTTTATCACCTAACTTTTTGCAATTGCTTCAATATCTTCCTTCTTCACTGCCCTTGGATCATCACCACCCTATTTTTCACCATAATCGATGATGGTGTTAGAAAAATAAATCACAAAAGAATAGTAATTAGATAATTTTAAAAAAAAATAAGGAAAAGTCAATGAGAAACTCACCATATTGTTTGCGATCACACCCAATTTAAAAATCTTGTTTGATACACCTACAAAGTCAGTATAGAAAAATTCAAATTCATAACTCAAATAATGCAATAAAATATGTAAGTGCCAAACCTCTGGACAAGGAGTCAAGGAACACTGGTTTGACTGAGGACTTGATGAATGGATGCTGTACTCGAGAAGGATAAGGTGCCAAAAAAAAAAACTCCTTAGCACCTTCTCTCCTTTTAACAAAATATCTGCAATATATGCTGACACTGTGCCTGAAAAAAAATATTCAGTGAATAAAAAAGTCATATTGATAAATGAATATTTCTTGCAAATCACTGATCTAAGCACAAACCTCCACTAAAGTAGGTCTTCTTCAGTAACTTGGCCACTTCTGTAATGTTCCAAAGTTAACAATACCAAGAACAATGTCAATTCCCATTGTCTGGAAGGACAATAAAGATAAAAGTTTCAAAACTCTACTAAAGTAGTCATATTTAACAAAAAGTCAAATTCTGGATCATGTGGCTTAGAAGATGAGAAAGCTAAGAATCGATTCATTAGATTGCTTTACAAAGAGTATTAGAAAAAAATCTCAAGAAAAATAATAAACATCAAAATTCAGGTCAAACAACCTAAGTCCAATTACTTAAACAGTTGGACAAAAAAAAATTATAACTGAATTTCAAGATCTCCCACATGTTGAAGTGGTAACCTGACCATCTTAAGTCCTTTTTATGGGGCACTATAGTTGTTTCCTCACTCTACAAGGACTTGGGAATCACTAATCCTAAATCAACTTGGGAGTCAAATCCTAATAGTACCCATGCTTTTTACTCGCCAAGAAATATTCAAATGGATACTTCCTCCATATATTGTTAATAAAAGTTCACTACTCCGTTACAATAACATATGATCAGTGCGAAAGATAAATCTTTAGGTGTACACCAACTAATACCCAATTGAGGTAAGTCTGTCATGTGATTACAAATGCAAAATAATGTAACAACACTCATTGTGGCATTAGATTTTAAGGAAACAAGGGTCCCATAACATGGTAATACCAATTAAGCAGTTACTATGTTAATTTGTATATCTACAAGGGTCCCATAGATGGAACGAGGTTTGTGTAACTTTTTTTACACAGGGTTTTGAAGTTCTAATCAATTCCGGAATTCTTCTGTTTCTCTATAATGTTAACCAACTTAGTAAAACCCAAAGTATTATTAGCCCATAACCTTTCTAAAACAATTTAAAGTAATTATCAACAATAGTTAAAAATCTAAATCTAGTGGCCCCATTTGTTAAACTTGAGATGAGATTATTATTTATTAATATTTTTTGCAAAGCACAAGGTGACTTAAAGTCTCAAGTAAGTACTTGAGACTACATATAGGAGTATCAGAGTATTTTTTTTAACATCTTATCATAACGTAAAACATTATTTGCTTACCATTTCGAACAATGAGAGCACCAAGACCAGTATGATAGCCAATTAGCTAAACCAAAAATAATGTTCAGGGTTAATACCAATATCTATAGCTAGTGTCTTATACTAAAGCTAACTCTAGTGGTTTTACATTATAGAATGAGACGACAACAAAATCTGCCTGATACATCGACAAATCTGGTGGTTCTGTTGCACATCCTTTTGCAGCATCAATTAAAACCATCCAGCATCCCCTGTTTTCAGATATTTACACTATCAATACACTAATCTCCCCTCCCCTTCCTTTTATTAGCTAGTGTGATGTGCACGTGTGCTGTGTGCATGTGTGTGCATTCCATGAAGACAACCTGCTGTGCACGAGGGCTGCCGTGAGAGTTCCATTCTAGCCAACGGGGTTACCTTCCCGCTGAACTTCTTCTCAAGCTCTCTGACAAGCCAGAGAGCTTAGCAACCTATGCATACTATCATTATCGGGCAATAAGCTCCCATGGTCTCATCCCATCATCTATTGGGAATCTAACCCAACTATTTGAACTGGATTTGGATGAGAAAAACTTGACTGGAATCTAACCCAACTATTTTTCACCATATTTTCTTTTCCTTCCTATTTTTCTTAGTATTTTCCTTGTTAACCAAACAAAGAAAAGTGTTTTCCTTTCCTTTCCCTCATTAAATCCATGAACCGAATGGAGCCCTATGGGTTTTGTATTAGTTGGGTACAAAACGGACAAACGACACATTTAAATAATTACAATCTTACCCAAAAGGTGGCAAAACAGGCATTGAGTATCACAAACTTGAGGAGGTTCTCATCTGAGTTGCTGAAGACATTATCCAATTCAACAGAAAATGTGAGGTCTTGAAAAGAAAATCATATATTGGGGATAATCAATAGTTTGTTGCATATGGAAGCTTGCGAGAGGCCAGGTAAATTGAATGGCGTATCACATAGCATATATGATACATTTTTATACATTTTTTCTAAGAAAAGATGTTGTACATACTTGTGGTAAGGTCTGACCTGCTCAACATGCTCTAGTTCTTTTAGATATATAGTCTTTTTTTGAGCAATGATCCATCTTTCCAAATTGACCCTGAATATAACCTCAAGGCTTGACCATTTTAATTCCACAACAAAAGATTTAGAAAACTTAATAACAATTGTAAGAGTGGTGAACCAAGTACCAAACTTTCCTGCGTTAACTGAATTTTGCAAAAGGATTCAGACAATCACAAAGCAATAGAAGGAGTAAAGAAAATGCTTTGCCACCAGAGGTATGATAACCATGGAAAGAGAAAATTACTCAAACAAATTGGATTAAAAAATCTTTATATGTCACTCTACATCAATATTTTAACGTGCAAAATTAACTACCTCCATGTTAACTATTGACTATTAGTCCTTTCTTATTTAAAGGTTGGAGCCTTGGAGAGCAACGGTGGTGCAATTCTATAACTTCTTGTGATGTCATAGTTTGTTAGTCATTTATATAATAATTATTTAACTTTTACTTCATGTAAATCAATTAGCAACTGTAATGAGGTTGTTCACTCAATGCCCTTGAAAGTATATGATACTAGATTGATGAATCCTTTAGCTTTCTTGGAATTCTAAATCTTAGTATAAGAAGTCATTCATTTCCGTGAGTAATGATATGCTTCACAAAATTGTATCCTAAATGTGGTTACCAACATATGTGACAGACAGCCCACTTTTTTTGATTGGAGGGTGTTGAAGTGCTCCACCATTATTGAAGGTGGTACCACTGGCACATGTGTTGGGATCCACATTTGGGGTACAAAATTTAGAAAGCAAAGCGTTACTCTATTTTTATTTTTAATTTTGTGGCTGTTTTGAGGTGATGGCATCTTAAAAATGTTGATACCACCCCTTTTAAAACTATTTAAATAGCACTCTGAAAAAATTTACTCTAAAGCAACTTTTTTTTTGCCATACACTAAAGCACCTTTAAGCATTAAAAAAAACCATGAACCATCATATACTCATCAAGACATAACACATACTAATTAAGCACAAATTAAACCAACTTGAACAAGCCAAGCTGCCTATGTATTGATAAAAATAATGCTATGATTCCCCAAAGCACCTAAGAAATTTAAATCTTGTTCAAAATACCTTGACACTCACAAAGCACCTAAGAAACTTGTATTAGTAAATAAAATAGAATTCTATCCAGATTTTCACCTAATGAATCCGAAGCGGGCCAATTTCTCGTACTTGCTTAGTGTGCCCCCCTCATTCTCAACTTCCTATGCCTGTTCGGATGTGAAATTAAGGATTTATGTTACTATGAAATTAACATCAGTGTTTATTACTTTGTGTCAGTCTCATATCTAGCCAATTCTAGATTGGATTTGTCAAACTTTAAAATTAGTTTTAAAGCCATCTTTAGGTCACTAGTCCATAAAAAGATGAGAATGCTTACACATATTTGGCCCTTCAGATTGGTAATAAAATAAGGGATATGTGGCCCCTATCTAGCTTATTCCCTCAACCAATTCATTGTCCAATGCTTTCCTATCCTACAACAGATTAACACAAACAAAATGGACATACTACATAAAGCAAAAACAAAAGGTACACAAGAACTACTATTTGAAAAAAAAATGCTATATTTTGTTGACCTTAACTAATAACTTTAGAGTCAATCCACAAAAACTTAATCATTGCTAAGAAGTAATAAAAGAATGAAAATACTCAAAACAGAGTATTTTTTCTTGTGAAATATTTTTGTAATATGTTGTAATAATAATAATAATAATAATAATAATAATAATAATGTGCAATATTTTGTAATATGTTGTAATACTAGTACATTAGATATGTAATAATAATAATGTGAAATATTTTGTAATATGTTGTAATACTAGAACTTGCATGTGCCCATGGGCATTACCAAAAAAAAAAGGAGTTTGTTATGGAGGCAATTGTGAACGCTGAACAATAAACAATGTATAGCCCATTTGTCTGATGAAGGCAACCAAGAAGCACCATTAATAGACCACATTGTAATTAAAGAACCATTCTAACCCCAATACACACATTAAGAAAGAGGAAATAAATATAGAAAATACAACGAATGATAAATTACATTCTATCAACAGTTCTTCACATTCCAAAGATTACATTTAGCATTTTCACTATTGGGTTATGTCATGCTATAAGGTGAATAAGACAACAAATTGGCACATACAATAGTGAAATGATGGCCAAATGCTATATTCATATATAAATCACAAAGATAATGGGAACTTTGAATTCAAATAAAGAAACTCACGTGGTTAACTAAAAATAGTATAGTAGTGCAAAGTTTTGGCAAAGAGTCAGATCATGTGGAAACACATGCAAGAACCAAAATTGAAGGAGAGTAATATTAAACTATAGCAAAATCTGAAGACTTACTGGGCTGTCTCTAGAGCAAGTGAGATAACATCAAAAGCCAATGAAACCATCATCTCTGATAGGAAATCTAGCTTCTGCATTATTAAGAAAACTTTAAAAATCACAGACAAGACACTAACTAAAAAAAAAAGGAAAGAGCTATCTATCTGCCACAATCAACCAAAGTGAAGAAATAGATCCCTACTTCTACAAAATTACTTTGTCCTCATTGGGGCAAATCAGTGAATAACACTACTACAGTAATTCTAACACGAAGTCATTGAGTACAAAGGAGAATTCAATTTTACAAAGAATAATCATACCTCCGAATTTGCTTGTTCGGGTGACCTATGGTCTGGATATACTCCTGTTTAATTGTGTGTATATATATATTTTTTCTAAGGAAAATGTTATGTACATCTTATTTGTTCCAACACACGAAAACAAACAACACAACAAACACAAATCTAGGGTTTAGTTTACTCTCAAATCTCGGCCTCCTTCACAGTAAATATCGGGGTTGTTCCATAAACAACACAGATCTAGGGTTTAGTTTGCATATATCGGGGTTTCAATTTCGAGATGAAGGAAGAAGAAGAAGAAGAAGAAGAACCCCCTTTCAGTTTCAGTTTCAGTTTCAAGATGAAGAATGAAGAAGGAAGAAGAAGAAGGAGGGTGTTTACCAAGAGGAGGTCGGCGGCGGCCGTGGGTCGGAGGCGGCCTCAGATCGGCGGCGACGTGGCTGCGATGGGTTGGGTGGCGATGTGTTTCCCCTTTCTCCTTCTCTGCCCTTACTCTTGTTATGAACGTTAGTGTAGATCTCTACTTTTCATTTTAGATCCCGATGGTTTTACCTTCTTAAAATTCTTTTTATTTTTTTATTTTTTTTGACACAATTTTTAATGGATATAAACGTTACATATTTAAATACACCCGTTACAAAAATTAACCAACCAAAATAATAGCAATTAGTAACATTTTTACGTAATTTGTAACGGATATATCCGTTACAAATTAGTAACGAGTAATCCCGTTACAAATCATAAAACTTGTCCGTTACAAAATTGTCCATATGGTGTAGTGTATGTGCACATAAATATACACATTTGTGGATATTACTAGGGAGTTTTTGCAGGCTCGTCTCGAGTCTTGATATTGTGGTAATTTTTTTTTTCAAAACTTATTTTCTCATTTTTTTATACAAAATTACTAATTATTTGTCTGAGAAAGGGCATTACTGACCTTTATAAAAAAAAAAACAAAGGACAGAAAGCGATATAGCCTAAAAGAGAGTTTCTGGAGAGAGAGAGAAAGAGAGATGCAGAATAGATGTTTGTGATGATTTACTAATTCTATCTTACAAATCATTTGATTTGTTTTGATAAGTGACAAGCTAAATAGTCAGAATTAGTATCAAAAAAATAAAATAAATAAAATCTAGTCAGAATTATTTTTTCTTCAACTTCTATTGTACTTTTCTTTTCAGATGGAGTCTGTAGAAAAAGAGGTTATGGTGGGACTTTATTTGACCGGGTAGCTAAGATAACCCTGAGTAAATGTATTGACACGAAGGAGGCTTTAGTCTAATTCTAATTTTGATGTGATTGAATCTTAAGTAGAGTGATTATTAGGCGGACAATCTATTTGGTTGCTAAGCCATAAGTCAATAAATTCTAACCATTCAAGTTTCGTCAACTCTAATGATTTGGGGGCTTGACTTACTTACTTTTGAGGTGACGTTCAAATTGAATGGAACCAGATTGGGTACAGTTGTTTCGGCGTTGTGTAAATTGTGTCACAGTTTATACAGTAATTTTTTATAAAAAAAAAATAGAAAATAATTTGGGTACAATTGCTTCGATCTTGTACAAATAGTGCCCCTCACAATTTGTACAATTTTCTTTTTTTATAAAGTATTTTTCCCCTGAAGTTGTGCAAACATTGAATAAACTGTGAAAAACACAATTTGCATAGCAATAAAGCGACTGTACTCAAATTGTTTCCAACTGAACTGTGTCTTAAGAGGATCTCGCGAAACATGTTTCTGCGCAGTAATGATGTGATGGTAGTTTTAATGGGCTAATGAATTATTCGTATTCTTAATCACATAAATATATGTTTCTGCAGCAACACTCTATGTAGTTATTGGTAGGATCATATAAATTTTTAAATTTTTTTTTTTTTTAAAATATTTTTTGCTCAAAAGGGTAAAAAATATATATTAGAAACCTATAATTTAGTCCCTCGATATCCATTTAATATGGATTTGGTCCAATCGTTTTTTTTTTTTTTTTTCTGAAATTGAAATCCTTTATATCACTCAAACTTAGGATTTAGTGACTTTAGTCATTTTCTCTAAATCTATGTACAATTTGTGGACGAAATTGCCCTGACATAAGCGCACACACACACACACACACATATTTCACCTGCACAAAAATGCAAAAGGTAGATATGGTAAGCGAAATCCATGGAGATCATAGGTAAGAGATAATGATCCATAAATTCAAACATTTTACTTTTTTTACTCCACAAAGAGCGGTTTATTTTGACGTTTGAATAAATATTTGAAGGAAGATATTTACTTATCTTCTAAATGATGTGAGTATAGTCTATGAAATCATGGAACTTCCTAAAATTAGTGGTGACCACGTTTTTGAATTTCTTAAATATGCTTTATATAGTATTTTGTATTGATTATCAAATTCGTGTGAAATTTCTCACTTTGTATTGATCATCAAATTCGCGAGAAATTTCTCACTTTGTACATTATATCTTTGATGTGTGATTCCTTTCATTTGCTCAACATTCATTTATTTTTTATACTCAATGGATTTGGATGAACATATAATAGCAAAATGATAAATTTCTCACTTTCGATGAAGAATTTCTCAATGAAATACGCACTTTGACCGAGAAATTGCTCACTCAAGTTCGGAATTTTCTCTTTACAATATGGGAATTTTCTCACATTTTTTATATGTGATTCTTTTAATTTGGTCAACATCCATTCGTTTTTTTTTTAATTTATGTTTAATTGTATTTGGATGAACATATTATGGAATGCTTATAAATGTATAAATCTTAAAAAAAAAAAAAAAAAAAAAAAAAGTTTTACACACAATGTATAATGATTTTGTTTGAATATTTATATGACAAAAGTGAGAAATTTCTCACTTAATTCTAATGAATTACAATTGAGAATTTGAAAACATCATATACTGTGAGGATGTAATTTCGGTATAAAAGTGATGAACACACAATGAACTAGTTCCGAAAACATGAGAATTTCATGTATACAAAGTAGTTAGAATTTTGGATTTCGAATTTGAAGAAATGATAAAAAAAAATTGATCATCAGAACTCTAAATTTTTCACAGAAAACGATAGAAATGGAAAAATAAAATAAAGAAATGAAGTTTTATGAACGATTGTAAGCCCTTTGACTCTTGTTTTTTAGCAATTGCCGCTGCTACATTTGTTTGTACCAAAAAACCGTCAAAGGTCTTTGAGCCCGAGTGATGCAATGAGTTGGGATTAAGGATGGCCGGCCAATAGATTGCAAAGCCCATTGGGGCGAGGAAGATGACATCACGCAGTCTACGAATACAAGGCTGGTATATCAGCAGGCATCACCCTCGGAGTAAGTGAGCTACGACGAACATGGTGTCAGAACGGAAGCCCGATGGTGGTTGAGAAGGATACACTTGGCAATCGGACTCCATGTGTGAAGAAAAGGTAAGAGCCAGTTGCATAAGCCCGATTGGCCGCGGGCTTTCACAATATCATCATCGGGCATGGAAAATAGAAAATACAGCAGATGGGCTTGTATGAGCCCGATTTAACTAAGGAGATAATTGATGAGCCCGATGGACGAAGAAAGGAAGGATGATGTGTTGCTGACAGCTGTCATAATGACGTCATCTGGATTGTTAAGGAAGCAGAGTCCATTTCAGAAAGGCATCTAATCACGTCCAGCTAGAATTGGAAGGCCAATCCCTAAAATATTGGGATTGATTCAATCAAGATTAAGATAAGGCAAGAGTTACAGATTGGGAAGGATTCTACCAATATCAATCGACCAATCAATCAGGACTGCTTGAGGCGCAAGTTAAGGGATCCCTTTCCTAATTAGAATTCCCAAAGGCCGCTAGAAATATGGAGGCAGGCCAACCGTGCAATGGACTCCGCGTCATCTCAATACACAACATTCAAACCTGACCCTGCGTCTCAGCTTTCTACAACATTCAATACATTGCATTCAAGGCATCTACACCTTTGAGTTCTCACTTTTTCCATAACAAATAGGTTTGCCCTTTTTGTTATTTCTTGTCATTCTTCTGGACAATCAGAGTCTGTTCTGATCTTGTTCTTTGGATTTGTTTATTTTTTCCAAACATTTAATAAAACCTGATTTTTATTAATCATTTGTGCTATGTTTTCACGGTAAACACTTGCACTATTTGGCTTGTGCGCTTCAGTACTGCCAAAGGATTTTGGAGGAGGGTACTTTCCTACTTGTCCTACACAATCACCTTTGAGAAGTCATATTCATAAAGCCTTGTGTATCACTCACACAAGCCTTTAGGAAATTAGTTTGCACACACACATCAAGCCCGTTTGGCTCTGGCACGCCCACGTAAATTACAGCAAACATTTTTGGCACGCTCGGTGGAACCCATACTGTCAACTCATGCCTCCAAAGAAGGACAAGTAGACAGGGAAACACAGACAAGACGATTCTACCATGGACCAATCTGTTGACGAGAGTACTGGCCATTCCCCGCATGATGGCAGTGTAACTCTAGGGGGAATTTCTGAAGTCCTGAGAATGAACATCGAGCCTATGAGGCATGACTACAATACCTTGATAGGATCGATGAGCAATTTCAAAGATCTGATCGGCCAAACGGCCGAGACACATCGGGGTCAGGTTGACCTTGTTATGGCCGCTAGGACCACACACGTGAAGCTAGATCACCTAACGGACATGATAAGCAAGCTCATAAAGATCTATGAAACCAAGGGTAGCAACGAGCAGATCACCGGAACAGGCCCATGCACATCGCTTAAGTCCGATAGCCTAAAGATCCGCCCTATGTTTGGCCAAATCGTAAGAAGAATAACGGTTCAGGAAAACAATCTGAGTCACAGATCGGACAAGCTAGTGGCTCGGTTGTCACCGACCCCAATTGATCGGCGACAGCGGTGTTTGTCCGACTAAATGGCTATAATGGAGATCTAATCGGTCACACACCACTCCCAACCCATACTACTGGGGGGCAAAGGAACAATGGTGGCTTTTGGACCCATCAGATCAAAATAGCTACCACCTCCGCATGGGGAAGCTCAGCCCGTAGCTCCATAACCCATCGATAGGGAAGAGCTGGTAGCAGCCATACATGAAGAGTATGGCCTGTTCTTGAGATAGATGGAGAGGCCGACTTACAGACGGCCGTATCTGCCTGAAATCGACCAGGTCATATTTCCCCAAGGGTACAAGTCCCAAATTTCACTCTGTTCTCTAGGGAGAGTGAACAGTCTTCAGTGGAACATATCAGCTGTCTTATTGTTCAATGCGGCCATGTGGGTAGTAGTGACCCACCAAAGCTTAGGTTATTTCCAAACTCGCTAACGGACATAACATTTTTATGGTATGTCAATCTTCCTGTGAATTCTGTACAAAATTGGTAGGGGATGGAAGAGTTGTTCCACGGACAGTTCTACAGGACTGAGCCTGAGCCATCACTGGCAGATTTGTCAAGGATGCTACAGTTGGTAGGGGAGACCGTTGAGACTTATATAGCCTGATTCTGAAAGGCAAAGTATAGGTGCAAAACGATCTTGCCCAAGGAAGAATACGTAAAAATGGCAATGGGTGGAATGTCCTTTGAGCTCTGTAAGAGATTTGAAGGGACCAATTTTCACGATTTGCTTGAGCTGGCCAGGCCACTCGTTACAAGCGCATCCATCTGGACGAGTAGGAGAAAAAAAACTCATCCAAAGGCACTTGCTATAAAGACCCTAATTACGAGGTCCACCTAGCGGACTGTGATCTCGAAACAGAAAGTGATATGGCACAGTTAGTCTGCAAGCGACCGATTATATGTAACGTGTTGAACAATCCCGTCAATAACAACACCGCTACAAAGAGGATGGCATTTGAGGTGGGGAAAAATTACACTTTTGATATCACTATGGCTAATCAAATATTCGATGCCTTGTTGGCCGATAATGTGATCAAGTTGAATGAAGGTCATCGAATCCTGAAGGCCGATGATCTAAAAAAATAAAGAACACTACAAATGGCATAATTCCTAGAAACATTCCACTAATAATTGTGTTATTTTTTGTAATGTTATATAGGAGAATGTGGAGAAAGGAATTTTCAAGTTCTCTGACAAGGCTATGGGGATCGATCCGAATCTGTTTACCCAAATCACCGGCAGCAATATGGTTAGGCCTGATTTAACCAAGCTGACAAGATTGAGGCCAAAAGTGGGCTTGACCGAAAAGGAAGAGCTGCCAAAGCAGAGAGAAGGAAAGTAAATTGCCAACTCGGCCACTAATGGGCTGAAAATGACAATACATGAGCTCCAAAGAATCTATCCGGAGCGCAACGAAGAAGAACGCAAGGCCGAAGTGGAAACGGTCAGGTCCACCACTGACAGCTTGATTGCAGACCTACGACGCCAATTGGAGTTTATTGAACAAGGCCTCTACTCACGGTGCAAGGCCGATACCAAGAGAGAGGCCTTCAGCCCGAGTAAGAGGCCTTCAGCCCGAGTAAGAGGCCCAGAGTCAATGAACATCGGGAACATAGCCCGAGAAGGTTTGTATACGAGAGGCTTTCGCTGCCCAAGCATGGCCAGCTGAGGCCCAAATCGCAGCCAAAAAAAACCCTTGCTCCACGGACCGGCCTGAGAGATTCGGGCCGATTGGGGTCATGGCGCTGCCAAACAGTCTCCAAGCCAAGGATGCTAGCAAGAGCATCGACCTCAAACATGGGTCCGAGGATGGTATTGCCACCCAGAATAGTAGATCAGAGGTGGCATCAGGCTGTACATCCTAAATTCCCAAAGCAGCCTCAATAAAGCAAGTCTCAAAAAAGGAGATATCAACGTGCGAGGAAAGCTGAAAGTGAACGTGAGTATTGGAAGAATCAAACTCATAACCCTCCTAAACCCAGTGCACCATTAGAGCCCGACGCCCAAGAACTCTCAGCTGAGACAGAACTAGTTTTTGACAAGAAGGCTGGTAAGAGAGAAACGCACGCTATCGAACGCCTGAGGGAAAGCTTTAGGCGGGAAAAGCTACAGTAGGGGTGTTAGCTCAAATCAGACAAGATGGATATGGAGACCAATGATGAATTTTTAGATTCGGACGCTACTCTAATTCAATTCAGAACCGTCCCTGTAAGTTTATCTTCTAACATGGTTTTTACTCTGCCCATGTCTTTTATGGCCAAGCCAGACCAGCCTTCAACCATGGAAGGCGATGTAATGGTGGGCCTGACCAAAGAGTCTTCCACGATAGAAGACATATTTTGGAACAGAGGAGAGACAGTTAAACCCAATGTGGTGGAGGCCACAAGCAAGAATGTGGACGCCACGAATGTATAGTCTGATCAGCTCAAGATCACAATTTTAAGGCCGAAAGGACATCAAATTGAAGAGGGGTTGAAATCTGCTAGACCGGTCAAAGTTGTCTACGAGAAACCTACTTATCAGATGTCCCAACATCTAAAGTCGCTATATATAAAGGGACATATTGAAGGAATCCCAATAAACAGGATCCTCGTTGATGGATAGTCTACCATCAACATTATGCCCTAGATAATGTTGAGAGTCCTTCAGAAGTCCGAGTCAGAACTGATTCCGACCGAAATGACGTTCAAAGCTTCACGAGAACAACTTCTTGATCCAAGGGTATTGTTCCTCTAGAGTTGACCGTTGCTAGCAAAACGGTCATGACTGCTTTCTTCATCGTGGAGACATCGGCTGCCTATAATGCATTATTAGACCAAGACTGGATACACCCAAATTATTGCATCCCCTCCACACTCCATCAATTATTGATTTTCTAGAGAGGCAATGAGGTAAAAGTGGTTGGGGCAGATACATAGCCCTTTGTAGCCCGAGTGCAAACGGGCGATGCTGTTTTGTATGAAGACAATATAAGGCTAATCAAGTTACTAGGATGTGGTAAGCTGGGAAGACTGAATACTGCCACTTTCCTGAAGGGAACTCAATCGGACTTAAAGTCACGTTACCATAACCTTAGCCGGACAGAGGAGTTAAGGCGGATTGAGATTGTTGAACAAGAAGATGTCAATGGAGCCACAAACCATTGAAGAACGGAGATAACTGGACCTAAAGGCCAGTATGGGCAGATGGTGTGCATATCTGACTGATAGAAGATTAGAAATCTGCCACATGGATGGTATGATCAATCTAGTTGATTGTATCTATGAAGAGGAAGCGCCAAGAGAGGAAAAGATCAAGATGAATGAGTTGGAAATGACTACCGCTAAGCTGGATGATTTGAAGACCGATGTATAGGATCCCCTCATGGAAATCAACCTAGGAAGAAAAGGAGAGCACAAGCCTACTTATATAAGTCTGATGCTCGAGCCACAGTATCAGGCCGAGTTGATAGTGCTCTTATGCAAGTACAAGGATTGCTTTGCCTGGAATTACGATGAGATGGCAGGGCTATCTAGGGAACTGGTGGAACACTGATTGATAATTAAATCGGGGTTCAGACCGTTCAAGAAGCTACCTCGACGGATGTCACCGAAAGTTACCTTGAAGGTGAAGGAAGTATTTACCGGATCTGGGATTCGGGGATTTCTTGTTGAAAGACTACTGGGCGCTCGTTTCATCTGGACCACCCGATACATGGAATGGGTCACGAATGTAGTCCCAGTAGTCAAGAAGAATGGGAAGCTCAGGGTTTGCATTGACTTCAGAAATTTGAACCTGGCTACCCTAAAAGATGAATACCCCATGCCCATTGTCGATCAATTGATTGATTCGGCCGCTAAGCACAAAATTATGTCCTTTATGGACTGGCATTCAGGGTATAACCAAATTTACATCACCGAGGAGGATGTCCCAAAGATAGCTTTTTAGTGCTCGGGGGCAATTGGAACCTTCGAAGGGGTTGTCATGCCGTTCGGATTAAAGAATGTTGGAGCCACATATTAGCGGGCGATGAACTCAATCTTTCATGACATGATCAGATGATTTATAGAAGTCTACATTGATGATGTGGTGGTAAAATATGGTAATAACGCCGATCATTTGAGGGACGTGGAAAAGGCATTTGAAAGAATGTGAACTCACAAGCTGAAGATGAACCCCCTCAAATGTGCATTTGGCGTCTCTGCAGGGAACTTCTTATGTTTCCTAGTACACTAGAGAGGGATAGAGATAGATAAGAATAAGGCTAGGGCTATTCAAGCAGCAAATTCCCCAGCCAACTAGAAAGAATTACAAAGGCTCCTTGGGCAGACCAATTTCCTTAGAAGGTTTATATCCAACTGTGTAGGAAAAACTCAGGTCTGGACCCCACTTATGAAGATCTAGACCAACGAAGAACTCAAGTGGGAGGAAAGCCACCAACAAGCCTTTGAAGGGATCAAGCAATACTTGTCTACATCCCCCAATGTTGATGCTACCCAAGAAGGGTAGGTGCCTTAAGTTGTATATATCGGCCTCTGATTACTTAGTTCGAAGTATGCTAGCTCAAGATAACGAGCAAGGGAATGAGTAGGCCATTTATTACTTAAGTAGAATTTTGACTCCAATCGAGCAGCGTTATGCTCCAATTGAAAAGTTATGCTTGGCATTGTATTTTTCATCTCAGAAGTTAAGAATATATAGGCTTCCTATTTCTACTTACATTATATGTCAAACTGATATGATAAAATACATGTTGTCAAGACCGATTATGAGAGGCCAAATTGGAAAATGGACCTTGGCCCTGATGGAATTTTCCATTCAATACCGATCATAGTAGTCGGTCAAAGGCCAGGCTATAGCTAATTTCGTGGCCGATCACCTAGATCCTACTGATCTGGGAGATCTGTCAAGGGCACTAAAAGTATTAATTACATCCTTAGTCCCATGGATGTTGATCTTTGATGGATCAAAGAATGCAGCAGGTGCTGGAGTAGGGGTGATCATTGTATTGCCCAAATATAAAAGGATGAAGATGTCGTTTCGGCTTGATTTCAAATGTACAAACAATCAGGCCAAATACGAAGCTCTTATAATCGGACTTGAGATACTCCTTGAAATGGGGGCATCATCTGTCCATATCAAAGGAGACTCAGGGCTGGTAATCGGACATATATCAGGTGAATTCCAAATTCAGAGTTGGGAGCTATGCCTGTTTCACTCGGTGGCCATTCAACTCAAGGATTCATTTGACGATATAAGTGTGAGCTATATGCCTAGGTCAACAAATATGGAGGCTGATAAGTTAGCGAAATGGGGATCAGCCTCGTCAACTAAAACGATCCTAGAGGATCAAACTATCACAATTCAAGTCCGATCGTTACCTTTTGTGGTAAAGAGAGGTTGGTATACAGCTACCAATTCGGTCCTCATAGAGGATGATGATTGGAGAATCCCCATCATCGAATACCTAAATCACCCAAATGTGAGGGTAGATTGAAAAGTCAGATTATTCGCAGTCCAGTTTGTGGTGCTTGATGGAGAGTTGTTCAAGAAACCCATCGTCGATGATGTAATCCTCAAGTGCTTAGGGAAGAAGCAAGCCATGCAAGTAGTGGCCAAAGTACATGAGGGGATATGCGGGGCACATCAGGGCAGGACCAAAATGAAGTGGCTCTTACGGCGATACAACTATTATTGGCCAGGTATGTTGAAAGACTGTATAGATTATTCCAAGGGAAGTCAAGCTTTTCAAACAAATAGCCCGATACAAAGAGTGTCGGCCAAAGAACTCCAACCGATAATAAAACCGTGGCCATTTAGAGGATGGGTGATGGATTTAATTGGAAAAGTACTACTGTTGATGCCGGCATTTGGGCCCACTTTTAAAACTTTTAAAACAACTTTCAAATTCAAATTCAAAGAGTCGCCACTTAATTTTTTTTTAAGGAAAATTAAGAAACCATTTTTTTAAAAGCGACCGATCTTTTGCGAAACCAAAGATAATCTGGGTCCGGGGATTATGGAATGAGCCCGACGGACTAAAACACCCCTTCTCATCCTATCTCATGATAGGCCTCTACTCAACAACCTTTTTAATCGAATTAATAATCTAAGCGTGCCCTCAACTAATACATATATATAAGTATACATATCACAAGCATGTCAAAAGTGTGCAAAATTGCTAACAGTAAAATATCAATCATAAGCCACATAATTCAAGTAGCAAGCAAAATGATGTGCAAGTAGGGAACTAGAGAACTTATCCGGGATCCAGCCGCGAAATGGGAAACGTGCAATGCATACAAAGAATAGATATCTTAAGAAAAATATCTCTAATCACATATACACATAAGGCAAGACCTAAGCTAAGGTGTCGCGCATGGAGTCGAAAATCAATAAAATCAACAAATGGAATAAACTATAGAAGAGATGAAAAGTTGTACCTCAAATGCGCTACAAAACGAAGAGTTACTCCACATGCTTCACATAATAATATGATATCTAACAATCAATCCTAATTCTCTAGCTTAGATCTATTAAGCATGATTTCCAACTTTATCCAATAGCTAGTTCTAATCATAAGCATTAATGTACATGAATGAATGAATATGAACAAGAATAAAACATGGATTTATTCACTAACTTGGATCACTTAGCCTCTGGATTTAAGCTAAATTATCATTATTCAAAACATGATTTGGGTCCCGAAACATTAGGGAACCATTTAAGTTGAAATCAATGAGACTAGACAAAAACAGTAACTGTTTTTCCAAAATTACAGAGAGCAGACCAGATTTTAAAAGGTAGAAAAACCATACTTTTAATGGTTGGATCTTAATTATTTTTGGATATGATCTGCCTCTGTGAGTCGAGTTTCTAACCCAAAAAGAAAATCAAAGTTTGACGGTTGGATCTCTGGTAATATAGAAAACACTAGACGTCACTCAGGAATCTGCAACTCTCTGTCCAGAGATCTTGTACGATTTTCTAAAAATAGTAAAAAAAATGAGAAACACTTAGATCTTTTTAGGGTATCTTCCTAACATATTAAAGTACTTAGAAAAAATTATTAGAGACCCGGGAAACTCTATTAAGGTTCTGATTTATTAACTTCAAAATGGACTTATTGTTCTGAAATTTTGGACAGAGAGTTGCATGTTTTGAAATCATAAGATCAAACCATCTTAGGCATGGAATTTCATCAAAACAAAAATCACAGAGGTATTTAAATGGGTTATGAACATCCTCCAATTGGTCTCATCCATTTCCAATGAATCATGACTCTATAGAAAATCTTTGATCACAATTGGTTTATAGATTCACTGCACATTTGTTAAGTTGATGTTCATAATTTAAAACCAACTTGATCCATGATCCTAGAAAGAACTAGAACCAAGTTTGATTATGATTATTGGGACAAAGGATGGAATAGGGAGAAATCCCTAGATTTAACCTTGATGGATTCTTATCATAGATCTCATAATTGGAGATCTAGCAAGAGAATCCTAAGGTCTTACTTGATCTTGTGAATTTTGAATATAAATTATGAAAATCTACATCTAATTCCTCTCTCAAACATATAATCCTTAAGGAATATAGATCCATGAAACCTTATTCTCCTCTTAAATTAATGGTCCTTGGAGAATATAGAGTCATATTACCATTTCTCCTACCAAGTTAATGGGCCTTGGAGACAAAGTGAAATCCCAACTACATAAACCTCTATGGAATATAGCATGAATTCCATAAGATTTTTTTAGTAAGGAGATTTCTAGTCATGAGTTGAGACTTGAATTTAACCAACTACATGTAGAGATGATTATAATCCACTTTAATCCCCATATAAATCATAAGATTATAGGGAATTAGGGGATCAAACTCAAAGAAATCTAATGAGATATTGAAGATCTCATAAATCTCTTGAGAAGAATATAAACAAAATAAAGGAAATCAAATGTTATTTGAAAATTTCAAGTCAAAACTCTTTTATTCATAAATCCAAAGCTCTATTTTGGATCCAAATTAATGAAACACCATGAAATTCAATCACAAGCTCTAAGTGGTGTGTGATGAAATGGGGTAGGAAGAGAGGTTTTGAAAATGTGTAAAGTTCCTAGAACTATGAACTTGTGATTGAATTGCCTAATTCTACCAAGTGATTGAGAGGTTACCTCCAAGACCTCAAAGGTTTCTTCTATTCCTTATTAAATGCTTCCACGAATCTTCAAGTTCTTCTCAACATTCTTCAAGTTCTTCTCAAAATTCTTCAATAAAACTCTTCTTTCTTCTCCCAATTTTCTCTCTATTATATCTCTCTCTAGTAAAATTTTTGAAAGTAAGAGTAAAAGTCCCCATGAAGAAGATGAAGGCCTGTTTATATAGACCAACACATCAAGGTTAAATGGGTAAATTCGGGTGGAAACCCATGTGCAAAGTTTTCATCTAGAACATGTGAGAAAAGCAGTCCGTTACAGTTCGCGGCACTCGATGGCTTCCGGCGGCATTCACTGAATGCCGGGCGGCACTCGCTGAATGCCGGACGACACTCAGTGAGTGCGGCAGGCTTTTCCGTGTGCCGGGGCTAACAGAATTTTGCCCTCTTTATAATTTTTAAAATGTTCATTACCACAATCTTAATTATTAGCAAAGTATATACTAATGTACTTTATACTTGTAGTGTACTTTATTAAGATATACCCATATATATGGTATATACTATCATTTTATTTCTTTCTTTGTCTTCTTTTTCTTCTTCTTTTTCTTTTTTCTCTTTTGAAAACTTCTTTTCCTCTTTTCTGTTGAAAACTTCTTTCATATTATATCTCTTTTTTGAATAAAATTTTCTTAGACGGATTTTCTCACATGTTCTTCAACGTCCGGGTTTCCCCCAGGTACCCAATTTCCCTCTCTCTCTCTCTCTCTCTCTCTCTCTCTCTCTCTCTCTTTCTCTCTCTTATTTTTTATAATTTTGTTTTGAAGAATCTTTGAAGAATTTAAGTTTTTTGGTAAACCTTCCAATTTTACCGGTCTTTGTCATCATCGGTCTTCTAGAGGTAACCAATCCCTGGGGCTTGTCGTTTGGTCAAAATCGGGGTATCTATAGTTTGCCCTCTTCGGCAGAGCTTGTGAAGCAACGCGTATCATAAGCGAATGTCGAAGCCTGTGTGAAAGATAAGCCTTTGATCAAAACCATCGAGCCCAGGTAAAAACAAAAGGTGCATTGCGAAATTGAGTGCGCGGGGAGCCAAATGCTGGTCGTGCTCAATGGTGAGCTGTCTACGTATCCCATCGGGAATTAGACCAGGACGTAGTTCGGGCAAGGGACAACTCCTAGGCACAAATAATCACACGGATGAATGCACCTATCCTAATGTGATGCACATGCTCAAATATCATGCCTCATATTCCCAGCGTGATGACCCATATCCATGTTGACCTTTCTATTATCAAAAATGCGCCTTATACTCCAAATCTCCCGTTTATGTTATAGCCATACTCTGGGAACGCCAAAATTACGAAGTTCAGGATCCACATGAATTTTAAGAATTTTCTGACTGACTGAGATGCGCCTTGCGCCTTACATTCCATAGTCAAATCAGGTAGCACGCTGAAAGATTGAGCCGCTTCACGCCTTACACTCCATAATCCTCTAAATTCATCTGATCGACTGAGCCACTTCCCGCCTTACGCTCCGTAGTCGAATCAGGTAGCACGTTGAAAGATTGAGCTGCTTTATGCCTTACGCTCCATAATCCTCCTAAATCATCTGATCGACTCAGCCGCTTCCCGCCTTACGCTCCATAGTCGAATCAGGTAGCACGCTGAAAGATTAAGCCGCTTCCCACCTTACGCTCCATAATCTTCCAAAATCATCTGATCGACTGAGCCGCTTCCCGCCTTACGCTCCATAGTCGAATCAGGTAGCATGCTGAAAGATTGAGCCGCTTCACGCCTTACGCTCCATAATCCTCCAAAATCATCTGATCGACTGAGCTGCTTCCCGCCTTACGCTCCATAGTCGAATCAGGTAGCACGCTGAAAGATTGAGCCGCTTCTCGCCTTACGCCCCATAATCTTCCAAAATCATCTGATTGACTGAGCCGCTTCCCGCCTTACGCTCCATAGTCGAATCAGGTAGCACGCTGAAAGATTGCGACAATTGAGGACACACATTTTTCACGAGGCAAAGTCAATGCTGATTCGGTTCAATTCATAATTCCCAATTTCCCCTCTTTTCCTAGGGGTTACTTTTTCAGGATCTCACTTTGAACTAACTTTCCAAAATCTGAAACTTCTCAGATTCAAATCAAAGATCAGTCATATTCAAAATCGGGTCAATTTTCTCATAATCTGGAGCCAAAACAAATCTATTTCCAAAATCTGTATTCAATTAGATTCTAATCATTTCAACTTTCAAGGTATGAAGTCAATCAAAACCCCAATTCAAACCTAATTCTCAGCATCGGGAATCAATCAGATTCTCTCTCTCTCTCTCTCTCTCTCTCTCTCTCTCTCTCTCTCTCTCTCTTTTCAATTTGCGAAATCAACTAAGCTTAAATTGAATCAATTTTCAAAAAGATCGGAACCAATCTAGCTTAGGTTAAATCAATTTTTAAAAAAATTTAGGATTAATCAGGCTCAAGTCAAATCGATTTTCAAAAATTGGGAATCAATCAAATTCCAAATTTAATTACAACTCCAAAAATCTGGAGTCCTGCAGACTTAAGAATTTTCAAAATCTGGAGTCAATTAAGCCCCAAATAATTCAATTTACAAAATCCGAAATCATTCAGACTTCAATTAAATCAATCTTCAAAATTCTGAAGTTAATCAGACTCCAATTAGACCAAATCTTTCAAAACCTGGAGTCAATCAATCTTTAATCAAATTAAATTACCGAAAATCTGGTGCCAATTAGACTCCAATTCGTTCAACTCCCAGATAAATCAGGGTTGAATAGACTCCTAATCAAATTCATTTTCAAAAAAATTCGGAGCCTGATTAGGTTCCAATTTATCCAATATCCAAAATCCGGAGTCATTTAGACTTCCAAGATCAAAATTTTAGGGTTCTGGAAATAATCAAACTTTAATCATATCAAAACTCCAAATATCCAGAGTCGATTTGATTCGATTTAGTTTATGTGCTGAAACTGGGTATTTTCTGACAAAAATCCCTTATAATTAGGGCTCATTTTGATTTGCAAAAGGGCTTAAAAACTCATTTTTCAAACTTCGGGGATCCTTTCAAAACGAGGGAAAAACTTTGAGGATATGGGAGCAAAATTTGGTGGTACTTATTATAAATATGAAAACTAGGAGTAATAGGCCACCTGGCACACGAGGCGGCATTCGATGAGAGGGAGCGACACTCACTGAGTGTCGGCCGGCACTCCATCAATTGTCGCGCGGCACTCACTGAGTGCCGGTGCCTTTTCGTTGAGTGCCGGCCTGTTCAGCAGTGTGTTAAAAACATGATTTTCCTTCTTCCTTTTCATTATCTCCCTCTCCCTACCTCAGATTTTCTCTCTAGGATTTCACTCCTTCTTCAAGAATCAACGATCAAACAAGGTAAGATTACTTTCTATCCATCAAGATTGCATCTTTATTGGATTTTATACTCAAAATCATGATAATCTTCATGTTTCCCCATGAATTGCATATAAAATTTCAACTTTCTTCCTCTTTTGCTTGTAGATTCTCCAATGGCTAGTGGTTCAGGGTCCCATGGTCCCCCTAAGAAGAAGTATAAGCCCCATCCCGGCCACAACTCATCGGTTTTACTTGCCGATCCCGAGGCGCATATCTCGGCACGAGCTTTCCACAGAGTGGTATACTTCCCAAATCCTTTTGTGCTTATGATGAAATAATGCTATGCAATGTAGGATGAATGATGCATGTATGGATGCCCCCATGATTTTGTGCACTTACTTGTGATATCTCCCTTTTTATTGATTGATTTTCTTGCCATGGTTTGGGGTTCAATGCCAAGCATTATGCCTCTTGTTTATTGCCCTTATTTGGATTCATTGATTTCTTATGCTCATGGATTCCTCTATCTTGTTTGCCCATTACTAATGAGGGTCGCACCGACCCTTGTGAAGTACTTGAATTTTACATAGACCATGCTTTTACTGAACTTTTTTTTTAAAATTTACTGTCAACGAGGTGCTTAGACTCGAAAAACCCCTTTTATTTTCAAATCAAAGAGTCGCTTAGACTCGAAAGAATTTTGATTTCTTGAAACAACGAGTCGCTTAAACTCAAGAATGCTCTTATTTTCGAATCAAGGAGTCGCTTAGACTCAAAAAAGAATTTTTTTTATTTCTTGAAACAACGAGTCACTTAAACTCAAGAATGCTCTTATTTTCGAATCAAGGAGTCACTTACATTCAAAAAGAATTTTTTTATTTCTTGAAACAACGAGTCGCTCAAACTCAAGAATGCTCTTATTTTCGAAACCAAAGAGCCTTTCAAACCCTGAAATCAGAACTTTATCTAAGTTACTTGGACTCAGAGATCACCACTTATTATTATTATTTTTTTTACAAAGAATCTGATTACTTATTTCTTTTCAGCTTCTTACTTCTCTTCTCTCTTTTGTTTTGTTCTTTTTTTGTTATTGCAGACTCCAGAATTTGTCCTACAAGGCCATGGGAGCATGGCTCACGACCGGAGGTGGTATGAGGATCTTTCTGACGAGGTCAGAATCGTGGTTAACAATGCCGGATTTGGACTCTTTGCATTACTTTTATCGAAGAGTTCAAACGATAGAACTCATATCCAGGCCTTGGCAGAGAGATGGTGGGATACAACAAACACTTTCTACCTACCCTTTGGGGAGATGACGGCGACTCCCTTGGACTTTGCTATGATCACAGGCATTCCCTTCAACGGCCTTTCCATTGCTCGCTACGATGATCTCCAGACTCGTCATGAAGAGATCATCGACTTACTCGGGGCTCATCCAGGAGATTTCATAGTGCCTGCATAATGGTTCTTGGATACTTTCAAGGGTCAGGTCTTTACCGACGACCAGATGGCTAGGGCCTTCATCATGTACGTGCTGGGTTGCTCGCTGATGAGCACGAAGGGTGATACGATCAACCTTGGGTATTTGGCTTCTCTTGTAGACATTGACCGCATCTCCCAGTACAATTGGGGAGGGGCAGGACTGGCCACTCTTCACAACCACATGAGTGAGGTTTCTAGAGGAAACTCACCTTCCACCGGCGGGTACTGGAGAGCCTGGGAGGTAAAAGTTTATTGACATACACCCCTTACTCTTTTCATTTCATTTCTTTTGATTTTATTTTGCTGACTGAATTCATTTTTTTCTTTATATATATTTTTTTTGCCTTGCAGATATGGTCTCATGAATACCTTCGCATGAGGGCTCCTAGTACCCGAGAAGGCGAGGCTGCGATCATGCCTCAAGGTTTGAAATGGAGGAAAGGAGCGACCGGCCGGAAGGTTGGGGCCCACGACTTTGTAGGCTATAGAAACCTGCTTACCAACCTACAGGAGGTTCACATGGTATGGAATCCTTGGGAGGCGGCCCTTCCAGAAGCCAGTGTAGACATCCAAGCTGCTGTGGGTTTCTCCCGGATGAGAATCCTGATGGTGGGGGAGGCGTGTCGGGAGTGGTATCTTGGTGAGAGGGTAACTAGGCAGTCACTTGCTGCCCCTGCCTTTTATGTGCCTAGGGTTCCTCCTGCTACTATGAGGAGCACTGAGACTTTGGATCATTGGGACCTCATCGCTGCCCTAGGTGGGGGAGAATATTGCAAATTATTTGGATGATCCAGATGGCTACTCAGTTTTTAGACTGAATTCCCTCATGCACAACTTTCCTCTTATGGATGTTACCCGGGTAACAGATATTTCATCTTTTTCATTTTGTTTAAAATTTTCCTTTTATTTTGCAATAATACTCATATAGACTTGGATTCCCTTCTCTTTTTTTTTTTACAGCCTGTCCCTAGGGTTGCTGACCCTCCAGCTCTCCCACAGTGGAACTGGAATGTTCCTATGGTGCACATGGGCCAGGAGACCATGTATCAGCTGGACCCTTATACCCAGAATGTTCCATCCATCCCTCTGCAATACGATATAGTCCCCAGAGATTATGCAGAGGAAGGTCTATTGTATGTACATACTGTCCAACATTGGGTTCATGGACGCGAATGGAGGGTAAATCTCTTTCTGGAAACAAACTTTAATTGCTTTTTTTCTTTTCTTTTCTTTTCTTTACAATTCAAATTTTTATCCTTATACTGACGACTATGTTTAAACTCCTTCCAGGCTGATGGAGCAAGGGCCACCGCTGACCTTCAGGCTAGAGCTATGGTATCGCCATTTTTATTCACTTTCATCTTATTCTCATCTCTTTTTTTCCTTTCCTTTTTCTTTCTTCTTTTTATTTCATTTATTCTTTATTTGTCTTGTCTTTTCAGGAAGCCGAGATTGCTGCCTTGAGGAGGCAAATTCAAGAATTTCAACTAGGTCAAGGTGGCGGCTATCAAGGAGGTGCTGGCGGCAGCGGTTAAGGCGGCGACGGTGGAGACGGTGGAGATAGTGGAGACGTCAGAGATGGCAGAGCTGGGGGAAGCCAGACAGCTCCGCAGGCACCCATAAGAAATCCTCATCGCCGACGAGGATAGCTGACCCCTTTTTTTTCTTTATATTACGTCCCTGTGAGGACAAGAACTTCAAACTTTTTTTTCTTTTTCTTTTCTTCTTAGCGAATTTATTTAGGCAGCTTGACAGCATTCGCGCATGGTGGCCAATTTTTGAATTCTGTTTATACTCATGCTCGATTACCCCTTTTCTCCTTTTTTTTTAGCTTTAGACTTTGAACTTTATTCCCTTTATTTACTCAAAACATGAAGAACTTTATTGATCTATTGATGAATGATGTTTGAATGATGAAATGGTGATACTATTGTTCAAATTTCTATACAGGTTTGGGCTAATCTGAATTATAAATTAACCCATGAGCATTTTAAACTCTGGCCGGCACTTGAAGAGGATGGCTGACACTCACTGAATGCCGCGCGGCACTCAGTGACTGCCGGCCGGCACTCAGTGAGTGCCGCCACTTTTCATCGAGTGCCTGTTCGAGCCTTTTTCTTATAAAAAGTGCCATTTGCTCATTTCAACACCCATTTGAAAACTCCTAAGACCCCTTTTCCTCTTCCTTATTCATAATCTTCTTCCATTTTCCCACTCCTTCTTCATGGTTCCCATAAGCTATGACATTCTATACGCGTGGATGGATTCCCTCTCCGGTATTGACCGACTTAACTTTGAGTGTCACAGATTGAAAGACCTCTTCGCATTCCAATGTATGGCTCTAGATGAGGGCTTATTCCGAGCCACTATTACATGTTGGGATCCCTCTTTGCATGTCTTCCAGTTCGGTCATGAGGAGGTTTGCCCGCTCTTCGAGGAATTTAGCGCCATTCTCCATACTGACCCTTATGCTGATTTGATCATCCCCCAGATACAGGCAGGGTACATTCAAGATCTAGCGGCTCTTCTTTGTATTTCCTGAGGTGCTGCTAGCTCTTTTGTTCGCGACTGGCGTATTGACTTTGACTGACTTTCTTTTATTTATGCTCCCGTGGGTGATCCCGATGATGGAGGATATCAGATTATCAGACGCAATGTCCTTTCTTTGGCTATGCTCTCCCATTTCCTATTCCAGTCTTCCTCTGACATCCTTATCCTAATCATCTACGATCTTTGAGAAATGTGGAGTGCTATCATGCTTGTTCTAGGAGAAACCTTACTAGGTTTGGATCATGCACAAAGCACCGGATCGATGTTGCTTTCAGGGTCACCTTATGTTTTGCAGATCTGGCTTCTCGAGCGTTTAGGCCTCTTTACTCACCCTCCTACTGGAAGACTGCTTCCCTATGACCGCCTGGATGTTCATTTCCTCTATTGCACAGTTGAGGGCTGGCTTTCCTGGCTTCAGAACCTATATCGTGGGGATATTTGTTGGGTGTGCCCTCGATGGACTTATTATTCTGTCACTGTGCGACTTCCTGGACGTCCGGGGGTTTGGTTACCTGGTCTGCATGTCACTACTTTTTACATCCCCGGACGGGTGGTTTGCCAGTTTGGAATGTTTCAGGATGTCCCAGACACTATTATAATTGACTTTTCGAGGAGCTGCGCTCTACGGCCTTCTACCATGAGACTCTTTGCCGAGGCTTGGCATGACAGAGTGTCGGCTCCTTTTCGGAGGGTCCCTTCCTCAATTGTTCCTACTGCCAAGTACCTTCTTGAGATTCAGAATTTGGTCAGGAAATAGCTTTTTAGACAAACAAGAAGGAAAAAAGATTCTAAAAACTTCTGACAAATCCTACTTGACTCTTACTGCGCTTTGTGATGTATTTCAATTTTTAAAAAAGACTTTTCTTTGCATTAGGAAAATGTTTTAATCATGTCAAACCATAGTTTGCACCTCTCCCATCTTTTCAGGTTATGAAAATCTTCTTTTTGATGTCTCTCTTAACTCTTATTACTTTTCTTTGAGTTTTGCTCTAGAGTTTTAATCATTCTATACCATGAATCCTCATTTGCTTTCACATAGTACCTATTTTGATAGCCAGTAGATCCACAAATGGGTTTAGGTACTTTTTGGGTTCTTCGGTTTAGCAAACGAAGTTTGCCCCTAGTATAGGGATTTTGACTCTAGTTCTGGGCAAACACAAGTTTGCCCCTAGTTTGGCATAAAAAAACTCAGGATATTGAGTTACATCAAGAGTTGGGCTTTATTTGGACTGAGGGCCTTGTGGGCCCGCCTACTTATCCCCGAACGCGTATCAGGTCTATAGTAGTTCAGTTATGGTCAGAAGGGAAGTGCCATTTAGGCAAGTTTATTCATGTGACATAACCGGGAAGGTTGCCTACGTATCCCCTAGCAGGAATCAGGTCAGGCGTAGTTCATCAACTCTGGAGGTTTTAAAATGACAAGGTCTCAAGCAAAATATTTCTTGAGGCGATCGAGGTTAACTGGTTGTTTAAACTCACCTCCATCTAGGTCCATAAGATAAGCAGCTCCTCCGGAGAGGAGTGTCTTAATGATATATGGTCCAACCCAATTGGGTTTGAATTTTCCTTGGGGGTCATAAACGGGCGCTTAAGTTCTTTGAGGACCAGGTCACCCTCAGGAAGCGTCCTTGGGCGGACCTTTTTATTGAAAGCACGAGCTATCCTTTTCTGATATCCCCGAGTGTGATTTATAGCAGCCAATCTTTTCTTATCTAATAGCATCAATTCCTCATATCTCTCCCGCAGCCACTCAAGTTTGGTCAACTCGCATTCGGCCAAAACTCTCAAAGATGGTATTTCAACCTCAATTGGTAGCACATCTTCCATCCCATAGACTAATGTATACGGCGTAGCCCCTGTCAAAGTTCTTACAGAAGTTTGGTATCCCCATAAAGCAAATGGTAACTTCTCATGCTAATCCCTGTATGTATCTGTCATCTTTCCCAGGATCGCCTTTACATTCTTGTTTGCAGCTTCTACTGTTCCATTTGTCTGGGGTCTGTATGGTGAGGATTGATGGTGGGTAATCCTATACTTCTCTAAGAGTGGGATAACTTCTCCCTGAAAGTGGCTCCCATGATCAGAAATAGGCTCATTTGGCACCCCGTATCTGCAGACTATGTTCTTCTTGATAAAATTTGCCACATCTTTGGCTTTCAGAGTTGTATATGATGCCGTCTCCACCTATTTGATGAAATAATCTATTGCCACGATTATGTACCGGTGTCCATTTGAAGCCTTCGAGACTACTTCTCCGATAATATCAATACCCCACACAGAGAACGGCCAGGGGGTGGTCATGCTGTAAAGTTGGGAAGGTGGGGTGTGCATAAGATTTGCATGGATCTGACATTTATGGCATTTCCTTACATATTCACAACAATCCTTATCCAAAGTCGTCCAATAGTATCCCTGCCGAATTATCTTTTTGGCCAACATATTCCCATTCATGTGGGGCCCATAGACTCCCTCATGTATTTCTTTCATCATTTCTCTTGCTTCCCTTCCATACAGACATTCCAAGTTATAACCGGTATATGACTTTTTCCACAATTTTCTTGCATAAATCACAAATTGAGCTGAAAACCTCTGAATCGCCTTCTTATCCTTTTCTGATGCCCCTTTAGGGTATTTTTCTTTCTCAATGAACCTCCAAACATCTGTATACCACGGTACTTCTGTTTCTTCTTCTCCTTCAATGGCTGCAATTGTCTCAAATGAGGGCCGGGTTCTCTCTTCTATGGACAGGGGAATCATGGTAACTCCTACAGGGATTTGGATCATCGAGGCCAAAGTTGCTAAAGAATCAGCTAATTGGTTTTCCTTACGAGGAAGGTAATAGAATGAGATTTTTCTAAACTGTACTTTTAGGCTCTCTAGGTACTCATGGTAAGGTCTCAATTTCTCATGCTTTATTCTCCAATCACCTCTTACTTGTAATATTATCAGATTCGAATCCCCAAAAACATCAATCTCGTCAATTTTTAAGGCCAAGGCTGCTTCTATCCCAATTATGCATGCTTCGTATTCTGCCATGTTGTTGGTTGAGTTATACTTAAGTTTAACGGTCAACGGGGTGGGGGCTCCTTTAGGTGATATGAGGATTATTCCAACTCCGTATCCTACCTGATTGGCTGCTCCAACAAAATACATTCTCCACCGATCTTCTTCTACTTTCATCACCCCCTCATCGGGAAACTTAAATTCTCCCCTTTCCTTGGATTCTATGGCACGGTCAGCTAAGTATTCGGAGACGGCTCTCCCTTTGACAGATTTGGAAGTGACATATCTAATATCAAATTCAGCTAGCAACATGGTCCAACATGAGATCCTACTGGTTAAAGCACGTATTTGAGTGGGTCCATTCGGGATATTAGAGTGACGGGGAAGGCTAACATGTAATGCCTAAGGCAACGTGTACACCATAACAAAGCCCAACATGCTTTCTCCAATGGCGAATAATTTAACTCATACCCAGTCATCCTTTTGTTCAGGTAATATATGGCTTTCTCTACGCGCCCCTCTTCCTCTTCTTGAGCCAACATGCACCCCATGGAATTTTCGGTAACGGATAGATATAGCAATAAAGGCTTCCCAGGTCTGGGAGGTGATAGGACAGGTGGGTTTTGAAGGTAGGTTTTGATCCTTTCGAAGGCTTTCTGGCATTGGTCATCCCATCCAAATTTTTCCCCTTTTCTCAACAACTTGAATAGCGGGTCACAGGTCATGGTGAGTTTGGATATGAAACGGCTGATAAACTGTATTCTCCCTAAGAATCCCCTCAACTCCTTTTCATTCTGGGGTGACGGCAATTCGGTTATGGCTTAAATTTTGGTTGGATCTACCTCACTTCCTCTCTGCGTAATTAGAAATCACAACAATTTCCTCGTGGTAACCCCAAAAGTACATTTCTGTGGGTTTAATCTCATTATGAATTTTCTCAATCTCTCAAAGAATTTTCGTAGTGCTTTTAATTGCTCTTCCCTTTTCTTGGACTTCACTATCATGTCGTCCACATACACCTTTACTTCTTTATGGATTATGTCATATAGCAGGGTGGTGGCGGCTCTTTGATAAGTCGCCCCTGCGTTCTTAAGCCCAAATGGCATAACCCTATAACAATAAGTCCCCCAAGGTGTGATAAAGGTAGTCTTTTCCCTATCCTTAGGTGCCATCAATATCTGGTTGTACCCTCAGAACCCATCCATGAAAGATAAGAGTTCATGCCCCACCGTATTGTCTACTAACACATCAATGTGAGGTAGAGGGAAATCATCCTTAGGGCTGGCTCTATTCAAATCCCGAAAATCCACACAAACCCTAACGCGACCATCCTTTTTTGGGACTGGTACGATATTAGCGACCCATTCTGGATACTCAGTGACAATCAAGAATCCAGCTCCTAACTATTTTTCAACTTCCTCTTTCACTTTTAGCGCCCATTCAGGCCTCATTCGCCTCAATTTTTGTTTTACAGGTTTTGAGTTTGGGAAAAAGGGGAATATGATGTTGGACTATTTCTGGATCAATCCATGGCATATCATCATAGGACCATGCAAAGACATCTTTGAATTCATTTAATAAATTGATTAACTCTTTGCTTTCCTCATTACTAAGTGTAGAGCCAATAGAAACATTTTGTGGATTATCTTCATTTCCTAAATTAATCGTTAAAGTGCCTTCAATGATTTTACATGCAGAATCATTTTCCTTTTCAATTTATTTTTGCAACTCATCTGGTATTTCACTACATTCATCACATACATCACAATTATTATGCACAGTCGAGTGAGCAGAATTAGTCATATTCTCATTAACTTTCTTGGGAGCAATTACAATAGACATAGAAATTGAAAGACGCCTCATTTGGGCTAATACAGACTCTGGGTGAGGGGGATACCTATCACTAGACTCAAAAATCCATTCTTTCTTCTTTTCCCCTCCAAGATCAGTGATGAAGCATTCTTCCAGGTCTTCTGTCTAAGTAATTTCTCCCATTTCTTCTTCCTTTGGTTCTTTTCTGAGCTCTAATTTCTCCCTTTCTGCTTTTTCCTTGCTCTCATCTTCACTTCTGTTATGCCCATCTTTATTCATGCTTCCCCCAGTATTACCCTTTTCGATCACCCTGTGTTCTTCTTCGAGCAGGTCCTTCATTGCCAGGCCATCCAAGGTGCACACCCAATCCTGAATAGTGGTGGATTTCGTGGGTACTTCTAGGTACGGGTCCTTATAGTCAAAGAAGTCATGTGCAAAGAAAATCTCAAACCCCGACTTCATGCATTTTTCCACTTTATCCAACCATGGCTCCGGGAAATCGCAAAATGGAAACTCCTCTCCTTCTTTAATGAAGTATCCATTGAGAGTTTTTAAGCATGGTTCCATTGGCGCATCGGCCAATTTCTTCTTTTTCTTCATTTCTTCCCTTGACGGCTGATATCCCAACCCGCGGGTATGTGTTTGCATAATAATGTTTGGAAATTCGGACAATCATTGGTGCTTCTTACCTAGACCCATTCCTGGGAAGAACCCCATCTTTCTCATAATTCCAGTCACCAGCGGACTTGCATACTGATCGAAATAGAGCGGTAAAAACTCTTTTGGCCTGCTGTCTTCTATCACGTTGATGAACTCGAACCCGCCCAAGCTTGTCTCTTCCCCTTGTACTTGTACTTCCAAAACTGGGGCACTAGATGAAGCCCCAGATGCGTGCATCCAACTGTCTCCTAGAACATCACAAACTTTGCCCTTCCAAACGTACTTGACCTTCTGATGGATGGTTGACGGGATGGCACCCAAGCTATCCAGCCATGGCCTTCCCAGAAGTAGATTAAAAGATGCAAGAATATCGATAATCTGGAACTCTGCCTCTTTCTCCCCGGTCCCAACAGAGAGATTCAGAAAAATGATTCCCATCACCGCCCGCTGAGTATTGTCACCCATTGCTCCGACGGTATAAATGTTGATTCATCAAGCCCCATCTTTTTAGCTGTTCAGAATGGGCATACATTCAATGCGGACCCGTTATCAACAAGACAATCGGGCAAGGAATTTCCTAGACACTCGACTGTAATGTGTAACAGCTTGTTGCGAGCGGGTCCCCCAGGGGTTAAGTCAGCTTCAGTAAAGGATATAGTGGGAGTCAAGCTCTTGCTGATCATACCGACAAGATCTTCTGGGGTGATGTTGATGGAGACATCAGATTGATTAAGAGCATCTAGAACCGCTAGTCTATGACGCTTGGAAGCAATAAATAATCCCCAAATAGTGATATTTTCTTGTGTCTTCTTCATCTGTCTCAAGACCCTATCTTCTTCTTCTTCCTCATTTAGTTTTCCCTTTCCTTTATCTGACTCCTGGCCTGAGTGGTCTTCCTCAAGTTCATGTGGTTTGAAGTGCCTTTCCGATCGTGTTAAATGACTAACCTCTTCTTTAAACCAAAGATTATCTGGCGCTTTAGTGACTCCAGAATTTTCATCTTCTTTTTCACTTTCGTACCAAAGATCATCCTTTACTTTATTAATGCCCTGACTGTCATCCTCTTTGTACTAAATAGAGTTGTCTTCTTCAGGTGTCCACCAGTCCACATCAGGAGCTTTTCCTATCACCTTTCCCTTGTTCCCATCCATTAGTTCGCCCAAAGTGCAAATGTTCAAATCTCCCTGTATCTGATAAAGCTTCCTCGGGCACCCTAACTTAGTGATCAATGTTGATGGATCAAAAGAGCTTTCTTCACTTTCCAGACAGTAAACCCTGGGTGGCGGTACCGTATGATGATTTGGTGATGTTCGGCGGGTTGGTGGGTGGTTCAGATATTACCTTCTTATCTATCAAATCCTGGAATTTATGTCTCAACCTCAAGCATCGATCGGTTGAGTGCCCTTGCTCTTGATGGAATTTGCAGTATAGATCGACTTTAAAATTTGGGGGTGGTGGATTCGGTCTTGGTCGTGGCTCCCTTTGCTAGTAGCCTATCCAGAGCGGTGCACAATGACACTCCCAAGTCTGAGAACTTCCTTAAAGGCTTATCTCTTCCTCTCTTTGGGTAGCTTCTAACTATATCGAACTTCTTCTCTGGTTCGCTTAGAGAATTCACATCTGTAGGACCTGAATGGCTTCATGAATTCCCTCCTCCTGTCCCATAGTTGGGACGCCTATACCTACTCACCGGCTCTTCTCTCTTAATCAATCTTTCTTTTATTGCATCCTCAATCCTCCTTCCCACATCGAACACTTCAGCAAAGGTGTTGATGGACTAAAACCTCATCTTCTCTTGGTAGATGGGTTGGAGGTTTTTCATTAACATCCAGATTTGTTCCTTGTCGGTTGGCCTCTGTATCATTTTTGCTGCTTTTCCCCTCCAACAGCTCAGATATTCAATGAAAGACTCCTTATTTCCCTGCCGAGTAGTCTCTAAATCTCTGATGGTAAGATCCAGATCCTGATTATATTCGTACTGGGCTACGAACGCTTTGACAACCTCCTCCTAAATTCTGGTCTTACCAGGCTCCAATGTAAGATACCAAGATAAGGCGGCTCCGGTCAATGTCTGTTGAAATAGGACGGCCATCATAGTTGTACTTAAGCCACTTGGATGAAAAGCCCCTATAAACATCCTGATATGGCTACGGGGATTTTCGGTCCCATTGAATTTGTCAAACACAGGCATCTTGAACCCAGCAGGTAATACTTCACAAACCCCTTCGTATAACCCCTCTAGTTCCAGCAAGTAGGTGTCTACTCCTTGGGCCTTTCGGACTACCCTTTCCAGCTTCTCTACTTTCTCTGTCATCAATTTTTCTCTCTCAGCCTTTTCTCTTTCTATCTTCTCCTTTTCTGCCCTCGGTGCTTCGACCCTTTCTTGATCATCGAACCAATCATCCTCCCTACCAGGCGGAAGAGGATCAACAACTAGTGGTTGTCGTGCTAGTGTTTCCATCATGGTCATCATCCTAGCCATTTGAGCTGCCTGCTATTCCACTCTTTCTACAGGTCCACGACATGAAAAGACCCGCATGCCGAATTGATTTTCAGGAGGCAAGGAATTTTGAGGAACTATTGGATTACTTTGGTCTTGATTGGAAAGAGGATGGTTTAAATTTCTATTCTACATGTATACAATGCTCTGATGATTTGATGTGGCTAAATGCATGCACCGCACACATGGCACACAGATGAAATGCACGTGTGTGTGTGCCTGCTCTATATGCAAAAGAAAGGAAAATTCTAATCCTAACACATAAACATATAAGCACATAAAATCCTCACCCATATCAAGTGCGCTAATTTCTCCTTTCATTGTGATCCTCTTTACCCCTTCAAAGTTTAAAAATTTTAGAATTTTTGAAATTCGTTTGACAAGCATTTCCCTAGATGATGATTGGGTTGAAACTTTGCTTTGAAATTCATTTGAAAATGATTTCTTTAATTGCGGAGATTTTTCAAATACAATTTTCAAGAATTTTGGATTATATTCCTCAACTAAAAGGTGATTGGGTCAAAATTTTGCTTTGAAGAGCGTTTCTTTAGTTGGTGAAACTTTTCAAAATCTTTCAAGAATTATGGGTTTCAAGAATTTCGGGTTCTTCCTTCAAAGATGGTTGACTTGAAATTTTAATCAAAAAGTGAACTCCAAAGATTTTTGAAAGAGCGATTGAATACCTTGGAATAAAGATAGCAAAAATCTATTTGCTTCCAAAGACGTATTTAAAATTCTTTGGGTAGGAGGATCACATGATCGGATTGTTGTCGTACTCTTCATGAATTCAGATGCATACAAGGTCAATGATGCTTAGCTAACAAGATATAAGAGATGTAATCTTATAATCAAGATTCAGCATGTTCCCAAATGTCGTGGGACATGAGAAGGAATTGCTAAAAGGTGATTAAAGGGTTACACATCTTTCATCAAGCAAGCATCGTCATCATCTCAAATAATCCCTTTCGGGAATACAAAACTCCCTAGCACATAATCTTAATCAAGAATTAATTTCCTAAGATCAAAGGGTTCTATAGAAGCTATTATGCAAAGGCCGGGTTTTGGTCAAATAAGGGACCCTTGACACACACCCGATAGGATGCTTCATATACCAAAACATGGTACGAGATCAAGGGTGACCATACAGTCCCATGATGGCTTGATCGACCGGGTTGCCCCGAGCCTCTAAGGTCATAGTTTCATGCAATCGACTGGCGAGATATGCAAGTGCAATGCAACGGGCACACAAAAAATAATTAATTCGATTAAAAGGATGCTTTCAAGTCTAATCCTCGAGAGAACCCAAAATCAGAAATTCTGGTCTGCAAAACCAGAGATTCTGGGTTCAATCCCCAGCAGAGTCGCCAGATTGTGGATGCCGGCATTTGGGTCCACTTTTAAATCTTTTAAAACAACTTTCAAATTCAAATTCAAAGAGTCGCCAGTTAATTTTTTTTAGGAAAATTAAGAAACCATTTTTTTAAAAGCAACCGATCTTTTGCGAAACCAAAGATAATCTGGGTCCGAGGATTATGGAATGAGAGGGGAAGGAGCCCGACGGACTAAAACACCCCTTCTCATCCTATCTCATGATAGGCCTCTACTCAACATCCTTTTTAATCGAATTAATAATCTAAGTGTGCCCTCAACTAATACATATATATAAGTATACATATCACAAGCATGTCAAAAGGGTCCAAAATTGCTAACGGTAAAATATCAATCATAAGCCACATAATTCAAGTAGCAAGCAAAATGATGTGCAAGTAGGGAACTAGAGAACTTACCCGGGATCCAGCTGTGAAATGGGAAACGTGCAATGCATACAAAGAATAGAAATCCTAAGAAAAATGTCTCTGATCACATATACACATATGGAAAGACCTAAGCTAAGGTGTCGCGCATGGAGTCGAAAATCAATAAAATCAACAAATGGAATAAACTATAGAAGAGATGAAAAGTTGTACCTCAAATGCGATACAAAACGAAGAGTTAGTCCACATGCTTCACATAATAATATGATATCAAACAATCAATCCTAATTCTCTAGCTTAGATCTCTTAGGCATGATTTCCAACTTTATCCAATAGCTAATTCTAATCATAAGCATTAATGTACATGAATGAATGAATATGAACAAGAATAAAACATGGATTTATTCACTAACTTGGATCACTTAGCCTCTGAATTTAAGCTAAATTATCATTATTCAAAACATGATTTGGGTCCCGAGACATTAGGGAACCATTTAAGTTGAAATCAATGAGACTAGACAAAAATAGTGACTGTTTTTCTAAAATTACAGAGAGCAGACTAGATTTTAAAAGGTAGAAAAACCATAATTTCAACGGTTGGATCTTAATGATTTTTGGATATGATATGCCTCTGTGAGTCGAGTTTCTAACCCAAAAATAAAATCAAGGTTTGAACGGTTAGATCTCTGGTAATATAGAAAACACTAGACATCACTCAGGAATCTGCAACTCTCTGTCCAGAGATCTTGTACGATTTTCTAAAAATAGTAAAAAAAATAAGAAACACTTAGATCATTTTAGGGTATCTTCCTAACATATTAAGGTACTTAGAAAAAATTATTAGAGACCCGAGAAACTCTATTAAGGTTCTGATTTATTAATTTCAAAATGGACTTATTGTTCTGAAAATTTGGACAGCGAGTTGCATGTTTTGAAATCATAAGATCAAACCATCTTAGGCATGGAATTTCATCAAAACAAAAATCACAGAGGTATTTAAATGGGTTATGAACATCCTCCAATTGGTCTCATCCATTTCCAATGAATCATGACTCTATAAAAAATCTTTGATCACAATTGGTTTATGGATTCACTGCACCTTTGTTAAGTTGATGTTCATAATTTAAAACCAACTTGATCCATGATCCTAGAATGAACTAGAACCAAGTTCGATTATGATTATTGGGACAAAGGATGGAATAGGGAGAAATCCCTAGATTTAACCTTGATGGATTCCTATCATAGATCTCATAATTAGAGATCTAGCAAGAGAATCCTAAGGTCTTACTTGATCTTTTGAATTTTGAATATAAATTATGAAAATCTACATGTAATTCCTCTCTCAAACATATGATCCTTGAGGAATATAGAGTCATATTACCATTTCTCCTACCAAGTTAATGGTCCTTGGAGACAAAGTGAAATCCCAACTACATAAATCTCTATGGAATATAACATGAATTCCATAAGATTTTTTTAGTAAGGAGATTTCAATTCATGAGTTGAGACTTGAATTCAACCAACTACATGTAGAGATGATTATAATCCACTTTAATCCCCATATAAATCATAAGATTATAGGGAATTAGGGGATCAAACTCAAAGAAATCTAATGAGATATTAGAGATCTCATAAATCTCCTGAGAAGAATATAAACAAAAGAAAGGAAATCAAATGTTATTTGAAAATTTCAAGTAAAAACTCTTTTATTCATAAATCCAAAGCTCTATTTTGGATCCAAATTAATGAAACACCATGAAATTCAATCACAAGCTCTAAGTGGTGTGTGATGAAATGGGGTAGGAATAGAGGTTTTAAAAATGTGTAAAGTTCCTAGAACTATGAACTTCTGATTGAATTACCTAATTCTACCAAGTGATTGAGAGGTTACCTCCAAGACCTCAAAGGTTTTCTCTATTCCTTGTGAAATGCTTCCAAGAATCTTCAAGTTCTTCTCAAATTAAATTCTTCAAGTTTTTCTCAAAATTCTTCAATAAAACTCTTCTTTCTTCTCCCAATTCTCTCTCTATTATATCTCTCTCTAGTAAAATTTTTGAAAGTAAGAGTAAAAGTCCCCATGAAGAAGATGAAGGCCTGTTTATATAGACCAACACATCAAGGTTAAATGGGTAAATTCGGGTGGAAACCCATGGGCAAAGTTTTCTTCTAGAACATGTGAGAAAAGCAGTCTATTACAGTTTGCGTCACTCGATGGCTTCCAGCGGCATTCACTGAATGCCGGGCGGCACTCGTTGAATGCCGGACGGCACTCAGTGAGTGCCGCCTGCTTTCCTGCGTGCCGGGGCTAACAGAATTTTGCCCTCTTTTTAATTTTCAAAATATTAATTACCACAATCTTAATTATTAGCAAAGTATATACTCATGTACTTTATGCTTGTAGTGTACTTTATTAAGATACACCCATATGCATGGTATATACTATCATTTTATTTCTTTCTTTTTCTTCTTTTTCTTCTTTTTTCTCTTTTGAAAACTTCTTTTCCTCTTTTCTTTTGAAAACTTCTTTCATCTTATATCTCTTTTTTGAATAAAAATTTCTTAGATGGATTTTCTCACATGTTCTTCAACGTCTGGGTTTCCCCCGGGTACCCAATTTCCCTCTCTCTCTCTCTTTCTTTTTTTTTTTGAATTTTGTTTTGAAGAATCTTTGAAGAATTTAAGTTTTCTGGGAAACTTTCCAATTTTACCGGTCTTTGTCATCATCGTCCTCCCTGAGACTCTTACGGCTGATCAAGGGTCTGTGTTTATGGGAACAGAATCGTCAGCCTTTGCAGAAAGTAGAGGGATCAAAATTCTCAATTCCTCCCCTTACTATGCCCAGTCTAACGGATAGGCTGAGTCTACTAACAAAATTCTCAAAGGGATCATTGAAAAGATGATTAATGAGAATCCTAGAGAGTGGGATAAGCTACTATCCGAAGCACTTTAGGCTTATCGAACATCAAAGAGGTTAAGTACTGGCATCACACCATTCATGTTGACTTACAGGCATGATGCTATACTACCTATGGAAGTTACCATCCGATCGGCCAGAAGGGCTTTGCAAAATAAGCTTGAGCCCGCTGAGTACACAGAGGTTATGATAGTTGAGTTAAAAGGGCTTGATGAAACAAGACTGGCGACCTTGGATTCATTAAAGGTACAAAAGCAATGGGTTGCCCGAGCGTACAACAAGAGAGTGAAGGAGAAGTCTTTTTGCACAGAAGACATGGTTTGGAAGGCCGTCTTACCTATCGGGGAAAATGACAATCGGTACGGTAAATGGTCGGTCAACTGGGAAGGTCCCTTTATTGTTCATAAAGTCAAGCAGGGTGGATCATACAGACTATGCAATAGGGATGGGACAGTTCATGCCAAGCTAATAAACGGTCAGTACCTAAAGTCCTATTACCCTATGTTATGGGAAAACCATAGATTTAGAGTATAAACCAAACCTTGGCCTAGAATATGAACCATTCAACTCTGAGCCTGAGCTCGATTGATAAAAAAAAATTGTATTAAATATGGCTGGGCACAGCTTACCTACAAACATCCAAGTACAAAAGGTTTATTCAACTCTGACCTCTAGGCCGATCCAAAAGCCCTAAGCTTGGCCCTAAGGTCTTCCCAGGTCTTGGCTACTGCAGCTCTGTCTTGTTTGGCCTTGTCGAATTTATGAGTCCAGGAACGATAGGCTGGGATGCTGGCCTGCAATTGGTCACTGCACTTCTGGCCATCCCCACTAAGCTGGGCTAGGGCCGCATCAAATTTTACCAGGGCTGTATCATTAGTGATGACTTCGGCCTCGCATTGTGCTAGTTGGGCTTTGAGTGTAGCAATGTGGTTTTGCAGCCAGGCATCATGAGCAATCACTTAGGATCGAGAGGTTTTCCCAACTTCATGCTTGAACTTGGCAGCCTAGAAGAAATATATAGCCTTTTGTCAGGCACCAAGATAAACCTCAACCTCAGCCTGAATAGTTAAAGCTGATTGTTCCAGGAGATGGCAGCCTGGGAGCCTATCTTGCATCTCCCAAATTAGTAAAAGCTGTCCGTCTGACAAAGAATGATCTGCCAAAAGTGCATGCAGGACAGCATCCACATCAGCAACAGGTGGAAGAATGGGAAGGTCTTGACTAACCAGCCCGAGGAGAAGGTCCTTTGACCACTAAAGGGATATAGGAGAAATGGAGTCAGGCTCTAAAGGTCCCACGTCAAATCCACTGAGGTCCAGGCTACTGAAGAAGTCATCAAAAGGAATAAACGGCACTGGACCAAATGGCGCAGCCTGGTCAAAATATAACAGTTTTGGCCCCAGTAAAAAAGGAAAAAAATAGTTAAAGGAGCCTGTGTAGTAAATGCAACATACCTGGGAATACGGAAAGGATTACTTGTTCAGGGGAAAACCCTCCAGCATGATCAACATCATTCCCATCTAAAGGAGTAAGGGGCAGGATGACACAGAGAGGCACAATCCTCTCTACAACGCGGTCAAGATAGGCAGCTGTTTGAGAAGGAGAAGTATGAAGACCGACCGAAAGTGTTTAGGGGTGATCTACTATTGCTTGGGATTGGGTTTGTCCGGTCGGCAACACATCTTCCTCGAAACCTTCGTCCATGAGCTGAAATGGAAGGAAAATGTCATGAAGAGTAGATGGAAGTAATCGGAAAAGTAACACAAAAGGGAAAGATATACACCTGAATAGAAGGGGTTGTTGCTTGTTTCTTTTTCTTTGGTGGCCCTTGCCCTGGGGCCTTTTTTGGGGCGGTCCGTTTTGCCAATTGCTTTCTTTGGGCTGCCATGGGTGAAGGAGCAATAGGTACATCGGTCTCGGTGACCGATCCGATGGTGCGATAAATTATTGTAACACTATAGCAGTGTTACCATAAAATATTTTGGCGGCTCGATCAGACCACCACACCGTAAATTCATTTGATACGATTGGTTGAGCAGAGAATGGAGTAAACTTGAATGCCGCTTTTAGCTTTGCCGATCGCTCTTTGATTTTTCTTACTTGCTCATCGTTTATGATCAGGCCGCATTCAACCCAATCCACATTGACTGTTATGGCCGGTGGGACGGGCACCAGTTGTGAAAGCCCGAACTGACGGGCGTAGAGTGGAGCAAAGTAGTACTCTACCCTACATTTGTTATTAGCAGAAAGGATGCTCGGGCTAAAAAATTATGTCTCTACATACCAAGTAGCTAGAGAAGATTTCATTGTAAGTAAATTGAGTTCCCAGACCCTAGTTGGCCAGGTGGTTGGAAAGTTATAGAAAATAGTGAAATTGAAGAGAAAAGAATGGTGTGAAGAAGTGATTAGCCCAAGGAGAGTACCCCTGGTAGAAGAAAATAAAGCACTCTTCAAAGGAGTGAGAAGTAGGGGCAATGTCCATACACTAGACAGCGGAAATAGGAATATCGGCCAATTGCCAGAGGGTTGGCTGGAATTTTGGGAAATGGGAATACAGCCACAGTTGCAGTATCCATATCGGGCTCTCCCCAACACCGAAACCTGAATGCACAAAGTCCGTTATGGCACAGACAAGATGAGCCCAAACTAGGGTGACTAAGGCTAGGGGTTTCCCTAAGGCAAGTGCTAAGGCCAGAGTAGTATACTTCTTTATAATGGCCTGACTAGCGGAACAGAAAAGGTACCTTTTCAACCAATGGATGAGGAAGGCGGTATGCTCTGCATCGGTCACTTTAGTTCCTTCCTTGCCCATGCAGGCAGTCAAAAACCCGCCGAAAGTGGTAATTGGCCAGTAAGACACGGCCCCATCTCTAATTGATTCTTGTTGGGGGTAGGAGAAGCTGGTCGATCCAACGTCCAAGCCAGGAATCACCTCTTGTTCGTATGGATGGAGCCCGAGAAAGTAACTCATGTCTTTTATGGTTGGTACTATCAGACCACAGTGGAAAAGGAATCCATTGCATGAAGAAGACCAGAATAGAAGAGCTGAGAAGAAGAGAGGTCAGTCTATCTCCAGCCTCGACCGACTGAGTATTACAGCATCGAATATGCCCGTTTGTCTCCAGATATTGGCCTTTGAGGTCGATACTCTTATCACCCATTTATCCCAATCAGCAGCAGGGGTGGGCCAACCTCTAATGGGATGAGCAGTAGCTTGGACCTTGCCCTAGTGGGCGGGTACTTGAAGGAAGGGTGTAGACATCCCGATTTTGACCAAACATCAAATCCAGGGATTGGTTACCTCTTAAGACCAATGATGACAATGATCGGTGGAATTTGAAGATTTTCAAGAAAATTCAAATTCTTCAAAGATTCTTCGAGTAAAGTTTCAAAATCAAAGAAAAAAATCAAAGAAGGAGAAATTGGGTATTCAAGAGAACCTGAACGTTGAAGAACGTGTGAGGAAATCAGTCTGAGAATACCTTCAATATATATATATATGTAGTAATGATAATAAGATATATAAAATAAAAAGAAGTGAGAGAGAGAAGAAAAGAAAGAATTCTAAAATATATATATAAGGAGAAAGTGCAAAAAGTCTTGAAAAGAAAAGAAAAAAAAAAGAAATAAAAGGATATATAGGAATGTATACCATGCATATGTGTACATTTTAATAAAGTACATTGCAAATATAAGTGCATTAGTATATACTTTACTAGATAATTTAAGTTTATGTTAATATATATGTTGAAAATTAAAAAGAGGGCAAAATTCTGTTAGCCGCGGCACGCGGGAAAGTAGGCGGCACTCACAGAGTGCCATGTCGGCACTCACAGAGTGTTGCCTGGCACTCACTGAGTGCCGCCCGGCATTCAGTGCGTGCCGCCCGACACTCAATGGGTGCCGCAGGTAGCCATCGAGTGCCGCGAACTGTAACAGACTGACTTTCTCACATGTTCTAGAAGAAAACTTTGCAAATGGGTTTCCACTCGAATTTACCCATTTAACCTTGTCATGTTGGTCTATATAAACAGACCTTCATCTCCATTATGGGGACTTTTACTTGACTTTTGAACTTTTCACTTAATCTTAGAGAGAGATACAAGAGTTATATATAAAATAAAAAGAATTGAGAGAGGAAGAAGAAAGTTTTCTTAAAATAATTGAAGAATCGAAGAAGAACTTGAAGATTTTTGGAAGAACTTCCCAAGAAATAGAAGAAATCCTTGAGGTCATAGAGGTAACCTCTCAATCCTTGATAGAATTAGGTAAATTCAATCACAAGTTCATAGTTCTAGGAACTTTACACATTTTCAAAACCTCTCTTCCTACCCCATTTCATCACACACCACTTAAAGCTTGTGATTGAATCTCATAACATTTCATTAATTTGGGTCTAAATAGAGCTTTGGATTTAAGAACAAAAGAGTTTTGACTTGAAATTTTCAAATAACCTTTGATTTCATTTCTCTTGTTTATATTCTTCTCATAGGATCTATGAGATCTTCAATATCTCATTAGATCTCTTTGAGTTTGATCCTCTAGTCCCTTATGATCCTATGATTTATATGGGGATTAAGATTGGTCAAGGTCATATCTACACATAATTGTTTGGGCTCAAGTCTTAGCTCATGACTTGGATCTCCCTACTAGGAATCTTATGGAATCTATACTATATCCCATAGAGATATGAGTAGAGTTGAGTCTCATTTAGTCTCCAAGGACCATTAATTTGAGAGGAGAATAGCATATTATAATCCTATATTCCTCAAGGATCATATGTTTGAGAGAGGAATTAGATGTAGATTTTCATAGTTTACATTCAAAATTCATAAGATTAAGTAAGACCATAGGATTCTCTTGTTGTGAGATCTATGGCGGAAATCCATTAAGGCTAAATCTATGAATCTCTTCATGTTTCATTATCTATTCCAACAATCATGGTCATACTTGATCCTAGTTCTCTCTAGAATTAGGGATCAAGTTTGATTCAAAATATGAACATCAAATTAACAAAGGTGCAGTGAATCCATTAACCAATCGTGATCAAAGATTTTTTTTAGAGTCATGATTCATTCGAAATGGATGAAACCAATTGGAGGATATTCATAAGTCATTTAAGGATCTCTGTAATTTTTGTTTTGATGAAATTCCATGTCCAAGATGGTTTGGTCTTATGATTTCAAAACAAGCAACTCTCTGTTCAAAATTTCAGAACAGTAAGTCTGTTTGAAAATTAATAAATCAGAACCTTAATTGAATTTCCCAAGTCTCTAATATTTTTTTCTAGGTACCTTAATGTGTTAGGAAGATACCCTAAAAATATCTAAGTGTTTCTCATTTTTTTACTATTTTTCAAAAATCGTACAAGATCTCTGGAGAGAGAGTTGTAGATTCCTGAGTGATGTCTAGTGTTTTCCACATTCCCATAGATCTAACCGTTCAAACTTTGATTTACTTTTTGGGTTAGAAACTAGACTTACAGAGGCATATTATATCAAAAAAAAGGTAAGATCCAACAGTTGGAAGTATGGTTTCTCTACCTTTTAAAATCTTGTCTGCTCTCTGTAATTTAGGAAAAATAGTCACTATTTTTGTCTAGTCTCATTGATTTTAACTTAATTGGTTTCCTAATGTTTTGGGACCCAAATCATGTTTTGAGTAATGATAATTTAGCTTAAATCCAGGAGCCAAGTGATCCAAATTAGTGAATTAATTCATATCTCATTCTTGTTCATATTCATTCATTCATTCATGTATGTTGACGCTTATGATTAGAGCTAGTTTTTGGATGAAATTGGACGTAGTTGAACATAATTGAACATAAACATGAATTCCTTATGATCATGTTGGGATTATAGAATCCCTATATGGACATGACATTGGCTCCTAGTTGAGACTTGTATATCTATAGAGGTGTTATGGCTCCAACTAATCAAAAGGAATTCATAGTTTTATCAATTCTTTCCATGCTTGATAGATTTAAGCTAGAAGCTTAGAGTTGATTATTTGATATCTCTGATCAAGGTATGTGTACTAATATTTGTTTTGTAGCGTATTTGAGGTACAATTTCTCAACTACTTCTTTAGTTTATTTCATTCCTTGATTTTAATTGATTTTCGACTCTATGCGCGACACCTTAGCTTAGGTCTTGCCTTATGTGTATATGTGATTAGAGACATTTTTTCTAGGATTTCTATTCTTTGTATGCATTGCACGTTTCCCATTTCGTGACTGGATCCCGGGTAAGTTCTCTAGTTCCATACTTGCACATCATTTTTCTTGCTACTTGAATTATGTGGCTTATGAATGATATTTTATCATTAGCAATTTTGCACCCTTTTTGACATGCTTGTGATATGTATACTTATATCTATGTATTAGTTGAGGGCATGCTTAGATTATTAATTTGATTAAATAGGATGATGAGTAGAGGCCTATCACGAGATAGGATGAAAGGGGGTGTTTTAGTCCGTCGGGCTCCTTCTCCTTTCATTCCATAATCCCCGGACCTAGATTATCTTTGGTTTTGCAAAAGATCAGTTGTTTTTAAAAATGGTTTCTTAATTTTCCTAAAAAAAATTAAGTGGCGACTCGTATTTGAATTTGAAATTTGACTAAGAAATTGTTTTAAAATTAAAAGTGGCCCAAATGCCGGTATCCACAATCTGGCGACTCTGCTGGGGATTGAATCCTGAATCTCTGGTTTCGCAGACCAAAATTACTGATTTTGGGTTCACTCGAGGATTAGACTTGAAAGCATCCTTTTAATTGAATTAGTTAATTTTTGTGTGCCCGTTGCATTGCACTTGCATGTCTCGCCAGTCGATTGCACGGAACTATGACATTGGAGGCTCGGGGCAACCCGGTCGGTCAAGCCATCATGGGACTGTGTGGTCACCCTTGATGTCGTACCATGTTTTGGTATATGAAGCATCCTATCGGGTGTGTGTAAAGGGTCCCTTATTTGACCAAAACCCGGCCTTTGCATAATAGCTTCTATAGAACCCTTCGATCTTAGGAAATCAACTCTCGATTAGGATTTATGTGCTAGGGAGATTTATATGCCCGAAAGGGATTATTTGAGATGATGACGATGCTTGCTTGATGAAAGATGTTTAACCCTTTAATCACCTTTTAGCAATTCCTTCTCATGTCCCATGACATTTGGGAACGTGCTGAATCTTGATTATATGATTACATCTCTTATATCTTGTTAGCTAAGCATCATTGACCTTGTATGCATCTGAATTCATGAAGAGTATGACAACAATCCGATCATGTGATCCTTCTACCCAAAGAATTTTAAATACATCTTTGGAAGTAAATAGATTTTTGCTATCTTTATTCTAAGGTATTCAATCGCTCTTTCAAAAATCTTTGGAGTTCACTTTTTTTTATTAAAATTTCAAGTCAACCATCTTTGAAGGAAGAACCCAAAATTCTTGAAAGATTTTGAAAAGTTTTACCAACTAAAGAAACGCTTTTCAAATCAAAATTTTGACCCAGTCACCTTTTGGTTAAGGAAAATAATCCAAAATGTTGAAAATTGTATTTGAGAAATCTCCGCAATTAAAGAAATCCTTTTCAAATGGATTTCAAAGCAAAGTTTCAACCCAATCATCTTTTGTTGAGAAATGTTGTTGCCTTTAAAAGAAATTTCCTATGAATTTGAAAGATCCCATCATCTAGGGAAATGCTTGTCAAATGAATTTCACAAGTTCTAAAAAAAATTTCAAACTTTGAAGGGGTGAAGACGATCACAATGAAAGGAGAAATTAGCGCACTCGACATGGGTGAGGATTTTATGAGCTTATGTGTTCATGTCTTAGGATTAGAATTTTCTTTCTTTGACATATAGAATAGGCACACACGCACATATGTATTGCATCCGCATGACATATGGGACATACATAAAAATTTCTTTTGCAAACAAAATGACAAAATAAAGAAAGTTTCTTTGATTTTAAATAAAATAATAAAATGTGGTTATAGGTAAAAGATAGAATCATCTACGAGCACGATCTGGTACAGAGATTCTACTGCAAGGTTAGTAAGAAAAGAGATGGCACAAGAAGCAAACGCAAGAGAGAGAGAGCAGAATTGAGGGCTATAGTGGAACATCAAGCAGGTCAAATGGCTAGGATGATGACCATGGTGGAAACACTAGCTCGACAACCACCAATTGTTGATCCTCCCCCACATGGTAGGGAGGATGATTATTTCGATGAACAAGAATGGGTCGAAGCGCCGAGGGCAGAAAAGGAAAAGATGGAGAATGAAAAGGCTGAGAGAGAGAAGTTGATGACCGAGAAAGTAGAGAAACTGGAAAGGGTAGTACGAAAGGCCTAAGGAGTAGACCCCTACTTGCTGGAACTAGAGGGATTATATGAAGGGGTTTGTGAGGTACTACTTGAGGATTCAAAATGTCTGTATTTGATAAATTCGATGGGACAGGAAACCCCCGTAGCCATATCAGGATGTGTATAGGGGCTTTTCAGCCAAGCGACTTGATTACGACTATGATGGCTGTTCTATTTCAATAGACATTAACCAGAGCTGCCTTGTCTTGGTACCTTACATTGGAGCCTGGTAAAACCAGAATTTGGGAGGAGGTTGTCAAGTTATTCGTAGCCCAGTACGAGTATAATTAGGATTTGGATGTTACCGTCAGAGATTTACAGACTACTCGGCAGGAAAATAAGGAATCTTTTGCTGAGTATCTGAGCCATTGGAGGGGAAAAGTAGCAAAGATGGTACAGAGGCCAAGCGAGAAGGAACAAATTCAGATGTTAATGAAAAACCTCCAACCCGTCTATCAAGAGAAGATGAGGTTTCAATCCATCAACACCTTTGCTGAAGTGTTCGATGTAGGAACTAGGATTGAAGATGCGATACAATAAGGGTTGATTAAGAGGGAAGAGCCGGTGAAAAGGTATAGGCGTCTAAATTATGGGACAGGAGGAGGGCATTCAGGGAATCATTCAAGTCCTATAGATGTGAATGCGCTAAGTGAACCAGAGAAGAAGTTTGATACAATCAAGAGTTACCCAAAGAGAGGAGGAGATAAGCCTTTGAGGAGGTTCTCAGACTTGGGAGTATCCTTATCCACCGCTCTGGATAGGCTACTAGCTAAGGGGCACCTTCACCTATTGGAGCCATGACCGAGACCAAATCCACCACCCCCAAATTTCAAAGCTGATCTATAGTGCAAATTCCATCAAGAGCAGGGACACTTAATCGATCGATGTTGAAGGTTGAGACATGAAATCCAGGATCTGATAGATAAGAAGGTAATATCTGAACCACCCACCAACCCGCCAAACATCACCAAGAATCCACTACCAAATCATCATGCGGTACCGCCACCCAGAGTTTATTATTTGGAAAGTGAAGGAAGCTCTTTTGATCCATCAACATTGATCACTAAGTTGGGGTGCTCGAGGAAGTTTTATCAGATACTGGGGGATTCGAACATCTGCACTTTGAGCGAAGTAACGGATGAAAAGAAGGGAAAAGTGATAGAAAAGGCAGCTCACCATTGAGCACGACCAGCTTTTGTCTCTCTGCTCACCCGACTTTTGCAACGTACTTTTGTTTTTACCTGGATTTGACCGCTTTGTTAAAGGCTTGTCTTTCATACGGGCTTCGACATACACTTGTGATACGCGTTGCTTTACAAGCTCTGCCGAAGAGGGGCAAACTGTAGACACAACGATTTTGACCAAACGTCAAATCCAGGGATTGGTTACCTCTTAAGACCAATGATGACGATGACCGGTGAAATTCGAAGATTTTCCAGAGAATTCAAATTCTTCAAAGATTCTTCAAGTAAAGTTTCAAAATCAAAGAAAAAAATCAAAGAAGGAGAAATTGGGCATTCAAGAGAAACCTGAACGTTGAAGAACGTGTGAGGAAATCAGTCTAAGAATACCTTCAAAAATATATATATATATATATAGTAATGATAATAAGATATATAAAATAAAAAGAAGAGTGAGAGAGAAGAAAAGAAAGAGTTCTAAAATATATATAAGGAGAAAGTGAAAAAAGTCTTGAAAAGAAAAGAAAAAAAAAAAGAAATAAAAGGATATATGGGAATGTTTACCATGCATATGGGTGCATTTTAATAAAGTACATTGCAAATATAAGTACATTAGTATATACTTTACTAGATAATTTATGTTTATGTTAATATGTATGTTGAAAATTAAAAAGAGGGCAAAATTCTGTTTGCCGCGGTATGCGGGAAAGCCGGCGGCACTCACTGAGTGCCGCCCGGCACTCAGTGAGTGCCACCCGACACTCAGTGGCTACCGCAGGCAGCCAGCGAGTGCCGCGAACTGTAACAGACTACTTTTCTCACATGTTCTAAAAGAAAACTTTGAACATGCGTTTCCACCCGAATTTACTCATTTAACCTTGTCATGTTGGTTTATATAAACAGACCTTCATCTCCATTATGGGGACTTTTACTTGACTTTAGAACTTTTCACTTAATCTTAGAGAGAGATACAAGAGTTATATATAAAGTAAAAAGAAGTGAGAGAGGAAGAAGAAAGTTTTCTTGAAGAAATTGAAGAATTGAAGAAGAACTTGAAGATTTTTGGAAGAGCTTCCGAAGAAATAGAAGAAATCCTTGAGGTCATAGAGGAAACCTCTCAATCCTTGATAGAATTAGGTAAATTCAATCACAAGTTCATAGTTCTAGGAACTTTACACATTTTTAAACCCTCTCTTCCTGCCCCATTTTATGACACACCACTTGGAGCTTGTGATTGAATCTCATAACATTTCATTAATTTGGGTCTAAATAGAGGTTTGGATTTAAGAATAAAAGAGTTTTGACTTGAAATTTTCAAATAACCTTTGATTTCATTTCTCTTGTTTATATTCTTCTCATAGGATCTATGAGATCTTCAATAACTCATTAGATCTCTTTGAGTTTGATCCTCTAGTCCCTTATGATCCTATGATTTATATGGGGATTAAGATTGGTCAAGGTCATATCTACTCATAATTATTTGGGTTCAAGTCTTAGCTCATGACTTGTATCTCCCTACTAGGAATCTTATGGAATCTATACTATATCCCATAGAGATTTCAGTAGAGTTGAGTCTCATTTAGTCTCCAAGGACCATTAATTTGGGAGGAGAATAACATATCACAATCCTATATTCCTCAAGGATCATATGTTTGAGAGAGAAATTAGATGTAGATTTTCATAGTTTACATTCAAAATTCATAAGATTAAGTAAGACCTTAGGATTCTCTTGTTGTGAGATCTATGGCGGAAATCCATTAAGGCTAAATCTATGAATCTCTTCATGTTTCATTATCTATTCAAACAATCATGGTCATACTTGATCTTAGTTCTCTTTAGAATCATGGATCAAGTTTGATTCGAAATATGAACATCAGTTTAACAAAGGTGTAGTGAATCCATAAACCAATCGTGATCAAAGATTTTTTATGGAGGATGTTCATAACTCATTTAAGCATCTCTGTAATTTTTGTTTTGATGAAATTCCTTGTCTAAGATGGTTTGGTCTTATGATTTCAAAACAAACAACTCTCTGTCCAAAATTTTAGAACAGTAAGTCCGTATTAAAATTAATAAATCAGAACCTTAATAGAATTTCCCAAGTGTCTAATAATTGTTCCTAGGTACGTTAATGTGTTAGGAAGATACCCTAAAAAGATCTAAGTGTTTCTCATTTTTTATTATTTTCAGGAAATCGTACAAGTTCTCTGGACAGAGAGTTGCAGATTCCTGAGTGATGTCTAATTTTTTCCACATTCCCAGTGTTCTATCCATTCAAACCTTGATTTTCTTTTTGGGTTAGAAACTAGACTCACAGAGGCATATCATATCCAAAAATCATTAAGATCCAACCGCTGGAAGTATGATTTCTCTACCTTTTAAAATCTGGTTTGCTCTCTGTAATTTAGGAAAAATAGTCACTATTTTTGTCTAGTCTCGTTGATTTTAACTTAATTGGTTTCCTAATGTCTTGGGACCCAAATCATATTTTGAATAATGATAATTTAGCTTAAATCCAGGAGCTAAGTGATCCAAATTAGTGAATAAATTCATATCTCATTCTTGTTCATATTCATTCATTCATTCATGTATGTTGACGCTTATGATTAGAGCTAGTTCTTGGATAAAATTGGACTTAGTTGAACATAATTGAACATAAACATGAATTCCTTATGATCATGTTGGGATTATAGATCCCCTATATGGACATTACATTGGCTCCTAGTTGAGACTTGTATATCTATAGAGGTGCTATGGCTCCAACTAATCAAAAGGAATTCATAGTTTTATCAATTCTTTCCATGCTTGATAGATTTAAGCTAGAATCTTAGGGTTGATTATTTGATATCTTTGATCAAGGTATGTGTACTAATCTTTGTTTTTTAGCGCATTTGAGGTACAATTTCTCAACTACTTCTCTAGTTTATTTCATTCCTTGATTTTAATTGATTTTCGACTCCACGCGCGATACCTTAGTTTAGGTCTTGCCTTATGTGTATATGTGTTTAGAGACCATTTTCCTAGGATTTCTATTCTTTTTATGCATTGCACGTTTCCCATTTCGCGGCTGGATCCCGGGTAAGTTCTCTAGTTACCTGCTTGCACATCATTTTGCTTGCTACTTGAATTATGTGGCTTTGTGAATGATATTTTATCGGTAGCAATTTTGTACCCTTTTTAACATGCTTGTGATATATATACTTATATCTATGTATTAGTTGAGGGCATGTTTAGATTATTAATTCGATTAAATAGGATGATGAGTAGAGGCCTATCACGAGATAGGATGAAAGGGGTATTTTAGTCCGTCGGGCTCCTTCCTCTTTCATTCCATAATCCCCGGACCCAGATTATCTTTGATTTCACAAAAGATTGGTTGCTTTTAAAAATGGTTTCCTAATTTTCCGAAAAAAAATTAAGTGGCGACTCGTATTTGAATTTGAAATTTGACTAAGAAATTGTTTTAAAATTAAAAGTGGGCCCAAATACCGGTATCCACAAAGGGTTCATTTTCAAACAGTGAGAAATAGGGGTGGAAAGCTGTCGGAGGATTGCGGTGAAACGCCGTGCCTAGGCAGATGCCACCGGGGAGCCATCAGAGGTGCTTCAGTGAATAAAACTTTCGGTAGATATTTCGAAGGCGTGAGTTTTAGCCAGTGTTCTCACCTCTCTGCAGCAATTTTGTGGTGGAGGATCATCCATAAACGTCTTTTTGCCTTTAAATGCGCCTGCCGGAGTTGTTTTAGGAGCCATTTCTGCAGCAGAGATGGAGGTTTTTTTTCTTCACCAGAAAGGATGGAAGCTGTAGAGAGAGAAGCTCTTATACGCACGTTCTAGAGAGAGAGAGATGAAGGCGCAAATAGGGAAGGTGAAGTGATTTTTAAAAATCTCTTTACTTTATACGCTTTGCATTTAATGCGGAGTGACTAATGGGATTCCCGAAGATCTGACAGTCTCGGCATGGTAGATACGTGGCAGATTGATATTCAAAACATCACATCAATCAAGGGTGGGATGCTTGACATGACCTTTTGGGGGGCAATTGTTTGCACCTAAAAACCGTCAAAGGTTTTTGAGCCCGAGTGATTCAATGAGTTGGGATTAAGGATGGCCGGCCAATAGATTGCAAAGCCCATCGGGCTAAGGAAGATGATGTCACACAGTCTACAAATACAAGGCTGGTATATCAGCAGGCATCACCCTTGGAGTAAGTGGGCTACGACGAATATGGTGTTAGAACGGAAGCCCGATGGTGGTTGAGAAGGATACACTTGGCAATCGGACACCATGTGTGAAGAAAAGGTAAGTGTCACGCCCCGAATCCATACATATGAATCTAGGTCACGTGGCACGCCATCAAGGCTTACCAACAATGATTAAAGTTCCCAAAAATAACCTTAATAAAAGTTTTGCTCCAAAACAATCAACTTCCAAATAGTTTTTCAAAGGTTATATTAAACGCGTGTCCAAACACGCCTTAACGAGTTTTGTTTTCAAAAGTAACAGTTTCGTAGGTCAATGGGTCCCAAAAGGTACCTCCATGCCTAATTAGAAGTTATTCCGAACATTGGAAGTAGGAGTTTGAAATTTCTGGCACGGGGCATTTCGACCGGTCGAATTGCCCCGCTCGACCGGTCGAATGGGGTCTGGGCAGAATCCAAACCTCCAAAAGATCGTTTCACAATTGTCGGCGCTAGACCGTTTCACAATTGCCTGCGCTTTTCCGCAACCGCTGTTAATTACCGGTGCTTTTCTAATAAACTTCGTTAATTCCCGGTACTTCCGCACAAACGCCGCTAATAAAATAATACACATATTACAAGAAACCAAACCAAACCAAACCATTTCAAACCAACTCCTTTCAAAACCAAACCATTTCAACTAATGCATTTCAACCCAAAACTATTTCAAAGCTTTGTTAAATATTTTAAGGGCTTGCAAAAACATATACACCATTCGTACAATAACCACAAACCTTTTCCGGATTACACGTACTAAAGGTACAAGCTTCCCACATCTCGGTAAGCTAGGTCCTAAAGTGAACTAAGCGCCGTACTCGCATATATAACAAGTCTTAATACAAGTTGCACGGTTAAACAACTGGCATGAGTTAAACACATATTACAAAAGTGCTACAAGTTCTATAAATATTAGGAGCTTCCTTCCTTGTACCTGAATGGTTATTTATATAACCACAGATATATGGATTTGTTTAAGCTAACGCTTAGTGAATAATATGAATCAAGCATACGGATGAAAAATATGTTCCAATCCATCATAACACATAACTATTGGTCTCTAGGGAATAAGTGCACCTTCACCGATCCAAAGTCTTAAGACTCAACCACGACCCATGCCCCTTCTACATGTTGCGTGAATGCCTTTCTCGACAAGTGACCGTCATCACTACTAATCCTTCCCCTTCGAGAGGACGTCTCAAGGTGAATTAGCACAAATCCCCCTTTAACCCACATAGGCACATAAACATGCTCATTTAACACATATCACCATGCATTTCATTTCAACATACTTTGGGCCTACTTTATACATGAGTTTTGTCCAATATGAACTACACATGGTATCTATATACATTCCTAGCATATCAAATGCATGAAACCATAGAATCATCCAAAACTCAAGATTTATATCACTCACCTCTGATTTACGCTCTTAAACGCCGATATCCACAACTCCGCGTCATTTCAATACACAGCATTCAAACCTGACCCTGCATCTCAGCTTTCTACAGCATTCAATACACTGCATTCAAGGCATCTACACCTTTGAGTTCTCACTTTTTCCATAGAAAACATGTTTGCCCTTTTTGTTATTTCTTGTCATTCTTCTGGACAATCAGAGTTTGTTCTGATCTTGTTATTTGGATTTGTTTATTTTTTCCAAACATTTAATAAAATCTACTTTTTATTAATCGTTTGTGATTTGTTTACATGGTAAACACTTGCACTATTTGGCTTGTACGCTTCAGTACTGCCAAAGGATTTTGGATGAGGGTACTTTCCTACTTGTCCTACACAATCACCTTTTAGAAGCCAGATTCATAAAGCCTTGTGTATCACTCACACAATTGTTTAGGAAATTAGTTTGCACACACATACACTGAGCCCGTTTGACTCCGGCGTGCCCGCGCAAATTACAACAAACAACATTATCATCATTGCAACCTTGAACCATTTCAGAAACCGCCGCTACTTCATCGTTTCTGCAACACAAATCGAGATGCAATCCACATAGATTTTGCAAAATATTTGAGAAATTCCTAACTTCCAGAGATCGTTTATGAGAATGGAGGGATTGTTTATGAGAAATTTCTCTCTCTCTCTCTCTCTATATATATATATTTATACATCGTTATATAAGTTTTAAATTTTAAAACCCTGATTTAGAGGAGTAAATATTATGTACATACAGATATTTATATGAAGATTATATAGGAGTATTTTGGTCCTGAAAATAGATAAGGGACTAACTCTTAAATTGTGTTATATTAGGGATCAATTTATAAAAAAAGTGACTACAATGGACTATATATTAAGTATCCCAAAAAATTTTGTGTTGAGAAACGACAGCCACATAGGTGTGTTGTCGACCGATGATCTGAATTCATATTTTATTGCCATGTGTTTTCCTAATACTCCCTCAAGTGGTTAGAGGAATAGAGCATTTGCAACTTGGAATTTACATTTAAGAGCATCTCCAATGGGAGAGGCAAATAGAGAGTCATCCCTTCCAACCACCATTTTGTCTAGTGAAATTGAAAAATAGATGGTTCAATGAAGGAGCCAAATGGCTAGGCAAAATGGAGAATGAGAAATTTAAGAGGCAAAATGGAGAGTGAGAAATTTAAGAGCCAAAATGTAGAGAGATCCCTTTCAACCACAATTTTTAATTTTTTATTCATTTATTATGAGTGTTTCTTATTTGAATAAAAATAGAAAATACAAATCAAAATAAATGGTTAGTGGATTTGGCTAGTGTGGTTGGAGAAGAATAGTTTAGTGGACTAGACATTGCACTATTTGATGAGCCAAATTTCACTTTTACCTAGCACTTTTGCCTCTTCCCATAGAAGATGCTCCAAGTAATCAAAATAACATTTTGTATACATGAATCGTGTTTTTTTATTAATTAAATAGCTATTTTAATCAAAGTCCAAAAATTCTAGTTAAATGTGTAACCATTTTAATATTCAAAATACGTTGGTGAAACAACAACCATACATCCTTTTTAATAGGGTTAATTATACGGACCTGTCTTGAGGTTCGGGGATATTACACGAATATTTTCTCTATATTGTAAAATTACAAAGATCTTCCTTGAGGTTTGGATTTGTATTACACACCTCCTCTCTAGATTGCAAAATTTATAGAGACCTCCCTTCTTAATTTGCTAATACCAAAAATACACATAGTTATCAACAAAAAAAAATTCTCTTCTAGTATCTCTCTCTCTCTCTCTCTAATGTATATACACATATATATATATGCACATACATGCATACACATCATATATACGGACCATGCATATACACATACATACATAATTGTATACGTCATTGAATACATATGCATAGACACTTGCATATATCTTTGAGGTGAGTTTGGTATTTTGGGTTTAGATCATAGGTTTTTGGAACAAATTGATTTTGGGTTTAAATCTTCGGAACAACTTAGTTTTTAGAATAAATTAATTTTGGATTTAAATCTTAGGAACAAATTAGTTTTTGAGACAAATTGATTTTGGGTTTAAATTTTTCAATTTTTTTTTTAATAAATTTATATTCGTATATATATATGCATGTCCGTAGATTATGTATGTACTTGTATATCTATACCTATATCTATAACTATATATATACACATACAATAGAGAGCAGAGAAAGAGAAGTGTACAATTTAGTAAAATGGTAAACAAAATAAGGGTAAAATAGTAAATTCATGCCAGAGGGGAGGCTTGTGTAATTTTGCAATATAGAGGAGAGGTCAGTATAATTTCGCCAAACCTCAGGGGAAGTGTCACGCCCCGACATTGCAAAGTAGGGAAAAATTGTCATTCCTTTTCGGACCCGTTGGTCATGACAGGTGAGGGGGATCCATTGTCCTGTTAGCTTAACATGTAAATTAAAAAAAAAAAAAAAAAAAAAAGTACACAAAACAACAGGGAAGAAACTAATAATAGTCATTTAAAAATCAACTTAGTATTATTATAACTTCAATGTTTGAAGGCACTCTCTTCCGCATATAAATAAACTATCATTATTTTTTATTGCAACTTTGAAAAAGAAAACATCTTCATGGGACCTCAACTTTTTAGCTGGCATAATTATACTGGCCTGCATAATCATCTCCTAAGAAGTCCGGACATTTTGAATTTCCAACACATATAAGGTCATTAACCAATGAAAGCTGAGTGAGTATAATGAACAATACACAAAATGAATATAAAAAAATATTTAATCGACATCATTGTTCAGTACCTTAAAGTACGGTTAATCATTTATTCGAGTCGTCGCTTATAAACATTTATCAAACTTTTAATCAATGAATTAGACCTTACATGAGCAATGTAAACCTATCATCTTGCCGACACTTTTACCTCGACCAGATTCTATTGACTTATTCGATTTGCCAGAACCATCTGGCACAGGGCCGTTAATTTAGAACATCATGCCCAACACATGGCCAGATCAAATTAAAGTAAGCAACTAATGCATCTTTTCTTATTACTTTCACTTTTCTCATCTCACAAGACCCATATGCTGAAAACAAACTCTCCCCTTTCAAAACATGCCATCTGAACTATGCATGTGTATGACTTATCTATTTACGATTTTCTTATAATAATAACAATTAACTTAAGAGTGCAGTTTTGCTCACCCCAAAATTGCTCACCCTACTCTTCTATTGGCTAATACAGTGAGGCCTAGTACTTTACATTATTAATTAATTCTCATATAATACTGAACCCCACTGCATTAACTAATGGAAGAGGAGGGTGATCAAAGAGTGAGCAATTTTGGGGTGAGCAAAAATGTATTCTTATCTTAAACATGTGAATATTACCCATTTATCAACTTATCTTGACCAGATTTAGAAATTGATTCTTTAATTAAGTATAACAATATGGTACAATAATTATAGCCATAGGTATAGCTGTTTAAAGAAAAAATCCTAGAACTGCCTAGCTCGAGTGCTCAGATCGCTCGAGCACTCCACTCTCAAGCGCTCTGGACCGCCGTCTTCAACCACAAAATAGCCTGTTATAGAGCTATATACGATTTTCACAAACTTAAACTGAAAGGTGGTTGTTATATATCATTATCTTTGTTTTTGTACATAGATTATGAATACATGTAAGTCTTGATTTTTAATTATTAGCGTAGCTCTGCTTATATGTAAAAATTTGAGAGTCACCAAAACTTCGATTTAACCGCTCATCACAACCGTTATGAATTAACATCTAATACTTGAAACTAAGCTTATAGGGACTGTAATCTACCATTTTCAATTTACAGAACAAGATTTTATCAACAAATTTGAAGCATACGTGCGTATACACTTGTACTCTAATAAGAGTGAGTTCAAGAGACTCATCGTTTCTTAGTTTGGCGGGACTAAGAGTCTGAAGGTTTTTGAGATTTATGAAATATAAAGCTCCGAGCTCTAATGGTTATGGCTTTGGAAGTTCAAGATTTTGAACCTCTCGGTGTATTCCTCTCCTCGATATTTTAACTTCTTTACACAAATAGCATGTGTGTGAGTGTATTGTTTGTGTGTAAATGAGAGTCTTTGAGAGTAATATCTAAGTTTAAGAGTTTGGAAAGTATGTATGCGTGTATAGTTTTGCTTTGCATAGTATAAGTATAAATAATACATTTGCTGTAGCCAATCAGTTGGTGCTTGTGGCTGATAACTTTGCACACACCACCCATGTATTTTCACCACACAAATCTACTGACTGCTATTAATCATTCAAGTAAATGATACGACCTGATTGAGAAATCAATCAATAGTTCAGTTTAGTTACGTAGGTTCGTTTAGACAGTTAAGCTAGTTTAGTTAGCTTTAGGAAATATCCCAAACATAATCATTAGGGACACTAATGTAGGTGAGGTGACGTTATATTTTATTTATGACTTTTATACTAAATCATAGGGTATCTTAGGGACGCAGTCTTTACATGATAATACAAATTAAAATACTAAGGGTTATAAAATTAAAGATATTGGATTGACAAATAATAACACGCATGCTAATTATTTATTAAAACAATACAACTACTAAGGATAATACACAATAATAAAATAAAACTGGTATTTTATTTAATATTGGGAAATTAAAAAGAGTGCAATTTTGCTCACTCCAAAATTGCTCACCCTTTGCTCACCCACATTTCCCATTGGCTAATGCAGTGGGGCCCAGTACTTTATACTGTTAATTAATTCTCATTTAAACCTGGGTCCCACTGCATTAACCAATGGGCGGAAGGGTTAGCAAAAGTGAGCAATTTTTGGCTGAGCAAAAATGTATTCAATTAGAAATCACAGGTTGCTACATCCTCCACTCCTTATTAGAGATTTTGTCCTGAAATTTAAGCTGACTTATCTTGAAACAACTCCGGGTACATAGTTCTCATTTCTGATTCCAACTCCCAAGATACTTCATTCTCATCGTGGTGCTTCCACTTAACTTTCACTAGATGAATATCCTTGTTCTGCAGTTTCTTTTTACTGTGATCTAGAATACGTATGGGTCTTCCTTATAAGTGACATTCTCGTGGACCTCTATATCATTGAAATCAATCACGTATGAAGGATCACCCTTGTATTCTCTTGACATACTAATGTGAAAGACATGGAAATCTTTGGTGGTAACGCGAGTCAATATGCTACTTTCCCACGCATTCCACTTAGGATAAACCTAGTCCAATGAAATGAGCTGGTAGTTTACCTTTCTTTCATCCAAAGTGTACAACTCCTCGAATTTGCGAACCTTTAAGGGTACATGATCTCTGACATTGAACTTTCTATCCTTTCTATGCTTATCGGCGTAACTCTTCTGTCTATTCTGTGCCGCATGCATCATCTCTTTCACAACTGTTATCTTCTCATTTGTCTCATTAACAAAGTCTTCAAATGGAGCCATCCCAATGCTTGAGTGGTAACTATTTTTGTACACAAATATGATTAATAGAAGATGTAATTCCCATAAACTTTTAAAGTCTATAACATATGCTCTGAGTATATCCTCCATAACCTGATTGGTGCGCTCGGTCTACCCATCAGTTTGTGGATGAAAAGCAGTACTAAAACTCAATGAAGTCCCCAAGGTTTCTTGAAGACTTTCCCATAGGAAACTACTTTCTCCTTCGATTTAGTCTTCTAGTCGGGATAAAAAACTATCTGGAAGCTTGCTGGGCAAGCAACCATGCCTTCAAGAGCTCTGGACTTAACCGGGCAGTTTTGTGTAACGTCGTGGGATGGTTGAGTAGTTAGTTCAGATTTAAGGTGACTTGGCTTCTCCTTGCTAAGGTGGAGAGACTTGACTTTGACCTGATATATTTATACATATCAGCTGCCCCCCATTTTCAAAACTGACGTGATGCTCTATCAAATGAGGTTTGAAAATTAAGACTGCTTCCGAAAAACCGTCGGAGAAAAGGTCGGGTCTAACCCGGGGCTTGACTGGTCGTGCTTATCAACCGGGGTCTAGACCGAACGGTGACAACGTGGGCCCGAGACTGACTCCTGCCATGTGTCAACTGGCCACTAGTTTGGTCATGACTTAACAAGGTTGTTTCAGGAGTAACTGAACAATCGCATGGAAATCGGGCCATCATATCCTGCATTTAATGCGTGTGCCTTTTGAGGCGACGCTTCACGTGCCCGAGGTGATAGTTGTCAGACGTTCCTGACGGGAAAGCTTCTTGGCCGTTGGATCTGATTTGATTTGACCGTCCGCGCTATGTGTATAAGGAATACTTATTTATTTCTTCCATTCTTGCTACCGAGAAGTAGATTTACCGAGCGGTTTGAGATCAAAAGTTCCCGGTCACACTTTTCGAGCCCTTTTTCTACTTGATTTGCGCAAGTCCCTCTTTTTTTAGTTTCAATTAACTATTCTTCCCTTCATCCTCTTTTCCTTTTCTTTCCCGAGTGAAGCTGGACAGGACAGATCTGTTAGGTTTCGAATGAGAGTGGGATTTTTTCTTCTTAAGGTTCTGTTCTTTCTTTAGATCAGGCAGCACGTTAGGTAGGTTGAACCGAGCAGGCTGTCCCAGGGTAGTTTTAACTGAGTGTCACCTTACTTTACAGACCTTGTACTCTTTACCCTTTAGATTGATAACCTTACCCCCTTTGTACCTCAGACTCAGAGTTCCTGACCCATACCTAGGTCGTCATTTGCTTTCTTGCCCAGTCACCGAGACCCTAAAGATGTGTCACTCTAGTTTCGACTCATCTTCCCGGTCAGAGGATGAGCGGTACAAGTCAGGGACACTGAACACAAGTCTAAGTCCACCTTTTGCGACCCCCTCTGATCACCATAGTGAGGGCAGAATCCCAATCCGTCTATCTGACGATGAGCCAGACTAGGAGGCCTTCACTGCCTCTGTTTCCCGGGGTTGGGTGATGAGACCCCAGGGGAACCTGACCTTGAGGTAGCCTTCGTTAGTGATTTCATCCCTTCTACCCTACGTGCTCAAGATCTCAGCCGCATTAGGGATAGGTATAGCCTTCCCGACTACTGCTCCCTGGTCGTGAATGCCGGCGGAGCCCATATCTACCAGCGGGGTTTCACCACCCTATATGAGGACACCCTTATGGCTGGATTCCGTATTCCCCTTCATCTGGTCGCTCGAGACGTCCTGATATATTTGGGGATTGCCCCGGGACAGTTCGCCCCGAACGGTTGGAGGTTTCTCATGGGGTCCATCTCCCTTTGGCCCCAAGTTTTTGGGTATGAACTTTCTGTCCAACAGTTTTTCTGGATGCATCGACCGTTTCCCGTACATGGCGAGGTCGGGTTCTTCTCTCTCGGGGCTCGATAGGGGAGAAAAATCATAGTCAATTTCCTCAACAACAACAAGGGTTGGAAGAATAGATTATTCTAAGTATCTACCCTTGGGAATTGTGAATGGGCCCCAGGGATCCAGATGAGGACTTCCTGGGCGGGAGAACTGAGGGGTAAGTTAGTCCAGTATCTTCTGTCTACTCCTTTACTTTGTTCGTGGGACTAACTGCATTGTATTTTGCCTTACAGTGAGGTAAACCAACTCACCTAGTATTCCCGAGGAGTGCCAGGCCAGGATCAAGGGCTTGGCAGGTTTGCCAACAAACATTTGTAACTGTAGACACCTTAATTTTGACTAAACGTCAAATCTAGGGATTAGTTACCTCTAAAAGACCGATGATGACGATGACCGGTAAAATTTGAAATTTTTTCAAAGAATTCAAAATCTTCAAAGATTCTTTGAATCAAGTTTAAAAAATATCAAAAACAAAAGAAAGACAAATTGGGTATTCGAGAGAAACCCGAATGTTGAAAAACGTATGAGAAAGTCAATCTAGGGACTTATCCTAAAAAAGAGAAAATGAAAAGAAGTTTTGAAAAGAAAAGATTAAAGGATAGATGAAAAGGAAAGAAAAAAAGAAAGAAATCAAATGATATATTAAAGTATATACTATGCATATGGATGTATCCTAATGAAGTACATTACAAATATAAGTACATTAGTATATACTTTACTAATAATTAAGTTTGTGTTAATATATATTTTAAAAATTAAAAAGAAGGCAGAAATTATGTTAGCCGCGGCACGCGGCGAAGCCGGCGGCACTCTCTGAGTGCCACGCCGACATTCACTGAGTGCTGCCCGACAGTCAATGAGTGTCGCCCGGCACTTAACAAGTGCCGCAGGCAAGTCGTCGAGTGTCGTGCGCTATAATAGACTACTTTTCTCACATGTTCTAGAAGAAAACTTTGCACATGGGTTTTTATCCGAATTTACATATCTAACCTTGTAATGTTGGTCTATATAAACAGACCTTCATCTCCATCATTGGGGGCTGGACTTGACTTTGAAATCAAAATTGAGATATACAAGAGTTATACAATAAAGAGAGAGAATTGAGAGATGAAAAGGGAGTTTTTCTTGAAGATTTTGAAAAACTGGAGAAGAATTTGAAGATTTTTGGAAGAGCTTCAAAAGAAATAGAAGAAATCCTTGTGGTCATAGAGATAACCTCTCAATCCTTGGAAGAATTATGCAAATTCAATAAAAAATTCATAGTTCTAGGATCTTTGCACATTTTCAAAACCTCTCTTCCTACCTCATTTCATCACACACCACTTAGAATTTGTGATTGAATCTCATAATATTTCATTAATTTGAATCTAATTGATGCATTGGATTTAAAATAAGTTTGGTTTCGAAGAATTTGTATTCCAATTTCTCTAAGTAAACTTTGATTCTTCATTTCTATTTTCCTTTTGAAATTCAAAAAACTTTATGTATTCCTTTGAGTCCTTTTTAGAATTCAAATTCCCTAGTTTTGTATGGTCTTATGATTTATATGGAGATTAAGGAAAGCCATAGTCATGTCTACACATAGTTAGTGAGATTCAAGTCTCAACTCATGATTTGAACCTCATTACTAAGAATCTTATGGGATCCATGCTATATTCTATAGAGGTTCATGTAGATTTGGGTCTTATTTAGTCTCCAAGGACCATAAATTTGAGAGGAGAATAAGGTGTCATGGTTCTACATTCCTCAAGGATCATATGTTTGTGAGAGGAATTATATGTAGATTTTTATAGTTTATATTCCCATGTTCATAAGATTGGGTAAGACCTTAGGATTCTCTTGCTAGATCTATGATGGAGGTCCATTAAGGCTAAGTCTATGGATCTCTTTATATTTCATCACAATTCCAAAAATCATAGTCATATTTGATCCTAGTTCTTTCTAGAATCATGGATCAAGTTTGATTCAAAATATGAACACCAATTCAACAAAGGTTCAGTGAATCCATAAACCAACTGTGATCAAAGATATTATATAAAATCATTTCATTGGAATTGGATGAGACCAATTGGAGGATGTTCATAACTCATTTAAGTACCTCTGTGTTTTTTTTTTTATGAAATTCCATGTTTAAGATGGTTTGGTCTTGTGATTTCAAAACAAGCAACTCTCTGTCAAAAATTTCAGAACAGTAATTTCGTTTTAAAATTACTAAATCAAAACCTTAATCGAACTTTCTTAACCCGAAATAATTTTTTCTAAGTATTTCAATGTGTTAGGAAGATACCTTAAAAAGATCTAAGTGTTTCTCCTTTGTTTACTATTTGTAGAAAATCATACAAAATCTCTGGACAGAGGCATATCATTTGTTTTCTCATTTGTTTACTATTTTCAATCTTCGATTTTCTTCTTAGGATAGAACCTAGACACAAAGAGGCATATCATATCCAAAAATCATTGAGATCCAACCGTTGGAAGCATGATTTTTCTACCTTTTAAAATCTGGTCTGCTCTCTGTAATTCATGAGAAATAGTCACTATTTTTGTCTAATCTCATTGAATTTAACATAAATGGTTTCCTAATGTCTTGGGACCCAAATCATGTTTTGGATAATTATAATTTAGCTTAAATCCAGAGGCTAAGTGATCCAAATTAGTGAATAAATTCATATCTCATTCTTGTTCATATTCATTCATTCATTCATTCATTCATCTATATTGATGCTTATGCTTAGAACTAGTTCTTGGATAAAATTGGACTTAGTTGAACGTAATTAAACATAAGCATGGATTTCCTGATGATCGTGTTGGGATTATAGAACCCCTATATGGACATTACATTGGCTCAGTTGAGATTTGTATAGCTATAGAGAGGTGCTATGGCTCCAACTAATCTAAAGGATTCATAGCTTTATCAATTTTTCCTCTACTTGATAGATCTAAGCTAGAGGTTTAGGATTGATTATTTGATGTCATATTATTGTATGAAGCATGTGGACTAACCCTTTTGTTTTGTAGCGCTTTTGAGGTACAATTTCCCAACTTTTCTCTAATTTATTTTTCTTATTAATTTTTATTGATTTTTTACTCTATGTGCGACACATTAACCTAGGTTCTTGCCTTATGTGTTTATATGCGTTAGAGACATTTTCTTAAGTTTTATTTTATATGTATGCATTGCACGTTTCTATTTCGCGGCTGGATCCCGGGTAAGTTCTCTAGTTTCCTATTGGATATCATATTGCTTGCTACTTGAATTACATGGTTTATGAATGATATTTTGTCGTTAGCAATCTTACACCCTTTTCAATATGATTTTGTAATGTATGTATATATTAGTTGCGGGCACGCTTAGATTAATAATTCAATTAAAAAGGATGTTGAGTAGAGGCCTATCACGAGATAGGATGAAAGGGGGTGTTTTAGTCCGCCGGGCTCCTTCCCCTTTCATTTCATAATCCCTGGACCTAGTTTATCTTTGGTTTCGCAAAAGATCAGTTTGCTTTCAAAATGGTCTCTTAATTTTTCTTTAAAAAATTAATTGGCGACTTTTTGTCTTTGAATTTTTGTTTTGAAAAATTGTTTAAAAATTATAAGTGGGCCCAAATGCTGGTATCCACAATCTGGCAACTCTGCTGGGGATCAAATCCAGAATCTCTGGTTTCGCAGACCAAAATTTCTGATTTTGGGTTCACTCGAGGATTAGACTTGAAAGCATCCTTTTAATCGAATTAATTAATTTTTGTGTGCCCGTCGCATTGCACTTGCATGTCTAGCCAGTCAATTGTACGGAACTATGATCTTGGAGGCTCAGGGTAACCCAATCGGTCAAGTCATCATGGGACCGTGTGATCACCCTTGATCTCGTACCATGTGTTGGTATATGAAGCATCCTATCGGGTGTATGTTAAGGGTCCCTTATTTGACCAAAACCCGGCTTTTGCATAGTAGCTTCCATAGAACCTTTCAAATCTTAGGAAATCAATTCTTGATTGGGATTTATGTGCTAGGGAGCTTTGTATGCCCAAAAGGGATTACTTGAGATAATGACGATACTTACTTGATAAAAGATATTTAGCCTCTTAATCACTTTTGAGCAATTCCTCTTCATGTCCTATGACATTTGAGAACATGCCGAATTTTGATTATAAGGTTACATCTCTTATATCATGTTTAGCTAAGCACCATTGACCTTGTATGTATCCAAATTCACGAAAAGTACGGTGATAATCCGATCATGTGATCCTTCTACCCAAAGAATTTTAAATCCATCTTTAAAAGCAAACGGTTTTTGCCATCTGTGACCCAAAGCATTTAACCGCTCATTCAAAAAAACTTTGGAGTTTACTTATTGACTAAAATTCCACATCAACCCTTGTTGAGGTACATTTGCACATCCTCATCTTTGAAGGAAGAATCCAAAAATTTTTGGGAATTGTTTTTGGAAGAAATGGGTTTCAAATGAATTTCAAAGCAAAGTTTCAACCCAATCATGTTTTGTTGATAAATATTGTTCCTTTCAAAGGAAAGCATCTTAAGAATATGAAAGATCCCATCATCTAGGGAAGTGCTTGACACATGAATTTCAAAAATTCTTAAATTTTCAAACTTTATAGGGGTAATGAGGATCGCAATAAAAGGAGAAGTCGGTGCACTTGACACGGGCAATGATTTTATGTGCTTATGTGTTTATGTGCTAGGATTAGAATTTCCTTTCTTTGGCATATAGAGTAGGCACACACGCACACATGCATTTGCATCCGCATGACATATAGTCCATTCATGAAAAATTCTTAAAAAGTATTTGCAAACAAAATAACAAAATAAAGAAAATTTCTTTGATTTTGAAATTTAAACAAATAAATAAAAAGAATAAAATATGTGTGTAGGTAAAAGATAGAATCGGCTACAAACACAGTTTGGTACAGAGACTCTACCGCAAGGTTAGTGAGAATAGAGATGGCACAAGAAGCAAACACAAGAGAGATAGCAGAATTGAGAGCCACAGTGGAACAGCAGGCAGGTCAGATGACAAGGATAATGACCATTATGGAAACACTAGCATGACAATTGCCAGTTGTCGATCCTCATTTGCCTGTTAGGGAGGATGATTGGTTCGATGATCCAGAAAGAGCTAAAATGCCGAGGATAAAAAGGAAAAGATAGAGAAAGAGAAGCTGATGACCGAGAAAGTAGAGAAACTGGAAAGGGTAGTCCGAAAAGCCCACGGAGTAGACACTTACTTACTGGAACTAGAAGGGTTATATGAAGGGGTTTGTGAAGTATTACCTACAGGATTCAAAATTCCTGTGTTCGATAAGTTTGATGGGAAAGGAAACCCCCATAGCCATATCAAGATGTGTATAAGGGCTTTTCAGCCAAGCTGCTTGAGTACGACCATGATGGCTATTTTGTTTCAACAGACATTAACTGGAGTTGCCTTATCATGGTACCTTACATTATAACCTAGTAAAACTCGCATATGGGAGGAGGTTGTGAAGGCGTTCGTCACTCAGTACGAGTATAATCAGGAACCTGATGTGACCGTGAGGGACTTGGAGACTACTACGCAAGAATACATAGAGTAATTTGCTGAGTATTTGAGTAGATAGAGAGGAAAGGCGGCTAAGATGGTTCAAAGGCCATCAGAAAAAGAATCCCGCTTTCTCTTTTTAGTTTGTTTTGAGATTGTTTTGAAAAAGGAAAGGAAAAAAGGTCTGTTGAAAACAGATACAGAGTCGCCACTTGGTCTTTAAGGAACCAAGAAACCTAATTTTGACTCACCCAAATGGATAAAGGACACCGGACTTTCATAACCAAAGAACTTGGCTCGGGGTTTTGGTACGAGAGAGAAAGGAGTCTTTGTCATGACTAAAACACCTTCAACTCGCCCCGTCTTTCGACGGGCCTCAATTAGCATCCAAATAATCATCTTATACTATGTATGGTTCGACAATTAATACTATGATAGTATATTACATCACACCAGAATTTTGAATTGGAAGATCAAAAGATAAGATATCGTTCATAAGATCTTAGGCAAATATCAGGCAATGCAAAAGTAAAAGATCACACGAATAAACCTAAGAACAATTGTCTAATCATATATCAAGTAATTAAGTTTTCCTAATCTAAGGGGACATGAATTGTTCTTGAAACAAATTAATCAAAGAAATAAAAAAAATGGTTAGCAAGCTAATATGGTGCATGTTAATCTTTGAGAAAAGAAGATCACTCAATCCCAGGGACGGATGAGAAAGGAAGAATTAATCGAGAGGGAGCATGAACGTATGATCTAGTTCATTCCTTATAATCTTCTTAGATTAGGGGTCACAAAAACCCCAAATCTTGCATGAATGCAATGCATGATCATAGGATGTGCAAAGGTTGTTGTGTGTTTCTGTACATGGAATTTCTAATGTAACTTAGAAGTCTAAAATATGCATGAATGCATGAATGAAATAATCATAGAATATGTACAAATGTAGTATGGAGTACTTCCTAAGATATCAACAAATTTGGAGTGCATGTAAGCATCAAATCTAAAGATGGAAGTAAAAGTATACTTACTGTGAATAGTGGACAGAACAGTGATATAATCTTGTGGAAAATGAAATGTAGGGTTAGGAATGTTTTATTTAAATGATTGTTTATGGAGATAATCCTTGGTGTGTCTAGAACACAAATCAAAAAGCCAATCCTCAATAACTATTACAGATTGAGAGAAATCATATTAACAATAGAGGTTATTCAGAAACAGAGTCCGTACTGTCGACTGAAATATTAGAAAATCTTAGAAAATGAAAAAACAAATATCTAGAATCTCATATTATACAGAAAGTTCCCTAAGACATTGAAGTTCAAGGTAAAAATAAAATGGGACTACTCTTTTTGGAAAAGTTTTCTTTAAAACAAGTTGAAAATCAACCTAGCTGCTGTGACAGCAGAGGCAGAATGTTTGGAAGGAATGTTTGGACAAAAATGGACCCCTTTCAAGTGCTTTCAAGTCAAGCCAAAAATCATGGGTGTTCTAAAATGAGTTAGGAAGACTTTACAAGTGGTCTTACATTCTTACCTTGAGTTTTGAACTCAGAATAATTCTTTGAAACTAAATAACTCACTGTTTTGAAGATTTTTTTTAGAGAAATAAGGTTTATTTCTTGGAATCCCAATATTGGGGGTTTTGAGGGGTTTTGAAATAGGGATTTTGAAAGTATTTTTTCACCACTTAAATGGAGATTATGATCACTTGAAATATCAACATTTGAACTCATATTAAGAGCCTCGAAGATTGTTGGAGACATTGTTTTATTTTGGAAATAACCTCAAGAATACATGGGGATGTATTGAGGTTGTAACCATCATCTATCAAACATGTTTTTGAGGTCAAGAGCTACTATCCATAAGGATTCACTCACCTCAAACATCATGTCCTCATCTAGATGATGATGAACTAGTAAGTAAATAAGAAAAAAAAAAGAAATGAGATAAGAGGAGATGAACATCAAAGTAAGCAAACAAGTATATAAACAATCAATAGATGATATTTAATGATGTATTGGACTTGTAGCTTGGTGTTTCACTCATATGTGGTGACATTGGACATGGAAGTATCTTTCTCTCTCTTAAATGCTCACTAAAATGGTGGTTGGGTGTTTTGCATATGAAGTAAATGTAAGTAATGAAGTAAAAACAAAGTTTAGAACTCACTCTCTTGTTTGGAAATCAAAGAAGGAAGCTTCTTTTCTCTCTACTCTAACCTTATCTCTACTACTTTCTCTCTAAAACTTTTCAAAGCTTGCATTTGACACCCCCAAAATGAGAAGTCAAGGGGGGTTTATATAGGCCAATTTGGGGTGGTTTTGGGGTTCTAGAAGTACTCCCATAGGTCCCAAACATCTGTGAACATAGAACTACGTCGTTTTGGTTTCTAATTAATCCATTTGAACCCCCAAAAGAAATTGCAAAAATAGACCATTTTGGGGGCGAGTGTCACAGCGGCACTAGGCCTGTGCTGTAGCGGCAATGGGCTAGTACCGCGGCGGCACTGCTCCTCATTCGTCCAGATAATTCTTTTTAGGCCCCCAGAGGTTTCGGTATTCGCGAAAATGCCCTATTTCGTCCAAAATTCACAAAAAATGCATATGAACTCCAAACTGAGCTTGTGATATACTGTTGGAAAGGTAATGGAGTCAATTTTCCACAAAAAAATATTTCGGAGATAGGTCACTTTGAAAAGTTTTGCGGTATTCGCAATAATAACCGATTTGATCGCCTTTTTCACCTTCGGAAATTCATAATAAATTTGTTTTAAATCTAAAAATTATGTGCGATATACCGTTGGAAAGCTATTGACCTCTAGTGTCTATGAAAAATATTTGAAAAATGATACGCTGCTCCGCTTTCAAAGTCAGCTTATGGTCAAACTGGTCAAACTTGGAATTCCCGGGAAGTTTTTGAAACCTTTGGGAACTCCTAGGAGCTAACATTTTCGTTCGATTTTCATTTAAAACTCATTTTAGTATGATCTAGAATGATTCCAAAACTTTTCGGTGAATTTGGAAGATTTCGGTCAAACCTTGGTCAAACCGATCAAAGGGGACTTTCTGGGAACTTTCGGGGGTCTCTGGGAGCCGACGATTTCATCTAGTCTTGCTTTAGAACTCATTTTATTGCTTTTCTTATGATATAGCGCGTTTCTAGAACATTTGGTCCAAATTCGGGAGCGTTCGGGCTTTTAGGGGTATTTTGGTCATTTTAAGCATTTTGAGAGATAGAGCTTACTTCCAGGAGTCCTTTTTGAGTCTTTTTCGATCATTGTGAACCACCAAGCTATGGGTCTCCTAAATCTAAATAGCCAACAACATGGGGTGTCTACAGCATCTCGGATTATTGTGAAAATTACTCTGTTAATGAATTTTTGCATAATAAAAAAATCTTGAATAGATCGAAGTCAATTTTGCGCTAACATTGAAGAAAGCTAAGAATTGACTTGTCTTACTTTATGAATTTAAAGATGCTTTTGCTCAAATCCTAAAAAGACATACTGGATAGTAGTTTGGGACTTGTCGAATCCATTTTCTCCCCATTTTAAAGCCCACAAAGCCTAGAAGTATGAACCCAATCCAATTGCAAGCCATGCAAAATTGTCTAATTGAAAGTTATACAGACTCTGTCCTTGATGGTAGACAAGCATTTCAAATGAACTTCTTCTCCAAAAAAAAATTTGAAAAAAAAAAAAAGAAAAGAGGAAATAAAAGGGGGGCTCACTAGGATGAAAACTCGAAAGGGCGCCTAGACAAAAGTTAGAGTATGAATAAAATGCATATTGATTCAAAATCCGGATCCTAGCCAGTAAAAATCATAAGAGATGATGAGAGGAAGATAAAAATAATAATCAAAAAAATCAAATCAAAAAAGGTGAAGAGTGAACGAAGAACATTGAGAATTCATGAATACTTCGATGAATATCATTATCATACGAATTATCTCGGGGCTTTGAGTTATGCTAAGTATAGAAAAAGTTTGAAGATAGAATTTTTGAAAGCATCAGTGAGGTATTTAGAGGCTAATGGGCCAAAACAAATGAAGAGGTATCTTTGAATAATCCCAAATAATCAAATAAAAATTTGAAAGGTTGATATTGTTTTGAGAGTATATGAGAGTGTAATCAAAACACGATTCATCATGAGAAGTGCAAATTTGACTGGCTAGTGAAAAGGTGAAAAGAATCAACCGCCACAAAAAAAAAAGAGAAAGAGCGAAGAAGAAAAAAAAAAGAGAAGAAGTAGTTCATAATCTGTAATACCCTGTATTTTGGTATTTTAATAAGACCCGGTATTTCATTTCTATACTCGTATAAACTTTCTCTTCCTTTTGGTGAATTTTGATACCAATCGATTGACATATTCCCAATCGATTGACATTTTTTGATACCAATCGATTGACATTTCTTCCAATCGATTGACACTTTTCTGATACCAATCGATTGATAAGTTATCCCAATCGATTTACATTCAACCGACTAAAAGTGATGATGTGTCAAACTTTCCAATCGATTGACATATTTCTCAATCGATTGACATTGTTTCCAATCGATTGACTACAAATATCTGTTACCAATCGATTGACTGGTGTCTCAATCGATTGACATAACCTGAGAAATGTTTTCTTCTTTCCTTCAGCTTTAAACGCGTGGCACTCCCTTATGCCTATATATATGTTCCATATTTATGGCCTTGGGTCATTTTGGCAGTCATTAAGAGAGAGAGAGATATGCATACCTCTTGTGAGATATATACACATATATATATATATCTCTATATCTACACATATATATACTCCACACACACACTCACTGCTTCGGCAGCTGGGAAAGAGAAGAGGGAGAAACAGAAAGAAGAAGAAAGAAGAAAGGAGGAGACAGAGAGGGAAGACAGAGACAGAAAAGAGGAGAAAGAGAGAAAGCTTGGAAGTTTCAAACTTAAACACATCCAAACGCACCCTAGGTGAGTTCCTAACTCACTTGGTCCCTTTATGTGATGTTTATGCAAATTATTATGATGTTTAGATGAGTTACATGCATGTAGTGCACGTTTATATATGCTATTTTTACAATCTGCTGGAGAAGACGTAGTACCAATCGATTGACATAAATCTCAATCGATTGACATCAGTTGCATCCCAATCGATTGAATAGGATTTCAATCGATTGACATTGTTCTAATCGATTGACATATTTCTCAATCGATTGACATAACTTTTGTTCCAATCGATTGAACCTGTGTTCCAATCGATTGGCATAAGCAGAACATGGATTCTTTTGCCTGTTTATTATACAAGAGGTTTAGTTGTTCGATTCCTGATTCGGATTCCATTATGCGACTATGGGGTAGACAGGAGTAATGTGACACCAAAGATTAATGGATAATGAGTAAAAAGAATATGAAGACATGGGTGACGTGTTGATTCTGATATGAGTTTGATGTCCGTTTTCTTTTAATCCGAGTAGTCAGGCCACATTGGGAATTTTTCATGTGTCGATGTAGAATGGAACGTAAGTAGGTTTGGTAAGTTCTGGGAATGGTACGTGGATGGACGATTGGTCATGATATGCTCTTAAAAGCGGTGAACCGGATACATGGTTCTTAAAAGCGGTGAGCTGGACCAAGAAGTCTTAAGATAGACTGGATGATCTATGATATGCTCTTAAAAGCGGTGAACAGGACCATTGTTCTTAAAAGCGGTGAGCTGGGATCACTAGTAGATGACGTTAAGTCGTGGCAATAGATTTATATGCCTTGTTCGAAACGTTATATCCCTGAAATGCGGTGAACAAGACCATTGTTCTTAAAAGCTGGGGACAGACTGACGTGGAGTCCATGACATGCGGTGAGCAGGTTATATTGCTCTTAAAAGCGATGGACAGAATAAGGGTGTATCCCTAGAGTTAAACGATTGAGTCTGTTCATGAAGATCAGAATATGTTGAGTTCGGTATTTGAGTAACAAGACGATAAGGGTCGGTTTACAAGAACGAATAAAGAAACAAGATATGGTTATAATAAGATGTTAACTCATGTTTTCATAAGCTTGTGTTTACTTCAGATAATTGGTACCTCGTTAGTTTATGCTCACTCAGCTCTCAGTAAGCTGACGGCCTTTTTATTGCCTGGACATTCCCCGTCCAGAATATCCTGCCCCTTGTTTTACAGGTGATGACCAGTACACTGATGAGTGTCATCCAGAGGAAGGCCCCACCGATGATGGTTACGCCAGGAAGGATTATCCTTATGCCAGTTGAAGACTGAAGATGTTATAGTTAGATTTAATTTCAGTTGTTCTGTTAAACTTTTGTTAACGGGTACTTGGGCATTTGTTGTCTTCAGACCTGTGGTGATCCTGTGGACCATACTCTGATAGTTTGTAATAGTTAGCACTTTGTGCTACTTTCAGTTGATTACTGTTGCTTTTCTTTTGGACTAGTACTGCGTGGTGTGGATTATTAGTGACTTTCACCTGTCATTCCTTATGGACCCATAAAGGAAATTTATTTTTCTCTATTTATGCTGCTCCGGGGCGTGACGAGGTTTTTGGTATCAGAGCCTGCGTTCGGTACTCTAGGTTGTGATACTTTTGTTCACTAAGTATTTCCACACCATCTGGTCCTAGTGTGTTAAGATTCTTTGAGATGAGATATGAGTATAAGATAAGTTCGTCTTCCTGACGATAGATAGTTTCCTTTGCAGGATAGCATGGATCCGGAGTTTCACCAGTTTGTGACTGATGCTTATGGAGGTCATATTATCCATGGAGATACCGTGGAGCCAGCTGACCCAGATTTTTATCATGAGCGTGTGTGCCAGATAACTAGTCGACATTTAGAGGACGACATGTGGAGAGCGCTTTATGTGACCAGGAGTACTCACCCGACACAGATGCGCATGGATGCTTACCATACTGCGAGGGTCGGTAGAGACATTTGCCAGGAGATGTTACGACTAGTTTTGAGTAAGCCAGAGATGGACGAGATTGAGTTAAGAGCCATTGTAGCCGGTCCACCAGAGCCCGTAGTTGCACCAGCAGCAGCAGCAGCAGCCCCACCATCACCAGTACCCGTCCCAGAGCCAGAGCCTGAGCCGATTGAGGATGAGGAGGATCTAGAGCCTGAGGATGAGCATCCCGATGAGGACATGGATGGAGATGGAGAGGAGGATCTGATAGATGACGAGGACCCAGTAGAGGATGAGCATGCAGACGATGCGTATGATGATGAACCTGAGGATGACCCCGAGGAGCCAGAGTTTGAGCCAGAGGATCCAGTACCAGACCCAGAGGCTATTGAGGCAGACATAGTAGTAGATGAGGAGGTACCCGACGAGGAGATAGTTGTGCCAGAGATACCCGTTGTGCTTCAGATACCAGCTGGACCCATTATGCATATGGCAGCCATGGCCGATATGGCAGTAGGATGGATAGCTCAGATGGTAGCACAGCCAGCAGATTTTGTTATGGGAGAGATAGCTATAGCAGGAGCTCTTGATATAGCCGACGGATTCGCCGCAGTAGCAGTCGATGTCGCTAACCAGGCGATAGTAGACGTGATGGAGGACGATGATGCAGAGATGATAGAGGATTGGGATATAGGGGTAGTAGTTGGAGATCTTGTCGCACCAGTTGAGGATGATCCACTCGAGGAGATGGATATGGACCCAGAGGACGAGGCACCACCAGCAGGATCGAATACTGACGACTTTTGAGTCAGGATCGGCAGGGTGTAGATCTTGTTAGTTTATATTAGGACATGTTGTCCACTAGATTTTTGGGAGCTTGAGAGATAGCTATTGACCATAGCTTTGTATAGTATTAGCTGACTTTAGTTGTTGTAACTCTTGTCCCATATGGTACACAGTTTGACTAGTGTGTACTATACGGTACATCTTTTGATATATATATATATATACGAGCAGTACTTTTATTATTGTTTGGTTGTTGCGTTGTGCAGTGTTGTTTAGTAGAATTGTTAGTTTTGCTGTTTCTTGTCCTATCTTGGTTTCGTTTCTACGTGAAGACTTTCAGCTGATCCATATGTCTCTTGTAGGCGATACTCGTTATCATCATGGTAGGACCCTTGAGAAATCACCAAGCACGTAATGGAGCACCTATTCCGGAAGGGATGGATCCGACGGGAATTTTCGAAGCATTTATGCAGAGAATGGAGCATGTGGGGGATACATATAATCACTCCACCCACCAGAGACCTCTTGTACCCCCGCCACCAAGACAGACTGGAGATAAGCTATTAGCAAATTTTCGTGGGTTACGTCCCGAAAAGTTCGATGGACTAACAGAACCATGGAAAGCAGAACAATGGATAAGAGAGATGGAGTTAATATTTGGAGCATTGGAATGCAACGAACAAGAGAAACGTCGCCTTGCTACGTTTCAGCTCACTTATGCCGCCGCAGATTGGTGGGAAGCTGAGCAAGCCACTATTGGGATCGATGCCGCTAAAGCTATGTCGTGGGAGACATTCAAAGGCAGATTTTTGGATAAGTATTTTCCAGAAGATGAGAGAGATCAACAGGAAGTGAACTTTCTCAATTTGATCCAAGGAGGATGGAATGTACGGGAATACACAACACCGTTCGAGCGTTTATCCAGATTTGCTCAGCATATGATAGACACGCCGCAGAAGAAGGTGAAGAGATTTCACCAAGGACTGAAACCCCACCTCAGACATATGATGGTTGGTCATCTGAACCAGTCGTATGAGGAAATTGTTAGATTTGCTACAGGATTAGAAAAGGATGCTAATCCAGTACAGCAATCACAGACAAATCGACCTCAGTTGTCACGAGGGTTTCAACAGAGAAATTTCCCTAATCGACCACTGAGAAATACCCAAGGATGGAAACCTCAGGATAACTTTCAAGGAAACAAGAGAATCTGGGAAGGAGCCAGGAAACCTCAGCAAGGTTATAATCGACCTCAGCAAAATCAACAGCGAGAACTACAGCCGCAGGCATTACTAACAGCCCCACCAAGCAATAGTGGAGGATGTTTTAACTGTAGAAAGCCAGGACATATTGCAAGGAACTGCACCGTCTTCAGACCTAATCGCAGGCCAGATAACGTCTGCCGCAACTGCAACAAACCAGGACACTTGAGCAAGGATTGTCGTGCACCACGAGGAGGATACTACGGGGCACCAGTGCAAGGAATTCAAGGACCTCCTGATCAGACGAGAATGAATGCTATCATTCCAGGAGAAGCAGGCTTTAATGCTGATGAGCAGCAACATTTGGAAGGTACACTTGTACTCTTTCATAGTCCAGTTAAAGCTTTATTTGATACTGGAGCCGCACGTTCTTTTATTGCTGTTAAGATTGTGCGTCAATTGGGTTTAGAACCCCAGACACTTGAGTCAACACTGAATGTTGTGTCACCATTGGGAGTGACAGTTAAGTTGAGTAAAGTGTGTAAAGATTGCCCTTTGACTTTGGGAGATAGGAATCTTCCAGCAGACTTGGTAGTTCTGTCGATGTCAGAATTTGATGTTATCCTAGGGATGGATTGGTTAACTAAGTACAATGCCAATCTGGATTGCCCTACTAGAACGATTGTATTTCCAATACAAGGGAAGCCGACGATCAGATTTCAGTGTCAACCGACAAGCGACCTGTTTCTTACGAGTAGTTTGGCTACGATCATTAGTACGAGTATGGAGCTTAAGATGGATCAAATTCCTATTGTACGAGACTTTCAGGATGTATTTCAGGATATTAAAGGACTTCCACCAAAAAGAGAAATAGACTTCTGTATGGAATTAGTACCTGATACATTGCCTATTTCTAAGACTCCATACAGGATGGCACCAACTGAGATGTTAGAATTGAAGAAGCAAGTTCAAGAACTCGAGGATCTAGGATTTGTTCGTCCGAGTACGTCGCCTTGGGGAGCCCCAGTTCTGTTTGTAAAGAAGAAGGACGGAACACTTCGACTCTGTATAGACTACAGGGAGTTGAACAAGGTAACGATTAAGAATAGATATCCATTACCTCGGATAGATGATCTATTCGACCAGTTACAAGGATCTAGGATCTTTTCCAAGATCGATCTGCGTTCAGGATACCACCAATTGTTAGTTCGACCAGAGGATGTATTAAAGACTGCATTCAGGACAAGATACGGGCATTACGAGTTTCTAGTTATGCCTTTTGGATTGACGAATGCGCCAGCAGTATTTATGGACTTGATGAATAGAGTATTCAGACTATATCTGGATAAATTCATTATTGTGTTCATTGATGATATACTGATCTACTCAAAGACAGAAGAGGATCACAAGGAGCATTTACAAGTTGCCTTGCAGACACTTCGAGATAGCAAGTTGTATGCAAAGTTCAGCAAGTGTGAGTTTTGGCTACAGGAAGTCAAATTCTTGGGATATGTTATATCTCAGGAAGGTATTTCGGTGGACTCATCTAAGATTGATGCAGTCTTAAGCTGGAACAGACCGACGAATGCGACCGAAGTCAGAAGTTTCCTTGGTTTAGCAGGATATTACAGAAGATTTGTAGAAGGATTTTCCAAGATAGCAGGACCTTTGACGAACTTAACAAAGAAGGAGAAGAAGTATGAATGGACAGACAAGCATGAGGGTGCATTTCAGGAGTTAAAAGAAAGATTGACTTCTGCACCAGTACTCGCATTACCTAAGAGTGGAGAAAAGTACGTGATCTACAGTGATGCATCGTACCAAGGACTTGGATGTGTGCTTATGCAAGATGGAAATGTTATCGCATATGGATCAAGATAATTGAAGGTACATGAGAAGAATTATCCTACGCATGATCTGGAATTAGCAGCAATAGTGTTTGCATTGAAAATTTGGAGACACTATCTCTATGGAGAAAAGTTTGACTTATTTTCCGATCATAAGAGTCTGAAGTATTTGTTCTCTCAAAAGGAGTTGAATATGCGACAGCGGAGATGGATGGAGTTACTCAAAGACTATGACTTTTCTTTGCAATACCATCCAGGTAAAGCAAACGTAGTAGCAGACGCTTTGAGTCGTAAACCTCGATTAGTGATCGCTGCATTACTAATTAGAGAATGGAGAGCATTGGAAGAAATTGCTGAATTTGATTTTCAGCCAGTGGAGCCAATGGAAGGACAACATTTTGGATGTCTTATAGTACAACCGACTTTGATCAGTCGTATCAAAGAGGCTCAACAGACAACAGAGGATTTGAAGTTATGGTTCGCCAAGATGTCAGCCAAGGAACCAGAAGTCTGGAGTATAAGTACAGACGGAGCCTTACGATGTAAAGGTAGACTCTGTGTACCTAATGAAGAAAATCTCCGGAAGGAAATATTGGATGAAGCTCATAAGTCACGGATGACTATTCATCCTGGAGGTACCAAGATGTACAAGGATCTGAAGAGAAATTTTTGGTGGGAAGGAATGAAGAGAGATGTGGCAGAGTATGTAGCTCAGTGTCTTACTTGTAAACAAGTAAAGGCAGAACATCAGAGACCACCTGGACTTCTACAACCGCTACCTATTCCTCAATGGAAATGGGAACACATAACCATGGATTTCGTGGTAGGATTGCTGAAGTCACAGCAGAATCACGATGCTATATGGGTAATCGTGGATCGACTTACTAAGACGGCACATTTTATTGCCTATAGCATGACGTATTCAGTAGAACGTTTGAGCCGAATGTATCTACAACATGTTGTACGATTACATGGAGTGCCTGTATCTATTGTGTCAGACCGAGATTCGCGCTTTACTGCAGAATTTTGGAAGAGTCTCCAGACAGCGATGGGAACGACATTGAACTTGAGTTCAGCTTTTCATCCACAGACAGATGGACAGACAGAACGAGTTAATCAAGTGATGGAAGATATGTTACGAGCTTGTGTCATTGATTTTGAGAGTACTTGGGAGATACACTTACCTTTGATTGAGTTCGCCTATAATAATAGTTATCATTCGAGTATAGATATGGCGCCATTCGAAGCTTTGTACGGAAGACCTTGCCGATCGCCGTTATGTTGGACCGAAGTCGGAGATAGTCAACTTCTTGGGCCAGAGATGGTACGAGAAACCAGTGAGAAGATTCAAGTCGTACGTGAGAAGATGAAGACAGCCCAGACCAGATACAAGAGTTATGCTGACAAGCGACACAAAGACTTGGAGTTTGCCGTTGGAGATCACGTATTACTCAAGGTTTCACCTGTTCGAGGAATCGTCAGATTTGGTCAGAAAAGGGGAAAGTTATTGCCACGTTTCATCGGACCATTCGAGATTCTGGAGCGTGTTGGAAAAGTTGCTTATCGCCTTGCGTTGCCACCAAAGATGTCAGGAGTGCACAACGTTTTTCACATCAGTATGCTGAGGAAGTGTGTTCACAACCCAGCGCACGAGATCAACTTTGAGGATATCGAAGTCAACAGCGACGTTACGTTCAATGAAGGACCTGTTCGTATTCTAGATCGAGGAATCAAGAAACTCAGGAACAAGGAGATTCCGTTAGTCAAGATTCAGTGGAAGCATCACGATGAAGGAGAAGCTTCGTGGGAACTAGAGTCAGAGATGCGCGAGAAGTTTTCGTTTTTATTTTAAACCTTGTTGCTTTTGATTTCGAGGACGAAATCTTTTGTTGAGTGGTGGATGATGTAATACCCTGTATTTTGGTATTTTAATAAGACCCGGTATTTCATTTCTATACTCGTATAAACTTTCTCTTCCTTTTGGTGAATTTTGATACCAATCGATTGACATATTCCCAATCGATTGACATTTTTTGATACCAATCGATTGACATTTCTTCCAATCGATTGACACTTTTTTGATACCAAACGATTGATAAGTTATCCCAATCGATTTACATTCAACCGACTAAAAGTGATGACGTGTCAAACTTTCCAATCGATTGACATATTTCTCAATCGATTGACATTATTTCCAATCGATTGACTACAAATATCTGTTACCAATCGATTGACTGGTGTCTCAATCGATTGACATAACCTGAGAAATGTTTTCTTCTTTCCTTCAGCTTTAAACGCGTGGCACTCCCTTATGCCTATATATATGTTCCATATTTATGGCCTTGGGTCATTTTGGCCGTCATTAAGAGAGAGAGAGATATACATACCTCTTGTGAGATATATACACATATATATATCTCTATATCTACACATATATACACTCCACACACACACTCACTGCTTCGGCAGCTGGGAAAGAGAAGAGGGAGAAACAGAAAGAAGAAGAAAGAAGAAAGGAGGAGACAGAGAGGGAAGACAGAGACAGAAAAGAGGAGAAAGAGAGAAAGCTTGGAAGTTTCAAACTTAAACACATCCAAACGCACCCTAGGTGAGTTCCTAACTCACTTGGTCCCTTTATGTGATGTTTATGCAAATTATTATGATGTTTAGATGAGTTACATGCATGTAGTGCACGTTTATATATGCTGTTTTTACAATCTGCTGGAGAAGACGTAGTACCAATCGATTGACATAAATCTCAATCGATTGACATCAGTTGCATCCCAATCGATTGAATAGGATTTCAATCGATTGACATTGTTCCAATCGATTGACATATTTCTCAATCGATTGACATAACTTTTGTTCCAATCGATTGAACCTCTGTTCCAATCGATTGGCATAAGCAGAACATGGATTCTTTTGCCTGTTTATTATATAAGAGGTTTAGTTGTTCGATTCCTGATTCGGATTCCATTATGCGACTATGGGGTAGACAGGAGTATTGTGACACCAAAGATTAATGGATAATGAGTAAAAAGAATATGAAGACATGGGTGACGTGTTGATTCTGATATGAGTTTGATGTCCGTTTTCTTTTAATCCGAGTAGTCAGGCCACATTGGGAATTTGTCATGTGTCGATGTAGAATGGAACGTAAGTAGGTTTGGTAAGTTCTGGGAATGGTACGTGGATGGACGATTGGTCATGATATGCTCTTAAAAGCGGTGAACCGGATACATGGTTCTTAAAGGCGGTGAGATGGACCAAGAAGTCTTAAGATAGACTGGATGATCTGTGATATGCTCTTAAAAGCGGTGAACAGGACCATTGTTCTTAAAAGCGGTGAGCTGGGATCACTAGTAGATGACGTTAAGTCGTGGCAATAGATTGATATGCCTTGTTCGAAACGTTATATCCCTGAAATGCGGTGAACAGGACCACTGTTCTTAAAAGCTGGGGACAGACTGACGTGGAGTCCATGACATACGGTGAGCAGGTTATATTGCTCTTAAAAGCGATGGACAGAATAATGGTGTATCCCTAGAGTTAAACGATTGAGTCTGTTCATGAAGATCAGAATATGTTGAGTTCGGTATTTGAGTAACAAGACGATAAGGGTCGGTTTACAAGAACGAATAAAGAAATAAGATATGGTTATAATAAGATGTTAACTCATGTTTTCATAAGCTTGTGTTTACTTCAGATAATTGGTACCTCGTTAGTTTATGCTCACTCAGCTCTCAATAAGCTGACGGCCTTTTTATTGCCTGGACATTCCCCGTCCAGAATATCCTGCCCCTTGTTTTACAGGTGATGACCAGTACACTGATGAGTGTCATCCAGAGGAAGGCCCCACCGATGATGGTTACGCCAGGAAGGATTATCCTTATGCCAGTTGAAGACTGAAGATGTTATAGTTAGATTTAATTTCAGTTGTTCTGTTAAACTTTTGTTAACGGGTACTTGGGCATTTGTTGTCTTCAGACCTGTGGTGATCCTGTGGACCATACTCTGATAGTTTGTAATAGTTAGCACTTTGTGCTACTTTCAGTTGATTACTGTTGCTTTTCTTTTGGACTAGTACTGCGTGGTGTGGATTATTAGTGACTTTCACCTGTCATTCCTTATGGACCCATAAAGGAAATTTATTTTTCTCTATTTATGCTGCTCCGGGGCGTGACATAATCATACATAAGGGCTACCACAAGAGACCCATTTCAGAAAAACTGGCCCAAGAAATAGCACTCATTGGACCCGAATGAAAACATGGCTCGAAAAGCCCACCAACTTTTTTTTTGAAGCCCTATTCTTTCAAAACCTTGAGAGTACTTGAACTACATTCGACCTGATTCCCACTCAGGGATACGTAGGCAACCTTCCCGGTTAGGTCACCACCCTTGCTATGATCTGGCACTTTCTTTCAAGCTTTGTCCGAACTACTTTGGACCTAATTCCCACTCGGGGATAAGTAGGCGAGCCTCACTTGGCTCTCGGTTCATAAATACCACCCTTTGCACCTTTGGTTCAATTCTTTCAGACTAGGGACAAACTCGCGTTTGCCTAAAGTCATATTTGTATTGCCAAACCAGGGGCAAACTTTGTTTACCCATCAGTATTGGGACATCCTACCTCACCCCACCCTATCCATGATGACTACTTCTAAGCTATGAGAGAACGTACTTCTGATATCTTTGTGCCACCATGTTTTCAAACCCATTGAGATATGTTTGTATGATCCCTATCACATCTTCAAAGTAGAGGCAAGCTGTATTTGCCCAAAAGTCTCATTCATCCTAAAAGTAAGCCTCCAAGTCCCCTATAAACTAGGGGCAAACTTCGTTTGCCAATACCTTTTTCAAGTAAGGGTAGGTTCTAAGTCTTCAAGTGTGTTATAGAAAAGATTTGGAATGAATCGTCTTTTATTCTCTGAGCTAAGGCACTAATTTGAAGCACACTTTGAAAAAACCAAAATGTTGATTAGATCAATGGGCTAACATTTTCAAAAGCATAACTTTATCAGTTGAGTACTATCACGATAAGATGAGAAGAGAACATGACAAGTAATGAGATACATAAGGCATGACAAAAGTGCATTAAATCATGGCAAGTTGAGTTCTTTCCTCAAATATCCTATTTCGGTTTCAAGTGTGTTTGTCCTCCTACGTTAAAATCTATCAGTCATCGAGTATATCATGATCTCAAATGTGTGGGTTCAAAGTGATTAATAATGAGTCTTCAAAATTAAATTGTTAAATCTTCGAAAGCATTTCAGAGGAGTATAAGAGCAAAAGTTTTGAACACTGTTACTACATTAGTCAAGCTGCAACATGAGCCGAGTTGAGTATGAAATCATTGGTATTGTTTGAAAAATCGGTTAAGCCTCGTCGAGTCAAGCGGCATCCAGTTGAAATAGGAAAGAATAGTTTGAGAATCGCTGAGACAAGCATCTGTCGATTAAATTGACCCGATGATTGTAGAGATAGTTGAAGCCTCGCTGAGACTAAGCATCAGATGATTGCGAAGAGATTTGACTGTTGGAATAAGTCAATGAGGATGAATGTTGACTATTGGAATAAGTCAATGCAGATAGATCTTGACTGTTGGAATAAGTCATTATCTAAGATACTGTCTTGGCTGTTAGAATAAGTCATTACGAGGAGATCTTGGCTGTTGGAATAAGTCAGTAGAAATGAATTTTGATTGTTGGAATATTTCAGTACGAGGAGATCTTGCCTGTTGGAATAAGTTAATGAATGTTGAACGTTGTAAATGAATCTTGACTGTTGGAATAAGTCACTGTCGATGAATCTTGACTATTGGAATAAGTCAATGAATGTTGAATGCTGTAAATGAATCTTGACTGTTGGAATAAGTCACTGTCGATGAATCTTGACTATTGGAATAAGTCAATGAATGTTGAATGCTGTAAATGAATCTTGACTGTTGGAATAAGTCACTGTCGATAAATCTTGACTGTTGGAATAAGTAAATGAATTTTTTAATGTGTATAAATCTTCACTATTGGAATAAGTCAGTGCAAATGAATTTTGACTGTTGGATTAAGTCACCTTAGAGCAAACACCTTGACTGTTAGAATAAGTCACTTCAAAGAAATTGCCTCGACTGTTCAAATAAGTCATTGCAATCACCTTGACTGTTGAAATAAGTCACCGCCTATAGAGCATCGTGAAGTACCGTGAAACACTGTGAAATACCGAGATGCATCATAGAATATTGTGAAGCAATCAGCATAGATTATTAAAGACAGTAGGGTATAAGATACAAGGTGCATCCCGGTCTTTCAGCGTGCTACCTGATTCGACTATGGAGTGTAAGGCGTGAAGCGGCTAAGTCGATCAGATGTTTTTTGGGATATTATGGAGTGTAAGGTGTGAAGCGACTCAATCTTTCAGTGTGCTACCTGATCGACTATGGAGTGTAAGGCGTGAAGCGGCTCAGTCGATCAGATGAGTTTTGGGAGATTATGGAGTGTAAGGCGTGAAGCGACTGAATCTTTCAGCATGCTACCTGATTTGCCTATGGAGTATAAGGCATGAAGCGGCTCAGTCGATCGAATGATTTTTTGGAGGATTATGGAGTTAAAGCATGAAGCGACTCAATCTTTCAGTGTGCTACCTAATTCAACTATGGAGTGTAAGGCGTGAAGTGGCTCAGTCGATCGGATGATTTTTTGGAGGATTATGGAGTGTAAGGCGTGAAGTGACTCAATCTTTCAGTGTGCTACCTGATTCGACTATGGAGTGTAAGGCGTAAAGCGGCTCAGTCGATCAGATGATTTTTGCGAGATTATGAAGTGTAAGGTGTGAAACGACTCAATCTTTTAGCGTGCTACCTGATTCGACTATGGAGTGTAAGGCGTGATGCGGCTCATTCGATCGGATGAATTTTTGGAGGATTAAGGAGTGTAAGGCGTGAAGCGACTGAATCTTTCAGCGTGCTACCTGATTCGACTATGGAGTATAAGGCGTGAAGTGGCTCAGTCGATCAGATGATTTTTTGGAGGATTATGGAGTGTAAGGCGTGAAGCGACTCAATCTTTCAGCGTGCTACCTGATTCGACTATGGAGTGTAAGGCGTGAAGCGACTCAGTCAATCAGATGATTTTTTGGAGGATTATGGAGTATAAGGTGTGAAGCGACTCAATCTTTCAGCGTACTACCTGATTTGACTATGGAGTGTAAGGCGTGAAGCGGCTCAGTTGATCAGATGATTCCTCGAAACACATGTTCCCAAGAATAAAACTATAACATAACCGGAGGATTTGAAGCATAGAATGCATTTTGTTACTAGAAAGAATAGCATGATTTTGAATCATTGCACTTAGGAGCATAGAGCACGAGACTGCTTGAGCATATGCATCACGATAAGATAGGAGCATCCATCTATGTGGTTATTTGCATTTGTGTTTTGTCCCTTGTCTGAACTATGTCCTGGTCTGATTCCTGATGGGATACGTAGGCAGCTCACCTTTGAGCACGACTAGCTTTTGGTTCTCTGCGCACCCGATTTTTGCAACGCAACTTTTGTTTTTACCTGGATTCGACGGTTTGGTCAAAGGATTGTCTTTCACACAGGCTTCGACATGCACTTGTGATACGTGTTGCATTACAAGCTCTGCCGAAGAGGGGCAAACTATAGACACCCCAATTTTGACCAAACGTCCAATCCAAGGATTGGTTGCCTCTAAAAGACCGATGATGACGATGACCGGTGAAATTCGAAGTTTTTCCAGAGAATTCAAATTCTTCAAAGATTCTTTGAATCAAGTTTTAAAAAATCAAAAATAAAAGAAAGAGAAATTGGGTATTCGGGAGAAACCCGAATGTTGAAAAACGTATGAGAAAGTCAGTCTAGGGATTTATCCTGAAAAAGAGAAAATGAAAAGAAGTTTTGAAAAGAAAAGAAAAAAGAAAGAATTAAAATGATATATTAAAGTATATACTATGCATATGTAAGTATCCTAATGAAGTACATTACAAGTATAAGTACATTAGTATATACTTTATTAATAATTAAGTTCATGTTAATATATATTTTGAAAATTAAAAAGAAGGTAGAAATTCTGTTAACCGTGGCACGCGGCGAAGCCGGCGGCACTCTCTGAGTGCCATGCCGGCATTCACTGAGTGCTGCCCGGCAGTCAGTGAGTGCCGTCCGGCACTCAACAAGGGCCGCCCGCAAGCCGTCGAGTGCCGCGTGCTGTAACAGACTGCTTTTCTCACATGTTCTAGAAGAAATCTTTGCACATGGGTTTTCACCCAAATTTACCCATCTAACCTTGTAATGTTGGTCTAGATAAACAGACCTTCATCTCTATTATTGGGGGCTAGACTTGACTTTGAAATCAAAATTGAGATATACAAGAGTTATATACAATAGAGAGAGAGAATTGAGAGAAGAAAATGGAGTTTTTCTTGAAGATTTTGAAGAATTGGAGAAGAATTTGAAGATTTTTGGAAGAGCTTCACAAGATATTGAAGAAATCCTTGAGGTCATAAAGGTAACCTCTCAATCCTTGGAAGAATTAGGCAAATTCAATCACTAATTCATAGTTATAGGATCTTCGCACATTTTCAAAACCTCTCTTCCTACCTCATTTCATCACACACCACTTAGAATTTGTGATTGAATCTCATAATATTTCATTAATTTGGATCTAATTGATGCCTTGGATTTAAAACAAGTTTGGTTTTGAAGAATTTGTATTCCAATTTCTCTAAGTAAACTTTGATTCTTCACTTCTATTTTCCTTTTGAAATTCATAAAACTTTATGTATTCCTTTGAGTCCTTTTTTGGATTCAAATTCCCTAGTTTCCTATGGTCTCATGATTTATATGGAGATTAAGGAAAGCCATAGTCATGTCCACACATAGTGAGATTCAAGTCTCGACTCATTATTTGAACCTCATTACTAAGAATCTTATGGGATTATACTATATTCCATAGAGGTTCATGTAGATTTGGGTCTAATTTAGTCTCCAAGGACCATTAATTTGAAAGGAGAATAAGATTTCATGGTTCTTCATTCCTCAAGGATCACATGTTTGAGAGAGGAATTATATGTAGATTTTCATAGTTTATATTCCAAAGTTCATAAGATTGGGTAAGACCTTAGGACTCTCTTGCTAGATCTTCAACTATGAGATCTATGATGGAGATCCATTAAGGCTAAGTCTATGGATCTCTTTATATTTCATCACTATTCCAAAAATCATAGTCATATTTGATCCTAGTTTTTCTAGAATCATGGATCAAGTTTGATTCAAAATATGAACGCCAATTCAAGAAAGGTGCAGTAAATCCATAAACCAACTGTGATAAAAGATATTTTATAAAATCATGGTTCATTGGAATAGGATGAGACCAATTGGAGGAGGTTCATAACTAATTTAAGTGCCTCTGTGATTTTTATTTTGATGAAATTCCATGTTTAAGATGGTTTGGTCTTGTGATTTCAAAACAAGCAACTCCCTGTCCAAAATTCCAGAACAATAAGTCTGTTTTAAAATTAATAAATCAGAACCTTAAAAAGATCCAAGTGTTTCTCATTTGTTACTATGTTTAGAAAATCATACAAAATCTCTGGACAGAGAGTTGAAAATTCCTAGGTGATGCCTAGTGTTTTCCTTATTCCCAGAGATCTAACTGTTCAATCTTCGATTTTCTTCTTGGGTTAGAAGCTAGACTCATAGAGGCATATCATATACAAAAATCATTAAGATCCAACTGTTGGAAGCATGGTTTTTCTACCTTTTAAAATCTGGTCTGCTCTTGTAATTCATGAGAAACAGTCATTGTTTTTGTCTAGTCTCATTGATTTTAACTTAAATGGTTTCCTAATGTCTTGGGACCCAAATCATGTTTTGAATCATGATAATTTAGCTTAAATCCAGAGGCTAAGTGATCCAAATTAGTGAATAAATTCATATCTCATTCTTGTTCGTATTCATGCATTCATTCATGTATATTGATGCTTATGCTTAGAACTAGTTTTTGGATAAAATTGAACTTAGTTGAACCTAATTAAACATAAACATGGATTCCTTATGATCATGTTGGGATTATAGAACCCCTATATGGACATTACATTGGCTCCTAGTTGACACTTGTATAGCTATAGAGAGGTGCTATGGCTCCAACTAATCTAAAGGAATTCATAGCTTTATCAATTCTTCCTCTACTTGATAGATCTAAGCTAGAGGTTTAGGATTAATTATTTGATGTCATATTATTGTGCGAAGCATGTAGACTAACCCTTTTGTTTTGTAGCGCTTTTGAGGTATAATTTCCCAACTTTTCTCTAGTTTATTTTGCTTATTGATTTTTATTGATTTTTGACTCTATGCGTGACACATTAGCCTAGGTTCTTGCCTTATGTGTTTATATGCGTTAGAGACCTTTTCTTAGGTTTTATTTTATATGTATGCATTGCACGTTTCTATTTCGCGGCTAGATCCCGGGTAAGTTCTCTAGTTCTCTATTGCGTATCATATTGCTCGCTACTTGAATTACATGGTTTATGAATGATATTTTGTCGTTAGAAATCTTACACCCTTTTTAATATGCTTTTATAATGTATATGTATATATGTATTAGTTCAGGGCACGCTTAGATTAATAATTCAATTAAAAAGGATGTTGAGTAGAGGCCTATCACGAGATAGGAGGAAAGGGGGTGTTTTAGTCTGCCGGGCTCCTTCCCCTTTCATTCCTTAATCCTCGGACCCAGTTTTTCTTTGGTTTCGCAAAAGATCAGTTTGCTTTCAAAATGGTTTCATAATTTTCCTTTTTCTTAATTTCCCTTTAAAAAATTAAGTGGCGACTCTTTGTCTTTGAATTTTTGTTTTGAAAAATTGTTTTAAAATTTGAAGTGGGCCCAAATGTCGGTATCCATAGGAACGTGCTGACCCGGATGGGCGATTTCAAAGCGTCCTACGACCTGGCTGAGCCATTCAAAGCTCCTGTCTTTCCACCCATACTTCCTGGTACTTGTCCGAGCACATTTGGTCCCATCGATACTTCTGTCGTATTCTTTACTGTCTTTGCTGGTTACTGACCGTTTATCTTTTCTTTTTGCAAAAATGGCCCCCAAGAGTGATCTTGAACGGTTGAGGGCCAGGCAGGCCACTGCCACCGCCCAAGCGGTAATAAGAGGAGGAAAAAGGCAAGCTGTAGAGGCCTTGGGTAACAAACACCCGCTAAGGCAGATCCAGCATGGGACCACAAACCGTCCAGAGCTCGTGGGGACCTCAGCTCCCCACGTGGTGGTGGTGGAAACTTTCCCCCGAGCAGGAATACCGTACGGGGTGCCAGTTGAAGAATCGACATTAATCAGGGAGAGGGTCAAGTCCACCCTTCTCCCCAGTCAAGTAGAGACATGTGCAAACATGTCTCTCGAGGCATTCCAGGGATGGCTATGCACCCTCTCTCAGATGGTAAGCACTGACGCCTCTGCCATTCATTGCCATAACTCTTTCTGTGTTTGACCTATTGACTGATTGGTTTGGACTTCTTGCAGGTCGGTTGCCTGGCCGCTGGGGCTGAGTCCTTCTTGCCTTCCATGGACAAGAGGGCCACTACTGCTAAAACCACTCTATCAGAGGAGAAGGCGACCTTAGAGGCCAAGCAAAATGCCCTGGCTCTAGAGAAGGACAAGGTGAAGGGCTTGGCCCTGAGCCTCGGTGTGGCCCAGGCAGAGTTGGCGACTAACCTGGTCGGAGGCGTTGATGACTCTGCCGCCTTGGCCGGAGCTGCTGATGATTTTGCTACCCCGGGCGGTAGCTCGGTCCCAAGAGAAGGAACCCCCCCAGGGGGAGAGACCGAAGATGTGGTCGAGATTGACGACGCTTAGTCCCGACCTGTAAAAATTATTTTTTTTTTGGGAGGCTACTTCAACTGCCCCCCAGGCAATGTACAATTTTTTTTCTTTTTAATTAATGAAAAGGTCCTCTGAGGCCATCTTTGTTGTCCACTATTTTTACTACTTGTACGTGTATGCCTGTTTATGATTGCCAATACTTGACCGGTTGTTAGCCGATCTAAATCCCTACCTTAGCAAAAGGTTTAGGACGGTAACCAGTAAAAAATACTTGGTATAGTCTAGGATTTTGTCCTATTTATTATCCGGGCGATTTCTCTGGGTACTGTAGGTACTTGGAAATGTTAGGAATGTTCTAGGATTTCAAGTCATGTTAGTACCCGGTGTGATTTCCTATTTTTGTTTGGTATTTCCTGCCCCCACAAGCTTTTGCTAAGGAAGGAGTGTAGAGGGAGTGACCGTAGGAAACAGACGTGGAACGTGGGTGGTTGCAGGATCTTTTGAAACTTGCCTTCATCAGCCACATAGGGGGATTTTCCCCATTGTCTGTTAGACCTAAGCGAAGTCGGCGCCTTGGGGGTTGATCACAAGGTCTTTTATGCCTTGGATTTTAGTCAGGGTCTTTTGAGACTTGCCATCATCAGCCACCCAGGGGGGGTTTACCCCCATCGTCGGTTGGACCTAGGCGAAGCCGGTGCCTCGGGGGTTGATCCCAAGGTCTTTTGCCTCGGGTGTTAGATCGAGGTCTTTGAACAGAACACTTGTAGAGGTCGCATCTCATAGCAAGAACAGAAAATCTTTATTATGTATATATATAAATTTTTTTTTTAAATGATAAATAATGCCCAAATTGCGCTACAAATTTCCTAACTAATGCTAGATCGCCCTTATCCAAGAGTCATTAAAAGTACTTGCGTAGGTGTTGTACGTTCCATGGGTGGATAGATCATGTCAATCCAGAGTCTATAACTAGTAGGTACCCGGCCTGTTTACCCGGGTGACTAGGTATGAGCCTTCCCAGTTTGGTTCCAACTTTCCATGGCTTGGGACTCTTGTAGACTGGTTTACCGCCTTCAGAACGAGATCTCCAACCTAAAAACTACGGTGCTTTACCTTACTGTTGAAGTACCGGGAGACCCTCTATTTATAGGCTGCCACTTTCAGATATGCCCGATCCCGTTTCTCTTCTACTAGGTCAAGTTCTCCTTTGAGGGCTTCCTCATTGCCTTGCTCATTGAAATTTGCCACCCGGTACGTAGGCAACCTGTGCTCTATGGGGACCACAGCCTCAAAGCCATAGGTCAATAAAAATGGTATCTCGCCTGTTGCCACTCGGGGGGTAGTGCGGTAGGCCCACAGGAGGGTCAGTAATTCCTTCGCCCATACGCCTTTTGCATTTTTAAGCCTTGGTTTGATTGACTGCAGAATAGTCTGGTTCGTTACCATAGCTTGGCCATTGGCTTGTGGGTGCTCAGGAAAGGAATAGTGATTTGATATCCTGTAGCCTGAGCAGAACTGCCTAAATATATAGGTGTCAAACTGTCTGCTGTTATCGCTGACCAGAACCGGAGGAATGCCGAACCTGCACAGGATGTATTTCTGAATGATACTTTTCATCTTTTTCTCAGTGATTGTTGCTAAGGGCTCGGCCTCCACCCACTTGGTGAAGTAGTCCACGACAATAATCACGAACTTAACTTGTCATTTTCCAATCGGGAGGGGACCAACGATGTCGATACCCCATTAAGTGAACGGCCATGGGCTGAGGATGGGTGTTTGGAGTTCTCCCGGTCGGTTGATCATGGGGGAGTATCTTTGGCACCTGTCACACCTCTTTACGTACTCTTGGGAATCTCGGGCCATCGTTGGCCAGTAATAACCTTGCAGCAAGGCTTTTAACGAAAGTGCCCGACCTCCAGTGTGGTTCCCGCAAATTCCTTCATGGATTTCATGCATTATTGGTTATACCTGGGCAGGGTGGACACAGCAGGAGATAGGGGATAGAGAACCCCTTTTGTAGAGGATGTCATCAATAAGGTGATATCTGGCCGCTCGGTGTTTAACCCGGCGGGCTTCTTCCTTTTCTTCTGGCAGCGTACTGGTTGTTAGGAACATAGTGATCGCATCCATCCAGCTGGGTCCTAAGGCGATCGGTTCGACCTCCATGCCTTCTAAGTAGGTCACGTTGGGCTCAGGCAGGTATTCTACCCTTATCCTAGGCGGGTCTGACTCAGAGGATGAGGCAAGATGGGCTAATCAATCGGCCCTAGTGTTTTCTTACCTCGGGATTTGGGTGATTGAGAGACCTTTAAGCTTCTTCGAGACCGCTCAGACCAGGGCCAGGTAAGCTACCACATTGCCTTCCCGAGCTTCATACTCCTGGTTAACATGGTTGACCACAAGCTGAGTCCAACCAACAAGGCTTCGTACTCGGCCTCATTGTTGGAGGCACAAAACCCGAACCTCAGTGAATACTCAAGTTGGATTCCGTTGGGAGTAGTCAGGATGATCCCCGCCGCATTGCCTTGCTTGTTGGAAGACCCATCTACGTAAAGTATCTAGGTCAGGATATCTTTCTGTAGCCCGGGCGGTAGGTAGGGTGAGTCAAACTCTTGAACCGGATCTTCTGGGTATGTGAACTCTATGAGAAAATTTGCTACGGCCTGTCCCTTGATCGTCGTGCGGGGTCTATAGGTTACTTTGAATTCCTTGAGCTCCAAGGCCTACTTGACAAACCTTCCAGATGTTTTTGGCCTGCTTAAGATTTGGGGGATAGGCTGATCTGTGAGGACCACGATTGTGTGGGCCTGGAAATACGGGCGAAGTCTCCAAGCAGAAGTGACGAGAGCAAAAGCGAGCTTTTCTATGCGGGAATATCTACTTTTCGTTCCTTGAAGTGCCCGACTGATGTAGTAGACCGAGAATTGTATCCCATGTTCTTCTCGGATGAGAGCCGAGCTGACCGCTGAGGGTGACACTGCCAAATATAAGAACAATTCCTCACTTTGCACGGGTGTTGAGTGTAAAGGGGGTGATGCCAAGTATTTCTTGAGTTTCTAAAACACCTCCTCGCACTCTTCTGACCACTGAAAAGCCTTGCAGAGAATTTTGAAAAATAGCAGACACCAGTCCGTAGCTTAGGAGATAAATCTGTTCAGTGCAGCGACTCGCCCGGCCAAGCTTTGAACTTCTTTGGTTGACCTAGGAAACCGCACATTTATGATGGCTTGGATTTTCTTGGGGTTTGCTTTAATACCCCGTCTGCAGACTAGGTGCCCCATGAACTTACCGGACAAGATGCAAAATGTGCACTCGGCCGGGTTCAACCTCATTCCGAACTTTCTCATAATGCTGAAGGCCCCGGCCAGATGTTCAAGATGGTTAGACTCGTCTCGGCTTTTCTATCCTTGGGGCAGGCCTTATTTAGGTCAGTGAAATCTACACACATTCTCCATTTCCCATTGCTTTTCTTGACCAGAACCACGTTTGCTAACCTATCAGGAAAATAAATCGCTCAGATGGAATTCGCCTTTAGGAGCTTCTCGACTTCTTCATATACCGCCGCTTGTTTCTCGGGTACCATACCCCGCCTCTTTTGCTTAACCGGCCGGGAGTCCGGGTTGATGTTGAGATGGTGAGACATGACCCGGAGATTTATTCCAAGCATGTCTTCGTGGCTCTAGGTGAAGACATCCTAGCTCTGTTATAGGAATCGGATCAACTTCTCCTTGAGGCCTGGCTCCAAGAGAGTTCCTATGCTAACGCACCTGTCGAGATACTTCGGGTCCAGCACCATTTACTCTAGTTCTTCCACCAGACCTACTCCATCGCTTTGGTCCCTCGGGTCCATTTTCTATATGTTCAATATTTCAGCGATGGCCTTTCCGTGTAGGGAGCTGACATAGCAGCTCCGAGCGGTCGTTTGGTCTCCATGCAAGCTTCCAGGTCCCTGAGAGGTTGGAAACTTGACCACCAGGCTGTGCGTCGATACAACCACCTTGGCTTTGTTGAGAGTTGGTCTCCCAAGGATGACATTGTACGTGGACGGAGCATCTATAACTACAAAGTTTGCCAGTATAGATGTCTGCTGGAGGTAAGTCCCTATAAGAACCGGGAGCTCGATGGTACCGAGCGATTGTGTGCTGGACCCATTGAAACCTACCAGGGGAGTGGCCACTGGTTGATGCTGATCCTTGGATATCCTGAGCTAATTGAATGTTGAGACGAACATGATATCAGAGGAGCTGCCCGTGTCCACCAACACCCTTTTAACCACACAGTTTTCCACGGAGAGCGTCAGTACCAGCGGATCGTCATGAGGGCAGTGCAGGCCTAGCATATCCATAGATGAGAAATTTAACACGTCGGTCGGAGGGGAGCTGGTGGATTGGACATGCCATACATTCAACCGGGATGCCCGAGCATGCCTCTTCCTGGATAACTGTGAATACCCTCCGTCCGAGGTTCCTCCAGAGATTACATTGATTTGCCCGAGGGGTCGCGCCTGCTCGGCAGTCTGGGTGTCTTTCCAAGGTCATCTATCTGCTGACACAAACTTGGCTAGATGGCCCTGTTTAATTAGCTTCTCAATGTCGATCTTAAGCTTAAAGCAATCCTCTGTGTCATGTCCGTGGTCTTTGTGCAAGCAGAAAAACTTATCACGGTTTCTCTTACTGGGCGGGCTTTTCAGCTTCGCTGGCTACTGGAGTAGCCTCTAGGTCTCAGCGGTGGCCATGACCTCATGGATAGACTGGGAAAGTGGCATGAAGGTAATCGGGGCCTGATCCCGACCGCTTCTCTACTGATCTTGACTGGGCTTCTTTCCCGGACTCTTCTCAGTGCCCTCACATTTCCGTTTAGCTTTTGGGGACTTGTCTCCCATGAAGCTAGCGTGCTTGGATTTTAGAAACTCCTCTGTGTCGATGTAATTTCTGACCCTCTTTGAGAGTTCCACCTTTGGTGTGTTGGACTCCTGAGCAGAAGGTCATGATAGCGGCCGTCTCATTCAAGTGGCAAATTTGAAGCCTCTGATTGTTGAAATGGTCCATATAGTCCTTTAGGGATTCCCCCTTATGTTGCTTGACAGTCAGTAGTTGGGTGTCCGGTTGTGATCGGTCAAGCATCCCAACGATTTGGCTAATGAAAAGCTTGCTTAGTGTCTTGAAGTCATCAACCGCTCGGGGTTTAAGAGCTTGGAACCACTGCGCAGCTGGCCTCTTGAGAGTGCTGCGAAAGGCCAGGCATAGTAATTCATCAACGGTGGTGACTAACGCCATCTGGGCCTTGTAGGTATGAACGTGATCCACTAGGTTCCCAGTCCCGTTGTAGGAGTTGAGATGTGGTGGCTTAAACTTTTGCAAGATGGGGAATCCGGTGACCCGTACGGTGTAGAGTGACTCGGTCTCTATGTTGGTATGATCATGGTGCTACTTGTGGCTTAGTTGCTCGATCTGTTTCTGCAGGTCCTGGATTTGAGCCTTCACGCCTTCCCGCTCGGTCTTCCTTTCTATGTCCGAGTGGTAGATCGGATCAGATGACGAGGCCTCTTCTTTAAAGTGTGTTATCGTTGGGGATAGGACCCGGCTCCGGCTTCGGGTGATCGTGTGCCTGAGATCTCCCCGGCTCATGGCTGGGGGATCCTCGGCCGATTCCCGGGCTATATGTTCTGGCCCCTCCTTTCAGGCAGCACGCCTACTATTGATGATGTCTCTGGCGTCTCCCGCCCGGCTAGGGTTAGCCCGGGCATGTTGTCGGTTTCGCCTGGGGGCCTGGCTACCTTCGTCATCCCCGTGCTGTCTCCAACCCGGTGGGGATGCAATTGCAGTGTGGATATGTTGTCTGAGCCGTGGAGGCTTCCGGTTGGGCGCGCCTTTCCCGAGCTGCTCCTCAATTTGGGGGAGGTCATCCTGCCGGGACAACTGCGCTTCAATCTACTGCTGGGTTCGCCGCTGACCCTCTAAGAGTTGTGCGAGAACCCTAGTGACCTGGTCGGAGGTCATAGAGGCGGCCAGTCATCCGGCTTGTGACTTCGTCGGTCCCGTTAGAGCAATGGTGTTCTTACCTTTCTTTGGAGGCATGTAGATCAGTCGAAGATTTGTTTTTTGAGAAAGCGGTTGATTTTCCATAGATGGCGCCAAACTAATGATGCCAAAATCTAGGTAAGAATAATCTAGAGAGAGATGGACACAATAAATTTGGTATGTGGTTCAGCTCCGTTAATAAGGTGACCTACGTCCACGGGTGCGTCGGTGCGCTTTCACTAACAGATCATCGGCGGCTATTGGTGAACCAACAGAGTGGGCGGCATGACCAGAAACCGATCGGGTATATGCGTAATAGTGAGTTGTTTGTATGTTATTCTTTAGGTTCAGAATGCGATCCCCCTCCATGGTGGTGAGTGGTGTCTCTTATAAGGGCAAGAGACCACCCGTACAAGGTAAGTTAGCAGATTAGGAAACCTAATCTGATTACAATCGATTTACATGAATTTAGGAGAGTTTCCTATGTGGTTTAGGAAACTACTTTCTCCTTCCATTTAGTCTTCTAGCCGGGATAGGAAACTGTCTGGAAGCTTGTTGGGCAAGCAACCACCCCTTCGGGAGATGTGCCCATGAGGGGCCAGTCTGGAGCGGACGCCCGAGCTCTAGACTTAACCAGGTGGTTTTGTGTAACAACCTGGGATGGTTGAGCAGTCAATCCAAACTCAAGGTGACTTGGCTTCTCCTTGCTGAGGTGGCAAGACTTGACTTTGACCTGATATTTTTATACATATCATATCATATCGAACTCCTAGCTTAAAGCTTAACAAACAGGGAGAAAGTTGACAAAGTCATGAATTCCTTTCAATTTGTTGAAATCACAACACCTCTATAGATATATGAGTCTTAACTAGGACCCAATGTAATGTCCATATAGAGATGACACAATCTCAACATGATTAAAATGAATCCATGACTATGTTGAACCAATTAGAGCTTATCATAATACAAAACAATGTCCTAATTTACAAGAATCAATATACATGTGATGATGATGAATGCATGAACATGAACATGCTGAGAATCATTCATTGATTTGGATCATTTAGCCTCTAGATTTGGGTTCAATTAATCATAATCAAATCATAGGCATTAGCAAGCCATTTGGATCAAAATTGGTAAGTTTTACCAAATCTGTCTCAGAATTATAAAATTTACAGAGAAGAAACCTGAGATTAAAAAATAGAAAAGGCATAGTCCTATGGCTTGATTTCAATGATTTTTGGACATAAGGTGCCTCTGTAAGTCTAGTTTCTAACCCAAAAAGAAAATCAAAGATCCAATGGTCCAATCACTAAGAATTGGACCATGACCAAACACTACTCAGAATTTATCAACTCTCTGTCCAGAGATTTTGCATGATTTTCTAAAAAAAACAGTAAACAAATCTGAATTACTTCATTCTTTTTAGAGGATCTTACCACATTCAACTTCATAGAAAAAAATTTTACAAGCTCAAATGACTAGTTGAAAGTTCTGATCTATTCAAATTAAAATTGACTTTCTGTTCTAAATTTTTGGACAGAGAGTGACTAGTTCACAAATCCTAAGATCAAACCATGTTAACTATAAATTTTCATCAAAATAAAAATTTATGTGGTAGATCTTTATCTTATGAACACATTCCAATTGGTCTCATTCAATTCCAATGGATCATGATTTAATTAAAAACTTTGATCACAGGTTGTCATTGAAATCACTACACCATAGATGACTTAATGTCCATTATTGGAATCAAAATTGATCTATAATTCTAGAAAGAATCTAGGTCAAGTATGATTGTGATCAAAATAACAATGAAGTAAAAAAGAGATTCATAGATTTAGCCTTGGATGAATCCCAACATAGTGTTTGCACCAAAAATATACATTTTTTAAGCTAAAATTTGTATAAGGCCGATGGTGATTTTTTAATCGGACTAACAGACTGATTACATAAATTAGAGGCCAAACAATTGGTTTAAAGTGCCCGATATCACTTCCATAATCATCCAATTTGCCATCGGGCTGACCAGGGTCCATCTCAGTAGGCAATCGGGCTGCCTTATTATGAGACCGATTTAATAGCTTGTATGTCTTTAAAGAATGTGGTGGGCCACCCCTTGGTTGGGGCATACCAATACTTGGCAACTTTGGTCGGTCTCACCACTCTTTATAATTGGTCCAAATTGTAACTGATCAAGACAAATGACCATCTTGTGATTACTGGTGCAAGCATCATGGGTATGACTTTTCAATGTGGTGGGCCAAACACTAATAATGGCAACTTGAATGGCGTTATCAGATTTGCCTTACCAAGTCAATCAACAGTTCAGCCTAAAGTTTTGATAACTGATATGAATCGGACCATACATAATTTATTTACCATGTTCCATTCATCCCGATGTGTGAAAGGTAATATGAGGGGGTCATTGTTTATCAGCCTTAATCTTCTCTAAATAAGGTGATAAATGTTTCCAAATCGTGGCAATATTCCCAAGTTATTATTAGAATTATCAGCTTTAGGAAGGATAATATCAAGTATTTTTGGAGATTATATTTGGGAAGTGCATCTTTTGGTTGCAAGCCGTATCAAGACTGATAATGGACCAGGTTCAAAATATATATATATATATATATTGGTGAAGATATGGAAGGTTTTATCAGAGATGGAGATAAAATCTGGTATTTTATACCAGATAATTATGGAATTAAAAAGCAGATTTTGGGAGATAAATCTGGTAAATTATACCAGATTATGTATTGCAGATTTACTTGCCTTATCTCAACCAGTTATGGCCGCTATAAATCAACAGGCAGGCCAAGTAATCAACTCACCCCGCGTCTCTTCGACAAACCGCATCCAATGCATTCTTAGCATTCTTTTTCTTTTCTTAGGCTTTCTTAGTTTTAATTACACTTCTTGTAATTTCTTTTTCTTTAATTAAATAAAAGTCTATTTTATTTAATTTATTTTCATCACTTGTATGGCTTGTGTGCTTCAATACTGCCATAGGATTTTAGGTGAGGGTACTTTCCTACTCGCCACACACAATCACCCGTTAGAAGTCAGATCATAAAGCCTTGAGTATCACTCACTCAAGCGATTAGGAAATTAGTTTGCACAACTCGAACCACCATTGGTTCTGGCACGCCCGCGCAAATTACAAGCAAACACATAGACCTCATAAAAGAATCTAGAAATGGATTTCAAGTACTTACTCAATCATAATGAACTCAAGACACTTGAATTCACTTGAATCCAACAATCAAATCATGAAAATAACTAGTTCTACATCTAATTCTTTTCCCAAATACATGATCCTTGAGAAATTTAAACTCATCTTATTCAACTCTCCTCCCAAGTTAATGGTCCTTGGATATCAAAAGGCACTAATATACATAAATCTCAATGGAATATGGAGAGGATTCCATTAGACTTTAAATTAGAGGACCCAAATCATAAACAAAGGCTTAGATCAACCAATTATATATAAATATAACTAAAGTCGACTTTAATTCCCATGTAAATCATAAATTTACAGAAAATTGGAGGATCAAACTCAAAGGAATCAAGTGAGATATTAAAGATCTCATGATTCCTTAGAGAAGAGCATGAACATGGAGAACCAAAATTTTAAATCCAATTGATGATCCAAATCAATTTTCCTTTTGAAAACTTATTTTGCATTAAATATAAGGTTAATAAGATCCAAATCAACAACTATGAATGAGAATTCGATCACAATTCAAGTGGTGTGTGATGAAATTTGGTGGGAAAAAAGTTTTTGAAATGTGTATAAAAGATCCTAGAATTCTATGAATTGTGATTGAATTTAGACTAAAAACTAATTGGGATTAGGGGATTACCTCTAAATATCCTCAGATTTTGTAGGTTCTTGATTAAGAACTTCAACTATCTTCAAGTTCTTCTATAAAGCTTCTCAAGCTTCCATGCTTTCTACTCCCAATTCTCATAAAATTTACTCTCAATTCTCCAAAATTTTTCAATCTAAAGACCTCTAAGCCTCTCTTTGATGGAGACATACACCACTTTATATAGACCCATTGGGAGAGGCCAAATCAGTAATTTTGAAGTATTTTTGCTTGTGAAGTGTGATTTTGGGTGTTTAATACGTACTTAAAAAAACAAACTGTTATAGCGGGCGGCACTTAGTGAATTATCTGCGGCACTCACTGACTGCCGGCGAGGCACTCAGTGAGTGTTGCTGCGACTCCGGAGTGCCAGCCCGCTTGTAGTTATTATATATATACTCTATATTCTTTTTTTCTTTTTTTTCTTTTTCTTTTTGAAATTATTTTCTTTCTTCTTTTTTTCTAAATCAAAATTCTCTATTTTTTTCTAAATCAAAATTCCTTTTTTTTTCTTTTCCTTAATTTTAAGAACTAAATTAATTTTCTCTTAAAGAAACCTAATTTAATTTCTGTCACGCATATTTTCACACCTAGAAATTCATTTTCCTTTCTTCAATTCTCCAAATTTTATTATCCTTGAGATTGACAAGCTTCCCGAAGAACTTGAATTGCCTTAAAGATCCTCGAATCTGTCGGACATTGTCGTCATCGGTTTTAGAGGTAATCGTCCCATGAGTTTGACGGTCGATCGAAATTGGGGTGTCTACAGTAAGCTTTCTTCTCCTTCTTTTCTTTCTTTGTTTTTATTGTTTTCCTAAGTTTTGATCTTTGTAGCTCTTAGTTTAGATTATTTTCTTATTTGTTCATAATGGTTCTTCTTATTTTAGTAGTTTAGATCTTTTAGGCTTCTAGATTAGCCTACTATCCCGTTTGTGGATAGGCTATTCCTAGTGGTCCCTATTCCAATCATGGGATAACCAGCACTAGAGGGACTGGTAGCCAAGATATTGCTATTCTAATATCACTAGGGATTATGAAACCCTGATTCTACTATTGCTTAACCTAGTTTATCTTATTCACATTTATCCATGAATCAAAGCATACACATGCATACTACTCACACGTAGAATAGTAGGATGTCCCGATTAAGGGTTACACATGTACACATGCATTTAGTGCTCATGTTTGGTTATTATGCAATTATTATCCTAACCATGGCTAATTAGGAAGCTTAATAAGGAATGCTATGCTATCGCGAGTAAGTCCTTACAATCCTTCTATTTACTGCTTTTCTAGATCACCTAAAGGCATGTATGTGTATTAAAGATGGAACTGTTTCTTAGTGTGTTTTGATCTTTAGGATTCTGTGGGCCAGAGACTTATGCTGCAACACCACTTTAAGTAGTAGTTCAATTGACTTTTACTTGAAAGAGATGTTGGGGAGCATTGTTTGCAACATAAAATAAAATTCAGTTGGGCCCATACAAAGTCTAAAGGGGAATTACATGTAGACCATCCATAGAGATAAAAGTACACTGATGCGGTCTAGCAGAGTACTATAATCCAATGCACATGCCACATCAGTGGCAGGATGGTTAATGGGAATTCTGATTGGATCAGGGGAGTGACTCGTGTAGCCATGAAGGTTGTGCTACATGCAGTTACTGTCAACACCCCATTATTCCCAAATCATGAGATAATGGGGGGTTTCCTAATTACTCTATGGTAGCTATGTTGACTGTGATGTAATTAAGGAAGAACAAGAGAAGGAAGAAAAGGAACCCTGAAATCAACAACCATAATAGCTTTACTCTGTTTATTGTATTTTCCTTATCTTCCAATTTCACTTTATGTTCTTGTTCTAGAAGTAGATTTACAACAATTCGCTAATTAGAAGGTGTGATTATCACTTCTGATTGAACTCTACTTATAAGAGATTGAATGGAAATCAAAGACTATTACTTCTTTTACTAATCCAAATGTCTCTCACATTATAAGTCTTTAATCTTTGGTTAAAGCATTTGAACTTGTAAAAGAGATCGTGTTCCATCTCTTTATTCACCTGATTTGTCATTTTGTTCAAGTTCTAAAAGGACATTTGTTTGGCACGCTCGCAAGTTCATACTTATAGATTTCTTCCATGCAATCACGTATGGAAAACACCTTTGATGATAAATGATATTTTAATCATAAATACTACAAAATCAATTTCGCGGGTAAAGGTTTAGTCGCCAAATTCCCACTTTGTTTTAGTGGGTATCGCACCTATATTCTACGCATACAACCAACCACTCTGTTGAACCAGACAAATTATGTTGTATGTCAAATTAATGTAACATTCGACGTCTTTTAAAAAGTGAGCTCCTTGAAGGGACAAGGGTCGTGTTTGTTTCACAGAAGTGGAATAGTGGTCTATTATAACTAGGTTTGCTGTTTGGGTATGCTTAAACATGGAGAACAATATGGTCCATTTAGATGGGGGACTATATATCTCAGAAATGTTGTGGTATCTATTCATAGTTTTGGGACAATGTAATTAAAATAGTCTAATAGTCAAATCTCTTTCTTGGCAGTGAAACACGGCCAAAGGGATAAGATTGGAGTGTCGTTTAAATGAGTAAGGCTACTAGCTTCCCAAATTTAGTTCACAAATACTTTGTCAGTTGTATCACATGCAATGACTTGTGATACCATCGATCACTATCAGAAAGTGCGGTTCAACGGCCAGGCTATTTGAATATCAAATTTAGGGTCAAAATTTCCAAAGTATAGCCTCATATATTATACCTATATAAATTCTGAGGCAAAAACCCTTCATAGAGAGTGCCACATGGCACCCCTCTCTATTATTCTTTGTTCCTACATGACACTTCTCCATTTTTCCTTTTCTTTTCTCCTATTGTTTCCATTTTTATGTTATACGGTACTAGTTAGTTTTACGTCCTTTTTTCTTTCCCCTCTCTCTCTCTCTCATGTTACTCCCTAGGGCTCTTTTACTCTCTCATCATTCTAATCAAACCAGACTCCTATGTCTTCTCTATTGCTTGTTTTTATCAGAACGTCTCATCGCCTCCCTATAGCCCACACTGTCATCTTCCCCACACCTCAAAATGTTCTCTCTCTCTCTCTCTCTCTCTCTCTCTCTCTCTCTCCATGCAGCATTGGTTGGTTCATCATACCCAATCCTACCTCTGACCACTCACAAATCCTTAGCCCTCAAACGATGGCCTATGATGTTCGCCAGCAATGGTTTATCAATTTCTCTCAATATTAGATATTGCATCTTTTCTGGGTTCCTTCCCTTGGTTTGTCCTCTCCCTCAATTTATCTCACTCAATTCTCTATCTTCCATTTGCTAAATTGAATTAATGTTATACCATAAATCACTACTACAGTTTAAAGTTATAGGTCATGCCATTAGCTTCTCAAGTCCTCGATCGATCAAGGCTCCAAAAAGATTGAGATGATAAAGACCAATTCTAACGCTAGGAAGATTAGGCTCAAAAAGTCCAAGACCAAGTAAATCGACTTGTGATAATTTTTTTCGTTTGCACTTCTGTATATCTTGCCTTTTCAAATTAGGCCTTCAATTTATATTATTCGCATATAGAATTCTCTGTCGGTGTTTAATTCATACTTGATTTTATGATTTTTCCAGTGTACCATTTGGATGTCGTTTCAAAGGCACTTATTTTTCTTATCAGATACCTAAATGTTGAAAGTCACAAAAAGATAATACATTTAATTCAGCCAAACATGGTTTATATGTAGTTGTAGATATCTAGGATTAGAATACTACATATCTAGCATTTTAATATAGCACTCTTTGGTTGTTATTGTATCTTGCTAAGTGAGTTGGGTTGTTTTTAATTTTGATTATGTTTCTCTTAGGTGGTTGGCTTGATTAATTGGTTCTATCTCTTATGGCTTCATGGCTTAACAATAAAGTTGTGATGTATTGTTGGAAAAAAAAAATTTGTTCAAATTGAAACTCATTAATTGGGAGTTTTGAGTTTATTGGCGTGTGTAGTGTGGGTGAAAATATAGGAAGCACACTGTCATGCGACTCAAGATTAGATCTATAGAAAAAGAACTTCCACACTAGCGCAAACAAAATGATTCTGGAGGCCGACGACACTAGAGGTGGCCAAGCCAATGACAATAGATCAGGATCTCCTTGAAGTGAGTATACCATATAGATATAATTGACTATCACGTATATATGTGTATATGTCTATATATGTGTACTTCAGGAGTTCAAATTTATACTTTCTAAATCATTCATATTATTATTCTTTCATTATCACTACAATGAATTGACTTGTAGTGATAAATGTTTTCGTCACTAAAGGTCAGATTTTCGTCACTAAATGTCTTTAGCGACGAAAAAAATTTCGTCGCACGTTAGTCGATAATTCCTCGACGGGAAAGGTCTTTTGTACAAAGTCATATTTCGTAGCCAAAGAGTAGCATTTAGCGGCGAAATTTTTCATCAGGAAAAGTGCATTTTTCACAACGAACCAAATTTCGTCACGAAGGAGTCCTACAATTAGCAACAAAATTTTGTCACTAAAAGTACCCTTTAGTGATGAAATTATTTGGCAAAAAAAATAACAATTTTTCCCTATGAACCATATTTCATCAAGAAAGATCACTTACTTTTAGCGACAAAACTTTGTTGGAAAAAGGCACTATTAATGATGAAATAAGTCGTCGCTAAAGGTTACCGATTGCAGACGAAGTCTTTTTGTCGCTAATAGTATAATATTATTGACGAAATATTTCATCGCTAAACATGACTATTTATCGACGAAATTATTTCGTCATTAAAGGATAACTATAGCCGACGAAAAATTTTGTCGCTAAAGGTGACCATTTTCGACGAAGTCGTTTCTTCGTTAAAAGATCACTACTATCAACGAAATCAACTTCACGGGTAAAAGGTCAGTGTTACCAATGAAACATTTCGTCACAAAGTGTTAGAAGAAAAATGAGATTTGAACCATTAGTGATGAAATATGAACAATTAGTGATGAAAATTTTCGTCACTAAAGGTGTATGCCCTTTTTGGGAATATATTGTGTTTTCAGAGAAAATTTTTTTTTTAGCCCACTTGCTAGTTGAGAAATCTAAAAATATTCATAACATCCACATAGCATTGACAACATTCATATTAAGCAATCAAATGTTCATTCATTAATAAAGTCTCCTACTCAATCCAACATAACAAAATAGTATATTTAAAATACAAAATACATGATAAAAGTTGGTTGATACTCCATTTAATAGAGAAATTGCCCAGAACTAGGACTTGCTTCCTTTAGTTACTTTGTAAAGTTTGGCTAATTCTTAGCCAGCTCTAATGTATGATATCTTCATTTATCAAAAAATGAAAATAAAAAAAATTTCAAAAATGCATAGCAAATACAAATTCAAAAAAAAATCGAACGTCCGATGTCTGTAATACAAACATTTCTTCACTCCAAAAAAATCAAAATAAGGCGTTGAATTCAGTCACTCTACTCGAGATGCCCATAAATCTGCAAAAGTTTGACAAGCAAAAGTTTGGATTAAAATAAGGCTTGTTTGGATTAAAACACAAAAGTTTTATTACATTCATCCAAAATCCAAATTTGACAAGCAAAATTTGAAAATATGAACTCAAGAGTTTGGATATCATTCCAACGTAACCAAAAGAAGTTGAATGACATATTGCAATTTTTCAATCCCATTCCGAAGTTTCTTAGTCAAGTACATAATTCGACCTTTACAAAATTCATTATTACATCTTCGGAATGAAAATAAAACATATACAAAATGTGATTTCTCCGCATTCCCACGTCCTCACTCACCACACTCCTTCTTCCGTTCTTCACACCTGCAATGGAGTAAATCTCCATTGTTCAGCTATATGCTGAGTGAATAATTTCTAATAAATGCATATATGGTAAATCATGCTTTAATCTCATAATTCATATCAAATAGTCTCTAGAGAGGAAATACGCATTTATCTAGTAGCGGCAAGTCCAAGGCTTAAACCGCAATGCCCACGGCTAGTCCAAGTTTAAAACCATTGCATCCCCAAGTGCCATGGCAAGTCCAAGACTTAATCCATCCATAGTAGCCGTCGCTACTACAATTCTCCAACATCGAGAAGCTTACTCCAATATGAATTTATATAAACTCCCCTTTGACCCACATAATCAACTCAACGAACTCGCATAAAAGTAGACATGCTTTTCACATTTAAGCGCATGCATAATAAACGGGCCTAAGATTAACACATGGATTTTTCCTGGATCACAATTTCGTCATCGAAATTCAAAACATGAAAATTGTGTATATAACATAGGCTAAAAAGTCATACCTCGAGCTATCGTCGTAGAACTTGGAGGGAACGACTAGAAGCCCGATTAAATGTCAAATCTTCGATCCTACATAAAACCTACAAGTTTACACGCGTTTTCCTCAAATTTATACAAACTTAGCCAAATGCGGCCTAATGACTATAAAACGTAGCTCTTTAAATTAATAATCCCTTTAAAAATAAAATTACCTTGTTAGTAAATTGATATCTCTCTAAATCAACGTGATTTAGGTGGTCTCAATGTTATTAATTTATAGAGGTTATACAGTATGCGGTATAACTGACAAACCATTTGGAATCTGAGTAATGTCATATATGGTACCACTCATCACTATCACAATCTTTGAAAAAATGGAATTTGTCTTTTTGGATTTTTTTTCCTATTTTTTTTTTTTATCCTTTTTCATTTTTATTGCCGGAAGGAGGGTCAGTGCCCATTTTGCAAAAATGGAGATCGAGTGAAAATTTACATGACAAAAAAGCAGTTAAGCTTAGTTAATCAAGAAGTTTGTGCAAGGCGACAATCAAGACTGGCCGGAAGGGCCGTTGCACATCAAAATGAGTCATGTAAAGTCGCACAACTTGAAACTAAGGTCGCAAAGGCAGGGATAGAACATACTCACCTCTTGGAACCTAGAGCAAACAATGCACAGTATGCATGTGCGAGTATGGAAGAAAGTGCCCAAATGTGTGCACACATGCATGACTGCATATTTTTGACACATCACACAGACAAAAACATGCAAAACAATGTACTAAAAGGTGTAAAAAGTTATGAAAATATAAACATAAGCATTTTAATGCATTATAAAGAAAATGCACAGAAAAAAGCACAGGTAAGAGGTCTGCAAAATTATGTGCACAGAGAAGGTCTTTCTACTCTATATTGTGCACTCGTGTGGTGGGATGTGGCATGTTCTATGGCTACTTTGGAAGCTGTGGACTGTGATTTTATTGCAAGCATGCGCCAAAGGTCTTGAATCAGTGTGCGCAGAGAGGGTCTCACATACGCAGGCTGCCTGTGTGCTACTTGTTGTGGCATGTACTGCAGCTGTTTTGGAAGCTATGACCTATGCTTTTATTTGTGCAAAGGGTTATTTGGGTAGATTAATGGTGTTTTGTAGTGATGGCGACAACTCATGCTTGAGAGAGATTTAGGGAGAGAGGCAGAGAGGTTTAGGGAGAGAGGTTATATCATGTGGCCACCTGCCACTATCACAATACAGTATAACCTTTTTAAATTATTAAATTTTCCAAATTAATAATATCTTTTAATAATAATAATAATATATGTATCGATAAATTGATATCTCTCTAAATTAATATAATTTAGGTGGCCGCAACATAATTAATTTATAGAGGTTATACAGTATGTGGTACAACTGAAAAAGCATTTGGAATTGAGTAATGTCATATATGGTACCACTCATCACTAAATTGTGTGATAAACATAAACTTTTTAGAGACAATTAGTGAAAAATACATTATGATACAACTTTTTTATAGTTAAGGACAATTCAGATTCACTAATAGAAAAAATGGGTATTATCGACGAAATATTCCATCGGTAAAAGTAAGATTTTTGTCATTAAATGTAAAACATTTCCCGACGAACATATTTCATCATGAAAGGTTAAATAATTTCCGACGAAACAATTTCTTTACGAAAGGTTAAACAATTCCCGATGAAAAAAATTTGTCACTAATTGTAACGAGTTCCGTAATAACCATTCGTCACGAAAGGTTAAACAATTTCGGACGAAACATTTCATCAGCAAAAGTAAAGCAATTCCTTACAAAAGTATTTCATCACCAATTGTAAGAATTCTCGACGAAACTATTTCGTTACAAAAGGTTAACTAATTATTTTCGACGAAATATTTCGTCACTAAAAGTAAAACAATTTCCGACGAAAGTATTTCTTCACCAATGGTTAATATTTCGTCACTAAAAGTAAAAAAATTACCGACAAAAGTATTTCGTCACCAATAGTTATAATTACCCATGAATACATTTTGTCACAAAAGGGTAAATAATTCTTGACGAAATATTTCGTCATTAAAAGTAAAATAATTACCTACGAAAAATTCCATCACCAATTGATAATGCTTCGTCGCCTAAAATTTTCCCACCAAGTTAGTATCAAATTAAATTGTGGAATATAAGTAATGCCAATTTATGTCCAAGTTTGGGTAGTTTTAAAGGACAATCCTCTTTACTATCATTCAAATTTACCCTCTCAATTTGTTCATAACAGCATGAAATTGGACCTAAACTTCAAGTACTTTCATTAGTTGTTTCATATGCAATTGATTCATCATGATTCTTATCATGGCAGAAAACTTGAAACCATGAAACTTTGAGTACATCAGATACTCAGATTCTCACTTCCAAAAGTTAGAAAAGTTATGCTGCAGTTAGTATTTGAATTAAATAATTTTGGCTAAGACTTGAAATTTCAATTCTCAAAGATGTCAATTTTTTGGTTTATAGGTGTTATTTAAATACATAGTTATGTGTATTTAATATTACAATGATATCTCACTTTTCTTGGTTTTTACAGGTTTGTTTCATTGATCATTTCTTCAAATCCATGACTTGAATTGAGAAGTTGGAAAATTGATGCGTAAGTGATCTCTTTCTAGATAAAGATTTCAAATGGTTGGCTTCAACCTCAAAAGGGAAAAAATCACAATGACACAAAATGGGACTTCTTCTGATCTTTTAGAGCATTACAGGTTCACAAACGGGTTTAGCTAATTACAGATATTGATTTCTTCTGTAACACCTTCCAATTGAATGTTCGAAATATATGATCTAGGAATTTGGTTTAAGAGGATGTTCACTTTTGTGTGGCAGAAAATGGATTCGAGAAAATTGTTAATCAAGCATTTCTCTCTTCTTTGAGGAAATGTTTATATCCAATGTGTATTCGCAAATCAAATTAGTTTCAAATACATGAATGTTTAATATTGTGAATATATCAAATAATCAAGAAAACAACAAAGGGAAAAGAGAAAAGAGAGCTAAAGTTTCTCATAACATGAAAACTGAATGAATGAATACAATACAAAAGAAGAGACAATAATAATATATCTAGGTATACAGTATTACCCTAATATAAACTGAAAGACTAAATTACCCTAAAGCTAATAAAACTAATTCTAATAGCTAACTTTAATACCCCCCCCCCCCCCCCCCCCCCCTCCTCCCTCAAACTCACGATGCTGCAGCTAGAAGCATAGAGAGTTTGCCAATTAAAAAACAAAAAAATGCTGAATCGAATGTGACTTTGTAAACAAATCAGCAATCTGTATGGAAGAAGAAACAAAAGGCAAAGTGATAGCTCCATGCTTAAGGTGATGTCGAGTAATGTGATAATCAATCTCTATATGCTTGGTCCTCTCATGGATAACTGAATTGTGAGCAATCTAAAAGGCATTCTTATTATCACAATACATAGGTGAAGGGCGAGGAATGGAGACACCCATATCTGTAAGTAGCTGGTGTAACCAAATAACCTCACGGGTAGTCGAAGCCATTGCATGATACTCAGCTTCTGTGGAAGATACAGCAACAACATCCTGCTTCTTGATCTTCCAAGAAATGAGAGAATCACCCAAAAATATACAAAATCTAGTAACAGACTTGAGATCTGTAGGATCACCGGCCCAATCAGTATTAGAGTATGCACGCAGTTCCAAGGAAGAAGATGACGAAAGTAAAAGACTTTGAAATCAAGTGCCCCTCAAGTACCTCAAAATACGATGAACAGTAGCCCAATGAACTATAGTAGGGGAAGTAACAAATTGACTAACAATATGAACAACATAAGCAATATCCGGACGAGTAATAGTAAGATAAACCAAGCTACCAACAATAGTGTGATATAAGGAAGGATCAGGAAAAGGAACACCATCAGAAGGAGAAAGACGAACATTAAGCTCCAAAGGGGTATCAATAATCTCATTATCAGTGAGGCGAGCATGCTTAAGAATGTCACCTGTATACTTAGACTGAGAAAGAAGATAACCTGTTAGAGAAAATGCTACTTTAATTCCCAAAAAAAAACATAGTGGACCTAAGTCCTTCATTTCAAAATAACGAGCTAATTTAGACTTTAACACTGTAATCCCATTAACATCATCACCAGTAATAACCATGTCATCAACATACAAAGAAAGCATAATACGACCAGCAGTGGTACACCTGATAAAGAGAGTTAAATCATACTCACTCGAGGAAAACCCAAATGAGGTAATCACAGTGGAAAACTTCTCAAACCAAGCTTGAGGGCTTCTTTAAGACCATATAAGGATTTCTTAAGCCTGCAAACTTCTCCAGAACCATGAGGAGCATTCGGAGGAGGAACCATGTAAACCTTCTCTTGGAAGTCTCTATTCAATAAAGCATTTTTAACATCCATTTGAGTTATATGCAATTGACGAACAGAAGCAACTGCAATAAGAGTACAAACAGTAGTCATTTTAGCAACAGGAGCAAAAGTCTCCTCGTAATCCATACCATACTACTGGAAAAAACCCTTGCCAACCAATCTTGCTTTGTACCGCTCAATAAACCCATCTGACTTGGTTTTGATTTTATAAATCCAACGAGAACCAATAGCGCTCTACCAGAAGGTAAGGGAACTAAACTCCAAGTGTCTGTCTTATACAATGCAGAGAGTTCCTCTACCATAGTCTGCTGCCAAAGTGGATCAACAGCTGCCTCTTTAAAGGACAGAGGCTTAGAGAGATCATGAACTGAAGCTAAAAAGGAAGCAAAAGAATTTGAATAACAAGAATAAACAAAATTAGGTGATTGAGTGGACTTACAAGTGCGAGCAGGATAGCGAGGAGGTTCCACAGCCTCAGCAGGTGCTTGGGTAGCCTCTGGAAGGGAGGTAGCATCAGGCGGCAAGGTACCAGTGTCAACAGAAGTAGAACCATGAAGTGAGACAATACCAGTGGTACATGGGGCTCGAGAGGGCACACAATCAGTATCATCAGAGAATGGGTCAAGATGGATGAGACCAGATTTAGTCAACTCATGATGATTATCAGGAATAGAAAAGAAGGGTATATGCTTGAGAAACACAACATGGCGAGGACATGTAGTTTTTTAGTAACTGGGTCAAAGCAACGATTATAACACCCGCTCCCGCGGTTTATATTTAATATTGCTTTAGCATGCATAATCATGAGTTAATGGTAATTATAGTGTTATGTGGCGCATATTGGAAGTGGGTTTAACTCACTAAGTTATTTTTGGGTGTCCTGTTGGGAACCCAAATTTGGCCAGTATGGCAATCCCAAGTTGGGATATATGTTGATGAGTCCCACTTGAGATGGGACAGTAATGTGTAGAACACCCTATGTGACTAAATGTTTATTAAGGCTTAAATGATTTATTATTTGATTGTTAATAATATCATGTTATTAGGTAGTGACCACTTCTGGGGTCAATTAGGGATACCTTTCTGAGCACGAATTGAACACGTTACATAATTAGAAGGCTAATTAGCAACTTCATATAATTATATGGGACCACTTATGGGACCCATGTGAGATATAGACAAATACCCATTTAAGTTTGGGATAGTTTTAATACAATTTAACAAATAGTAGGGGCATAATTGCAAAACTAGTAAAAATGTGTGGAGGCAATACTAAAATTGGAAAATTCCTTATATCAAGCAACGTTCAAGATTAGGATGAGTCAAATCTCATCATTTTCATTTGGGTTATAACAGAAGAGATATAGTAAAGTTTACGTCAAGTTTTGACGGTGACATCAAGACGCCGATTGACGCGCCGAACGACGTTCAATCTCAATACAGAACATATATTCGGACTCCTGGGGGTGAGTCTAATCTATTGGTACTAATTTTATTGAGTTCTGTGATAGTTTTTCCGCGACCCATTTTAGGGTTTTAGCTAATAACTTGTGATTTATTTATAGAATTTGTACTTGGATCTAATAGGGCTTTAATTTCACAATTAGGAGTGAAACCCAAGAGGTGAGTGATGTTAATTTTGAAAATTGGATGATTTTCATGTTGGGTTCAACTGTGATGCCAAAGCATCCTAATTTGTCTACTTTAATTTATTTAGTTTAGAATTGGGAAAAATTTATGTGGCTAAATTAGGCCCAATTTATTTGTAAAAGTACGGTGTAATGATTAAATGAGCATGTTGAGTTGCCTATTTGGGTGAATGGAAATTGCTAGTTCTATACCACCATGAGGTAATCTTTGTGGTGATGACCACAGCCCCCAGAGGCCTATGGAACCGCACGTGTAAGGGCGTGGGTCATGACTAGTCAAGTGGGCTCGGGGAGTGGAGCCATGGGCTAACCGGTAGTGGTGGGAGTGAACTAGTAATTGCAAGAGACTATAGTTCTTTGTAATATGTTAAATTGAGCGTGTTTATTATCCATGTTCATGATTGGCATTGCTCACTAGCATATAGCTTATATATTGTAGTGGTTATTGAATAACCATCGTAGGTGATCGCGGCGAGGATTGGGGAAGTGGCTTGACTAGCTTATGGGTTTGGAAAGTTGTTGTAATCTTGTTAATAGCTACTTGCCTTTTTAGTTTAAAGTTTGCAATATAGTTGTCATTAATCGGTTTTAATCTGGATTGCAGTATGGGTCATACTTTGGTTGGTTTAAGACTTATGTAATATTTCTAGTTAAGCTTTATATTTTAGTTTGATCTTTAAATCATGTAATATCCAGCTTGTATAATTTAGCTGTTGTTTTTAGGAGTTGTTATCATTGGGGTTGAATAGGTTGGTTGTACCTAGTATTAGTGTCGTTGGTTTGGGACGTTTGAACTTGGGATTTATTTATTGGGTTGGTTGTAAATGGTTATATTTATTAGTTTCCTTAAAGTATTTTTTTTAAACTCTTGCTTGTACTTGGAAGCTCATGTTTGTGGCTTTGGTTTTATTCTAAATAGTTTAAAGCATTAGTGTTGATTTCAACTTGTGATTTGGTAATATTATTTATTGAATTTACTATTTGCTATAACAGGGTTTTTGGTTGATTGCAAAGATGGAATTTTGCCTATTTTAGTTGAGCTTCTTTGGTTTAAGTTGGTTTTAAACTTATTTTGGAACTTGAATCACTTGTGTAGGGCCTTGGTGGCGTGCTACGTGTCCTAGAATCGTTTGGGCGGTTCCGGGGCATGACATTAAGTGGTATCAAAGCGAGGTTTAGGCTTAGAACCTTGGGTACGAGAGACGACGATTGAGAGTATGTGTAGATAATGAGCATGTTGATGCATTTCATGAATGCATATAAATAATTGTTACTATGCTGTTATATAACATGTTAGCATAGCATGTAATATATTTATGTCAATTGACTGACAGGTAAGAAAATGGATCATAATCGGGAACGTTCACCTCATTCAAGGATGGACCACCTAGAAGATGTGGTAAGCAATTTTGTAAGGGCAGTAAGTAATCAGATGGGACGTGATAGACCTACAAACCCACAACCACAGGCTGAACGGGAGTCATTGAACAATTTTATAAAAGGAAACCATGTCAGTTTGATGGAGGCCCAAATCCATCACAAGCCGACCATTGGGTGATGGATATAAAACGTATCTTTCGGGCGGTGGAGTGTTCAGATGGGGAAAAGATAATGTGTGTTACTGATACTTTAAAAGCTGAAGCCCAGAATTGGTCAGTAAATGTGATTGAGCAAGGGGCACCTGAGACCTGTAACAGATTTGTGAAAGTTTTCTATAAGCGGTACTTTCCAGCATCCGTCAAGACCCAGGTGGGCCGTGAGTTTGCAAATCTGCAGCAAGGGGATATGAGAGTAAATGAATATGCAGCGAAATATAATAGCCTACTTCGGTTTGCACATTGAACAGTACCAAGGGAAATGGATAGGGCACGAAAATTTAAAGAAGGCCTACGGGATAATATTAGAAGCCGAGTGGATACACATCAACTTCGAAAAGTGGCTGATGTACAAGATATTGCCTTGATAGCAGAAAGAGATATTGACAAGTACAAACAGAGCCAACAGAATAAGCGGCCAACTGAAGGAAAAGGTAAAGGACAAGCTTTCTTTAAGAAACCGTTCTCGCGAGGTTCTGGTTCTAGCTTAGGAGTTCAAAGGGAAAGTTCCTTTTCTGCGGAGAGTCACCCATTATGTCCAACTTGTAATCGTCAACATGGGGGAGTGTGCCATTTAACACTTGTGTGTAATATCTATAGGCAGAAAGGGCATATAGGGAGGAATTGTTCACAAGCTCAAACTCAAAGTATAGGGAGTATAAATTCAGATATGAGAAGAAAATGCTTTGAATGTGGATAGCCTAGACATCAAGCAAAAGATTGCCCAACAAGACAACAGCGAGGGACAGGCTCTGTATCTTCAACTAGGGCAAAACTAGGAACAAGTGTGAACAAAGGGAAAGGACTTGAGCAAAGACAAGGAAGGTATTTCCATCTAACACTGGGGGATGCTGCAGCTACTGATTTTGTGGTATCAGGTACATTACTGATTTGCTCACTCCCGGTGTATGTTTTAATAGATTCAGGGTCAAAACATTCTTTTGTTGCACATGAACTTGTTAAACACTTAGATAGCATGTTAGAACCTTTAGGGTTTGATTTGTCAATATCGTTACCCTTAAGTAAACCTATGGTGACTTTATCAATATTTAAAGCATGTGATATCCGGCTAAATGACCGGGTTTCGACACTAAATTTAATTCCGCTGGCCATTAATTATTTTGATGTGATTTTGGGCATGGATTGGTTATCCACGAACTAAGCTACAATCGATTCTGAACAGAAAATAGTTACTTTTCGACCAATGGGACAAGGGGAGTTTAGTTTTCAGGGAACTAATGTTGTAGCACCACCATATTTGGTTTCAGCAATTCGGGCAAGCAAATTGTTGAAACAAGGTTGTCAGGGGTTCTTATATTCAATAATTGAGACACGGGTCACAGGGACTAAAGTAGAAGATATTTCAATTATACGAAAGTTCCCAGATGTCTTTCCTGAAGATCTACCTGATGTATTAGTTAAGCAAGAAATTAAATTTACTATTGAAGTAGCCTCGGGGTCTCAGCCAGTATCAAAAACACCGTACAGAATGGCACCGGTGGAGTTGAAAGAACTAAAGATTTAGTTGCAAGATCTTCTAGATAAGGGATTCATTTGACCTAGTGTATTGCCATGGGGTGCACCAGTTTTGTTTGTTAAAAAGAAAGATGGGACTATGAGGATGTGTATTGATTATCGAGAACTCAACAAGTTAACTATCAAGAACAAATATATGTTGCCTAGAATTGATGACTTGTTTGATCTACGAACGGGTTACCAAAAATTAAAAGTCAAGGAAGAGGATGTGGAGAAGACGGCATTCAGGACCCGTTATGGTCATTATGAATTTCTTGTCATGCCATTTGGAGTTACGAATGCACCGGCAGCATTTATGGATTTGATGAATCGAGTATTCAAAGACTATTTAGATGTTTGTAATTTTCTTCATAGATGATATCTTAATATATTCTAGGAATGTAGAAGGTCACGAGAGGCATCTACGGTTGGTTCTACGGCGACTCCATGAAAAGAAGTTGTTCGGAAAGTTGAAGAAATGTGAATTTTGGTTAACTGAGATAGCATTTTTGGGGCACGTGATATCAAAAGAGGGGGTATCAGTAGATCCGCAGAAGATTGCAGTTGTGGCCAATTGGAAACCACCGAGAAGTGTGCCAAAAGTACAAAGTTTCTTGGGATTAGCTGGATATTACCAAAGGTTCGTGGAAAATTTTTCAAGAATTGCAATGCCAATGACACAACTTATGCGAAAAGATGTTCCTTTTTGTTTGGAGTCCAGAGTGTTAAGAAAGTTTTGTTGAATTGAAGACTCGTTTAATGACAGCACCTATATTGACTATTCCTTCGGGTACTGAGGGGTTTGTGATATACAGTGATGCTTCATATTGGGGCCTAGGTTGTATATTGATGCAAAACAACAAGGTGATTGCATATGCCTCACGAAAATTGAGGCCACATGAGGTGAATTACCCAACACATGATCTTGAGTTAGCGGCAGTTATCTTTGCTTTGAAGATTTAGAGGCATTATCTCTACGAGAAAAAGTGTGAAATTTACACTGATCATAAAAGTCTAAAGTATTTGTTTACACAACGGGATTTTAATATGAGGCAAAGGAGATGGTTAGAGCTAATGAAGGATTATGACTTGACAATTCAGTATCATCCAGGGAAAGCTAATGTGGTGGCCGATGCGCTGAGTCGAAACTCTACAACTAATTTGGCCTATGCTTTGACTTCACAAGAAAAGTTAATTCGGGAAATGGAGCAGCTAAAGTTGGAGGTAATTCTAAAAACCAGAGGTGCTTTAATGTCAACTATTATTACACAGCCGTCCCTTATTGATGAAATCTGAGCTAAACAGCTTCAAGATCCAACATTGAAGAAGATTCATGATGAAATACCTGAAGGTAAGCAGACAGAATTTACTTTTAAGAATTATATATTGAAATTCAAGAATCGGGTTTGTATACGCAATGTAAATGGCATCAAGGAAGTAATTTTGGAAGAGGCGCACAATACGAGGTACTCAATCCATCCGGGCAGTACTAAGATGTATCGTGACTTACGGGAACCCTATTGGTGGTCAGGGATGAAACGGGAAGTAGCTGAGCACGTGGAAAAGTATGTAGCTTGTCAGAGGGTAAAGGTGGAGCACCAGAAACCAGCGGGAAAATTGGAACCACTATCTATACTAGAGTGGAAATGGAAAATATCACAATGGACTTTGTGGGAGGTTTACCGATGTCTAGGAAATCAAATGACAGTGTATGGGTAATCGTTGATCGATTGACCAAGTCGGCACATTTTCTTCTGATCAAGACTAATGATCTGAAGAAATTAGCTGAATTATATGTTCAAGAAATTGTGAGACTTCATGGAGTTCCAGTATCTATTGTCTCAGATCGAGATAGTGCATTTACATCAAGATTTTGGCAAGGAATGCAGAAAGCGATGGGTATTAAATTGAGTTTCAGTACAACCTTCCATCCTCAAATTGATGGACAATCAGAACGTGTAATTCAGATAATTGAAGATATGCTTCGACTTTGTGTTTTGGATTTTAAAGGTGACTAGGAAGAGAACTTGCCATTGACTGAATTTGCTTATAATAATAGTTATCAATCCAGTATTGGGATGGCGTCTTTTGAGGCTTTATATGGGCGTAAGTGTCGTTCTCCACTTTGTTGGACCGAGGTTGGTGAGAGGAGATTGATAGGGCCTGAAATTGTTCAGCAGACCACAGAAAAGATAAAGACAATACAACAACGGCTTCAAACAGCCCAAAGTAGATATAAAAGCTATGCGGACTTGAAAAGAATACCGATAGAGTTTGAAGTTGGAGATTTTGTATTCCTAAAAGTATCACCTTGAAAGGGTATTATGAGGTTTGGGAAATGTGGGAAGTTGAATCCAAGGTATGTTGGGCCATTTGAGATCATTGGCAGAGTTGGACTAGTAGCCTATCGGTTGGAGTTGCCACCAGAGTTAGCTAATGTACACGATGTATTTGATATATCAATGTTAAGAAAATGTGTATCAGATCTGAAGAAAGTAATTATTCCAGAGCCGTTGGAAGTCAGGGAAGACTTGACTTATATCGAGCAGCCAGTCAAGATTCTTGACACACAAGAACAAGTTTTGCGCACAAAGACTATTCCTTTAGTTATGGTGCTGTGGCGAAATCATTCTGTTGAGGAAGTCACATGGGAAAGAGAAGATGAAATGAAAGAGAAGTATCCATTCTTGTTCGAAACTTGAGGTACTACGAGTTTGGGGACAAACTCCTTTTTAAAGAGGGGAGAGATATAACACCCACTCCCGCGGTTTATATTTAATATTACTTTAGCATGCATAATCATGAGTTAATGATAATTATAGTGTTATGTGGCGCATATTGGAAGTGGGTTTAACTCACTAAGTTATTTTTGGGTGTCCAGTTCGGAACCCAAATTTGGCCAGTATGGCAATCCCAAGTTGGGATATGTGTTGATGGGTCCCACTTGAGATGGGACAGTAATATGTGGAACACCCGATGTGCCTAAATGTTTATTAAGGCTTAAATGATTTATTATTTTATTGTTAATAATATCATGTTATTAGGTAGTGACCACTTCTGGGGTCAATTAGGGATACCTTTGTGAGCACGAATTGAACACGTTACATAATTAGTAGGCTAATTAGCAACTTCATATAATTATATGGGACCACTTATGGGACCCATGTGAGACATAGACAATTACCCATTTAAGTTTGGGATAGTTTTAATACAGTTTAACAAATAGTAGGGGCATAATTGCAAAACTAGTAAAATTGTGTGGAAGCAATACTAAAATTGGAAAATTCCTTATATCATGCCACGTCCAAGATTAGGATGAGTCAAATCTCATCATATTTATTTGGGTTATAACAGAAAAGATATAGGAAAGTTTACGTCAAGTTTTGACGATGACTTCACGACGCCAATTGACGCGCCGAACGACGTTCAATCTCAACACATAACATATATTCGGACTCCTGGGGGTGAGTTTAATCTATTGGTAATAATTTTATTGAGTTCTGTGATATTTTTTCCGCGACCCATTTTAGGATTTTAGCTCAAAACTTGTAGTTTATGTATAGGATTTGTACCTAGATCTAGTAGGGCTTTAATTTCACAATTAGGAGCGAAACCCAAGAGGTGAGTGATGTTAATTTTGATATTTGGATGATTTTCATGTTGGGTTCAATAGTGATGCTAAAGCATGCCTAATTTGTCTAATTTAATTTATTTAGTTTATAATTGGGCATTTGGGCAAAATTCGTGTGGCTAAATTAGGCCCAATTTTTTTGTGAAAGCACGATGTAATGATTAAATGAGCTTGTTGAGTTGCCTATTTGGGTTAATGGAAATTGCTAGTTCTATACCACCATGAGGTAATCTTTGTGATGTTGACCACGGCCCCCAGAGGCCTATGGGACCGCACGTGTGAAGGCGTGGGTGATGACTAGTCACGTGGGCTTGGGGAGTGGAACTGCGGGCTAGCTGGTAGTGGTAGGAGTGAACTAGTAATTGCCAGAGACTATAGTTCTTTGTAATATGTTGAATTGAACGTGTTTATTATCCATGTTCATGATTGGCATTACTCACAAGCATATAGCTTATATATTGTAGTGGTTATTGAATAACCATCGTAGGTGATCGCGGCAAGGAATCGGAGAATTAAGCTGGGAAGTGGCTTGGCTAGCTTATAGGTTTGGAAAGTTGTTGTAATTTTGTTAATAGCTACTTGCCTTTTTAGTTTAAAGTTTGTAATATAGTTGTAATTATTCGGTTTTAATCTGGATTATAGTATGGGTCATACTTTGGTGGGTTTATGACTTATGTAATATTTCTAGTTAAGCTTTATATTTTAGTTGGATCTTTAAATTATGTAATATCTAGCTTGTATAATTTAGCTGTTGTTTTTAGGAGTTGTTATCATTGGGGTTGAATAGGTTGGTTGTACCTAGTATTAGTGTCGTTGGTTTGGGACGTTTGAACTTGGGATTTATTTTTTGGGTTGGTTGTAAATGGTTATATTTATTAGTTTTCTTAAAGTTTTTTTTTTTTTTTTTAACTTTTGCTTGTACTTGGAAACTCATGTTTGTGGCTTTGGTTTTATTCTAAATGGTTTAAAGCATTAGTGTTGATTTCAACTTGTGGTTTGGTAATATTATTTATTGAATTTACTATTTGCTATAATAGGGTTTTTGGCTGATTGCAAAGACGGGATTTTGCCTATTTTGGTTGAGCTTCTTTGGTTTAAGCTGATTTTAAACTTATTTTGGAACTTTAATCACTTGTGTAGGGCCTTGGTGGCGTGCCACGTGTCCTAGAATCGTTTGGGCGGTTCCGTGGCGAGACAACGATATCCCTTCTAACACTCACCATAACCTAGAAAAACACAAATAGCAGACTTTGGTGACAATTTAGTACGCTCTATACGAGGTCAAAAGACAAAACAAATACAATCAAACACCTTTAAGGAAGAATAATAAAGAGCATGCCCATACAATTTTTCAAAAGGTGACAGACCTGAGCAGTGAGAGGACTGGATTTTATTAATTCAATTGAGAGCATTAAGGATAGCTTCTCCCCAAAAATCACTAGGGACATATGCGGATAATAAAAGAGAGCGAGCAGTTTCAACAATATGTCGATGCTTGCTTTCAGCAACATCATTTTGCTCAGGAGTATCTGTACAAGGACTGGTGTATAGTTCTATCTAAGGCAAGCAACTCACAAAATTTATGAAAGGTATACTCTCCACCTAAATCGCATCTAAAACATTTGATGACAGCAGAATGTTGAGTTTTGACAAAAGCACGAAAGGTATTGTAAATATCAAAGAAGTCTGAACGACGTTTCATAAGTAAACCCAATAGTAACGAGTGCAATCATCAATAAATGATACATAATATTGAGACCCCCCTCTTGTAGTAATAGGAGAGGGTCCCCACACATCAGAATGAACTAAATCAGGTGATGCAAGAGAATAAGAAATACTTCTATTAAAAGGTAAAGCTGAAAATTTTGCCAATTTATAACCACTACAATAAAAAATGTCATAAATTTGTAAATCTCCTAATTTTCTTGTAGAAGCTAAAAAATTTAAACGAGAGGCTGAAACATGACCAAGGCGAGAATGCCATAAATAAAAACTAGATGTAGATGAACTCAAACGAAAGGATAACAAGTCAACACTAGAAGCTGCAACCACTGGTACATTGAACTCGTCCAAGATGTATAATCCCTCTTGACTATAGTCTGTCCCAATCAACATCTGAGACTGCGAATCCTGCACATAACAAAAAGTAAAAGAAAAAGAGACTAAGTAACTTGCATCACAAAGCTGACCAACAAAAACAAGATTCATAGTAAGTTTGGGAATGTGGTAAACACTTGAGAGAGATACATGAGGTGTGACAACATACCCAACACCTGTTAATGGCATGGGACTACCATCAGCAGTCATAACAGGCAAAGAAGAAGCAGGACATAAGAATGCAAAAGACGACAAGTCAGGTGACATATGATTAGAAGCTTCAAAGTCTAATACCCAATTACCTGAGGACATACCTGAAGGCATCCCTAGTGAAGTGGAGGCCATAGCATGTGGCTGTATGACAAGGAACTTCTGAAATTGCTCAGCAAGGGAGGTCATAGACGGAGTGGATGGGGAAGGGGAACCGGGTCCAAATGAGCCTGATGGTGGTACAACTGCTACAGTGTTAGGCTATGGAGGTCTATACGAACGCTGTTGAGATTGGTTGTTAGATTTCCAATGAGAAGGTTGAGGCTGCTATTGTTGTGGTTGTCGACCATGTGAGGGCTGGTTGCTACTATTGGGCAGGTTTGCTCGACCCAACCTAGGACATTGACCCTTCCAATGACCCTTCTCCTTCCAATAACTGCATACACCACTACCAACTCTCGAGTAAGGCTTATTCTAATTGTTGGATGGTGGTCGAAATGGGGCTTCTAAAACAGACGGAGTAAAGTCGGGGAAAATTCCCTTTCCAGACCGAGTCTTGAGACGTATTTCCTCAACTACTAACTCATGGACAACAGAATCAACTGACGGAAGTGGGCTACGATGGAGAATGGACCCATGAAAGCCCTCAAAATGATAACGTAGAGCCATCAAAAATTGATCCAGACATTGTTCCTCCCTACTACCAATATATGGTATAAACGCCCACAATTCGGGCGACTCCATGAGAGCCAACTGATCCCAAAAATGTGTCATTGTAGAATAGAACTCCTGAATACTCAAATTGTTTTGTTCTAGGGCACGAATATCACACTCTAATTGGTACCTTTTCGCAAAATTGAACTGTGTAAACAATTTAGCCAAACGATCCCACACCTCCTTTGCATATTCAAACTTTGCCAATTGCATACCTATCGAGGGATCAAAGGAGTTGTTGATTAAAGTAATGATTTTTGAATTATTTGTTTTCCAAACATCTAGTAATTCTGCAAATTTATCAGCCTGTTCATTCGTAGGTTTACTAAAATCTCCATTAATATAACCCCACATCTTCTTCCCCTTCAAAGACATTTTCATCACATAATTTCAATATGCAAAATTCTTTCCATCGAGTTGAACATTAATCGCTTGAAGTGAATCATCGCGTTCAGCAGCCATTACGAATACGAAGCAATTAAATAACACAAAACAAACGAACCAAAATCAAAGACAGATTCAAAAACACAAAACAAACGAATCAGAATCAGTGACAGATCCAAAAAACAACGCGAATCAGTGCGAGATCCAAATACGAATCCATATTAGTGAAAAATCCAAAAAGGAACCAGAATCATCCGAAAAAAAAAAGTAAAAGAGAAAGAGATTCGAACCTGCTCTGATACCATGTGAATATATCAAATAATCAAGAAAATAATAAAAGGAAAAGAGAAAAGAGAGCTAAAGTTTCTCATAACAGGAAAACTGAATGAATGAATACAATATAGAATACAAAAGAAGAGACAATAATAATATATCTAGGTATACAGTATTACCCTGATATAAAGTAAAAGACTAAATTACCCTAAAGCTAATAAAACTAATTCTAATAACTAATTCTAATAAATATGGGGTAGAGAATTGCAATGTTGGACATGATTCATGTGGTAGAATAACCTATTGTTGCTATATGGATCCTTGACTAATGGGAAAGTTCAGGAATTGTGATAGAATATTTATTGAAACCTTATGAATAACAACTTAGCCCAACGTATATTTAACATTTCATGCTATTGTGAGATAGTAGTGTATTTCTCGTGCATAGCACGAGTTATCGACTAGTTCCATATAAATTTAAGGAATCGTTATCTGAATAACAAATAATGAATATCATAGTCGGTGACTCTAGTAAGATCTACAAATGGTTTAGTGACACCATAACACATTAATTTGTCATTTAAATATTTGACATCCTTGTATTATAAAATTGATGACAAATTTCATTATCATTTCAGCTTAAAATTCTTCAATTAGTAGCTTTTAGAAGACCTTTCGATCCTTATCAGATCCCTTTAAGCTTGAGTAACATTTTTTATTAATTAAAATATTGTTTGGGAAGACCCCTCTAGACCTGTGGATAAAGATATAGGACATTTTAACTCTCTCTTTTGATAGACTTTCTTTTCTTTCATCTTCTTTTTTTGTTATCTCACAAAGACTTTCTTAAATATCTTGGAGTTGAATACATAGAGAGCATTTTTGTTCACTCAAAAATAATTATTCATTGCTTATTTAGATCTCCATTGAATATCATGTGTTTTATTCTATTCCTATTTTATCTTTACATTGTCAACATAATTACTGAAATAAAATGTATGCTACCTGATAAAAATCTTAATGAACAATGGATCACGGTTGTTTAATGAACAAAAATACCCTCAAATATACTGTAGAGCTTGCATTTTCAACCATTGAGTAAGACTAGTAACCGAAATGCTAGATGCACAAAAAATATGCACAACTAAATATACAACCTGTTTAAAATTGTTGGACTTTGTGGTAAAAAGTCTATACACACAAAATGACAAAAAAAGAGTGTACAATTTTTTCAATACGATGTCCAACAATTTTAAGCTAGTTGTGCATTTGGTTGTGCATTTTTGTTATGCATCTAGCTAGTATTACTCGACTAGTAAATACTTTAAAAGCTTGACTTAGTGGCATGTGTCATGTCACAAAATTGGTCATCCCCAGGTGGGGTTGACATGGAGATAATTGACCTTTGGTGAAACATTCTCTTAGTCATGATCGGGTCCCACTTATCAAAACTTTCTTAAAATCCTAAAATATTTGAGGGCATAGTGAAATGTGGTCACTCTTTGTCCTTTTTCGCTTTCTCCACTTATTTTTTTATTAAAATATTGATAATGATGAATGCGTGTTAAGGTATGTACAAGTTAAAAGAAAAAAGATTATTAAAAATTAGTCTATTTTTATTTGTAATATTAAAAGACACTTACCTACTTTTTCAAAATAAAAAAGAAATTAAGATAAAACTAAAAATTTAAAAAAGATAAAACTAAAAATTTAAAAATACATCAACTTTTTTATTTTGATAAAATAAAAATAAAAAAAATTATATTTACCCCCTATCTTCTTCCTCACCACCACCTCCACCAGCTGCCACCACCATGGCTGGCCACTGGCCACCACACCACGACAACCACCACCACTACCAGTCACCTCCACCACAATCTCTCTCTCTTTCTCTATACATATATATATATACACATGGGTATATATATGTTATATATGGCCACAACCACCACTACCCCCCAACCTCTCTCTATCTCTTCTCTCTTCTCACCATCACCACCACGGCTCTCCTCTCTCATCCACCTCTGTCTCTACAAAAGAAAAAAAAAAGGTTCCAGATTGGAACATGTCCAAACGACAGGAGCAACTCGCTAAACTTATTAGGAGCAACTCACCAAATGGCAGGAGCAACTCACCAAACATAAAGAATAATGTTTCTCCTTACGTTTGGTGCGTTGCTCCTGATATATTTGGTGAGTTGCTCCCGATACGTTTGGTGAGTTGCTCATTCTGTTTGGATAATTGCTCCAAAAACCTACACCTTTTTGTGTGTGTGTGTGTGTGTGTAGTGGCGATGGTAGATGAGCGAGGTAGCCCGTGGTAGTGGTAGCTATGAGAAGAGTGAGAGAAGAGATAGAGAGGTTGGGGTGAGGGTGGTGGTGGTGGTGGTGGTGGTGGTGGCAGAGCAAGGTGTAGATTTTTGGAGCAATTGTCCAAACAGAATGAGCAACTCAATAAACATAGCGGGAGCAACTCAGCAAACGTATGGAGCAACTTTACTCTTTCCGTTTGGTGAGTTGCTCCTTACCTTTGGTGAGTTGTTCGGTTGCTCCCAATAAGTTTGGTGAGTTGCTCCTGCCGTTTGGACAGTTGCTCCAATTTGTAACTTTTTTTTCATTTTTTTTTTTTTTTTTTGCGTAGTGGCAGAGGTGGATGAGGGAGGAGGGCCATGGTGGTGATGGTGAGAAGAGAGAAGAGATAGAGAGAGGTTATAAGGGGTGGGGGTGGTGGTGGTGGTGGTGGTGGCCACATATAAGATATATATACTCGTGTATATATATAGAGAGAGAGGTTGTGGTGGGGGTGGCTGGTGGTGGTGGTGGCCAGCCATGGTGGTGCAGCTGGTGGGGTGGTGAGAAAGAAGATGGGGGAGTAAATGTAACTTATTTATATTTTTATTTTAAAAAAAATTAAAAAGTTGATGTGTTTTTAATTTTTAGTTTTAACTTTATTTCTTTTTCATTTTGAAAAAATAGGTGACTGTTCTTTAATTTTTTATTTAAAAGTGGCTGATTTTTAATAATCCCAAAAAAATTTACAAGAAATAAGTTCATATTCAATTTAATTTTTATTTTTTTATAAAAATCAACATTAGATTGACTTTACTAATTAAAACATATTTTAAATGTGAGTTCTGAATTGGTACAGACTTTTATGTAATAAAAGACATTTATCAAAAAGATGAATATGTGACCACAGAACCGGCTTTGACAAATAGCACCAAAGTTAGGAACCAAAAAGAAATTTTTAAAAAGGAATTGGATTAAGATCTCTACTAAAGAAATTTAAAAGAACGTGATGGTACTGAAAGCATGATCTAAATTCAATTCTCTCTCTCTATATATGTTGATTTTTATGAGCTTCTCTACGTTAATGTTAATGCCGCATAATATACCTTCAAATTTATGTTGTCATACGCTTATAATGCATTTTCACTCAGAAGTCTGAAGTAGCACCACCGGCACCAACTTAAATTGGTTACAATTTTTATTGTTTTAATTCTCTATTCTTTCGTTTATTCATAGCTGATTATAATTGCATAACTGTACTTCTTATGATCATCATTTCCTCAAATAAATTTGAAACTGAACATTTAGAAAAATGACATGACTGCAATAACTATTAATAGATACTCCAAAACAAAAGTGAAAATAAAAATTAAAAGTAATGAAATTAATCAAACAATTTGTAAAACATAAGCATCCTAGTTGATGCATCAAAAACAGGAAGAAAGAAGCTAAAGCCCAATTTAATTAACCAATTGTTAGAATTGAGGCACATTCAAGAGATTAAGCCGTGAAAGTTGGTTTCAACCTTAGGTGCACAGCATGACCTCATTCTTGCATCAGTTAGAACAATTTTAGTTTTGTTTTATATCACATTGAATATTTAAATAATATACAAGTTATTTCAGTTTAAAGTTTTCTATGATTACCATGTGGAGAAAAGATATTTGTTGGACCTACCCATATTTCTCCTTTTCTTGTGTTGTCATGATACGCAGTTGAGGGCCTGCCTCTCTCTCTCTCTCTCTCTCCAAGAAGCCAGCACAAGCTTTATCTTGCCTTCGGTTTGTTAGTCTAGAGTTCATAGATATGTTGGTTTGCTAAAAATAACTACGGTTAATTTTAAAAACACCCCATCAATTATGATCCGTTTGGGAGTACACCCTCTGAACTAAAAAACTGAACAACTACACCCCTTCATCTATCCAATATCATTATGGACCAAACGCTGTTAACAAAGCATGTTAAAAGTCATATCTATCCCTAGTGTTCAATCTCTCTCTCTCTCTCTCTCTCTCTCTCTCTCCAAAATCAAGCCGCTCACCGATTTCAAATTTCAAATTTCTATCAAATCGAAGAAATTTTTCCAACATTCGAACCGAAAATCTCCAAAATTCAGTTTCCAATGCTAGAGATATGGAGAAATTGGTTTTGAGTTTCAATTTTCCCTAAATTTAAAAAATCTGCAAACCAAACAATCCAAATACTCTTCGATTCACCAAGCTTTCAATTTAATTCAATTTCATCAACAATTGAATCAAAAATTTCCAAAATGCAGTGTCGAAAGCTAGAGAGATATAGAAATTGTGTAAATCTTAAATTTCCCTCAAATTTCAAAGCTCTGGAAACCTAAGAAAACACAAAATCCAAATAGTCTGCAATTCTCAATCTCAGACTTTCAAATCCTTCCAAATCTAAGCAATTTCATTGACATTTGATCCAAAAATCTCAAATTCTGTTGGCATTTTCTTGAGAAAAGGCCAATGGTAGAAAAAGGGAGAAACTGTATATTGACAGCAGTCCTCCATAGCTGGTGGTAGAAGGCGACAGGGCTGACTCTCAGCTTGATATAGATGTGAGAGAGAGAGAGAGAGAGAGAGACAGAGAGAGAGAAAGAGTATTGTCACGCCCCGACGTAGCATAATTCAGGAAAGCATTTAATTTCCTTTATGGACTCGTAGGTCGTGACAAGTGAGTATGACCAATTATCCCTGCAACAAAATAACTTAACAGCATTTCTAAAAGAAAGGATACTAATAAACATAAGCTCCGAAATTGAAACTTACTAAACTATTACATAAGTCCGGGTCTTAGGCACAAAACGCCCTTATTCAAAACTAACATAAGGTCTATTACAACTCCAAAATCAAAGACATAAGAAATATAAAACAGCCTCCTGGAAAGTCTCCTGCTTCTAACTAGCATAGTCGAAGTACCCTGGCTGCTCCTGACCCTGAAAATCTGGACATACAGTCCAGGACGCATCAACGCCGTTAGCTTATGCAAGCTGGTGAGCAAAATAAACAAGTGCTCGCAATGTATATATAAGCAAATATACAGTGGTGCAATTTAACTTTAAAAGCAATAGATTCAAGGTTCCAATTCTAACATAAGTAGCGGGGGAATAAAGTAAGCCATAAATATGCGACCGTGCATGATCAATGTAATATCTCATCTTTCTGACTCTTTTCTCTCAACAAACTTGATTCAACAAAACCATTACCTCAGATACCAGGAATAATATCCGATCGATATCCAAACCGTACTCAATACCATCGCTTCGGATACCAGGAATAATATCCGATCGATATCCGAAACGAGCGCCTTAGATACCAGGAATAATATCCGATCGATATCTAAGCCGTAACTCAATACCATCGCTTCGGATACCAGGAATAATATCCGATCGATATCCGAAACGAGCGCCCTAGATACCAGGAATAATATCCGATCGATATCTAAGCCATAACTCAATACCATCGCTTCGGATACCAGGAATAATATCCGATCGATATCCAAAACGAGCGCCCTAGATACCAGGAATAATATCCGATCGATATCTAAGCCGTAAGTCAATACCATCACTTCGGATACCAGGAATAATATCCGATCGATATCCGAAACGAGCGCCCTAGATACCAGGAATAATATCCGATCGATATCTAAGCCGTACACAACACTGTCGCCTCCAATACCAGGAATAATATCCGATCGATATTGAGGTCGCACACCAGACCGCCACTCTTTACTCTTTTCACGCTTTCTCACACACATGCATGTTGACACAATCTCGACCCTAATATGTATGTCAATGTTCACAGTTTGTAGTAACAGTTATTAATCTCAAGCGGGATACTCGTTCAAAATAAATCTCGGTCTTAAACATTCTTACAAGTCCAATTTCTAACAGTGAGCCTTTAAAACAGTATATTTGTCAAACAGTTCTTTAAAAACTTTTAAAACCTTTTCCAAATAGTCCCTTATAAAGAAATATAAAAACTGCTCAAACTGCCCCGAGTCACGAGAGCGGGTCGCGCGCGCGAAGGGTGATGGGTGGTCGCGCGAGCGGGTCGCTCGAGCGAAGGGGGGAACAGGTCGCGTGAGCGAGCCTCGCGCGAGCGAGTCGCGCGCGCGAGTTCTTGCAGTTTCATCATCTTCCTCGTTTTCCCCTGTTTCTGGTTTTAAACTGAAATTATACCCATTTCTGTTTTCTGTTTCAATTATGTCATGCCATATATGGATCTCTTCGGTTTTCCGCGTAGATTACGAATATGCAATCAATTTAAACTAATACGGATTATATCTCTAGATATTCGCGATTAAAGTGATGATGTCCAAACTTTAAATCATCAATACGTCACCATACGGATAAATTACTGCGTAGGATTCGAACCACAGCTTATTGGGACTAAGATCTTCCAAAATTAATTCACGGAATTCACTTTGGTTGAGTTTGGTAAAACTCCAATTCAAAGCTTTCATGGTCTTTATACATATATACACATATACACTGAAATATACATATGTATACGTTGAGAGTGAGTTTATAATACTCACTGAGGTGCTAGTACAAAGAAATTGAGATCGAGAATTCTGCCGTAATATTCCGTCGTCCAATCTCTACTTCTTCGTTCTTGATTTTGGTAGCCCAATATATATGTAGATATATGTGTGTCTATGTATGTGACTGATTATATATATATGTATATAACCTGTTAGTGTAATATGTCTTGAGAGAATAATAGATGGTTGAGAGAATTGAGAGTTATGAGAGAAATTGAGTATCACAGAGAGTTAGAGAGGAAAAAATGAGTACTGTGAGAGTTAAACACACATATATGTAGATAAAAATGTGTAGGCTCCAAACAACTCCCAAGAATTTCACAGTGTGGTTGAGCCCACATGGTCCCACACCCAAACACGGTATAGTTGCAGCTTTTAAAACAAAACTGGTATTTTTCTCGGGTAAAATAAAAATGCAAAAAATTACTATTAGCATAAAGAATAAATTCCGATTTATACAAAAATATAGATATTGATTTTGAAACCATAGGAAATATTTTTCTAAATTTATGAAAATTACAATTTGATCCCCAAATAAATATTTCAAATAGAAATTAAATAGAAATAAACATTTATTAATGGAAAAGAAAATACAGGGTATTACAGGTATCGCCTCCGAAATTCGAACCATCTGATGGAGAGCAAACAAAAGTGCTTCTGAAACTGCTGTGACACAGGTTCAACCGGCGGTGGCGATTGAAGAGAAGCTGTCTTCTTCAGCAAAGCTGATAGAGGTTCAGAGGGCTTGGGAGTTGCCGGATGAGTTACGAAAACTGTGTAGGGTTCGATTTTGCCGATCTTAGGAGGCAGCGTGGAGACTTTTTTGATCGGCATTTTCATGAGAGAGCGAGAGAGAGAGAGAGAGAGATTGGATTTGTAAAGAGAGGGCGAGAAAAAGACAGTAGAAAGGGAAAGTGTCAAAAGAGGGTATGTCATTTTATTAGCAAATGGAGGGGTATTATTATCATAATGAACCAACTTTTGGAATCTGTTAGTATTTTAGACGGCAGCCTAACAGGATGGGGCAATGTGTCAAGTATAACGTTGAGTAAAATGGTTTAGGAGGGCGAGTAAAAATTGGGTCATAGTTGAGAGGGTGTTTTTGAAATTAACCCAAACAACTACTACAAGGGTTGTTACTTGTCTTGTTGGCTTGGACTTGTTAGGCTTGAGTTTTTGTTTTTGTTTTTTTGGGTAATACTTGGGGCATACCCAAAGACACAGCTTTTGGGATACAACTCAAGAGATGTGTTTATATTTCTCATGTGATGTGACACAGGAGAAAGATAGACACATCTCTTAAATTGTGTCCCAAAAATTGTATCTTTGAGTGTGCCTCAATCTTTACTCTTGTTTTTTCGGGGCAGTGTTAGTCTTGAGTTCATAATGTTGGTGGGCTAAAAAATAATTTGACTGTGGATCTAAGTATGGATCTTCCGTGACCCAAATGAAAGGCCTAGTGTTTGCTTTAGGCCTTACTATGATGGTTGTCTTCTCAATATGATCTTCTTGTGTAACTTTTTGACTCCAATGATCTTTTCCAAAATACAAGTCCCATCACAATGTATTAAAAGCCTACGATTTCTACCAGGAAAATGCTTTTGCTCTCCTAAAAAATGGTACATCAATGCTCACATAAGCATTCCATTGGCCAATGCAATGGGATTCTGGATTAAACAACATTTGTTAATGTTAATGTTGTTTAATACAGAGTCTCACTGCATTGGTCAATGAGATACTTAGGTAAGCATAGAGGTGTCAAACGGGGCGGCCCGCCCCGTCCCGCTACCTTGACGAGTTGGGCGAATTTTGGCGAGCCACGGGGCGGGTCGGTGAAATAGACGGGGCGGGACGAATTAACTCGGTAAGGGATATAGGGTGACTCGCCCAACCTACTAATTCGTGGGTCAACGGAGCGAGGCGAGGCGGGGCGGCTAACTCGCGGGTTGGTTGGCAAATTAGCCATCGAGTTAGCCCACGGGTTGCTTGCAAAGATGCATTTTTATTTTTAATAAAAAAAATTTCTAAAAAATAGTTTAATAAAATACTTTATTTAAAAATAGTTTGTTGAAAAAAGTATGTATTTGAAAACTATTTTTTTTTAAAAAAAATATTTATTTTCTATTTAAAAGTTTAATAAAATGGTTTATTAATAAATAGTTTATTTGAAAATAATTAAATAAAAATGTTTTATTCACGGGTTGATGAGGCGGGGCGGGGTGGGTCCACGAGGTGAGACGGGTAACGAGGCGAGGCGAGCTGGTGGCGAGTCGGTGGGTTAGACGAGCTGGGTCACGGGGCGAGTTGTGGGTTGCAAAAATGGAAGTCGACCCGGACCTATACCCAATGAATTGAGTCACGATCCACGGAACGGGACAAGTTACGACTCGCCAAATGGCGAATTGGGGCGGGGCGGGCCAATTCGCCCCGTTTGACACCCCTAGGTAAGCATTGGTGTATTATTTTTTAGGTGAACAAAAATGCTCTCCTCCACCTATATATACTATATGTTGGCCCCAAAAAGGAAACCTTAGAGGGGGGGTGAATAAGGTTTTAAAAACTAATTTAATAATTTGTTCAAATTGATTGCCCAAATAAAAAATCGCAAAAGCAAAGTAAAGTACAAGAGAAGAGATACTATGCAAACCGATTTTTAGGTGGTTCGGGAAACCGCACGCCGCGCCCTACTTCCACCCCTCAAGAACACCTCTTGAGGATTTCACTATCACAATCTCCTTTGGGTGAAGATTAAACCCTTACAATCTCTTCAAGGAAGAAAATCCTCTTCACTTGAACTAGGGTTACACCAACCCTTAATACACACTATCTTTATAAATAGGATTTGATACAAGAATTGAAGACTCTCTCAATAGAGTGGATGAATACAAGATTTAAGCTCCACAACAAATTGCTCTTAAGATATACAAATGAAGACTAGAGCAATAGAATTTATGATCTCACCAAACTAGGGCTCAAGGGATAAATGTGATGAAGTTTATAGTTGGATTTTTCAGAAAAAGTATCTTAAATAAAGTTCTAATAAATGAATTTATAGCTTCCTTTGGATTTCCAACCGTTGGAAGTAGTTGGGGGAAATTAATGCTTCATTAAATGCAGCTAACTAGCCGTTACTGTGTTTATCGCAGTCATTCAGTCGACTGACTTCACAGGGCAGTCGACTGATTTTCAAAAGGGTATAGTAAAATACAAAGCTCAGTCAACTGCGTCGCGAGGGCAGTCGACTGGATTGTACACATATAATATCTCTGTGTACCCAGGTCGACTATTCAGTCGACTGGATGATCAGTCGACTGAGACGACATCACAGTCGACTGCTCTTTGCAGATTTTCAAGGATAGGATGGGTTAACTATGTGAAACCTTTTTCCAATCAAATTTGAGCCCTTAAGTAAGATGTTCACATAAATAAATTGCTTACATAGAGTCATAAAACCAATGATTAAAACAAGATACTTCAACTTGTAAAGCTCCGTTTGGCTTGTAACTATTTGAGCACAAATCACCAAGACTTTATGTAATGAGAAGATATACGATCAAGTGAACATATATTGAGGTCTGATGTTTCCTGCGACTTAATCAACTTAAGATCATTAGAAAATACAACTAAGTAGTTTGTTAATCATCAAAATTATTCATTTAATCTAGTGGATCAGCACTTTGGGGCTAACAATCTCCCTCTTTTTGATGATGACAAACTACTTGTTGCCCATGAAAAACAGCAACATAGACAATTAATCATAGACAACATAGGATATTAATAATCTCATTATTTGCAACTTTTCTCCCCCTTTGGCATCAACAAAAACAGATAAGGAGGCAGAGCTCCCCCTAGGATGATGCAAGAAACAATATATAAACAGGTCGGAAATCATAAAAAGAATCAACATATTTCTGAATAAAGCAACAAACAACACTAGAGATTGTATTAACATAGAAGTTTGTCATATAAACACTTAAATTTCCAAGAGAAAAACTATACAGCCAAAAGAGAGTTACAGAACAAACTAGTTATGTCAAGATCTAAAAAGAATTGTAAGATCAGTAAATTTGCAAAATCACAATGACCATTTATCTATCCAAAATCTTGTCCAAACACACCAAGAAAGACACAATAAAAAATGTAAGCGAGTCCGGATAATACGAATCTCCTCACGAGCATCATCAACAGAAGCCTGAAGAGACGATAGACGACGATCAAGAAGCTCTTGAGTAGCAGCAGTAGAAGTGCGCAAAGTATCCAAAGAGCCACCAATCTCAAAAACATCGGCTCGTAAGGATGCGATAGCACGCTGATGAAGCTCAACTGCCTCCTGTTGAGAGGAAGATAAGGAAGCCTGCATAGTCTCAAGAGACTGGGTGTGAGAGACAGAAAGAGAGGAGATGTAGGTAGAGAGTCTCAGAACCTGAGCGGAAAGAATGGATAGTTGCTCCAAGATGTCAGGAGCGGGTGTATCAACAGCAGGTGGAGGTGGAGGTGGAGGAGTGGAAGATGAAGACGGATGAGAAGAAGGAGTAGGAATGGAAGGAGTAGAAGCAGTAGGTGTTGTGGGATCAGTAGAGACCTTGGAAACAAAAGCATTTCCCACGAGTTTGTATCCCATTAGGGATAGTATAGTGGAAGAGTAGAAGTCAGTGGAAATAGGGTCATGACGATCAAATTCATCCTCCAAGGGAACCTTAAAGTGGCAAAAAATAGTAGTCAAAGCAAAGCCATAAGGTAAAGAACTAGCTTTGGACTTCTTTTGACATTCACAAATGTGATGGAAAAAGAGATACGGCAAATCATAAGATTTATTTTCAAGAAGGCACCAAATTAAAAAGACATCCAAGAAAGAGACAGAATCTCGACCGCCAGCACGGGGCAGAAGGGTATAGGTGAGAAGATGGTGAATAAGACGTGCTTCAAAGGTTAGGGCAGAAGCCTTGGGCTTCACGGGATATGACAACTCATTGTTGCCGGTGATAAGACGGCAAGCAATGAGAGGGTCGAATCCGTGCCCTTGATTCCAAGTATTAATATTATATTCAGTAATATCTCCACGACGGATATGAAAAATAGAAGAAACAGAGTCTGGATTCAAATGAATTTTAACACCACGAACGAAAGAGTTAAGGGAGTCTGCACGATGTCCAAAAGTCATATTACAATAAAATTCCTTAACAAGTGTGGGATAGAAAGATTGGCTAAGACTAGTAAAGAGATGCCATCCTACACATTCCAGTAGAAATCCTAGTCGAAGATTAGCGGATTTAGAGAAGGGAATGGGAAGAATCTTACCAAAAACTACGTTCCTGTGTGAGAAGACTTCATCAAAGCTTTCTTGTTCCTCTTGAGTGGGGAAGCGCTTGGCTTTGGTTGCCTGAGGAGCAGAGGATGGACCACTTGCAGGGGTCTTCCTTTTGAGCTTGGGAGCCATGAGATACCAAAAAGGAAGGTTTAGAGGGAGAGAGAGCGAGAGAACAGAGATGATGAGGTACAGAGGAAGGAGATGAAGGAGTTGAAGTCTAAGGAGTTCAGATGAGAGGAAGAAGGAGAAGAGTAAAGGAAAGGATAGAGAGGATATGGAGGATTTAGGATGGGAAGGAAAGGAAAAGAAGAAAAAGATGAAGGAAGGGAATCGCCGGAGGAAGAAGAGGTGAGGAAGGAAAAAAAAATGAAGGCGCGATATATATAGAGTATAAAGAAGCAGTCGACTGCATCGCATAAGCAGTCGACTGAATATCAAATTAGGGCACAGAATATTGGGGCTAACAATGTCTCAGTCGACGCCGTAGTCGACTTAAGTGGGCAGGGATTAGATATGCTAAAAACAGTCGACGCCTCAGTCGACGGGAGTAGGCAGGGAATTAAGAAGAAAGAAACAGTCGACGCCACGGTCGACGCCTCAGTCGACTGATATAAGCAGGAACAAGGAATCAGAGGAGGAGAAAAGAAACCAGTCGACTATTATGGGATCCCATTCGACTGCTTTGGTCAGAATGATACAGATACTGAATTTTAAAGCACATCACTCAGCCAAGACAAGCCTAATTCTCTTCTAATAATACAGAAACGTTCTTCGGGAAGAGGTTTTGTGAAAATATCAGCCCATTGACGATCGGTGTTGATGAAAACAAGATCAACATCCCCCTTTTGAACATGATCGCGAATAAAGTGATGACGAATCTCAATGTGTTTAGTCCTTGAGTGTTGGATAGGATTTTTGGATAAACATATGGCACTAGTATTATCACAATTTATAGGAATATGATCATAATAAAGTCCGAAATCTTCTAATTTTTGTTTCATATAAAGTGTTTGACCACAACAACTTCCAGCAGCTATATATTCGGCTTCGGCCGTGGATAGAGCTACCGAATTTTGTTTCTTACTAAACCATGAGACAAGTGAGTGTCCTAAGAAATGACATGTGCCACTAGTACTTTTACGATCAATTTTATAACCGGCAAAATCCGCATCCGAAAAAATTGTTAATTCAAAAGAAGTATTTTTAGGATACCAAAGACCTAAGTCTATAGTACCTAGAAGATAACGAAAAATACGTTTAACCGCAATGACATGTGATTCCTTGGGTGAAGTTTGAAATCTAGCACAGAGGCATACACTAAACATGATATCCGGTCTACTTGCGGTGAGATACAATAGACTACCAATCATTCCCCGAAAAAGCTTACAATCTACCGGCTTGCCGGTTACGTCTTTATCAAGTTTTAAAGTAGAACTCATAGGGGTTTGAAAAACTTTGCTTCCTTCCAATCCAAATCTTTTTAAAAGATATTTAATATACTTGGATTGATTTATGAAAATGCCATCTTTATGTTGCTTTATTTGAAGTCCAAGAAAGAAGTTTAGCTCCCCCATCAAACTCATTTCAAATTCATTTTGCATACATGATGCAAATTCTTCACACATCTTCTCATTTGTAGCTCCAAAAATAATATTATCCACGTAAATTTGAACAAGCAAGATATCTTCATTTGAGGTTTTAACAAAAAGAGTAGTATCAATTTTTCCTCGATTAAAACCAAGATCAATAAGATATTTACTTAATCTATCATACCAAGCACGTGGAGCTTTTTTTAAACCATATAAAGCTTTTGTGAGTTTAAAAACATGATCCGGAAGATGTGGATTTTCAAAACCGGGGGGTTGTTTAACATAGACTTCCTCGGAGATAAAGCCATTTAGAAAGGCACTTTTCACATCCATTTGAAAAAGTTTGAAATTTTTATAACAAGCAAAGGCAAGAAGCATCCTAATGGCTTCGAGTCTAGCTACGGGAGCATAGGTCTCCTTGTAGTCTATACCTTCTTCTTGATTGTAGCCTTGGGCAACTAATTTAGCCTTGTTTCTCACAACAATGCCGGATTCATCCTTTTTGTTTCGAAAAACCCATTTTGTTCCAATAATAGTGTGATCATTTGGTTTAGGAACAAGGGTCCAAACTTCATTTCTCTCAAATTGATTGAGCTCTTCTTGCATAGCCAATAACCAATATTCATCGTTCTCGGCTTCATCGAAATTTTTGGGTTCAATTTGAGATAGAAATGCTAAATTATTACAAATATTTTTGAGAGATGATCTAGTAGCTACACCTTGACTAGGATCTCCTAGGATTTGATCAATAGGATGATTAGGCACATTTTTCCATTCAAAAGGAAGATCACTTCTAGATTCCACTCTAGGTGGTTCAATGGAAAGAGAATCTTCGGAGCTCGTTTGGTATTTTTAATAATTAATATACTCATAAAATAGCTCCTTATTAATTATTAAAATTACTGGACTATAATATTATAGCTTTATAACTTACATTATATAATAAAATAGTCCCAGGGTCATTACCCTAATTTTCTAGAATTTATAAATACACGTAGGTATTTATTAACTATTTAAAGCTATTTAAAACTGATATTTATTATTTATATTAATCATATAAATAATGAACATATATAATATTTATAATATAATAATGATATATAGAATATTAAAATAATATTCCATAATATAAAAAACATTAATGGTATTAATTATAAACCATATACCATTATTAAACTAATTTAAATCATTTTTAAACTAATTAAAACTAATAATAATAATAATAACAATAATAATAATAATAATAATAATAATAATAATAATAATAATAATAATAAAATCCACAGACCCGACAGGACAACCCGAACCGACCCGACCTAAACGGGTTACCCATATACACTCACAAGAAAACCCGAACTCGTGACCCAATGGGTTAGACCCGACCCGACCGAATCCTAAACGGACTACCCACATACACTCACAACTAAACCCAACTCAAAGACCCATTCGGGTTGGACCTAACCCGAACCCGAACCCATACCTACTCACAAACTAAACCTACCCACTAACCCGAACCCTAACCTAACCCAGACCCAATTACAGACACAACATGGCCCGCCCAACTTCCCTAACCAAACCCGCACCCGACCAGTTGCGTCAAAACGACGCCGTCCCACTAAAGGGGACCCGTGGGTTATCTAAACCCAACCCGGCCCGCTACCCTAACCCATTTACACACACATTCTAACCCTACCCAAACCCGACCCGGACCCACTTCTTATAACCCGCTTCTCCTTCGTCTTCTCCGGCGAAGCAACGTCGCTGGAAAATCGGGCATCGCCGGAAAATCTTCAATCCTTCATATCTCCCTCATCTCTAACCCAAAACGCACGAGACCAACGGCATTGTGACCGGTTAGGGACCCTCTATAACATACTAGGATATGGGAGATCGGTCTATTCGTTTAGACCTCCTACCAGGCCATTATCCTTTTGGCCAAAACAAACAATAATGCCTTGCATAGCCAAACAGATGAACTCCATATCAAAGGCCGCTCACAGTGAGTCTATCTGGGTTCATTCCGGTCAGCATGGTGTAGCTTATGGGTCATTTGGTTGAGATTTAAAAATCAAACCTTCTAAGGGTGCTTTAATGGCCGCCAGAAAGTGCAGAGAGCCTTAGGCTCTGTTTGGGGTTCATGCATGTGTAATTCTGAGTGTGTGTGTGTCATGCAGATGTGTAGAAATACAGAGGGGAGGGCTGGGTTACCTTAGGAAGCTTTGGTTCCCTTAAACTCCTCCGATCTTCCTCTTCCTTCTCTGCGTGCGTGTGTATTAGTGAGGTTAGGGCACAGATGGTACAGAGAGAGGGTGTGTGGTTATGTACCGAGAGTGAGGCAGAGAGGGTATGGACAGAGGGAAGAATGTGTGCAGGTATGGGTGTGTGTGTGTATGCTATGTTTGAGAGTGTACCACTAGCTCTCTCTCATCTCTCGGGTTTTTCCCTCTCTAATCTGCTAAGGCAGATGCAAGCAACCCCATGTTTGTGTGTGCTGCATGTATAAATATATAAATAGGGGATGGGGTTGACAAGTGTCATGCCATTGGTGCATGGCTTGACAAGTGGCGCACATGTATTGCCATGTGTTGAGGTGGTATGCACAATGTGTAATCACATGTGTAAGTGGGTGTGTGTGCGTCCAAGGGTAGAATAAGTGTGGGGTCCACATGACCGTCAAGGGGGGGTGTGGGTCCCATTCTCAGGTTGTGCATATGGATGTGTTCCCAAGTCCCAAAGTATGTGCATGTATATGTTGTGTGTATCTAAGAGTAGATTATCAGGGTGGGGTTTTACTTGGTTCCAGTGTGGGTCCCACTCACAGGTTTAGTACCTTGAGATGTGAGTCGGGGTTCTAGTTCAGTGTAAAAATGGTAATATGTGAATACGGGCTAGGTATAGCCTAGGTATGAGTCTGTCTATGGATTCTAAAATAGAACTTTAAAGTAGAGGATGCGACAAATCTAAATAGTTACTAGATTACATTTATCGTCGTCGTCGTTAGGACTTTGACTGAAAATCCAATCCAAGGGTTTCTTATTAAGAAAGAATCCTAATGGACCTTCTGTAATCGTCATCAAGGTGACATCACCATTTCTATTCCTACGTGGAATTTGTAGAAAAATTCTGGGTGCTACATTTCTACCCACCTTATTTGAGGATTTCGTCCTCAAAATCTAAAGTTTGCTAGGTCTTAAGATATACAAAGTCTTACTCATATGGTTAGTCGTTCTATACCAACTCAGGCGCTCTTATCAATCTAAATGGTCTACCTGACCATAAGTTATTGTCCACTGTTCCGGGGTCTGAGTTTCCTGGAAATACATCAGCTCCTCCTCATAAGTTCTCTTGAATGTCCCCAATCATCTTGTAATATCATTCTCATATAAGATTCAAATTTTCTGGCAGTGGCATGGTACCTTCGGTCTTCCATTTTGTTCAGTGCTGAGATTGATTCTCTGATCTGCGTGCTCTCTTTCTGAATCTTTGTAGGGGTAGAACATTGTGCTGAACCTCTTGTTCGGGACAAACTTTGCGTATGTGACCAGTCTTTCCACAATTGAAACACCGTACATGTTGTCCTGTGAGTTGTTTCGGTGCTGTGCATTCTTTAGAGTGATGTCCAGGTGTTCCGCAGTTGTAGCAGATGTCTCGTTGCTTTGCGTGTGTTTGAACAGCTGTCTGACTAACTCTTCTGTCATTGCTTCTCTGTCCTTTGTGATGATTCTGGAGGTGTCCAGAGTTTCTTCTAGTGATTGCAGACTGCATTTGAGCGGTTGCCCGGGACACTTGATTGCCTCTTCGACTTCCTCCTGGGTTGGTTGCCTGAAACCACTTATCCTTTCCTCCTTGTGGGTGGCTTTCTAGTTTCTTGTTGTTCAGAGCTATGTTCTCTAGTTGAGTGGCTAATTCGACCATTTCTTTGAATGGTTGGTCAAGGTATACTGCTGCTGTCTTTTGAATGTCTGGATTAAGTCCTTCGTAATATTGCAGTGTCTTATTTCGCTGAGTATCTACCATGTAGGGAGCAAATCGCGATAGTCTCTCAAATTTTGCCGTGTATTCTTGTACTGTCATGTTGCCTTGAACTAGCTCTATGAATTCCTTTTTCTTCTTGTTTCTCTCTGTTCATGGGAAGTACTTTGCTAGGAATTTCGTTTTGAATGCTTCCCATGTCATCTTCCTTGCAATATCCTCGCCCACTGTAGCTTCGACAGATTCCCACCAGTCAGCTGCCGAATATGACAATTGGAAAACAGCCAAGCGTCTTTTCTCCGTCTCGTTGCATTCGAGGGCTTGAAACATTCGTTCCATATCACGAAGCCATTGTTCAGCTTCCCATGCTTCTGTCATTCCCGTGAAAGTTCCTGGTTTAAGTTCACGAAATCTCTCAAGCAGTTTATCTCCTGTTTGACAAGTATCCTTGTTGTTGATGACACGGTCCAAGTGATCACTTGCTTGTTCCACGCGTTGGACAAGAGCTCCTATCAATCCTGTTGGATCCACTGCTGGAGGTATCACATTTGTTGGTCCGTTAGGTGAGTTCTGAGTATTCCGTTTTCTCTTAACCATGGTGTACGCTAGCAAGGGTTATACCTACGAGTTAACACCTATTTAGTCAATACCTTATCTTATCTTGTCTGATCATAAGACAAGTAACAATATTGAGTCAACAGAGATTTCTAGCGTATAATGGTTGTCACAACTACTACTATGATTAAGGGCAAGGCATCCTTATCCTTGGTCTTTCTAGATTCTAGGTTGAACTGACTGTTCTGAGATCCATCTCAGGAAGTTCGTCAGTGCCTAAACATCTATCAACTAATGGTTAAGCCTATAATCTTATTAGTAATAAATGTATAAAAATAAGATTAGTAATTAATAAGAATTCGTCTCATCAAACAATATAGTTAAGACACAAGCAAACTACTACTGATCAGAGAATAAAAAGGTCCAACAACAGTACGAATACTAGTTCTACAAATCTGGAGTACATCAAAAGAAGTGGAACAAATAAGACATAAGATCAACTAGCTAAGGATCCATCCTCCATCTCTCTCAACATCAGAGTCCGAGGTCACCTCTCCTAAGTCACTGGATGGTGGAAAGTCAATAAGAGGGATACCAACAAATGCATCCCAGGCTGGCTCTAGGGGCCAATCAGGGTCCTCTATCATCTCAGGCTCTGCTAGTTGGTCTTCATCTGGATCATCATCTGAGTCATCATCAGAACCTGCAGGGGTAACAAAGTGTACTACGTCTTCTTGTGGCTCGTCCTGGTCATGGATTGCAAGGTTTCCAAGGGCATGAGGAATCTCCTCCATCTCAGCAGACAGCAAGCGCGGTGCTATCACTCTATGATATGCTAACTCTGGAACAGGTCTCTCTCGGGAGAAACAACGTGTCCACTTCCTTATACTCTGGCGAACTCTATGCCTGATGGTGTTGCTAATATGACCAAATCCTCGAGGGGTAAACTGTCTCTCCAAGGTGACTCTGTACTGTCCCTCTGCTGCATCGTACTCTATCTGATACTCCATGCTAGCCTGCCCAACACAAAAAACTAACTTAGTACTGATGCTAATTAATGAAATATCTTAAAGTTTTATAGTGACAAGGGGGTATCTTTCTTAATTCTATCTAATCCTTGAGTTACTGTCAATTGTTCCAAACCTGACTCCTTGAACCTATAATAGTTCTTACTTCTATATTTATTACACTTGTGACTTCTATGGGTCAACTCATTGCAGGGATTTATTAGCCATTCTTATAGACTAAAAGTATACAAGCTTAAATCAATTACTAGTTACAAGCAAGCAATACATCCACGTGAAAGTATATATAAGTCGAGTTAAAGATAAACTCCATAGATAGATTTAAACATAGTGCAACATAGTTACAAAAACATTAACATCAGGGAGTGCGTACGCTAAGTACGTACATAGTAGGGAATAGTGCCAACAACATATACATGAAAGGCGTACACATTACTACTACTACGTGTTACATGCCTGAGTACCGCTATATACACAAAAGATGGACTAACAGTCCTATTACATAATCCTTCAATCATCCAGGTCCTCGACCTTTGACTTTCCCTTCTCAGCTATGTCTTTCTTAGTTGGGTCGACATTGACTGCAGAATCAGCATCCTCCACAGAATTGGTCTCCTTTGCTGGAACTTCTCCATCATCATCCTCCTCCATATCAGTCCCCAAGACTGGCTCAACGGTCAAGGGTGTATCAGCTATGGACTCCTCTGGTACTGGGGGTGGCATAGCAGAAGATGGTCCTACGGTTCCTGGTGGGGGTGTCAGCTTAACTCGAAAAGTCATGACTCGGAGGGTATAGCTGTCATGAGTCATCTCAGCTGCTTCCTGATGAACAAGTCTAAGGGTGTTTTCTCGGTAATATGCCTCTCTCTGCAGGATCTCTGGGTCCTCAATTCCCAACACATGTACATCATGCCACATGTTTTCTTCCAAATGCTGTTGAGCACTCCGTCGAATCCTTTGTCGGTACAACACTGGGTATGCAGGCTCTATACGATCTGGATAAACCCAATGTCCTCCAAACCCGTCTTGAACATAGAATGGTTCCATGCTAACATGTCCAATATAAACTATCATAGGGTTAGTATCTTCATAAGTGAGGAAAAGATCTAATGGTTTATAACTTAAAGTGTATAGGACAAACGGTAAATACCTAACCTAGGCTCTGATACCACTAAAACCCTGTCACGCCCCGGAGTAAGCCAAAAATAGGGAAAATAAAAATTTTCCTTTATGGGTCCGTAGACACGTGACTAGTTTGTTAACCGTCCTGTCCTTCTAACTCCGCACTATGCAATCATAAGGAAAAAGCTAGGGCATAAGCATGATCTAATACTTATCAGAGTATATATACAGCAATGGAAAATAAACAAGGGTTACAATAACTTCAATCTTAATACAAGAGGCCATACTAATCAATTTACATAATCTTAAAACTTGAGAAACTGCCTATCAGGTCTTGGGCAAGGCTTTATTCTCCCTGGCTCCACGGCACAGCATCCTGAACTCTTCTATTTATCTCCACACCTGCAACACTCTGGGCATACGAATGCCCAGGGCGTAACATGCCGTCAGCCTTGGAACAAGGCTGAGTGAGAGTCTCAACCGCACAATAATCAATAATTACAACACATCTCTCGACTCACGTCATAGTTTAATACATTAAGGTATGGTTATTCTCTTATCAAAAGACGCATTCTCACCACGGGCATAACAGAGGTCTCATCAAGACAGGAAATCAGATAAACATAATATCATAGAATACATTCTCCTTATTATAACTCGTGCGTACAAATGCATGACCAATAAGACTCACTCCCAACTCTTTTCTAAGACACTTGCTTTTAAAACATATACTTTTCAAAACCATTTTATTTTAAAACCAAAACTTCCAAACCAAATCATTTTGACTCATCAACTCAATCTCATCATTCGCCTTTTCTTTCTCATCCACTTGACAACACGCGGTACGTCAAGGATGACAACATACTAATACAGCCAATTCATACTCGTCCCTTGATAGGCCACCGGACGTCTTCACGGCGCACACTATCTGTAAACAATGAGACTGGCACATGGGACGTCTTCAACCATGTGTATACTCTCACCGGTCGTCTACACGGCTGAGAAGTATATTAGAGCACTAGCCGGACATATTCAACGATACATGGGACGTCTTCAACCACGTATGCGCATCACCGGACGTCTTCAACGGCGAGAGGCGCGCTAGGAACCCTAACCGTTCATGTCCACCCGGCTCGTCAGCCGTTGATCCATGGGATCCAGAAATCATATCTCGTTTACGTTCACATATCTTGTCTCATTCATATTCTCATCAAACACCTCTCTTTTCTCACACAACGTATACTGACGCATGTCATGAAATGCACGTGTGTCCATTATTAATATGCACATGCAAATCTACTTTCATTTCTCTTTATTATTAACATGGCATGCGTTATCTATTCCAGTCATCAACATCGTAAAACGTGCATTTAACAGTAAGCAGCAAAAATGTAACATATAGAGCATGGATCACATAACATGGAATTGATACCGATGAACATATAGATAAAACCTTTGACATGCTCACGTATGCGATAGCACTACCTTAACATGCTTCACATAGCCATACAATTTATCGGAACACATATGGCATCATAAATCAGTATATCACTTATACAAAATACCATACAGGTAGCTTTTAAACATCTTATATTAATCTTATTAGGATTAGAGTGAGGTTAGGAAACTCACCTCGAGTCACTGATCCTTGAAAAACGGTTAACCGTCAAGTTCTACAACAATAAACGAAATAAACAATAATAATGTATGAGTACAACTATAGGGGCAAAATGGTAATTTTACCAAATGAGGTCATAAACCTCAAGATAGTGATCTACGTGTCATTCTAAGTCCAACGCCATTGACTAGACTCAAATCGGAGTCCGTCGCATTTTACGAGGTAAAAGGTAGGGTAACTACACTAATGCGGGTCCTAAAAGACAAGCTGTATTTTCGACCGAGTCAAAAAGTCACCAAACTTTAATGGAACGTTCTAGACATTATTCCAAGACTCGGGAAACTGACCGCGTAATTTTTGGAGTCCTAGATTATTTATTATGAATTATTGAAGATAATATGTACCAGAAAATACCCGAAACAGGATTTAAATATGTAATTATAATTATACAAAGAAATCAGTGCTTAGAAGTATTTTTATTAAATACTATATATTAAAATACACCACCAGTATTTATTTCATAATTTTCGGAGCTCGTTTGGTATTTTTAATAATTAATATACTCATAAAATAGCTCCTTATTAATTATTAAAATTACTGGACTATAATATTATAGCTTTATAACTTACATTATATAATAAAATAGTCCCAGGGTCATTATCCTAATTTTCTAGAATTTATAAATACACGTAGGTATTTAGTAACTATTTAAAGCTATTTAAAACTGATATTTATTATTTATATTAATCATATAAATAATGAACATATATAATATATATAATATAATAATGATATATAAAATATTAAAATAATATTCTATAATATAAAAAACATTAATGGTATTAATTATAAACCATATACCATTATTAAACTAATTTAAATCATTTTTAAACTAATTAAAACTAATAATAATAATAATAACAATAATAATAATAATAATAATAATAATAATAAAATCCACAGACCCGACGGGTCAACCCAAACCGACCCGACCTAAACGGGTTACCCATATACACTCACAAGAAAACCCAAACTCGTGACCCGATGGGTTAGACCCGACCCGACCGAATCCTAAACGGACTACCCACATACACTCACAACTAAACCCAACTCAAAGACCCATTCGGGTTGGACCTAACCCGAACCCGAACCTATACCTACTCACAAACTAAACCTACCCACTAACCCGAACCCTAACCTAACCCAGACCCAATTACGGACACAACATGGCCCGCCCAACTTCCCTAACCAAACCCGCACCCGACCCGTTGCGTCAAAACGACGCCGTCCCACTAAAGGGGACCCGTGGGTTATCTAAACCCAACCCGGCCCGCTACCCTAACCCATTTACACACACATTCTAACCCTACCCAAACCCGACCCGGACCCGCTTCTTATAACCCGCTTCTCCTTCGTCTTCTCCGGCGAAGCAACGTCGCCGGAAAATCGGGCGTCGCCGGAAAATCTTCAATCCTTCATATCTCCCTCATCTCTAACCCAAAACGCACGAGACCAACGGCATTGTGACCGGTTAGGGACCCTCTATAACATACTAGGATATGGGAGATCGGTCTATTCGTTTAGACCTCCTACCAGGCCATTATCCTTTCGGCCAAAACAAACAATAATGCCTTGCATGGCCAAACAGATGAACTCCATATCAAAGGCCGCTCATAGTGAGTCTATCTGGGTTCATTCCGGTCAGCATGGTGTAGCTTATGGGTCATTTGGTTGAGATTTGAAAATCAAACCTTCTAAGGGTGCTCTAATGGCCGCCGGAAAGTGCAGAGAGCCTTAGGCTCTGTTTGGGGTTCATGCATGTGTAATTCTGAGTGTGTGTGTGTCATGCAGATGTGTAGAAATGCAGAGGGGAGGGCTGGGTTACCTTAGGAAGCTTTGGTTCCCTTAAACTCCTCCGATCTTCCTCTTCCTTCTCTGCGTGCGTGTGTGTTAGTGAGGTTAGGGCACAGATGGTACAGAGAGAGGGTGTGTGGTTGTGTACCGAGAGTGAGGCAGAGAGGGTATGGATAGAGGGAAGAATGTGTGCAGGTATGGGTGTGTGTGTATTTTATGTTTGAGAGTGTACCACTAGCTCTCTCTCATCTCTCGGGTTTTTCCCTCTCTAATCTGCTAAGGCAGATGCAAGCAACCCCATGTTTGTGTGTGCTGCATGTATAAATATATAAATAGGGGATGGGGTTGACAAGTGTCATGCCATTGGTGCATGGCTTGACAAGTGGCGCACATGTATTGCCATGTGTTGAGGTGGTATGCACAATGTGTAATCACATGTGTAAGTGGGTGTGTGTACGTCCAAGGGTAGAATAAGTGTGGGGTCCACATGACCGTCAAGGGGGGGTGTGGGTCCCATTCTCAGGTTGTGCATATGGATGTGTTCCCAAGTCCCAAAGTATGTGCATGTATATGTTGTGTGTATCTAAGAGTAGATTATCAGGGTGGGATTTTACTTGGTTCCAGTGTGGGTCCCACTCACAGGTTTAGTACCTTGAGATGTGAGTCAGGGTTCTAGTTCAGTGTAAAAATGGTAATACGTGAATACGGGCTAGGTATAGCCTAGGTATGAGTCTTTCTATGGATTCTAAAATAGAACTTTAAAGTAGAGAATGCGACAAATCTAAATAGTTACTAGATTACATTTATCGTCGTCGTCGTTAGGACTTTGACTGAAAATCCAATCCAAGGGTTTCTTATTAAGAAAGAATCCTAATGGACCTTCTGTAATCGTCATCAAGGTGACATCACCATTTCTATTCCTACGTGGAATTTGTAGAAAAATTCTGGGTGCTACAGTTTCTCAAAAACTAAGTATTATTTATGTCACTTTTTAAAAAAGTGACATAAAAACTTTATTATTTATGTCACTTTTTATATAAGTGACATAAATTAAAAAAAAAATTATGTCACGTTTTTAAAAAGTGACATAAATAATCAAGTTTTTATGTCACTTTTTTTAAAAACTGACATAATTACTTAAAAAGTGACATAAAAAGCACATGTGAGAAATAAATGTCACTCGAAATAAAAGTGACATAAAAGTAATTTTGAAAGTGATATTTATTGGGTATTATTATGTTAATTGATTATTGTTGAGTTGGAGTCGAGAGGACCGCGAGTGATTCTTGAGATTGGGGCGTGTTTACTCATACCACTGTTGTTATATAATGCTGACCCGTGTGATGTTTATCATGCGGGGGCATTTCTCGAGAAACGCAGCCGTTTTTGCAGATTAAGGAGTAGACCGGTATGACTGTTGGATTGCATGGATTTGCTTGAGGGTATGAAGACCTTTACTGTTCATTTTCTATTTTCATTTATTTGGCATTGTGGCCCATTACTGTGGTTGGTATTAGGACGTTTAGTAGCTCTGACTAGAGGTTGTTATAGAGGTTATTCTTTCAAAACTTTAATTGTAAATGAAAATATTTTTATTATTAATGAGAATTTAGAAATATTTTTTTTTAGTTTCCGCTTTTCAATTTAAGTGATTTAGCTGTTGTAACTTTAATCAAATATATTTGAGTATTTTCGGAACCGCATGAGTGTTTTTTTTAAATGGAAATGTGGTGGTTTTGTTTTAAAAACATAAATGGAGATTTATTACAAATATTTTAATCATGTTTTTAAGAACATCTATTTTCATTAAATTATTAGAATGGGCTTCGTGGTGTTCACTCCAATAGTTGGGCAGTCGAATAGTATAGTCTAGATTTAGTTCTATGCTGATTATTTGGCTTTTTAAAAATTGAGGTGTGACACTCACTCTCCTCTCTCATAGGGTAATGCAATGGGACCTAAGATTAAATGATATTTAATTAATAGTATAAAGTACTGGGTCCCACTGCATTAGATAATGGAAGAGAAGGGTGAGCAAATGGGAAACAGATTTTGGGTGAACAAAACTGCACTCATTATATTTTAGCACAACAACTACTGTAATATATGATACATATAGTCAATTGAATTTTATTTGTAATTAATAATGGGAATTGTTATTTCCACTCCATCATTGAACCAATACACTCCATGGTACCACTATCAGAGCATGTGGTACCATGTATGTAATGCATGACATGCATGTACCACTTGCTTTAAGAATGATATAATGGAGTGCCAATAGCATCACCCTTAATAATATAGATTAACAAAATGAACTAAAACAAGTCTAAAGCAACCAGGATTGAACTAAGTAACAGAATTATGACAAAAAAGGGGCAAAAAAAAACTAGTAATAAAATTTGTCTCCCATTTGATGTACTCAACCCAAAATCAAAAGAAGAAAGAAGAGGTTTGTCACCTTTCAAAAACATGTTTCGAAAATTCATTTTTAATATAAAAAATTTTTAAAAATCTTTTCATCTATGCAATCTGTCCGATTAAGAAAATTAGTTTGATTATAAGAACTTGAAATCTTTAACAAAGTAACTGTCATCAAATGGTGTATGTTTTGTAGAGCATTATTATTTGCAAATGTTGAAGGTAAAAACAAAAAAAAAAATTGGAAAAAAAAAAATTCATAGAAAACAGAGACGAAAAATTGAAGAACATAATAAAGAAAATGCACTCTAAATATTCCTATCTTAATTGGAAACATCAAAAGGTGTACTGATGATGTTTTGCATTTGTTTTTTGCAACTCCGCCTTTATAAGGAGAAGATCAGTCTAAGCTACTCGACGTAGAGTTAGAAAGCTTGCTCACCTGAGGATCATCTTTTCACCCAAATACTACTTCGACAATAATGTATTCCTATTATCTGAATGCAAATTACATATGTATATAAATGATCTATATAGGTTCTTCAATGCAGCTGCAAGCATTGAACGAGTAATAGATTTTTGTGATAAAGTAAAGTTCAGCAAGTCTAAAGAACCAAGGTTGAGCATGTATGGGAGTGTCAACAATTATATATATACTAGTTGGAGCCCTGCACTGCGCAGAAAATTTTATTGTGTCGTTTCGTGTGGTTAAGTGGTTGTTAAAAGTATATAATAAGATGTTAAAACAGTTAAATAGGAAATTGTAAATGTAACTATTTAATCTAAAACTCTTGTTACGGAAGAAGTTGGCAATTCTGACCATCTTACAAATGAGTAGTAAATGTACTTAATAAATCGCCACTAAAAATATATGACACAAGTAGGGTATTTCCTCTAAAAAATGGCATAAATGTGTTTGTAGGCCTTAATTGATATTCGAATACAATCTATAAATCATGAATTTGAGGGAAGAAGTTCAGCAAAATGTAAATATTAGTGACCAATTCATAATAGCTACTAAAATAGCCACTTTATTTGGCATTTTAAATATATTAGAACTTAAATTTAGAGAAGAAGTTGACCAAAATGTGAAATTAGTGACCAATTCTTAAATAGCCACTAAAATAGTCACTTTTTAAAACTGTTCTAAAGTGAATAATAAATATCCCAAAACTTGTTGACCTAAATGCAATTACACATATTACAATATATGAATCCGAAATTTGAGAGAAGAAGTTGAGCAAATTGTAAATATTAGTGACCAATTCATAAATAACCACTAAAATAGCCATTTTTTTTATTTTTTATGAAGTGAATAATAAATATCCCAAAATTATTGACCCAAATGTAATTAGACCCAAATGTAATTAGACACAAATTGTTGATTGAAACCTCATTTGAGAGAAGAAGTTGACCAAATTATAAATATTAGTGACCAATTCCTAAATAGCCACCAAAATAGCCACTTTTATTGACTTTTTTTGAAGTCAATAATAAATATCCCAAAAATTATTGATCCAAATATAATTAGACACAAGATTGTTGATTAAAACCTCATGATTATATTAAATAAAATTTCAAAAGCTGACTTGAATGTAATTATTTGTCCAAAATAACAAATTACCCTCACACAAATCAATATATCCTTACAATGTATAGATAGATATATGAGTAATTATAATGTAGTGAAGGGCGAAAGAGAAAATTCAATTTTTTTTACGTCCTTGCTTATTCGTTTTTATAGTATAGTAGATATGTATGTATTTTTTTGTGAGACTAATTTTAGGCATCAAATTTATGTTAATTGCGATAGAACTCGTATGCGAATTGTAGATATAAATAATATATAGTTGTTATCGCACGTGAGAATTGTGGCCCACTAACCTCTTGCACAGGTTTGTATTGATTGGACTCATTTATAAGATGTTAGTCAATAGGAAAATTTCCCAAACATTCATAAGAATATTGTTTGTATAATAATCAGTTTAGAGAGATTATAGAAAAATCCACGATGGAATGGTTTCTCTCTAAACAGTTATTCACTGACCCTCTTCTCTTCTCTATAAAAAGGCACAAAACTGGAACGTTCATCAAATACAGTATCTGGTTTTGTGCATATTGAGAGACGGAGAGAAGAAGAAGCCATTTGAAGGTTTGATTAATTAAGGGGTTCCAATCACTGTCTCTATCAATTGATATGGCAAATAACGGTACGTATTTAATTTCTGTATTTGATAGACCTTGAGATGTATTAGATTCAAGATCCATAAATGTTCCGCATGAAAGTATAATTATTATCTGATTATAGATTTACAATTGATATTAGAGCCAAGTTTAAAATCAATGTATCTTGGAATAAATGATTATAGAAGTCAACTTGTGTAGTTAATTGCAACTTTGTGCATCAACAGTTTCGAACCTCTCCAATCTGATGTGTGATGTATCATATATACACTAGTCGAAGACCCGTGCGATGCACGAGATTTGATGGGAGATTCATAGTAATTTGTTTGTATTTTTTTTTTAAACTTCTAATATTGTTCTTGTTAGTTATATAAAACTTGTGATTGTATTTGCTGTTAAATAAAGTCATGGTGAAAATCGTCTTTAGTAAAGTTGCCTAACATGTCTGCATGGAGCATGTATGACGGAATCAATCTATTGATTGGAATCAAGGTATTGGTAGATATCAGAGATGATGAGTCAATTTATTTTTGTGCACTTGTTAGTTGAGGCGAGTCCACTTGTAGGTATGTTGATCTAAATGACTAAGTTTAATGACTTTACCAGTCACTGGCCCTCGTATCAGAAGATTATCTCACCTTGTGGTTGACATTTCACTCCCCTTTGTGGTAGGTGGTTATTTATGTTTGTATATATGGTGATATAGATAGTAGATATCTAAATTGATATGTGTAGAGAGAGAGAGAGAGAGAGAGAGAGAGAGAGAGAGAGAGAGAGAGAGAGAGAGAGAGAGAGAGAAGGACATGTAATTCGTTTTTTTATTTCTGAAATAGCAAGCAGTGAAACTAAAATTACAATGCTGTTTATGTGTAGGACAGTATGATGAACTGATGAGCAGTAGGTTTTTTCCCAGAAAGCAAACAGTGGTCACAACAGGTGTCTGTTGTTCTTCTTCGCCTGATCATTTAAAGGCAAAATTTTTAAAATGTGATGAAATGTTGAACCAAGGAAATATGCAGGAAAGTGATTCACAAAATTGAACAAATTTATTTTTCTAATTTTTCCTTTCCTTTTTTTTTCCTTTGCATTTTCCTCACCAACCCCTTATTTGTAATTTTTTTGTTTGTTTTACTGGTTTTTCCTAGGTAAAGTCTATGAAACAAACAAATCCTTATGAAACAGAGAAAAATTTAAAATCTTGGGAAAAATAGAGAGATTTGATACCTTAAATTACTTCTTGGCCACTGAAAATGCGATAAGGTGATTCGTTCAGGAATTGCATCTGTAATAAATTTTAAAATCAAGAAAAAGGAGATAAGATCTGTTAAAACTTATAACAAATAAGAGAGAGAGAGAGAGAGAGAGAGAGAGAGAGAGAGAGAGAGAGAGAGAGAGAGTGTGTGTGGCATTGAAAAATTCAGATGTAATGTGTGGTTTTCTTTCTTCATTATATACATGTATACATACAGGTACATATATATATAATCTGTTTGTGTGTGCATGTGACAAATACGAATGAAGAAGGCATGAACAATAAATGCAAAGCTAGTTTAATGATCTTCATCTGTCTTAGTTCAGCACCGCTTCAAGAGAATATTAATAAGTCTGAGTTTCAAAACAATTTGTTTGTGGGTTTGTGAAAATATGGGAGTGTGATATATTTATATAAATTTAGTAGCACCCAGAAAATTCCTTGGAAATTTCACGTAGAACTAGAATTAGTGACGTCACCTTGCCAACGATTACAGAAGGTCCATTAGGATTCTTTCTTAATAAGAAACTCTTGGAGGGGATTTTCAGTCAACGTCCTAACGACAACGACGATACTTTTAACCCGGAACCTACTAGAATGGTCGTAACCCCGGCATATATAATTTCTACATTAGAAACCTTAGGAAGACTTGCATTTAGAACCGTGCACCTCCTGGTATAGGATTACATTTTCAGTATCATTTATTGTCAGTAGTGCACGTACCTTAGGACTCAGGCACACATCTCAGTGTTCCTACCCGAGATGTGGGACCCACACCACCACCCTATGTGGACCCCATTCATTCTACCCTTGGGCATACACAAGCACACACATACCCGTACACCTTGTGTACCCATTACATGGGATTACATCCCTCATCCATCCCTCTATAAATAAACACTCCCTCACCTACATTACACCCTCATACCCCCCTCCTAATCTGTCCATTTCAGATGGGTTAGAGAGAAAACCCGAGAGAGGACTTGAGAGATCACCCACCCCCACACCCACGGTTTGTATACACCATACTCACATCCCTGCCTTATACACTATTCACACCCCTCTCTATCCATTCTCTACTCACATACTGTCACTCAAAGAAGCATAGAAGAAGAAGAAGCAGAACGAAGGAGAAGAGGAAAACCGAAGAAGAAGAGAGAGATCGGAGAAGATTGAAATTTCCCTGAGGTAAACCCCACCCCAATTGCATCTGTAGTTCATTGCATGTCATCTAGAGGCCTTAGGGACTGCATGCAAGCTCTCAAACAGAGCCTAAGGCTCACTATGAACCTCCGGCAGCCATTAAAGCTTCACCCAAGGAGCTTGATTTTGAAATCTCAACCAATCCACCCCCAAGATACACTATTATGCTCCTTAGGATCCCCATAAGACCCTCTCATAGCAGCTTTATACCTAGATGATGTTTAGGTAGCCATGCAGGCCGTTATTCTCGGAAATAACCAAAAGAATAATCCTCTGGTAGGTGCCCAAAACAATTAAACTAGACTATGGGCTTATACTATATTGTAGAGGAGGAAGAGACGAACATTTCCCCGTTGGTTTCATCAAATTTGATGAAGAGATGAGAGAGCTATGAGTGCTGGAAGTTTTTCCGGCGAACCGCGATTTTCCGGCGACTCCTCTTCGCCGGAGAAGAAAGGTCAAAAAGGGTTATAACACCCGGATCTTGGGATGGGTCGGGTTTGAGTTTGGGCGGGTTAGGTTGTTAGTGTAAACAGGTATGTGTAGCGGGCTGGGGTTAAGTTCTAAAAACCCATGGGGCCATTTTATTAGAACGGCGTCGTTTTGACGCTTAGGTTCGGATCATGGGTTTGGGTCAGATATGGGGCGGGTTGTGTCGTGTGTATAAGTGGATCAGGGCTTGGGTAGGTTCGGTACGGGTCTGGTTTGGGTTCGGGTTAATGGGCTGGGTAGGTTTGTGCGTAGAAGTGGGTTTCGGGCTCGGGTCAGGTCCAACCCGAGTGGGTTATAGGTTGGGTTAGTTTGTGTCTATGTATGGTTAATCCATATTAAGTCGAGTCGGGTCAGGGTTTGACTCAGCGGGTCACACTGTTGGTCTTCCTTTGTGAGTGTATACGGGTAACCCGTAGGGTCTGGGCCGGATCGGGTCTGGTCCATGGGTTGATTAATAACTAATTAGTTTCTTTTATTTCAATAATTATTCTGTTAATCTTGATTAACAACTAAATAACCTGTTTTAGTAATATTTAACATTTTAAATATTCTGATAATTAAGATTAGTAATTATGTGTAGTATTTATTATGCCATATATATATATAAATTAATAAATAGTTATAAATAAGTTATAAATGGTTTTAAATAGTTTAAATTATTTTAAAAATAGTTTTAAAATGCCTAAAATTATATTTTAATATTCTGAAATATTGTTTGGAATAATATTTCCAATTTTTTGTTAATATATTGTATACATTGCATATTATTCTTATTATTTATCTAATGTTAATAAATAATAAGAATTAGTTTTATATTAAAATAAATAGTTAATAAATACCTATAGGTATTTATAAATTCTAGAAAATTAGAGTAATGACCATGGGACTATTTTATTACATGATTTAAGTTATAAAGCTATAATATTATAGTCTAATATTTTTAACAATTAATAAGGAGCTATTTTATGAGTATATTATTTATTAAAAATACCAAACGAGCTTCGAAAATTATGAGATAGATACTAGTAGTGTATTTTAATCTCTAGTATTTAATAAAAATACTTTTAAGTACTGATTTCCCAGTATAGGAATAATTATGTATTTAAATCCCTTTTCGGGTATTTTCAGGTATATATTATCTTCAATAATTCATAATAAATAATCTAGGACTCCGAAAATTACGCGGTCAGTTCCCAGAGTCTTAGAATAATGTCTAGAACATTCCCTTAAAGTTTGGTGACTTTTCAACTCGGTCGAAAATACAGCTTGTCTTTTAGGGCCTGCATTAGTGTGTAAGCCCTACCTTTTACCTCGTAAAACGCGACGGACTCCGATTTGAGTCTAGTCAATGGCGTTGGACTTAGAATGACATGTAGATCACTACCTTGAGGTTTACAACCTCATTTGATAAAATTAACATTTTGCCCCTATGCTTTTCGAGGATCGGCGATTCGAGGTGAGTTTCCTAACCTCACTCTAATCCTAATAAGATGAATATAAGATGTTTAAAAGCTACCTGTATGATATCTTGTATAAGTGATATGTTGGTTTATGCTGTCACGTGTATTTCCAATAATTGTAAGACTATGCAAAGCATGTTATGGTAGTGCTATCGCATACGTGAGCTTGTCAAGGGTTTTATCTATATGGCTATCGGTATCAAATTCATGTTATGTGATCCATGCTCTATATGTTACGTTTCTGCTGCTAACTGTTAAATGCACGTTTTACGATGTTGTTGACTGGAATAAATAACGCATGCTATGATAATAATAAAGAGAATGAAAGTGGTTTTACATATGGGTATCAGTAGTGGACTCACTTGCATTTCATGACATGTGTTAGCATGCATTGTCTGAAAAAGAGAGGTGTTTGATGAGAATATGAATGAGATGAGATATGTGAATGTGAAAGAGATGTGATTTCTGGATCCGATGGATCAACGGCTGACGAGCCGGGTGGACGTGAACGGTTAGGGTTCCTAGCGCGCCTCTTGCCGTTGAAGACGTTCGGTGATGAGCATACGTGGTTGAAGATGTCCCATGTATCGTTGAAGACGTCCGGCTAGTGCTCTAATATACTCCTCAGCCGTGTAGATGACCGGTGAGGGTATACACATGGTTGAAGGCGTCCCATGTGCCAGTTTCATTGTTTACAAATAGTGTGCGCCGTGAAGACGTCCGGTGGCCTATCAAGGGAATGAGTATGAATTGGTTGTGATAGCATGTTGTCATCCTTGATATACCGCTTGTTGTCAAGTGAATGAGAAAGAGAAAGTGAATGATGAGATTGAGTTGATGAGTAAAAATGATTTAGTTCGAAATGATTTTTTTTGGAAAGTTTTGGTTTTAAAATAGAATGGTTTTGAAAAGTATCTGTTTTAAAAAGCAAGTGTCTTTGAAAAGAGTTGGGAGTGAGTCTTATTGGCCATGCATTTGCACACACGAGTTTATAATAAGGAGAATGTTTTCTATGATGTTATGATTATCTGTTTACCTATTTTGTTGAGACTTCTGCTATGCCCGTGGTGAGAATGCGTCTTTTGATAAGAGATTAACCATACCTTAAAGTACTAAACTATGACGTGAGTTGAGAGATGTTTTGTATTTACTGATTATTATCCGGTTGAGACTCTCACTCAGCTTTGTTCCAAGGCTGATGGCATGTTACGCCCTGGGCATTCGTATGCCCAGAGTGTTGCAGGTTCGGAGATAGATAGAAGAGTTCAGGATGCAGTACCGTGGAGCCAAGAAGAATAAAGCCTTGCCAAAGACCTGATAGACAGTTTCTCAAGTTTTAAGATTATGTAAATTGTTTAGTAGGGCCTCTTGTATTAAGATTGAAGTTACTCTAACCCTTGTTTAATTTCCGCTGTTGTATTTATACTCTGATAAGTTTAGATCATGCTTATGCTCCAGCATTTCCCTTATGATTGCACGGTACGGAGTTAGAAGGACAGGACGGTTAACAAACTAGTCACGTGTCTACAGACCCATAAAGGAAAATTTTTATTTTCCCTATTTTTGGCTTACTCCGGGGCGTGACAATTTTCCTCTTTCTTTCTTTTTTGCTTTTTGTTTAGGTTAGAGAGTCTTTCAAAGAGTTTGAATCATATTTGGAAGTCCCAGATTGGCCAGACATTGTCATCATCGGGTCATGGAGGTAACACTCCCCTTAATTCGACGTTTGGTCAAAATCGGGGTGTCTATAGCCGTCTTATCAGCTTTAAAGTGAATTTGATTCTAGCTTGAAAAAGTTGTGAAAATGTCTTTGCCAAACAAACTCAAATCTCTGAATAGGCCCCAACTAAGTGATTGTTGGTCCCATATACACTAATCGAAACAGGATTTTAATTGATTAGTATCAAATAGTAGTGATATTAAAAACAAATGTTTGAGAAAACTGAATTATGGTATTAAGCAATAATTTGATAAATGTTTCGTCAATGGACGTAATGAATTTTCTAGTGGTTCTTGGTGAATTATCCCAAGAAATAAACAAACTCCTATTGGTAGATTCCTTTTCTTTTCTTTTATTTTTCATTGAGAATGAATGTAATTACTCGTACATCAGATTGTATGTAGAAGCGTAAAAGGTATCTCCAAGATGTGTTGAACTATATGTAGAAGCCTAAAAGGTTTATGTGGAGTACATTGGACTGGTTTGAATTAAACAGTTGCTTGCTGCTTCATTTCTAAAAGAATTTTTAATAAGCAAACTCCTACATATTTGTGTAATCATAGCAATTCTCTACGTTTATCTGCATTTTCTTGTTTCTGTTTACTGAAACTACTTTGAGTCATGTAGGCTTTGCTATAGGAACTTGGTGATAGAGAAGGAATAAGCTGGTATGGTGATTAATCTGCACCACTTGATGAAGCCTTGATACAAGTTTCACTGGTATGTTGATTGGTCATAACATGGTTTGTTATTTTTTTCGAGAAATGGTGAATAAATAACCAAAAAAGGGCCAAATCCCAGGATATTACAAAGAAGCTCAAAGTGTCATGCCCCGACGTAGCATAAATAAGGAAAGCGTTTAATTTCCTTTATGGACCCGTAGGTCGCGACAGTTTGAAGGACCGATTTCGTCCCAAACGCCGAACAGCAGAAAACATTAATCATAGTAGAGCAATCAAAGCTTACAAATATTTTTCTAACTTAATAGTTATTACAGCACGGGGTCTCTAAAGGCACAAACCGCCTTAAATCAAAACAAGATCTATTGTCTATTAAAGTTATCCTTATTACAAAACAGTTCATAAACTAAAGCATAGGATATTGATAATAGTTTGTCTTCCAAAAGCAGCCGTTCTCAGTTTGCATAATCATAGGGCCCAGCATAGTCATAACCTGAAAAGCCTGAACACGAATGTCCAGGGCGCATCGACGCCGTCAGCTTCAAGAAGCTGGTGAGTATTAAAAACATAACTTTGAATGTAAAACATACTCATTTACCATTTTCAAATTCCCATTTAATTCAACAAGTTTACATTAGAGTAAAGAGTTCATTTTAGAAAACAACCATAATATCATTTGAAAGCTATAATTCACATATATGTGACCGAATATGAAAACAATGCACCATCTCATCTTACCGACTCTTTTCTCTCGACAAACACAACAACCCACCATTTCTCACCGGTATCTTTGAAATACTCTGATAGCCACACTTTAGCACAAGGGTGCCAGGGAATGTCCAATTTGCCTCACACTTTGGCACGGGGTGCCAGGGAATGTCCAATGCCTTACACTTTAGTACTTAATCTGCCTCGCAAATATATCACATAGTATCCAGACTCGGGTACCAGGGAGTGTCCGTAGGCCACATTTTAGCACTACCATGGGTGCTAGGGAATGTCCAAGTTCGGCGTCACACACTTTGACGCTACCATGGTCATCAGGGAGTGTCCAGTTTTGCCACCGTTGCATTTCAAAGACAATCTCGCCGCAATCTCAACCACAACACACTTTGGTACTCACTTACCAGGGAGTGTCGACAACACAATCTCAACCACACACTCTATACCATACTGACCATTACTCTTTTCCACACTGATTACTCTTTTCCATACATACACAACAGACTCCATATGAATGTCATGAAACTTTAAACATAAAGTAAATCACTGAAATATAGAAACAGCGTGCGTACGGGGATTGTTAAGTCGTAATACATCATTTCATTCGTCCAAAGATAACCAAATAAGTTTCTGTTTTAGTAAATTTTACAAACAGAGCTTTAAAAGTCCATAAAACATCACCCAAATAGGTCCTTAACACAAGACAAGCAAAAACTAGAAACTGTCAGAAGTAGCGCGCGCGGGCCCCTCGCGCGAAGGGTCGCTCATGCGATATGCCCACTTTTCATTTTCATTAAAAATATTTTTTGTCTGCCTGAAACCAGCCACCTCGCTCGCGCGGGCCGCTCGCGCGATATGCCCAATTTTTGTTTTCTTTTTAAAACCTTTCTTTCTGCCAGAAAACACACAGCTCGCGCGCGTAGGCCGCTCGGGCGATAGGTCACTCGCACGGACTGCTCTCGCGATCGCGTGCACGAGTTTGTGCAGTAGCTTCGTCTTTTTCGCTGAAACTTCCCCTATTTCAGATTTTAGACCCATTTTGAAAACTGAACAAAATCAATCCTTATTGTATATGAATCTCTTCATTTTTCAACGATGATAAAGAATCTATAATCAATTTTACATGAATCGATCCGTAGCTCTTGGATTTTACGAAAAACTGAGAGTTGACGAAAACTATGTTTTAACCATACGTCGCCATACGAACGAATTAAACTCTAATTTTACAATCGTATACTCTACATACTATAATCTTTCATATTTCATTCAGAAAACGAATTTTGATTTAGTTTGGAAAATCCATGTTTTTGAGCTATGGAGTTCTTGAAGAAATTAACCATGGTGATCAACATATACATACATACAAATAGTAATTGAGCACAAATTACATTTGGAGTGAGTTTAAAATACTCACAAAGATAGGAAGATGGAAGAAAATTGTTGAGAAAGACAACCAATTTTAAGAAATCCAATTGATGCTTAGCTATGGAAGTCTTGAGTTTCTCTCTCTAAATATTTTCTGCACAACTTCTATAGCTCTCTCTACTATCTCTAAATTTCAGAGTGTGAAGATATACAAATTGTGAAGACATGTGTGTGTTTATATAGAGGACTATCTTCAACTTGGTGCCCAAGTCCCTTGATCAAGGCTCAACAAAATTGAATTTGTTTTAATTTAACTAATTACTACCTACACACAGATATGTATATACGTACATACATAGATATGCAACTCCACAGTTGCTCAAGGGCCAAGTATAGGTCCATAGGGGGCACATATGGGTGTGTGGGAAATGGAACTTATGGTACAACAATAAATCACACAAGATAGATAAATCCAAACAAGGCGCAAGCCAATGATCACTTGCCATAAAATGAAAGTAAAGCATATATCAAATCTTGCTTTATATCACTTCAAAAATCTGTGGAAGTTTCAAGCAGCGTGGATCGTTTTGAACATAAACTGATATTTTCGTGGAGCGGTGTTCGTCACAAAAATATAGATAATTCATTTTTAACGTAAGAAATGGCTTTCTGATTGTAGACACCCCATTTTGTCGGCTAACAGATTTAGGAGGCCACAAGCATGTCAAACCTCGATGATTAGAAAGATCGAATTTTCAGAGATTGCCTCTAACTCTCAAGAAGCCATAGAATTTGCAGAAATGACCAAAATGCCCCTAAAAGCCCAAAACACTCCAAATTGGCCCAGAATCTCAAAAATCATTCAATGTCATTCAGAATAAAAAAAAAAGTATTTTAAAAGAGAAATAGTTGAAATCGTAAGCTCCCAGAGACCTCCGAAAGTCCCAGAAAGTCTCCGTTTGACCGGTTTGACCAAAGTTTGACCAAGTTTGACCAGGGTTTGACCAAAATCATCCAAATTCGCTCAAAAGTTTTGAGATCATTCTAGATCATGGGAAAAATCTTAAAATATGTTTTAAAAGAAAATTGGATTGAAACGTCAGTCATTGGAGGCTCCCAGAACTTCTCGGAATTTCTTGGAAGTGCACTGTTTGACTGATTTGACTACAAGTTTGACCAAAAATCAAAATCTCCTTTTCGCTACTGAAATATTTTTATCAACTACTAGAGGTCAATAGCTTTCCAACGGTATATCGCACATAATTTCTGGATCTAAAACGAATTTGTTATGAATTTCTGAAGGTGAAAAATCTGATCAATACGACTTTTACCGCGAATACCACAAAACTTTCCAAAGTGACCCAACTTCAAACTATTTTTCATGGAAAGTAGACCTCAATACCTTTCCAACGGTATATCACAATCTTAATTTGGATTTTGTATGAATTGTTTGTGAATTTTGGACGAAATAGGGCCGTTTTGCGAATTTTGGGAGTTTCGGGGGCCAAAATGCAATTTTTGGTCAACGGGAGGGTTGACTGCTGCGGCGGCACTCTGAGTAATTTTTCATTTTTTTGTAATTGTTTGTTAATTTTTGGGTTTTAATTCAAATTTCAACAAATAAAACGACATAGTTTTGATAATCTGAACTTTTTGGACCAATTAGAGACTTTTCAAAATCCAAAATACACCCCCATCTTGGCCTATAAATGAGACCCATTTGCTTCTATTTGGGGAGAGCTTGGAAGCCATTAGAGAGAGATATAGAGAGTTGGGAAGAAATAGAGAGAAATAAATATTTTCTTCTTCAAATCAAAGCCAAATGTGAGTTTTTATTTAGTTTTCTCAAAACTAAACTAGTATTTACAAGATTTCAATATATTTTCTTCATCTTTTTGAGTTTCCAATGAATTAGAGAGCAATCTACACCCACATATACACATATTTGAGAGGTTGAATGCATGTGGTTCCACCATTGAATGTCATCTATTGATTGTTTATTTTCTTGCTTATATACAATGTTCATCTCCTCTTACCTCATTTCTTTTTTATTTTCTTTGTTGTACTTATAATTCATCATCATCTAAATGACGACATGAAGTTTGAAGTGAGTGAATCCTTATAGATAGTAGCTCTTGACCTCAAAAACATGTTTAATAGATGATGATTATAACTTCAATACCTCCAAGGTATCCTTGAAGTTATATTCAAAATAAAAATGAATCTCTCCAATAATATTGGGGGTTCTTGATGATGAGTTTGATGTTGATATTTCAAAAGGTCATAATCTCTATTTGATGTTGAAAATATACTTTCAAAATCTCTATTTCAAAACCCCTCTCAAACCCTCTCATTTAGAAAGAAAACTCAAGTTTTTCCCAAAATCTTTAAAACAGTGAGTCAAAAAAGTGAATGATCTGAGCTCAAAGATTTCTATAGAACTCAATACTCAATGTATGGATGCAAGACCACTTGGAAAGTCTTTATAACTCATTATAGAACACCCACGATATTTGGTTTGACATGGAAATACTTGAAAGTGGTCCATTTGGACCCGAACATTCTTTCCAGAGATTTTGTTTTTGCTGTCACAACAGCTTTGTTGAAATTCAACTTGTTTTACAGAAAACATTTCCAAAGGGAGTGGTCCCAAATCATTTTTCCCTTGAACTTCAATGTCTTATGGAACTTTCTGTATAATATGGGCCTCTAGATCTTGTGTTTTCATTTTCTAAGAGTTTCTAACATTTCAGTCGATAGTACGGACTCTATTTCTGAATAATCTCTATTGTTTATATGATTTCTCTTAATCTGTGATAGCTATTAAATATTGGATTTTTGGGTTGTGTTCTAGACACAATAAGGAAGATCTCCATAAAAAAGAATGGATTGAAAATATTCCTAACCCCTCTTTTCAATTTCCAAAAGATCATGTTACTGCTTTGTCCACTATTCACAGCAAAACACACGTTTACTTCCATACTTTGATTTGGTGCTTATATGCATTCCAAATTAGCTCATGTCTTAGGAAGTAGTTTATACTACATTTGTACATATCCCATGATGATATCCTTCATTCATTCATACACATTCTAGACTTCTAAGTCATTCTAGGAATCCATGAACACAAAACACACTGCAACCCCTGCACATTCTAGATACATACATTGCATTCATGCAAGATTTGGGTTTTTGTAACTCCTAATCTAAGAAGATTATAAGAAGTGATCACGATCACACGTTCATGTTTCCTCTCGATCTAATCGTCCTTTCTCATTCGTCCCGAGGATCGAGAGGTCTTCTTTTCTCAAAGATTAACATGCATCATACTAGCTTGCTAAGCATATTTTGACTTCTTTGATTATTTATTTCAATAGCAATTCATGTCCCCCTTTAGATTAGGAAGTCTTGACTGTTTGATATATGATTAGACGATTTTTCCTAGGTTTGTTTGTGTGATCTTTCACTTTACATTGTGTGATATTTGGCTTAGATCTTATGAATGATATCTTATCTTTTGATCTTCCATTTCAAAATCTTTGTGTGATGTAATATACTATCATAGTATTAGTTGTCGAACCATACATTGTAAAAGATGATTATTTGGATGCTAATTGAGGCCCGTCGAGAGACAGGGCGATTTGAGGGTGTTTTACTCGCGACAAAGGCCCCTTCCTTTCTCGTACCAAAATCCTGAGCCAAGTTCTTTGGTTATGAAAGGCATGTGCCCTTTATCCATTTGGGTGAGTCAAATTTAGGTTTCTTGGTTCCTTAAAGACCAAGTGGAGACTCTATATTTGTTTTCAACAGACCTTCCTTTTCTTTTCCTTTCAAAACATTCTCAACCAAAAAAGAGGTGGAATTCTGCGTGTTCACAATCTTGCGACTCTGCTGGGGATATTTATTTTCAAAACAAAATAATACATAGTTTTGACTCATAAGAATCATCCTTAAAATCATCTTTTTACTGTTTCTTTTCCTTTCCAGGTCTTGCTGTGCTAGGGCATAAGTCACCGTTGATACTGTACCTTCCAAGGTATATCAAAAAGAGTAAAAACTCCCTTACTGTCTCTCTGACGGTATATTGGAACTCTCGTCAACGGACCCTCTTTGACTAAACCCAGCCTTTGCATATAGATTCCTGTAGAACCTTTCATAGGACTGTTCATTTATCTTTTCAGATAGGACAATGTGATATAACAGTTGTATGCCCTAACGGGATTACCTGTGCGGTGTTGACGCTTATGTGGCATGAGCCAGAACCTCTTTCTTATGATTCCCAAGGCAATCACTAACATGTGATCACATTGAGTTGACCTGCCTAGGCACCATGACAAGGATGTCTACTCCATGCTCACAAAGATATACACCGCAAACCTTGTTTGTCGGTCCTAAGACATAGGAGTATGAACACCTGCTAGACAGTATGATCACCATCGTCACATGCTCCTGTCATATACACCTGTTCTCCTAGCAACTCTACCCAACTCATCCAGATATCCCAGTTTCTCTCAGAAACTTTGTCTAAATTTCCCAGAAATTCCAAAATGTACCAGTTTTTCCCAGAAACTCCACTTAGATTTCCCGAAAATTCCCAAAACACTCATAAATTACCAAGTATACCAATTTCTCCCAGAAACCCTGTCCAAAGTTCTCAGAAATACCCGAAATAACAGTTTCTCCCAGAAACTCCGTCCAAATTTCTCAAAAATACCCAAAATACCAATTTCTCCTAGAAATTCCGATTTCCCAAAATACATCAATTTCTCCCAAAAACTCTGTCCAGATATTCTAAAAACTCTGCCCAAACCAGAAACTCTGTCCGGATATCCCAGAAATACCCAGATATAACCAGTTTTTCCCAAAAACTCCATTCAAATATCCTAGATTTCCCAGAACACCAGTTTCTCCCACAAACGCTATCCAAACTTCTCGAAATATCCTGGAAACCCCTGTTATCCCCTAGTGATCATACTGGAAAGAAATGTTAGCACACTCTGTATGGCTAGGACCTTACTTGCTTAACTATTATCTGTTAGAAGTAGGGGCATCATGTAGATTAGGGATTGCATCCGCATGTTTGCTTCATCAGTTTGCATACATAGTGATAGTCGGTCTGTACGCGAGTCAATCCTTACTTGTCACTATAGTTGTCATCTCAATCATCACTGTTAAAATTCTGACCTAGTCTTTTCATACCTATATGCCAGTACAAGTTTTGAGCACCCAGAATCTGCATTTGTGAGTCAGAGGATTAGGGAGTCACCTTGTCAAAATCACTCAGCCGAAAGTCAGCTTTATGGATCCAGAAGGTTTAGAAGCAAGAATGACAGAAATGATCAACCAACAGTCTGACCGGTTGGCCCAAGTTTTAGCCTTTATGGAAGAACTGAAACAGCAACAACCACAATACCTACCTGGGTTCCTACAGCCACCGGGGTTCATACCACCACCACCGCCTGGGTTTGCACCACCTCTAAAGAATAATGTAGATGATGATTGGTTCAATGGGGCCCCACCACCTGCACTTAACAAGAAAATTCAAGAAAAACTGAATAAGGTCGACAAGCTTGAGAACATATTGAGAAAGAGTAAGGGGGTCGACGATTACATGCTAGATCTGGAAGGCCTTTTTGAGCCTTTTAAGCTGAAACTGCCGGAGAACTTCAAGATGCCTGAAAATGATCGTTTTGATGGAACTGAGAATCCGAAGAGCTACGTAAAGTTCTGCATGAGTGTTTTCTAATCAATGGGCTACTCCCATGAGCACATTACAATTTTGTCCCTCAAACCCTTGCCAAGGCTGCTCTATCGTGGTTTCTGACCTTGGAGGTTTTTAAGACGCGGATTTGGAAAGATATAGTCCAGGTCTTCGTTGATCATTACTCCTACAACCAAGAGATCAATGTCACTATTTGGGATCTAGAGACTACCCGGCAAAACTTCAATGAGTCCTTCCCTGCGTTCTTGAGCAAATAGAGGAACAAAGTGGCCCAAATGACCCAGCGACCAGTCGAAAAGGAACAAGTTCAAATGTTGATCAAGAATCTACTATCGCTGTACCTTGAGAAACTATTCTACCAGTCCATCTCAACATTTGAAGAACTGTTTGAGATTGGGACTAGAATTGAGGATGCAATCAGGGAAGGAAAAATCAAGAATGAAGAATCTCAAAGCCAGTCCAAGAGGCCCGACTACTCCCGAAACCCTCCGGATGTCAACGCCCTTAGTAACTAACCCATGGCCTATTCTTCCCAACCATACCAGTTCACAAACCAAACCAGCTCGCCTAGCCACCCTTACCAAAATAGGGTACCCCGTGAATTTTCCGAGCTAGATATCTCCCCCTCCGTAGCCTTAGGCCGCCTGCTAAAAAAGGGACACCTCCAACTCCTTCAGCCTCGTGCCGATCCCCCACCACCTAACTATGACCTGTCCAAACGATGTGCCTACCACCAAGGCCCAGGCCATGACTCCAACCGGTGCGTACGTCTCTTCCATGATATCCAATACCTCATTGACCGAAGAATCATTCAGCCACCACCCATTCAACCCCATGTCACCTAAGCCCCTGGCCGGTCCTTTCAAATGATCCCCTTTGCTGAGGCCAATGATTGTTGAAGCTACGTGGTGAGTTGATAGTGTTTGGAACTTCTGCCAATAAAAAAAGAAGAATAAGTGAGTCACCGCGACACTCCATTTGAGACCGGGTCGAGTCTGTTCTATGTTTTGAGTATATTTCAAGTTTGGTCTTGGGGTCAAGTCTGTCTGTCATCGAGTTGTTGTGAGTCTATATCGAGTAATGTAATCCTTCTCTTCTGATGGAATGAAGTCTCATTTTACCTAATCTGATGTGTCTAGTCATCAATGCATGAATCACTGAACTGAAAATGTCACTTTTCAAATTACCATGGACATTACTCTGCTAATAAATTTTTGCATCAGACAAAAAAAAAATCCCAAAAAGGCCAAAGTCGATTTTGCACTGACCCCAAAGAAGAGTTGAGAATTGAATAGTCTTACTTTAAGAATTTGAAGATGCTTTTGCTCAAATCTCGAAAAGACATACTTGAGACAGATTTAGGGCTTGCCCAACACCCTTTCCACCATTTCAAAGCCTTGTGCCCAACCCAATTGATAGCCTTGTGAATCTGTGTGGACTTGGTCCTTGATAGTAGCCAAACAGTTCAGTGAGTTTCATCTCCACTTTAAAAAAAAAAGAAAAAAAAGAAAAGCTCGGTAGGTTGACAACCCGAAAGGGCACCTAGGCAAAAATTATAGCTGAAAAGGTATTGATTTCCAAGATCTGACCATAGCCAGTAAAAACGATTTTACAAATGAGAGAATTGTACGCTGCAAGGTACATCATAAAAATGTGCCTAGATCACATTTCAAAAGGCTCAGAACGACCACAAATAAATCCCGAGAGCTGATGTGCACATTCTGGAATTTCGAGATTATGATTAGAAGATCTCACATGAATCAACTCTGTGAAAAGGAAAATTGACTGGCTAGGCGAAAGTGAAAAGGATCAATCCTCAAAACAAAAGAAAAATAAAAAAAAAAAACAAAAAAAAAATGAAAATGAAAAAGAAAAAGAAAAGAAAGGGAGATCGAAATTGAATCCTCTTATTCAGGGCTATCATAACTAACCCAAGTTTGAACTTCTTTGACGATTGGTTTGAAAAACCCTCAAACCTTAAACCCCTTCTTTCAAGCCTTGCCTTGAACTACGCTTGACCTGATTCCCACTCGCGGATACGTAGGCAACCGCATCGGTTCGGTCAACACCATCATAATCAAACCAATTTCCTTCAAGCCTTGCCTTGAACTACGCTCGACCTGATTCCCACTCGGGGATACGTAGGCAACCGCATCAGTTCGGTCGACACCATCAATATTAACCCCTCTTCTTTAAAGGTTCCAGCCCAAACTACGTTGGACCTGATCCCCGCTCAGGGGTACGTAGGTAGACTTTCAAAAAGAAAAGAAGGATGGCTCGTTAGGTCACAAATCCGAAAGGACGCCTAGGCAAAAATTAGAGCTAAATCCAAGGTGAGCAATAACAAAAGAGAGAAAAGAGCTTGCTAGGTCACCTCATTAATGCCTAGGCAAAAGTTATGAGCATTTGAGAGATTAAAGTCACGGTCCTTGCCTCAAGCCAGAAAATCACCTTCTATGCTAGGGGCAAACTTCGGCTACTCGCCTCGTTTGCCTGAATTTTACTATCTACCCTTCATACAAGGGGCAAACTTTGGTCACCTACCTTGTTTGCCCAAAACCTCCAATAAACCATCATTCCAAACTAGGGGCAAACTTCGGTCACCTACCTCGTTTGCCTATAAATTCCACTCATACACCTCAAACTAGGGGCAAACTCCGTTTGCCTAACACGATCCCTTCACACCAAGGGCGAGTTTTCAAGTCACCAAGTTATTTTGAAATTTTTTGAAATGGAGCATCTTTTATTCTAAAAGCTAAGGCACTAATTCAAAGCACTTCCAGGGAAAAGTAGGGAATTGATTAGATCAATAGGGAGGAATTTTCAAAAACCAGATTTATCAGCAAAGTGCTGTCATATTAAGATAAGGAGTGAACATAAAAGATGAGCGGTACATCATTCATGATGAAAGCACATTGGATCGTGGCAATTTGAGAATTTCATGTTCAAGGTAATCCTTCTTTGTTTGAGTCAGTAGTAATCTGATCACAAGTGTGTCAGAGATCGAGGTTTCATACAAACTAACCCAATTTTCCTTGTTGTTCCTGTTAAGTCCATTTGTCTTGATGGTCTCAAATGTGTGGGCTAAAGGTGATTCCCAATTATAAAAAAAATTTGGATACAAGCAGAAGTACCAAACATTATTACTACACCAGTCAATGTCGCAATATGAGAAGTGTCCCAGGTACGAGTGGCATAAACTCGTAAGTGGTTGCAAACTACAAACTGATAGTTGTTTCTCAAGACGGCTGATCGGAGGAAATATCGCCAATACTAAGAAACTATTGCTGATGTATTGATGAGGAGATATGTTGTTGAGGTGTTTTATGGCCCAGAGTCTAGATGTGTTGATAAGATGTATTATTGAGGTATTTTAGGGCTCAGAGTCCAGGTTTGCTAATGAGATGTTTTTGTGAGGATGTTTTAGATCCCAGATATTAGAGGAGCATCTAGGAACATCAAGAGAGTTGATAAGCATTGTTGGAGCATCGAGGAACATCAGAAGAGTTGAGAAGCATTGTTGGAGCATCGAGGAACATTAGAAGAGTTGAGAAGCATTGTTGGAGCATAGAGGAACATCAAAAGAGTTTAGAAGCATCGTTGAAAAGTGGAGTAACATCGAGGAACATCGAAAGTATTGAGGAGTATTGTTGAAGAGGAGCATCAGGTGTGTTGAGGAGCATTATTGAAGAATGGAAGAACATCAAATGTGATGAGGAGTATCAGAAGAGTTGAAAAGCATCATTGAAAAGTCAAGGAGCATCGTGTTGATTTCAGGAGCGTCGTTGAAATTTGAAGAACACCGTTGGGAATCAAGAAGCATTGAGAAGCACCGCTAAAGATTTTAGGAGCAACATAAGCACCGTTGAGAATTAAGGTTCATCATTGAAATTTGAGAAGCACTATTGAGACTCTGAGAGTCACCGAGTCAATACTATCACGATTAAGGGAAGCACGAGTCAAGCCAAGAGGGTCACTTCACCCAACATAACAAATTGGTGATAACATGACACATAGCCCATCGGTCGCGACACACATAAATCACAAAGCCCACTAGGAGTAGCAAACACACCATAAGCATTCTTTTAAGTACCATAGTGTCACTTTGAACACCAACGCTCTTCCTTGGGTAAGACCTCGGGGTCGAGATCCCTCACAAGTCTATTAGTCGTAGCGAAGCGTAGATCACCAAGCCCATTCAGAGTGGCGAATACACAGAACACATGTACTAGGAGCACAAGCACTTTAGAACACAACATCAGGCATGACACGTATCATTTTAGCTCATCATAACATAGCATCATCCCCGCATAGCATCCTCCTGATTGTTGTGCATTTGCATGTGTTTGTTTCTTTATGCCCCGAACTACGTCCTGGTCTGATTCCCCTTGGGATATGTAGGCAGCTCACGAAGAGCACGACCAGCACTAGCCTTAGCATCATCCGTGCATCTTTTGCAACGCTTTTATCCTAAATCTATAGCCTCCAAAAAGACATGTCTCTTCAAAGCTTTGGCATTCGCTTACAACATGCGTTGCTTCGCAAGTTCATGCCAAAGAGGAGCAAACTGTAGACACCCCATTTTGTCGACTAACAGATTTAGGAGGCCACAAGCATGTCAAACCTCGATGATTAGAAAGATCGGATTTTCAGAAATTGCCTCTAATTGTCACGCCCCGGCGTATCCAAAATATGGAAAATTTTTAAAATTTTCATCTTGGACCCTGAAGCGCGTGACTGGATGCAGTGTCGAATTGTCCATGACCAAATAATAATAATTAAACGATATACTAATAGGATAACACCATCATTTACTTACTGGAATATATTACAAAGAGAAGTCAAAGTACTTAGCTAGTTAATACATCATTATAATACATCATTATAAATACATCAGAGTCTTATGGCTCTTGGCCTTACAAAACTATTACGAAATATATGCTAAGTCTTCTGGTTATAATTAAAAACATTTACAGAGGATAACTGCTAGTCTTCTCTCTAACTAGCATAACCATAGTCATCTTCAGTGTAATTTTCTTCAATAATTCCTTCTTGCGTAGCTTCATAACCTGAGTACTCTTCACCTGGATAAGCTGGACATGGGAATGTCCAGCGACATGAACGTCGTCAGCTTATGAAAGTTGAGTGAGAAAATTAAATCAAATGGAACGTATATAGTAAAGCACAACAAAGATACCCTTATTACTTTTTAACACGTCTTTTAAGATCTTTGCATTCTTACCGTCGGGTTATAACTACCAATATACCCGACCACGTATTCGAAAAGAAAACGTCTAACTGAGAAAACTCGTCTCGACATTCTTAATGCCACTATCATTCATTTCTAACATCCGACGTCATTTACAAACCCAAAGTATCTCTAGCTAACCAAACCATCTTTCATCATCCAAAACATCTTTCATCAACCAAAACATCTTTCATCAGCCACTTTGTCACGAAGAACCGAAGTGTTAAGAAGTGCAAGAACATCCATTTCGTCACGAAGAACCGAAAGAAGTCTTCACTCAAGGAATCACCACTTCGTCATGAAGAACCGATAGCGTTACGGAGTACAAGAACATCAATTTCCTCACGAAGAACCGAAAAGAGTCTTTACTCAAAGAATCACCGCTTCGTCACGAAGAACCGAAAGCATTACGGAGTATAAGAACATCCATTTCGTCACGAAGAACTGAAAGGAGTCTTTACTTAAAGAATCACCGCTTCGTCATGAAGAACCGAAAGCATTACGGAGTACAAGAACATCCATTTCGTCATGAAGAACCGAAAGGAGTCTTTACTCAAAGAATCACCGCTTCGTCATGAAGAACCGAATGTGTTACGGAGTACAAGAACATTCATTTCATCACGAAGAACTGAAAGGAGTCTTTACTCAAAGAATCACTGCTTCGTCACGAAGAACCGAAAGCGTTACGGAGTACAAGAACATCCATTTCATCACGAAGAACCGAAAGGAGTCTTTACTCAAAGAATCACCACTTCATCACAAAGAACCGAAAGCGTTACGCGTATCCCTTTCGTCACGAAGAACCGAAAGTATACTTACAATAGTCACATTTTAACCGTATCCCTTTCGTCACGAAGAACTGAAAGAATACTCAAGAGTCACCACTTTACAACTCAACAACACATCTCTTTTCTTACCCTCCTATCCCCCGTGGCCTGGTTTACCTATCCAACACTTATCCTTGACATACGCTACTCCTGATCAAGTACAACTAGTCCGTACGTATCCTGGACCGCATTCGCGTCACTCGTTCTGTAGTTTAGTTTGTTAATTACTTTCATTTATAATTTCGAAGTTATGTTATACATCCGTCATTCTATTTTGTTATAATATACTTACGATGGAAACTTACCCAATCGCTATCGATGCAATAATCGTGCTGTACAACATACTAAAAGCTTGGGTATGAACCTTTAATGGTCAATACACTAAATTCGCGACAACGGAAAAACATAGCATGTAGTTCATGGATCTATAACATGGACTTGATATCAATAACCATATTGACGAAAGCCTTAACATACTCATCTACACGATAGCACAAGATATCCATAACCACACAGGTACCGAAAAGCAAGCATCATCAATAAACACATCATACAAGTAGTTATACAATCTGCCAGGAATAAATTTTACTATGTCGACTGAATTGATATGATTTATTTGCGCATGATAAATTGATTTGTAGATCAAACTCAAAACTAGAACATTGTATATAATTGGATTATCTTCATGTACAACAAAATCTAGCTTCAATTACATTTTTGAACTACTTAAAATATTTATTTTACTTAGACATTTATATATTTTCGGACTGCTTTGTCTCAGATTTATAGTACTGTGTTGCATATGCATTTCACCTATCAAGGAGTCATTTTTAGACCAGACTATAGGAGAGTTATTTGTAGATAAATGAGTTAGATTTCTCCACCAAAAAACCTAGCTTCTTTATGATTTTTGAGTTGTTCCAAACATTCATTTTACTAAACTATGTTCTGTTAAAATTTTCTGTTTCCCAAATTTATAGCACTGCGTTGTACATGCATTTCACCTATGAAGGAGTGATATCTAGACTAAGCTATAGAAGAGTTATTTATAGATAAATGAGTTAGCCTTCTCCACGAAAATACCTAGCTTAATTCAGATTTTAGAGCTGCTTAAAACACTCATTTTACTAAACTACATTCTGCTGGAGGTTTTTGTTTCTCAGATTTAAAGTACTTCGTTGTATGTACATTTCACCTATGAAGATGTGATTTTCAGATTGAGCTATAGGAGAGTTATTTGTAGATAAATGATTTACCTTTATCCACAAAAAAACCTAGCATCAGTTCCATTTTTGAACTGCTCAAAATGTTCAATTTACTAAACAACATTCTGCTGGAAGTTTCTACTTCCCAGATTTGAAGATTTGACTTGCATGTTGCATAGAACCTCAAAATACAACATCAAATACTTGCTAAACATTACTAAATACTATATAGGTTCTAAAGTGAGTTAGAATACTCACCATGTCTTGAAATTAAGCTTGGGCTTTAAATTTGAGCTTTAGGAAGCTTGAACTCAACTTCAATGGTGGAGACTTCTTCTTCTTCTAACTTCCTTCATCCTACCATGGAGTTCATCTCCTAGCTCCCGCTCTTCATGCAGATTGTAATGGCCAATAAAATGGTATGGAAGAGTATATGCATGCTTATATAGAGTCTTGCATGTGCTAGGCGTCAATGTGCATGGGGTGCATGCATTGACATGTGTCAAAGTGATGGACAAGTGTCCAATGGATGGACAAGTGTCCAATGGATGGACAAGTGTCATGGGAGAGGGTGACATGTGTCTTGAGAGTTGCATGGGTTGCCATGTGGCTGGCCATGGTGGGGCCGGCCCACCTGGGGTTTTCCCACTTCCTCGGTTTACGTGCATAAGTTCTCATTATGCCTATCGATCTCGATTTACGTGCAAACGGGTATTGTTTCTAATGTCCGGGTCCAAGTACGGGACTAAGTTAAGTCTACTTATGGTCGAGTAGGTGCGGTACTTACAGTTTAATTAGTAATTACATTATACTGATACGGTCACACAAATAAAAATAATAATATAATAATATAGAAGATATGGAAATTCATAATACTATTGAACGTAGAAATTACAGGTATTATACTAACTCTCAAAAAGTCAAAGAATTTGCAGAAATGACCAAAATGCCCCTAAAAGCCGAAAACTCTCCAGATTGGCCCAGAATCTCAAAAATCATTCGATGTCATTCAGAATTAAAAACAGTATTTTAAAAGAGAAATATTTGAAATCGTAAGCTCCCAGAGACCTCCAGAAGTCCCGGAAGTTCCCAGAAAGTCTCCGTTGACCGGATTGACCAAAGTTTGAACAAGTTTGATCAGGGTTTGACCAAAATCATCCGAATTCTCTCAAAAGTTTCGAGATCATCCTAGATAATTTAAAAAGTCTTAAAATATATTTTAAAAGAAAATCGGACGGAAACGTCAGTCTTTGGAGGCTCCTAGAACTTCTCGGAATTTCCTGGAAGTGCACTATTTGATTGATTTGACTGCAAGTTTGACCAAAAATCAAAGTCTCCTTTTCGCTATTGAAATATTTTTATCAACTACTAGAGGTCAATATCTTTCCAACGGTATATCGCATATAATTTCTGGATCTAAAACGAATTTGTTATGAATTTCTGAAAGTGAAAAATGCGATGAATTCGGCTTTTACCGCGAATACCGTAAAACTTTCCAAAGTGACCCAACTCCAAACTATTTTTCATGGAAATTAGACCTCAATAACTTTCCAACGGTATATTACAATCTCAATTTGGATTTCATATGAATATTCTGTGAATTTTGGACCAAATAGGGCTGTTTCGCGAATTTCAGGAGTTTCGGGGGCCAAAATGCAATTTTTGGTCAACGGGGGGGGGTTGACTGCCACGGCGGCACTGGCCCACTGCCGCGGCGGCTGTGGCCAAGTGACGCGGCGGCACTCTGAGTGATTTTTCATTTTTTTTGTTTTTGTTAATTTATGGGTTTTAATTCAAATTTTCAACAAATAAAACGACATAGTTTTGATAATCTGAACTTTTTGGACTAATTAGAGACTTTTAAAAATCCAAAATACACCCTCATCTTGGCCTATAAATGAGACCCATTTGCTTCCATTTGGGGAGAGCTTGGAAGCCATTAGAGAGAGATATAGAGAGTTAGGAAGAAATAGAGAGAAATAAAGATTTTCTTCTTAAAATCCAAGCCAAATGTGAGTTTTTATTTAGTTTTCTCAAAACTAAACTAGTATTTACAAGATTTCGATTCATTTTCTTCATCTTCTTTGAGTTTCCAATGAGTTAGAGAGCAATCTACACCCACATATACACATATATGAGAGATTGAATGCATGTGGTTCCACCATTGAATATCATCTATTGATTGTTTGTTTTCTTGCTTATATACAATGTTCATCTCCTCTTACCTCATTTCTTTTTTATTTTCTTTGTTGTACTTATAGTTCATCATCATCTAAATGATGACATGAAGTTTGAGGTGAGTGAATTCTTATGGATAGTAGCTCTTGACCTCAAAAACATGTTTAATAGATGATGATTATAACTTCAATACCTCTAAGGTATCCTTGAAGTTATATTCAAATAAAAATGAATCTCTCCAATAATATTGGGAGTTCTTGATGATGAGTTTGATATTGATATTTCAAGAGGTCATAATCTCTATTTGATGTTGAAAATATACTTTCAAAATTCCTATTTCAAAACCCCTCTCAAACCTCTCATTTTGATCTCAAGAAAGAAAACTCAAGTTTTTCCCAAAATCTTTAAAATAGTGAGTCAAAACAGTGAATGATTTGAGCTCAAAGATTTCTATAGAACTCAATACTCAATATATGGATGCAAGACCACTTGGAAAGTCTTTCTAACTCATTAGAGAACACCTATGATTTTTTATTTGACTTTGAAATACTTGAAAGTGGTCCATTTGGATCCAAACATTCTCTCCAGATTTTCTATTTTTTCTGTCACAGCAGCTTGGTTGACTTTCAACTTGGTTTACAGAAAACTTTTCCAAAGAGAGTGATCCAAAATCATTTTTCCCTTGAACATAAATGTCTTAGGGAACTTTCTGTATAATATGGGCCTCTAGATCTTGTGTTTTTATCTTCTAACATTTTCTAACATTTCAGTCGACAGTACGGACTCTGTTTCTGAATAATCTCTATTGTTTATATAATTTATCTCAATCTGTGATAGCTATTAAAGATTAGCTTTTTGGGTTGTGTTCTAGACATAATAAGGACGATCTCCGTAAAAATTCATGCATTGAAAACATTCCTAACCCCTCTTTTTAATTTACAAAAAATCATGTTACTACTCTGTCCACTATTCACAGCAAACACACTTTTACTTCCATACTTTGATTTGGTGCTTACATGCATTCCAAATTAGCTCATGTCTTAGGAAGTAGTTCATACTACATTTGTAAATATCCCATGATGATATCCTTCATTCATTCATACACATTCTAGACTTCTAAGTCATTCTAGGAATCCCTGAACACAAAACACACTGCAACCATGGCACATTCTAGATACATACATTGCATTCATGCAAGATTTGGGGTTTTTGTAACTCCTAATCTAAGAAAATTATAAGGAATGATCACGATCACACGTTCATGTTTCCTCTCGATCTAATCGTCCTTTCTCATCCGTCCCGGGGATCGAGATGTCTTCTTTTCTTAAAGATTAACATGCATCATACTAGCTTCCTAAGCATATTTTGACTTCTTTGATTATTTATTTCAATAACAATTCATGTCCCCCTTTAGATTAGGAAGTCTTGACTATTTGATATATGATGAGACAATTTTTTCTAGGTTTGTTTGTGTGATCTTTCACTTTAGATTGTGTGATATTTGGCTTAGATCTTATGAATGGTATCTTATCTTTTGATCTTCCATTTCAAAATCCTTGTGTGATGTAATATACTATCATAGTATTAATTGTAGAACCATACATTGTAAAAGATAATTATTTGGAAGCTAATTGAGGTCCATCGAGAGACAAGGCGAGTTGAGGGTGTTTTAGTCGCGACAAAGGCTCCTTCCTCTCTCGTATTAAAATCTCGAGCCAAGTTCTTTGGTTATGAAAGGCCGGTGCCCTTTATCCATTTGGGTGAGTCAAATTTAGGTTTCTTGGTTCCTTAAAGACCAAGTGGCGACTCTGTATCTGTTTTCAACAGATCTTCCTTTTCTTTTCCTTTTCAAAACAATCTCAACAAAAAAAGAGGTGGAATTCCGCGTGTCCACACTAATTTTATAAAAATACAATTTGAGTTAAACGGGAACGTTTCCACCGTTTTGAAATACAGTTTTGAAATCCAACACAGGTATCACTAATTTTTATAAAAATGCAGTTTGACCCCAACAATAATTTTAATTATGAAATAAAGCAAGTCACAAGATTTAAACACATGAGAATTGTAATTAAATAAAAGCAAACATTACAAATTTGAGATAAAATCAGGAGCATTAATTAAATATGAAATGCAAATTTAAAATTAAATGAAATGCGTGTTGTTACACAAAGCATGCCAAGAAAGCAAGAACAAAATGAAAATAATGCACAAACAACAAATCATAGCGACATGGAATACATGGGAAGGGAGGAAAGCAAGACTCCCTCAACCTACAATCCTAACCACAGACCATCAAAAGCGATGCTGACCTTTCGTCCGACTTCTGCTAAATTGCATCTTTGCCTCGTTCTTAGCTTGTCCAGCTGACATAGGCCCCAATGGAGAATGCCTTATAGCATGATCCTCCTGTTCATCAAGAGCTTCCTCTGTTTCATCTTGAGACTGATCATCCTCCTGCAAATCATACTCATAAGGAATCAATCCATTGAACAAGTTACTAATTGAGATATGCCGTGAATCAAAAGAAGTGATCGCCATTGACCATAGTCTGAGACTTAGAGATCATAGGAACTGAGGTCTTGTGCGCCCCGGATCCGTGAGCTTCCATAGAGCCTGCCGCCTTGTTATTGCACTTAGATTGTGTTGAAAGAAAGCCATCGCCCATAGTTTCCCTAGGAGTAACCTGCTCCACCATAGGAACCACCGCCTTTCCATTCCTTTTTCGCCTAACGTCAGTCCATTGCCCCTATTAGCAATCGAGTGTTGGTTTAAGGTCGCTTGATTGGCGGGAACCCACCTTTGCGAAGTGTTGGGAGCCTTCACATAGGTAGGAATAGAACGCTTAACAGCTTGACAGTCATGTCAAAGCACTTACACTCAGTGCATCTAGAGGGAGTCCATTGATATTCAACCTTGATGGAAATCGGTTTAATCCCTTCAGTAGCTTCTAACTCAAACTCAGTGAGCCACTCCTCAGTGGCATCAACTTCAATGCAGATACGAGTATAGGTAATTCTTCTCCTCGTAGCTGTCGTCTTATCGACGTGTAGAGGCTTCCCAATCATACTGGCAATGTAACTCAGGCCTTCTGGGGTCTAGTATTCAAGACGAATATTAAAAAAATGGACCCATATCAGAATCGAGGTAATCTTATCCTTCTCAATTGACAGATGTGGTTCCCATTTACAGAGAATGATGGGTCTGCCTGCAAAATACCAAGGGCCACCTTCCAGGATAGCTGCAAGAGAAAAATGAGTGTCAAACATAAAGAAAAAGGCACCCTGATTAGTAGCAATGGTATCCACAAGGCCAGCATTACCCCATAATTTTGTTACAGCTGGAACCACAAGAGAGTAGGGTAACTTCTGGTCAAGAAAGAAACCCACCAACGTATTGTGCCACTCCTGCCTACCTCGTTCTGTAACTATTGTGGGAACAAAAAGTTTATTTTCTTATCTGCATGAGTCAAGTTGAACGTGAGTTAGTAGAAAATCAAGAGTAGAGGTGGAAAGTAATCTCGCCCACGTTTTGACACTCTCTGTATGTTTTCTTTCTTGCAAATAGGGCTTGAGAGGCAGGTCCAATCCCACAGCCTATCCTTCTTCTCTTCGTGGATTTGCATTGGATATCCCTCCTGGAAGGCCCAAGTAGAAGCCCCCACATGTAGCCTGATAATTAGAGGACTGATCAGGCTGTGGGCCCATCGTTAGGTCTCCATCAACGGCATGATTGTGACCGAGAGGCATATTTCCTCGGCTGACCATACCTTGGTCAGCCTTACATTTAATGCAGTCATTATGGGCAAGCTCATATTCAATGCTAGCATTAATGATTTGGACCCCACTAGTAAGGCTTGGGACTAAAGAAAGCCAAATGGTCCACTACGTCAGGCGTAGTGGCTGCATCAAAAACAGCCACGTGTCCCACCGAATCATGTAGCAATCTATTTGCAGTAAATGCTTCCTGGTAGATCACAATGTCTGCAAGGATGTGAACATTAAAGGCTGGGATAGTCTCATTCTTTTGACACGTGTCTGGAGCAACGCCTGCGCTAACCTTATCAGAGGTGGATGGGCAATTAATATCTTACATGCAAGAAGCATCTTCATTGGTAGCTATTGTGCAGCCCACGTCTAGAACAGTAACAGGCCTATCGGTAGGTACTTGAAGGCAAGGTTTAGGGCTTTGACCATGGGCAAACTCATTGGGACTAGAAACATTGGATCTTAGAGAATCAAATACAACTCTTCCAGCGTCATTTCCAAGTGGAAAAACCAGAGCATAACCTTTGTAACCATCGGCTTGGTGATCAACACAGGCTAAAACATAATTGGTCAGCTCTGGGTTTAGACTTGGAGCCTTGGACAGAGGACTAACCTTTAGTAGAGAGTCAGTAGATTCAAAACAAAATGGAATTGGGTCTGTGATTCCCTTGATCCTAATGACTGCATTGTTATTGTCTAGAGATGGAGTGAGCCTGCATTTAATGGTATCAAGATTTGCTCTGAACTCAGCATAGGATCCAATCAGGGGAAGAACAGATTTAGGACCATCATCTTCATCTCTTTGCCTCCTTATTTTAGCCACCTCCCTGGAGTCTTGTAGCTCCCTAAAAGCATGCTCTTGACCTTTATCCCCGGACCCTTCAGTGGTAGGCCCCTGTGAGCCAATAGGACTCCCTAGCAATTTTGTGAGTTTGACTCAACCTTTGAGTCATGGGTAGATTGCTCAGAATTGACTCAAACTTGTAGTTGAGTTCGTAACTGCCGAATCTGGGTATAGGTTGCACTAATATCTCTACTAGTGTTCTCATGCTTCACTAGTTCAGACGGTGAACCCGCACCAGTGGAGAGGACACCATTAGAGTTTTCCCCTGATTTTTCAGACGTGACACAATCAATCGCCCACTTGACTAACAGATCATCAGTGTCTAATGCATTAGTAGGATTAGAGACCTTAGTTATCATCTTAGCTTTAATGTTTGTGTCATCCATGTCGCTCTTGTTGTGAACATTCGAGGAACGCCGTGTTTTCTTCCAAAGATCCCCAACAAAATCATCTGCGTAGGCATCATTGGGTGGTCCTCGTAGTCTTGAGGTTCGTCTAAGCTTACCTTGCTTCATGGACTCAAAAAACTAGAGAGAAGGCTAAGCTTTCTCTCTCTAAGATGAGCCCCATTGCTCTCTACTACCAGAATTTCAAATGGACACTAAAAAGAAATATATAGTACAGGTCACCTGCCACATGATTTTTGCATAGGAAAGCTGATGTCCCTACTCTAAATGTTCAACAATGGGTTGTCGTGGATAGCAAGGTGAACTCCACTACAATTCAACAACATCCTAAAGGCATGCCTAATTTTCTGTTGGACAAGCGCAGGGACACATTGCCTCTTGAAAAACATGGTCTGTTATTGCTATAGTAGTTTACTTCTTGTTGGAATTGGTGAAATAGATGTTCAACCTTTTCACGTAGCTAGGTCATGATGCTTTCTTATTTAGTTATGGATTTTAATTGACTAGATTTCTGCTGTCCTTAGCCGAAGTTAACATCCAACTATTTATATGTTAACAAGTTTATCCTTTAGCGTCATTGTAGTTGATGCATCTTAGTGCTATATTATGAAATCGATGATAGTCATCCCCATTTTAAAATTTGTGAGAAATTAATCCTTTCCTTTAGTTAAAAGGACATGCATTTTATATGATTTAGGCTTGTTGCACTATACTAATATTAGCTTGGATTCATATCAGCTGTTGATTGGTTTTATATAGATCTCTAGCTTCATTTGGTTATTTGCACTAACATACAAAATGGGATAAACGCCAAAAAATAAACTAGGTAGTAACATACAAAATAGTTCTCAGTCATTAACATTTTGTCTGATTTACATGTGGTAATTTTGTTGAGCTAATACAATTTTGCCTTATTGAATAGGAGCCATAGCACTTAAGATCACGTTCTCCTTTAACTACTGCACATAGATTGAAATTATTAAATTAGAAAAGGCCAATGAGCTTTCAAAATCAGTTGTACATGAAGTGGTGTAAGAGTTGTTTGCTAGGGTAACAATAGAGAAATTGTTTCTCATTCCTTGTTGTTTTCCTTCTTAAAATTTGCAAAAAGCAAATAGAGCCCAAAAGTTTCCATTATAAAGTTTCCTTCTTTTTATTTTTGCTTAGTTCACAAATTCCTTCTCTTACTTCTGATTCCTAGAGTTAAATTCTCATATATCCTTTAGGCATTATTCATCCTATACAATGACTATGCAAATATAGCTTCTTCTTTGTGGTTAACTACTTATTTTTCTTGGTGATTGGTCAATGAATCCAGAAAATAAAACAAAGCCTAAAATGTCATTCTTAAGGTAGGCTTGCTTGGGTTTAAGTCTCTTTATTTTATTAAATTTCAGTAACCGATATTGTTTTGTTTCACGTTGCTCGATCCGCTTTGTTCATCGTCATTGTCGTTGCTCAATTACCAGAGTCTCAACTGTTAACAATAGTTTGTCAACTACTAAAGTCTCAATTGTTAACCGTAGTTCTTTGGCATAAGGAATCAGTGGCGGAGCTATGAATAAATTAGGGGGGGGGGGGGGGGGGGGGGGCATGTACAGTGGCTTAGAATTGCACGGGGGTTCGGGGGCAGCGCCCCTGAGGCAAAATTTTTTAGGATAGATCTTGAGATGTATTAGATTCAAGATTCATAAATTTTCCGCATGAAAGTATGATTGTATTTGATTATAGATTTACAATCGCTATATATATGCTCTCAGTGCAGCTGCAAGCTTTGAACAAGTAATAGATTTTTGTGATAAAGACAAGTTCAACAAGTCTAAAATTAAGAACCCAAGTTTGAGCATGCATGGGAGTGTCAACATATAATAAATGTGTTTTTTTTTTTTTTTGTGAGAGTAATTTTAGGCATCAAATTTCTGCTTCAAAGACAAAGTGAAGAAGAAGACGTACTAGGAAAGTTTAGAAAATGAGTATTTATTATATTGAGAGAAGTATTACAAGTGGTACATGATTCCCAAATACAAGTCTAAGTCTCATTATATAGACTTACAAGGAGTCTATTGTAGTGGACTTCAAAATCATATTTTTACTTCCGATACTTATCTAAATGTTGTACCAACTCATTTACTACCAAAGACCAAAAACTAAAAGAAAACAAAAGAGTAGTAATGGATTCATCTCTAACACTAAATTACAAATAATCATTTATTTTACTGTCCTTATAACATATTTAGTCAATATATTTTAATGAAGCTAGTCCACTAACTAGAATGTGAATTGTAGATATCAATAATATATAGCTATATATACTCTCAGTGCAGTTGCAAGCATTGAACAATTAATCGATTTTTGTTTAAAAAAACATGAGTTCAACAAGTCTAAAAGAACCAAGTTTTGAGCATGCATGCCAGTGTCAACAAATATATATAGGGAATTGTTATTGTCACTCCATCATTGAACCAAGCCACTCCATGGTACCACTCTCAGAGCATGTGGTACCATGTATATAATGCATGACATGCATAGTACCACATGCTTTAAGAGTTGTACCATGGAGTGCCTTAGTTCTATATATATATTTTTTTGTGGGACTAATTTTAATCATCAAATTACTGCTAAGAGTTAGAGTCGCGACTTAGAGCAATGTACGTTTGCAAACAAGCATTAGGTTTGAATAACTGGATCTTGAACAATCATATATCTTTGTATTTATGCTAGAAGTATTCATTCATTTACAAACATGTAGACACCAAGGGAGGCCATTCGTACGTGTGTATCATTTTGGCCATAGTGAGCTAAAATTGCATAAATGTCTATGATGGTTAAAAATCGAATTTTGGAGAGTTCTCTCTCCTTAGTTCATCAATATTGGACTCATTAAAAAAATGAAATACTTCTCGACACCCATAAGAATCCACTTCTTACAGTTTTTCAAAATTTTGGAGCTAAATTTCAAGTCAATTAGGTATTTGAATAATAAAAAATGGTTGAGAAAGGGGGATATTATAGTGTTTAGGCCAAATAGGGCTTTATTGGAGTTCAATGGTTTGCAAGGAAATGCACATTGCACAAAGAAGAAGAGTTGAGGCATTGGGTCAGGTCTAAAATCTATGGGTTTTGGGCTTGCTTTGTGGGATGGATCTAGTTCATCATATATTACTAGTTCGGTTTGAGTTTTGTCAAGTTGGGCTGGCCCATTAGCTAAGCTAATTGAAAGTGAACTAGTGATCATTAAGATTTTCAAAAGAGAAAAAAAAAAAATTGACAAATGTTTTGTACTTTGCTCTCTAAACTATTATTTTCTACATTTTGGTCTCTCAATTATTATTTTGTGGTAGTTTGCTCCCTACTTACTTTTAGTGACGAAAAAAGTCACTTTTTAGTGATAGCAAAAGTGACGCTAAAAGTGACTGAGGGGGCAAACTGCCACAAAATGATAGTTGATGGACCAAAATACAAATAATGATAGTTTAGGAACCAATGTGCAAAATATGGTATAGTTTGAGGGTGCAAAATGCATTTAACCCTAATAATAATAATAATGTATCACACTCTAGCTGTAAGGGTCGTTTGTCAAATGTTAAAATGAAGAAAGTGATTAAATTGAAATTAAGACACTACTATGTGTTAATTTGTAATGTTTAGGCCCACCCACCATAAACTTTTTTTGACATTCCGGATTTAATGATGGGATCTATTTGGGTAAATGACATGTTTCAAGGTTGTAATAAATTAAGAACAATAAAATACGGAGTATCACAAATTGAGAGAACAGTCCCACCACCACGGGGGAAAAAAATTAAGAACAATGAAAATTTCTAAAAGTGAGAGAAGAGTCTCACCATGGGATACCCTGTACAGTCTTAAGCAGAGACTCTGCACAAGTTGAAATGGACACTGAATCAGTTCAAAAGACAATGACAAATAATAATAAAAGAACAAAAAAAAAAAATTAAAACCTAAAACTATTCGCTTGCAAATGAAAGGTAGTAGAGGAATAGGTAAATAACAATAGATAAATCAATCTCAAAATGTATTTTTCGGAGGGAGAGAGGGGTTAGGGATTGGAATTTTATATTTTTTTTCTATTTTTTAAACGTGAACAAAATATTTATTTTTCTCTTTACCGTCAGTTACTCTCCAAAATTGGTTAGGGTTTTTTTAATCCAATTTTCTTTTGGCATTTTGTTTTGTTTTGTTTTGTTTTTTTTAATCCAAATGATAAACAGTAAACTCAAATTTATGGCATTTAAAATTTAGAAATAAACTAAATAATTTAAGGGAAATTGATCTCACTCACCCACATCCATTTTGACGCTTAAAATGAGCTATTTTATTTAATGAGTAAGGTAAGGGGTACAACTATTTTTTATAACTCATTTACAATCATATCTATCTCTCTGCTAAGTTGCAATAGGGCCCATAAAAATTTAACCGGACCCCACAGTGCCACTTAGGAGAGAGATAAAGATGAGTGTAAATGAGTTGTAAAAAATAGTTGTACCCCTAAAATTATTCTTATTGTATAGATAGTCAAACAATCCTTAAACCAAAAGCTAGCTTAAAGTCAAACAACCCTTAAGCAATTAAGCCAAACATTGCCTTAGCCAAAAGCAAGGGTGGATCCACGAATTTTTTTCCTCTTGGTAGGGGGGGAGCCGAAATTTATTTACATACATTTGATAATAAGATATGATGTCCAATTGGGTTTATTTATGAACAATAATATCTTTTGGGTCAATATTTATACATTTTGGTGTCTATTTTTCAATAAGATATAGTATTAAATTAATTGGGGTGTGTTAGACTACATTTGAGCTAAAATAAAAAATAATTAAAAAAAAATCTCAAATTTTGAGGTGGGCTAGATTACATTTGTGTTAAAATATCACATGTACTAATTTTTATTTTCAAATTTTGGGAGAGATTTAGAGATGAGTAATACTTGGGACACAACCAAAAGACACAACCTTGGGACACAACCTCCATTTTGTGTCTATCTCTCTCTTGACGGACCCCACAGTATCAGTGGACCCCACAGTACCCACTAGGACCACTAAGAGAGAGATAGACACAAAATGGAGATTGTGTCCCAAAGTTGTGTCTTTTGGTTGTGTCCCAAGTATTACTCGTTAGGGATGGTTGTAAATGAGTTGTAAAAAATAGTTTTAGGAGAGAGAGAGATGATTGAAATGAGTTGTAAAAAATAGTTGTATCCCTAACATTATTCTTATTGTATAGAGAGTCAAACAATCCTTAAGCCAAAAGCTTTTAAGCCAAAAGCTAGCTAAAAGTCAAACAACCCTAAAGCAATTAAGCCAAACATTACCTTAGCCAAAAGCAAGGGCGGATCCAATATTTTTTTTCCCGGGGGGGGGGGGGGGGGGGGGGGGGGGGGGGAGGGGACGCCATGCATATGGTGTCAAATTGGGTTTATTTAAGAACAATATTATCTTTTGAGTTAATATTTATATATTTTGGTGTTTATTTATCAATAACATATGGTGTCAAATGAGTTTGGAACACTTAATTGGGGTGTGCTAGCATATTTGGGCTAAAATAAAATTTAAAAAAATTCTCAAATTTTGAGGTGAGCTAGATTACATTTGTGTTAAAATATCACATGTGCAATTTTTATTTTCAAAATTTGGTGGATTAGAGGACTAAACTATAATCAGGCTAGAATACCACATATATTTATAAAAAAAAATAAAAAATTTACCAAATTTTGGGGGCTGCACCCCAGCGGAGCCTACTATTGGCTTTGCCCTTCACCAAAATATAAACAAACCTTAAGTCAGAAATCACACAGTAAAAAACAAAACTCAAATTTGGAATAGAAAATATAGCATTTAGTCCCTATTTTGGATCATTAATAGGAATTGATCATAGCCATATTGCATGTATGGTAATTAGTCCCTGATTTTGGGAGGTAATCAATATTTAGTCCATTTTTCCAATTTGATAGAGATTTTATGCACCAGTATGCCTTTCATTACATACATACATACATATATTATATAGTCCGGATCTTAAGCGGACTTTAAAAAACGGACTTAAATGACAGACCGTGTAAAAAACAAGAATTTCTCACATCTTAAATTTGTCACTTTTTACACGCTTCTCACTTGTTTGTGAGAAATTCTCACTTTTTACACGGTCCATCTTTTAGGTCTATTTTTTAAGGTCCGCTTAAGATCCGGACTATATACAGTAATAAATACATGAATTTAGGGGTTTCAAATTTAAACCCTAAACAACTATCTATATATATATATATATATATAGAGAGAGAGAGAGAGAGAGAGAGAGAGAGAGAGAGAGAGAGAGAAGTCTGATAACTTATTTCTCTCTCAAATACAGTCACACAAAGAATTATATTCATCATCATCATCTTCGTTGAGGTGGAGTTTGGGAAGGAGTTTTTGATGTATATTTAAACAGCCGTACCCGATTAGGGGATAAATTTCTCTGTTACAAACCATTGAAGAAGCTCCTCAATCACTTTCCAGAGGCCACTACCAATCAACCTTATCTTCTTATTTGACGTCGATGCCATCACCAGAGTTGACGATTCAGAGATTAGCGGGCCATATTTGGAGGCTCTATAGGATTGGTAACAATTTGTGTTGTGGATGAAAACGAGAAGCTTGAGGACCGGAGTTCTCGACACAGATTGATGCAAGAAAGAGAATCACAGATCAGAAATTCGAGAGACGCATAGTCTAGAGTTCTGGTATAGAGAGTAAAGTGAGAATTTCTATTTGAATAGTGAGAAATTCTCACCGAAAAATGAGAAATTTGTATTAAAAAGTGAAATAATTTTTTTTTTATTTTGTGAGAAATTACTCGTCATATCAATTTAAAAGGTGTGAATTTTATTATTAATTTTTTTGTGAATTTTTCTCTAAAATTATTAGTTGTTGATAAACTTCTCATCAAATCATCTCTACGTGTATGTTTATTTTTGTTTTAAAAAGTGGGTTATTCTACCCTTCTAGCATAAGTGAGAAATTTTCCATTGTTTTATACTTTAAAATATTCTTACTATTTTCAAGACTTAGTTAATATAGTGAGCAATTTCACACTATTTTATTGCAATATCATTGATAATTTTCTCAGTTTTTAAGTATGAAGTTTTGAATACATAGTGCGAAATTATCAAGAGTTTGTGAGAAATTCTTGGTGCTGGTGTACTTTATATGGAGATTTTTTTTCTTCAGTTTTTATGTATATGTGGTAACCGATTTATCATATATAAATCAGTTTATATATGTACATATATAGATTGTGGAGTAAATGATGATAAATCAGTTACCATATATAGTTATATATATATACAGTCAGGCTCTAGAGAGGATCCCCTCTCTTTATTAAAGAGAGGACTTTTGTTTTGACCATCTGATCCACTTTTTAAACACGACCAAACAATCAAAACAGAGGTCCTCTCTTTAATAAAGAGAGGGCGCCCTCTCTGAAGAATTTTTGTACATATATATACACATTTCTATAAAAATGATATATGGGTTTTTTAGTCCTCAAATTAGGCAAGGGATTAATTTCTTGATTCGTTTTAAAATTACTAATTAGATGCATATATTAGGACTATATATTAAATTACCCAATTTGGAATGGATTTTAAATTTTAAATGAAAGCTACAAATTTGAGAGGAATTGATGTCAACTATCCACTTTAACCTTTGCGGCCGTTTGGATAGCGCGAATGGGCGACGAATCGCTGCCATTGGACTATATGACTGAAAAATGGGCCAATTGCAATTGTAGGTGGATCACAATTTTCTCATTTCGGCAGAAGTTAATTGGCTTATTCCAATGGTAATGGGGCCGAGTTCGTAGGGAGTCTTTTTATACCAACTCTTACTCCATTTAATGCACTTTTAGTGACTCTGCCTCACTCCGTCTGATGAAAAATACAAATGCTACTGCGTTTAATAACAATCACTCCGACTCCACTCCGCCCAACCCTGTTTAAATGACAAAAACAATCATATATATTAACTTGTAATTCCAGTACCATTTACAATAGTGTCATAGAGTCTAATATCAAAGAGTAAAAAAAAAGTGACAATTTTACATTAGCATTATGCTAAAAGAAATAAAGGAAAAAATAGTGAAAAGGGCATTAAGACAAACTAAATTGGAATGAAGGACACTTAATTAAACAACTTGGTTTTTACTCCGAATTTTTTTTGACCAAACTATCCTCATCTTTATCAACCTTACTATCAAACCCTAGCCACCATTGCCACTACCCATGCCTAGCCTTCGGCCACCACCACTTCCACCATCGTCGACCACCACTACCATCTCCGGCGACCTCCGGCAACTGCCACTAGCACTCCGGTGACCATCCACCATTGCCACCACCCATGCCTAACCTCCGGCCCCCACCACTTCTACCTCCGACGACCTCATACAACCTCCGACGACCACCACTAGCATCTCCGGTGACCATCACCTACCATTCCACCTTCACTCAATAGTTCTGACCATCTTAAGAGAAATTTCTCTTAAAATCAGTTGGTCGTGGAGATTTGTGTTGGTGGTGGTGGTAGTGGCTGGCAGTGGTGGTAGCAATGGTGTTAGTTGCTGTGGCGATCTAGATCTAGATCTAGATCTATGGTGGTATGGTGGTGTTGGTGGCCGTCTTGGTGGTGGCCAATGGTAGTGGTGGCGATGATGTTGGCGGTGGCAGCAGCTCCGATGGTGGTGATCACAATACTGGTGGTTACGAAGGAAAGAGGAGAGAGAAAGTTAGAGAGAGAAGAGAGATGGTGGTAGTGGTGGCTATGGAGGAGGAGAAGAGAGAAAGTTAGAGAAAGAAGAGAGTTGGTGGTAGTGGCGATGGCGACGACAAGGATGGCTCGGGTGGTGGTGGTTGAGATGGTGGTGGTGGTCTCTTAGGGTTCCATGGGCAATTTTGCCATTTAGGGTGAAATTTAAAATTTTGTAGGACTAAGAGGGAAAGTTAAAATTTTAGAAGACTTTGGGAGGAAAGGTTATTTTAGAGTGTGTCCTTGTGTGGGTTTTTGATTATGGCTTGTCCTTTAGTCCAACTTAGCCCAATCTTAGAGGCCTTCCACCAAGTTTCCTAAGAATAAAATCCCTCCCAAAACTAATTACATGATTATGGTACAAAATCTCAAACAATAATAAGTTTAAATGGTATACCCATAAATGTATAGTATAATTGGGGTGGGGCAGGTTTGGCCGGAGTGCTTTTAAAAATGCCACATCCATCCCTAATCCTATTACACCTCATCCAAAACCATTCCATGGGGAGCAAGGTGGGGTTTTTTCCATCCCTTCCTATCCCTCCCACTCTTCCTTATTTACAATGGTACCAAATGATGTGGTGGTGATGGGGTAGTTAGATTACCTTTAATAATGATGAGACCACTTCAACATCAGTAAATCAAAATGCTGTGGGTCCACTATCACATCATTTGAGATGTGAATTTGGAATTAGGATTTGGGAAGCATAACATTACTCTTACAAGAATTTGAAAACACTAATTTCCCCTAATCTTTTCCAAAATACCAAATTTGGACATAAAGCTATCAAAGTTCTCGTAAAATGATGTATTGCCCACTATATTTTAAAAGAGTTATAAGGTTATGCTTCTCAAATCCTAATTCCAAATTTCTATCCCAAATGATGTGGCAATTAAGGCCTACTGTGGGAGTAAATGCAAGTTATGGATTCTTTTGGTAATTTTGCTATCAGACACATGTTAGTCCACTTCCTATTAAACTTAGATTCATGTTCGAGTTGGTGTACATGTTATCCCCTTATCTGTGACTTGCATCTTGAGTCCTGAAACTTGTTAGGATTCATTATATTCACATTGGCATGTAATCGTGGCATAATCCACTTTACTTTTACAAGATTGCATGTTTCCTGTTATTTAAACTCTTAAGCTTCATCTTTAAGTACGCTTGGGTTGAGATGGTGTTCTATAGCCCTTTCTCCCTCTTTCTATGGTTGCGACTTATCCGTTTAGGAGTAAAAGGTGTAAGTATGGATGTTGTGTTGTAGATTACTGTGCTGAAGAGTCAACTGAACGGGGGTCTAGTTGACAGGATTTACCATATGAGATTTTGAACTCTTTGTAAATTCAAAAACAGTCGTCTGGTGTCACTAGTTGACTAGATATTTAATGCCCCTCTGCAAACTTGGTCGAATGGACAGACGGCCAGTCGTCTGGACAATCCTTTTGAAAAATATGCTCTCTATACTTTCAAAAATAGTTGACCAGACCTACTACCATTCGATCGGACTAGCCTTATTTTTTAGTTTTTTTTTTGTAAAAAGTGTTCTCTGTAACTCATAAACTAGTCGACCAATGCCCCGATCAATTGACTGGATCTATTTTTTCATATGATCTTATTCTAAACATGTTGTAAAGAGATTGTTGATTTACTTATTCACCTTATCCCCCATTTCTGGGATTTGGGGTGTTACAATTAACATCGTCGATGTGGAAAAATAAATGTAGTTAGAGTTCCATTTCTCATGGCCCATTGAGGTACCTATAAGGCTATAACTAATATCTTTTCCCTTGTAGGATGTCATTTGATTCAAACTTTATATCATGTTTCATGTTTAAAAATGACAAATATAGTGAATAATATTGTGATACAACAGAAGATGATGATTTTGTTGGAAACATTGACAGGGAAGATGACGACAATAATAGTGGTGATGAAGAACTTTTAGATGAAGAACTTATGCGTGATGATGAAGAGCTTATCCAAGTAAGAAGAAGGCTTAAAAAGAATGAACTTGTAGTTATGCCATGTTGTTTGTTTTTATGTCATGAATTGGTTTTTTTGGTAATATTGTACAAGTTTTGATGTTGGTTTGAATGAAAAAATGGTTCATAGATGTGTGTTGGTCCCTTTTTATGTTAATGCTTTTGTAATTAGATTATTGTTAATGTTTGAATGGAGATGAAGCTGTTGGTGACAATCTAAACTACCCTAAATCTATCAGGCAATTTTGCTAGTTCATTTCACATCAAAACCACATCATTCTTCAACTTACATTAACTGAAATCCTTACATACATGCAAACCAAAACATTCACACAAGGTTTGACATGAACTTATGGCAAATACAAACTATGTTCATGTTCGATGCTCTTCCTACTGGAAACCAACACCATTGAAATTGTGGCACACACATATATAATTGCCACTCGAAACCATTTCCTCTGTCCATATGCCATGATACCTCAACTCTAAGTGTCTTTACCTTTATTTTTAGCTCTACACAATCTTATTTCAATTTTGAATTCTTGCTGGACTGCTCTGCAACCTTTTCCATCAATTTTAAAATGACAAAAATACTCATCATTTCAAAATGAAGAATTCAATTAAACACATTGCTAGCACCCAAAAATTGTAAAATATACCTACGCATACTACCTTATAGTTACAACGCCCAATAAACCTTCTTCCTAAATTCCTCAAACTCCAAGATGACCATATTGGTACTAATGTACGACATTTACACGCCTTTCTTTCTCCTTTGCTGGAACTCCAACCATCTGAGTCCATCGAAGTGGACCCTTCCTTTTTCATTCAAAATTGTTGATTCATGACACCCTCTACCTTGTATGGAGGTATAAATCCTAGTGTTCCAATTTGAAAACCCCAATTCATCTTGATGCTTCAACGAAGATGGTAGATTTGGGGATTCCGATCTCGGTCTTGAGTCTTAACCTAATATTTCATAATAAATGCATCACGCGCAACTTACATGATGGGTTCTGCTAGTTTAGTCTAACAGAGTCAGTATTTGGGTCTTATTGAAAGGAGATTTGAAGTTTAAGAGTTTAATTAAATAAAAAAACCTTATGTTTCCAATTGAAAACACTGGGTATAGTATAAGGGTGCAAAAGAATTATTAGGTTGTTAATTAACTACTAAAAAGATAAGTGATGATGCTTAGAACTGGTAAGAGAGGTTTAGAGAGAAAAAATAACACAAGAACAATTTGTATGTGGTTCAGTCCCGTTAACGAGGTGACCTACGTCCACGGTTGCGTCTGGGCGCTCTCACTAGCAGATCACCGGCGGGCCTGGTGAGCCAACAAAGATGGGCGACACTACCAGTAATACCGGCCGGGTATATGCGTATTGATGGTTAGTTCTCTATTGTATGCTTGTAAGCTAGAGAATAATTTGCGGGATCGGAATCCCTGTAGAAAGGGTAGGTGGGCTCTTTTATAGATGCAAGAGTCCACCCTTACATGGTAAGTTAATAGGATTAGGAAGCCTAATCTAATCACAATAGATATGCATAATTTTAGGTGAAAGTTTCCTAAGTGGTTTAGGAAGCTGCCACATTCCATCTTGCAGACTTGTAGTCAGTTTAGGAAACTGCTGGACAGGTCGGGATCGCGGGACGCCACGACCGTCATGCCCCGGCCTGTTGGCACGAACCGCGCGGTCTGAGTGAAAACCTCGGGAATGCTTGGCCATTGGCGACTTTATCGGAATAACCGACACCTCTTGGTGACGTGGCAGGCTGTCTTCATGGCTAGATTATTTTGGACATATCAGCTTCCCCCCATTTTCAGAACTGACCGGATGCATCAACGGGTGAGGATTCAAAAATCAGTACCTTCTTGGAAACCATCCGGATGTCCTCCGGGAACGCTGTTCGGGATAGGGCCCATACTCCAGATCACCCGGTGGGGGAACCGATCGGTACAGGTAGGAACTCGGGTGTGGGTATTGCCACGTGTCAGGGAGTAATTGGCCTGGTCAGGATCCAGCTGAGTCGGTTCGGATGTGACCGAACAGTTACGTGGTAATCAGACCGTCACGTCGTGCATTTAATGCATGCGCATTTCAAGGTGACCCTTCACGTGCCCGAGGTGACAGTTATCCGACGGTTTTGACAGTTTTTGGCAGGAAAAATCCTGAGCCGTTAGATCTGATTGGTCTAGACCGTCCCCTACTTCTATATAAGAAACACTTGCTCGTTTCTTCAGTTCCCGCTGTCAACTAAGAGAATTACCGAGCGGTTTAAGAGCATACAAGATTCCCGACCACTTTCCTGCGCGAAACCTTGTAAGTCCTTCCTTTCTGTCTTCAGTTCTTCATTCTCTTCTTCTTTTCTGAACAAAACTGGAGGGACCAAACCCACTTGGGTTAAAACGAACCTAGGATTTCTTATTTTTTTGATTTTGTCACTTCTTTCAGTCTGGGGGTACACTAGAGCAGTTTGACCGAACGGGAGTTCCCAGGAGAGCCTTGAGAGATTGCTGTCTTTCTTCTAGAGTCTTGTATGACCTTCCCTTTAGGTTATTACATCTACCTCCTCTGTACATCAGGCTAGGAGTTCTTGACCCGTTCTTAGGTTGTCTGCCCCTAGGTCTTCCACAGACTTAACCATGTGGCATTCCAATTTTAACTCGTCGTCCTGGTCGGAAGATGAGCAGTTGCGGTCAGGGACTAGGAGCACAAGCCCAGATCCTCCCTCATCAGCCTCCTCTGACCAGCATAGTGAGGGAAGAATACCCGCCCGGACATCTCACGAGGAGACGCACCGGGATTCTCCCGTAGCCTCGACGTCTCGGGGGTCAGGCGATGAAGGGTCTGTACCGAACAGTCCCGGGGTCGTCTTTGCATGTGAATCCATTATTTATACCCTGCGAGGCCCTGACTTGGATCGGATCAGGGATAGGTATGAGCTTCCCGACCCCTTTTCTCTTGCCGTCCACGATGACGGAGCCCACTTCCACGAGTCGGGCTTTGTCACTCTGTATGAGGATGCTTTTATGGCAGGCCTTCGCTTGCCTCTTCACCCAGTTGCCCGGGACGCACTCATCTACCTCAGGATCTCTCCTGGGCAGCTCGCCCCGAACGGTTGGTGATACCTAATGGGGTGCATCTCCTTGTGGCCCCAAGTCCTCGGGTACGAGCTCTCCTTGCAGGAGTTCTTCTAGACTCACCGGCCTTTCCAGGTTCACGGGGAGTCTTGTTTCTTCTCGTTCAGGGCCAGGTAGGGGTGGAAGATAATTGTCAACTGCCCGAGCAATAACAAAGGATGGAAGAAGAAATTCTTCCAAGTGTCCACCGTGGGGCTGTGTGAGAAGGCGCCGGGTATTCAGTTGAGGAACTCTTGGGCGGGAAAACTTTGGAGTAAGCCCAACCACTCTTTCTTTACTGCTAAGTCTCTTTATTTTGCCATGACTAACCCGTTGGTGCATTTGTCTTACAGTGGGAGCTGTTGACTGGTCCAGCCTTCCCGACGAACTCCAAGCGAGGATCCTGTCTTTGGTGGAGGACCCGAATGATATCAATAAGGTGTTGACTCGGTCGGGAAACCCAAAAATCTCTTACAAGCCCCAGCGCTTCACAGCTCCTGTCCTCCCGGCGATCATTCCTGGTAAACATCATTTCTTAACTATCTGATTTTTTTCTCATTTGGTGCTTTGCTGAACTGACATGCTCTCTGGTTTTATAGAAATGGCCCCCAAGAGCGCGGCGGCTCTGACGGACAAGGAGGCGGCCTTGATGGCTTGGGCCTGCCAGAAGAGGAAGAAGCCAGACCTCGCCGAGGGTCAGCCCCTCAAGAGGATTTCCCGGGGGATCTCCATCCGGGCTGAGAAGGAAGCAGCTGCTACCTCCACGCCTGCTGTAACAATCGCTGCTCTACCACCACCTCCTCCTGCTGCTAAACCGTCCGGGGTCGCCTTCCCGAGCATGGAGGACACTGCTCGAGCGGGCCCCTCCTCTAGGCCAGAGGTCGAGACGGCGGACGACGTCCGCAGAAGGGTACGGCCCGGGCTGTTGCAGAGTCAGATCGACAAGTGCACTCTGCTAAGCCTCGTGGCCATCATCGGGTGGCTATATAGCATCAACCACATGGTAAGTCTCTTTGCAACATGAACCTTCGCTTTTCTTTCTTGTGTGTACTGATATTGTCTTGTTCTTACAGATTGGATGGATTACGGCTGGGGCTGAGACCACCCTTCCTGGCGTTGTTGAGAGGTTGACCGCTATAGAGGCTAACCTATCCGTGGAGAGGGTTGCCCGGGAGTCCGCAGAGTTTGCCCTCACCGTGGAAGAAGAAAAATCCTGAGCAACTGCCCTGGAGCTTGGGGAGGTCCGTGACTCTCTATCAACCGAGCGGGCCGCCCGGAAGGTTGCGGAGGCTAAGGCTGCAGCAGCGGAGGCCGGAAGGATCACCGTCGAGCAGGTTGCAGTGACTAACGTTGTAGCCGCGGAGGCTGGGAGGATCTCCGCCAAGAAGGACCTCGCAGTTATGACGGCCACGCTCTCGGACCTTACTGCTGCTCGGGAGGCTAAAGCCAAGGAAGTTTAGGAGGAATTCGAGGCTGGATTCCTTACGAGCTACGCTGACCTGACGAAGCGGGTTGCTGTTGACCACCCTGACTGGAACCTATCCGGTTATTCTTGGGCAGAGTCCAGTTACTGGAAGGAAGTCTAGGCTGACTCCGAGGTCGCCGCTGAAGCTGCACCGGCCGGGGACCCCTCAATTGATGAGCATGCTGCGAAGGAGGGAGAGAGATGGTGGTTGTAGACTAGTTTTTTTTTTGTTAGAGTGTTTTTTTTTTGGGGAGGCTACTACAACTGCCCCCCAGGCTTTATACAATTTTTATTTTAATTAATGAAATGGCCCTCGAGGTCAAACTTTCCATTAACTGTCTTTTTTTCCTGTACTGTGCCTGTTTTAATTGCTAGTATCTGCTCGGTTTTTGGCCAACCTAACACCTGCCTTAGCAAATGTTTTAGGACCGTGACCAGTAGAACACCTAGTCTTCCTAAACTGTTTAAAAGGTAACTGCCCGATTTACCGTAGGAACTTGTCCCGTTTAGCATCCGGGATTGCCCGGTGTATTATAGGAATACCCTGTATTACCGTCCGGGATGTCCCGGTGTATCATAGGTGTATCCTGTTTTACCGTCCGGGATATTATCTCTGGTCACTATAAGTACTTGGGAATATCTTCCAAGTTCTTTTAGTGACCGGTGTGATTTCCTATCTTGGCTTCCCTTGCCCCCCAAGCATTTTGCTAAGGCTGGAGTGCAGGAGTGGGTAGCCGTAGGAAACCGAACTGGAACATGGGTGGTTGCAGGGTCCTTTGAAGCTCGCCATCGTCAGCCACCTAGGGGGTTGTCCCCATCATCAGCTGGACCTAGGTGAAGCCTTGTGTAATTTCCTGTTTAGGTCTAGTATCCCCTTGCCTCCCGAGCATCCTGTGAAGGCGGGGGCGTGTTGAGGAGCGACCATAGGAAATCGACCTGGAACATGGGTGGTTGCAGGGTCATTTTGTGCCTGGGTTCAGAGCCTGAGGTCTTTTTAGGTGGCTGGGTTAGGAGCCTGAGGTCTTTTAGGTGCCTGGGTTCGGAGCTCGAGGTCTTTTAGGTGGCTGGGTTCGGAGCCCGAGGTCTTTTAGGTGCCTTGGTTATTAGCCAAGGTCTTTGGTGCCCCGGGGGTAGGCCCGAGGACTCTTAAGCATTGCACGGTGTACTGACAGGAATAATTTTGCAAAATAAACTATTCAATTTTATTAAACACAAAAATTTATTGCTATTCCTCAATCAGAGCTACAAAAGGAAATCTCCCTACCAGCACTAAATTCCCGTGGCCCAATGCTACTGATAATACTTACAGAGGTGTAGCACATTCCAAGGATGAGAGAGATCATGCCCGTCCATACTCTGTAGCCAGTAAGTTCCCGGTCGGTTGACCCGGTTTACTTTGTACGAGCCTTCCCAGTTTGGTCCCAATTTCCCGCGGGTAGACTGGTTCACTGCCTTGAGGATGAGGTCTCCGACTTGAAAACTGCGGTGCTTTACCTTGTTATTGCAGTATCGAGAAACCCGTTGTTTATAGGCTGCCATCTTTAGATAGGCTTGGTCTCTCCTTTCCTCCACTAGATCCAGTTCTGACCGGAGGGCTTCTTCGTTATCCAGTGCACTGAAGTTGGCCACCCTATATGTAGGCAACCCGAGCTCTGTGGGGACCACCGCCTCAAATCCATAGGTTAAAGAGAACGGGGTTTTGCCTATTGCCGCTCGAGGTGTAGTACGGTAGGCCCACAGGAGGGTTGGTAGTTGTTTAGCCCACAGTCCTTTGGCGCCTTCAAGCCTTGTTTTTATTGACTGCAAGATTGTCCGATTGGTTACCTCTGCTTGACTGGTGGCTTGTGGGTACTCGGGCGAGGAATATGATTTTGTATCCCGTAGCCCGAGCAGAACTGTTTGAAGATAGGTGTGTCGAATTGTCTGTCGTTATCGCTGACCAGGACCCGGGGAATGCCGAATCTGCTAAGAATATTCCTTTCCATGAAGCTCTCCATTTTCTGTTTGGTTATTGTTGCTAAGGGCTTAGCCTCTGCCAACTTTGTGAAATAGTCAATAGCGATGACGACGAACTTGACCTGCCCTTTTCCCATTAGCAGGGGACCGACTATGTCGATGCCCCACTGGGCGAACGACCAGGGGCTGTGGATTGGGGTCTAGAGCTCTTCCGGTCGGTTGATCATGGAAGAGTATCTTTGACACTTGTCACATCTTTTGACGTACTCCTGGGAATTACGGGCCATGGTCGGCCAGTAGTAACCTTATAATAGGGCCTTTCTGGAGAGTGCCCAGCCTCCGATGTGATTCTTGCACACTCCTTCGTGGATTTCGAACAGTATCGCTTGGACTTGCGCAGGATGAACACAACGGAGGTACGGGATAGTGAATCCCCTCCTGTAGAGAATACTGTCAACAAGGTGGTATCGTGCTGCCCGGTATTTGACCCGGCGGGCTTCATCTTTGTCGTCTGATAGCGTCCCTGTTGTCAAGAATGTCACGAGCGGGTCCATCCAGCTGGGTCCCAAGGTAACCGGATCTACCTCCATGCCTTCTGAGTTGATCACACTTGGCTCGAGTAGATATTCTATCCTGATCCCGGGCAAGCCTGACTCAGAAGATGAGGCAAGGCGAGCTAACTGGTCGGCCCTGGTATTTTCTTCTCTGGGTATCTGCGTGATGGAGAATCCTCGGAGCTTCTTGGAAACCGCTCAGACAAGGGCCAAGTAGGCTACCATGTTGTCTTCCCGCGCTTCGTACTTTTAGTTAACCTAGTTGACCATGAGCTGGGAATCACTGTATCCCTGGACCTGTTGTGCATTCATAGAGAGGGCCAATTGCAGTCCAACCAGTAGGGCTTTGTATTCGGCCTTGTTGTTGGAGGCGCGGAACCCAAATCAAAATGCGTATTCGAGCTGGATCACATCGGGGGTAGTCAGGATGATTCCTGCCCCACTGTCTTGCTGATTGGATGAACCGTTTATGTGCAATACCTAGGTGGGGATATCAGAGTGTAACCCGAGCGGTAAGGCCGGTTGCTCAGACTCTTCAACCGGGTCCTCTGGATACATGAACTCGACCAGAAAGTCTGCCACGGCTTGTCCCTTGATGGCTGTCTGGGGTCGGTATATCACTTCAAACTCTTCCAATTCCAAGGCCCACTTGACGAGCCTCCCGAACGTGTCTGGATGGCTGAGGATTCTGCAAAGATGTTGGTCTATGAGGACCACAATGGTATGGGCCTGAAAGTACGGGCAGAGTCTTCGGGCCGAGGTGATAAGTGCGAACGCCAGTTTTTCGATGCAGGAGTATCTGCTCTCTGCGCCCTGTAACGCCCGGCTGGTGTAGTACACTAGGAACTGTATCCCGTGCTCTTCCTGAACAAGAGCTGAGCTAACTGCCAATGGCAATACTTCCAAGTACAAAACAAATTCTTCCCCGAGCACGGGTGTTGAGAGTAAAGGAGGAGAAGCCAGGTACTTCTTGAGTTCCTGGAATGCCTCTTCATACTCTTCTGACCACTGGAATGCCTTGCGGAGGATTTTAAATAATGGAAGGCACCAGTCGGTAGCTCGGGAGACAAATCTGTTCAATGCGGCCACCCGTCCGGCTAAGCTCTGAACCTCCTTTGTTGATTTGGGCGACCGCATGTTGATGATGGCTTTGATCTTTTTGGGGTTTGCCTCAATCCCCCGTCTGCTGACTAGGTGGCTCAGAAATTTCCCAGACGAATGCCGAAGGTGCATTTGGCTGGGTTCAACCTCATCCTGAATTTTCTCAAAATACCGAAGGCCCCGTCTAGGTGCTCGAGGTGGTCGGGCTCGTCCTGGCTCTTGACCAGCAGATCATCTACGTATACTTTCATAGATTTTCCAATGAGGTCTTTGAACATATAGTTGACCTGGCATTGGTAGGTTGCCCTAGCATTCTTGAGACCGAATGGCATCACCTTGTAGCAATACGTGCCCTGGTCAGTGATGAGCGCAGTCTTCTCTTTGTCCCCGGGGTACATGCTAATCTGGTTGTACCCCGAATAAGCGTCCATGAATGAGAAGAGTGAGTGACCTGTCGTGGAGTCTACAAGCAGGTCTATCCTGGGCAGCGGATACCAATCCTTGGGACAAGCTTTGTTGAGGTCAGTGAAGTCCACGCACATCCTCCACTTCCCGCTGCTTTTCTTGACAAGGACCACATTGGCTAGCCAGTCGGGGTAGTGGACTTCTCGTATGGAACGGGCTTTGAGAAGCTTCTCGACCTCTTCACCCACTGCCTTCTGTCTCTCGGGGGCCATGCCCCTCCTTTTCTGCTTGACCGGCCTGCAGTCTGGATTGACATTAAGCCGATGGGACATTACCCGGGGGTCAATCCCGGGCATATCCTCGTGACTCCAAGCAAAAATGTCCTAGTTTTGCCTCAGGAACTGGGTCAGTTTCTCCTTCAGACCGGGCTCCAGTAGGGTGCCAATGTTGACCGTGCAGTCAGGGTACTCGGGATTCAGCACTACACTTTCCAATTCTTCTACCAGACCTACCGCGTCGCTCTGGTCCCGGGAGTCCATCTCTTGAACGTTTAATGTTTCGATGATTGTACCCTGGCGCAAAAAGCTGATATAGCAACTCCGTGCAATGGTTTAATCTCCACGCAAGCATCTGGGTCCCTGAGGAGTCGAGAACTTCACTATTAAGCTGTAGGTGGAGACGACCGCTCGGGACCTGTTGAGGGTCGGCCTGCCAAGGATGACATTGTAGGCCGATGGGGCTTCTACGATCACAAAATTAGTCAGAACGGAGGCCTGCTAAGGGTAGGTCCCCATGAGAACTGGAAGCTCGATTATGCCGAGCAATTGTATGCTAGAGCAGTCAAATCCAACCAGGGGTGTTGCGACCGGCCAGAGTCGATCCCTAGAGATCCTGAGCTAATCGAATGCTGACGTGAACATAATGTTGGACGAGCTGCCAGTGTCCACTAGGACCCTCTTGACCATATAGTTGGCTATAAAAGCATCACTACTAGCGGGTCATCATGGGGACAGTGGACGCCCTACAAGTCGTCGGATGTGAATGTTAAAACATCGGTTGGGGAGGAGCCGGTGGATTGGACCTGCCAGATATCCGCTCGGGATGCCCGAGCATGCCTCTTCTGTGCCGACTGTGAATCTCCTCCGCCTGACATTCCTCCAGAGATCACATGGATGTGGCCAAGTGGTGGCGGCTGATCGGGAGCTCGGGTGTCCTGTCGGGGTCGTCTGTCTGCTGTGACAAACTCCACGAGGTGGCCCTGCTTGATCAACTTTTCTATTTCCATTTTAAATTTAAAGCAATCCTCTATTTCATGGTTGTGATCCCTATGGTAGCAGCAGAACTTGTCCCGGTTCCTCTTACCGGGCGGGGCTCTGAGTTTACCTAGCTGCTGAAGCAACCTCTGCGCCTCTGCGGCAGCCATGACTTCATGGATGGGCCAGGAAAGGGGTGTGAAAATGATCGGGGGCTGGCCCCAGGCATCCTTCTGATCTTGCTTTGGCTTCTTTCCCGAACCCTTGTCGAATCCTTCACGCTTGCGCTTGGCCTTCGGGGATTCGTCTCCCGCCTGGCCGGCACGTTTCGCCTTCAGGAACTCCTCAGTATCTATGTACTTTTTGACCCTCTCCGAGAGCTCCACTAGGGTTGTCGATCGGTCACGGTGGAACGATGTGGCAACCTTGGTGTGTTGAACTCTCGAGCAGAAGGCCATGATTGCGGCCAGTTCATTAAGATTGCGAATCTGGAGCCTTTGCAGGTTGAAACGGTCCACATATTCCCTCAAGGACTCCCTTTTTCGCTGCTTGACGGTCAGCAGCTGAGTGTCCGGTTGCGATCGGTCGAGCATTCCGACAAACTGGCTGATGAACAGCTTGATGAGGGCTTTGAAATCATCGACCATCCGGGGCTTTAAATCATGGAACCACTGTGCGGATGGCCCCTTGAGGGTACTGGGAAAGGCCAGGCACAGTAGCTCGTCTACCGTGGTGACCAGTGCCATCTGAGCCTTGTAGGTGCGGATGTGGTCTACCGGAATAGGAAACCATGTCACCCGAGCGGTATAGGGTGACTCAGTCTCCGTGTTGGTGAGGTCGTGACCAGACTTGCAGTTCAACCTCTCAATTTGCTGCTGTAATTCCTCGACCTGGGCCTTTACATCATCCCTCTGGGTTCTCCTCTCTATATCCGAGCAGTAGGTCAGATCGGATGACGAGGACTCTTCCTCAAAGCGCGTTGACCTCGGGGATAGGGACCGGCTCCTAGTCCAGGAAAGCGTATGCCTAAGATCCCCCTGGCTCAGGGCCGGAGCGTCTTCGGCCGATTCCCGGGCTCTTCGTCCGGACTCCTCCCCTCTGGCCGCACGCCGGCTGTTGATAATAGTCCTGGCCTTCTCCACCCGGCGAGGATTGGGCTGAGCTTATCTCTGCGAGCGCCTGGTTGCCTGGCTGTGTTCTCCATTACCGAGGCGTTCACGGTCTGGTGGGGATACCGGGGCAGAACGGGCTTGCCTTCGTGTTCGAGCAGGCCTTTGAATATGGGCGCTTTTCTCAGGCTGATTTTCTGATACAGGGCGCTTCTCCTGTCGGGCCAACAGCGCCTCCATCTATTCCTGTGTTCGGCGCTGGCCTTCCAAGAGTGATGCCAGTGCTGCCGTTATCTGTTTGGTGGTCATGGAGGCAGCCTGCTGCTCAAGCTGCGGGTTCTCCTGCCCAGTCGGAACAGCGGCTCTCTTACCCGTCTTCGGCGGCATGTTGATCAGTCAGGAATTTGTTGGTGAAAAACTCTGGCGGTTTCCCACAAACGGCACCAAACTGATGATGCCTAGAACTGGTAAGAGAGGTTTAGAGAGAGAAAATAAGACAAGAACAATTTGTATGTGGTTCGGTCCCATTAACGAGGTGACCTACGTCCACGGTTGCGTCTGGGTGCTCTCACTAGCAGATCACTAGCAGGCCTGGTGAGCCAACAAAGATGGGCGGCACTACCAGTAATACCGGCCGGGTATATGCGTATTGATGGTGAGTTCTTTGTTGTATGCTTGTAAGCTAGAGAATAAATTGCGGGATCGGAATCCCTGTAGAAAGGGTAGGTGGGCTCTTTTATAGATGAAAGAGTCCACCCTTACATGGTAAGTTAATAGGATTAGAAAGCCTAATCTAATCACAATAGATATGCATAATTTTAGGGGAAAGTTTCCTAAGTGGTTTAGGAAACTACCACATGCCATCTTTCAGACTTGTAGTCAGTTTAGGGAACTGCTGGACAGGTCAAGATCGCGGGATGCCGCGACTGTCATGCCCGGCCTGTTGGCACAAATTGCGCGGTCTGAGTGAACACCTCGGGAATGCTTGGCCATTGGCGACTTTACCAGAATAACCGGTACCTCTTGGTGATGTGGCAGGCTGTCTTCATGGCTAGATTATTTTGGACATATCAACAAGTTCACCATAAGATTTTTTGTAAAATGATGAATTGACCTACTAAAAATTACATAAGACCCTAAGAACAAAATAAACTAAAATAATATTGTAGTATGAGGTAAAATTGTGTGGAATATTGAAATCACTTCTATATTGATGTAAGCAAACACTTATATAATAAATTCCGCCATTATAAGCACTTTTACAATATATTACCCAAATACCACAATTATCAAAATAAATACTTATAATTTATTCTGACAAATGTTTTCACAAATTATCGGATCGCAAAAGCACAAACTGTCCCAAAAGACTCTTTCAGGCTTAGGCTTAGAATTTGAGGTGTCACCAAAGTTGATTGGACCAAACCAACTGACAAAACTGATTGGTTTAACTGGTTTCATCAAAATAGTAACCGAATTGAAAAATGCCCCAAAATCAACGAAATTGAAGCCGTTTTGTTATTTTGATACCTCCCAATAACCTACCGAACCAAATCGATGACACCCCTACTTAGAATGATCTCATTTATTATGAGAAATGCTACGATTCCCAAATTTTGTATCCTAAATATAAATGTAATATCCTGTGATTTAATGTTCTTATATCCGTATTTAAATACTTAGTATGAAAATGGAGGCTAATTTGAAACATTTTGGAACAATTAGTCATTGGGATATTTTGGTCATTTGTACCGTGATGTTAGACTTGACCAGAAATTCGAAAGTGAGATTTTGAACTGAAGGAGCGTGTGCTCAAATGATTCACTATTTGTGTTTTAAGTTTTGTCAAGGGTATTTGGTGTTATTACCTGCATATAGTAACAACAGACTCGACATGGATGTAACCATTAAAGGAGAAAGAAGAGAAATTCTACTATGGCGCCAATGGGCCAATAGGTGCTTCTATTGATGGAGCATGATGGGGTTTCATAGCTAGATTGGTACAGCTGAATCGAGATGATTCTATAACATTTTGGTTTAGAGAATTAATATTTTCCTTGAGAAAAGGTTCAACACAAGAAAGCATGTTGTCAAGGACATTGGAACAAGTATATAATATTGTGCAATTTTTCTACAAATTTTTTCTTTCTTTCTTTCAAGGGATGCACTATTAAAATTCTTTTAAAATTAGACTCGTAGAAAGACACTTGGGAGATTTTAAAGTTCCTCTATTTTGCATTCTCTTTCTAAGGGAAAATTTTTAAAGGTATAAAGAACAAAATAATTTTTTTAAGAGAAATTAAGCCACATGCGGAAGAAAATTTATTTTATGAGTTCTCTAGACAGTGAAGATAAATATATGACACAGCGATTCGACACAATACGATATGGACACGAGAAATGTTAAACCTCTAGGATAGGGAGAATTAAAAATTGCACTTTTTAATTATTCATACAATACATATCGTGTCGTTTCCACTCTCATTTCCCGAATTTTCAAATTTCGTATCTCCTATTTTATTATGTTAATCCTTTTTATCTCAAACTTCATTAACAATTTCAAATTAGCTACTGTGTTGTGTCTATTGATGTGTTGGACATTTGTTCGGTGTGTTTCCATTTTGGGGGGAAAAGAAGATTAAGAAGAAGAAGAAGAAGAAGAAGAAGAAGAAGAAGAAGAAGAATATAAAGACATGCTTTCCATATTGAGTGTCGGTGTTCGATAGGGACACGCCACCCAAATTGAATTGTCTGAGCTACATATTGTATACGTAATTGATTCAATTTTATCAACATTATTTGTTTGTTACCTAACAACATTCTTTCTGTCCCTCCTAATTCACCATGAATGGACTAGAGAATGCGTAGTCCATCTAATCCTTCACTTAATACTAACTTGAAAAGTTGTGTGTAGCTTTCCTCATACCCTAAATGTGGGCAGAAGTTACTTAACCATACTAATGCTCTATCATTTACCTCTTTGGTAGTTATTGTAAATATGATGACTCTAAGGTATTATGCAAAATTTTTTCATCTGGAGTGGTTTTCAAAAGATTTAGTATGTGTAGGATCCGATTTGCATTTTTTATATCTAGTATTTACTGCTTTGAAGGATAGTGATTTTTGAAGGGCCATAATTTTGTTTTATTTAGGTTGATTGCTTCACAGTGCACAAAATATTAATGTAAATTTGGATTTTAAAAGTTGGTTTCCTAGTTACTCTTGTAGATTCCAAGTCTCCTATATGTGTGGCTCTTTATATGCGTTCGGACGAATCAAGCAGAGCATATCCATTTTCTGCATTATGCACATTCATAAAGAGGAATATCCATTAACATCTTCTAGAACTATGCCTATGGAATCCAGGGGAGAAGCAAATTGAGCTGAGATGTATTGTAGTTTCCATTATATAGATGATGCTCTAAAGCTGGGTCTTATGTAGGGGAATGAGGTTTTAGGTGTTAATGGTTAAAAGTTTTAGGTTCATGTGTAAACACCCAATTTTGACCACGCTCTTAGGATTTAGGGTTGTGTGGGCACGATGCTTGGGTCGACCCCTGGGTTTTTCCCTTGGAAAAGAGAAGAAAGAAATTTTTTCTTAAATTTTTTTTTGAAATTGATTTAAAAACTGGCTTGGTCTAGGAAAATAGATGCATAGTCACCACTGTGTCTTTAGAGAACCAAGAAACCTAGTTTGGCTCACCCAAATGGATAAAGGGCACCTACCCTTCATAACCGAAGAACTCGACTCGGGGTTTTGGTACAAGAGAGGAAGGAGTCTCTGCGCACCCTCAACTCACCCCATCTTTCGACGGGCATCAATTGGCATCCAAATAATCATCTCCCATACATAATCTAACGGGGCATTAGACGTGGACCACTTATAGAAGTAGGCTGATGTGATCTAGCAAAGGGAATGCACATGCCACGTCAATGGTAGGATTGTTATTAGCAATTCTGATGAGTCAGGGAAGCAACATGTGTAGTCATAAGGGTTGTGATACATGCGGTTATTGTTAGGGCCCCATTATTCCCAAATCATGGAGTTAGTGGGTAGCTTCCCAACTACTCAATGGTGGTTATGGAAACTGTGCTGTATTTAAGGAAGAACAAGAGAGGGGGAAGGGGATCCCGAAATCAACAACTCTAATATTGCATGCTATTTATTGTTTCTTGCCTTTATCTTTCAATCTTATTTTCTACTCTTGTTCTAGGAGTGGATTCATAGTAAATTCCCAATTAGAAGGCGCAATTACCACTAATTGAACTCTACTTGTAAGAGATTTAATGGAAATCAAGGCGTATTATTTCTTTTACTAATTTCAGTGTTTCTCACATCGCAAGTCTTTAATCTTTGGTTAAAGCATTTGAACCTATAGGAGAGATTGTGTTCCTCTGCCTCTTTACTCGTTTGATTCGTCAATTTTTTTAAGTTCCAAGAGGATATTTGTCGGGCACGCTCACATTTTCACACATTTAGATTTTAGCCATACAATTTTGGTACACCCGGTGGGACCGGTGTAAGAAATTTGGTAGTTCATCATGCCATCAAAAAAGAATTTGATGAAAGATAAGGGAAAAGCAATGCAACCAGAGGTCGATGCACCAGCTATTGATAAATATGTTGAAGGTGGGGTTCATGTCAACACTAGTGATCAGTCTCACATTACCAGCCGTGAATCACTCCAATCATAGCCTGAAGATGCTGGAAGAACATTTGTTGGCTCAGATAACCAGGCTTTGAAGGATTATACTTAAGCAATGTATTTCAATCTAAATAGCGCACTGCATGATTGGCTCCAAGCCAACTCGCTGAAAACTTCCACGATTGTGAAAACCTTTTACAGATATGATGCAGAGATGGATGACCTAATTACCAAGAGCATTGACCACCAAATGTCATACATGATAGAAAAACTGGGCCCGACATCGTCCTTGAAGACTAATGCCAAAAAGAGCCTGTACAAGTCCCCATTAATCAGGCTCCAGAACTAATTTATGCTAACGTGAAAATCCATAACCCTCCTATAATTCTTGGTTTCCTTAGCCATCTTGGTTCTGGCATGTTTGACCATGCATCAACTTCCAATAACCAACCCATTTCAAACTAGGTTGGTCACTTTACAGGGTCTCCTGAGGTCCAACGGGTATTAACTAGTCCTAATGTGGGTACACATCCTAGTTTCCAAGTTGGACAGATAATGGTTCTAGTTCATCAGCCTTGTTATCACGAGGGCGCTCAACCTCATCTGTCTACTTTTCAACCTTGGGACCATCTACCCAACCCGTTCTGCCAAATGTAGGAAAAACTGCCTAATTAGGTGTTGACATAGTAGGTTTACCTCATTCACAGGTTCATCAGACTGGGGGCATCTCCATAAGCCATATGGATAGACTGCGGGCATCTACAATAGCTAGTAGGGTAGGCTGGGAGCATTTCCATCTGCCATTAGGACAAACTGGGGAGTATTCCCAATAATTGGTAGCATAGATAAGAATGCAGTTCCAACAGCCAGTGATCTACACTAGTGGCAATTACAAGCATCCATGGAGGGGCTTTTAGGTCATCAAGGAAGAAATATTAGAGTGGGTCCAAGTCACCAACCTAATGTTAATGACGTATGCAATCCGTATTAGCTCGATTTTAATGATCACATCACATTAGGGATGAATAGAGACGAAATGATAGAGGGTATTAGGGAACAGGTTCATGGACAGGTCAAGGAACAAGTGAACGATCAATTGAGAGATAGTTTGGGGCAAAATTTAGGGCACCTATTTGTCCTCAATACCAAAAACCTTATCCAGATTTCATTGATTGAATGTTTGGGTTCCCAAGGTATTTTAGGATACCTGAGTTTACTCTATTTTCTAGTGGAGATAGATACACCATACTATAACACATTGTACGTTTTACTGCACAATGTGAAGAGGTTTCACAAAATGGCATGTTGAAACAGTGATTATTTGCCAAATCACTAACTGGGCTTGCCTTTACTTGGTACGTGAAACTCCCCATAGGGTTAGCCCAGAGTTGGCAAGATATGGAAAGAACATTCCATAGGCAGTTCTATCAGACCGACCTAGATGTGACTATTGCTAATTTGGCTAGGCTAAAATAGAGTGCATGAGAATGAGAAACATATATTACTAGGTTTAAATCTGTTCGTAATAGGCGTAGGTCCAGGTTGCCAGAAGAGGAAAATGTGCGTCTAGCTATAGATAACTTAAAATCAACACTTAAAATTCAGTTTGTAGGCCAGCTATTAGCTGATCTATGTCGTGTGGTTGATGCTGTGGCAAGATATGACAAAAGTGGTGGATGAAGAAAACCAAAAGAAAAATAGTACAATGGGAGTGTGTTACAAAGGACATCATCAGCCTGCACATTTGGTTGAGATTGAGAATGATAGTCAAGCTAATTAGGACAACGATGATGAGTATAAATGTGTTGTAGCTGAAATAACTGCTTAGAAGCCATTTGTATGTGATGTCCTGCGTAAAGCTCCCCAGGTTCAAGGAAAGAACCCTACCAATCAGACTAATAGGCCTGGTAAATAGTATGACTTCGATATTACTAGAGTTGATTTGATATTTAATTGGTTAGTGAAAGAAAACAAAATCAAATTAACACATACTTTGCCAACAGATGAAGAAACAAAAGGAATAGTTTATTATAAATTGCACAATAAATGGACTCAGCACTAATAGTTGTACAACTTTTTGCGAGTCCATACAAAAGTTGATTAGAAATGTTACTTTAAAATTTCCAACTGATAAACCTACACAATAGGATGACACGAATCCATTTGTGGCTGAGGCACATTTGAACATGGTATCAGCTAATTTTACCAACATGACAAGACCAGCCAAATCAACGATGAATATTCTAGCTTCATCCTCTAATGCTGAAAAAATGAAAAAAGTGTGGTTTCAAGGCCTAAAGGTTTAAATCTAGAGGCACCACCATTTGAAACGTGAGCAGGGGTTTAATTCCAACCTAATAATCCTTGTCAGTCATATGCAATGCCAAGAAAATATTTACATGAGTTGGCAGAGGCCAGTGAACACCTTGTTCTCTGTATCAGTTATGTAGAAATATTGGCAGTGCCACTTCGAAACCAAGCTCAAGAGATTAGGGATGATGGAAAGAAGTCAAGGGTAAACAACAACCAAAGTAAAGTGGTTAAGCGACTGGGGGGTTTTCAGGTTACTTTGAATGAACAAAAGTATGGAAAAGGAAAAGGGACAAGGATGCCATAAGAAGGCAAGCCTAAGAAGCATGACCATAACGAGAACCCAACATGAGGAATAGATTCAAGGGTATAGATAACCAAGGTCAATAGAGAAGTTTAGAACCTGCATCCTATCCTAATACTAAGCCAAGGATGGTTATACCTCCTATACTACAAGATGGACGTTGGATGTATGTTCAGAATCATAAATACCTTCAATACCATGATCCACCCTTTTTGACTCAGACTCGAAAGAGATGCATGCTGTGTAAAAGCTGCACAAAAGAAGAAACAATCATTCATCAAAAGGTTCGAAGGCAGATCAAACCAGTGGGTTCAAAAAATCCAAGCAAATACAGAAAATCAGGCCAATAAAAGGAAAGACATGGTCCCTGCAGAAATGGGTGATGACTTGTCAGAATTTGATGAGCAAGCTGGCAAGAGGACCTAGATATAGCAGATCACCAACACACATGAGGAGTAGTTACATTCGGAGTGATGGAGTAGGATGATGTAAGCCCTATAGGTAGCCCAATTTAGGTTAATGCCGAAAACCTTGTAAATTTAGTGGATTTAGAATAGTCAGAGAATGACAATTTAGATAGTATTTCTGATATTAAAATACTATAGTAGGGAAGTCAATTGTTGTCTTTTTTCTAACAATATGGTATATACCATGCCATTTGCCTTTGCAGCACAAGAATGATAGCTTGATGGTCTTGAGGGGGATGGTAGTGATGAGTTAGAGCCCATGGTGTTTATCACAGAAGAGGTAAAAATACTTGAACCAGTGATCCAAGATATCCCAATATCATGCCCAAGACAAAAGATGGCTATTGTGGATACCAGAGCATTTTTGGGTACACCACATTTGCTTTTTTAAAAGAATAAGTCACCACTTATGTTTTTAAGAAAAAACTAAGAAATCATTTAAAAGGAACTATTCTTTTGGAAACCAAAGATTTCTAAGTTTGGGGATTATGGAATGATAGGGGAAGGAGCCCGACTGACTAAAACACCCCCTCTCATCCTATCTTGCAATAGGCCACTACTCAACATCTTTATTAATAATTTAAATATGCCCTCAAATAATACATAAATATAGATATACCTTTCAAAGCATGTCAAAAGGGGTGTAAGATTACTAATTGGAAAAAGGCATACAAAGCCAAGTAAGATATGCAATAATGAATGAGAAAACGTACTTGAGATCCAACTGCAACAAGGAAACGTGCAAATGCATACAAAAATAGAAACTTAGGAAAAGGTCCCTAATTCACATAAACACATAAGGTATAACCCTAAACTAAGGTTTTGCGCATGAAGTCATAAAATCAATGAAATCAGTAATAGTAAAATAAAACTAAAAGAAGAAAGAACGACTCACCTTGGGTGTGCTATAAAACAAGGGTTACTCCACATGCTTGAACATGAATAACTTCTCTTAAATCTAACAAGGGAGGAGATAGCAACGTTTCAAATTCTACCCAGCCAAGGAAATTACAACGCTTCTACGGGTATACAAGTGTCAACGGGAAAGTCCAGAGGGAACTTAACCTAGACCCATGGTAATGTCCACATAGAAGTGACATGACTTCAACGTGATTGTAGAAAAATTCTTGACTAAGTTCAATCAAATGTAACTTATTTCTATAATCTACATTCTAATATTCCTATGATATAAGCATTACTCCTTATAATAATAACAACAGATACATGAGAATGAACGAGACATGAGTCATTTGTTGATTTGAATCATCTAATCTCTATATTTAAATTCAGTTACTCTTATTCAAAATATATTTCAAGCCCTAAGGCATTAGAAAGACATTTGGATCAAAATTGATGAGATTCACCAAATCTGTCTTAGGATTCTAGGATTTACAGAGAAGAAACAAAACATTCAAAAATAGGAAAATCATGGCTCCCAAGGTTTGATCTTATTAATTTTCAAGTATGATACAGCTCAATGCGTCTAATATCTAATCAAAAAAGAAAATCAAAGATCACATGGTCCAATCTTTGGGAATTGGACCTAAACTATACATCCCTCAAATTCTATCAACTCTTTGTCTAGAAATTTTGTGATTTATTAAAAATAGAAAATAATTCTCAAACCTCTCAAATTTCTTGGAGATATTCATTAGTTCATTATAGTTCATGGGAAAACTATTTTAAAGCCTAAACTACTTGATTAAGACTTTGATTTAACCATTTTAAAACAGGTTCACCGTTTTGTAATTTTGGACGTAGAGCGACTAAATTACAAGACCTATGTTCAAACCATCTTAACCATATAATTTAGACAAAATAAAGTTATAGTGGTAAATTTATGTGTTATGAACATATTCCAATTGGTTTCATTCAAATCCAATGGATCATTTAATTAAAAATCCTTGATTACAGATTGTCATTGAGATCACTACACCATTGATGAATTGATGTTCATGATTTGAATCAAAACCTAATCTATAATTCTATAGAGATTATGGATTAAGTATGACTATGACTACGATAATGATACTAAACTTGTCAAGTAAATTTATAGAATTAGTCTTGAAGAGACCTCAAAATAGATCTCATGAGAGAATCCACAAATGAGTTCAAAGGACTTACTCACTCTCATGATAAGCACTTGGATTCACTTGAATTGACAATCAAATCATAAAAATCAACTTGTTCCAACTCTAATTCCTCTCCCAGGATGATGAGCTGTAACACCCATATTTTCTATTACCAATAATATAATTTTTGAATATTTAATATCAATTTTTTCGATATGTATAAAATAGATTTTGGGTATGCTTGACATTCCATGTGTGATCATGCAATTCATATCATAAATCCCTTTAAAATAAAAGCAAATTTTATTTATTTAGCAAACCAGAGCACTCCAAAAGCACGAGCGCTCGAGGCGCGAGTACTCGAACAAAAAAGTTAGGAAAAGACTGTTTTGCCCCTGGGGTCCTAAAATTCTGTAAATACCCAGCATTTCTGTTTACATACTTTGTCCAAAACAGAGAGATACAGAGAGGGTTGTATGGGTGTAATGCCTGTAATTTCTCTACGTGCAATAATACGAGTTTTATGAATTTCTATATCTGGTCTATTATTATATTATTATTTTAATTGTGTGACTGTATCAGTGTAATGTAATTACTAATTAGACTGTAATCACTGTACCGACTCGACCGTAATTAGAATTAACTTAGTCCCGTACCTGGACCCGGACATCAGAAATAATACCGGTTGCACGTAAATCAAGACTGACACGCGTATCGAGGAACTTATGCACGTAAAACGAGAAAGTGGCACAAAACCCTAGGTGGGCCCCACGTGGCCGGCCACATGGAAGCTACATGCAACCCCATTGACACATGTCACCACCCCATGTGACACTTGTCCACTTGTAGGACACTTGTCCTAACATGCATACATGCATGTGACACCTAGCATAAGTCTTGCATTATATAAGCTTCCATGCATATGCATTTTTGGTTCTTTTAGTACATTACAATCTGCATTTAGAGAGGAAGTTAGGAGACTTGCATGTCCATGAGAAAAATAGAAGAGAAGTAAGAGGATTAGGAGAGGAGGAAGAAGAAGATTCCATCACTTGAAGCTTGTGTCCAAGCTTCCTAAGCTCAAATCCAAAACCCAAGCTCAATTTCAAGTTTAGGTGAGTATTCTAACTCACTTTAGAACCTATATAGTATGTAGTAATGTTTAGCAAGAGTTTGATGTTGTATTTTGAGGTTATATGCAACATGCAAGTCAAATCTTCAAATCTGGGAAGCTGAAACTTCCAGCAGAATGTTGTTTAGTAAAACGAACGTTTTGAGCAGTTCAAAAATGGGAATGAGGCTAGGTTTTTTTGTGGAGAAAGCTAACTCATTTATATACAAATAACTCTTCTATAGCTCAGTCTGAAAATCACTTTTTCATAGGTGAAATGTACATGCAACGAAGTACTTTAAATCTGAGAAACTGAAACTCTCAGCAGAACATAGTTTAGTAAAATGAATGTTTTGTGCAGCTCAAAAATCCTAATTAAGCTAGATTTTTTTGTGGTGAAAGCTAATTTATTTATCTACAAATAACTCTTCTATAGCCTAGTCTAAAAATGACTCCATGATAGGTGAAATGCACATGCAACGCAGTCCTATAAATCTGGGACAGAGCAGTCCGAAAATATAGAAATGTCTAAGTAAAATAAATATTTTGAGTAGCTCAAAAATGCAATTGAAGTTAGAATTTTTTGTACATGAAGCTAATCCAATTATCTACAATGTTCTAGTTTTGAGTTTAATCTACAAATCAATTTATCATGCCCAAATAAATCATATCAATTCAGTCGATATAGTAAAATTAAGTTCTGGCAGATTGTATAACTACTTGTATGATGTGTTTATTAATGATGCTTGCTTTCCGGTACCTATGTGGTTATGGATATCTTGTGTTATGGTAGTGCTATCGCGTATATGAGTATGTTAAGGGTTTCATCTATATGGTTATTGATATCAAATTCATGTTATAGATCCACGAGCTACACGCTAGGTTTCCGTTGTTATGAATATAGTGTGATGACCATAGAGAGTTCATACCCAAGCTATAAGTATGTTGTACGGCACGATTATTGCGCTGATAGTGATTGGATAGGTTTCAAATGTAAGTATATTACAACATAAAATAGGATGATGGATGTATAAATGTAACTTCGAAAGTACATTCGGAAGTCCTTTAATGAACTAAATTCCGAAATGAGTGACGAGTGCGTGGTCGGGAAAATGTAAGGGTCGGTTGTGCTATGTTAGAAGCAGATTATGATAAGGATAATTGTCGGATAGGTAATCTGGGCAACGGAGATCAGGATAGTAAGAAAAAGGGATGTGCTGTTGAGTTGTGATGCGGTGATTGTTTGAGTAAAGACTCCTTTCGGTTCTTCGTGACGAAATGGATGTTCTTGTACTCCGTAACGCTTTCGGTTCTTCGTGACGAAGCGGTGATTCTTTGAGTAAAGACTCCTTTCGGTTCTTCGTGACGAAATGGATGTTCTTGTACTCCGTAACGCTTTCGGTTCTTCGTGACGAAGCGGTGATTCTTTGAGTAAAGACTCCTTTCGGTTCTTCATGACGAAATGGATGTTCTTGTACTCCGTAACGCTTTCGGTTCTTCGTGACGAAGCGGTGATTCTTTGAGTAAAGACTCCTTTCGGTTCTTCGTGACGAAATGGATGTTCTTGTACTCCGTAACGCTTTCGGTTCTTCTTGACGAAGCGGTGATTCTTTGAGTAAAGACTCCTTTCGGTTCTTCGTGACGAAGTGGATGTTCTTGTACTCCGTAACGCTTTCGGTTCTTCGTGACGAAGCGGTGATTCTTTGAGTAAAGACTCCTTTCGGTTCTTCATGACGAAATGGATGTTCTTGTACTCCGTAACGCTTTCGGTTCTTCGTGACGAAGCGGTGATTCTTTGAGTAAAGACTCCTTTTGGTTCTTCGTGACGAAATGGATGTTCTTGTACTCCGTAACGCTTTCGGTTCTTCGTGACGAAGCGGTGATTCTTTGAGTAAAGACTCCTTTCGGTTCTTCATGACGAAATGGATGTTCTTGTACTCCGTAACGCTTTCGGTTCTTCGTGACGAAGCGGTGATTCTTTGAGTAAAGACTCCTTTCGGTTCTTCGTGACGAAATGGATGTTCTTGTACTCCGTAACGCTTTCGGTTCTTCGTGACGAAGCGGTGATTCTTTGAGTAAAGACTCCTTTCGGTTCTTCGTGACGAAGTGGATGTTCTTGTACTCCGTAACGCTTTCGGTTCTTCGTGACGAAGCGGTGATTCTTTGAGTAAAGACTCCTTTCGGTTCTTCATGACGAAATGGATGTTCTTGTACTCCGTAACGCTTTCGGTTCTTCGTGACGAAGCGGTGATTCTTTGAGTAAAGACTCCTTTTGGTTCTTCGTGACGAAATGGATGTTCTTGTACTCCGTAACGCTTTCGGTTCTTCGTGACGAAGCGGTGATTCTTTGAGTAAAGACTCCTTTCGGTTCTTCGTGACGAAGTGGATGTTCTTGTACTCCGTAACGCTTTCGGTTCTTCGTGACGAAGCGGTGATTCTTTGAGTAAAGACTCCTTTCGGTTCTTCGTGAAGAAGTGGATGTTCTTGTACTCCGTAACGCTTTCGATTCTTCGTGACGAAGCGGTGATTCTTTGAGTAAAGACTCCTTTCGGTTCTTCGTGACGAAGTGGATGTTCTTGTACTCCGTAACGCTTTCGGTTCTTCGTGACGAAGCGGTGATTCTTTGAGTAAAGACTCCTTTCAGTTCTTCGTGACGAAATGGATGTTCTTGTACTCCGTAACGCTTTCGGTTCTTCGTGACGAAGCGGTGATTCTTTGAGTAAAGACTCCTTTCGGTTCTTCGTGACGAAGTGGATGTTCTTGTACTCCGTAACGCTTTCGGTTCTTCGTGACGAAGCGGTGATTTTTGAGTGAAGACTCCTTTCGGTTCTTCGTGACGAAATGGATGTTCTTGCACTCCTTAACACTTCGGTTCTTCGTGACGAAGTGGTTGATGAAAGATGTTTTGGTTGATGAAAGACGAAGTGGTTGATGAAAGATGTTTTGGTTGATGAAAGATGAAGTGGTTGATGAAAGATGGTTTGGTTAGCAAGAGACACTTTGGGTTTGTAAATGATGTCGGATGTTAGAAATGAATGGTAGTGGCATTAAGAATGTCTAGACAGGTCTCTTGAATTGTTTGTATTCCTATCGAATACGTAGTCGGGTACGCTACTAGTTATAATTCGACGGTGAGAACGTAAAGATCCTAAAAGATATGTTGAAAGGTAGTAAATGTATTCCTATTGTGTTTTACTATATACGTTCCATTTGATTTAGCTTACTCACTCAGCTTTCATAAGCTGACGACGTTCATGTCGCTGGACATTCCCATGTCCAGCTTATCCAGGTAACGAGTACACGGGTTATGATGCTACGCAAGCGGAGAACATGGAGGAAGAGTACACCGAAGATGGCTATGGTTATACTAGTTAGAGAGAAGACTAGCAGTTATCCCCTGTGAATGTTTTTGATTATAACCAGAAGACTTAGCATATATTTTGTTATAGCTTTTGTAAGGCCCTAGAGCCATAAGACTCTGATGTATCTACCCTGATGTAATAGTTAACTAGTACTGTGGCCTTTCTTTGTAATATATCAATGTGAGCAGATGATGGTTTTATCCTTTTATTATATCGTTTAAATATTATTATTTGGTCATGGACAATTCGGTACTGCAACCAGTCACGTGCCTCAGGGTCCAAGATGAAAATTTTAAATTTTTCCATATTTTGGCTACGCCGGGGCGTGACAGGGATTTTTGGTATCAGAGCTTTAGGTTAAGACGTGTACACCGATTGTCCTACACACTTAAGTTATAAACTGTTAGAGCTTTTTCCATCCATAAATACATAAACCTTATGGTAGTTTTGTGATTAGCATGGCTCCTTATTACATCCCGGATGGATATGGAGGATGGGGTTGATGAGGAGATTGACCCAACAGAGGGTGCTGGTGAGGGGGAAGCAATGATAGTCATGGAGGCTGGAGAGCCAGAGGTTGAGGATGACTTTTAGGATGACTCTAAGGATGCAGATATAGAGCCTTTGGATAAGGATGAAGATGAGATGGTTGATAAGTTTGACCCGTACTTGGAATGGGTTAAACCTATAGAGATTCCAATCTTGGATGATGTTCTACCATATAAGTCAGATATGAAGGACTTTTGAGATAGGACTCCCACGATATAGAGCTTTACTTGTATTAGGACTAGTAGCCCATCTTTTTGTGTATATAGTATGTACCTAGGCATATAACACAAATTAGTGGTAGCGTGTACGCCTTTCTATGTAAATATTTGAAGTTATCTATAAAGATTTGTTTCCTCTACTTGATGAAATGTATTTATGTGATATGTACTCATATTAGAATTGTTAGCTATACCTTATATCGTTTATATATCTCGTAACCATAGTTAGGACTGGAGGGTAACCAGTAGTTATTCAGTTAGGTTCATAACACACAAATAGATGACAAGTCAGCCACCTCAGCTAAGGAACAGACCACGAGGAAGACCTTTGACTCAGTTCCAAGGAAACAAGCGCCCATGGAATAGCAGTAAGAAACCAGGACCCACACTTCCCCGGGACAAGAACGTAGTACCTCCTGCACCACAAGTATCGACCACTACTATCGAGAATAACAGGGATGGATGCTTTAAATGTGGGATCCCCGGACACATGGCTCGAGACTGCATAGTCCCCAGGGACAATTATCGAATTAATGTTGTTTGTTACAACTGTGGCAAAAAGGGGACACATGAGCAGAGAATGTAAGGCACCAAAAAGGAAACTATCATGGGCCTACTACTCAAGGCCAAGCTGGTAAGGCTCGACTCAATGCTATCATACCCGAGGCAGCTGGCTATAATGAAAAGGAACAGCAGAACTTGGAAGGTACACTCTCATTATATGCTAGTAGAGTTAAAGTACTTTTGATACGGGTGCTACGAATTCGTTTATTGCCTTTGAGATTGTACGACGATTGGGTTTAGTACCCCAAGCACTTGAGGTAGCCCTGAATGCGGTATCACCTTTGGGAGTGACTGTGAAGCTAAGAAAGGTGTGCAAGGACTGTACTTTGACATTGGAAGATAGGAACCTATATGCAGACTTAATTGTTCTGTCAATGAAGGAATTCGACGTCATTTTAGGATTTGACTGGCTTACTAAGTATCATACAAAGTTAGATTGTGCTAGTAGGTCGATCACATTTTCAGTACCTGGAAGTGCACCCTTTAGTTTTCAATGCAACCCTACTAGTGACGCCTTTCTTACAAGTCGTTTAGCCACTATAGAAACTACAGGCTCAGATTTGACGATCGCTCGGATTCCGATAGTCCGAGACTATGAGGATGTCTTTCAGGACGTTTCTGGATTACCACCAAAGTGCGAGATCGACTTTCGTATTGAGTTGATACCCGAAACGACCCTGATATCCAAGGCTCCTTATCGTATGGCCCCAACAGAAATGCTGGAGTTGAAGAAGCAAGTACAAGAGTTAGAAGATCTTGGATTTATTAGACCAAGCACGTCACCTTGGGGAGCCCCGGTTCTATTTGTTAGAAAGAAGGATGGAAATCTTCGACTCTGTATCGACTACAGAGAATTGAATAAGGTTACTATTAAGAACAAGTACCCGCTTCCCAGGATAGACGATTTGTTCGATCAACTACAAGGAGCGACGACCTTTTCAAAGATTGACTTACGATCTGGGTACCATCAGTTACTTGTCAGGCCGGAAGATATACCAAAAACAGCTTTCAGAACAAGATATGGGCACTACGAGTTCTTAGTTATGCCTTTTGGATTAACTAATGCCCCGGCGGTATTCATGGATTTGATGAATCGGGTGTTCAGACCCTTCTTGGATCAATTCATCATCGTGCTTATCGACGACATCCTTATTTATTCGAAGAGTGATGAAGAACACGAGAAGCATGTAAAGATTGCACTTCAGACACTTAGAGAAAATCGTCTCTATGCTAAGTTCAGTAAGTGTGAGTTTTGGCTGAAAGAGGTCAAATTCTTGGGACATGTAGTCTCACAGAATGGAATTTCGGTGGACTCAACCAAGACGGACGTAGTTTCTAGTTGGAATAGACCAACCAATGCATCAGAAGTACGAAGTTTCCTTGGATTGGCTGGATACTATAGGAGATTCGTGGAAGGTTTCTCAAGGATCGCATCTCCTTTAACCGGACTAACAAAGAAGGATTCAAAGTTTGAGTGGAAGGACAAGCACGAACGCGCCTTTCAGGAATTAAAGGAGAGGTTGACCTCAGCGCCAGTGCTAGCCATACCCAAGAGTGGTGAACAGTACACTATCTACCATGACGCTTCATATCAAGGACTAGGATGTGTACTCATGCAGAATGGTCAGGTGATCGCTTACGGATCTAGGCAATTAAAGCCACATGAATTAAACTATCCTACACACGATCTGGAATTGGCTGCAATTGTCTTTGCACTTAAGATTTGGAGACACTACCTCTACGGAGAGAAGTTTGACCTGTTCTCAGACCACAAAAGCTTGAAATACCTGTTCTCTCAAAAGGAATTAAACATGAGACAACGACATTGGATGGAGCTACTTAAGGACTACGACTTTAATTTGCAATACCACCCCGGTAAGGCAAATGTAGTCGCAGATGCTCTAAGCAGAAATCCCCAAAGGTTAATCGGCTCACTTTTAATCAGGGAATGGAAAGCCTTAGAAGCTTTAACGGAATTTGACTTTTAGACTACAAGACCAGGTATTGGACGACCTTTTGGGTGTCTTATGGTGCAGCCAACTCTCATTAACCGAATACTCGAAGCTCAAAAGAAGGACGAAGGAATGAGGAAATGGTTTGAGAAGGCAAAAGCAAAGGATCCGACTGAACGGAATATTGGAACAGAAGGGGCATTCAGATGTAAGGACAGGTTATGTGTACCCAACACGGATAATTTGAGGAAAGACATTCTGAATGAAGCCCACAAGTCAAGGATGACTATACACCCCGGCGGAACCAAGATGTACAAAGACTTAAAAAGGAACTTTTGGTGGGAAGGCAAGAAGAGAGAAGTCACGGAATATGTAGCAAAATGCCCTACTTGCCAGCAAGTCAAGGCGGAACATCAACGACCTCCAGGATTACTACAACCTCTACTAGTCCCAGAATGGAAATGGGAGCATATCACCATGGATTTTGTTATGGGATTGCCAAGATCCCAGCAGAACCATGATGCCATTTGGGTAGTTGTTGATCGACTGACCAAATCAGCCCATTTTATTGCATATAATATGACCTATCCTGTCGAGAAGATGAGTCGACTTTATCTGCAATAGGTTGTGCGGTTACATGGGGTACCGGTGTCAATAGTATCAGATCGAGATTAGAGATTCACTGCCGGATTTTGGGAGAGTCTTCAGAAAGCGATGGGAACATCTCTGAAGTTAAGTTCTGCATTTCATCCACAAACTGACGGACAAATAGAAAGGACGAATCAAGTAATGGAGGACATGCTTCGAGCCTGTGTAATCGATTTTGAAAGTTCGTGGGAAACTCACTTACCGTTGGTTGAGTTTGCTTATAACAACAGTTTTCATTCGAGCATAGGGATGGCACCATTTGAAGCACTATACGGAAGACCGTGCCGATCACCTTTGTGTTGGGCTGAAATTGGGGATGGCAAACTATTGGGACCAGACTTAGTCCAGGAGACCAATAAAGGAATCAATACAGTAAAGGAAAGAATGAAGGCAGCACAAAGTAGATACAAAAGCTACGCGGATGAACGACGTCGAGACCTAGAATTTGAAGTGGGAGATCATGTTTACCTGAAAGTTTCCCCGGTTCGAGGCGTGGTAAGGTTTGGACAGAAGAAGGGAAAGCTATCGCCACGCTACATTGGACCATTTGAAATTCTGGATCGCGTAGGAAAAGTCGCCTATAGATTGGCGTTACCACCCAAGATGTCGGGAGTTTATAACGTATTTCATGTAAGCATGCTAAGGAAATGTCTTCATAACCCGGCACACGAGATCGACTTCAAAGATATCGAAGTAAATGACAATGCTACATTCATTGAAGGACCTGTAAAGATTCTGGATCATGGAATCAAGAAGTTGAGAAACAAAGAGATTCCGCTGGTAAAGATTCAGTGGAAACACCATGACGAAGGAGAAGCCTCTTGGGAGCTGGAATCGGAAATGCGAGAGAAATTTCCTTTTCTTTTTAGTGCCTAGATAGCTCAGATTTCGAGGACGAAATCCTGTAATAGGTGGTAGAAGATGTAATGCCTGTAATTTCTCTACGTGCAATAATACGAGTTTTATGAATTTCTATATCTGGTCTATTATTATATTATTATTTTAATTGTGTGACTGTATCAGTGTAATGTAATTACTAATTAGACTGTAATCACTGTACCGACTCGACCGTAATTAGAATTAACTTAGTCCCGTACCTGGACCCGGACATCAGAAATAATACCGGTTGCACGTAAATCAAGACTGACACGCGTATCGAGGAACTTATGCACGTAAAACGAGAAAGTGGCACAAAACCCTAGGTGGGCCCCACGTGGCCGGCCACATGGAAGCTACATGCAACCCCATTGACACATGTCACCACCCCATGTGACACTTGTCCACTTGTAGGACACTTGTCCTAACATGCATACATGCATGTGACACCTAGCATAAGTCTTGCATTATATAAGCTTCCATGCATATGCATTTTTGGTTCTTTTAGTACATTACAATCTGCATTTAGAGAGGAAGTTAGGAGACTTGCATGTCCATGAGAAAAATAGAAGAGAAGTAAGAGGATTAGGAGAGGAGGAAGAAGAAGATTCCATCACTTGAAGCTTGTGTCCAAGCTTCCTAAGCTCAAATCCAAAGCCCAAGCTCAATTTCAAGTTTAGGTGAGTATTCTAACTCACTTTAGAACCTATATAGTATGTAGTAATGTTTAGCAAGAGTTTGATGTTGTATTTTGAGGTTATATGCAACATGCAAGTCAAATCTTCAAATCTGGGAAGCTGAAACTTCCAGCAGAATGTTGTTTAGTAAAACGAACGTTTTGAGCAGTTAAAAAATGGGAATGAGGCTAGGTTTTTTTATGGAGAAAGCTAACTCATTTATTTACAAATAACTCTTCTATAGCTCAGTCTGAAAATCACTTTTTCATAGGTAAAATGTACATGCAACGAAGTACTTTAAATCTGAGAAACTGAAACTCTCAGCAGAACATAGTTTAGTAAAATGAATGTTTTGTGCAGCTAAAAAATCCTAATTAAGCTAGATTTTTTTGTGGTGAAAGCTAATATATTTATCTACAAATAACTCTTCTATAGCCTAGTCTAAAAATGACTCCATGATAGGTGAAATGCACATGCAACGCAGTCCTATAAATCTGGGACAGAGCAGTCCGAAAATATAGAAATGTCTAAGTAAAATAAATATTTTGAGTAGCTCAAAAATGCAATTGAAGTTAGATTTTTTTGTACATGAAGCTAATCCAATTATCTACAATGTTCTAGTTTTGAGTTTAATCTACAAATCAATTTATCATGCCCAAATAAATCATATCAATTCAGTCGATATAGTAAAATTAAGTTCTGGCAGATTGTATAACTACTTGTATGATGTGTTTATTAATGATGCTTGCTTTCCGGTACCTATGTGGTTATGGATATCTTGTGTTATGGTAGTGCTATCGCGTATATGAGTATGTTAAGGGTTTCATCTATATGGTTATTGATATCAAATTCATGTTATAGATCCACGAGCTACACGCTAGGTTTCCGTTGTTATGAATATAGTGTGATGACCATAGAGAGTTCATACCCAAGCTATAAGTATGTTGTACGGCACGATTATTGCGCTGATAGTGATTGGATAGGTTTCAAATGTAAGTATATTACAACATAAAATAGGATGATGGATGTATAAATGTAACTTCGAAAGTACATTCGGAAGTCCTTTAATGAACTAAATTCCGAAATGAGTGACGAGTGCGTGGTCGGGAAAATGTAAGGGTCGGTTGTGCTATGTTAGAAGCAGATTATGATAAGGATAATTGTCGGATAGGTAATCTGGGCAACGGAGATCAGGATAGTAAGAAAAAGGGATGTGCTGTTGAGTTGTGATGCGGTGATTGTTTGAGTAAAGACTCCTTTCGGTTCTTCGTGACGAAATGGATGTTCTTGTACTCCGTAACGCTTTCGGTTCTTCGTGACGAAGCGGTGATTCTTTGAGTAAAGACTCCTTTCGGTTCTTCGTGACGAAATGGATGTTCTTGTACTCCGTAACGCTTTCGGTTCTTCGTGACGAAGCGGTGATTCTTTGAGTAAAGACTCCTTTCGGTTCTTCATGACGAAATGGATGTTCTTGTACTCCGTAACGCTTTCGGTTCTTCGTGACGAAGCGGTGATTCTTTGAGTAAAGACTCCTTTCGGTTCTTCGTGACGAAATGGATGTTCTTGTACTCCGTAACGCTTTCGGTTCTTCTTGACGAAGCGGTGATTCTTTGAGTAAAGACTCCTTTCGGTTCTTCGTGACGAAGTGGATGTTCTTGTACTCCGTAACGCTTTCGGTTCTTCGTGACGAAGCGGTGATTCTTTGAGTAAAGACTCCTTTCGGTTCTTCATGACGAAATGGATGTTCTTGTACTCCGTAACGCTTTCGGTTCTTCGTGACGAAGCGGTGATTCTTTGAGTAAAGACTCCTTTTGGTTCTTCGTGACGAAATGGATGTTCTTGTACTCCGTAACGCTTTCGATTCTTCGTGACGAAGCGGTGATTCTTTGAGTAAAGACTCCTTTCGGTTCTTCATGACGAAATGGATGTTCTTGTACTCCGTAACGCTTTCGGTTCTTCGTGACGAAGCGGTGATTCTTTGAGTAAAGACTCCTTTCGGTTCTTCGTGACGAAATGGATGTTCTTGTACTCCGTAACGCTTTCGGTTCTTCGTGACGAAGCGGTGATTCTTTGAGTAAAGACTCCTTTCGGTTCTTCGTGACGAAGTGGATGTTCTTGTACTCCGTAACGCTTTCGGTTCTTCGTGACGAAGCGGTGATTCTTTGAGTAAAGACTCCTTTCGGTTCTTCATGACGAAATGGATGTTCTTGTACTCCGTAACGCTTTCGGTTCTTCGTGACGAAGCGGTGATTCTTTGAGTAAAGACTCCTTTTGGTTCTTCGTGACGAAATGGATGTTCTTGTACTCCGTAACGCTTTCGGTTCTTCGTGACGAAGTGGTGATTCTTTGAGTAAAGACTCCTTTCGGTTCTTCGTGACGAAGTGGATGTTCTTGTACTCCGTAACGCTTTCGGTTCTTCGTGACGAAGCGGTGATTCTTTGAGTAAAGACTCCTTTCGGTTCTTCGTGATGAAGTGGATGTTCTTGTACTCCGTAACGCTTTCGATTCTTCGTGACGAAGCGGTGATTCTTTGAGTAAAGACTCCTTTCGGTTCTTCGTGACGAAGTGGATGTTCTTGTACTCCGTAACGCTTTCGGTTCTTCGTGACGAAGCGGTGATTCTTTGAGTAAAGACTCCTTTCGGTTCTTCGTGACGAAATGGATGTTCTTGTACTCCGTAACGCTTTCGGTTCTTCGTGACGAAGCGGTGATTCTTTGAGTAAAGACTCCTTTCGGTTCTTCGTGACGAAGTGGATGTTCTTGTACTCCGTAACGCTTTCGGTTCTTCGTGACGAAGCGGTGATTTTTGAGTGAAGACTCCTTTCGGTTCTTCGTGACGAAATGGATGTTCTTACACTCCTTAACACTTCGGTTCTTCGTGACGAAGTGGTTGATGAAAGATGTTTTGGTTGATGAAAGACGAAGTGGTTGATGAAAGATGTTTTGGTTGATGAAAGATGAAGTGGTTGATGAAAGATGGTTTGGTTAGCAAGAGACACTTTGGGTTTGTAAATGATGTCGGATGTTAGAAATGAATGGTAGTGGCATTAAGAATGTCTAGACAGGTCTCTTGAATTGTTTGTATTCCTATCGAATACGTAGTCGGGTACGCTACTAGTTATAATTCGACGGTGAGAACGTAAAGATCCTTAAAGATATGTTGAAAGGTAGTAAATGTATTCCTATTGTGTTTTACTATATACGTTCCATTTGATTTAGCTTACTCACTCAGCTTTCATAAGCTGACGACGTTCATGTCGCTGGACATTCCCATGTCCAGCTTATCCAGGTAACGAGTACACGGGTTATGATGCTACGCAATCGGAGAACATGGAGGAAGAGTACACCGAAGATGGCTATGGTTATACTAGTTAGAGAGAAGACTAGCAGTTATCCCCTGTGAATGTTTTTGTTTATAACCAGAAGACTTAGCATATATTTTGTTATAGCTTTTGTAAGGCCCTAGAGCCATAAGACTCTGATGTATCTACCCTGATGTAATAGTTAACTAGTACTGTGGCCTTTCTTTGTAATATATCAATGTGAGCAGATGATGGTTTTATCCTTTTATTATATCGTTTAAATATTATTATTTGGTCATGGACAATTCGGTACTGCAACCAGTCACGTGCCTCAGGGTCCAAGATGAAAATTTTAAATTTTTCCATATTTTGGCTACGCCGGGGCGTGACAATGGGAGAGATCTTGCTAATTTATAAACAAACACATATATCTTCACTTGTATGTCCTCATCCAAGCCTTTGATCATCATCCTAGTTGCATACTTGGGGTTCTCTCAAGTTCATTGAAATCCCAGAGCTGAATTCTTGAAGTTCATTCAAGTATTTGGAGTTCTATCTCAAGAACAAGCTCAAGTTCATCATCTTCATCATCTTTCTTAACAAAATCCTCATCTATTTCATCTTAATTATCTTTGTAAGTATTAAAACTCACATACATTATGTCTATATACATATACAATCTATCAAATGGACATGTGTTTGATTTAGCATAATCTAGCTTTAGATCATCATGATCATCATCTAATTTTCAAGTTTACATAAATTTCATCATTCATTGATTGTTGATCACCTTGTGAATGTTATAATTTATGTATAATGTATATATGAGCAAGTATTATCTGTTTTATAAGTTGCATGTAAGTTTAAAGTGGAAATTTCATGAATTTGTTATGAAAATCAAAGTTATGTTATAATTAAAAACAATCTGCTGGAAAACTACTAAGTATGAGCGCTCGGGCGTGGAGTGCTCGAGTTGTCTGAGCGCTCGAGCTTGATAGTGTTTTGAAGACTTTTGTTTTCATGCTATATGTGTTGTACGATGAACTTCGTTAGTTGTATGTTGAGTTGTGTAGAATAAATATGTACGTGTATGATTGTCATGTGTTATCTCGAGTTGTACTTTATGCTTATGTAATAATACCATGCTTAATTCAGTAATCCATGTATAAGATAAAGTTGCAATGAGTGATCAGTTTATGTTTTAGATGTAAATTTCCTTAACTTATAATTCTATATTTGTGTAGATTATTGTTATGATCAGTTGTGACGAATAATGGAAATGCGCCTGACTTAGTGTAATACCCTGTATTTTCGGATGCATGGTTATATAAATAAGACCCTGTATGCTTGTGTGAACCCTTGGTGAAGAACCTTTCTCGATCAATCGAACTCTTCTCGAGCGATTGAACTTCTGTCATTCTCGATCGATCGAACCTACTTCGATCGATCAAAGCTCTGCCGACCTGATTCTGTGATGTGGACCCTTTCCCGAGCGATCGAACTATTCTCGATCGATCGAACTATTCTCGATCGATCGAACCTTAACCGACCTGTTCTCAATCGATCGACCTAACTTCGATCGATCGAACGTTGTATTTCAGTATACATTTTCTGCCACCTGCCTCTCTTGCCTCCTTATATATATGTATGTTTTGTGTGTTGTGGTGTTTTGGCAGTTTAGAGTTTGAGAGAGAGAGCTTGTGTGTGTATGTGTGTTCTATACATATATATATAACCGTGTGTGTGTATGTGTGTTATATATATATACTTAGAGAGAAGAGAGAAGAAGGAGAACAAGAAGAAGAAGGGAAGAGAAGACAGAGACAAGGAGAGAGATAGAGAAGACAGAGACAAGGAGAGGATAGAGAGAAAGCTCACCGTCACCATAGCCGCCGCCGCAGAGCTCGGAACGCCGCCACCGGACCACCGGAGTGAGGTGAGTTTCATTAACTCACTCGAAGAAGGATTGTAGGATGATTATATGCAGTTTTAGAATGTATATATTATGACCTGAAACCTTTGTTCGTCTCTGCCCAGTTTCTGGGTAGAAGATGATGTTCGAGCGATCGAATGGCTTTCGATCGATCGAACTCTCCGTTTCTTCAATCGATCGAAGGGACTTCGATCGATCGAACTTAGTTGACTTCAATCGATCGAGAGGACCTCAATCGATCGAAGCTTTCAGAACATGATTAATTCCTGTTGATTATAATATGAACTGTTTAGTTGATTAAATGTTTGTCCATGCTTTCGTGATGCGATATTGTTAATTTAAGAGATAGTGCAACACTGTTGGGAGATGAACTGTTTAACTGTTACATGATAATATTGCTGAACTGAATAGTAGAATGGAACACGATAGCATGTTAATAATCAGATATGAGTAGATATGATGAATACAGAGCATGTAGCATTTCCTGTACTTAGTATATGAGCATTTCACAACATGTGTCAGCATGCATGGGATAGTGATGTGAAGAGGTAAGAGAATATGATGAGAAATGGGATATGTGCTTCAATGTGGAATAATGAGATATTTGTACTTTGGATCCGTGGGATCAACGGTTGACGAGTCGGGTGGACGTGGGATGGTTAGAGTTCCTAGTGCGCCTCTCGCTGTTGAAGACGTCCAATGATGCGTATGCACTGTTGAAGACTTCCAGTGTACCGTTGAAGACGTCCGGCTAGTGCTCTAATGTATTCTCAGCTGTGTAGACGACCAGTGAGGGTATACGCATCGTTGAAGACGTCCGATGTGCCGTTCTATCGTTTACAGATAGGTGGTACCGTGCAGACAACCGGTAACCCTATCAAGGGATTGTAGGACCTACTGCCTAGTTGGGTGATTCCGATTGGCATTATGGTATCGGCGAATGAACACAGATTTGCAATATGGTATTGATGTATGGATACAGAGATGGATAGAGATATGAATATGAGTACGTATATGATGAGATTAATGTTCAGTCGTGGATTCAGCGTCCCGACGTAAAGGTATATGCATGGGTGGTTGCATGGGTTACATGCATGGATTTGGTGAATACGTGATGAGATATTTATTCCATGATCGTTATTATTGTTTTCATTCAATATGATTTCTGTTATCGTTGAATTCATATACAGTTTAATGAGACCTTTGCTATGTCCGTGAGAGACGCCATTGTTAAGAGATTAACCGCATTTTAAGATGCTGAACAATAACGGTGAGGAGTGTTGTTTAGTGTACTCACTCAGCTTTGTATCCAAAGCTGATGGCTTTTGTGCCCTGGACATTCCAATGTCTAGAGCTTCGCAGGACTTGAGGACGAGAGACTGATGTTCTGTCGGTCTTGGAGCTGAAGGCTTGGAGAAGAAGACGTGCTGCTTGTAATAGTTAGTTTGTATATCTGTTGTTATTATTGTTATAGGCCTGAGACTATAAGCCAGCTGTTGTAATAGTTTTAGTAGACTTTTTTAATTGGTACTTGGGCATCTGTTGCTTCCATACCTTTTATAGTTTCCGCTGTAGCCTCTGATTATGTTAATAAGATATGTTCTATGAATAGCATCCTCCCTATCGTTGTGTTTATTGGTTTGAGTAGATGACAATGCGGTCATTCCCTATGGACCCATAAAGGAAATTTATTTTTCCCTACTTATGCTGCTCCGGGGCGTGACAGGATTTTTTGTATCAGAGCCTAGGTTTCAGTTGTTAACCGCCTGTCTTTTGTGATTAGAACCCGAGTTCTAAGTTAATGTCAATAGCACGAGGATTAGTTGAGATGAGATAGAACTGGAATCTTGTCATGTAGACGAGAAGTTAGATGAATCCGGCCTTCTGAGAATGTTTCGTTAACAGGTAGTAACTGCTAGAGCCGATAAGAATCATTAGAACTGTTAATAGCTGAGTTCACGGAGAACAATGCGTTGAGAATTAGTTGTGGTTGTGGAGATCCTATAAATATTGAACCGTTGGATTTTAGACACTGACAAATCCCGAAGCAATCTCGGAGCAGTCGGTATGATCTAGAAATAGAAAGAGGTTTAGGATAAGATTATCCTGTTACCTTGAGCCACATGTTAGTTGAGTGTTCTCACATTTTAGTTGAACAATACTCATAGTCTGGAACCTGGGAATGGAAATAGAATGTTTAGATTTGACGTTACGCGTAGAACCTATAGTTTCGTAACCCGTGTTTTGAGCATAGATATATTGGAGTACACTTGGTAGATAGACTGACCTTGTGGTTATTATTATTTATGTGAGGTATCCGTATTGCTTAATGTGATCGTATTATATAGTGGTACTATATATTGGTTACCACATGTTTTGTTCTTGCTTGAGCTGTAAGATAGAATGCGTCTGACCGAATAGATTTTCATTGTAGGTAGCGACACCGAACACTACCAGTACTCGTTATGGTTAGGACGACTCGAGGAAACCCGGTCCAGCTGAATGGAGTACCTGAATTAGTACCTCCTGAGATAGATCCAACAGGAATGATTGGAGTTTTCATCCGTCGCATGGAACAAGTTATCAATCGTGCGGATCACGTCATCGGCAATGAAGCACCAGTACGTCAGACAAGAGTCAAGCTGCTAAAGGAATTTCGTGCTCTTCAACCAGAGACCTTTACCGGATTAACGGGAGCATGGCAAGCTGAGCAATGGATTCACCAGATAGAATTGATATTTGAGATACTTGAATGTAGTGACAATGAGAAAAGACATTTGGCTATATTTCAACTGACATTCTCAGCAGCAGATTGGTGGGACGCAGTGAAAGCTACGATAGGTGAAGAAGCTGTAGGAAGGATGACTTGGGAATCATTCAAGACTCGATTTCTAGAGAAGTACTTTCCAGAATTAGAGAAGAACAAAAGGGAGATGGAGTTCATACAATTAGTCCAAGGTAGTTTTACAGTGCCAGAATATTCAACTCAATTCGAGAGGCTATCACGATTTGCGCCGCATATGATCGACACCCCAAGAAGGAAGATCAAAAGATATCATCAGGGGACTAGTTCCACATATCCGTCATATGACTATAGGACATTTAGATCAATCTTTCGAAGCTTTGGTAGAAATGGCAACGAAATTGGAAGACGACACTCAAATTAGTAAAGGGCAACGATCTAATCGAGCATTTCCAGAGTACGATCAGTTTCTCCTAACGGATCAGAGAGGAAGAGATAGTCAGATTGTGTTGGCTGCTAACCAAGTTCAACAAGGAAATACAGAGAGAAGTTACATAGGCAACCGCCAGAAGCGCAAGAGATTTGAGACCGACAAGAAAGAATCAAAACTAGTGGCGACTCCGACGCAGTACAGAGAACGAGATATCTGCTATAATTGTGGAGTACCAGGACACCATTCCCAAGAATGCAGAGTATCAAGGAAATCTAATGGATGTGGAATACGATGCTTTAACTGCGGTAAAGTTGGTCATGTTAGTAAGTTTTGTCCAGAACTGGAGATGCAACACAATGTTCCGTCGCAACAAGTATCACGAGGGCAAACTCGCCATACAAATAATTGGTCTCAACTTAGACAAGGACGATAGACAGAAGGTACAATACTCAGCACCTACATTTTGTATTACATATGATCCCGACATTTCTAGAACTTTGGCATCCGTTTGATTGATTGTAAGAGGATTAGCCTACACCATAAATTGTAGATATACAAACAATTCATTTGGCACAAATCAGTAGTCGTCTCTGATAGTAGTTATCCGAGAATGGATATAACATCATTTGCATCCCTGTATAACATCTATTGCATCCCCATAAGACATCAATTGCATCCTTATATGACGTCAATTGCCTCCCTATCGAAAGACTACGCCAACCGTTGGTAAGTTGGACAGAGATTAGAGATGAGGAATCTCAATTTTCGTTAGATATAGCCTTGACAAGAGACGACAAACTAGAAGATTTCATGTCTATAAGAGAGAGGATAGTAGTGACGCAGAGACGATACCAGAATTACGAGTACCACGAAAGATTGCTTTTTGACACCGAGTTCCTATTGCTTTTATCCTTTCGAAATGTTATACAGTAGATCGACTCACAGAATCAGTATACAACATTGTCTAACTTGTTTAAATTAGTACGTGGAAGTAGAACAAGTATTCAACGGATAGTACAAACTCGAGAGATGATTATATCAATAGTATGTGAGAAATTGGAGACACATGAGGAAGTTTAAATCATTTACTACGATGCCAGAGTCACGATACTCTCAAGCCAACATACTAAAGAATGACGGTGACAATACTGGAGTTAACAAAGATGTCACAGAACGTTGTGTACAACAAGAGACTGACTAAGGACGCTGACAAACATAACCAGGAGCCCAGAGATGGGAGACAGCCAACTATTGATACAGTAGAGACATCATTAGCAAAGTTTGAAGTACCTTTGGAAACAGGAGTAGACGGCAACGCTTCGCTACAACTTAGATGAGATTAGAACATTTGATCGATAGAATCCTCACACCGTAGAGTTTGACCTGAGGGAGGAACCTCATGTGTTTAGAGACTAGCCGTTTCAGATGTTGTGAGATGATTTGATTGTGCTACCTAGAACCTTTTCCCGAAGTTCGACATACGAATTTCATACGTCTAAACCCAAGGGTTGGTAGCTGTCACCCTAGTACCCGTAGATCGTTGATATCTCTATATCATGTGATTAGACCTTTAATCCGTTGGCCGCTGAGGTAATCGTTTACGTAAAACGAGAACTTGAGAATTTTTAGATTCCATCTTCTGAGATGGATTTCTTTTTGGTTATAGGAACCGCTGCTTCAGATTTCGAGGACGAAATCTTTTGATGAGTGGTGGATGATGTAATACCCTGTATTTTCGGATGCATGGTTATATAAATAAGACCCTGTATGCTTGTGTGAACCCTTGGTGAAGAACCTTTCTCGATCAATCGAACTCTTCTCGAGCGATTGAACTTCTGTCATTCTCGATCGATCGAACCTACTTTGATCGATCGAAGCTCTGCCGACCTGATTTTGTGATGTGGACCCTTTCCCGAGCGATCGAACTATTCTCGATCGATCGAACCTTAACCGACCTGTTCTCAATCGATCGACCTAACTTCGATCGATCGAACGTTGTATTTCAGTATACGTTTTCTGCCACCTGCCTCTCTTGCCTCCTTATATATATGTATGTTTTGTGTGTTGTGGTGTTTTGGCAGTTTAGAGTTTGAGAGAGAGAGCTTGTGTGTGTATGTGTGTTCTATACATATATATATATATAACCGTGTATGTGTATGTGTGTTATATATATACTTAGAGAGAAGAGAGAAGAAGGAGAACAAGAAGAAGAAGGAAAGAGAAGACAGAGACAAGGAGAGATAGAGAAGACAGAGACAAGGAGAGGATAGAGAGAAAGCTCACCGTCACCATAGCCGCCGCCGTGGAGCTCGGAACGCCGCCACCGGACCACCGGAGTGAGGTGAGTTTCATTAACTCACTCGAAGAAGGATTGTAGGATGATTATATGCAGTTTTAGAATGTATATATTGTGACCTGAAACCTTTGTTCGTCTCTGCCCAGTTTCTGGGTAGAAGATGATGTTCGAGCGATCGAATGGCTTTCGATCGATCGAACTCTCCATTTCTTCAATCGATCGAAGGGACTTCGATCGATCGAACTTAGTTGACTTCAATCGATCGAGAGGACCTCAATCGATCGAAGCTTTCAGAACATGATTAATTCCTGTTGATTATAATATGAACTGTTTAGTTGATTAAATGTTTATCCATGCTTTCGTGATGCGATATTGTTAATTTAAGAGATAGTGCAACACTGTTGGGAGATGAATTGTTTAACTATTACATGATAATATTGCTGAACTGAATAGTAGAATGGAACACGACAGCATATTAATAATCAGAAATGAGTAGATATGATGAATACAGAGCATGTGGCATTTCCTGTACTTAGTATATGAGCATTTCACAACATGTGTCAGCATGCATGGGATAGTGATGTGAAGAGGTAAGAGAATATGATGAGAAATGGGATATGTTCTTCAATGTGGAATAATGAGATATTTGTACTTTGGATCCGTGGGATCAACGGCTGACGAGTCGGGTGGACGTGGGATGGTTAGAGTTCCTAGTGCCCCTCTCGCTGTTGAAGACGTCCAGTGATGCGTATGCACTGTTGAAGACGTCCAGTGTATCATTGAAGACGTCTGGCTAGTGCTCTAATGTATTCTCAGCTGTGTAGACGACCAGTGAGGGTATACGCATCGTTGAAGACGTTCGATGTGCCCTTCTATCATTTACAGATAGGTGGTACCGTGTAGACGACTGGTAACCCTATCAAGGGATTGTAGGACCTACTGCCTAGTCGGGTGATTCCGATTGGCATTATGGTATCGACGAATGAACACAGATTTGTAATATGGTATTGATGTATGGATACAGAGATGGATAGAGATATGAATGTGAGTACGTATATGATGAGATTAATGTTCAGTCGTGGATTCAGCGTCCCGACGTAAAGGTATATGCATGGGTGGTTGCATGGGTTACATGCATGGATTTGGTGAATACGTGATGAGATATTTATTCCATGATCGTTATTATTGTTTTCATTCAATATGATTTCTGTTATCGTTGAATTCATATACAGTTTAATGAGACCTTTGCTATGTCCGTGAGAGACGCCATTGTTAAGAGATTAACCGCATTTTAAGTTGCTGAACAATAACGGTGATGAGTGTTGTTTAGTGTACTCACTCAGCTTTGTATCCAAAGCTGATGGCGTTTGTGCCCTGGACATTCCAATGTCTAGAGCTTCGCAGGACTTGAGGACGAGAGACTGATGTTCTGCCGGTCTTGGAGCTGAAGGCTTGGAGAAGAAGACGTGCTGCTTGTAATAGTTAGTTTGTATATCTGTTGTTATTATTGTTATAGGCCTGAGTCTATAAGCCAGCTGTTGTAATAGTTTTAGTAGACTTTTATAATTGGTACTTGGGCATCTGTTGCTTCCATACCTTTTATAGTTTCCGCTGTAGCCTCTGATTATGTTAATAAGATATGTTCTATGAATAGCATCCTCCCTATCGTGGTGTTTATTGGTTTGAGTAGATGACAATGCGGTTATTCACCCGTCATTCCCTATGGACCCATAAAGGAAATTTATTTTTCCCTATTTATGCTGCTCCGGGGCGTGACACTTAGTCATTAATGGTATAATAATTGTGAATACATAAATAATGGATTAAAAAGGATAAGTGTGTTAACAGACGCGTAAGCATGGTTATGTCGAAGAACCTTGTTGGTTGTTCTGTTTATGTGTGGTTGCATTAGTTGTACCACCTCATGGTCTAGTTGTCAGTCATATTATGTTCATGTGGTGTTGTTGCCAGTATGTTATGGTTATTTCATGTGCTCTGTGTACCATTGAGTTAGGGCCGAATTGGGCTAAGTGTGATGTATTGGCTGAATTGGGCTTAGAATATGTATATTATTAGTTGAATTAGGCTTGGTGTCATGTTATGGCCGAATTAGGCTAGGAGTTGTGTTGTTGGCTTTTTTATGAATTTGAGGTCGAATTGGGCATGATGTGTCGATTATCATGTGTTGACGGAAGCTAGTACTATCGGTTCAACAACATTGTAGTTGTGGGCAAGTGCTAGTACTGCCAGTGTTGTGGTCATGTGTGATAGAAACTAGTACTATCAAGTTGTGAGTTATTGGCACAGTGGATTTATGTGCGCTATGATGCATTGGTGTGGTTGCATAGTCAGGAAGGACCTTGGGTTTTGGGGCGAGAACTTGCATAACGTCGCGATAACTTCTAAGTGATAACTTAAATGATGCATATGTTCATATTGTGTGTGCTCTGTAGTATTTTACTCAACTTTCAGCTGATGGGCGTGTGGCCTTGGACATCCGTGTTTAGCTACTATAGTTCTAAGTGCTGGAGATGCTGTTTTGCTAGGCGAGTACCATGGAGATGAGATCGTGGATGAAAAAGGTTTCGGCTTTGCTAGCTAAAGGGTTCGTTTTGTTAAAGCCGTCTCGTTCTGTTGGGAACTTTTATTATCTATCTTTTATTATGATGATGTTGCTGTTGTTGTTACCGGCCGTTTGGCCTCTAGACTTCTGTTTGTTTTGGTTTCAGATGATTGTAATAAATAAGTATGTATTATGGATAATTTTAAGACTCTGAAGTTGCTTTCGCTATACATAGAACATTTTCTCTGCTATAATTACTCTGATATTTTATTTAAGTTGGTGTTTAGACACACATGCAATCTGTAACTTGTTAAGAGCCTTCAGGTTTGATAAGAAAGCTTACTTCCCTTAATTAACATAATGTTGGGATATGAAAAGGAATGTTTGGTATCAGAGCACTAGATTTAGTTGTGCTCGTGATTGTCCTACGTTAAGTTATGAACCATAAGATTACCTCGCTAGGATGACACTAAGGTAATTAGGCCGCCGATTGGACAAATACTTCTGGAACTGCTTCACGACTTAAGTTGCATACCACAACTTTTATTGTTCTTTTCTTTTATCATTCGCATGTCTTGTATCTAGCATTTCATTTCTCGACATCCGCATATATGACTGCATCTCATGTTTATAAATAGTATGTGTGTAAATATAATTATATTCGATTTTGGGAAGTGAGTGCCTTTGAACTATCTTCTAAAGGCATTAGTTCAATTTGAGAAGTAATTATGTCTATGTATACTTGCATGCAGAGTTAAGATGGTTAGAGTGACTCGCGACCATCGTAATGGAGCTAGACCAGCTAAACCAGTACCCAAAGGATTACATCCCATGGGAGTTTTTAAGAGATTTCTCCGAAGGTTGGAGTATATTGGCTATCAACAAGGTGTGCATCATTGTACGTCGCCACCTCCACCAAGACTTGTAAGAGACAAGCTGTTGGAAAGATTTAGAGCTTTACACCCAAAAAAGTTTGATGGCATGTCTAGAGCATTAAAAAGCCAAATAGTGGATTAAGGACATGGAATCGTACTTTAAAGCTTTGGTTTACACAGATGCCAATAAGAAGAGGTTTGCGGAGTTTTAACTCACTTATTCTACCACAGAATGGTGGGAAGATCAGCAGGTCACATTGGGAGAAGAAGCTATCAGACGTTTGAGCTAGGAAGAGTTCAAGACTCTGCTTCTTCGAAAGTACTTTCCTGTGTCTGAGAGAGATAAGAAGGAAAAAGAATTCATGAAGTTGGTTCAAGGAACCAAGACTGTTCAAGAGTATATAGTTGCATTTAAGAGGTTATCTCATTTTGTTCCACACCTGGTAGATACTTTAGAGAAGAAGAACAAGAGGTATCTGCGTGGAGTAGGGATGACTATTCCAGGCCATGCTATGAGTTTTGTTATGTAGCCATTTGAGAATTTGGTGGAGTTAGCCTCAAGTTTGAAGACTATGTATGGGAGTTAATAGCAAAAGCAGTTTGCATTCAGGGAAGCCAGTCGTCCCAACTGTGGCAACCTGAACTCGCACCGTAATGTCAGAGTGAAGAGATAATGCTATGGTCCGAGAAGACAAGTTCGAAATCCTCCACTGGCATAAGCTCAACTGCTTGGAGCAGCACCTACATTAGAAGCAGCAACATAAGGATTCAACTTTGGTGTATGCTATAATTGCGGGATACCAGGACATTTGTCAAGGGATTGCACAGCACCTAGTAGCAACAAATGATAAGACATTCTTTGTTACTTCTGTGGCAAGAAGGGCTATATCAGGAGAGACTGCTATCACCACCAGCAAGCAGAGACTGGACTGGCAGCCCCGGTCAATCAAGCGTGTGTCAATGCTATTATTCCAAGTGGACTAGGGTTTGATGCTATTGAATAGAAAAACCTCAAAGTTACGCTTGCCCTTTAGTACAATCATACATTAGTCTTATGGGTAAAAAGCATTTTGCACCTCTAATGTATATACCATTTTGGACTTTGCACCCTAATGTTTCAATTTTCTCAAACTGGCCCTTAATGTATATAGCGATTTGGAATGTGGCCCTTTCGTTAGAATTTCTGTTAAAAACCAACGGAAACTCGTCCATGTGCTAGTCATGTGACTTATTTAATGGTATTTTAGTCGTTCACTATAAATTAAAAGCATTTTGCACCCTTGATGTTTGGTTCATTTGGAGATTTGCACCCTTAATGTTTAGGTCGTTTGGACAAGTTTTAATGTTATTTTTATTTTTATGAAAAAAAAAACGGTGTTCCGACATAATTTTTGGGTGCCTCCACCGCTACCCATTAATAATAATAAGATAACTAATCAAAATGAAACGAAAAAAATTCTAAATCTAATTGGAATTTTAAATAAACTCTAATTCTAAAAGGGTGGGGCTAAACCCACCACCTTTTTTGCTAAATTTTCTACCTTTTGAGAGTGCGTTATTTACTTTTACCTTATATATTTTAGGTTATATATATTTGTGTCCCCTTTGAATTTTTTTTCTTTTGCCCAACATATATATACATATATATATAATTTTTTAAACGCAATGGGAATTAATATTGCTTCAAAGAAATGTTACAAACAGTGAGAGAGCCATGATTTGAGCCTGGGGGTGGCTTGGGGGCAGCACCCTTGACCCATTATTCTTTTTCTTTTGTCTTTTTTTGAAAAACTGTACCTTTGGGCTTAAAAAATTGCATCATTATTCTGTGAGTTTTAGAATTACCCAAAGACAAGCAATTACATCTCTTCATATATATATATATATTTATGATAAGGATCATATGTGTTATTTCTTCTTTTATTTTTAACACTAGTTTCACCTGCAAAACAAAAAATCTTTAGAATTTTAGGATCATAGTGAGATTTATCAATCAAAGTCATTTATTTAGTTTTAAAAAACTTGTGGATCAAAGTAAGATTTTTGAGTTTAAAGCGATGAACCACGTGTAAATCATGTCTCTTTTCCTTATGCATTTATTCTCCCTAAGCACTATATTTGACTCGTTTGGAAATCTTTTATTGCATTTTCTTTGTAATTTATTCCTTTCAGTTTATTTCCTTTAATTTTAGAATTAAAGTTTATTTAAAATTCCAATTAGGTTATATAGGCTGGGTAACTTTGGATTTATTTCATTTTATCTAGATTAGGTCTCTTACTATTATTAAAGGGTAGCGGTAGAGGCACCTAAAAATTATGCCGAAACACCCTTTTTTTCATAAAAATAACAACAAAACTTGCCCAAATGACCTAAAGGATCCAACCAATTGGAGTATTGGGAACAACGGATGTTTCAAATCAAGAACATACTTGTGGTGCCAGCCACAGATGATCACATGAAGAATATTTTGGAAGAAGCTCACAGATTGAGACTAACTATATATCCTGGAGGGACAAAGATGTATAATGATCTGAAGAGGACTTTCTGATGGGATGGCACGAAGAAGAAAGATGCAAAGTGTGTTTCAGAGTGCTTGACTTGTCAGTAAGTTAAGGCAGAACACCAGAAGCCTATGGGACTTTTGCAGCCATTATCGATTCTACTGTAGAAGTGGAACACATCACAACGGATTTCGTGGTTGGATTGCCTCGATCTTAGTAGAACCATGATTCCATTTGGGTGATTGTGGATGGACTCACTAAGTTAACTTATTTCATTTCTTACAATATGACCTATTTAGTTGATAAATTGAGCTGATTGTATCTGTAGTAGATTGTGCGACTACATGGTGTTCTAGTCACCATCGTGTCAGACCAAGATTCCTGCTTCATGGCAGAGTTTTGTGAAAGTCTTCAGATAGCTATGGGGACATCACTGAGATTGAGTTCTGCTTTTCATCCTCAAACCGATGGACAAACAGAGCTAACAAACCAAGTAATGGAAGATATGCTCCGAGCTTGTGTGCTAGACTTTGAAAGCTCATGGGAGACTCATTTGTTGCTGATAGAATTCACCTACAATAACAAATAACATTTAAGTATTGGAATGGTTGTACTGGAGACCTTGTAGATCACCGTTGTGTTGGGTAGAAGTTGGAGATGGCAAGCTTCTAGGCCCAGATTTGGTTTGGGAAACCAATGAGAAGATTGTGATTGTCAGAGAGAGGATGAAGGTAACACAAGACAGACACAAGAGCTACGCAGACTTGCACCACAGACATAAGGAATTCAGTGTGGAAGAGCATGTCTTACTCAAAGTATCTATGATTCGAGGTGTGATGAGGTTTGGACATAAGAGAGGGAAGTTTTCGTCTCAGTGCATTGGACCATTTGAGATATTGGACGCGTGGGCAAAGTCACCTATAGAATAGCATTGCCACCGAAGATGTCGGGAGTCCATAATATCTTTCATGTCATATGCTGAAAGAGTATCATTAGGGTGCTATGCCATATGTGATAGATTTCAGAGACATAGAAGTGAATGACAAAGCATCATATCATGAGAGACCGGTGCAAATTTTGGACAGAGAGATCAATAAGCTGAGGGACAAGGAGATCCCATTGGTGAAGGTCTTGTGGTATCACCGCAATGTAGAAGAAGCTTTATGGGAGTTGCAGTCTGAGATGCGTATCAAGTACCCAGAGTTGTTTGACACAAGTTAGCTTAGATCCTGGGGACGAAATCCTTTTATAAGTGGTAGAGAGGTGTAACACCTGTATTTTCTATTACCAATAGTATAATTTATAAATATTTATAACTGATATTTTCTATATGTATAAAAGAGATTTTGAGTATGCTTGACATTCTATGTGTGATCATGCATTTCATTTCATAAATCCTTTTAAAATAAAACCAAACTTTGTTTATTTAGCAAACCCGAGTGCTCAAGAAGCGCAAGCGCTAAAGCTGCACGTGCTTGAGAGAAGTGAGCGCTCTAGCTAAAAAGTTATAAAAAGACTATTTTGCCCATGGGGTCCTAAAATTCTATAAATACCCAAGTTTTCTATTCACATACTTCATCTAAAATAGAGAGATATAAAGAGGGTTATGAGGGAGAGTTCTTGCTAGTTTATACACAAACACACATATCTTCACTTGCATGTCCTCATCTAAGCCTTTGATCATCATCCTAGTTGCATACTTGGGGGTTCTTTCAAGTTCATTAAAATCCAAGAGCTGAATTCTTGAAGGCATTAAAGTATTTGGAGTTCTATCTCAAGAACAAGCTCAAGTTCATCATCTTCATCATCTTTATCAACAGAATCCTAATCTATTTCATCTTGATCATCTTTGTGAGTATTATAGCTCACACACACTATGTCTATATACATATATAATCTATAAAATGGAGTTGTATGCGTTTAACTTAGGATAATCTAGTTTAGATCATCATGATCGTCATCTAATTTTAAAGTTTACATAAATTTGATCATCCATTGATTGTTGATCACCTTGTGAATGTTCTAATATATGTATAATATGTATAGGAACAAGTAATATCTGTTTTATAAGTTGCATGTTAGTTTAAAGTGGAGATTTCATGAATTTATTATGAAAGTCGTAGTTATGTTATAACTAAAAACATTCTGCTAGAAAACTGCTAATTGCGAGTGCACGAGTAAGCGTGAGCACTCGAGCCTGGAGCGCTCGAGCTTGACAGTGCTTTGAAGATTTTTGTTTTATGCTATATGTGTTGTATAATGAACTTAGTTAGTTGTACGTTGAGTTGTGTATAACGAATATTTACGTGTAAATTGTTATGTGTTATCTAAAGTTATACTTTATGCTTATGTAATAATACCATGGTTAATTCAATAATACATGTATAAGATAAAGTTGGAATAAACGATCAGTTTTGGTTTTAGATGTCAATTTTCTTAACCTGCAATTCTACATTTTTGTGTATTATTGCCATGATCAGTTGTGACGAATAATGGAAATGTGCCAGACTAAATCACTAATGGTATAACAATTATAAATACGCGAATAACATACTGAAAAGGATAAGTGTGTTGACGGATATGTGAGCATGGTTGTGTCAAAGAACGTTGTTCCGTGTATGTGTGGTTTCATCAGTTATACGACCTCATGGTTGTGGATATCGCAGTTTTCTTTCTTTTACCCACAGCTTTTCAAAATCAATTTCAAAAATAAATGAGTCGCCACTTAATTTTTAAAAGGAAAATTAAGAAACCCATTTTCAAAGCGAACTGATCTTTTAGAAACCAGAGATTAACTAGGTCCGGGGATTATGGAATGAGAGAGGAAGGAGCCCGTCGGACTAAAGCACCCTCTCTCATCCTATCTTGCGATAGGCCTCTACTCAACATCCTTTTAATCGAATTAATTATCTGAGCATGTCCTCGACTAATACATATATATATAGATATACATCACAAAAGCATGTCTAAAGGGGTGTAAAATTACAATTGATAAAATATCATTCAAAAGCCACATAAGTCAAATAGCAGGCAATATGGTATGCAATAGGGAACAAGAGAACTTACCCGGGATCTAGCAGTGATATTTAAACGTGCAATGCATACAAACAAAAGAAATTCCTAGAAAGAGTCTCTAATCACATATTCACATAAGGTAAGACCTAGTCTAAGGTGTCACGTATGGAGTCGAAAATCAATAAAATCAACAAATAGAATACACTAGAGTAGAGATGCGAAATTGTACCTCAAATGCGCTACAAAACAACCAGTTAGTCCACATGATATAAAAAATGTAAAGTTGGATCTAAAATAATAATCCTAGACTTCTAGCTTAAATCTATAGAATATAGTTAAATCTAAAACAAATAAATCTTAACTACAAATGTCGATCCATACGGATGAATATGTCATGAGCAAGGGTGAATTATGAAATACTCAATGGTTTGGTTCACTTAAACTTTGAATTCAAGCTTAATTAATCATTATTGAAATATGGTTTGAACCTTGACTCATGAAAATTATATCTAAGCCATTATTCACAAGATTTGAAGAAAACTAGTGCAAAATTCTGGAAATTGCTGAGAGCAAATCATAACTTTAAACAATGAAAAAGCGTGGTTCCCGTGGTTTGCTCTTGATGAATTTTGGACACAAGATGCCTCTGTGAGTCTAGTTTCCAAATCAAAAAGAAAATCAAAGTTTCAACGGTTAGATCGCTGGGAAAAGGACAAACACCAGACATCACTCAGAGATGTACAACTCTCTGTCCAGAGATTTTGTTTGATTTTTTAAAAATAGCAAAAAGATCCGAAATGCTTTGTTCTTTTTAGGGTATCTTCCTAACACATTAAACCTCATAGAAAAAATTATTTTAAGTTCAAGAAACATTGTTAAGGTTCTAATCTATTAATTTTAAAACGAATTTCCTGTTCTGAAATTCTGGACATATTATTGTTACTTCACAAAACTCATGACCAAACCACTTTAAACATGAAACCACCTTAAAACAAAACTTGCAGTGGTAGAATATTGTGTTATTGACACTTTCCCGTTGGTTTCACTTGATTTCAACGGTTAGATTTCGAACTAAAAATCTTTGATCAAAAACAGTTTGTGAACTTACTGTTTTCATTTGTCAAGTTCAACTTTTATTTGTTAACCCCAACTATTAAACCATGAAGTTGGGTTTAAACCAAACCACTTCTCCTACCATTTGATGGTCATTGGAGATCAAGACATGACTAAAACTCATGAGTTTTCAAGGAATATAAGGAGACTCCATGAAAACTCAAGCTTAGAGGACCCAAACCATGGTAGGGATTTGGATTCATCTACTTGTTCTTACTAAAATGATGATCAACTTTAAATCTCATATGAATCATAGGCTTACTTGAGGCTAAAAGATCAAACTCATGAGATTCAAGTGAGATATGGAAGATCCCCAAGAGTCTGAAGAGAAGAACATAAACAAGGAAAAGAGAAGAAGAATCAAAGAACTAGCTCATGAACTTCAAGAGGATATAGAGAAGACTCCATGAAATTCCAATTTAAAGAATCCAAGTCATGAATATGGACTTGGATCCACCTATTTGTTTACAAAGTGAAGTGATGATCAAACTTTGACTCCCATGTGAAACATAAGCTTACATGAGATTCAAAAGATCAAACTCAAGAGCTTTCAAGAGAGATATTGAAGATCTCCAAGAATCTCAAGAGAAAAGTATAAACAAAAAGAGGAAATGAGATCAAGAAAACTAAGAGAGCAAGTGCTCTAAATCCAAAAAAAAAGAAAAGAGTAGAGTTTCACCTCCAACTATCCTCAAACTTCTATATTTTGAAGATCTTCCAAGCTCTTCTTTAAGCTCTCCAAAACTCTCTATCCCTCTCTAATATGTGTTGTTGTAGTGATAATGATCTCTTGGTTGTATTGTTGTTGTATGTCTCACCCTCTTCTTGTTGTGTCTCCTCAAGGAAGATCCTCCCTCTTTTATAGACAAAATTACCAAGCTTTTCTCAGTGAATTCGGAGTGAAATACAGGTGTAAACATCTCATTTGGTGGTACAATACGTACTTCCTGAAATTAGACAGACTGCTACCCAGGGCGGCAGTTAAAAATCATCTGCGGCAGTCCGTGAATGCCGCCGTGGCACTCTGTGACTGTCGTCGCGGCACTCCGTGACTGTCGCGCGGCTCTAAGTAAGTGCCGCGCCAAATTCTTGATTGCCGTATTTTTGTCAACCTTACTTTATCAGTTTTTTGTTTTTATCCGCATACATATACGTATTGTACCACAAAATACGGACTTTAAAAGCAAACGGCAGTCAGAAAATATCGGCGGCACTCAGTAAATGCCGGGTCGGCACTCACTGAATGCCGTTCGGCACTCAGTGAGTGCCGCCCGACATTCCCGGAATGCCACGAAATTCTGCCGTGTGCCGTTTTCTGCAGAACTTCCCTTTTTAGGTCTTTTCTTTCTTCATTTTTTTCTTAAAGAAACTTATTTTTGAAGATCTTTTTCGAAAATGGTGTTTTACACCTGAATTCTCCTAAATACCCGGTATTTTCTTCTTTCTGTGAAATTTTATCGCATTTGGAGAACTTTCTGAAGAGCTTGGAATACTTCGAATTTTTTCGGTCCTTATCATCATCGGACGTGGAGGTGACGCTCTCCTAAATTCGACGGTCGGTCAAAATTGGGGTGTCTACAATGGTGTCATTGTCAATCACGTTGCGTTCATAAGGTGTTGTTGCCAGTATGTTGTGGTTATGTCGTGTGGTCTGTATGTCATTGAGTTAGGGTCGAATTGGGTTAGGCAATTGATTTAGGGACTAATTGGGTTAGGTGTAATGTATTAGCTGAATTGGGCTTGGAATATGTATATTGTTGGCTGAATTGGGCTTGGTGTCGTGTTAAGGCTGAATTGAGCTACGCGTTATGTTGTGGTCGGATTGGGCTTGTTTATGAATTTGAGGCAGAATTGGGCATGATGTGTCAATTGTTGTGTATTTACGGAAGCTAGTACCGTCGGTTCACTATTGTTGTGGTTGTGGGCAGGAGCTAGTACTGCCAGTGTTGTGGTTGTGTGTGATAGAAGCTAGTACTGTCAAGTTATAAGTTGTTGGAATGGTGGATTTGTGCGCGCTATGTTGCACTGGTGTGGTTGCATAGTTGGGAAGAACATTGAGTTTTGGGGCAAGAACTTACGTAACATCGCGAGAACTTCTAAGTGATAACTAAAATGGTGTATATGTTCATATTGTGTGTGCTTTATATTATTTCACTCAGCGTTCAACTAATGGACCTGTGGCCCTAGACATCCGTGTCCAGCTGCTATAGTCCCAAGTGCTGGAGATGTTGTTCCACTAGGCGAGTACCATAGAGATGAGATCGTGGACGAAGAAGGTTTGGGCTGTGCTAGCTGAAGAGTTTGTGTTGTTGAAGTTGTCCTATTCCATTGGGAACTTTTATTATCTGTCTTTTATTATGACGTTGTTGTTGTTGTTGTTACTGGCCATTTGGCCTCTAGACTTCTGCTTCTTTTGGTTTCAGATGATTGTGATAAATAAGTATGTATTATGGATAATTGTAAGACTCTGAAGTTGCTTCCGCTAAACTAAAAACATTTTCGTTGCTGTTATAACTTTGATATTTTATTTAAATTGGTGTTTGGACAATCATGCGATCTGTAACTTGTTACGAGCCTACGGGTCCGATAAGGAAGCTTACTTCACTTAATTATCGCAACGCCGGGGCGTGACATGATCCTTGAAGAATATAGATTCAACCCTCATAAGCTTCAATAAAATATAAAGAACCCCATGAAACTTTCAAATTGATGGACCCAAATCATGAAGATTGATTTTGGATCCACCAATTATACATAGTCTTGATCCAAATCAAATGTAATTCTCATATAAATCATAAATTTACAAAAAATTAGAGGATCAAATCTCAATGAATTCGATGGAATGTTGACGATTTCAAGAACTCCAAGAGAAGAGCATGAGAGAGAGGAGTTGAAATGAAAACTAATTTGAAAGATCCAAAGTGAAATTCGTTTAGAAAATCAACAATTCAAGTGGCATGCGAAGAAGGGGATAAAGAAGAGACATTTTGAAAATGTGTAAAGATCCTAGTTAAGTCTATGATGTGTGATTGACTTATGGTAAACAATGGACTAAGATTATAGAATCACCTTTGAATTTACTCAGATTTCTATGGTTTAATGAAGATCTTAAAAAATTCTTCAAGTTTTTCTTCAAACTCTCTTCAATGGCTTCTCAACATAATTCCTCTAATCTCCAAAGTTTTCCAACCCTTTGAAATGAAAATATCTCTCTCCTTATATAGAACAGTTGAAAGAGGATATTTGAGTCAATTCAAGGTATTTATGGCATGTGATGTATGATCTTTGGGTGGTCAATACACACTTGGAATATTAGAACCAAAACAAAACTGTTACAGTCGGCAGCACTTAGTGAGTTGTCCGTGGCACAGCATATGGCGCTTATCGTTTCAAAGGGATTTTCTTTTTCTTTTTCTTTTTCTTTTTAAAATTCTTTCTTTTTATTTCTTCTTCAAATAATTCTTTTCTTTTTTTTTTCTTCTTTTAAAAATTCTTTTCTTTTTCTTTTCTTTTTCAAAATTCTTTTCTTTTCCTTTCACATTCAACTGAACAAAATCTATTTCCTTGATAAAAACCATTTCATTAAAAATATTTTCATTTTTTGTATTATTTATACACTTTTTGGAAAGCTTTTCATTGGATTGTCAAACTAATTAATAATTTTTGAGATCCAAACAATCTTGTACACATATTTCACACCTAAAATCTCCTCAACATCCTTTTTTTTTTTTTCCTTTTGAATTTTGTGGACCTTGAGATCGAGAAGCTTTTTGAAGAGCATGAATTACCTTTAAAGATTTCGGATTCCATCAGGCATTGTCGGCATCGGTTTCAAGGGTAATAATCTCCTAATTTCAACAGTTGGTCAAAATTGGGGTGTCCACAGTTTCCCCTCTTCGACAGAGCTTGTGGGGTAACACGTGCCACAAGTGAATGTCAAAGCCTATGAGAAGACAAGCCTTTGACCAATCTGTCAAATTTAGGTAAAAACAAAGGTGCATTGCAAAACAATCATGGAAACGGTCGGTGCTGGTTGTGCTCCTTGGTGAGCTGCCAATGTATCCTGAGGGGAATCAGACTACAACATAGTTCAGACAAGGGACGACACAAAAGCACAAATAATCGTACGGATGGATGCACTTATCCTATCATGATGCACATGCTCATGTAATGACAGCTACCAATGCAATTTCATGTTTCATGTTTTCATGCTATATAGATGTGATGTTTACAAATCATGTTGTTTTGGCATTGTTTTGATACACATGATGGATGCGTTTCATGCCCTATACTTTTTTTATTTTGATTCAAACATGGGTTCTCTTCAGAACCCGGAGACAGTTTGACTCAAGAATTAACTTTCTTCCGAATTCGGAGCCACCTCAACTCACGGATAAGTGCTCTTCAGCATCTGTAGCCACTACGGCCCACAGGATAAGTGCTCTTCAGCATTCAAAGCCACCTCGCTCACTGTGTAAGTGCTCTTCAGCATCCGTAATAGCCTCGACCCACCGGATAAGTGCTCTTCAGCATCCATGGTCACTTCTAACTCAAGTATTCAAATTTAAAATTTAAAATTTCAAATTTCAAATTCAAATTTCACAAATCAAAGTCAATTTGACTCAAAAGATTTTCAAGTTTCAAAACTAGGGTCAATTCGACTCAAAATAATTTCAAAATGAAGATTAGAGTCTGTTTGACTCAAAAATAATTTCAATTTTCAAAATCGGAGTCAATTTGACTAAAAAAGAATTTGAATTTATTAAAATCGGAGTCAATTAAACTCAAAAGAATTCAAATTTTGAAAACCGGGGTCAATTCGACTCAAAAAAATATCAATTTTAAAAATTAGAGTCAATTAGACTCAAGGAATTTCAATTTCCAAAATCTGAGTCAATTCGACTCGAAAGGAATTTCAAACTTCAAAACCGAAGTCAATTTGACCCAAAAGAATTTCAAATTTCAAAAATTGATGTCAGTCCGACTCAAGGAATTTGAAATTTTAAATTTCAAAATCAGAGTTGATCAGAATCAAAAGAATTTCAAATTTCAAAATCGAAGTCAATTCCACTCAAAAAGAATTTCAAATTTTAAAAATTGAAGTTAATTCGACTCAAAAATGAATTTCAAATTTCAAAATCGAAGACAATTCGACTGGAAAAAAATTTTAATTTTCAAAACGAGAGTAAATTTGACTCGAAAAGACTTTTGATTTTCAAAACTGGAGTCAATTCGAGTCAAAAGAATTCAAATTTCAAAAATCGGAATCAATTCGACTCAAAAAAATTTCAAAGTTCAAAACTGGTATTAGTTGGCATCAAAGGAATGTTAAACTGCAACATCGGAGTTAATTTGTCTCGAAAAGAATTTCAATTTTCAAAGCCTGAGTTAATTCGACTCAAAAGAATTTCGAAGTTTAAAATCAGAGTCAATTCAAAAGAACATCAAATTTCAAAATCAGAGTTAACTCAACTCTAAAGAATCAGATCGAATTATGGAGATTGAGGTCAATTTGACTTATGAGAAGGGCCTTAAAGAATGTTTTTCAAATTCTGGGGGTTTATTTGAAGTGAGCGAAAACTTTGAGGGACTTTTTATCAAAATTCCACGGTACCCATGTAAATATGAAAATTTTTTGGGGGAAGGCATACAAAAAGTAGAAATCCTAATAAAAGGTCTCTAAGGTGCCGCGCATGAGGTCGAAAAATCAATAAAATTATGAAATAAAATAAGCTAAAGAGGGTTTTGGGAAATCATACTTTAATAGCGCTACAAAACAAATGGTTAGTCCACATGCTTTAGATAAGATATAATCTTAAATGACATTCCTAAACTTCTAGCTTAAATCTATCAAGAATGAAATAATTGACATAATCATGGATCCCTTCGAATTATTTGGAAAAACATCATATCTATAGATATACAAGTCTCAACTAGGAGCCAATGTAATGTCCATACAGAGGTGGCATAGTCCCAACATGATCACAAAGAACTCATAATTAGGTTCAATCAAGTGCAATTTAATCTAAAAATGAATCCTAATAACAAGTATCAAACCACATGGATGAATGCATACACATATATATAAACATGAACAAGAATAAGCTATGAATTTTTCATTGATTTGGATCACTTAGCCTCTGTATTTAAGTTTAATTGATCATTATCAAAACATGGTTTAAGCCTTAGATCATAGAAAAGTCATTTGGACCATTATTTACAAAGTTAGTCAAATCTGTCATAAAATTCTGAAAATTATAGAGAGCAGACCAGAACTTCAAAAAAAGAAAAAGCATGCTTCCCATGCTTGATGTCGGTGAATTTTGGACACGAGATGCCTCTGTGAGTCTAGTTTCCAACCCAAAAAGAAAAATCAAAGATCAACGGTTCAATCTCTGGGAAACGGACAAAAACTAGACATCACTTAGAGACTTACAAATCTCTGTCCAAAGATTTTATACGATTTTTTAAAAATAGTAAACAAATCGGAATCACTTTGATCTTTTTAGGGGATCTTATTAACACATTAAAATTCATATAAAAAATTATTTAGGGTAAAAATTATGATTAAGGTTCTAATTTACTTATTTTGAAACTAATTTTCTCTTTTGAAACTCTTGACAGAATATGGTTGTCTCACAAAACCTATGACCAAACCATGTTATCCATGAGATCCTACTAAAACAAAAATTGAACTGGTAGAACTTTGTGTTATTGACACTCTCCAATTGGTTTTATTCAATTCCAACGGTTTGTTATTTAACTAAAAATCTTTGATCAAAACTGGTTCATGAATTCACTGCTCCACTAGTGGGCTTATCACCATTTTATTACATCTACCAACAAAACCATGGACATTGGCTTATCCTAATCTAACTCTCCTTTCCATTGAGGGTCATTGGAGATATGAGAATGATTACAACTCGTGAATTTCAAAAGGGTATAGAGAACTCCCATGAAGCTCCAAGTTAGAGAATCCAAGTCATGAGTGTGGACTTGGACCCATCTACTTGTTCATAAATGATGATCAAACCTTGGCTCCCATGTGAAGCATGAGCTTACATAGAATCAAAAGATCAAACTCAAGAGCTTTCCAGAGAGATATTGAAGATCTCCAAGAATCTTAAGAGAAAAGCATAAAAAAGAAGAAATAATATTAAAACCAAGAGGGCAAGTTCTCTAAATCCACCAAGGAATCTTTTAGAAAACTTGTTTATTTTAAGTTCATAACTAAAATTTAGAGGATCACCTCCAACTATCCTCAAACTTCTATCGTTTGAAAGTCTTCCAAGCTCTTCACAATGTTCTTTTCAAAAACTCACTCAAAGTTCTTCTCTCTAACCCAAAATTGTTTTTGTTTTTCCTTTGAAATTCCCCAATATTCCTCTTTCAATCGTCCCTTCTCAAAGGTGTGTAGTAGTCCCTTTTCCATTGAAGATACTCCTCCTTATATAGGGAAATTTCAAAGGGGTATTTCAGTAAATTTGTAGCAAAAAACCCTAATCATGTATGTCCTTTTGAAGGTACAAAATGTACTATTTCCAAGCAGGCAGACACAAATTGCGGAATTCGGTGGAGATGGAAGCGGCACTCAATGAATGCCGGACTGGCACTCACTGATTGCTGGCACGACATTTAGTGAATGCCGATGCGGCATTCAAAGAATGCCATAGACAACTCCACGAACTACCGTATTTTTTGGAATTCTAATTTTTGCGGCATTTGGTATATTTTTGAGGTGATCACTGAGTACCGTTGCGGCACTTACTTATTGTCGTACGACAATCAGAGAGTGCCTCACCGGCAACCCATGAATGTCGTGACATGTGCCATGTGCCGTTTCGTCTATTCTCTCTCTTTTTCTTCCTTTTCTTTTTAAAAGGTTTTCTTTAAAGAATTTTCCAAAACTGGTAGTTTATGATATTCTCAGTATCAAGATATAAAATTATGCTTAACTTATGCTTTACTTTCAAAAGATTTGCAGTGTGGAAGTAAAGGTCGAACCCACAAAGATTGAATACTACGCACTTTAATTTTTAAAACCTAAATTTAGTTAATTACGAAAAATGGATTTTGGATTTAATTTGAATTAAACTAATAACAGTAAAAGTAAATCTAAATTATGAAAGCAATTAATTATTTATTTTTATAATAAGTTTAAGGAACCTAGGATTGCAAATCCACCACTAGCTACGTTGGATGATAATGGGGAATTGTAGCTACAAGCCCAATTCCTCCGTCAAGAAAATAACTATGGTTCAAGCACCAACATAATCCATCTTCGGTTAGCACGAATTATCCCACACTAAACTAGGATTGTGGTATAATCCGTCTAATCTAGGCATGGACTATTCGGATACTTGATAGCACAATTCAATTTAAGCACCATTACATGTAAATAATCTAAACAAGCACAGCAAGCATAGATCATTAAGCACACTACCATCAAAATAGATCTAAGACAAGAGTAAACTTTGAAAGTAATGATTTAATCAATAAAAGCATGATTTATTTATAAAAATCCTCGAAACATGTAACTGTCATCCATACATAATAAAACTAAAATAAAAACGTAAAATACGCCTTACTACTTAACTAGGGTTTCATTGAAACCCTAGATCTTGAGTTTAGTTGTCCATAGAAGCGATGAACGGCAAGAGGTTGATGGAGGAGGCCATGGAAATCCTTGGTCTTCTTCTTCTTCTCCTTTCTTCCCTCCCTTCAATGGCTGAAGTTTTTAGTTGTATATTGTGTGTATAGTAATTGACAACCCACTAATTGAATTATAATTGAGTATTTATAGATTTGGAGCAAGTTTTGGAAGTTTTGGAAGTTTTTAGTTATAATTCATGTAGGAGTTTTCAGAATACTGAAATACACGTATTTGGTTTTTACACAGGTCGCGCGAGCGACCCGCGTGAGCGCGATATTTAGAGGTCGCGCGAGGGGATCGTGCGAGCGATTTCTGGTATTTCGCGCAAGCAGGCAGCGCGCGCGATGTGGTTTTTTCAGCTTCTTTTTTTCTTCTTTTTCACCCCATTTAGCTTGTGTAGACACCCCATTTTTTCGGCTATCAGATTTAGGAGACCCATAGCTTGGTGGTTCACAATGATCTAAAAGACTCAAAAGGACTCCTGGAAGTCAGCTCTATCTCTCAAAATGCTCCAAATGACCAAAATGCCCCTAAAAGCCCGAAAACTCCCAGATTTGGTCCCAAAGTTCTGAAAACATGCTATGTCGTAAGAAAAGCGATAAAATGAGTTTCTAAGAGAAATCGGGTGAAATCGTCAGCTCCTAGAGACCCCCGGAAGTCCCGGAAGTTCCCGAAAAGTCCCCGTTGACCGGTTTGACCAAGGTTTGACTAGGTTTGACCAAGTTTGACCAAGTTTGACCGAAATCGTCCGAATTCACCAGAATCATTTTAAATCATAAGAAAAGTGTTAAAACAAGTTCCAAAAGAAAATCGAGCGAAAACATCAGCTCCCGGGAACTCCCGGAGGTTTCTAGAACTTCCCGGGAATCCCAGGTTTGACCAGTTTGACCAGAACTTGACTTTGGAACCGGGGCACCAAAACAATTTTCAAATATTTTTCATGGATACTAGAGGTCAATAGCTTTCCAACGGTATATCGCACATAATTTCTGGATTTAAAACGAATTTATTATGAATTTTCAAAGGCGAAAAAGGCGATCAAATCAGCTTTTATCGCGAATACCGCAAAACTTTTCAAGGTGACCTATCCCCGAACTATTGTTTATGTAAAGTAGACTCCATTGCCTTTCCAACGGTATATCATAACCTCAATTTGGAGTTCGTACGCATTTTCTGTGAATTTCGGACGAAATAGGGCCTTTTCGCGAATACCGGAACTTCAGGGGGCCTAAACAGCATTATCTGGACGAAGGGAGGAGCAGTGCCGCCGCGGCACTGGCCCAGTGCCGCCGCGGCACTCCCCTCCAGAACAGTGAGTTTTTGTAATTTCTTTTGGGGTCCCATTTTGATTAATTAAAAACCAAAACGACGTAGTTTTGATTCCCAGCTTATTTTGGACCAATGGGAGATCATTTTAAACTTTTTAAAACTCCATTTACCACCCCTCCTTTGCCTATAAAAGAAGCCATTTACTTCCATTTAGAGGAGGGACATGGAAGCTTAGAGAAAGCTTAGGAAGAAACTCTAGGAAAATATAGAGAGAGAAAGAGAAGAAGTAGTCTTCTTCTTCCATTTTTTCCAATCAAAGTGAGTTCTAATCTTGTTTTCCTCCACCATTTTTCTATATACTTCATCATCAATATACCCAATCACCATTCTTGAGCATTCTTGAGTTAGGAAGCTACTTCCATGTCCAAATGTCAAAATCTATGAGTGAAACACCCAGCTACAAGTCCAAAATCATATTGATTATCATCTATTGATTGTTATTTACTTGCTTGTTCATATTATGTTCATCTCTTCTTAATCTCATTTCTTTTTATTTTCTTTATTTACTTACTAGTTCATCATCATCTAAGTGATGACATGAAGTTTGGGGTGAGTGAATCCTTATGGATAGTAGCTCTTGACCTCAAAAACATGTTTGATAGATGATGATCATAACCTCAATACTTCCAAGATGTTGAAATGTATTGAAGTTATGTCCAAAATAAAAATGAATCTCTCCAATAATATTGGGAGTTCTTTGATGATTCAAGGTTGGATGAGGTTCTAAGTGGTCACATGGTCATCTCAAGAGTTTAAGTTCATGCTTTGAACATCTATTTCAAAACCCCCAATCAAGAACTCAAACTCTATTTCAAACCCAAATCCATTTTCTTCAAGAATGATCCAAAACAGTGAGCTGTTAAGATTCAAAGATTTGTTTTGAATTAAATACTTGAGTTATGATGATGAAATCACTTGGAAAATCTTCCTAAGACATCATAGTTTGTCCCCAATTTTTCCCATCAATTATAGAAATGTGAAAGTATTTGTTTTGGATGTGAGAAGTTCATATTCATAATCTGCCTCTGTTCTCACAGAATGTTCACCCAACTTCTTGCACTTATTCTGGATATATTCGTCACTGTACATATATCTTTTCTATTTTTTTTATAAAACTTGGGTGTCTTAGGAAACCTTTGGTATATAATGGGTCATCATAAACCTTTTCTTTGATTTATGAAAAATCATACAAAATCAGTCAACAGTGCAGCTTTTGTTTCTGAGTCATGTGTACATTCTGATTTATTTCTTTTAATCTGTGATAGCTATTGATGTTTGACTTTTTGGGTTATTTTCTAAACACAATAAGGACGATCTGTGATTTTTCTCACATTTTTCTAGGCACTTTTGACCTCCCATTATAATGTTACAAAGTGATGCATAGAGTCTGTCCACTATTCACAGCATTTCACTTTTTGGCTTTCACACTTTGATGCAACACTCTCTTGTATCTAGATGAACCCATATCCCATGCACATGTTTTTTACCACTTTTAGCATGCTATATCATATCATGTATCATCTATCCTCTCATGTATCATACTCCCATAGATTCTTGAGTTTGATTCCCAAATAAAACCATGGTTTGCAAATACTTGGGAAGTTCTTGAAATAAGTTAGGGATTGATATTCCAAGTGGTTAGAATATTCATCCAAGATCTGGAAGTATACTTTCAAAACCCTCATTTCAAAACCCCCCTCTTAAACCCCTCATTTTGATTTCAAGAAATAAACCTTGTTTTTCTCAAAGCCCTAAAAACAGTGAGTCATTTAACTTCAAGGAATTATTTCGAGTTCAATACTCAATGTATGAATGCAAGACCACTTGGAAAGTCTTTCTAACTCAGTATAGAACACCCATGATTTTTGGCTTGACTTCGAAGTACTTGGAAATGGTCCATTTGGGTCCCAACATTCCTTCCAGACATTCTGTTTTTGCTGTCACAGCAGCTAGGTCCACTTCCAACCTCTTTTACAGAAAACCTTTCCAAAAGGGGTGGTCCTAATTTATTTTTCCCTTACAATTCAATGTCTTAGGGAACTTTCTGTATAAAATGGGCCTCTAGATCATTGTTTTTCATTTTCTAAGACTTTCCAACATTTCAGTCGACAGTGCGGACTCTGTTTCTGAGTGACCTCTGTTGTTTATATAATTTCTCTCAATCTGTGATAGCTATTCAAGATTGGCTTTTTGGGTTGTATTCTAGACACAATAAGGAACATCTCCATAAAAAATCATGCATTGAAAACATTCCTAACCCCTCTTTTCAATTTTCCAAAGATGATGCTACTGTTCTGTCCACTATTCACAGCAAGCACATTTTAACTTTCATTCTTCAATTTGATGCTTATATGTATTCCAAATTAGTTCATATCTTAGGAAGTAGTTCATACTACATTTGTACATATCCCATGTTGATTTCATCCATCCATTCATACACATTTGAGACTTCTAAGTCATTCTAGGAATCCATGAACACAAAGCACACTACAACCTTGGCACATTTTAGATACTACGTTGCATCCATGCAAAGATTTGGGGGTTTTTGTAACTCCTAATCTAAGAAGATTATAAGGAATGATCATGATCACACGTTCATTCCTCCCTCGATCTAGTCTTCCTTTCTCATCCGTCCTGGGGATTGAGAGATCTTCTTTTCTCAAAGATTAACATGCATCATACTAGCTTGCTAAGCACATTTTACTTCCTTTGATTTATTTGTTTCAAGAACAATTCATGTCCCCTTAGATTAGGAAAACTTTATTATGTGATATATGATTAGACGATTTTTCCTAGGTTTATTTGTGTGATCTTTCACTCTGCATTGTGTGATATTTGGCTTAGATCTTATGAATGATATCTTATCTTTAGATCTTCCAATTTCAACTTTTCTTATGTGATGTAATATACTATCATAGTATTATTTGTCGAACCAAACATAGTATAAGATGATTATTTGGATGCTAATTGAGGCCCGTCGAAAGACGGGGCGAGTTGAGGGTGTTTTAGTCGCGACAAAGGCTCCTTCCTCTCTCGTACCAAAACCCCGAACCAAGTTCTTTGGTTATGAAGGGCCGGTCCCTTTATCCATTTGAGTGAGTCAAAATTAGGTTTCTTGGTTCCTTAAAGACCAAGTGGCGACTCTGTATCTGTTTTCAACAGACCTATTTTCTTTCTTTGATTCAAGTCAATTTCAAAACAATCTCAAACAAGAGAGAAGTGGTCCACTTCCGGTGTCCACAATCTGGCGACCCCACTGGGGATTTTTATTTTCAAAACAAAATAATACAGAGGTTTGACTCATAAGAAGCATCCTTAAAATCATCTTTTTACTGTGTCTGGTTCACTGCATTGCACTCTTGCATTTCCCCCCTCCGACTGTGTCTGAAACGCGGCGCTGACATTGTTCAGGTCTTGCTGTGCCAGGGCACAAGTCACCATTGATACTGTACCTTCCAAGGTATATCAAAAAGAGTAAAAACCTCCGTACTGTCTCTCCGACGGTATATTGGAACTCTCGTCAACGGACCCTCTTTGACTAAACCCAGCCTTTGCATATAGATTCCTGTAGAACCTTACATAGGACTGTTCATTTATCTTTTCAGATAGGACAATGTGATATAACTGCTGTATGCCCTGGCGGGATTACCTGCGCGATGTAGACGCTTATGTGGCATAGAACAGGACCTCTTTTCTTATGATTCCCAAGGCAATCACTCACATGTGATCACATTGAGTTGACTTGCCTAGGCACCATGATAAGGATGTCTGCTCTATGCTCACAAAGATATACACCGCAAACCTTGTTTACTGGTCCTGAGACATAGGAGTATGAAAACTTGCTAGACAGTATGATCACCATCATCACCTATTCTCGTCGTATATTCCTATTTCTTCCATAAACTCTACCCAACTCATCAGGATATCCCTGTTTCTCCTAGAAACTCTGTCCGAATCACCCAGATTTCCTAGAAATCCCTATTTCTCCCCAGATTACCCAGAAATCTCAATTTCTTCCAGAAACTCCGATATACTTATGTCCCCCAGATATTCTTGCTTCCCCCAGAATACCCAGAAACCTCAATTTTCCTTAGAAACTCCGATATACTTGTTTCTCCCAGAAACTCTGTCCGACTTACCCAGTTATACCTGTTTTCCCAGAAGCTCTGTCCAAATCTCTCAGATTACCCAGAAATCTCAATTTCTCCCAGAAATTCCGGTATACTTGTTTCTCCCAGAAACTCTGTCCAACTTACCCGAGTTTTCATGTTTTCCCATAAGCTCTATCCAAATCTTCAAGATTTCCCAAAAATTCCAACAACTCCATCCAAACTTCCCAAAAATGCCTAGATGTACCAATTTCTCCCAGAAATTCTAATTTTCCAATTTCTCCTAGAAGCTCAGTCCAAATCAACCAGAAATCCCTATTTCTCCTAGAAACTCAAATGACTTCTAGAAATTTCTCCGAATCTTCCGAATCCCTGTTTCTCCCAGAAACTCTGTCCAAAATTCCCGAAGTATCCCAGAAATCCCTGTTATCCCTTGGTGATCATACTGGATAGTAAGGTTAGCACACTCTGTATGGCTAGGACCTTATTTGTTTAGCTGCTATCTGTTAGAAATAGGAGCGTCATATAGATTAGGGCTTGCATTCGCATGCTTGTCTCATATACATACACAATTTGTGTCAGTCTACATGCACACACATCTTATCAGTCTCACACATGTCAGTCTCTACACATCGAATACATACGTATCATCATCCCCACCCATCTCAATCGTTGTACAGAAGTCGTATACTTACTGTAACCTCGGTTTGCATCATTAAATCCTTCAAAACTCTGATCATCTCTCCCTGATAGGAGTCCATAAGAAGTGTTTCGCGCCTCCGCTAATTTGGACTTTTACTTCTATTTGCAGAAAAATCATAGCCCCGGGTAAGCGCACCTTTATACCTCCCAGAATTCACTATCTTAATCAAGGGCTAGACCATCATCGATCCACCAATGGCCTACAAAGCTCTGGAAGAGAAAGTGAACAAGCTACAAACCAATGTTGAGCAGTTGAGTTTAAGGGTGAGTCGATTTGAGAAGATGGCACGGAGCATTAGCAAAGAACTGCTTGAAATAGGGACCAGAATTGAGGACGCCATCATAGAAGAAAAGTTCAAGAATGATGAACCCCAACACCAGTCCAAGAGGCCTAAATACTCCTGACACTCCCCGGATGTCGACGCCCTGCGCAGCCAACCCATGGAATACCCTCATCGGCCATACCAATCCTCCAACCAAACCACTAGTTGCCCTTACCAGAAGAAGCAATCCCGTACCTTTGCCAAACTAGATATCTCCCCCTCCATAGCATTAGGCCATCTGCTAAAAAGGGGACACCTCCAACTCCTTCAGCCTCGTGCTGATCCCCCACCACCTAACTGTGACCTGTCCAAACGGTGTGCCTACCACCAAGGCCCAGGCCATGACACCGACCAGTGCATACGTCTCCGCCATGATATCCAGGACCTCATCGACCAAAACATCATTGAGCCACCACCCATTCAACCCCGTGTCACCTAAGCCCCTGGCTTACCTATTCGAATGATCCTCTTCGCTGAGGCCCATGAATGTTGAACCTGTGCCGGTGAAGTGGTGGTGTTTGGGACTCTTGCTAGAAAACCAAATGAAGATGCTCTTTAGAAAAAAAGAAATACAAAGAATAAGTGAGTCACTGTGACATTCCATTTGAGACCAGGTCGAGTCTAGTCGAGTCTGTGGTATGTTTATTCTTGTGGTCGAGTCTGTTTGTCATCGAGTTGTTAATGAGTCTGTAATCCTTGTCTACTGATGGAATGAAGTCTCATTTTGCCTAAATCTGATGTGCTTAGTCATAGATGCATGAATCGCTGAACTGAAGTGGCACTTTTCAAATTACCATGGATATTACTCTGGTAATAATTTTTCTACGACAAAACAAAAAGAATCCTGAAAGGTTAAAATCGATTTCACGCTGACACTGATGAAGAGCTGGAATTGAATAGTCTTACTTTAAGAATTTAAAGATTCTCTTGCCTCAATCTTGAAAAGACATGCTTGGAACTGACTTGGGGCTTGCCCAACACCCTTTCCACCATTTCTACCATTTCAAAGCCTTGGGCCCAACCCAATTGATAGCCATGCAAACCTGTGCAGACTTGGTCCTTGATGGTAGCCAAACATTTCAATGAGTTTCATCTCCACTTTCAAAAAAAAAAAAAAAAAAAAAAAAAAGAGCTCGCTAGGTTGAAAACCCGAAAGGGCACCCAGGCAAAAGTTAGAGCTGAAAAAGGTGTTGATTTCCAAAATCTGACCCTAGCCAGTCAAAATGTTGGAGAAAATTTTGATGAAACAAATAAGAGAATCATACGCTTCAAGATACATCTTAAGAACGTGCCAAGATCACATTTCAAAAGGCACGGAATGACCACAAATAAATTCCGAGAGCTGACATGCACATTCTGGAATTCTGAGATTGCGATTGAAAGATCTCACAAGAATCAACTACAATAAAAAGCAAAATTGACTGGCTAGGCGAAAGTGAAAAGGATCAATCCTCAAAACAAAAGAAAAAGAAAAAGAAAAGACAAGAAAAGAAAAGAAAAGATAGCGAGATGGAAACTGAATCCTTTTATTCAAAGCTACCATAAGCAACCCAAGTTTGAACTTCTTTGACGATTGGTTTGAAAAACCCTCATACCTCAAACCCCTTATTTCGAGCCTTGCCTTGAACTACGCTCGACCTGATTCCCACTCGGGGATACGTAGGCAACCACATCGGTTCGGTCAACACCATCATAATCAAACCAATTTCCTTCAAAGCCTTGCCTTGAACTACGCTCGACCTGATTTCCACTCGGGGATACGTAGGCAACCACATCGGTTCGGTCAACACCATCATAATCAAACCAATTTCCTTCAAAGCCTTGCCTTGAACTACGCTCGACCTGATTCCCACTCAGGGATACGTAGGCAACCACAACGGTTCGGTCACCCCACCTACCTAAAAATCAACCCGCTTCTTTTCAACCATGGCCCGAACTACGTTGGACCTGATCCCCACTTGGGGGTATGTAGGCAGACTTTCAAAAAGAAAAGAAGGATGGCTCGCTAGGTCGAAAATCCGAAAGGACGCCTAGGCAAAAGTTAGAGCTAAATCTAAGGTGAGCAATAACAAAAGAGAGAAAAGAGCTCGCTAGTTACCTCACTGGTGCCTAGGCAAAAAGTTATGAGCATTTGAGAGATTAAAGTCACGGTCCATGCCTCAAACCAGAAAATCACCTTCCACACTAGGGGCAAACTTCGGCTACCCGCCTCGTTTGCCTGACTTTTACTATCTACCCTTCACACAAGGGGCAAACTTCGGTCACCTACCTCGTTTGCCCAAAACCTCCAATGAAACTTCCTCCAAACTAGGGGCAAACTTCGGTCATTTACCTCGTTTGCCTACCGATTCCACTTCGTACACCTCAAACTAGGGGCAAACTCCGTTTGCCTAACACAATCCCTATACACCAATGGTAAGCCTTCAAGTCACAAACATTGTCTTGAACATATGGAAATGGAGCGTCTTTCATTCCATAAGCTAAGGCACTAATTCAAAGCACATCTTGAGAGAAGCAAAGAAATTGATTAGATCAGTAGGGAGGAATTTTCAAAAATAAGATTCACCATCAAAGTGATGCCACGTTAAGGAGAGAAGTAAACACAAAAGAGAAATGGTACATCATTTATGACAAAAGCACATTAAGTTTTGGCAAGTCGACCTTGTTTCATTTGGTGTCAAATGTGTCGTCCTCGTGCGTCAATGTCTGTCAAGTTTTTGAGTCTGTTGTAGTCTCAAATGTGTAAATCAATAGTGACTAATAAAATTTTCAAATCAAGTTATAAAGAGCATGCCAATACAAGCAGGAGTACCAAACACCATTACTGCACCGGTCAAGGCGTCAGCATGAGAAGCGTCAAAACTTGGGGAAGATTTCATCCCTTTCCAAACTGCCAAAAGCTAATCATCTTTCTTCATGCAACATAAGTCCATGAGTGGCTGTTGATCTTTCATCTTTCTTCATGCAACATAAGTCCATGAGTGGCTGTTGATGATTTTCCTTTCTCCTTGCAACATAAGTCCATGAGTGGCTGTTGATCTTTCATCTTTCTTCATGCAACATAAGTCCATGAGTGGCTGTTGATGATTTTTCTTTCTCCTAGCAACATAAGTCCATGAGTGGCTGTTGATCTTTCATTTTTCTTTATGCAACATAAGTCCATGAGTGGCTGTTGATGATCTTCCTTTCTCCTTGCAACATAAGTCCATCTTTCTTCATGCAACATAAGTCCATGAGTGGCTGTTGATGATCTTCCTTTGTTCATGCAACATAAGTCCATGAGTGGCTGTTGATGATCTTCCTTTCTCCTAGCAACATAAGTCCATGAGTGGCTGTTGATCTTTCTTCATTCAACATAAGTCCATGAGTGGCTGTTGATGATCTTCCTTTGTTCATGCAACATAAGTCCATGAGTGGCTGTTGATGATCTTCCTTTCTCCTAGCAACATAAGTCCATGAGTGGCCGTTGATCTTTCTTCATGCAACATAAGTCCATGAGTGGCTGTTGATGATCTTCCTTTGTTCATGCAACATAAGTCCATGAGTAGCTGTTGATGATCTTCCTTTCTCCTAGCAACATAAGTCCATGAGTGGCTGTTGATCTTTCATTTTTCTTCATGTAACATAAGTCCATGAGTGGCTGTTGATGACCTTCTTTCATCCTAAAGCAACATAAGTCCATCACTCTGCTCTTTCAAAATCAAAAACCTTAACTGCCGCAGGCCATCTCCGTATCCCTCATCACAAATAGAATGATACCTTGACTCTCATTTAAAGGACGTATTTCCTTTTTCCTAACAGAGTACATTATCCTTCAGCTACCGGAGGCCCTGACCGGCCCCCTTGGATTGAGCGCCAAAAGAGATTCTCCGAGAACCCTACATCATCCCCCGAGGACAGAAACCAATAGATACCAGCTCCCGGAGGCCCTGACCGGCCCCCTTGGATTGAGCGCCAAAAGAGATTCTCCGAGAACCCTACATCATCCCCCGAGGACAGAAACCAATAGATACCAGCTCCCGGAGGCCCTGACCGACCCCCTTGGATTGAGCGCCAAAAGCGATTCTCCGAGAACCCTACATCATCCCCCGAGGACAGAAACCAATAGATACCAGCTCCCGAAGGCCCTGACCGGCCCCCTTGGATTGAGCGCCAAAAGAGATTCTCCGAGAACCCTACATCATCCCCTGAGGACAGAAACCAATAGATACCAGCTCCCGGAGGCCCTGACCGGCCCCCTTGGATTGAGCGCCAAAAGAGATTCTCTGGGAACCCGACATCATCCCCCGAGGACAGAAACCGATAGGCCCTAACCGGCTCGTTTGGATTGAGCATTGCGAGATCTGACCAATCACGAGAGATTCAGAGATGGATCCTGGTTCTAGGTCAAGAATTGAAGAGAGATTCTTAGAGAGTCCATCAGCTCCCGAAGGCCCTAACCGGCTCTTTTGGATTGAGCATTACAAAATCTGACCAACTACGAGAGATTCAGAGATGGATCCTGGTTTTAGGTCAAGAATTGAAGAGAGATTCTCAGAGAGTCCCCTACCATCCCAGCAGAAGATAGCAGAAGTCCGAACCGATTCTCCGGACTTGTCGTCATAAGGATCGGCCAAAACATCACCCGCAGTCGAATCACCCCGATTCCCTTGGCAAGCACTGTCTATTCACAATTTAAGGACCCGTGTCCACTGATTATCATGAGCTTTCTCACCTGTCAGTCATTATGAGTTTCCTCACTTATCGTGAGCCTCTTCACTCCGGTTATCTCACCTGTCCATTATCGTGAGCTACCCCACTTATCATGAGCCTCCTCACTTTGGTTATTATAAAACTGTCGGTTATCTTGAACTCCCTCGCCTATGGGTTATCCTTAGTTGTCATCCTCAAGGACCCCACATCTGACTACATTCGCTCGCAAAGCACACTTCCCAAATTCCAGAAGTTTGCCCCTAAACCCAGAGACGTCTAAACCTTGATGTCCTTATCCGAGTCACCCACCGCATCACAGTCGCAAACACTAGCACAACACCAGCCCACTCGGAGTGGCACACCCCACAGCACTTGCTCATACTAGGGTCACAACACTAGACATGATAGGACTCATGACACAATTCATATCACGTCCATACATTACATATCACTCTTATAGCATAGCATCCGCCTGATTGTTGTGTATGTGCTTGTATGATCGGTTCCTTGCCCTGAACTACGTCCTGGTCTGATTCCCCTTGGGATACGTAGGCAGCTCACACAGAGCACGACCAGCACTAGCCTCAGCATCATTGCATCTTTTGCAACGCTTTTATCCTAAATCTATAGCCTCCAAAAGACCTGTCTCTTCAAAGCTTTGGCACTCGCTTGCGACATGCGTTGCCTCGCAAGTTCATGCCAAAGAGGGGCAAACTGTAGACACCCCATTTTTTCGGCTATCAGATTTAGGAGACCCATAGCTTGGTGGTTCACAATGATCTAAAAGACTCAAAAGGACTCCTGGAAGTCAGCTCTATCTCTCAAAATGCTCAAAATGACCAAAATGCCCCTAAAAGCCCGAAAACTCCCAGATTTGGTCCCAAAGTTCTGAAAACATGCTATGTCGTAAGAAAAGCGATAAAATGAGTTTCTAAGAGAAATCGGGTGAAATCGTCAGCTCCTAGAGACCCCCGGAAGTCCCGGAAGTTCCCGAAAAGTCCCCGTTGACCGGTTTGACCAAGGTTTGACTAGGTTTGACCCAGTTTGACCGAAATCGTCCGAATTCACCAGAATCATTTTAAATCATAAGAAAAGTGTTAAAACAAGTTCCAAAAGAAAATCGAGCGAAAACATCAGCTCCCGGGAACTCCCGGAGGTTTCTAGAACTTCCCGGGAATCCCAGGTTTGACCAGTTTGACCAGAACTTGACTTTGGAACCGAGGCACCAAAACAATTTTCAAATATTTTTCATGGATACTAGAGGTCAATATCTTTCCAACGGTATATCGCACATAATTTCTGGATTTAAAACGAATTTATTATGAATTTTCAAAGGCGAAAAAGGCGATCAAATCAGCTTTTATCGCGAATACCGCAAAACTTTTCAAGGTGACCTATCCCCGAACTATTTTTTATGTAAAGTAGACTCCATTACCTTTCCAACGGTATATCATAACCTCAATTTGGAGTTCGTACGCATTTTCTGTGAATTTCGGACGAAATAGGGCCTTTTCGCGAATACCGGAACTTCAGGGGGCCTAAACAGCATTATCTGGACGAAGGGAGGAGCAGTGCCGCCGCGGCACTCCCCTCCAGAACAGTGAGTTTTTGTAATTTCTTTTGGGGTCCCATTTTGATTAATTAAAAACCAAAACGACGTAGTTTTGATTCCCAGCTTATTTTGGACCAATGGGAGATCATTTTAAACTTTTTAAAACTCCATTTCCCACCCCTCCTTTGCCTATAAAAGAAGCCATTTACTTCCATTTAGAGGAGGGACATGGAAGCTTAGAGAAAGCTTAGGAAGAAACTCTAGGGAAATATAGAGAGAGAAAGAGAAGAAGTAGTCTTCTTCTTCCATTTTTTCCAATCAAAGTGAGTTCTAATCTTGTTTTCCTCCACCATTTTTCTATATACTTCATCATCAATATACCCAATCACCATTCTTGAGCATTCTTGAGTTAGGAAGCTACTTCCATGTCCAAATGTCAAAATCTATGAGTGAAACACCAAGCTACAAGTCCAAAATCATATTGATTATCATCTATTGATTGTTATTTACTTGCTTGTTCATATTATGTTCATCTCTTCTTAATCTCATTTCTTTTTATTTTCTTTATTTACTTACTAGTTCATCATCATCTAAGTGATGACATGAAGTTTGGGGTGAGTGAATCCTTATGGATAGTAGCTCTTGACCTCAAAAACATGTTTGATAGATGATGATCATAACCTCAATACTTCCAAGATGTTCTTGAAATGTATTGAAGTTATGTCCAAAATAAAAATGAATCTCTCTAATAATATTGGGAGTTCTTTGATGATTCAAGGTTGGATGAGGTTCTAAGTGGTCACATGGTCATCTCAAGAGTTTAAGTTCATGCTTTGAACATCTATTTCAAAACCCCCAATCAAGAACTCAAACTATATTTCAAACCCAAATCCATTTTCTTCAAGAATGATCCAAAACAGTGAGCTGTTCAGATTCAAAGATTTGTTTTGAATTAAATACTTGAGTTATGATGATGAAATCACTTGGAAAATCTTCCTAAGACATCATAGTTTGTCCCCAATTTTTCCCATCAATTATAGAAATGTGAAAGTATTTGTTTTGGATGTGAGAAGTTCATATTCATAATCTGCCTCTGTTCTCACAGAATGTTCACCCAACTTCTTGCACTTATTCTGGATATTTTCGTCACTGTACATATATCTTTTCTATTTTTTTTATAAAACTTGGGTGTCTTAGGAAACTTTTGGTATATAATGGGTCATCATAAACGTTTTCTTTGATTTATGAAAAATCATACAAAATCAGTCAACAGTGCAGCTTTTGTTTCTGAGTCATGTGTACATTCTGATTTATTTCTTTTAATCTGTGATAGCTATTGATGTTTGGCTTTTTGGCTTATTTTCTAAACACAATAAGGACGATCTGTGATTTTTCTCACATTTTTCTAGGCACTTTTGACCTCCCATTATAATGTTACAAAGTGATGCATAGAGTCTGTCTACTATTCACAGCATTTCACTTTTTGGCTTTCACACTTTGATGCAACACTCTCTTGTATCTAGATGAACCCATATCCCATGCACATGTTTTTTACCACTTTTAGCATGCTATATCATATCATGTATCATCTATCCTCTCATGTATCATACTCCCATAGATTCTTGAGTTTGATTCCCAAATAAAACCATGGTTTGCAAATACTTGGGAAGTTCTTGAAATAAGTTAGGGATTGATATTCCAAGTGGTTAGAATATTCATCCAAGATCTGGAAGTATACTTTCAAAACCCTCATTTCAAAACCCCCCTCTTAAACCCCTCATTTTGATTTCAAGAAATAAACCTTGTTTTTCTCAAAGCCCTAAAAACAGTGAGTCATTTAACTTCAAGGAATTATTTCGAGTTCAATACTCAATGTATGAATGCAAGACCACTTGGAAAGTCTTTCTAACTCAGTATAGAACACCCATGAATTTTGGCTTGACTTGGAAGTACTTGGAAATGGTCCATTTGGGTCCCAACATTCCTTCCAGACATTCTGTTTTTGCTGTCACAGCAGCTAGGTCCACTTCCAACCTCTTTTACAGAACACCTTTCCAAAAGGGGTGGTCCTAATTTATTTTTCCCTTACAATTCAATGTCTTAGGGAACTTTCTGTATAAAATGGGCCTCTAGATCCTTCGTTTTCATTTTCTAAGATTTTCCAACATTTCAGTCGACAGTGCGGACTCTGTTTCTGAGTGACCTCTGTTGTTTATATGATTTCTCTCAATCTGTGATAGCTATTCAAGATTGGCTTTTTGGGTTGTATTCTAGACACAATAAGGAACATCTCCATAAAAAATCATGCATTGAAAACATTCCTAACCCCTCTTTTCAATTTTCCAAAGATGATGCTACTGTTCTGTCCACTATTCACAGCAAGCACATTTTAACTTTCATTCTTCAATTTGATGCTTATATGTATTCCAAATTAGTTCATATCTTAGGAAGTAGTTCATACTACATTTGTACATATCCCATGTTGATTTCATCCATCCATTCATACACATTTGAGACTTCTAAGTCATTCTAGGAATCCATGAACACAAAGCACACTACAACCTTGACACATTTTAGATACTACGTTGCATCCATGCAAAGATTTGGGGGTTTTTGTAACTCCTAATCTAAGAAGATTATAAGGAATGATCATGATCACACGTTCATTCCTCCCTCGATCTAGTCTTCCTTTCTCATCCGTCCTGGGGATTGAGAGATCTTCTTTTCTCAAAGATTAACATGCATCATACTAGCTTGCTAAGCACATTTTACTTCCTTTGATTTATTTGTTTCAAGAACAATTCATGTCCCCTTAGATTAGGAAAACTTTATTATGTGATATATGATTAGACGATTTTTCCTAGGTTTATTTGTGTGATCTTTCACTCTGCATTGTGTGATATTTGGCTTAGATCTTATGAATGATATCTTATCTTTAGATCTTCCAATTTCAACTTTTCTTATGTGATGTAATATACTATCATAGTATTATTTGTCGAACTAAACATAGTATAAGATGATTATTTGGATGCTAATTGAGGCCCGTCGAAAGACGGGGCGAGTTGAGGGTGTTTTAGTTGCGACAAAGGCTCCTTCCTCTCTCGTACCAAAACCCCGAACCAAGTTCTTTGGTTATGAAGGGCCGGTGCCCTTTATCCATTTGGGAGAGTCAAAATTAGGTTTCTTGGTTCCTTAAAGACCAAGTGGCGACTCTGTATCTGTTTTCAACAGACCTATTTTCTTTCTTTGATTCAAGTCAATTTCAAAACAATCTCAAACAAGAGAAGTGGTCCGATTTCCGGTATCCACAGCTTGGAATCCTTACTTTTCTCCAAATCCTGACAGAAAATAGAAAATGAAGTAAAAATATGCAAAGATAGGATAAAAAAGTACTAACAACTGTGAATTAAGGCATGTAATTAGGATTTGTTCTCTCCCGATCACACCCCCAAACCTACATTTTGCTAGTCCTCGAGCATAAAGAACATACAAATTAAACTACTAATTAAATAAAATACTACTCCATTTTTGCCTGGATCACGATTGCATTTGGCATATGCAACAAGCCTTTTAAACCCCTAGGTGTCCCTAGTTGGACGAGTGAAGTCTCGTGAGGGTTCTCATCAACAAGTCACCCACAACCATCTATACTAACTTATAAATTTAAAAAGTTTTATTCAAACGAAGAACAAAACAATCAATACTCCTTATCATAGAACGATGATTTGAAATATAATAACGAACAAGAAGAAATGGAATCAAACGTCTACCTAGATCATGAAAAGCAATTCCAACCATATGCATCGTATAAATCAATAGAGTTTCTCATAAAATTGCACGTGTGTGATATGGTAGTCAAATGAACACGCGCATGTCATGAAGTTGGAATATAACTCGGATGACCATCTAACTATCCTTCGACTACGAATCTCGCAATGTTAATTACACTCTCAAATAAAACACTCAAAAACAGGTGTATTTTTTTAAAATATGAGAGTAAAGTAAATATATTTTCAAAACAAGAAACCGCTCACATATAACTCGAAAAAGACGCATGACATGAAAGAACAGTAGTCTCATGGATAGGACGCCAACAGTTAAGAAAAATTAATCATTACCATGTTTTAATCCCCCTTCCATCATTTTCATATCCAAACCATGTTTCCTAGAATCAAGTAGGACTTTTCAAAGGTTATAACGTGGCTTAGGCAATGAAAAGGGATAGAAAGGATTCGTTAGGTAGTTTTCAGAATGGCATTGTAAGGCATGTTCGATTTCTTTCATTCGTCTATTCTACCAACTTCATCTTTTCATACTTTATTTCCATATATTTTTTTCTTTAATTTCTTTCTTTTTTGTTCTTCTTTCTACTTTCAACTTTTTTTTATTCAATCCTTATCTTTTTTTCTTTCCTTCTCGTTGCCTTCTTTTTTTTTTCTTTCCATTGCTTTCGAATTGAATATTCATTGAATACCAAAGCAACTACCTCAAACATCACATTGTTTTCTTCTTCTTCTCAGTCAACACATTGCCTTACCACTACTAAAAGTTGATCAATCTTTCAGTGGTATGCTCCAAGTTGATCAAGTTGGAGCTTTTAAACAAGATAATGGTGATTAAAGAAAAGGGCACTTTAACGGCTCAAAGGGGCGAACTAAGGAAAACTTTATCATTTAACTGGATAGGCCAAAGGTCAAAAGGGTGGAAAACAAAGAAGGCCTAAAATCATGTCCTAGGGTGATACGGTTCTTCAACATTACAACGAAAGATTATTTAACATGGTAACAAATATTTTAACTTGACTATCAACCAAAACAAGAATACTGAGACTAAACAACGAGTTAATGCGCTATTCAAAATGAAATTCGACAAACACAATGTCACGCCCCGGAACGGCATAAATAGAGAAAAATAAATTTCCTTTATGGGTCCATAGGGAATGACGGGTGAAGTCACATGATTGTCCACACCACGCAGTACTAAGCAACAAGAAGTAATAGTGTAACAAGAATGAAGTCTAGGTTCTGATCACAACGTAACATAAAGTTAACAGAAGTTACTAACTATTACATATCAGAGTCTCGAATCAAATATAAAGCAGCGGAAGTACAAATGCCAAGGCAACATATGCCTGACTACAAAAAAGTTCTAAAACGGTAAGGGCAATTAGCTACAATTCTAGTCTAGTCTTCAGTTGGCATAAGGGTAGTCCTCGGCGTAGTAGTCTTCTTCGGTCTGACCTCCGTCGGGGAAATTCTCCACAGGAACTCCGTCACCGGCATAGTAGTCTTCTTCTGCAGGCCCTTCACCTGTATAGTCATAACCAGGATGCGCTGGAACGTAGAAATGTCCAGCGGCATAAACGCCGTCAGCTTAATGAAAGCCGAGTGAGTTAGATACTAACAAGGTATCAACTATTGAAGTTATTACAAGTTATAAGCCGCAACAAGTTAGAGTTCTGTGAGGGTAACTTCTTTACATCAAACCGATTATCCGATTACTAATGTTTTACTCATTATAAGACCGATAACACGTCTAGATAGGGGAACAGACTCGACAGTAGTTCAACTCTATAACATACCATTGCTCATCCACCGCTTTTAAGAACATATGCACAGTTCACCGCATGTCATGGATACCACGATAGTCCATCCCCCGCTTTTAAGAACATATGCACAGTCCACCGCATGTCAGGGATATAACGCTTTAAACAACAGTACATCATTCTATGCCACGACTTAGCGACGTCTACCAGTGATCACGGTCCACCGCATGTCATAGACACCTTCGTCTGTCTACCGCTTTTAAGAACATATGATTAGATCATCTGGCTATCTTAGGGCAAATGGTCCGGTTCACCGCAAGTCATAGACACCTTCGTCTGTCTACCGCTTTTAAGAACATATGATCGACCAAAGCCCGCCCACGCAAGGTTCCCGAATCTTAGCAACCTACTTAAGTTCAACTCTATTTCCGATACATGACAATCCCAATGTGGCCCGACTACTCTGAATGAAATGAACGTTAACTCCAAAGGATTCACAACTATTCCGTTATCTAACATTATAAACGTTATTCGATAGTCTTGTTATTACTACGATCCTATGCTGCATTAACTCGTTATCATGTCTGTATTACAATAGTAAAGCATGCTGGGAAGTACTGAACAGTAAATAAACAACTAAACAGTTATTACATTAACTAAACAAGTAAAATAGTAAACTGCAACATCCAATCGATTGATATAGATGTCAATCGATTGGTATAGTGTCAATCGATTGGAACAAAGTTCAATCGATTGGATCACAATCCATGTCAATCGATTGCATAAAATGTCAATCGGTTGAGACATGAAAGATGTTAATCGATTGGTATAGTGTCAATCGATTGGAACAGGAAAGATGTCAATCGATTGGTATAGTGTCAATCGATTGGAACAGGAAAGATGTCAATCGATTGGTATAGTGTCAATCGATTGACACTTCGTCTTCTTCGCAGAGAAGACTGCCCAGCAACATATAAACGGGAAACATGGTTTCTTCTCCATTTCTTCATTCAAAACATGTTCTAACATCAATATCAAGCTACCAAGTGAGTTTAGAACTCACCTTAGGCGTTAAGGCGTGTTTGGTTGTGTTTTGAAGCTTGAGCTTCAATGGTGGTCTTCCTCTCTCTCTCTCTAGTTCTCTGCCTTCTCTCTTCTCTTTCTTCTCCTTCTTCTCTTCTTCTTTCTGGTCTTCTTCTTCTTCTTCTTCTCGTCTCAGTCCATCTCTGTGTGTGTGAGTGTATGTACGTATATATGTGAGTATATATATATGAGTGTATATATATATATAACACACACAAAACCCTCCCCTTCACTCTCTCTGATTTCTGTAAACAGAAATACGCCCAAAATGGGCTGGTATATATAGAGAGGGAGTGTTCACGTGGCCTCTCCCCAGCCAGAGCAAAAGAATCTGCCCAGCTGCCTCCAATCGATTGACATAAGTGTCAATCGATTGATAAAATCAATCGATTGGTATAAAGTTCAATCGATTGGAACAATCAATCGATTGAGATAAAGTTCAATCGATTGGTATGTAAAATATACCAAGGGTAAGGCCAAGCTCATAAAAGTATTAAAAGAAACATACAATGTCTTAGTTATATAATACATTACAAGAATACAGGGTATTACATCATCCACCACTCACAAAAGATTTCGTCCCCGAAATCCGAAATAAACTGGGTTAAAACAAAAATGGAAACTTCTCTCGCATCTCCGACTCCAGCTCCCATGAAGCTTCTCCTTCGTCGTGGTGCTTCCACTGAACCTTCACTAGTGGAATACCCTTGTTTCTGAGCTTCTTCACTCCTCGGTCTAGAATACGCACTGGTCCTTCATTGTAGGTCACGTTCTCGTTCACCTCGATATCTTCAAAACTGATCTCGTGCGCTGGGTTGTGGGCACACTTCCTCAACATGCTGATGTGGAAAACGTTGTGCACTCCTGACATCTTTGGCGGCAACGCAAGTCGATAAGCAACCTTCCCAACACGTTCTAGGATCTCGAACGGTCCGATGAATCGTGGCGACAACTTGCCTCTTTTCTGTCCGAATCTGACGATACCTCGAACTGGCGAGACTTTAAGTAGCACATGATCTCCAACTGCAAACTCTAGATCTTTCCGTCGCTTGTCGGCATAGCTCTTGTATCTGGATTGCGCTGTCTTCATCTTTTCTCGTACAATCTGGATCTTCTCGTTGGTTTCTCGAATCATCTCGGGCCCAAGTAGTTGAGTATCTCCGACTTCGGTCCAACACAGCGGCGATCGGCAAGGTCTTCCATACAAGGCTTCATACGGTGCCATCCCTATGCTCGTGTGGTAGCTGTTGTTGTAGGCAAACTCGATCAAAGGTAGATGTGTCTCCCATGAACTCTCGAATTCAATGACACAGGCTCGCAACATATCCTCCATCACTTGATTGACTCGTTCTGTCTGACCGTCTGTCTGTGGATGAAAGGCTGAACTCAAATTCAATGAAGTTCCCATTGCTGTCTGAAGGCTCTTCCAGAATTCTGCGGTAAAGCGTGAATCTCGATCTGAAACTATTGAGACGGGTACACCGTGCAGTCGCACAACTTGCTCTAGATACATCCGGCTCAATCTTTCAACAGGGTGCGTCATGCTGTAGGCGATAAAATGTGCTGACTTGGTGAGTCGATCTACTATTACCCAAATAGCGTCGTGGTTTTGCTGAGACTTCGGCAATCCAACCACAAAATCCATGGTGATATGCTCCCATTTCCATTGGGGAATTGGTAGCGGTTGTAGGAGTCCAGGTGGTTTCTGATGCTCTGCCTTTACTTGTTTGCAAATAAGACATTGGGATACATACTCGGCCACTTCTCGCTTCATTCCTTGCCACCAGAAGTTTCTCTTCAAGTCCTTATACATCTTGTTTCCTCCTGGGTGGATAGTCATCCTTGACTTGTGTGCTTCGTCCAGAATGTTCTTCCTGAGTCCATCGTCATTTGGCACACAGAGTCTACCTTTGCATCTCAGTGCTCCGTCCGTACTAATACTCCATATCTCGGGTTCCCTTGCGGACATCTTGGCAAACCATAACTTTAAATCCTCGTTTGACTGTTGAGCTTCCAAGATGCGGCTGATGAGAGTTGGTTGCACGACAAGACATCCAAAGTGTTGTCCTTCTCCTGATTCCACTGGTTGAAGGTCGAATTCGGCTAACGTCTCCAATGCTCGCCATTCTCTAATCAAAATCAAAGAAACCGAAAGGCGCGGCCTCCGGCTCAGAGCGTCGGCTACAACATTTGCTTTACCCGGGTGGTATTGCAAAGAGAAGTCATAGTCCTTGAGTAGTTCCATCCATCTCCGTTGTCGCATGTTCAACTCCTTTTGAGAGAACAGGTATCTTAAACTCTTATGATCTGAGAACAGGTCGAACTTTTCTCCATACAAATAGTGTCTCCAAATCTTCAGGGCGAACACGATTGCGGCTAGTTCTAAGTCGTGCGTCGGATAGTTCTTCTCATGCGGCTTCAATTGTCTCGATCCGTATGCGATGACATTCCCCTCTTGCATTAGTACACAACCAAGTCCTTGGTGTGATGCATCACTATAGATTATGAATTGTTCACCACTCTTAGGTATTGCAAGCACGGGTGCTGAGGTTAGTCTCTCTTTCAATTCCCGAAATGCATCCTCATGTTTATCAGTCCATTCGTACTTCGTCTCCTTCTTAGTCAGGCTTGTCAATGGTCCTGCGATTCTAGAGAATCCTTCCACAAATCTCCGGTAATATCCAGCCAATCCAAGAAAACTCCTAACTTCGGTCGCGTTGGTTGGCCTGTTCCAGCTCAAGACTGCATCGATCTTAGATGAGTCTACAGAAATCCCATCCTGTGATATCACATGTCCCAGGAATTTAACTTCCTGAAGCCAGAATTCACATTTGCTGAATTTCGCATATAGACTATTGTCTCTGAGAGTCTGTAGAGCAATTTGTAGATGCTTCTTATGTTCTTCTTCCGTCCTTGAATAAATTAGAATGTCGTCGATAAATACTATAATGAATTGATCCAGATAGGGTCTGAATACTCTATTCATTAGGTCCATGAATACTGCCGGGGCATTAGTCAATCCAAAAGACATCACTAGAAATTCGTAGTGTCCATATCTCGTCCTGAAGGCAGTTTTCGGTATGTCTTTTGGTCGAACTAGTAATTGATGGTATCCTGAACGCAAATCGATTTTCGAGAATATCCTTGATCCTTGTAGTTGATCGAACAGGTCGTCTATCCGGGGAAGTGGATACCTATTCTTGATCGTGACCTTATTCAGCTCCCTGTAGTCGATACAGAGTCGTAGCTCTCCGTCCTTCTTTTTCACAAATAAAACTGGTGCTCCCCAAGGTGATGTACTCGGGCGAACAAAACCTAAATCTTCAAGTTCCTGAACTTGCTTCTTCAATTCTAGCATTTCTATTGGCGCCATCCGATACGGGGTCTTGGAAATCGGCAATGTTCCGGGTGCTAACTCGATGCAGAAGTCTATCTCTCTCTTCGGCGGAAGTCCTGAGATACTTCGGAACACATCTTCAAAGTCTTGAATAACGGGGATCTGGTTGATAGTAAGCTCCGTGCTTGAAGTCTTAATCGTGGCTAGGCAGCTTGTGATAAACATGTCGCTCAACGGTTGGCACTGAAATCTGATCTGCGGGCAACCAGGCGTCGAAAAGACAATGGTCCGACTAACACAATCCAGGTTAGCGCCATACTTAGTAAGCCAATCCATTCCTAGGATCACGTCGAACTCAGACATTGACAGGACTATCAAGTCTGCTGGGAGATTCCTATCCTCTAGTGTCAAGGGACAATCCTTGCACACCTTACCTAACTTAACGGATACTCCCAAGGGCGAAACGGCATTAAGGGTCGGCTCAAGTGTTAGGGGTAACAATCCCAAATCACGTACCATCTTAATAGCTATGAAAGAACGGGCGGCACCGGTATCAAACAAAGCTCTAACTTGACAGTGAAATAAAATGAGTGTACCTTCCAAGTTTTGCTGTTCCTCTGCATTATACCCTGCATTGTCAGGGATGATGGCATTCACCCTAACTTGTCCTTGCTGTCCTTGAGCAGGCGCTCCATAGTAGCCTCCACGTGGTGCTCGACAATCCTTGCTTATGTGACCAGGCTTGTTACAGTTGCGGCAAATGAGGTCATTACGCCGGTTGGTCTTGGGGGCTGTGCAATACCTTGCAATATGTCCGGGCACTCCACAGTTAAAACATCCATCAGTGTTTTGTCGCTGGGCGACGGGCTGTGCCTGAGGTGGTCCTCGCTGTTGATTCTGTTGTCGAGGAAAATTTGCTTGGGGCTTCCTTGTCCCATCCCATGTGCGCTTAGTTCCCTGATAGTTGTTGGTCTGGGGTTTCCATCTTTGATTGTTCCTTGATGATTGCACGGGAAAGTTCCTTGATTGGAAGGTCCTGGGTGGAGGTCGATTCACTGGTGGTCCTTGCACAGGGTAAGCATCCTTTTCCAAACTTGAAGCAAGACGGACAATCCCTTCAAACGACTGGCCCAGATGGCCTATCATCATGTGCCGGAGGTGTGGGTTGAGTCCTTGGTGGAATCGCTTGACCTTCTTGACGGAGGTGTCTATCATATGTGGAGCGAAACGGGAAAGTCGCTCAAATTGTGTAGTATACTCTCTGACTGTCCAGTTTCCTTGGGTTAGACTCAGGAAATTCCTCTCTTGTTGGTCTCTTTCATCCTCAGGGAAGTACTTCTCGAGAAATCGAGTCTTGAATGCTTCCCAAGGCATTCTCCTTGCAGCGTCAATCCCAATCGTGGCTCTCTCGGCCTCCCACCAGTCTGCGGCAGAGTAAGTCAGTTGAAATGCGGCTAGACGTCTCTTGTCCAGCTCACTGCACTCCAGGGCTTCAAAGATTAGCTCCAACTCTCGTATCCATTGCTCTGCTTTCCAGGACTCTGCCATGCCGTCGAACTTCTCAGGTCGCAAGCCACGAAATCGTTCCAACAGTTTATCGCCTGTCTGCCTTGGAGGGGCAAAGTGGTTGTTGCCATTGTCGTTGGTGGCATGATTGTAGGTATCGCCGATGTGTTCCATCCGTTGCATGAAAGCTTCGAAGACTCCAGTTGGGTCCATACCCTCGGGAATGGGTGCTCCCAGTCGTGCTTGGTTCCTTGTGGGTCCCACCATAGTGATCCGTGTGAGGTATACCTATGAAGGATCTAACAATTAGCTGACAATCTTCTCGGGGAAATGATCATATTAAAATAACAGGAAGCATAACATGAATCAACATCACAACCATAACATAATAATGAGATGATAACAGAAATAATCAAGAGAAACGATCTGCCATATATATATATACCCAAAAGATGTACAGCGGAGTACACAATGGATCATCTGTGTACCGCGTAGTACATGATCCTATACAAGATCTAAACAAAAGAAAGATATATACAAAACCACTTCTGGTGGCTACCTATACAAAAAGGCTATGGTTAATAGCTGTCTATGTAAGCGTCAAAAGTAAGTGGACAACATGTCCTAAAGTCAGACGAAAAAGTCTAAGTCCTAAAGGTGCTGGACTCAAAAGTTGTCCACATCGGATCCATAGATGGAAACCTCGTCCTCTGGGGCAACCTCAGACAAAACATCATCCTCATCCATGTCATCGTCATCCATCATGTCCTCATCCTCTATCACAACATCCTCGATCAGCTCGGGTCCATCATGCTCCACAACAGCTCCCAAATCTCCTGCATCAGCTGCCATGTCAGCCTGGGCTGCATCAAATGCGGCTGCAAGTGCCTCAGCCTGTACCATAGCCTGTGCCAACTCCGGTGCTCCGATCTCAAATCCATGGGGATGTGCAGCCATCTCTGTGGCCCACTCAGCTGCTAGCTGTGCTATAACACCTCCTGGTAAGACTGGTACTACTGCATCATCACCTGCGGCTACCTCCTCTTCCTCTATCGGATAACCCTCTGCAACCACAATGTCTACGCCAACTGGCACGTCTATACCGGCTGGGTCCACGGGGTCCTCCTCCTCTGGATCATACTCCGGCTCCTCGTCATCAGTGTCCTCTTCCTCTTCATCCTCCATCTCCTCGTCGTCATCCTCTGGCTCATCGTCGTCATCGCTCTCATCATCATCCTCCGGATCCTCATCTGCTGGGGGTGCATCAGCCATGTCTTCCTCCGGTGGGGGTAGAGGTGCGGCTCTAACCTGTGCAAGTAGAACCTGGTACGAAGAACGGTCTCGTAACATTAGTAGAGAATCCTCCTCGATGCGTTTGAAGGTCTCCTTGCGGTAGATCATCTCCTGACGTATCACTTCTGGGTCCTGGGTCCCAAATCTCTGCTGCTCGATCTGCATGTCTCGCTCTGTCTCTGCAATAGCTCTCTGTCTAACCTTCCAGGCATAGTACTCTGGATCGGCTGGCGCAATACTACTCTCATACACATAGTGTCCTCCGAACTCGTCTGGAACGAACAGCGGCGATGCCATGCTACCTGAAAAGGGACTACCTTAAGTCAGAACTAATCTTAATACTCATCTATAGAATCTCAAGGTTCTAGGACCAGATGGTGTGGGACAATCTGTGAGCGAAAAAGGTATACAACCTAGGCTCTGATACCAAAAATCCTGTCACGCCCCGGAACGGCATAAATAGAGAAAAATAAATTTCCTTTATGGGTCCATAGGGAATGACGGGTGAAGTCACATGATTGTCCACACCACGCAGTACTAAGCAACAAGAAGTAATAGTGTAACAAGAATGAAGTCTAGGTTCTGATCACAACGTAACATAAAGTTAACAGAAGTTACTAACTATTACATATCAGAGTCTCGAATCAAATATAAAGCAGCGGAAGTACAAATGCCAAGGCAACATATGCCTGACTACAAAAAAGTTCTAAAACGGTAAGGGCAATTAGCTACAATTCTAGTCTAGTCTTCAGTTGGCATAAGGGTAGTCCTCGGCGTAGTAGTCTTCTTCGGTCTGACCTCCGTCGGGGAAATTCTCCACAGGAACTCCGTCACCGGCATAGTAGTCTTCTTCTGCAGGCCCTTCACCTGTATAGTCATAACCAGGATGCGCTGGAACGTAGAAATGTCCAGCGGCATAAACGCCGTCAGCTTAATGAAAGCCGAGTGAGTTAGATACTAACAGGGTATCAACTATTGAAGTTATTACAAGTTATAAGCCGCAACAAGTTAGAGTTCTGTGAGGGTAACTTCTTTACATCAAACCGATTATCCGATTACTAATGTTTTACTCATTATAAGACCGATAACACGTCTAGATAGGGGAACAGACTCGACAGTAGTTCAACTCTATAACATACCATTGCTCATCCACCGCTTTTAAGAACATATGCACAGTTCACCGCATGTCATGGATACCACGATAGTCCATCCCCCGCTTTTAAGAGCATATGCACAGTCCACCGCATGTCAGGGATATAACGCTTTAAACAACAGTACATCATTCTATGCCACGACTTAGCAACGTCTACCAGTGATCACGGTCCACCGCATGTCATAGACACCTTCGTCTGTCTACCGCTTTTAAGAACATATGATTAGATCATCTGGCTATCTTAGGGCAAATGGTCCGGTTCACCGCAAGTCATAGACACCTTCGTCTGTCTACCGCTTTTAAGAACATATGATCGACCAAAGCCCGCCCACGCAAGGTTCCCGAATCTTAGCAACCTACTTAAGTTCAACTCTATTTCCGATACATGACAATCCCAATGTGGCCCGACTACTCTGAATGAAATGAACGTTAACTCCAAAGGATTCACAACTATTCCGTTATCTAACATTATAAACGTTATTCGATAGTCTTGTTATTACTACGATCCTATGCTGCATTAACTCGTTATCATGTCTGTATTACAATAGTAAAGCATGCTGGGAAGTACTGAACAGTAAATAAACAACTAAACAGTTATTACATTAACTAAACAAGTAAAACAGTAAACTGCAACATCCAATCGATTGATATAGATGTCAATCGATTGGTATAGTGTCAATCGATTGGAACAAAGTTCAATCGATTGGATCACAATCCATGTCAATCGATTGCATAAAATGTCAATCGGTTGAGACATAAAAGATGTCAATCGATTGGTATAGTGTCAATCGATTGGAACAGGAAAGATGTCAATCGATTGGTATAGTGTCAATCGATTGGAACAGGAAAGATGTCAATCGATTGGTATAGTGTCAATCGATTGACACTTCGTCTTCTTCGCAGAGAAGACTGCCCAGCAACATATAAATGGGAAACATGGTTTCTTCTCCATTTCTTCATTCAAAACATGTTCTAACATCAATATCAAGCTACCAAGTGAGTTTAGAACTCACCTTAGGCGTTAAGGCGTGTTTGGTTGTGTTTTGAAGCTTGAGCTTCAATGGTGGTCTTCCTCTCTCTCTCTCTAGTTCTCTGCCTTCTCTCTTCTCTTTCTTCTCCTTCTTCTCTTCTTCTTTCTGGTCTTCTTCTTCTTCTTCTTCTCGTCTCAGTCCATCTCTGTGTGTGTGTGAGTGTATGTATGTATATATGTGAGTATATATATATGAGTGTATATATATATATAACACACACAAAACCCTCCCCTTCACTCTCTCTGATTTCTGTAAACAGAAATACGCCCAAAATGGGCTGGTATATATAGAGAGGGAGTGTTCACGTGGCCTCTCCCCAGCCAGAGCAAAAGAATCTGCCCAGCTGCCTCCAATCGATTGACATAAGTGTCAATCGATTGATAAAATCAATCGATTGGTATAAAGTTCAATCGATTGGAACAATCAATCGATTGAGATAAAGTTCAATCGATTGGTATGTAAAATATACCAAGGGTAAGGCCAAGCTCATAAAAGTATTAAAAGAAACATACAATGTCTTAGTTATATAATACATTACAAGAATACAGGGTATTACACACAATGTATTTATAACCCTCTAAAAAGAAAAGATAGGCTCAAAAGCTCACCGGGTTTAGTCTCCACCATGTGTTATCTAGAAATCCGAATCATATTATAGTTCACATCAAACATGTATTCAAGTGATTACGTGCAGTGCATAGGTTTGTGTGCAAATCTATGATATAAAACTATGATTCGAACAATACATGACCTAAAACGTCATATCATGACTTCAGCAAATGTTTAACCATAACTTCTCTTGTTTACCATTCTATAACAATCCAAGTTACATAACAAGATTTATCGACTAGAGACTGCAAAACTGTCGGTGACATTGTTTATGTATCTTGTCAAAAATTGATAGAAATTTTTGGCATCAATTTTATATCTTGATTTTTCAAATTTTTGGTGTATATAATAATGTGCATGTGAGTGCATACCCCCAAACCTAAACCTTTCATTGTCCCCAATGAAACAATAAAACAAAAGAAAGGAGAGTACATAAGGAAAGAACGACAATACCTCGATCTCGGCAAACACAAACCAGGTGGACATAAATGAATATGGAATTAAAGGTACAATAGCTCCGACGAAGCACTATTTCACCTGTTAATACTTGATAATAAACAAAAGAAAAATAGTAGCTAAAATATAATACATATGTTTATTTTTTTCAATAAAAATAGAAATAAAAACTAACTATAATAAAAGACCTAATGAAAATAATTAAGAATAAAAACACAAACATAAACGAAGCTATGAAAATAAAGAACAGAAAATAGAACAAATAAAAACAACGGACCAGGTTTGGAAAATAGAATGTAAAAGAAGGTAAAAGAACAACAAGAAAAAGTGGGAAATCCTTACCTCGCGCGAGCGGACCGTGCTAGCGACCCTCGCTCGCGCTAATCCCTCTGCGAGTTAAAACAGAAGCTTGTTTTACATTTTATAAAAGAAAGATTTCTAAGTCCCCAGATCGCGTGAACAGCCCGCTCGAGCGACCTCCTCGCGCGTGCGAATTTCGACGCGAGGTGATACTGAGGCTATATATCACATAAGGTTTTAAAAAAATTTCACTAAGGGGCAAGCTCGAGCGAGCGGGCTGCGCGCGCGAGTTTCCATTTTTCCTCTTTTTCTTTATTTGTTTTTGTATATAAACTGAAAATAAGTTTACTCCGACCCCCAAACCTGTTCAGAATGACAAAAACTGACTCAAAAAGACCCAAAAATGACCAAAAATAATAGAAACAGACGAACTAAAGCTTCGGTTGCCTCCCAAGAAGCGCTATCCTTTACGTCTTTAGCTAGACCATTCTAGCTCAAGATTTAAGGAGGTTGAAAATCAAAGTTTGTACCCCTTAGGATATCAGGAAGAGCCCAGTGATAAGCATAAATAACGTCGATTTGAATTAATTCGACCGATGGTTCTCCCGGATTATGTTCAAATTGATTTCTTACCTTTCGAGTAAATTCATCATTCGGGTCTTGGTTGTCAGGATTCATCCGCTCATTACAAATTATAATATTTTCCTCACCCATATTCAGTTCTTTGTTAGGCTCAATATTTTGTCTTTCCTCACATTCTGCCTCACATAGGTAATCGTCGTCTTTAGGAGGTTGATCTATAGCATTAAAAACGTTTAGTTTTAAGTTCATGTTCCCAAATGACACCTTCATTACCCCCGTCCAACAGTTAACACGAGCGTTAGCTTTTGCTAAGAATGGATGACCTAAGATGATAGGAGTGTGTTTCCGAGCATCTTGCACGGGTTCAGTGTCAAGGACCATGAAGTCGATAGGATAATAGCATTTATCAACTTTGACCAAGACGTCCTCGACGATTCCTCTAGGTATTTTAATAGAACGATCCGCTAATTATATGGTAGCGGACGTAGGCTTAAGTTCACCTAGTCCTAGTTGTTTACAGACATGATAAGGTAAGAGATTAACACTTGCTCCTAAGTCAAGGAGAGCCCGATGAATGATAGTGTCACCTATGACACATGAAATTGTAGGCGTACCTGGATCTTTATATTTTGGAGTAGTGACAAGCGGGGGTATTTGTAAAATACAACCACGCTAAAAGAAGAAAATGTATTGATTTAATTTACAATTCCTTTATTTATCCGCAATTTGAATTACAACGCCAGTTTATACACATTTTGATTAATCTATGATAAGTTGTGTGTTTTAGTTGCAATTTGTGCAGACTACAGTTGCTTTGCTAAGAATTGAAAGATAACGATAAAAGGAAATGCTGATTTCTAATGAAGACAATCAAAAGTTGAAATACAGAGTTCGATCGATTGAAGACCATTCGATCGATCAACGTTTCGATCGATCGAGAGAAGCTCAAGCGATCGAAGGTTCCAGAGTTCAATCGATCGAGAATTGTTCGATCGATCGAACATGCCTTTTATCAAATTTTTACGCGCACGCAGCAGAATAGAAACTTAACCCTAAGCATTAGGTCTCTGCTATATATATTCATATTGTATACGTCCTTAGGGACGCCCAGATTGTTTTTTTCAGTTTTAGAGAGAGATAGAGGTTTTATGTGTTTTTGTAGGTCTTGGAGGTTGGATATTGCTTTTGGATTGGTAGTCTCATAGTTTAATACAAGATTTTCATTCCAGGTTACTTAGTATTGTTCTATTTACATTCTGTTAGTAGTTTAGAGTAGTATAATCTGTTGGATTTAAAGTTTTGCATCCTAAATAGAGTTACACCATTAGTTTACATAATTTTCATGTTCAAAACGCAACCAAACGCATCCTTAATGAACCTTTACGTTAAAAACGATACTGTGACACTCCAGACCATGTCTGAGTAGTCCCCAGGTTGGGAGATCACGATGTGATCTCAGGCCTCTACCATGCAGCAGAATAATTCCTGTGTTCGATCGATCGAGGTTAGTTCGATTGATCGGACCAGAGACATAGTCGAGCGATCGAAGTTAGTTCGATCGATCGAGAGAAGAAGATGTTCGATCGATCGAAAGCGCGTCGATCGATCAAACACTCTGATTCTTGAGGACATTCTATGCAGTATTCCGAGACTTTCTGCTTTACTGATTCGTTATCAAACTGTCCCCAAAACACTCAGTTTGTCAAAACAATCTTTAAACTTAAAGCCTTAAGGCATTTTTCTTCAATACCTTTTGCAAACCACCCTCAATGCTAACTCCATTGTAGGTGCGAGTCTTAACTATTGAACCAAACCGCTTTTGTGTATTTCAAACTTAAATGTGATGACATAGTCCCGGTCATGAAAGGACTATGGATTCTTTATCCTAAGAGAAATACGGAATACTGTAGAAAATGTGCTCCATTGAGCTTCAATGCAACTGCATGGTAGATGGCTAGGTCGCAGTGGATTCGTGTAATCCCAACATTCCTTTTTAATTAAGAAAAATACATTTTAAATTATCACTTTAATTAATTAGTTGGCAATTAGTTTATTTTAGTTTAATTATTTTTAGTAGTTGATAAATTGTGGGACTTTGTGTTCAACGTTTCTTTAAAATATTGAATTTTATTTTCCCTTTTTGAGATTAATCTAAGTATTTAGTTTACCACCTTCCCTGTGGGATCGACCTGGACTTAATCTAGTTTACTGCTTACACGATTACCTACACTTGGGTATAGCACACAAGCGCACACAGAAAAATTCTCGTGTCAAGTTTTTAGCGCCGTTGCCAGGGAAGGCGACGAGCTAACTCTTAGATTACCTCCATCTTTCCTTATCTCTTTCTGTTTTTCTTTTGTCTTTTGTTCTTTATATAAAAACTACTTAGGGTCTTTCCCTTTATGTCCGATAATTCCATCGAAGGAATTTTTGGAAATCCACTCTATTCATCCAGTTCATCTAGTTCTATTAACCCCATAGTTACACCGATCGACTCAATGGCCGACAATCAAAGCAAAAATGGTGATAATGTGGTTGTACCAATCGACGATTCACTTCGCCCTTTGTGCGATCTCATGACACCTGAACATGCACCCACACCTTCTTGCATTCTCATTCCACCCCATGCAGGCGAATTTCAATTTCGCAATGGAATGATTCAACTCCTTCCTACCTTTCATGGAATGGAGAGCGAGAAGGCATATCTACATGTCAAAGACTTTGAGGATGCTTGTAAAACTTTCTCACAGAATTGTCCTGTAGATGTGACACGTTTAATGCTATTTCCTTTCACTCTGAAGGACAAAGCAAAAGCGTGGTTACTCACCTTGAAGCCAAACTCCATCTACACTTGGCATGCGATGAATACCGCTTTCTTGAAGAAATTCTTTCCACCTCGCATGACCACCGAGCTCAAACGACAAATAAACTCTTACAAAGAAAAGAGAAATGAAACGTTCACCCAAACTTGGGAGCGTTTCAAGGATTTGCTACTCTCATGCCCACATCATGGGTATGAAAAATGGCAAACCATCAGCTACTTTTATGAAGGGCTAAATGGTGAAACGAAAAAGTTGGTCGAGACCATGAGTTCGGGGCCATTTCTTCGTAAAAACACGGAGGAAGCTGAAGCTCATTTTGAGTTGTTAGCTGAACACGCCCATGAGTGGTCAAATTCAGATGATATCCCACGATCACAGATATCCTGCGTAGAAGAGAAAAGTTTATATCAACTAAAAAGTGAGGATCATCTGATGAATAAGTATAAGGAACTAGTAAAGAAAGTGGAAGAATTGGGGATGAAAGGAGAGAGTTCTAGGCAGTTTTTGCCTGAAGAACCATGTGGCACATGTAACATGCTGGGACACACTACTCAATATTGTCCAAATGTGCCATATTTTCAAGAACAACCCCCCATGGAAATGAATGCCATGCAAGGGTATAGGGGGGCGGGGAATTCCTACAACTATAATCCACAAAATAATAGATGGAATCACCCCGGGTTCGACTAGAAAAACAATGCTGGGACCCAAAACCAATTTCAACAACAACATCCCTACAATAACAATACTCAATATCAAGGGCAATACAACAGGCAGTCCCAGCCATTCAATCAGAATAGAACAAACAACTACAAGCACGCTCAACCCTCTAACAACCAACAAGCAAATATTTACGTACCACCTCACAAGAAGGTGCAGGAGGAAGATCCACTCTCTAATGCAAACTTAACACAACAGTTAATTCAAATGATGAGTAAAATGTCCGCAACATTAGAGGGGATGGATGCACGTCAAGAGGGTTCGAGTGGTACGTTTCCTGCTCAACCACTTCCAAACCCCAAGGGATACAACAATGGCCCTCCTAACCATGAACAGGAAAAAGCCGTGACAACATTAAGAAGCGGCAAAGTCATAGGGCAAAACATGCCTCATTCTACTCCCAAGGAGTATGAAGAGGAGAAAGTGGTAATTAGGAGAAAACCATCCACTCAAGAAGAGGAGTTGTCTACTAATGATAAATCAGTAGAATTAAATAAGGACACTCCTAAAGAAGTAGAAGAAGTTGAGAGAAGACCTGGAAAGGAGCCAGTCATTGACGCATTACCTAAGTGCCCTTTCCCTGCACCTTACCCTCAAAGGCTTAAGAAACCCCAAAACGAGGCAAAGAATCAGAAGTTCTTGGAATTGTTCAAACAAGTTAAAATTAATCTCCCACTCCTTGATGCAATCAAACAAGTGCTAGCCTACGCTAAGTATTTGAAAGACTTATGCACGGTCAAAAGGAGGCAAAGTGTAAAAAAACATGCTTATGTCGCTTGCCAAGCAAGCGCAATAATTCAAAATAAGTTGCCTCCAAAGCTTAAAGACCCTGGCACCCTAACTGTCTCGTGTAGAATTGGGAATCAAAGGATAGATAACGCACTCCTTGATCTAGGAGCAAGCGTGAACTTGCTGCCATATTCAGTATATAAACAACTAGGGTTGGGTGAACTCAAACCCACTAGAGTTACATTGCAATTAGCAGACAGGTCAGTCAAATATCCTAGAGGAATACTGGAGGACGTTCTAGTGCAGATAGACACATTTGTCTTCCTGGTGGATTTTGTGATTTTGGACACTGAACCTGTGTCTAATCCATGTTCACAAATCCCAGTGATTTTGGGATGTCCATCCCTCAACACCATTGATGCCACAATCAAAATAAGGAGTGGTATCATGACCATTGTATTAAGGAATATGACTTTAAATGTCAAGATTTTTTCAAATCCCCGACCTGAAGAATACGAGGATGAAGAAGAAGTGAACTTCATCGAAACGATCATCGAAAACGAGGTTGATTTGGTTGACTAAAAAGATCCTTTGGAGGTGGTAGTGTCATAATTCAACGCTACTTATCGACCCAACGATACTACCCCATTGGACGCTGCTCTAAATCATGATTGCCTCATGATGGAAACTAAAGAGGAGGATAGAGAGGAATGCATGTGGGTCACCCGATATGAACCCTTGCCTCCAAAACAAAGTTAACCATGCCTTCGAACTTTCAGTTTCCCGAACATGAATTAAAGGAGCTTCCAAAAGAGCTCAAATATGTTTTTCTGGGGACTGAAAAGACTTATTCTGTTATAATCTCAGCCTCGTTAAGTTTAGAACAAGAGGATAAGTTGATCCAAATGCTCAAACTGCACAAGGGAGCATTAGGATGGACTATTGCCGACCTGAAAGGCATAAGGCCATCTATTTGCACCCATAAGATATATCTGGAGGAAGACGCCAAACCTTCGCGACAAATGCAGAGGCGTCTGAATCCAAATATACAAGAAGTTGTGAAGAAAGAAGTCCTAAAACTTCTAGACATTGGGATAATATACCCTATCTCTGACAGCCCTTGGGTTAGTCCAACCCAAGTGGTGCCCAAAAAGGCCGGTATAATAGTAATCCCAAATAAAGACGGCGAGTTAGTACCAACACGCGTCCCCACTGGATGGCAGATGTGTATTGACTATCGAAAGTTGAATACTGTGACCCGGAAAGATCACTTCCCGCTGCCATTCATGGATCAAATGCTAGAACGAGTGACGGGTCATAAGTATTATTGTTTCTTGGACGGATACAGTGGGCACAACCAAATTGAAATTGCTCCTGAAGATCAGGAGAAAACAACATTCACATGTCTGTTCGGTACGTTCGCTTACCGCCGTATGCCTTTTGGATTATGCAATGCACCTACTACTTTTCAGCGGTGTATGTTAAGCATTTTCAGTGATATGGTTGAACAGACACTCGAGGTTTTCATGGACAACTTTTCGGTGTTTGGCCATAGTTTCGATAACTGCCTAGAAAACCTTGAAAACATGTTAGCGAGATGTGAGGACAAACACCTAGTACTAAACTGGGAAAAATGCCACTTCATGGTAACCAAAGGAATTGTCCTCGGCCACATTATCTCTGACAAAGGTATCTAAGTCGATAAAGCGAAAATCGATATAATTTTGAATTTACCTGTCCCTCGTACAGTTAGAGACATCCGTTCTTTTCAGGGACATGCTGGATTTTATCGTCGCTTTATCCAAAATTTTAGTGCCATCTCTCGACCACTGTGCCAACTACTCGTCAAAGATGCACCTTTCGAATGGTTGGAAAACTGTCAAATATCCTTTGATGCACTAAAAGAACACCTTACCTCCGCACCGATAATATAGGCACCCTACTGGGGTTTGCCAATCGAACTAATGTGCGATGCTAGTGACTACGCCATTGGTGCAGTCCTGGGACAGAGGAAGGACGACAAGCCTTATGTTATATAATATGCCAGCAGAACACTCAATGAAGCCCAAATGAACTATACAACTACTAAAAAAGAGTTACTGGCAATAGTCTTCGCGTTGGATAAATTTAGGTCTTATCTGATAGGGTCCCCAATAGTCTGTTTTACAGACCACTCGGCCCTCAAGTACCTGTTATCTAAGAAAGACACGAAACATAGGCTGATCCATTGGATACTTCTACTCCAAGAATTTGATATCACTATCAATGATAAAAAGGGAGTAGAGAATGTGGTTGCTGACCACTTATCTCGGTTAACATTCACAGACAATACTGAGCCCATACCAATCAAAGATGAATTCCCAGATGAGCAAATTATGGTAGTCTCGGGTTTACCCTGGTATGCTGACATAGTAAACTACCTAGCCGCAGGACAAACTCCGAGACACTGGTCGAATCAAGACAGGAAGCGGTTCCTCTCGTTTGCACGCCATTTCTTTTTCGATGACCCTTATTTATTCAAGTATTGTGCTGATTAGGTCATCGGGCGTTGCGTCCCTAATGAGGATATAACCGTAATTCTAGCCTTGTGCCACTCTGAAGCGTGTGGTGGCCACTTTTCTTCCCAAAAGACCGCACAAAAAGTCCTACACAGCGGATTTTATTGGCCCACCATATTTAAGGACGCTTATTCTTTCTGTAAATTGTGCCAACGCTGTCAAAAGCTAGGTACTATTTCAAAAAGAAATTCTATGCCCTTAACCCCTATTATCACAATTGAAATATTTGATTGTTGGGGCATTAACTTTATGGGCCCGTTCCCTAAATCAAACAACTGCGAATACATACTCCTAGCTGTGGAGTACGTATCAAAATGGGTGGAAGCCATACCGACGAGACGCAATGACCACAAAACAGTCATGTCTTTTCTTAAGGAAAACATTTTATCGCGTTTCAGAACCCCAAAAGCATTATTAAGTGACCAAGGCAAGCATTTCTGCAACAGGCCTTTGGAAGCACTACTCAAGAAATATGGGGTACACCATAAAATCGGTCTAGCATACCACCCACAAACAAACGAGTAGGCGGAGTTGGCTAATCGTGAAATCAAACACATACTTGAAAAAACGGTTAGTTTCAATAGAAAAGATTGGGCTTACAAACTGACTGATGCTTTATGGGCATACCGTACGACCTTTAAGAAAAATTTGGGAATGTCTCCATATAGGCTAGTGTATGGTAAGGCGTGTCACCTTCCTGTCGAAATCGAACACAAAGCTTATTGGGCAACACGCTCATTAAACTTCAACATTAAAGAGGGAGGTCATCTCCGAAAACTCCAGTTGGCAGAATTGGAAGAAATCCGACGAGATGCATATGACAATGCCAAACTCCACAAGGAACGATTGAAGGCTTGTCATGACCGAACGATTTTTCGAAAATCTTTCGAACCTGGACAGAAAGTTTTATTATATGATTCACGCCTTCATCTCTTCCCGGGAAAACTCCGATCCCGGTGGACAGGACCTTTCACAGTCAAATCTGTCTTTCCACATGGGGCCGTGGAGCTATTTAATCTTAAGAACGATGGAAGTTTCAAGGTCAATGGCCAGAGAATAAAACCGTTTTTAGAAGATTTCCAACCTGAGATCGAGCACATCCAATTGGATGAGCCCGACTATACTTCAAACTAAAACGCCCAAGTGCGTTCTCCCAATGTTGTTGTATTGTTTTCTTTTCTTGTTTTTCGTTTTGTTTTATCTTTTGTCTGTCTTTTTGAATGTGATCCTGATCCTAATCTGCTATTCCAGTTTTATCTCGTGCAGGCTATCCACTATGAGAGATGACGATATTCACTCGATAGGGTTATGGGCTGATTCAGAGTATCAGAACCCACAGTGGACTGCTGATGAAATAGCATTTTTCTTATCTCCATACCAAGGGTCAGGAGCTGATGACATCATTGACTTATCCTACGGATATATCCCGTATGATCCTGCGCTCCTTCAGATCAACCCATTTGCGCACATGGAACTCCTTGAAGAGGAGGGAGAGCCGGAAGGATATGCTGTGTGGGAGGTCGACGACGCTCTAATGGAATAATGGGAAAATGACTTAATGTGGGAACCATGGGAAGAAGAGGACTTACAAGATGTGGTGCCCGAACGCCACAATGCTATTTTCACATATGTTGACAACTTTTTGGTCGTCCAAGTGGTTCCCTATATTTATGTCCATTTGAGCTATTTATTGTTCAGGCTTCAATTCCCTCTACCTGCTAGTGCACCTGGGGATATCCAGCCAATAGTGAGGTTAACTCTGGGTCACATTCCGTTCTTTTTCTTTTCGTTTTGCTCTTCCTTTTTGTTGTTCTGTTGCTCTTGTTAACTTATTTTCTCCGTTTTCATTTTTGTTTCCCTTTGTCAGGAATATCACTATGAATCTACCATTCCCATCGCTGTTCCTTCCACGTCAACTTTTCCATGGATTTGGACCATACATAAGGACCCCAGACATCCCGCCGCAAGAGGATAGTTCAATGGGCAATTACACTCCATTATCGTTGTCTCCATCTGGATCTCCTGTTGTCGGTGATATCAATTTCTTAGAGAGTTCGACCTTGCTCGATGATGTCCTCACTGCTTTCCGCTTGTTCTGGGAAAGGGAATCATCAAGTTCAGACTCTACATTTGCAGTTCTGGTGGAGGAAGAAGTTGTGGAAGAAGAAATTTTCATTCTCGAAGCATAGTGTTTAACTTCAATTGTTTTCTGTCATTTCTACTTTATTTCATCAATTGAAGTGTATTCCTAGATGGAGTTTTTAGTAATTTCAGCTTTCTTTTCATTTTTTCTTTATCAATAAGGTTTTAAACACCAAGTTGGGGGCATGAATAGTATAAGTGGATGATATTTTAAGGATTAATTTATATAAAACTTATAATGTTCTATTATGAGGTTGACGTTTTTGGCTTACATATTCTGGCAATGCACTGTTTTATCCTTATTCTGTATGTCCAGATCAATGTTGGTTCGTTGGGGGTGTGTAATTTCTCAATTTTGGGATAGTGTATAATTTCTATGTTCGATCGATCAAACGTATTTCGATCGATCGAGAGTGTCATAACCTCGAGCGCTTGAGGAGAGCTCAATCGATCGACTTTTCGATCGATCGAGCCCATTCAATCGATCGAAACCTATTTTTATACGAGGCGTCTTTCAGAATTTTTTGCAGTCTCTCCGTCTCTCTCCCTTCCTCGAGCGATCGAACACAGAAAATGAATCCCCCGATTTTGGCTTCCCCCACTTCATACTACATCCATTAAGGAGCTCCGGACCCCCCGGATCGTCAGTGGCACCACCGGTACCCTACACCCAGCGCGTCTCTCGAGGTGAGCCCCCGCGTTACCTCTCGTAGTTCTTTTCTTTTCAAATTCAGATGGGGGTACCCCCCATTGATTCTTTAAATCCTTTTCGTAGTGTTATCCATGTTTTTGTTGTTTTCGGGCCCTCCCCATTCTCAATCGTTGCAACTAACACTGCGCTGTTCTCGATCGATCGAACTGGTTTCGATCGATTGAACCCAACTACTATTCGATCGATTGAACATTATCGAGCGATCGAACCAAAGATACTCTCGATCGATCGAATAGACTTCGATCGATCGAAGTGTGGCAGTTTCTTTATCTTTATTATTTGCCCTGTTCTAATGTTTCTCTCGTTGCTTCTTCCTTTTCAGGGCTTTATTATGAATCCGATCACTAGCTACCATAAAGCCAAGCCGTTCGACCTCGCTATACCCGACCCAGTTCCAGATCACGGGTTTAGAAACGAGGAAGACCGCGTTTGGTTCACCCGCTACTTCCAGTCATGGAAGGTCATGATCGAGCGTCCCCTTGAGACTACCTGGTTGGCTACTCCATGGTACCTTTCACGGATACGTGCCATGCCCCAGTGGTACACACTATTCTCCCAGCCTAAGCAGGTGAATCTATCTTGGATCCGGGAGGCATGTGTGACGATGATCCGGGATCCGGTTGCTCCGTTCACCCTTCGCTTATTTTTTCGTGGCCGGGAGATCATCTTCAGCCCGGCCACCTTAGCTACTGCTATTGGGGTACCGGAGGTACCAAATTGTGTATGCCCACATCGACCCAACACACCTCAGCCAACACTGACCATCATTTCCTCCGGTGAGCTCTTCCGACATGGGATGGCGAGGCTCTCATTCCCGACCTCCACCTCACAGATAATTACCATATGCTCCATCTTGCCCTAAGCAATTGTTTATTAGTGACCTCGTATCGGGAGAAGATCGCGACGTGGTATGCTCGGGTAATCCTCGTATCGGGAAAAGATCGCGACGTGGTATGCTCGGGTATTATATGCGATTGGGACTCGGCAGCCAGTCTGTTTACGCCGCCTTTACATTGAGTTCATGCGACACCCTACACGCTACATTCAGGCTAAAAAGCACCTGAAGGATGCTTGGGCTATTCATCGGGTGATCGAGCATGCAGGTATCATTCCTTTGGCGGGCGATGTGACTGCCCAGTCCCGCAGTCGTTTTGGTGAGACAGCTTCCCGCCGATCCGATACGCAAAAGAGGAAGCGAAAAGGAAAAGGTAAGGCGAAGGTGGGCGAGAAGAGTAGACGTGGAGGCGGGACAGATACTGAGGGAGCCGCTTCTGGGACGCCCACAGAGGCTGAGGAGCATAACTCGGAGGAGGAGTTAGACCCTATTGAGGTAGTGACGAGATTTGAGTTGAGACAGAGGTCTTAGGCTCGTACCCAGGGAGAGTCTTCTTCTACGCCTTTCCCGACTATTCATGAGTTGTTATTGGAGGAGAGAGAGGCCAAGATTCGACTTGAGGGTAAGGTGGATGTGATGACTACCTTGCTGGAGGCGATCTTGATACAGATCGGCGTTGATCAGATGGCTCATACAGCTGCAGCTATTGTACCCAGCGATCCACCTACAGCAGCTCATGACACTTCCACCGATCCACCTACTACATCTACTGCTCCATCACCCATCACTGCCCCATCTGCCTCTGCCCCTACTGGTCCTTCATTATCCGATCCCCCGGTTGATCTTTCTGTTCTTACTACATCCGCTGTACCACCTACTGCACCATCATCATCAGCGGGACCACCTACTACAGAGATACCATTTACACCTCCCCCTGTCATGGCCGACACATCAGTTTCTACTCCGGCTGCCATGATTGTGAGTGATCCGGCTACTACTACTACAGGTGTTGAGGGTGGTGTTATGGATGCTCCGGATCTAGTGATTGACATTTTATCTGATGTTCCCGATGATGGGTAGTATGTGGGTTTTGTTTTTTTTTGGATTTTTGGTTGGTTTGGTATATTCTGGGTTGTTTGTTGGGCATTTTTGTACACTGTTGGGTTGTTGTTTATGTTGTTGGTGGTTTGGATGGTTTGGATATTTGTTTATATGGCATATCGAGATTTTATTATCGCTGTTCTGTTCGTTCACTTTCCTATATTTTCGGTGATGTATTTTATTTTATGTTGGATCTGCTGCCATATATTTCCTATCTATTTGATTTTGGCTTCTTGGAGTGTGTATGTTTGCTATACAGGTTATTACTATTATGATTCTTACGATGATATTTCAGGTGATATCTCTCTATCTGTTTTTGAAAATCGCCTACTGAGGACATTGCAATTTTCAGTTGGGGGTGGGATATAGATAGATAATCACCTGTGTACATTTTCTACGTAGCAATCTGGACCACTTTATTTATTGGCAAACATCATACAATCTCCATTATTATTAACATTTCGATTTCAAAACAAATTTAAAATACAAAATTTTAAAATTTTCAAACTATTAAATTCCAATTTTTGAATTAAATTGGTAGAATTATTTTGAATATTCACTTCTGTTTAGCTATTATCAAGCAATGACACGATCATTTTATTCTCATTCTTTTATGAATTAAGTTCACGCATTTTTCTAGTTCTCTAGGATGAATGCATATGTTGATCATTCTTGTATCCAAATCATTTGCACATGTTAATAGCTATGCAGAAAAACTTAAAATAAGAGTTAATACGACTTTTGTACTTTAAAGAATGAAGTAGTGAAAACTAGTCACCCTTAGTGAGGTTTTGAATCCAATCTTCATTTCTGAGAGAATTACCACATTAAATTTGAATTGTTCTTATTGAATATGCGATTAGAATTCGTTGAATAGTCTCTAATTCTTTATTTTGGCTTCTTAATAGAGGAGAACGTTCAGGATTTACCAATTAAAACTCAATGGACATTTAAGTGTTAAAATTAAGAAGTTGAGAAAATGATTTAAGCCATCGTTATTTGCTCCTTATCTTTCCATATACCTGTATCAACGTTCTAACAATATGTGTTGCTCTTAACCCCACACCGAGTAAAAACTTCCAAATTTATTATAAACTTCTAAATCCCTAATCCTATACTTTGACCTCAATGAACCCCATTGCACATATAATGTGATTAAATTGTTGAAGTATGTTATGAGGAGGGAGTAATAGTGGGAGGGGCTGCATAAAAGAAAAGAAAGAAGATATAGCCCTACTTAAAAAAATATATATATATATATATAAATATAGAGGATGGTTGGAAGTAAGTAAAGAGGAAAGTACTGAGTTCAATCACATGATAGAGATGTGCAACTTCCTACCCTTTCATTTCTATCCTGCTAAATAAAAACACTGTCAAGTCAAAGTCTTAATGATTTTTAACAACTTAGTTTAAACATGAACGTGTAATTTGAGTTATCCACGGTATTTCGCTCCTCTAGTAAGTAGTATTCCTATCTTGAGACTATACACTCTAAAATGTTCATCTTTTATAGAGTCGAGTATAGAAGCATTAGTATCCGAAAAATCACTCTTATCAAAGCTTCCATATCCTGTGCGATAATTATTAACCAAGTTTCTGTGGGATGTTCATTTTTGAGGGTAATAACCATGTGAGACTTGAGTTGAAACTACAAGTTCTGAAAGGTGTGATAGTCTAAACAACTCTAAATAAAGTTCGATGTATAGCTGTTAATTTCACACACACACGGATACATGGATGTGATGCATATGTTATTTTTATCTTGGTGGCATGAGGAGCATGTGTAATTCTTTCATGGTTTGAATGGGGATGATATGATTTGTGGAGCTAAATTAGTAGTTGAATAAAAGGGATTGTTTAAAAGTTATTTTATAACTTTTTGAGCTTAAAATTGGAGAATTTTGTGGGTATATTCACTGCAAACCCTCACGAGACAACACTCGTCCACTAGGGGGAACCTAGGGGTTTAACGGCTTGTTGCATCTGCTAAATGCAACCGCGATTCCTGTGAAAGTGAGTTAGGTAGTTTTTTCTTGTTATTTTAATTGACTTGAGTTTAATTTATTATTAGTTATTGTAGTATTAGTGTAGCTTGTTTTTATGTTCGCTCTATTGCTAGGGACTAGCAAATCGCTAGTTGGGGGTTGTGACAAGCGGGGGTATTTGTAAAATACAACCGCGCTAAAAGAAGAAAATGTATTGATTTAGTTTACAATTCCTTTATTTATCCGCAATTTGAATTACAACGCCAATTTATACACATTTTGATTAATCTATGATAAGTTGTGTGTTTTAGTTGCAATTTTTGCAGACTACAGTTGCTGTGTGAAGAATTGAAAGATAACGATAAAAGGAAATACTGAATTCTAATGAAGACAATCAAAAGTTGAAATACAGAGTTCGATCGATTGAAGACCATTCGATCGATCGAAGTTTCGATCGATCGAGACAAGCTCAAGCGATCGAAGGTTCCAGAGTTCAATAGATCGAGAATTGTTCGATCGATCGAACATGCCTTTTATCAGATTTTTATGCGCACGCAGCAGAATAGAAATTTAACCCTAAGCATTAGGTCTCTGCTATATATATTCATATTGTATACGTCCTTAGGGATGCCCAAATTGTTTTCTTCAGTTGTAGAGAGAGAGATAGAGGTTTTATGTGTTTTTGTAGGTCTTGGAGGTTGGATATTGCTTTTGGATTGCTATTCTCATAGTTTAATACAAGATTTTCATTCCAGGTTACTTAGTATTGTTCTATTTACATTCTGTTAGTAGTTTAGAGTAGTATAATCTGTTGGATTTAAAGTTTTGCATGCTAAATAGAGTTACACCATTAGTTTACATAATTTCATGTTCAAAAACGCAACCAAACGCATCCTTAATGAACCTTTACATTAAAAACAATACTGTGACACTCCAGACCATGTGTGAGTAGTCCCAGGTTGGGAGATCACGATCAGGCCTCTGCCATGCAGCAGAATAATTCTTGTGTTTGATCGATCGAGGTTAGTTCGATCGATCGGACCAGAGACATAGTCGAGCGATTGAAGTTAGTTCGATCGATCGAGAGAAGAAGATGTTCGATCGATCGAAAGCGCGTCGATCGATCGAACACTCTGATTCTTGAGGACATTCTATGCAGTATTTCGAGATTTTCTGCTCTACTGATTCGTTATCAAACTGTCCCCAAAACGCTCAGGTTTTCAAAACAATCTTTAAACTTAAAGCCTTAAGGCATTTTTCTTCAATACCTTTTGCAAACCACCCTCAATGCTAACTCCATTGTAGGTGCGAGTCTTAACTATTGAACCAAACCACTTTTGTGTATTTCAAACTTAAATGTGATGACATAGTCCCGGTCATGAAAGGACTATGGATTCTTTATCCTAAGAGAAATACGGAATACTGTAGAAAATGTGCTCCATTGAGCTTCAATGCAACTGCATGGTAGATGGCTAGGTCGCAGTGGATTCGTGTAATCCCAACATTCCTTTTTAATTAAGAAAAATACATTTTAAATTATCACTTTAATTAATTAGTTGGCAATTAGTTTATATTAGTTTAATTATTTTTAGTAGTTGATAAATTGTGGGACTTTGTGTTCTACGTTTCTTTAAAATATTGAATTTTATTTTCCCTTTTTGAGATTAATCTAAGTATTTAGTTTACCACCTTCCCTGTGGGATCGACCTGGACTTAATCCAGTTTACTACTTGCACGATTACCGACACTTGGGTATAGCACACAAGTGCACACAGAAAAATTCTCGTGTCAAGTAGCGTGTTGAAAAATTGAGCTTACTTTTTCCGTGAGAAAGACCTTTTTCGAAGTATGACTGCGCAACTTGCGCGTTTGAGTGCATAAGTCTTTTAGACATTTAGCGTACGCGGGAATTTGTTTAATAGCATCGAGGAATGGAATATTAATTTTTACTTGTTTAAACACCTCGAGTATATCTTCAGTTTTTGATGTTTTTTTTAAAAAAATTGATGGTTCGTCAACATTTGGTGGAAAAGTTAGATTTGGAATATACGTCGTTGAGGTTGTTACATTTTCTTTCCTATTTCTACTCGTTTCTCCACCCTTTTCTTTATTAGAGTTAATGTTCCCTTCCTTCTAACTCTCATATGGCACGTCAACAACTTCTTCTTCTTGAATAGTCATCCTAGTCAAGACAGCGTTTACTTGTTCATTCGAACCCCCATTCCCACATTGTCCCTTAGAATTTTGAATAGTTTGACAAGGCAACTTACCCTCGTTTCTACGACTCATAGCATTAGCTATTTTTCCCACTTGGGATTCAAGCTTCGCAATGGATTGAGTGTGAGAGTGCACTATTTGTGCTTGTGCTTGTACTAATGTTTCGATATTCTTAAGGGATGCCAACACTGTCTCCTCAAAAGCGTTAACCCTTAGAGGGTTAGGATTAGGAGGAAGGTGTTGGTATTGAATTTGTTGAAATTGGGGTCGATAAGTATTAGGAAAATTAGTCGCCTCATTATTATTATGATTATAATTATTTTTCCACGAGTAATTAGGATGATTTTTCCATGGCATGTCCGGATTATTAGTCATAAGATTAAAATTATTTCGTGGGAATTGTTGAATAGAATTAATGTGTTGCTCCACGGATTCGGGAAATTGGGACGCTGATGGGCATGCAAGTATAGAATGTGAAGGATCGGAACATAATGCACAACTTTCATGAGCGGGTGGGGCTGACGTTTGGTTTATTGTCAAAAGTCGATCAAGTTTTTTAGATAGTTCCTGAAATTCAATTGAGTGACTTGACTCAAACTTTACCTCACGTTTGGGTTGCGAAAGATATCCCTCAGAACGTACCGACACAGCCTGATGCATCAAGTTCTCGCTTAATGTTTCAAAAAATTTCAAGGCCTCGTCGGCGCTTTTGTGTAGGAATGTACCCGCACAAACGGCGTCGACGGTATTACGAACAGAGGGAATAAGTCCCTCATAAATGACTTGAACTAATTTCCACTTAGGAACCTGATGATGTGGGCATGAGCATAATAATTCGTTAAACTTTTCCCAAGTGTCATAAAGTGTTTCCCCATCTTGCATCACAAAATTAGTTATAGATTTTCTTATCTGATTAGTCCTCGTGATTGGGAAAAACTTTTGTAAAAATGCGTTGTGCAAGGCTTTCCATGTTTTAATTGTGTTTCGCTCAAGTGATTGAAGCCAATATTTCGCTTTATCCCTTAAAGAGAATGGGAAGAGACGCAGTTTTAATTCATCATCAGTGAAATTCTGGATTTTTAAAGTAGAGCAAATATCTTGAAAATCACCTAAGTGCTGATAAGGATCTTCATTTATACGGCCATGGAAAGAAGGAAGTAGCGAGATGGTAGACGACTTTATCTCAAAGTGAGATGCCATCGCCTCCGGTAATTCGATACCTGCTTGAGGCATGTAAGTTGTAGGAATAAAATAATCTTTAAGTGGAGGAGGTAGACATATATTAGGGTTATTTCCATTATATTCCTTATTTACAATGTCGGCCATTGGAATAGGTTTTATTTTAAAAATTCGAGTTTTTTGTAAATGTTCAAGGCTACTTTGAATTTCAGCCTGAAACAACAACAATGGTTTTGGAATTGACTCGTCGTCTATTTTCAACTAAGCTCTCGGAGCTTGGGTTGAAAACTTACTAATTCTAAGGGTACGTTCAAGTTCAAGATCGAAAGATTTTAATTCTGGTTTATTTGAACACGTACCAAACATAAACTAAAAAAAAAAAACTAAAATAAAGACTGACTAAAACAAAAAAAAATAAAAAAATAATCACGCAAGTAAGACAACAAGCAAGCACACAGTACTACTATGATGCATGTAATTATTCTTATGCAGTGATTCGCGTAAAAGCCCAGCGCCCCGGGTTTCCTAGCTAATGCACGTGAACAATCACTCCTAAACTAATGCAAATAGTGCATCTCAGCGCCATGACTTATAGTGGTTGGAAGCAAATTTCAAAGGAATTAATTTGGTTTATTTATTATTTTTTTATTTTCGCGTGAGCTCCTTTGACGTGCACAACTGCTCCACTCAAAATGCTAGAATTTGATTACTTTGGGAAACTAGGAAATAAAAAGAAAATTTAGTAACTTAAAACAAAAATGAAAAATAAGAAAAAAAAAATAAAACCTAATCTAGTATTTACGAATTAACTAAACTAAAATTGTAAAACTAAATGTAGTAATTTGCAATCCCCGGCAACGGCGCCAAAATTTGATGTTGTCAGTATCAAAATATAAAAGTATACTTAAATTATGCTTTACTTTCAAAAGATTTGCATTGTGGAAGTAATGGTCGAACCCACAGAGATTGAATACTACGCACTATAATTTTTAAAACCTAAATTTAGTTAATTAAGAAAAACGGATTTTGGATTTAATTTGAATTTAACTAATAACAGTAAAAGAAAATCTAAATTATGAAAGCAATTAAATATTTGTTTTTATAATAAGTTTAAGGAACCTAGGATTGCAAATCCACCACTGGCTTCATAATAAGGGTATTTACGAATTACTTTAGCTTATTACGTTGGATGATAATGGGGAATTGTAGCTACAAGCCCAATTCCTCCATCAAGAAAATAACTATGGTTCAAGCACCAACATAATCCATCTTCGCTTAGCACGAATTATTCCACACTAAACTAGGGTTGTGGTATAATCCGTACAATCTAGGCATGGACTATTCGGATACTTGATAGCACAATTCAATTTAAGCACCATTACATGTAAATAATCTAAACAAGCACAGCAAGCATAGATCATTGAGCACACTACCATCAAAATAGATCTAAGACAAGAGTAAACTTTGAAAGTAACGATTTAATCAATAAAAGCACGATTTATTTATAAAAATCCTCGAAACATGTAACTGTCATCCATACATAATAAAACTAAAACAAAAACATAAAATACAGCCTATTACTTGGTTAGGGTTTCATTGAAACCCTAGATCTTGAGTTTAGTTGTCCATAGAAGCGATGAATAGCGAGAGGTTGATGGAGGAGGCCATGGAAACACTTGGTCTTCTTCTTCTTCTCCTTGCTCCCCTCCCTTCAATGGCTGAAGTTTTTAGTTGTATATTGTGTGTATAGTAATTGCCAACCCAAGAATTGAATTATAATTGAGTATTTATAGATTTGGAGCAAGTTTTGGAAGTTTTCCTAACCCAATTCGCACTAAAACTGCTGTGTTTAGCTTTCCAGACGTAATTAGGCAATTTGTTTTGTGTAGGAGTCTTCAGAATACTAAAATACACGTATTTGGTTTACACAGGTCGCGTGAGCACGATATTGGGAGGTCGCGCGAGCGATTTCTGGTATTTCGCACGAACGGGCCGCGCGTGCGATTTGGTTTTTTCAGCTTCTTTTCTTCTGTTTTTTCACCCAATTTAGCTTAGAATCCTTACTTTTCTCCAAATCCTGACAGAAAATAGAAAATGAAGTAAAAATATACAAAAATAGGATAAAAAATTAATAACTGTGAATTAAGGCATGTAATTAGGATTTGTTCTATCCCGATCAGTTTACACCGGATTTTTCCTGATCACCAGGTCTTTTTTCTTTCCTGTGAAAATTTTATTGCGATCGGAGAACCTTACGAACAACCTTGAGCACTTGAATTTTATCGGATTTTGTCACAACGGACTTGGAGGTGATACTCCCCTTAATTCGATTGTGGTCAAAATTGGGGTGTCTACACTTCTCTAGGCAACAATCCATCGTTTCTTCTCTGGGATTCTGAGGCGCATCTCTCGGCTCACGCTTTACGTAAGGAGGTAAAAATCCAATCTTTTGCATCAACCTTCTGAATTTTTTTTGATAATAATGTAATGCATGATTGTTAGTGTGTGTGTTAGGGCGACTTTGATTGCGTGCATTTGTGATTTCTGATTCCCCCAAGTCATTGTTGTCACGGATTTTTGACGTTTCTTTGGGTTAATTTTGGGGGAATCTTAGATGCTAGAATTATATGTAGGATTGAGATTATGCTCTTGTTTTGTCTTTGATGTCTTGGTTTTCATTGATTTTGTGTTAAGATCATGTCAATTTTTTGTTATTTTCTCTTTTCTTTTATTTTTGTCTTTCTTTTCCTTTTCAAAAAGAGACTTACATCGCTTCAGAGAACTCACGATTTCCTTTTTTTTCCTTTTTCTTTTCAAAAGGGAGTCGCATCGACTCAAAGAATTCACAATTCCTTTTTTCTTTTTGTTTTCAAAATGGGAGTCGCTTCGACTCAAAGAACTCACGATTTCTCCTTTTTTTCCTTTTAAAATGGGATTCACATCGACTCAAAGAATTCATAGTTTTCTTCTTATTTTTTTTTTCAAAATGGGTGTCGTGTTGACTCAAAGAATTCACAATTTCCACCTTTTTTTTCTCTTTTCAAAACAGGAGTCGTGTTGACTCAAAGAATTCACGATTTCCTCTTTTTTTCTCTTTTCAAAATGGGAGTTACGTCGACTCAAAGAATTCACAAATTTTTTTTTTCTACTTTTTTTTTTTTGCAAAAAGGAGTCGGGTTGACTCAAAGAACTATATTATCATAAAAATGGAGACTCAGAGACTCAAGGAAATCATATTTTCAAAATCAGGATACTTGCAAACCCCAAAGAATTCATCATTTACAAGAGTGGGAATCCATAGGTCTCAAAAGAATTTCCTATTTTACACAATAGGAATCCTCTGGACTCAAAGATTTTCATAATCATAAAAGGGAGTCGTGTTGATTCAGAGAATGCGTATTTATTTATCAAACGAGAGTCATATCGACTCAAAGTAATTTCGATTTCTCTTATTTTCCTTTGTTATTGTAATAACCTATATTTTAATTCCAGGATTAATCTAGCACTAATCAGGAAGTGCTTTTATCACTATTTGATTATTGGGACTTCGTGGGCAATTTCCTTTGGGTGAATCATTAGTTTTGTGCTTATTTGCTAATTTAACTTCTGTACAAGTTTGAGAAGGATGATTAGTGTATAAAGCTTATAGATCTTGCCAATGCTTTAAAAATATTGATGAATTGTAATTACATGTTTACATGTAACTTATGTGTTAACATGAACCTATGTGCTTACTTGAACCTTAAATGTTTAAATTCAAGTTGAGAACATATATAGTTGAAAATATGAAAGTATGTCTTTGAATTAAATGCTTTAGGGTTGAAAGCATGTTAAGTTGTGGAAATTCATATTTCTTAGTTAGTTATTGAAATTATGGATATTGGTTATTGCTTATGAATATAACATTGCTTATATTATTGTGCAAGCATAGATACAGATATTTCATTTTGTCATACATGACATGTGCATGATTGCGAAAAATGCACGAAAAGGATTTTGAGAGAAAGAATACCTTGTGCGGGGCTTTGTATGAAAAGGGGATGCACTCCATTGAGCGACTTCCAAGATTTGAAAAATAAGGAAAAGACCTTCATTTGTGGGAAAATTTATAAAACAAAGGTCTACGAACAACATTTCATTGCTTTAGTAACTCTTTTTCTTGGATTTTATTGCACGCACGCACGGAATGCATAATAGTTGATTGTTATTCGAACTATACGGGTTATCGTGCTAATGAACTATGCCAATCCCATTTTCGGGTTTTGAAGTAAGGGCTAGACCTGGATATGACGATTTAAGGAGTCCAAGGTTGAAGACTCCGTTTGTGTAGTGATTGTAGGAAATCTAATCATTTACATTTGTCTTCCGATTCATAGTATTCTATGTTTAAGAGAATTATTATTAACATGTAACTTTGGAGTCGTTGTTGTAGGCCAAATTCATATTTGGGCACATGTTAGCCACTTTTTGAAGATAAACATTTGGTTTGTAAAACGTGAATGACTTGAGACATTTCAATCTCTCTCATCGATATGTATGCATTGAGTATGTTTTTGAACTCATGTTAAACATGTTGAAATATGCTTAGATCATTCGGAGAATCATGTTACGATTGAGTTGTAGAAGTTACACACATAACGCTTTTTATGCAAAGCAGAGTTTTAGGTGTTTTTCACTAATAAATTTAGGCCAGGTCCCTTTCGACCGGTCGAAAGGGGCATCTCAACTGGTCAAAATTCCCTCTACCAGTGAACAGTGTTTTATGAGGAAATAGTGTACAGTTACACTGCATAGTTCCTTCACTGCATGTTAATTCCGTTCATGAATTAATGCCATTTAAGTAAATCATTTATCCCTTCCATTTATTATTTTACTTAATTCGTTAATGTAATTAACAAAATACCCCCATTTGGATTCAATAATAATGCTTTTAAAAATCAATTCCTTATAGAAAAAAAGTCAACTTTTCTTTTGAAGGCAAAATTATTGAATTTTACACAGTGTATGATGTTGAAGCATCATTTTCTCTAGGTTAATTTCCTTTTTATAATTCTCAAAAATCATATTTGATATATGGGGATCTAGATGAACTATTCGCGAGACTTTTAAACTCTTGAATTGAAAATTTAATATTTGACCATATTTAGCCGTTTTGGCCATTCTTGGTCAATGGTTGACTCTTTTGGACTTATTCAGAATTCTCGTCAGACTTTCATTTAATATTTCCTCTATGGATTGGTCTACCTAAGATCATCAAATTCTTTTCAAAAAGAGTTTCAAAGAAAGTTTAGTTTAATTATATTTATCCGCACTAACGCCCATGTTCGGAACGCTGGGCGTTACAAATATTACTGTTTTTATTGACCATTTTCTTTACTTTTTTCACTTTCTTACTTCTTGATTAAATTTATTCTCAGTCTCTTTTCAGGTTCACAAGGGCGCTCTGAAGGGTCACGGGAGCCTAGCCCATGGATATGATTCGTATAATGGTTCAAAAGCCATCAAGGAAATGATCAACACTACTGACGTCGAGCTCCTTGTACAACTGTTAACGAAGAGTTTTAATGACTTAGGTCAGAGACTCATGCTTTAGCGAAGCGGTGGTGCGATAACAGAAATACATTCCAGCTCCCCTTTTGAGAAATGACTATGACTTTGCTGGAATTCTCGATGATCACGAGCATTCCTTTTGGTGGACTCCCTTTAGCCCGGACTGATAATATCTGAGACCAACCCAAATTAGTCACAGATCATCCTGGGGCTCATCCTGGAGATCCTTTGGATTCGGCCAAGTAGTTTCTTGATTCTTTCAAGGGTCAAGAATTTTCTGATGAGCAAATAAAGGAGATAGGATCCATTTGCCTTACCTAGGATCCCTATAAGATGTTGACCGGATCCATGAGTATAACTATGGTGGTGCAAGATTAGCCACACTATATTGCCATTTGAGCGATATTTCTCGAGATCAGTTCCCTTTAATTGGCGGCTTGTGGAGGGCTTGGGAGGTAAATATTTCACCTTTCATTCTTTCTTTGCCTTTTAAATCTTATTTAAAACCTTTTCATCATTATGCTAAATAATTTAACATCTTTCTTTGTACATATGGTCATATGAGTATCTTTACATTATGGCCCCTAGACAAGAAATGACGAGGCTGGAATCCTCCCCCAGGGCTTGAAGTGGAGGACATGAATGACAGGGTGTAATGCTGGGTCTCATGATTTTGTAGCCTTTAGGAAATTTCTTACCAATCTATAAGAAGCCCATCTGACCTGGAAACCATGGGCTGATGCTTGTCAGGTTGTTGGAGCTAGCATCTAGGACGCCTTTTGCTTTAATTGGATGCAGATACTGATGAACAAAGGTGTATGCTAGGAGTGGTATTTGGGCAAAAAGGGTGACTAGACAGTCCCTTAGTGGCCTTGGTTTCTTCATTCTGATGGCCCCACTACCAACTATGAGAGGGACAGAGCATTTGGACCATGATGATCTAGTTGGCACTTTGGATGGAGAGGACATTGTAAACTTCATAGAAAATTTTGATGGTTATCCCTCCTTTTGTTTGAATGCGCTAATACGCAACATCCCCTTGATGGAAGTGACTACAGTAATTCTTCATTTCTTTATTTAGACTTCGTATATTCTTCACTTTTTTATTTGGACTTTAAATTTCCTTTTAATAAAGAAACTGACTTGATCTTTTTTCCTTTGTGTTTGTAGTCCATCCCTGGAGCTACTGATCCTCCATTGCTTCCATAGTGGGATTGGAACATGTCGACTGTTTACATGGGCTAGGAGATTGCTTATTAGATTCCTCCGTACACTTACGATGGTCTGACCATCCCCCTGCAGTATTATAATGTTACCGGGGATTATGTTGGGGAGGGGCTACTTTACACTCATAGTGTTCGGCATTGGACACATAGCCGTGAGTGGAGAGTGAGTTCAAAAACTACTTTATTCTCTGAGTGATACTATTATTCTAGAATTCCCTAGTCTTTCAATTACTCTGATATTGTTTTGATGACATAAATGCTTTCCTGATTTTCTAGTACTTTTTCCAGGGTGACAGAGAGAGAATGGCTACTGAGTTCCGATTGAAAGCTCAGGTATATTTATTGTCTTTATTTTTGTTTCCTTTATTCTTTATTCTTTTACTTTTTTAGACTTTTAGAAGTCACATCAGCTCAAAGAATTTCAAAGTTTATAGAAACAGAGTCGCATTGACTCGAAAGATTTTTTTTTACAAAAACAAAGTCGTAATGACTCAAAGAACTCATATTTTAAAGGAATGAAGTCGCGCGGACTCAAGAATTTATTTTATTTTTTTTACAAAAATGAAGTCGTTTCGACTCAGTGAACTTATGATTCTCTCCACTTTGTTCTTTTTTTAGGAATAAGAGATTGCAGCTTTGAGGAGGCAAATGTAAGAGGTGTAGATGAGCCAAACTGGAGGATATGCTGTGGGTTCTACTGGCGGCAGTGATCAAGGTGGAGGTGATGGTTGAGATGGGGCTTCAGAAGTGTCCCTAGGGAGGACTACCAGTTACAGTCATAAACGAGGATAAACGGAGTCGCGGGGACTCAAACAACTTTATTTTATTTTTTTACAAAAATGAAGTCGTATCGATTTAGTGAACTTATGATTCCTCTCCACTTGGTTCTTTTTGTAGGAGGAAGAGATTGTAGCATTGAGGAGACAAATGCAAGAGTTGCAGATGAGCCAAAGTAGAGGATTTGCTGGGGGGGAGGGGGGGGGGGGGGGCTGTCGGGGACAACGGTCAAGGTGGAGGTGATGGTGAAGACTGGTGTGCTAGGGGGCAGTCAGATGGCTCTGGGAATGCCCCTAAGGAGGACTACCCATTGCGATTACAGATGAGGATAAACAAAGTTGTGCGAACTCGAACTCGTAGAATTTTTTTTTTATATAACTTTAAAGTCATATTGATTCAGTGAACTTATGATTCCTCTCCACTTTGTTCTTTTTGTAGGAGCAAGAGATTGCAACTTGAAGGAGGCAAAGGCAAGAGTTACAGATGAGCCAAGGTGGAGGATATATTGGCGGTGCTGCTAGCGGCAACGGTCAAGGGGGAGATGATGGTGGAGACGGGGGTGTCAGGGGCAGTCAGATAGGTCGGGAAATGCACTTGAGGTGGACTACCCATTGTGGTCACGGACGAGGATGACTTTACTCCCCCTCTCTCTCTTTTATCTTGATGTCCATGTGAGGACAAAACATTCATAATTTCTTTTATTTTCAATTTTATTGTGGGATGTGGACTGAACTAAGTATATCGATGATGTGGGTGCATGTATGATGGCCTTCGGGTCAATTGTTTGGCTCATTTCAAGTTTCAGATATTATTCTATTGCATTTTGGATGTATTTTGGATATTTAGGATGATAAGTTATGTGAATGTCCTCAGTTACTAGTCTTTAGAATGTGCTGGTTGGTGAATGATGCGAATGATGATGCACATTGCTATTTTGTGTTCTTCTGCTATATTTGCTTTATTTTCTGTGAAGGTTTGGGTTTTACTGATATGTAAATGGCACCAAGAACTCTCTGGACACCCAGTGGTACTTAGTGACTCTGGGCAGCACTTGATGACTGCAGCACAAGAATCAATGAATGTCGTTTGACACTTAGTGACCGCCCATGCAACACTCATCTAGTGCTATGCGGGTTCATCAAGTGTCGCTCGGCTTCTATCTTCCGATAAATGATGCTTTTTAAGTCATTTCCTTTATCCTATCTTTCAATCGTTTTTATCCTTTCTCATCCCCAATGGATCCTATTGACTCTTAAATTCGTTTCTCGATGGACACTCTTTCTAGCATCGATCAACTCAACTTTGAGTGCTTCAAACTGAACGACCTCTTTGCTTTTCGATAGATGAATTTAGATGAGAACATACTTCGAGCTGCCATTCGATGCTGGGATCCTGAGCTTCATATTTTTCGATTTAAACACCAAGAGATCTGTCCTTTGCTCGAGGAGTTCAGTGCCATTCTTAATACTGATCCATACGCAGATCTGACTGTTCCCCTTGTATAGGCTGGATACATTCAGGATTTAGCGGGCCTTTTTTACATCTCCTATAGTGCTGTGGGTTCTTTTATCTAGGATAAGCAGATTGACTTTCAGCAACTCTCTTCTGTTTATGATCCCGTTGGGGATCTCTATGATGGTGGGTACCAGATCATACGACTGTAGATATCGCAATTTTTCTTACCCACAACTTTTTTTTTCAAAACCCTTTTCGATTTTCAAAACACAGAACATGAGTCGCCAGTTAATTTTTAAAAGGAAAATTAAGAAACCATTTTAAAGCAAACTGATGTTTTTGGAAACCAGAGATTAACTAGGTCCGGGGATTATGGAATGAGAGAGGAAGGAGCCCGATGGACTAAAACACCCTCTCTCATCCTATCTCGCGATAGGTCTTTACTCAACATCCTTGTAATCGAATTATTAATCTAAGCATGCCCTCAATTAATACACATATATATAAATATACATTACAAAGTATGTCTAAAAGGGTGTAAGATTGCAAATGATAAAATATCACTCAAAACCACATATTTGAATTAGTAAGCAATATGATGTGCATTTAGAGAACTAGAGAACTAACCTGAGGTCTAGTTGCAATATTAAAATGTGCAATGCATAGAAAATAGCAAATCCTAATAAAAGAGTCTCTGATCACATATATACACATAAGGCAAATCATAATTCTAAGGTGTCGCACATGGAGTCGAAAATCAGTAAAATTAAGAAATTAAATAAGCTAAAGAGTGTTTTGAGAAACCAGACCTTAATAGCACTACAAAACAAAGGGTTAGTCCACATGCTTTAGATAAGATATCAAATGATTAATCCCTAGCTTCTAGCTTAAATCTATCAAGTATGAAAGACTTGCCATAGTTACGAATTCTTAGTACAAAGTTGACTCTAATTACAAGTATTAATCTATATGAGTGAATACATGAAAATGAATAAGAGTTAGCTATGAAGTTATTCATTGATTTGCATCCTTTAATCTCTGAATCTAAGTTTAACTAGTCATTATTAAAGCATGGTTTAAACCCTAGAACATAGAAGGGTCATTTGAACTATTATTTACTACCAAATCTGTCCAAAAATTCTAAAAATTACAGAGAGCCAATCAAAACTTCAAAAATTGGAAAAGCATAGTTCCCATGGTTTGATGTCAATGGATTTTGGAAACAAGATGCCTCTGTAAGTCTAGCTTATAACCCAAAAAAAAAATCAAAGATCAACAGTTCAATCTCCGGAATTTAGACAAACAATAGACACTACTCAGAAATTTTTAACTATCTGTACAAAGATTTTGTATGATTTTCTAAAAATACTAAACGAATCAGAAAGACTCTAATCTTTTTCGGGGATCATATTAACACTTTAAACTTCATATAAAATTTTGTTTGGGGTCTAGAATGATTTATTAAAGCTCTGATTTACTTATTTCAAAAAGGTGTTACTATTCTAAAATTCTGGACAGATTGTTATTACTTCACAAAACCCAAGACCAAACCAGTTTAAACATGAAATCTCATTAAAACAAAAATCACAGTGGTAAAACTTTGTATAATTGATAATCTCCAGCTGGCTTCATTTGATTCCAACGGTTCATTATTTAACTAACAATCTTTGATCAAAAATGGTTAGTGAACTCACTGCACCTTTTGTCAAATATACCTTTTACTTGTTAACTTTGGCTTAGCCTAAGTTACTTTTCCTCCTACTTGATGGTCCTCAGAAACTAATGACACTTATATTTATAGACCTTAATGAAGTATGAAGGAACTTTATGAAATCTCAAAATAATGAACCTACACCATGATGGTAGGTTTAGATTCATTGACCAAACATACAAATATCAACCTTAGTCCTCTTATGAATCAGGAGTTCACATGAAGATTAAGGGATTTCAAGTCTAAGGGGCTCAAGAAAGACATTGATAGTCTTATGAGTCCTAAGAGAAGATTGTAATCAAAGAAAAGAAAATAAAAGGGAACCAAGACTCAAGTAATATCTAAATTAACTTCATGATTTATTGAACCTAAAACCTAAGGGCATATTGATCTAAACCAATAGAATAGAAGTTCAATCACAACATTAGTATGTATAAAGGACCCCAAGGAGTCCTATATATTGTGATTGAACTTGAAATAGAGACTTAGTAACTTAGAGTTTACCTCCAACTATCCTCAACTTCTTGGTTGTTTTTAGGATATTCCAAGGCTAATCAAGCTTTGGTTCTAAGTCTTACTCTTAAAAACTTGCTCCTAATTGTGTTTAGAAAATTTTAAGAGGTTAAAAACAAGAATATATGCAAGGATACTAACAATTTCAAGATCTTTTGTAATGGGAAATTCATCCCCTATATATAGGCAATTTTTGAAAGGGTATTTCAGTATTTTCAGGGGTAAAACCTTAATTTCGGATGTCCTTTTGAAGGTACAAAATGTACTATTGCAAGGTTGGTAGACACAAAATGCGGTACTCGGTGGAGATGGAGGCGGCACTCAATAAGTGCCGGTGCAACACTCACTGACGGATGATGCGGCATTCAATGAATGTCGGTGTGGCACTCAATGAATGCCACAGACAACTCCGCGGACTGCCATTTTTTTTCAGAGTTCTGAATTTTGCGGCATTTGATGTACATTTGTGGCTCTCACTGGCTGCCATTACGGCACTTACTGACTGCCGTGCGACAATCAGTGAGTACCGCACTGGCAACCCGAGAGTGCCGCAAATATAAGCCATGTGAAGTTTTTCTCTATTCTTCCTTTTCCTTCTTTTTTTCTTTATGTTTTGAAATGCGGAGACTTTCTAAGAGCTTAAATCACCTTTTGGAAGTCCTAGATTAGTCGGACATTGTCATCATCAGATCTAGAGGTAATACTCCCCTTAATCCAATGTTTTGTCAAAATCGGGGTATCTACAATTTGCCCCTCTTTGATAGAGCTTGTGGAGCAACACGTGTCACAAATGAATGCCGAAGCCTATGTGAAGACATGCCTTTGACTAAATTGTCGGATTTAGGTAAAACAAAATGCATTGCAAAAGAAAACAGGCGTGGGGCAAGGTTCATGTTGGTCGTGTTCAATGATGAGCTATCTATGTATCCATTCAGGAATCAGACCAAGACGTAGTTCGGGCAAGGGCAAACACACACAATCACAAGTAGTCATACGGATGAATACACTGCAGACACCCCATTTTTGCCCAATCCAATCATTTCAAAATAAAGTACTTGTTGACACGAGCTTGCTGCCACTTTTTGAATCATCCCAATTAGACATCAGATGAAAAAGATGTTACAAATCGGACAAAGATCAACATGAGCACGTGCACCCTTGCACAACATATAATCCCTCACCATTAATGCACTAGCATTTGCTGGTGCGTATTTTTTTCCAGCTGGTTGTTGCTTTCTTTCACTTCTGCTTTCATCCCCACCCTCCACTATCCTTTCTTTTTTTTTTCCTCTCTTTCTCCCTTTCTCCCTTTCTTTGGCCTGTAAAAGCACCATCTATTTAAGGAAAGAAGAAAGAAGGAGAAACTTAAAAAATACTCTGTCTCTCTTTCTCTCTGCATCTCCCTTACACTCTATATCTCCCTCACCATCCTCTCCTCCTTCCTCACTTCATCATTAAATACAAAAAAGAGAAGTTTACATTTTTTCCACCACCATACCACCCCTTCTAAACATCAACATCAAGGTCACCATTACAATCACTACCCTCCACCTAGCTATCATATCATCATGATTCTCGAAAATATGCCTTAGGGCCACTGTCCCACCGCCATTATCATACTGCCTCAAATCACTGCCCAACATCCCTGTCACTCACCACCAATATTCTAGCCGATTTTTCAAGATTCTCCAATAACTCAGGTTTTTTTTTGTGTACATATCTTTTTTTTGTTGCTTGATAAAAAAAAAAATATCCAGATCATACTTGGAATTACTTGGTTTCCAATATAAAAGTCATGTCCGACTCTGGATTACATGCTTCCCAATACAGTAATCCTACGTGGTTTCTAATAAGGAGAGCCATGTTCTACTGGGGATGACGCGATTGCTAATACGAGAACCAATGTTCTACTAGTTTAAGTTCCTAGTTACACCAACTCTTTCTCAAAGCACTATATCACACGTGCACAGTCAAATAGGACCCCTTTTCTTCCTCTAAAAAAATCATGCATACACTCACACACACAAGTCAGAACTACGTTTGGCCTGATTCCTGTCTTGGGATACATAAGCAAATCTCAAAGAGTGCAGCCATACCCATCACCATTTTCTGTTCTATTCAGTTTCTAAAAAAAGAAAACTTTTTTTCTCTTTCAAAAGAAATGCCCCATTTTAATAAAAATACTAAAGTTGGCAACCGTGTTTGCACTGATGTTCGAGGGTGCCTAATACCTACCCTCGACATAATCGAGTCCCCGAACCCATCTTAAAGGTCTTTGGTTTTTACATGGCTATTAAGAGTCATACTTTTAAAATGGCACACTTTTCTCAAAACATTTTTTTAAAAAAAGATGAATTACTTTAATTGTCTTTGCAGGGGTCCCAACACCCCAAATGTTAGGTGGCGACTCTGCACTTTTTCAAACAGGCCCTACCATACTCTTTTCACCCTTCCCAATAAAAATCAAGTCACAGTTCACCCACTCTCAGGAAGCTGGGCCCAAATCGACAGCCTAATGCTCCCAAAATGCGGGCGCGACAGCTGGCGACTCTGTTGGGGATTGCATTTAAAGAAGACTCAGGCCATCACTTTAGTGCTTTTCATTACAATGGGGCATTTCTTTTGTACTAACAAATTTTTTTTAATTTCACCTTTTCTTTGTAAGTTCATATTATTTTGCACTGGTGTTTGCGACTCAGGCTGAAATAAAATTACAAAGGCCATTCCCAAAATTGCAACCCAATGCCAAGATCATTAACTATCATGCACTCTAGACTCTGGCATGCGAGCATAACATTACCCTTCCTTAAGAGGAAACCTTTAAGATTTGATAGCAGGATTGGTAAGTGGCATAGCCATTGCAGTAGTAATGCCGGTACCAGCACCGAAACTTCCTCCGCTCGAACCACTAACCTGAGAAGGTGCTATGGTGCAGGAGGTTTGAAGGTTTGGGAACCGGGCCTAAATTAAGATTGCATTAAATGTAAAACCCTCCCCATACGGTCGCATTCTACTCACTTACAGCTGTAAAATTACCTTCCTGTTGTGTATTCCCTTTCCTTTTTAAAAAAACATACGTAAAAGAGTGATGATATCTAAATAAGTGTGGTTTTTCTTTTCTCAGCTCGTTAAATTTTAAAAAACCAAGAACAAGTTCCCACTTTCAAAATGGCAAACCAAATCCCAAGGCTAGATTTCATTACAAAGGCAAGCGCTCAGCTGACTCACTGCAATGACAGTCTCTTCATAGAAGATATGAAAGCATTCGAAGGTTATTTCGGGTACTTGGGCTCGCTACTTAAAGTCCATATTGACTGCCATCTATTCGGGACCATGGTTACATTATGGGATCCGGAGACCCCGGTTTTTCATTTCGAGGGACATAAACTCACACCAACTCTTAAAGAATACGCCAGTTTATTAAAACTGGTTATTTCCAAGGATCCCGTTTACCCAAATTTTCAAACCATAAATGATAAAATATTTGAATTCTTGGGTATAAAGAGGGATGTACTGACAAAAAGTAGTAGGTGGGGACTTGTCGCGACTCTCTATCGACTTCCTCACCAATGTATTCATCACTTCTAGGGGATATGACAGATACAACTTTTACTTCACACGATCAGACTCATAGAACAAACAACTATAGGTTCTTGCTCTGTGTCTCTTAGGCCATCTACTATTCCCCTGAAAGGACAAAAAAGTTGACATGACTCTGATTGGGGTCCTTACTCAGATCCAGGATGGCCATACTTTCTTCCTGACGATATTAGCTGAAACCATACAGACTTTATCTTTTTACAAGAATGAAGGTAAAGGTTTCTTCATAGCTAGCACTAGGTTATTACAAATCTGGATACAATCTCATCTCATCAAGATGCCAGATCCAGTCCCGATCCAGAACTTCATGATCGTCGGCATCATCACCCCACCGAACAGACGGTCGTTTCCTATTCAAGGGAAGGAAAAGTGATGAGTACCTGGCTCAACTAGAGGAGCACAATGTTTAGTGCTTTTTGGGCTAGTCCTCCACCGTATACATTCGACTCCAGACTAGCACTCTCTCGTTTATTCCATTGATTGGTCTTTCAACTGTGGCACCTTATGTCCCTACACGTGTTCTCAGACAGCTTGATCTTTATCAATGAGTCTCGATAATAAGGAATGTGCTTCCTTTCCGCTTCGGTTACGATTCTCTCACTTCAAGAGAGCGCTATGGCAAAATATTGGGGCATTGGCACCAGATCATTTCTAATGACAAAACCCTCAAGGACTGCCATGTCAGTGTAGACCCTGCATATGTTGAGTGGATACAATGACTGCTCAAAAAGCTACCGATAACTAGCTCAGGGAAGCCCAGAACGGGAGGGTCAAGGATTGAAGACCACATCGAAAAACTCAGGGGAGCCCTCAATCATGAAGGAATCATTAGAACCCATGTTGAAACAGAAAGGGACCAACTTAGAGTTGCCCTCAAGCAAGAGGGGATGGCTAGAGCACAAGCTGAATAAGAGAGAGACCAGCTCAGGGCCCTCCTCAATCATGTCGAAGGAGAAAGGAACCAGGCACAAGCCAATCTTCAGAATGCTTACATAGTGATTAGTAGGCTGGAATGCTTCATCTCCACCGAGGCCAAGTCAAGGATTGATACATTAAATAAAGAGTTGGAGCTTGAAGTTTCCAAGAAAGATAACCTGATGGTCGCCCTAAGTGAAATCAGGAACCTAACCGTGAACATCGCTCAAGGCGATTTCAGTTTAACCCAAGCAGGCTTCAAAACTACTAGGGATTACGTCTAGAATGTTTTAGGCTTAGTATCTCTGGCTGAAAAAATCTTCGCAGTCGAGTAGCATGCCTATCTAATGAAATTCGGTTCTTCCCATACTGATCTTTCTTAATAAAAGTTTGAATTTTCTCAAATCTTGAGAATCCAATCTCTTTAACTTGTTTGCCTAATGGACTTGGGAACTTTCCATCATAAAAAAAAATTAAAAAAAAAACGAGCTGATAAACCATACTTACATAGATAATAATCACGAAATCTCCATAAGTATATATTCTAAATTGTTATCATTCGACAGACGGTTCTCAATAGTTCAAAATATCGAGGACACTGGAAGACTAGGTCCGTAGCCCTATCTCGACTCGAGGATACCTTCGAAGGCAGCAATAAAATATGAGCAACACTGAAGGAAACCAAAATGAGGCTACAGGCAACACTCAAACCCCTGATCACCCGAGTGTTCAACAATAAATCAACGATTTGTTCTCTATAGTCAAATAGATAGCTACTCAGCACCCGACATCTCCCACGGGAGCTGGTCAGTTACCATGCAATACTACCATACCAATTTCATCAGGGTAGTCTGACAGCCAGAACCAACTGCCCATACCAGCCGACTATGTATACACTAAGGTACCACCAGCAACAGCCTCATTCCAGGTCCCGCCACCTATTCCTCCAAATCAGTTCACGGTCCCTCCCCTCCTGCTGCCATTTATCCACCGACAATCACCGTCAGTGGAGAAATCAACCATTTCGCTGAGGATGAAAGATTAAGGAGACTCGAGGAAATGAACACCATGGCACAACAAATTAAACGCTTAGAAAGCACTGTCAAGGCCATGCAGGGGTTCAATTCCCAAGGGGAATGTCTCTCTCGCATCTGTCCGTCACTCTGGGAATCATATTCCTAGCCAAATTCAAGATGCCCCTGTTTACCACATATAATGGGTTTCGAGACCCGTTCTTCCACCTCAAGGTATACATTGGCGAATTGGGCGAGTACGCGGGAAATGAATAACTATGAGTCCACCTCTTCCAAAAGAGTCTCGTGGAACCGGCTCTTCGGTGGTACATGCGCCTTGAGAATTCCAAGTTCTCTACTTGGGAAGACCTCACGAAAACCTTCTTCCAGCAATACTGGTACAACGCTGATCTAGCACTGTATAGATATTCATTGCAAAAAGTTTATAAAACGACAAACGAGTCTTTTCGGGATTATAACCACCGCTGGAGGGAGGTCGGATCCCAGGTGTACTCCCCAATGGATGACTCCGAGATGATAAAGGCATTCATACATGCCCAACTACGCCCATATTACGAACAACTTATCTTGATGGTTGGTCGATCATTCGCTGAGCTCATCAGGCATGGGGAAATGGTAGGGGATGGCTTGTAGTCAGATAAAATAAAGGATACTGCGGACCAAAGTCATGCTGGCACCTCCTATAACAAGAAGGCCAAAAAGGAAAATGAGGTCATAGTCGTCTATCCGGATGCCTCACAGTTCGCTCCTGTAAACTATATCCAGCAGCCTGCTATGCCGTCTCCCATATACCAACAGGCCTTCCCGCCATGTTCTACTGGGGATGAAGCGATGCTAATACGGGAACCAATGTTCTACTGGGAACTACATTTTTTTTAATATGGAAATTCATCTCTAAATAATAAAGATTACCTAATTTGCATAAATAAAGGAATAAAAAGAAAGAAATGATTAATTAGACCCAACAGCCCCCTTTGCACTAAGTGATCTTCACAGGTAAGTCTTCTTATCCTAAACACACTTCACATTTCTTTTTTTTTTTTCTTTCTTTTGGGCACCGACACTTAATTCCGGCGTAAAAAATAAAAATACAAAAAGAAATCTCTTTTCTTTCTTTTGGGTATTGAGCCTTACTTCTAGCATAAAAAATAGAAATAAAAAATATCTCTTTTCTTTCTTTTGCGCACCGACCTTTACCTCCGGCATAAAAAAAAATACAAAAAATTCTCTTTTTCTTCTTTTTGGGCACTGACCCTTACTTCCAACATAAAAAATAAAAATACAAAAAAAAATAAAAAAAAGACACAATAATAAAAATACAAAAAAAAAATCATTTCTCAGTTATTTGGGCACCGATCCTTACTTCCAGTACACTTTTCAATCATTTGGGTACAGATCCTAACTTCCAGTACTGGACTAAAAGGACTAAAAAAAAAGAAAATAAAAAGAATAGAAAAGTAAGAAAAAAAAAATGCATCATTCTCCAATCACTTGCATAGTCTCATTTCAATCTCAATCACTTCCCAAAGGTTAAAATCTAGGACTATAACACGTGGGTTAAAAGTTCCTAGTTACACCAACTCTTTTTCAAATCACTATATCACACGTGCACGGTCAAACAGAACCACTTTTCTTCCTCTAAAAATATCATGCATACACTCACACACATAAGTCAGAGCTACGTTTGGCCTGATTCCAGTCTTGTGATATGTAAGCAACTCTCAAAGAGTGCGGCCATACCCATCACCATTTTCTGTTCTATTCACTTTCTAAAATTAGAACACTTTTTTCCTTTTTCAAAATAAATGCCCCATTTTAATAAAAATCACTAAAATTGGCAACCGTGTTTTGCACGAATGCTCGAGGGTGCGTAATACCTTCCCTCGATATAATCGAGTCCCCGAACCCATGTCAAAGATCTCTGGTTTTTGCATGGCTAGTAAGAGTCATACTTTTAAAAGAGCCCACTTTTCTCAAAACTTTTTTTTTTTAAAAGATGAATTACTTTAATCGTCTTTGTAGGGGTCCTAAAACCCCAAATGTTAGGTGATGACCCTGAACTTTTTCAAACAGGCCCTACCACACACTTTTCACCCTTTCCAATAAAAATCAAGTCACAATTCACCCACTCTCAGGAAGCCGGTCCCACACTGATAGCCTGGCACTCCAAAAATGCGGGCGTGACATGTACCTATCTTGTCGTGATGCTCGTGCTCACGCAATGATGACTGTTAATGCAACTTCATGCTTTATAAATGATTTGATTCTAAAACATACAATCCTGACGCATCTAGATGCGATCCAATGCCTTATGCTACTAAATTCTCGTGTGTACTCGGACTTAAAGAGGAATCACTCTTTAGAATTCATAATTTTTACAATCAATGGGTTAATTCTCTTCAAGATACATGGCTGTCTCTCGGCCAAAAGGACGAATGCAATTGACTGGGCAGCACTTCGTGACTTACACCCCGTTGTCAATGCACATTTACTCTGAAAATTTGCAGTCGCTCAGCCTCGTCGAATACGTTTGCTCTGAAAATCTATAGCAGCTCGACCCCGTCAGAAATGTTTGCTCTGAAAATCCACAGCCACTCAGCCCTGTCGGATGTGTTTACTGTGAAAAACCGTAGCCACTTAGCCCCGTCGGATGTGTTTGCTTTGAAAATCTGTAGTCGCTCGGCCCCGTCAGATGTGTTTGCTCTGAAAATTCACAGCCGGTTGGCCCCGTCGGATAAGTTTGCTCTAAAAATCCAAGTCAATCAGACTTGAATCAAACCATTCTCCTAAAATTATGGATCTCTCACACTAAAATTAATCCAACTTTTTCACAATCGAGAGTCAATCAGACTCAAATTTCTAGAATTCTAGATTCTTGAAGACAAGGGTCAAATTAACCCAAAACAATTCAATTTCTAGAATTAAGGGTTAATTGAACCCAAAGAATTTCAATTTCACAAAATTAGGAGCCAATTTGGCCTTAGGAATCACCTTCGAGGACCAAAACGCAAAAGGAAGGCGAATTCTGGGGTTTAAATTCAATTTTTGGGACCCAATTTGAATTTTGGGGGGAAAATCAAAGGCCCTTTAACCACCTCAAATGCGGCACGCATTTAATAATGCGGCAATCCGTGACTGTCGCGCGGCACTCAGCAAGTGCCGCACAGTAGTTCGTCAACTGATGTGCACATTTTTTGAGTGTCGCGCTAAGCAGACAGACTGCTTATATGCTTGGCTTTACTTCATTTCATCTATTCTCTCAAACTTTAATCCGGAGCTCTCTCTTTGGTGATTTTTCCTTTTTCTTATATTGATCCACCGGGGTTAGCAGGTTAGTTCCTCGTGATCATAATCTTGTTACTCCCTTTATTTTTATCATTTTCTAGATTCTTTTGAAAGGTTTTAACATCTAGTTCCTTCCCTTTTGACAAGTCATGGCTAGTGACTCAGGTAGCAGGAAGAAGGCCAGATACAGGGCTACTCCCCATTCTGATCCCACTTTCCTACTTCGAGACCCGGACAAGCATCTATCCGCACGAGCGTTTAGATGAGAGATATACACATCTCTTATCTTTTCCTTTCAATTTTCTCTTGAAATCACAACGTATAATGACATGGTTTATTTCAAATATGCTCTCGAATGTATGCGCCCTTGTCAAGACTCTGAATGCTTTGATTGCTTTTTCTCATTCTTTTTCACTTTCTATGTTCTTTATTCCACCACGAACATGAATGCTATGCTTATGGAATTTCCCGTGTGTCTCGGCTGTCTTTTTATTCATTCACTGTTCGATTTCAATGCTCTTGACCCTATATATCCTTCAAATGCTTCGATAATATTTATTATTATTTTTTATCATCATTATTACCATTTTTTTTTTATTTTTTATCTTTTCTTTTATTATTTTATTACATTTCTATTCAATTCCTACCTCCATTTGTTCACTAACATTAAATCTTATAACTTTGCAGTCCAGCCTTATGTGCTAACGGGGCATGACATCCTAGCATATGGTTTTGCATGGTACAGGTTCCTAAATTAGATTGTACGAGGATTCATTGATGCGGCAGGCTTTGGTGACTTCATCAAACGTTTGAGGAAGAGCTCCAATGACTTGAGACTGATTCATGCCCTGGTCGAGCGTTGGTGGGACACCCCCAACACATTCCACTTAGAGTTTGGGGAGAAGACCATGACCCCGCTCAACTTCAGTATGATCATTGGGATCCCTGTCGGGGATTGCTTGCGGTACTTGGACACAGTGGCTGATTGGGAGCAGGTGTTGTCGCTACTGGGAGTTATTCCTGAGGAGCCCTTGGTTATGGCCAAGTTGTTCCTTGACACCTTTAGAGATTAGGAGGGTTTTACAGATGAGCAGATGGCTCGCAGGTTCATCATGTATATGCTTGGATGTTCTTTACTGAGCAACAGGGGCGATAGGATTTCTGTGGCACTGGTGGTGTCCCTGGAGTGTATGGACCAGATTTATCAGTATGATTAGACTGGTGCAGGATTAGCTATCCTGTACAAGTACATGGGGGAGATCTCTCAGGAACGATTATGCTCCACGGGCGGCTTCTAGAGGGCATGGGAGGTACATTCTTTTATCTTCGTCTGGTATTTCAAGTAATCTCTTCGTTATTTCTCAATTTAGAATTTTGAAACTCATATTCTTTTCCTGTCTTTTTTCTTTCTTGCAAATTTGGTCCCATGAGTATCTACAGATGATGTCGCCTGAGACGCGATGAGCGGACGTACTCATCATACCCTAGGGGCTGAAGTGGCAGAAGGATCCGGTCGGGTGAAAGATCGGGGCTCATGACTTTATTTCGTTTAGGAAATTCTTAACAAATCTGAGGGAGCCGCACGTTAGATGGCAGCCCTGGGTGGACGTGCTTCCTATTACTCCTCAGGGGATACATAAGTGAGGTGGGTACGACCCGATGAGGTTATTGCTAGATGGCCCCGATGCTTGAGAATGGTACTTGGGAGAGAGAGTAACTAGGCAGTCGCTGATGGCTCCTAGGTATTTCATGCCGCATCATTCTCCTGATTCGATGAGAGCTACCAAGATCCTCCAGGGCTCTGCACTCACAGTTGCCCTGGATGAGCTCTCAATTTAGAACTTCGTGGAGTCCCCAGATTGATAGGCAGCTTTCCTTGCTGCTTAGCTGATGAGGAACTTCCCCTTGATGGAAGTGACCCAGGTGAGTTTCCTCTGATTCTTAAATTATTCTTTTTAGTTTTTTTCAAATTGTGCTAAATTTTCATTTCTCTCTCTTCACAGCGTGTTCCTGCCTCATCTCAGACTCTATAGGTTCGTGACTAGTGACTAACCACATTGTCATCTACTCAAACTAACAACCACAACGATAGGGAGGATACTATTCATAGAACATATCTTATTAACATTATCAAAGGCTACAGCAGAAATATATAAGGTTTGGAAGTAACATATGCCCAAGCACCAATTATGAAAGTTTACTAAATCTATTACAAGAGCTGGCTTATAGTCTGAGGCATGCATCAAATATTAACAAAAGTATAACAAATATACAAACTAACAATTGTAAAGCGGGATGTCTTCTTCTTCTTCAAGCCTTCAGCTCCAAGTCCGGCAGAACATCAGTTATAAATCCTCAAGACCTCCAAAGCTCTAGACATTGGAATGTCTAGGGCACAAACGCCATTAGCTTTGAATACAAAGCTGAGTGAGTACATCAAACACACTCCTCACCTATTACTATTCAGCATCTTAAAATGCAGTTAATTTCTTATTAATGATGTCACTAACGGATATAGCAGATGTCTCCTTAAAACTAAGAATTTAATCAAAGATAACAGGAAACATATTAAGTAATGACAAAGAAGATCATGGTATTACATCTCGCCAAGCTACTCAGTGTCTAGCATTACCAAATCCATGCTTGTAACAGATGCAACCACCCCATGCATCTATCTTTACATCAAGATGCTGAATCCCTAACTGAATAATCATCTTATTAACCATTCTCATATTCATATTGATGTTGTCAGTATCAAGATATAAAAGTATGCTTAACTTATGCTTTACTTTCAAAAGATTTGTAGTGTGGAAGTAAAGGTCGAACCCACAGAGATTGAAATACTACAGTGCTTTAATTTTAAAACCTAAATCTAATTAATTAAGAAAAACAGATTTTGATTTAATTTGAATTAAACTAATAACAATAAAAGTGAATCTAAATTATGAAAGCAATTAAAAATTTGTTTTTATAAATATGTTTAAGGAACCTAGGATTGTAAATCCACCACTAGCTTCATAATAAGGGTATTTATGAATTACTTTAGCTTATTAAGTTGGATGATAATGGGAAATTGTAGCTACAAGCCCAATTCCTCCGTCAAGAAAATAACTATGGTTCAAGCACCAACATAATCCATCTTCGGTTAGCACGAATTATCCCACACTAAACTAGGGTTGTGGTATAATCCGTCTAATCTAGGCATGGTCTATTCGGATACTTGATAGCACAATTCAATTTAAGCACCATTATATGTAAATAATCTAAACAAGCACAACAAGCATAGATCATTGAGCACACTACAGTTAAAATAGATCTAAGACAAGAATAAACTTTGAAAGTAATGATTTTAATCAATAGAAGCACGATTTATTTATAAAAATCCTCTAAACATGTAACTGTCATCCATACATAATATAACTAAAATAAAAACATAAAATACACCCTATTACTTGGCTAGGGTTTCATTGAAACCCTAGATCTGAAGTTTAGTTGTCCATAGAATTGATGAACAAAAAGAGATTGATGGAGGAGGCCATGGGAATCCTTGGTCTTCTTCTTCTTCTCGTTGCTTTTATCTCTTCAATGGCTGGAGTTTTTGTGTATTCTTCTCGCGCATGTCATAAACATAGAATATACTTCGGATAACCATTTAACTATGTCTCGACTACGAATCTCACAATGTTAATTACACTCTCAAATGAAACACTCAGAAACAGGTGTAATTTTTCTAAAATATGTGAGTAAAGGAAATATATTTTCAAAACGAGAAATGCTCACATATGACTCGAAAAAGACGCATGACACGAAAGAACAGTAGTCTCATTGATAGGATGCCAATAATCAAGAAAAATTAATCATTACCATGTTTTAATCCCCCTCCCATCGTTTTCATATCCAAACCACGTTTCATAGGATCAAATAGGACTTTTCAAAGGTTGTAATGTGGCTTCAGGCAGTGAAAAAGGATAGAAAGGATTTGTTAGGTAGTTTTAGAATGGCATTGTAAGGCATGTCCGATTTCTTTCATTCTCTCTTCTACCAACTTCATCTTTTCATTCTCCTCCTTTTCATTATTTACAATTTTTTTTTCTTTTTTCAACTTGATTCTTCTTTCAACCTCTCTTTTTTTTTTAACATTTCTTTTCTTTTCCTTTTCATTCTTGCTTGTCGGATGATTATTCATTGATTTCTAAGCAACTATCCCAATAGCCTCTTATCTTCTTCTTCCCAATCACACATCGCCTTAACAACACTAAAAGGTGATGAATATTTTAGTGGTGAACTCCAAGTTGGTCAAGTTAGAGCAAAAACAGGATAATGAAATTAAAGAAAGAAATGGCATTTTAACGGCTCAAAGGGCGAACTAAGGAAATTTTTCATTTATCGGACGGTAGTAAACAAAGAAGGCCTAAAATCATGTCCTAGGGTTATTTGGTTCTTCAACGTTTACGACGGGAGATTATTTAGCATGGTAACAAATATTTAACTTGACTATCAACCAAAACAAAAATAATGAGACTAAACAACAAGTAGATGCGCTATTTCAATATGAAATTCGACAAACACAATGTATTTATAACCCTCAATAAAGAAAAGATAGGCTCAAAAGCTCACCGGGTCTAGTCTCCACCTTGTGTTATCTAGAAATCCGAATTATATTATAGTTCCCCTCAAGTATGTATTCAAATGATTACGTGCAGTGCATAGGTTTATGTGCAAATCTATGATATCAAACTACGATTCGAACGATACATAACTTAAAACATTACATCATGACTTCAGCAAATATTTAATCACATTTTCTCTTGTTTATCATTCTATAACAATCATAGTTACAAAACAAGAAGTATTGAATCAAGATTGCAAAAGCGTCGGTAATCATCGTTTATTTAAGCACAAGTATCAAAATTTTTTTTTAAAAAATTTAGTGTAATAATAATAATAATGTGAGTGCATACCCCCAAACCTAAACCTTTCATTGCCCCCAATGAAACAATAAAATGAAAGAAAGGAAAGTACGTAAGGAAGGAACGACAGTACCTCGATCTCAGCAAACACAAACCAGGTGAACGTATAATAATATGGAATCAAAGTTCAATTACTCCAAATGGAGCACTATTTCACCTGTTAATACTTAACAAAAGAAAATAAACAAACAAATAACTAATAAAAGCTAATATATATAAGTTTTTTTTCCATAGTATTAGAAACCAAACTATAAGTAAAAAAACAAAATAAAAACAAAACTATCTAACCTAAGACAAACTTAAATGAAAAAGAACTGAAAAGAACAAACAGAAATGAAAAACAACTAGATAGGTTTGGGGAACAGAAGGTCAAAGAACAAAGAGAAAAATTGAGAAATCCCCACCTCGCGCGAGCGGACCGCGCGAGCGACCCTCTCTCGCGCGAATCCCTCCACGAGGTAAACCTGAGGCCTGTTATTTATTTTATTTAGAAAAATTACTAAGTGCCAGAATCACGCGAGCAGGCCGAGGGGGTGAACCCCTCACGCGCGCAATTCGAGGCACGAGATGTAACAGAGACCTCAAATAATAAAAAGTTGAAACAATTTTGTCTAAGGAAGAATCTCGCACGAGCGGGCCGCACGAGCGAGCCTGTCGCGCGAGCGTGTTGCGCGCGCGACTATGGTCTTTTCCTTTTTTTTAGTATAAAAGTGTATATAAGTTCAAAATGAATTATCCCCGACCCCCAAACCTGTTCCGAAAACTCAAAAACTGACCAAAACGACCCAAAAACATGCGAAAATCAAAGAAACGAACGAATTAATGCTTGGGTTGCCTCCCAAGAAGCGCTATCTTTTACGTCTTCAGCTAGACCGTTCTAGCTCAAGATTTATGGAGGCCGTAAATCAAAGTTTATACCCCTTAAGATGTCAGGAGGAGCCCGGTGGTAAGCAAAAAGCATATCGCTATGTATCAATTCATTCAACGGTTCATCCTTTTCGGTTTCAAATCGATTCTTCACCTTTTGAGTAAATTTGTCATTAGGGTCCAGGTTATTCAAATCCATCCGCTTATTATGAATTATAATATTTTCCTCACCCATATTCAGTTCTCTGTTAGGCTCAATATTCCGTCTTACCTCACTCTCCGCCTCACATAGGTAATCCTCGTCTTTAGGAGGTTGATCCATAGCATTAAAAACGTTCAATTTCAAGTTCATGTTCCCAAATGACACTTTCATTACCCCCGTCCGACAGTTAACACGAGCATTAGCGGTTGCTAAGAATGGACGACCTAGAATGACAGGAGTGTGCTTCCTAGCATCTAGTACGGGTTCAGTATCAAGGACCATGAAATCAACAGGATAATAGCATTTGTCAACTTTAACTAAGACATCCTCGATGATTCCTCTAGGGATTTTAACAGAACGATCCGCTAATTGAATAGTAGCGGCCGTAGGTTTAAGTTCACCTAAACCTAGTTGTTTATAAACGTGATAAGGTAAAAGATTAACACTAGCTCCTAAGTCAAGGAGAGCCCTATGGATGATAGTGTCACCTATGACACATGAAATTGTAGGCATACCTGGATCTTTATACTTCGGAGTAGCGTGTTGGAAAATAGAACTTACTTTTTCCGTGAGAAAGACCTTTTTCGGAGTATGACTACGCAATTTACGTTTTTTGAGTGCAAAGGTCTTTAAGACATTTAGCGTAAGCGGGAATTTGTTTTATAGCGTCGAGGAATGGAATATTGATTTTTACTTGTTTAAATGCCTCGAGTATATCCTCAACCTTTGACCCTTTCTTAGACAAATGTGACGGTCCCTCAACGTTAGGTGGAAAAGGTAACTTTGGAACATAGTTGGTTGGGACCGATTCTTTTTCTTTTCTACTTTGATTCACGTCCTCACCCCTCTCTTTATTCGAATTAATGTTTGCATCCCTCATATCCTCCCTCAGAATCTCAACACTTCTTCCTCTCGAGTAGTCGTCCTAGTTGACACAGCGTTCACTTGTTCACTCGTACCACCCACCTCGTATTGTCCCTTAGGGTTTGGAATAGGTTGTCTTGGCAACTTACTCTCGGTTAAACTATTTAGCGTGTTAACTATTTGTCCCACTTGGGACTCCAGTTTTGCAATGGACTGGGTGTGGGAATGTACTAACTGGATCACCGGACCAAAACTTTCAAGTGAGGCCAACACCTTCTCCTCAAATGCATTATTACGTGGAGGTGGAGGAGAAGGTTGTTGGTATTGACATTGTTGAGGTCTATAATCGTTAAGGAAATTACTCATCCCATTATTATTATTATTTTTCCATGAAAAATTAGGATGGTTTCTCCATGGCGCGTCCGGACTATTAGTAGTCAAATTATAATTATTTTGTGGGTATTGTTGAATAGAATTAATGTGTTGCTCCACGAATTCCCGAAATTGACTTGCCGATGGACATGCGAGGATTGAATGTGACGGATCAGAACATAATGCACAAATTTCATGAGCGGGTAGGGCTGTCGTTTGGTTCATTGTTAAAAGTCGGTCAAGTTTTTTAGATAGTTCTTTTATTTCAATTGAATGACTTGACTCGAACTTTACCTCTCTCTTAGGTTGTGAATGATATCCCTCGGAACGTACTGACACAGCCTGATGCATCGAATTCTCACTTAATGTTTCAAAGATTTTCCAGGCCTCGTCGGCACTTTTGTGTAGGAAGGTACCCGCACAAACAGCATCGACAGTATTACGAACAGAGGGAATAAGTCCCTCATAAAAGACTTGAACTAATTGCCACTTAGGAACCTGATGATGTGGGCAGGAACATAATAATTCTTTAAATTTCTCCCATGTGTCATAAAGTGTTTCCCCATCTTGCATCACAAAATTAGTTGTAGATTTTCTTATTTGATTTGTTCTTGCGATTGGGAAAAACTTTTGTAAAAATGCTTTGTGTAAGGCTTCCCATGTTCTAATTGTGTTTGGCTCAAGTGATTGAAGCCAGTATTTAGCTTTATCTTTTAAAGAGAATGGAAAGAGCCGCAATTTCAATTCATCATCAGTTAAGTTTTGAATTTTTAAAGTAGAGCATATATCCTGAAAATCTCCTAAGTGTTGATATGGATCTTCATTTAGACGGCCATGGAAAGATGGAAGTAGCGAGATGGTAGACCACTTTATCTCAAAGTGAGATGTCGTTGCCTCTGGTAAATCAATACATGTTTGTGGCGTGTAAGTCGTCGGAATAAAGTAATTTTTAAGCGGAGGAGGTGGCAGTATATTAAGATTATTCATATTATTTCCGTAGTTTCCAATGTCGGCCATTGGAATAGGTTCTATTTTAACAGTTCGAGTTCTCCTTAACCGTTTAAGGGTACTTTGAATTTCATCCTCAAACAACGACGACAGTTTTGGAGTCGAATCGTCGTCTTGCAACCTAGCTCTAGAAGCTTGGGTTGAAGACTTACTAATTCTTAAAGTACGTTCAAGTTCAAGATCGATAGAATGTAATTCAGGTTTATTTGAACGTGTACCAAACATAAACTAAAAAGAAAATAAACTAAAAACAAACACTGACTCAAATAAATAAAAAAAACAAATAGCAATCACGCAACTAAGATAACAAGCACTCAACTACTGTGATGCATGAATATTATCCTGTAATGCAATGATCGTGTCAAGCCCAGTGCCCCGGGTTTCCTAGCTAATGCAATGCAATTAACCCTAAACTAATGCAAATAGTGCGTCACAGCGCCCTGACTTACAATGGTTTAAAGCGAGTTTCAAAATAAGCAATTTATTTAATTTATTTTATTTTTTCGCGTAAGCTCCTTTGATGCGCTAAGCTATTCCTCCCGGAAATGTTAGAATTTGATGACTCGAGAAACTACAAAATAAAAAGAAAAGTTAGTAACTCAAAATAAAACAAAAAATAAGAAAAAGAAAACCTAATCTAATATTTACGAATTAACTAAACTAAGATTCTAAAACTAAAGGTAGTAATGCAATCCCCGGCAACAGCGCCAAAAATTGATGTTGTCAGTATCAAGATATAAAAGTATGCTTAACTTATGCTTTACTTTCAAAAGATTTGCAGTGTGGAACTAAAGGTCGAACCCACAGAGATTGAAATACTACAGTGCTTTAATTTTAAAACCTAAATCTAATTAATTAAGAAAAATAGATTTTGATTTAATTTGAATTAAACTAATAACAATAAAAGTGAATCTAAATTATGAAAGCAATTAAATATTTGTTTTTATAAATATGTTTAAGGAACCTAGGATTGCAAATCCACCACTAGCTTCATAATAAGGGTATTTATGAATTACTTTAGCTTATTAAGTTGGATGATAATGGGAAATTGTAGCTACAAGCCCAATTCCTCCGTCAAGAAAAAAACTATGGTTCAAGCACCAACATAATCCATCTTCGGTTAGCACGAATTATCCCACACTAAACTAGGGTTGTGGTATAATCCGTCTAATCTAGGCATGGACTATTCGGATACTTGATAGCACAATTCAATTTAAGCACCATTATATGTAAATAATCTAAACAAGCACAACAAGCATAGATCATTGAGCACACTACAGTCAAAATAGATCTAAGACAAGAATAAACTTTCAAAGTAATGATTTTAATCAATAAAAGCACGATTTATTTATAAAAATCCTCTAAACATGTAACTGTCATCCATACATAATAAAACTAAAATAAAAACATAAAATACACCCTATTACTTGGCTAGGGTTTCATTGAAACCCTAGATCTGAAGTTTAGTTGTCCATAGAATTGATGAACAGCAAGAGGTTGATGGAGGAGGCCATGGGAATCCTTGGTCTTCTTCTTCTTCTTCTCCTTGCTTTTCTCTCTTCAATGGCTGGATTTTTTGGGTATTGTGTGTATAATATTTGCCAACCCCTAAATTGAAGTAAAATAGGGTATATATAGATTTACAACAAGTTTTTGGAAGCTTTCCTAACCCGAAACACACTAAAACTGCTTTATTTAGCGTTCCAGAATTAATTAGGCAGTGTCGTTCGCGTAGGAATCATCAGTAGAGTGAAATACGCAAGTTCCATTTTTACACAGGTCGCGCCAGCGCGATTTTGGGACCTCGCGCGAGCGATTTTTGGGATTTCACGCGAGCAGGTCGCGCACACGATGTGGTTTTTTTCAGCTTCTTTTTGCTTGCCTTTTCACCCTGTTTAGCATGGTTTACTTGATTTCTTCCACAACCTGTCAGAAAATAGAAAACGAAGTAAAAAATATACAAAAACAGGATAAAAAGGTACTAACTAATGCAAGTTAAAGAGTATAAATAGGATTTGTTCTCTCCCGATCACATATCCATTTCTATATCCATTCATTGATACAACAATACCAATCAGTATCACACGATCCCTTGATAGGTTACCGGTCATCTACATGGTATGTCCTATCTGTAAACAATGGAAGCAGTACATTGCACGTCTTCAACGATGTATATATCCTCAATGGTCATCTACACGACTGAGAATACATTAAAGCACTAGCCCGATGTCTTCAGCTGTAAACTGGATGTCCTTAATAGTGCATACGCATCAGTGGACGTCTTTAACAGTGAGAGGTGCACTAGGAACCCTAACCATGCCACGTCCACCCGGCTCGTCAGTCGCTGATTGCACAAATCCAAAGTACACAAATCTCATATTCCACATTGAGGCAAAGTTGCCGATTCTCATCATATTCTCTTATCTCTTCATACCACTATCCCATGCATGCTAACTACATGTCGTGAAATGCTCGTGCACTAGATACAAGAACTACCACATGCTCTGTGTTCAACATAACTAATCAGTACTGATTATTAAAATCGTGTTGTGTTCTGTTCTATTGTTCAGCTTAACAATATCAATATATGAAATCATGGTACAACATTGAACCAACTAAATAGTTCATATTATAATCAATAGGAATTAATCATGTTCTATGAGGTTCGATCGATTGAACTCTTTTCAATCAATTAAGGAAAAGTAGTTTCAATTGATCAAAGACCCTTCGATCTATTGAAGAGACAGCAAGTCTGGTCGATCGAGAATAGTTTGATCGATTATGGAAAGTAAACTTCAATTGATTGATGTCCTTTCGATCGATCGAAGAAAGTAAACTTTGATCGATTGAATCAAGTTCAATCACTCGAGAATAGTCTTCTACCCAAAAACTAGAACAGACGAGTAGGGGTCTCGGGGTTACAATATACACATTCTAAACATACAAAAATCATCCTAGAAACATACTTGAGTGAGTTAATAAACTCACCTCACTCCGGCGGTCTAGTAATGGTGTTCCCAAGCTTGACGGCAATGGCGGCTATGGTGAGCTCCTTCTCTCTCTCTCTCTCTACCTCTTCTCTGTCCTACTCTGGTCTTTCTCTATCCTCTGCTTCCTCCTTTTCTTCTCCTCTTCTTCTTCTTTGTCTAAACATATATATCATACACACATGTACACAGTTACATATATATATATATAGAACAAACACATACACACACACACACAACAATAATTATCTTTAATCTCTCCTACTAGACACCACACATACACAGAATACATATATATAGGGAGACAAGAGGGGCAGGTGGCAAATATGGGGATACGAATAATAACACTTTCAATCGATTGAGGTGAGTTTGATCGATTAAGAACAGGTTAGTCATGGCTCAATCGATTAAAAAGAGTTCAATCACTTGAGAAAGGGTCCACATCACAGAATCAGGTCGACAGAGTTTCGATCATCTGTGGTAGGCTCAATCAATTCAGAAAGCAAAAGTTTGATCGATTAAGATGAGTTCGGTCGATTGAGATAGGTTTTACACCAAGGGTCACATAAGCATACAGGGTCTTATTATATTACCTTGCATCTTAAAATACAGGGTATTCCAAAGTACCCCCGCTCATCCTATCTCGCAATTGGCCTCCACTCAACATCCTTATAATTTAATTAATAATTTAAATGTGCCTTGAAATAATACATAAATATAGATATACATTTTAAAAGCATGTCAAATGGGGTGTAAGATTGCTAATAGGAAAAAGGCATACCAAACCATGTAGGTTCAACTAGAAAGCGAATAATATGCAATAGAGAACAAGAAAACTTACCTGGGACTAACTGTGATAGGGAAACGTGCAAATGCATACAAAAATAGAAAACCTAGGAAAAGGTCTCTAATTCACATAAACACACAAGGTATAACCCTAATCAAAAGTGTTGCGCATGAAGTCATACAATCAATGAAATCAATAATAATAGTAAAATAAAACTAAAAGAAGAAAGAACGACTCCCCTTGGGTGCGCTACAAAACAAGGATTAGTCCACATGCTTGAACATAAATATTTTTCTTAAATCTAACTATAGAGGAGATAGCAAAGTCTCGAATTGTCACCAATCAAGGAAATTACAACTCTGCTATGGATATACAAGTCACAATCAAAAGGTCTTGAGGGACCTTAACCTAGAGCCATTGTAATATCCATATAGAAGTGACATGACTTCAACGTGATTGAAGAACAATTCTTGACTAAGTTCAATCAATTATAACCTATTTCTATAATCCGCATTCTTATATTCCTAAGATATAAGTATTCCTAATTACGATAAAAACGGATACATGCGAATGAACAAGACATGAGTCATTTGTTGATTTGAATCATTTAACTTCTGGATTTAAATTCAATTACTCTGATTCAAAATATACTTCAAGCCCTAAGGTGTTAGAGAGACAATTAGATCAAAATTGATGAGATTCACCCAATCTATCTCAGGATTTTAGAATTCACAAAGAAGAAACAAAACATTCAAAACTAGGAAAATCATGGTTCCTAATGTTTGATCTTAGTGATTTTCAAGTATGATGAACCTTTGTGCGTCTAATATCGAATCCAAAAAGAAAAGCAAAGATCACATGGTCCAATCTCTGGGAATTGGACCTAACTAGACATCCCTCAGATTCTGTCAACTCTTTATCTAGCAATCTTATGATTTATTAAAAATAGAAGATAATTATCAAACTCCTCAAATTTCTTGGAGAACATCATTAGCTCATTATAGTTCATGGGAAAAATATTTAAAGCCTAAACTACAAGATTAAGACTCTGATTTAACCATTTTGAAGCTGGTTCACTGTTCTGGAATTCTGGACAGAGAGTGATCAAACCATCTTAACCATATAATTGAGACAAAATAAAGTTATAGTGGTAAATCTATGTGTTATGAACACATTCCAATTGATCTCAAATCCAATGGATCATGATTTAATTAAAAATCAATCACAGATTGTCACTGAGATCACTGCACCATTGATGAATTGATGTTCATGATTTGAATCAAAACTTAATCTATAATTCTATAGAGGATATAGTTAAGTATGACTATGACTACCATAATGATACTAAACTTATCAACTGAATTTATAGACTTACCCTTGAAGAGACCTCAAAAATAGATTTTATGAGAAAATTCACAAATGAGTTCAAAGGATGTACTCAATCTCATGATAAATACTTGGATTCACTTGAATTTGACAATCAAATCATAAAAATCAAGTTGATCCAAGTCTAATTCCTCTCCTAAGTTGATGATCCTTGAGTAATATAGATTCAACCCTCACAAGCTTCAATAAAATATAAAGAACCTCATTAAACTTTCAAGTCGATGGACCCAAATCATGAAGATTTAGGTTAGATCCAAGAATTATACATAGACAAGATCAAAATCAAATCTAATTCTCATATAAATAAAAAATTAACAAAAAATTAGAGGATCAAATCTCAAGGAATTCTATGGAATATTGACGATTCCAATAACTCCTAGAGAACATCATGAGATAGAGGAGGTGAAATCAGAAACCAATTTGGAAGATCAAAAGTGAAATTCATTTAGAAAACATTTTTTACAAAAAAATTCAAGGTCCTCTTGAATAAAATCAACAATTATGCATGATAATTCAATCACAATTCAAGTGGTGTGTAAAGAAGGGGATAGAGAATAGACCTTTTGAAAACGTATAAAGATCCTAGTTAAATCTACGAATTATGATTGAATTATGATAAAGAATGAAATAAGATTAGAGAATTACCTCTGAATTTCCTCATATTTCTATGGTTTGATGAAGAGCTTCAAAGATTCTTCAAGTTCTTCTTTAGGCTCTCTTCAATGGCTTCACACCATAATTCCAACCCTTTTAATGAAAACATATCTCTCCTTATATAGACCACTTGAAAGTGGATATTTTAGTCAATTCAAGGTGTTTACAACATGTGAAGTGTGATCTTTGGGTGTTCAATACGCACTTGGAATGATAGAAACAAAACAAAAATGCTACAGTGGGCGACACTCAGTGAGTTGTCAGCGGCACTCACTGAGTGCCGGCACGGCCTTCAATGAATGCTGGCACGGCACTCACATGTATAGTGCGTGCCATTTTAAAGGGATTTTCTTTTCCTTTTTTATTTTTCTTTTCAAAATTCTTTGCTATTTATTTCTTCTTCAAATAATTCTTTTCTTCTTTAAAATTCTCTTCCTTTTCTTTTCTTTTCTTTGTTTAAAATTATTTTCTTCTCCTTTCTAATTTAACTGAACAAAATCTATTTCCTTGATAAAAACCGTTTGATTAAATTCCTTTTTGGACACGTTGGCCATGAATCAAACCACTCATTGCAAAGTTCTAAAGTCGATATATAAAATCGGAGTTTAATATCAAAATATTACAAACCTTAAGTATGTGCAAAAACATAATTAAAGTATTACGGCAACGTACGCCAATTGTAAACTTAACTTAATACAGAGTCTTTAAAAGCATAAACATAACTTATCTACAACAAAGCTCCAAGTCTTTAACTTGTGTAGTAGTCATCTCTATCATAGCCTCCATCATAGTAGGCTTCATTCTCATAGCCCCTAGCCATGTACTCCTCTCTTGTATTCTCATAACCTTGGCTAGCTAGACATAGAATATCTAATAGCATAAATGCCATCACCTACGAAAGCGGAATTAATGAAAATGCTAACAAAGTATCTATAGATATGCAGCATGCATAAACAACATTGTCTAAGGATCATCTCCTTGTTCTTATGCATGTATGCACCAACCCACTATAATAGATAACTGACATTATCCTAACTAATTTCGAACATAACATGGACTTTTGGGTCCATATTTTGCACATAGCTCTACCTTCCATAATTTCTCAACTCACATCTTAAACCACACCTTACTGTACGTAGCCCCATACATCACAATCTATCAAACTTGATACAAATTCCTAACTTTCTGACCAAAGACGTCGTAATACATTCTAGCCGACATGCCCTGATACATTTCGGCCAACATTCCCTGATATATTTTCGGCCAATATGCCCTGATACATACGTCCAACACACCTAGCTGATACACCCAATACATTACGGCCAACATCCCCAGCCAATACGTCTGATTATGGCCAACACACCTAATACATTACAGCTAACGTACCCAATACATTATGGCCAACATGCCCCCTACATTACAACCAATACACCCAATACATTATGGCCAACACACCTTGCCAATACGCTTGATACGTTACGGCTAACACGCCTAATACATTACAGTCAACATACCCAGCCTGACACGCAGTCCCATCCACAACACTTATACATGACACATAGTCCCAACCAACAATACTTATGCCTAACACATAGTCCCAGTCTTATCCTAGCATGTTAAAATCCCACACCCGACATCATATGATCTTTGCGACCATAATTATATGCAAAAATATAAATAGTATTGAACTCTACGGTCGATAGACCCAATACTATGCACGATGACTTATAGCAACATTATACAAATGGTTCCATAGTTTAATGCATCAGCCCATTATTCAATAAGTGTATTATTCCAATACAACATACGAATATCAATGCATGATCATAAACAACTTACCCGTCCATCATATTAAGAATAAACATTTACCAATCTGACAAGTTCAGTTGATTGAACAAATTTTAATCAATTGAGGTACAGCTAAGTGCAATCGATTGAAATCAAGTCTGATCGATTGATAAAGTTAAATTTTTATTGATTGAATAATTTCAATCGATTGACATCTGTCTGTATTCAATCGATCGAAACCAACTTTGATCGATTGAGAAGTGGTTTCTTTCTCAACCTAAACTAGACCTCCCTTGCACGTTTGGGGTCTATTCTTTCTTGTTGAAACATATATATATCTATATATCTATGCTACAAAGTGAGTATAGGCACTCACCATAAAGTTCGATGATGCTGGTGAGCTCAGGGTGGCCGCAGGTGGTGCTCGGGTGTGTTATCTCTCTCTTCTTTTTCCTTTCTTCTCTTTTTATGCTCCTTCTATCTGTCTTCCTCTCTCTTCTCTTCCCGAGAGTGTGTGCATGTATATGTTTATATATCCAGTGTATATATATACGTATATGAGTGTGTGAATATATAAACTATGTCACTCTCTCTCTCTCTCTAGACTTTTTCCCAAAATATCAACAAGGGGTGTGTTTGTAAGAGTGATACATATCTATAAGGAAGGAGAGTGAAGGAGAGTCATGGGAAATAAACTTGGCATTCAAGTTCAATCACCTAAAATTGATCAAAAATGTGTTCGATCAATTGAAACTGGTCCACGTAATGGATTCAGGTCGGCAACCTTTCAAGTGATTGAAATGGTTCGATCGATTGAAAATATACAAGTTCAATCGATTGAGAATAGTTCAATCGATTGAAAGTGTCACAAGTTTAATCGAATGATGAAAGTTCAATCGATTGGAAAGGGCAGTTCATGAAAGGTAAAGACAAGTATACTGAATCTTATTTTATTAACATGCATATAGAAATACAAAAATACAATAAAAATAGTAGGTATTACAGTTTAATAAGCCAAATGCTAGAATGGATAAACACTTAAGCCCATTATATGTCTAAGCTAATTTTAGTGGCATCCCAAATCCAATGGGGCTTCGGATAATTTATTGCATTCACATATGCTTAAAAAAATTGCAAAAAACTAGAGGCGATGTACTTGATGCCGATGTTGCAAAAGTGGGATTTTCTGGAGCATCAGTCCAATCGAAGGGAGTACTTCGAATCACTGTAACTATTGGGAGCAAAACTGCCTTAACATCATTCTTTTTGGTCAATTCCACTTTTAATTACAATGCTTTGTTGGGGTGAGATTGGACTCACACTACTTGGTGTGTTACATCTACCTTACATTAATGTTTGATCTTCTAGAACAAAGATGAAGATGACCCAGAAATTGTCGAGGCTGGTAAGAAGCCATATTTGGTGGAATCTCATGTGGCTGAAGCCAAATTTTATTATCGTGACGTTGTCCCATTATGATTTTGGGGAATTGACAAAAATGGCCGTCCTAAGGGGATCGGTAATGCAGTAAGTGGAGGTAGCCATGAGTATGTTGAATTAGACATTGTTGTTTAATGGAATACAACCATCTTGATGTTTGCCTCAGTATCCTGCATTGAATTCAGGATGTGGTCTAGTAAAGTGTTTAGGGGACAACCTGCATTACAGATTGGGTGATAGATGAGGGTAACCAGGCTGATCTAGATAAAATTCAGTTATAAGAATTGCTACCAGCACCTACTAAGTTGGAAAATACCAGGATGGGGTTCAAGACCCATTGGAAGAAGTTAACTTAGTAGGAGGGGGGAAGATGGACCTAGGAGGATTATATTATAAGTAAACTCCTTCTAACAAAATTTTAAGCAATTTTAATTAACTTGTTGCGGCAGTATCAAGGCTATTTTGTTTGGGACTACCACAAATGAATATTGAAGGTTGGTTTAATCCATACAGCCAGGTATGTAGAATGACTTTCAAAAATTGTTCCTGTTTTAAAAAGAATGGGAAATTGAGAGTATGCATTGACTTTAGGGATCTTAATAAGGCTACTCTTAAAGATAAATACCTATGCCTATTGCTGATACGGTAGTAGATTCAGCATCTGGGCATGAGAGTCTTAGCTTTGTGGATGGATATTCTGGTTATAATTAGATTTTCATAGTTAAAGAAGATGTGGCAAAAGCATTTCAATGTCTAGGGGCAATTGGGACTCTTGAGTGGGTTGTAATCCCATTTGGGTTAAAAAATGCTAGTGCAACTTACCAACGTGCCATGAAAAAGCTTTGAAAGGATGAGATGCCATAAGTTAAAAATGAACCCGTTAAAATGTGCGTTTTGTGTTTCTGCGAGGAATTTTCTTGGTTTCTTAGTATATCAAAGGGGAAGTGGGGTTACCAAAAATAAAGCCAAAGCAATCATAGAAGCTAAGCCACCAATTAACAGAAACAACTATAGTATGTTTTCCATTGTTGCAGCTGAGGAATGAAGAGGAGTTTGTGTGGAGGCAGAAGCACCAGCAGTATTTTGAGCAAATCAAGGGATATCTTGCCAAGCCGCCTGTTTTAGTCTCTCCTAAGCCAAACAAACCATTAAGGTTGTATGTATCAGCTTCTAATGATTCAACATGAAGTTTACTAATTCAAAATAATGATAAAAATATAGAATAAGTGGTTTACTATTCAAGTTGTATGCTGACTGATGTAGAACAGAGATACACATCAATTAAAAAATTATGTCTGGCTTTGTTCTTCTCTTGCATTAAGTTAAGATATAACATGTTCGCTGTGACAGTGGAAGTCATGTGCGAAATAGATGTTATTAAATATATGTTATATAAGCCAATTATAACTGGTAAAATGGCAAAAATTCAACCTCCAATATGTTCCTCAGAAAAGCTATTAAAGGGCAAGCCTTGGTTGATTTTCTAGATGACCACCCATGCTTAGATATGAGTCCCTAAATCCTAAAAGAGATTGAGATTGGATATGTCTGTCACCCTCTGGGTGTTGTGGTTTGATGGGTCTTAGTATAGAAGAATCAACTGGTGCAGGAATCATCCCTACATCTCCATTTGGAAAGAAGACACAATTTTCTGTTAACCTTGATTTTAAATGTTGAAATAATTTGGCTGAGTATAAGGCTTTGATTATTGGTCTTAAATTTTTGTTAGAAATGAATGCTACAATTGTAATATTAATTGGGGATTCGCAATTGGTGATTATACAATTAGGGAAAAAATACAAGGTACATAACAACATTTTGGAAAAATATCATACAGTCGATATGAGACTGATTTATAACTTCTCAGAGTCTGTAGTAAAATAGGTACCTAGGGAAGAGATTGAAGATGCCAATGAATTTGTTCAAATTGCTTCTGGACTTAGAATCCTCATTGTTGTTTTTCAAAGGATTATTTTGGTAGAAAAAGTATCTAAATGTTAGTTTTAGAGGATGATAACATTATTACGTGATGCCTCTCTAGAATGATGAGAATGATTGGAGAAGCTCAATCATTAAGTTTTTGGAAAACCCTAATGCAAATACAGATGTCCAATTCAAAAGGAAGGAGAGATGAATCGGTATTGCAATGTCCTAGTGAATTGAAAGCCTTAAAGTTAATGAAATTAGTACATAGGGGTTATGTGGTGCTCATCAAGATGGGACAAAAATGAGATGGTTGATAAGGATAATTATTGGCCAACAATCTTAAAAGACTATTAATTTTGCCAAAGGATGCCAAGCCTGCCAGAGGCTTAGACCAATCCAACATGTAACCGCAATTAATTTTCAATCAGTTATTAAACTATGGCTATTCCAAAGATGGGCAATGGATATTATCGAAAAGATTAGTCCACTTTCATAAAAAAAACAATGCTCACATTTTAGTTGCCACTGACTATTTTACTAAATGGGTGGAGGCTATGCCACTTAAGTCAGTAAGCCAGAATGAGGTGATCAAATACATTAAAGAAAATATTATTTACAGATTCAGATTTCCGCAAACCATCATAGCTGACCAAGGTATACCCTTTACTTGGGATGATATATTGGAATTTGCACTTGAGAATAGGTTTACCACATATTGAATTCAACACCAAACTATGCTCAAGCCAACGTTTTGGCAAAATCAACCAACAAGATTCTCAAATTAAATATTCAGAAAATTGTTGATAACAACCCTAGGGTTTGGCACAAGCTACTGTCTAATGTTTTATGTGCTTATAGAATATCAAAGAGGTCAAGTACAGGGACCACGCCATTTGCGTTGACATATGGGCATAATGTAGTCTTGCCATTAGAATTTTCAGTGAGGTCCTTAAGGGTTGCTAAACAAAATGACATGGAAATTAATGATTATAATCAAGCCATATTAATGGAACTAGAGGCCTTGGATGATATTAGATTATAGGCTTTAGACCATCTGTAGACTCCCCGATTTTAACCAACTGTCGAAGTTAGGGGATTGTTACCTCCAAGACTGATGATGACAGTGTCCAACTAATTTGATGTTTCTGAGGTGATTCAAGCTCTTCGAAAGGTTCTTCAATTTTCAAAAAATATGATTAATTCAGAAAGAAAGAAAAAAGAAGGGAGAAAAAGGGAAAAACATGAGAAAATGGCATGTAGTGAGATTTGCGGCGGTCACATGGTGCCGTAGCGACACTTACTGAGTGTCGTGACGGCAATTCAGGAGCGTCGCACCGGTTATCACTGAATGTCATAGACAACTCACTGAATGCCGTGACAAATAGGATGAGTTTGGAAAGTGAAAAGAGAAGAAAAAGATTAAGAAAAAAAAAGAAAAAGAAATTGAAAACAAATCAAAATATGGTGCACAAAAAGACGGCAGTCCGCGAGTTGTCTGCGACATTCATTGAGTGCCGCACCGATACTAAAATGAGCACCGCTCGGCTGTTGTTTAATGATGTTCTGGCATATGCAGAGTTACACGAACAACTCTCCCGTGTGCCACATTTTTCAATAGTCTGCTTTGAAAATAGTACGCATTCTACGATCAAAAGTGCTTTTAGGATTAGAGTTTTTACCCTAGAATTTACTAAAATGACCTTTAAAAAATTATCTATATACGGAGATGAATATTCCCATTGTATAGGGGAGGATTCTTAAACAACTTCTTGAGATAATTAGGAGACTATTGAGAGAATCTTGAGAGAATTAAGAAAATGGAAGAGAAATCATTGCAAGGGCTGGAAGAAGAGCTTGGAGATCCTTTTGAAAACCTCCAAACCACAAAGAAGTTGAGGATAATTGGAGGTAACCTCTAATATTGATTAGTTCTTAGTTCAAGTTCAATCACAATTTATAGAGCTCCTTAGGATCTTTTACACATTTTCTAAAAGTCTCTTCCCACCGCATTTCATCACACCACTTGAATTGTGATTGAACTCATTTTTTATTTATTTTTTTTTGTGTTTGCTGATTTGGATCTAAATAACTTTGGGTTTAAGATCAAATAAGTTCTAAAGTGAAGTCTAATTGGGAACATCAATTGAATTTTGATTTCCTTTTGTTTATATTCCTCTCTTGGGATTCATGAGATCTTTAATATCTCATTTGATTCCCTTGAGTTTCATCCTTTAAATTCACTATAAACTTGTGATTTAAATTAGAATTAAGATGGGTCATAGCTATAGGCATACATAATTAGTGGATCCAAGTCTTGTTTCATGACTTGGGTCCCCTAATTTGAAGCCTCATGGAATTATCTTTATATTCCATTGAAGTTCATATGGATTGGTCATAATTAGTCTCCAAGGATCATTAACTTGAGAAGAAGATTGGATGAAATGAGTCTACATTCCTCAAGGATCATCAACTTGAGAGAGGAATTAAGGCTTAAGAAGAGCCAACTCTAATGGCTTAGATGTCAACGATGGTGCAGTGAATTCAATAACCAACAATGATCAAGGATTTTTAATTAAATCATGATCCATTGGAATTGAATGAAACCAATTGGAATTTGTCCCTAACTTATAGATCTACCAATGCAATTTTTGTTTTGATGATGTTCTATAGTTGACATGGTTTGGTCATGATATTTGTAAAATAACTACTCGCTGGCAAAAATTTCAGAATAGTAAGTAAGCTTTAATTTAAATTGATCAGAGCCTTAATCAAACATTTTTGGCTTGAAATAAATTTTTATGTGACATATAATGTGTTGTTAAGATCCCCTAAAAAGATTGAAGTCATTTAGATCAATTTACAATTTTTAAAACACCACACAAAATTTCTGGATAGAGGGTTGTTAAATTCTAAGTGATGTCTGGTTTTGGTCCAATTCCCAGAGATTGGATCGTTTGATCTTTGATTTATTTTTGGGTTAGAAACTGGACTCATAAAAGAACTTTATGTCCAAAAATCATTGAGATCGAACTATGGGAGTTATGCTTGTCCATTTTTTGAAAGTCTGGTCTACTTTTTGTAATTCGGGGAATTCTGTCATAGATTTGATAAAATTTACCAATGGTAATCCAAATGCTTTTCTAATGCCTTCAGGCTTGAACCATGTTTTAATTATGGTTAATTGAACTTAAATCCAGAGGATAAATGGTCCAAATCAGTAAATGATTCATAGTTTATTCTTATTCATATTCATGCATTCATCACATATGTATAGATTCTTACAATTAGGACATCATCTTGTATTGTACTAAGTCGTAATTGGTTGAACCTAGTTAAAGGTTCCTTATGATCATGTTGGGATTGTACCACCTCTATATGGGCATTACATTGGCTCTTAGTTGAGACTTTTATATCTATATATAGAAGTGTTGGAATTTCAACTAATTAGAAGAGATTCATGATTGTGTTAACTTTCACCATGTTTGATAGATTTAAGCTAGAAGTTTGGTATAATATTTAGGATTTGGTATTAGATCTTATTCAAAGCATGTGGACTAATCTTTGTTTTGTAGTGCTATTGAGGTATGATTTCCCGACTCTTCTCTAGTTTATTTTTTTTTCTTGATTTTATTGATTTTCAACTCCATGCGTGACAATTTAGATTATGGTTTGCCTTATGTGTGTATATGTGTTAGAGACCCTTTTCTAGGTTTCCTCTTTTGTAAACATTGCACGTTTAATATTGCAGGTGGATCCTGGGTAAGCTTCCTTATCCCTTATTGTATATCATTTTGCTTACTATTTGAAGTATGTGGTTTTGTATGCCATTTTATCGTTAGTAATTTTACACCCTTTTCAAGATGCTTTTGGAATGTGTACATATGTATTAGTTGAGGGTATGCTTAGATTGATAATTCGATTAAAAAGGATGTTGAGTGGAGGCTTATCACGAGATAGGATGAGAGGGGGTATTTTAGTCCGTCGGGCTCCTTCCCCTCTCATTCCATAATCCCCGGATCTTGAAATCTCTGGTCTCCAAAAAATTAGTTTGTTTTTAAAATGATTTCTTTATTTTTCGTTAAAAATTAAGTGGCCACTCATGTTTAAATTTAAAAAAGTTTCAAAAAGTGTGGCTAGCCTATGATATTCACAATCTGGTAACTCTTCTGGGGATCGAATGTAGAATCTCCAGTTTCGCAGACCAGAGTTTCTTATTTTGGGTTCACTCGAGGATTAGACTTGAAAGCATCTTTTAATTGAATTAATTAATTTTTGTGTGTCTGTTGCATTACACTTGCATGTCTAGCGAGTCGATTGCACAAAACTATGACCTTAGAGGCTCGGGGCAACCTAGTCGGTCAAGTTACCATGGGACCGCGTGATCATCCTAGATCACGTACCATGTGTTGGCAAATAAAGCATCCTATTGGATGTGTGTCAAGGGCCCCTTGTTTGACCAAAACCCGGCCTTTGCATGATAGCTTCTATAGAACCTTTCAGTCTCAGGAAATCAATTCTTGATTAGGATTAAGTGCTAGGGAGGTTTGCATGCCCGGAAGGGATTACTTGAGAAGATGACGATACTTGCTTGATGAAAGATGTGTAACCTCTTAATCACTTTTGAGCAATTCTTCTTCATGTCTTATGACATTTTGAGAACATGTCGAATTTTGATTATAAGATTACATCTCTTATATCATGTTTAACTAAGCATCATTGACCTTGTATGTATCTGAATTCATGAAAAGTATGGTGATGATCTGTTTACACCCAAAAAAATACATTTTTAAAGTCAAAATTGGTAGAGGCCGATTGAGATTTTTCATTCGGACTGACAGATCGATTGCAAAATTAAGGGACCAATTGATTTGTTCAAAGGTGGTAGGGCCAAATGTGTTTTGAATCGGACTGACTGGCACTTGTTTGGACTGCATACATATCTCAATCGGGCTGATTGGGAAGGGACAAAGCCAGCTTGGTTGGCACACATTATTTTTGTCTTTGGAAAGTATAGTGGGTCACCCCTACTCTAACATAGCTTTCTATCGAGCTTATGCACATCAGACTGAAGCAGATTCAGTGTAATAGTCCGTTATCAATTTGGTCCACGCCTCATTATGCCATATGGGTGGGACCATTGGTTACCTCATTAGACCATATTTGGACCAAATTAATCCAAGATATATTTGTGCATATATACTCATCCGTATATATATAAATATATGGATGAAGATACGGAAGATATTTATCAGATGATATGGAAGAAATCTGCTATTTTTTACCAGATTATCATTGCAGATATTTTTATTTCCTTATCTCATACCAGTCCAGGGCGCTAGGCCGGCCAACTAGTCAAAGCACTCTGCGTCACTTCGAAAAAGAATCCAACAAGCATCCCAAATCGTTATTAGCATTCAGACTAGTTTTTTAGGCAAATACAATAGTCTTTTTATTTTTCTTTATTTTCTTGTAATCATCTCTTCAAGTATTAAATAAAATTTTCTTTTATTTAAATCTTATCTTTAATTATTTCATCACTTGCTAGATTTGTGTGCTTCAACACTGTCTAGGGATCATAGGTGAGGGTACTTTCCAACTCACCTTTCACAATCGCATTGTTAGAAGTTTGAATCATGAAACCTTGTGTATCACTCACAAAAGTAGTTTTAGGAAATTTTGTGTTTTATAAGTTTGGGTCTACCTCACAAGGCTCTGGCACGTCTGAACAACAATATAGCAAACATTTCGGCACGCCCGGTGGGACATCGTCGAGTGATGAATCATGTTCACTAAAGCATGGGTGTAGTTTTACCACGGCCAGATTCGTTCGCGGGATGCATCAATAAGATACTTCGCGAAGAAATCTATCATCTGAACAACGATGGATATTGGAATGGAATCAGTCATCTTAATAATGAGATAGACCGTTTTGAGGCCGTCATGCAATTTTTTAATCATGAAATCGGCCTCCTCAAAGCTTTGAGTGGAGCTGATGAACAACTACCCGGGGGGAATTCGTTCATGTCTCTATATGATTTTCTATATGGTGGATGGCGAGAAAAATTGCTTCGTGACAACAATAATCGTGCTCTTGGAGAAATGAAGGAGTCCTTGAGAGAAAACTGGGCAGTGCTTCACTAACTTGGAGAGGTCACAAGAGCAAACCTGGTAATACTAGCATCTCTAAACCAAGAGATTGAACAAATTGTCACAACGCTATCCAAACTGCTCAGGGGCATGGAGGCGAAAAAAAACTTGCTAGTAATAGACCAAATTTTTTTTATTTCAGCTAAAGAGCATTTCACTAGCGATGATGAAGAAGAAGAATCGTTCGGGGGGCAAATTCTAAACGAGCTTAACAATATTGTAGAGGCCAAAAAGGAAGAGGTTGATAGGCCGGATGATCCTTTTTTGACCATATTTCCACCCGTTAGCGAGGAGGACGATGACGAAGACCCCCTTGTCGATGAAGAAATCGGTGATGAAGTACTCGGGGGGCAAGATTCGTCGAGACCGATTGACTTTAAATCGGTCCATGAATTTTTTGAGCATCTTTCCTCAAGGAAACTCACCCTTAAAGAGTTGTTCATTTATTTCAATCTCCTTGTAGTGACCGATTATATTCTCCATGCTAGGCCAATCACTTATTTGGCTTGGGTTGATCTACATCAGCAGTGGTTGTGTGGATGTCACAAAAAAAATAATTTGATTTGGTGGCTATTTTTACACCAATATTACTATAAAAAAAGACTGAAAATACTAAAGATTGATCTCAGAAATTAATTCGGTTAGAACAGTGCTATTTGGACTGGAACAAGACTGAAAGCAAGAGAAGAAGAAACCAAAGGTGGTTGCTTGGTACAAAGGTGGTTGGTTGCTTGGATTTTAATGCAAATAGAGGTCCCCACGTCATGTGTTTAAATGTTGTGAAAATATGGGGTTCAAAGTTGAAAAAGTTTCTACCAGGAGGGCCCACCGTTAAAGCTTGTTAGATTTAAGAAAGAAAATCTGCCTATATATGCTCTCACACTTATGCAGTTTGTGCAATGATCTCGATACTAGTTTAGAGGAGATCAGTTTGATCTACCTGGCCATTTAAAATTTCATTTGCTTTAATTTTAAACAGCCAGGGGGACAATTGTTTGCACCTAAAAAATACATTTTTTAAGTCAAAATTGGTGGAGGCCGATTGAGATTTTTCACTCGGACTGACAGACCGATTATAAAATTAAGGGACCCAATGATTGGTTCAAAGGTGGTAGGCCAAATGTGTTTTGAATCAAACTGTTTGGTACTTGTTCGGACTGCATACATATATCAATCGGGCTGATTGGGCAGATATAAATCCATCTTGGTTGGCACACATTATTTTGGTCTTTAGAAAGTATAGTGGGTCACCCCTACTCTAATGTCACTCCCTGACGTAGACAAAATAGGGAAAAATTTAAAATTTCCATCTCGGACCCTGAGACACGTGACTGGTTGCATCACTGAATTATCCATGACCGAGTACTAATAATAAACAACATAACTAAAAGGATAAAACCGACATCTGTTTACAAGGTTATATTATAATGAAAACGGAAATACTAGTTCAGCTATTACAACTCCCAAGATACACCATTGTCTTATGGCACTAGGGCCTTACAAAACTATTACAAAAGATAGTTGAAATCCTCTGCTAGAGGTTACAACCAAAAATATTTACAAGACACAAACATTAGTCTTTTCTCTAACTATTGTAGCCATATTCCTCCTCAGTGAATTCTGCCACAATGTACTCCCCTTGGCCAGCATCACATTCTGTGTAATCTTTATCTAGAAAAGTTGGACATGAGAATGTCCAGCGGCATGACCGTCGTCAGCTTATGAAAGTCGAGTGAGAAAACCAAATCAAATTAAACTTATATAGCCACTCACAAACAAGATATGTTTACTTCCTCTATTACATTTAAAAAAAATTCTCCCACGTTCTCACCGTCGAACTGTAACCACTAACGAGCTCGACTAAGTATTCGAAAAGCATACAAATAACCAACTTGACTTTCCTCAACATCCTTAATGCTACTACCATCCATTTTTATAATTTGACACCATTCACTAACCAGAACACCTTTCACGAAGAACCGAAGTGTTGCAGAGTTCAAGGACATCCAATTCATCACGAAGAATCGAAAGGAGTCTTAACTCTCTGAACCACCACTTATTCATGGAGAACGGAAGTGTTCATAGTATCCCCTTCTTCATGAAGAACTAAAAGGATACACTATTTCATAACCATCACTTCGTCATGAAGAACCAAAGTATTCACCATATCTATTTCATCACGAAGACCCAAAAGGATACACAATTTCATAACCATCACTTTGTCACGACGAACATAAGCATTCACCATATCTGTTTTGTCATGAAGAACCAAAAGGATACACAATTTCACAACCATCATTTCGTCATAAAGAACCGAAGTATTCACTGATCGACGACGAGTAGTTGTCGTTTATAGTCTTATAAATACCCTTTGTTAGCCCATTTCTTGTAGTTATTAGTTATTTTTTTAATAAGTATTCTAAATTTTGTAGGATTTGGAGTTTTAACTTGAAAATGCACAAAAATCCAATGATTAGTGGCTTTGAAAGTCATTCTGGGCTCAAAAGGTGATTCCGATGAAAGCTGAATGCAATAGTAGTCTCGGAAAATCTCATTTTTGACAAGGAATACTTCAGATTTGAGAAATTTCTAGAGAGATATAAAATGTAGATCTTTGAGATATGGACGCGTGGCCACAAATTGTGAGTCAATACGAGGTCCAAGTCAAAAGTTATCGCAATTCTACGATCGGTGCGTAGAGCAGCAGAAAATCTGAGAAAATTTGGAAAATTGCCTGGTAGCTAGAGCGAGCCGCGCGCGCGACCCGTTGAAAAAGTCAAAAATGCATATTTTGAGGTCCTAAAGAGCCCTGTGTGATCTGAATTTGCTGAATATGTCCAGAAACGTAAAAACAGCTGTTTTAGTGCGATTTGGCTTAGGAAAGCTTCCTAAAACCTTCGAAACTCTATATAAATCCTATTCTAAATCAATTTTGGGGTTCCACAACATTACACAAAATTAGATACATCCATGTACAACAAAAAACTTCAGTCATTGAAGAGAGGAAATCAAGGAGAAGAAGAAGAAGACCAAGGATTCCCAAGGCCTCCTCCATTAACCTCTTACCGTTCATCAATTCTATGGCCAACTAAACTCAAGATCTAGGGTTTCAATGAAACCCTAGCCAAGTAATAGGGTGTATTTTATGTTTTTATTTTAGTTTTATTATGTATGGATGACAGTTACATGTTCCGAGGATTTTTATAAATAAATCGTACTTTTATTGATTAAATCGTTACTTTCAAAGTTAACTCTTGTCTTAGATCTATTTTGATTGTAGTGTACTCAATGATCTATGGTTGTTGTGCTTGTTTAGATTATTTGCATGTAATGGTGCTTAAATTGAATTGTGCTATCATGTATCCGAATAGTCCATGCCCAGATTAGACGGATTATACCATAACCCTAGTTTAGTGTGGGATAATTCGTGCTAACTGAAGATGGATTATGTTTTTGCTTGAACCATAGTTATTTTCTTGATGGAGGAATTGGGCTTGTAGCTACAATTCCCCATTATCATCCAACGTATTAAGCTAAAGTAATTCGTAAATATCCTTATTATCAAGTTAATGGTGGATTTGCAATCCTAGGTTCCTTAAACTTATTATAAAAACAAATATTTAATTGCTTTCATAATTTAGATTTACTTTTATTGTTATTAGTTTAATTCAAATTAAATCAAAAATTTATTTTTCTTAATTAATTAAATATAGGTTTTAAAAATTAAAGTGTGTAGTATTCAATCTCTGTGGGTTCGACCTTTACTTCCACAATGCAAATCTTTTGAAAGTAAAGCATAAGTTAAGCATACTTTTATATCTTGATTTTTGACAAGATCAATTTGGGTTTTTTTTTCATTTTATTTTGAGTCACTAACTTTTCTGTTTGTTTTGTAGTTTCTCAAAGTAATCAAATTCTAGCATTTTGAGTGGAGCAGATGTGCACGGCAAAGGAGCTTACGCGAAAATAAAAAAAAAATTAAATAAACTAAATTGCTTCCTTGAAATTCGCTTTCAAGCACTGTAAGTGAAGGCGCTGAGACGCACTATTTGCATTAGTTTAGGAGTGATTGTTCACGTGCATTAACTAGGAAACCCGGGACGCTGGGCTTGATGCGGTCATTGCATTACAGGATAATATTAATGCATCATAATAGTTGTGTGCCTGTTGCCTTATTTGCGTGATTCTTGTCTCGTAATTGTTTGGGTCAGTTTCTATTTTAGTTATTTTTCTTTTAAGTTTATGTTTGGTACAGGTTCTAGTAAACCGAAATTATTTTCTATCGATCTTGAACTTGAACGTACCCTTAGAGTTAATCGGACTCCTCAACCGTCGTCATTGTTTCAGGCCAAAATTCAAAGCACCCGTAAACATTTAATAAAAACTCGAACTTTGAACATAGAACCTATTCCAATGGCCGACATTGGAAACAACGGAAACAAATGGAAATAACCCTACTATACTGCCACCTCCTCCGCTTAAAGATTATTTTATTCCTACGACTTACACGCCTCAAGCAGGTATCGAATTACCGGAGGCGACGGCATCTCACTTTGAGATAAAGTCGTCAACCATCTCGCTACTTCCTTCTTTCCATGGCCGTTTAAATGAAGATCCATATCAACACTTAGAAGATTTCCAAGATACTTGTTCTACGTTAAAAATCCAAAATTTCACTGATGATGAATTAAAATTGCGTCTCTTCCCATTCTCTTTAAGAGATAAAGTGAAGTATTGGTTCCAATCTTTAGAGCCAAATACAATGAAAACCTGGGAAGCCTTACACACTGCATTTTTACAAAAGTTTTTTCCTATTATGCGTACAAATCAGATAAGGAAATCCATAACAAATGTTGTGATGCAAGATGGGGAAACGCTTTATGATACGTGGGAAAAGTTTAAAGAATCATTACGCTTATGCCCACATCATCAGGTTCCTAAGTGGCAATTAGTTCAAGTCTTCTACAAGGGGCTTATTCCCTCTGTCCGTAATACCGTCGATGCCATTTGTGCGGGTACTTTCCTACACAAGAGTGCCAATGAAGCTTGGAAGATATTCGAAACGTTAAGCGAGAACTCGATGCACCAGGCTGTGTCGGTACGTTCTGAGGGATACCTTCAACCTAAGCGAGAGGTAAAGTTCGAGTTAAGTCATTCAATTGAATTTCAAGAATTAAATAAAAAACTTGACCAACTTATGAGGATGGGAAATAGGTCTACTCCACCTTCTTCAGAAATATGTGCATTATGTTCTGAACCGTCTCATAATATCTTTGCATGTCCTTCTGAATCTCAATATCCGAAATTTGTTGAGCAACACATTTAATTCTATACAATAATTCTCACGAAATAACTATAATCCTATGTCGAACAATTTTTCTAATACTTACCGACCCAATTTTGAGCAAAGTCAATACCAACACCCACCTCCTAATCCTAACCCTCCATGGGTTAACGCTTTCGAGGAAAAGGTGTTGTCTTCCATTAAAAATGTAGAAATGCAAGTACAAGCACAAGCACATATAGTGCACTCTCATACACAATTCATTGCGAAGCTTGAATCCCAAATGGGACAAATAGCTACTGCGGTGAGTCATAGAAACGAGAGGAAGTTGCCTAGTCAAACTATACAAAACCCTAATGGACAGTATGAGGGTGGGGGTACGAGTGAGCAAGTTAATACCGTGTCGACTAGGACGACTATTCGTGGGGAGGAAATTGTTGAATTTCCGAATGCGAGAGAAAAAGAGTTACACATTAACTCGAATAAAGAAAAGGGTGAGGAGGTGAGTCAAAATAAGAAAGAAAAAGAACCAATCCCAACGACGTATATTCCAAAACTACCTTTTCCACCAAATGTTGATGAACCGTCTAATTTATCAAAGAAAAATTAAAAAACGGAAGATATACTAGAGGTATTTAAACAAGTAAAAATTAATATTCCATTCCTCGATGCTATTAAACAAATTCCCGCTTATGCTAAATGTTTAAAAGACCTTTGTACTCAAAAGTGCAAGTTGCGCAGTCATACTCCAAAAAAGGTCTTTCTCACATAAAAAGTGAGCTCAAATTTTCAACACGCTACTCCAAAATATAAAGATCTAGGTACGCCTACGATTTCATGTTTCATAGCTGACAGTATCATTCATCGGGATCTCCTTGACTTAGGAGCTAGTGTTAATCTCTTACCTTATCACGTCTATAAACAACTAGGACTTGGTGAACTTAAGCCTACGGCCACTACCATACAATTAGTGGATCATTTAATTAAAATTCCTAGAGGAATCGTCGAGGATGTCTTAGTTAAAGTTGACAAATGCTATTATCCTGTTGATTTTATGGTCCTTGATACTGAACCTGTTTTAGATGCTAGGATATACACTCCTATCATTCTTGGTCATCCATTTTTAGCAACTGCTAATGCGCGTGTCAACTGTCGAACATGTGTAATGAAAGTGTCATTCAGGAACATGAACCTTAAATTAAATGTGTTTAATGCGATTGATCAACCTCCTAAAGACGATGATTATCAATATATAGAGGGTAGTGAGGTTAGAAGAATGGTTGAACTAAATCAGGACATAAACGTGAGTGAGAAGAATAATATAGTGGAAAATGAGCAGATGAATTTGAATAGTACGGACCCTGATGACAAATTTACTCGAAAGGTTAGGAATTGATTTGAACACGATAAAGGAGAGTTATCAAAGGAATGAACAAATAGCGACCTTGTTTCGGCTTTCCGCCGAAATCTCCCTAATGCCCTAAAGGGTACAAACTCTGATTTACGACCTCCTTGAGTCTTGAACTGGAATAGTCTAGCTAAAGACGTAAAAGATAGCGCTTTTTGGGAGGCAACCCAAGCTTTATTTCGTCTGTTTCTTCTAATTTTGAGTCAGTTTTGAGTCCTTTTTTGAGTGTTTTTTGTATTTTTGAGTCAGTTTTGAGTCCTTTTTGGGTCATTCTGGACAGGTTTGGGGGTCGGAGTAAACTTATTTTCAACTTATATACAAAAAATAAAGAAAAAGAGGAATAATGGCAACTCGCGCGCGCGGCCCGCTCACGCGAGCTTGCCCCTTAGTGAAATTTTTTAAAGCCTTATGTGATATTTAGCCTCAATTTCACCTCGCGCCAGAATTCACGCGCATAAGGAGGTCGCTCGAGCGGCTCGCTTGCGGGATCTGGGGACTTAGAAATCTTTCTTTTATAAATGTTAACCAAGCTTTTGCTTAAACTCGCGGAGGGATTCACGCGCGCGATGCTCGCTCGCGCGGTCCGCTCGCGCGAGGTAGGATTTTCAGGAATTTTCTGTTTTGTTCTCTAACCTCCTATCTCACGCACCTGGTCAGTTATTTTTATATTTTGTTTTCTTAAGTTTATTTTAGATTAAGTATTTCTTTGTTTCCATAGTTCTAGTTTTATTTTTCTTTATTTTCTTTACGTTCTTTTAATTCTAGTTTAGTTTCTATTGTTTACAAAAAATAAATAAATAAATAACAAAATAAAAAGCAAAGACATATGTATTATATATTAGCTCTTCTTATTCGTTGTTAGTTTATTTTCTTTTAAGTATTACCTGGTGAATTAGTGTCTCTATTTGGAGCATTTGAACTGTATTGCTATATTTATATATGTTCACCTGGTTTGTGGTTGTCAAAATTGAGGTACTATCATTTGTTCTCTACGTACTTTCCTTTCTTTCATTTTATTATTTCATTGGGGGCAATGAAAGGTTTAGGTTTGGGGGTATGCACTCACATGCACATTATTATATGCACCAAAATTTTGAAAAAAGTTTCGATACTTGTGCTTAAATAAACGATGTAACCTACGATTTTGCAATCTCTAGTCGATACATCTTGTTATGTAACTTGGATTGTTATAGAATAGTAAACAAGAGAAGATGTAATTAAATATTTGCTGAAGTCATGATATGACGTTTTAGGTCATGTATCATTTGAATCGTAGTTTTATATCATAGATTTGCACACAAACCTATGCACTGCACGTAGTCGCGTGAATACATATTTGATGTGAACTATAATATGATTCAGATTTCTAGATAACACATGGTGGAGACTAGACCCAGTGAGTTTTTGAGCCTATCTTTTCTTTATAGAGGGTTATAAATACGTTGTGTTTGTTGAATTTCATTAAAATAGCGCATTAACTCGTTGTTTAGTCTCATTATTCTTGTTTTGGTTGATAGTCAAGTTAAAATATTTGTCACCATGCTAAATAATCTTCCGTTGTAACTTTGAAGAACCATATGACCATAGGAAATGATGGTAGGCCCTCTTTGTTTACTGCCGACCTATAAATGATCAAACTTCCTTAGTTCACCCCTTTGAGCCATAAAATGCCCTTTTTCTTTAATTACCATTATCTTTTGCTCCAGTTTGGCCAACTTGGAGTTCATCACTAAAAGATTGATCAACTTTTAGTGGTGGTAAGGCGATGTGTCATTTGAGAAGAAGAATAAAATAAGATGATGTTTGGGGTGGTTGCCTTGTTATTTATTGATTCATTATTCAGAAAGCAACGAAAAGAAAGGGAAAAGAGAGAAAAGTAAAGAAAGGGTGGTAGAAAAAAAAAAGAAGAAGGTTGAAAAAGGAAAAAAAAATTGAAAAGAAGAGAATGAAAAGATGAAAGTTGGTAGAAGAGACGAATGAAAGAAATCGATCATGCCTTACAATTCAATTCTGAAAACTACCTAATGAATCATTTCTATCCTTTTTCATTGTCTGATCCACGTTATAACCATTGAAAAGTCCTATTTGATCCTAGGAAACATGGTTTGGATATGAAAATGATGGGAGGGGGATTAAAACATGGTAATGATTAATTTTTCTTAACTGTTGTCATTCTATCCATGAGACTATTATTCTTTCATGTGATGCATCTTTTTCGAGTCATATGTGAGCGTTTCATATCTTGAAAATGTAATTCCATTGCTCACATATACTAGAGAGATTACATATGTTTCTGAGTGTTTTATTTTAGAGTGTAATTAACATTGTGAGATTCATAGTCGAAGCACAGTTAGACGGATATCCGAATTATATTCTAAGTTCATGACAAGTGTGTGTTCATTTGATTACCACATCACTCACGTGCAATTTTATGAGAAACTTTATTGATTTATACGATGCATGTGCTTGGGATTGCTTTTCATGATGTAGGTAGACGTTTGATTCCATTTTTTCTTGTTCATTATTCTATTTCGAATCATCGTTCTATGATAAGGAGTATTGATTGTTTTGTTTTTTGTTTGAATAAAACTTTTGAAATTTATAAGTTAATAAAGATGGTTGTGGGTGACTTGTTGACGAGAACCCTCACGAGACTTCACTCGTCCGACTAGGGACACCTAGGGGTTAAAAAGGCTTGTTGCATATGCTAAATGCAATCGTGATCCATGCAAAAATGGAGTAGTATTTGTAGTAGTAGTTATATTTTTCTGTTCTTTTTGCTAGAGGACTAGCAAAGTGTAGGTTTGGGGGTGTGATCGGCGACGAATAGTTGCCATTTACAGTCTTACAAATACCCTTTGTTAGCTCATTTCATGTAGTTATTAGTTATTTTTTAATAAGTATTCTAAATTTTGTAGGATTTGGAGATTTAACTTGAAAATGCACAAAAATCCAATGATTAGTGGCTTTGGAAGTCATTCTGAGCTCAAACGGTAATTCCGGTGAAAGCTGAATGTAGTAGCAGCCTTAGAAAATCTCATTTTTGGAAAGTAATACTTAAGATTTGAGAAATTTCTCAAAAGGTATAAAATATTGATCTTCGAGATTCGGACGCGTGCTCGTAAACGGTGAGTCAATACGAGGTCCGAGTCAAAAGTTATCGCAATTCTACGATCGGTGCGCAGAGTAGCAGAAAATCTGAGTAAAGTTAGAAAATGGACTGGTCGCTGGAGCGTCCCGCGCGAGCGACCCGTTAAAAAATTCAAAAATGCGTATTTCAAGGTCCTGAAGAGCCCTATGAAATCCAAATTGGCTGAATACGTCCAGAAACGTAAAAATAGCTGTTTTAGTGCGATTTGGCTTAGGAAAGCTTCCTAAATCCTTCCAAACTCTATATAAATCCTATTCTAAATCAATTCTGGGGTTACACAACATTACACAACATTAGATACATCCATATACAACAAAAAACTTCAGCCATTGAAGAGAGGAAAGCAAGGAGAAGAAGAAGAAGACCAAGGATTCCCATGGCCTCCTCCATCAACCTCTTGCCATTCATCAATTATTTGGCCAACTAAACTCAAGATCTAGGGTTTCAATGAAACCCTATCCAAGTAATAGGGTGCATTTTATGTTTTTATTTTAGTTTTATTATATATGGATGACAGTTACATGTTCCGAGGATTTTTATAAATAAATCGTGCTTTTATTGATTAAATCGTTACTTTCAAAGTTTACTCTTGTCTTAGATCTATTTTGATGGTAGTGTCAATGATCTATGCTTGCTGTGCTTGTTTAGATTATTTACATGTAATGGTACTTATATTGAATTGTGCTATCAAGTATCTGAATAGTCCATGCCTAGATTAGACGGATTATACCACAACCCTAGTTTAGTGTGGGATAATTCGTGCTAACCGAAGATGGATTATGCTGGAGCTTGAACCATAGTTATTTTCTTGACAGAGGAATTGGGCTTGTAACAACAATTCCCCATTATCATTCAACGTAATAAACTAAAGTAGTTCTTAAATATCCTTATTATGAAGCTAGTGGTGGATTTGCAATCCTAGGTTCCTTAAACTTATTATAAAAAAAAATATTTAATTGCTTTCATAATTTAGATTTACTTTTATTGTTATTAGTTTAATTCAAATTAAATCCAAAATTCGTTTTTCTTAATTAATTAAATTTAGGTGTTAAAAATTAAAGTGCATAGTATTCAATCTCTGTGGGTTCGACCTTTACTTCCACACTGTAAATCTTTTGAAAGTAAAGCATAATTTAAGCATACTTTTAGATCTTGATTTTGACAAAATCATTCACCATATCCATTTCATCACGAAGAACCAAAAGGATACATAATTTCATAACCATCACTTCGTCACGAAGAGCCGAAGTATTCACCATATCTGTTTCGTCACGAAGAACCAAAAAGATACATAATTTCATAACCATCACTTCATCACAATGAACCAAAGTATTCACTGTATCCATTTCGTCATGAAGAACCGAAAGGATACACAATTTCATAACCATCACTTCATCACGAAGAACTAAAATTTTCACCATATCCGTTTTGTCACGAAGAACTGATAAGATACTCAACTTTACAACCCAACAAACATACCATTTTCTCAGTATCCCGGCCACCGCGACCTATTTTACCTATTTGACACTTATTCTCAGCATAAGCTACTTGTGACATTGCATAGCTGATACTCACATATACCTGACCACGCATGCATAACTCATTAAGGAGTTTGGTTCATAAAATGACTTTTAATTGTAACTATCAAGATTTCACTATACGTCTCAAATTCTATTTTACGACTCAATATACTTACAATGGAAACTTACCCAATCACTATCAACGTAGTAATTACGCTACACAACATACTTATAGCTTGGGTATGAATTGTCAATGATCATCATGCTATATTCATAACAATGGAAACCTAGCATGTAGCTCATGGATCCATAGCATGGATTTGATACCAATAAACATATAGATGAAACCCTTAACTTAGTCATCAATGCGATAGCATTACAATAGCATAAGATTTTCATAACAATACAGGTACCGAAAAACTAGCATCATCAATGAAAATAATACATATACAAAACATCATACAAAAAGCTGTACAATCTGCCAAGATATATTTTCACTGTGTTGACTGAATTAATATGATTTATTTGGGCATGATAAATTGCTTTGTAGATCAAACTCAAAACTAGAACTTTATAGGTAATTGTATTATCTTCATGTACAAAAAATCTAGCTTCATTTGGATTTTTGAGCTGCTCAGAACGTTTATTTTACTTAAGACATTTCTAAAACTTTTTGGCATTGTAGGTGCATTCACCTATGAAGGAGTGATTTTTAGACCAAGCTATAGAAGTGTTATTTGTAGATAAATGAGTTAGCTTTCTTCACAAAAAAACCTAGCTTCATTTAGATTTTTGAGCTGCTCAAAATGTTCATTTTGTTGTACATGCATTTCACCTATAAAGGAGTGATTGTTAGTGATTCGTGGTGAAAAGTGCATATTTCTAGTCTATTACATGGTATTTTATGCATACTTTTATCCCCAAAGTCCCTACATTTAGGTGCATTCTAATAAAAATGTTCTTTTTATTGTGTTAATGCTTAAATATATGTTTTTGCATTGTTTTATAGGTATTAGAATGTAAATCAATGAAGTGGAGCTAAAGAAAAGTGATTCTGGTGGATAGAACAACAGAAGCAGCTGAGAAAACGCCAATTTTGACAATGAAGACTTCAGATTTGGAAGATTTTCCCAGAGATATGAAATGTAGATCGTTGAGTTACGGTCGCGTGGCTATAAACGGGAGGTCAATCCGAGTTCCGAGTGAAACGTTATGGCCATTCTCCCATCGGTACGTAGAGCTGTCAAAATCAGAGAAGTTCTCAAGCGATTGAGGAGAGTTCAATCGATCGAACCTTCGATCGATCGAACTAAGCTCGATCGATCGAACCTTATTTTCACCCAAAAGTTGCGTAAACTCTGCAGGAACCCTATATATAAGTCGTTTTGATGCCAGACGAAGATAGGACGCTCCAGAATGCAGAAAATAGCAGTTTTAGGGTAGTTTTAGGGTTAGATTAGGAGTAGGTTAGGTTAGATTCATGTTATTTTTCATCTTTTCCATTGTTTTACTCAAGATTATTGAAGATTCAACTTTATTTCAAGTTTATTGCAAGTTATTTTCAGATTTCTTCCAGGTTTTACTTTCTCTTTTCTTTATTTGATTGTTTATGACTCTAGTTGTTATGATTGTTTGGTTTTACTCTTTCTGTACTAGTTTTATTATGTTTCCATAGTTTAGACGTTCGTAATATGTGATGAAACATTAATTCCCAATCTCTTCCATCCAATCTTTAGAAACCTTGGGCTCGATCGATCGAAGGTATTTTGATCGATCTAACCAGAGCCATAGTCAAGCGATCGAAAACATTTCGATCGATTGAAGGATGATGATGTCTGATCGATCGAGAGCGCTTCGATCGATCGAACATGTTAATTCCTGAGATGATTCTTTTGAGTATTCCATGACTTTCTATTTTAGAAATCTGTCATCAAATTGTCCCTATAAGCTTAGTTTGTCACAACACTTTTTAGAACTTAAAGCCTTAAGGCCTTTTCTTCAATGACTTTTGAAAACCACTTTGAATGCTAACACCATTTAGAGTGCAAGTAATAACCATTGTTTTAAACCGTCTTCTAAGTATTTTAAATCACTTGTGATGATGCAGTCCCGGTCATGAAAGGGCTATTGATTCTTTATCTTTAGAAAAATACGGAATACTGAAGAAGAATGAACTCCATAGAACATTAATTAGTATGTATGGTAGATCGTTAGGATCAATGTGGATTCACGTATTTCCAACACCTTTAGTTTATTTATTTAATTAGTTATGTTTCTTTATGCTTTAGTTTATTATTTATTTTAATTCAATTAATTAGGATTTGTTAGTACACCTCCAATCATTCATTCTTATTTTCTTTTCCTTTAGGTTATAACTTAGTAGACATTCTCCCTATTCCTTCCCTGTGGGATCGACCTGGACTTATCCAGTATTACTTGCACGATCACCTACACTTGGGTGTTGCACAAGAGCGCACAACTTTTTAGTCGTGTTAGTTAGACCAAGCTATATTCGAGTTATTTGTAGATAAATGAGTTAGCATTCTTCACAAAAAAACCTAGCTTCATTTGGATTTTTGAGCTGCTCAAAAGGTTCATTTTACTAAAACTACATTCTACTAGAAGTTTCTATTTCCCAAATTTGAAGAATTGTCTTAGATGGCATGGAAATCTCAAAATAACAATATCAACCACTTACTAAACATTACTACATACTGTATATGTTCTAAAGTGAGTTTGAAAACTAACCAAAAGTTGGAATTAAGCTTGGTTATTGATTTGAGCTTAGGAAGCTTGAACATAAGCTTTAATGGTGAAACTTCTTCTTATTCTAACTTCTTGACTTTTTTTTTTGCTAGGAAGATTCTTGAACTTTTTAGGACTTATAATCACAGCTCCTAAGTTCCCATGGTAGTGTGGTTAAGTGTATGGCTGCATATATAGAAGTGTGTACAAGAGAAGGAAATAAACACTTGGTTTTCTTCATAATTCTTCTTCTAGTTATCTATGAACTACAGGTATCCTAGCTCTCTCTCTCCATATATGCAGATTGTAATGGACAAGAGAGGTGTAATGAAAGTGCATTGGTGTATATATAGAAGATCGTAGGGGTTAGGTGTCATGGTGCATGGATATATGCTTGGCCATTTGTCTAACAAGTGGATAAGTGTCATGGGAGAGGGTGACATGTGTTTAGGGAGGTTGCATGGGCTGCCAAGTGGAAGGCCATGGTGGGGCTTACCTCGAGTTTTGTGCCACTTGCTCGATTTGTGTGTATAAGTCCCCATTAAGCATGTCAGTATCGATTTACATGCTAACGAACATTGTTTCTAACGTCTGGGTTCAGGTACAAGACAAAGTTAAGTCTTATTACGGTTGAGTCAGAGTGCTTACTACGGTCTAATTAGTAATCGTACAACATGTTGATAACGTCACACAATTCAATAATATAATAATCGATCAAATACAGAAATTCAAAAAAATTATATTATTAATGAAGAGAAAATTACAGGTATTACGTCTTCTACCACCTATTACAGGATTTTGTCTTCAAAATAACGACTATCTAGGTACTAAACAGAAAAGGAAATTTCTCTCGGATCTCCGATTCCAGCTCCCAAGAGGCTTCTCCTTCATCATGGTGTTTCCACTGAACCTTTACCAATGGTATCTCTTTGTTCCTCAACTTTTTGCTTCCATGATCCCGAATCCTTATAGGTCCTTCAACGAATGTAGCATTGTTATTCACCTCGATATCTTTGAAATCAATATCATGTGCTGGGTTGTGTAGGCATTTTCTCAGCATGCTCACATGGAAAACATTGTGAACTCCCGACATCTTTGGTGGTAACGGCAATCTGTAGACAACTTTTCCTATGCGTTCCAGAATTTCAAATGGTCCAATGTAGCACGGTGATAGCTTTCCCCTCTTCTGTCCAAACCTTACAATACCACGAATTAGGGAAACTTTCAAATACACAAGATCTCCAACTTCAAATTCTAGATCTCGACTCTGTTTGTCCGCGTAGTTCTTGTATCTGCTTTGTGCTGCTTTCATCCTTTCCTTCACTGTATTGATTCCTTTATTGGTTTCTTGAACTATGTCTAGTCTAAATAATTTGTCTTTCCCAATTTCAACCCACCACAACGATGATTGGCTCGGTCTTTTGTATAGTGCTTCAAACGATTCCATCCCTATGCTCGAATGAAAACTGTTGTTGTAAACAAACTCAACCAATAGTAAGTGAGTTTTCCACAAACTTTTGAAATTAATAACACATGCTCGGAGCATGTCTTCCATTACTTGATTCATCCTTTCTATTTGTCGATCAGTTTGTGGATGAAATGTAGAACTTAACTTCAGAGACGTTCCCATCGCTTTCTGAAAATTCTCCCAAAATCCAGCAATGAATCTCGAATCTTGAATCTGATACTATTGATACTTGTACCCCATGTAACCACACAACTTGTTGTAGATATAGTCGGCTCATCTTTTCGATAGGAAAAATCATGTTGTAGGCAATAAAATAGGCTAATTTGGTCAGTCGATCAACAACTACCCAAATAGCATCATAGTTCTACTATGATATTGGCATTCCTACAACAAAATCCATGGTGATATGTTCCTATTTCCATTATGGGACTGGTAGAGGTTGTACTAATCTCGGAGGCCGTTGTTGTTCCGCCTTGACTTGCTGACAAGTAGGGCATTTGGCTACGTATTTTGTGACTTCTCTCTTCATGCCTTCCCACCAGAAGTTCCTTTTTACGTCTTTGTACATCTTGGTTCTGCTGGGGTTTATGGTCATTCTTGACATATTTGCTTCATCCAGAATGTATTTCTTCAAACCATTTGCATTGAGTACACATAACCTGTATTTACATCTAAATCCTTCATTTGTTCCAATGTTCCATTCAGTCGGGTCCTTTGCTTTTGCCTTCTCAAACCATTTCTTCAATCCCCCATCCTTCTTTTGGGCTTCGAGTATGTGATGAATAAGGGTCAGTTCCACCATAAGACATCCAAAAGGTTATCCATTACCTGGTCGTGTAGTCTAAAAGTCAAATTCTGTGAAAGCCTTTAAGGCTTTCCATTCCCTGATTAAAAGTGAGGCGATCAACCATCGGGGTTTCTGGCTCAGAGTGCCTGAGACTACATTTGCCTTACCGGGGTGGTACTGTAAATTAAAGTCATAGTCCTTAAGTAGCTCCATTCAGTGTCGTTGTCATATGTTTAGTTCCTTTTGAGAAAATAGATATGTCAAACTTTTGTGCTCCAAAAATAAGTCAAACTTCTCCCTATAAAGATAGTGCCTCAAAATTTTAAGTGCAAAGACAATTAGAGCCAATTCCAGATCATGCGTAGGGTAGTTTAATTCATGTGGCTTTAATTACCTGGATCCATAAGTGATCAGCTGGCCATTCTGCATAAGTACACATCCTAGTCCTTGATATGAAGCGTCACTGTAGATAGTGTACTATTCACTACTCTTGGGTATGGTTAGCACTGGCGCTGAGGTCATCCTCTCCTTTAGTTCCTGAAAGGTGTGTTCGTGCTTATCCTTCCACTCAAACTTTGAATCCTTCTTTGTTAGTCTGGTTGAACAAGACGCAATCCTTGAGAAACCCTCCATGAATCTCCTATAGTATCTAGCCAATTCGAGGAAACTTCATACTTCTGAAGCGTTGGTTGGTCTATTCCAACTAAAAATTGCGTCTATTTTGGTTGAGTCCATTAAAATTCCATTCTATGAAACTACATGTCCCAAGAATTTAACTTCTTTTAGCCAAAATTCACACTTGCTGATCTTGTCATAGAGGCAATTCTCTCTGAGTGTCTGGAGTGCAATCTGTACATGCTTCTCATGTTCTTCATCACTATTCGAATAAATAAGGATGTCGTTGATAAACACAATATCCAAGAAGGGTCTGAACACCCGATTCATCAAATCCATGAATACCGTTGGGGCATTAGTTAACCCAAAAGGAATAACTAAGAATTTATGATTCCTATATGTTGTTCTAAAAGCCGTTTTCGGCATATCTTCCAGTCTAACAAGTAACTGGTGGTAACCAGATTATAAATGGATCTTTGAAAAGGTTATCGCTCCTTAAAGTTGGTCGAATAAGTCATCTATCCTGGGAAGGGAGTACTTGTTCTTGATGGTGACCTTATTCAACTCTCTTTAGTCGATACAGAGTCGAAGATTTCCATTCTTCTCTCTAACAAATAGAACCAAGGCTCCCTAAGGTGATGTGCTTGGTCTAACAAATCCAAGATCTTCTAACTCTTGTACTTGCTTCATCAGCTCCAGCATTTCCATTGGGGCCATAAGATAAGGAGTGTTGGATATCAGTGTCGTTTTGGGTACTAACTTAATATAAATGTCGATCTCACGCTTAGGTGGTAATCTAGAAATTTTCTGAAACACATCCTCATAGCCTCAGACTATTAGAATCTGAGTGATCGTCAATTCGGAGCCTGTAGTTTCCATAGCGGCTAAGCAACTTGTAAGAAAGGTGTCACTAGTGGGGTTGTTTTGAAAATTGAAGTGTGTACTTCTTGGTACAAAAAATGTAATTGAGCTACCAGCACAATCAAAATTTGCATGATACTTAGTAAGCCAGTCAAATCCTAACATTACATCAAATTCCTTCATTGACAGAACAATTAAGTCTGCAGGTAGGTTTCTATCCTCCAATGTCAAAGTGCAGTCCTTGCACACCTTTCCTAGCTTCACAGTAACTCCCAAAGGTGATACTGTGTTCAGGGCTACCTCAAGTGTTTGGGGTACTAACCCATTCGTCGTACAATCTCAAAGGCATTGAATGAATTTGTAGCACCAATATCAAAAAATACTTTAACTCGACTAGCATATAATGATAGTGTACCTTCCAAGTTCTACTATTTCTTTTCATCATAGCCAGCTGCCTCGGGTATGATAGTGTTGAGTGGAGCCTTAGCAGCTTGACCTTGAGTAGTAGGCCCATGATAGTTTCCTTTCAGTGCCTTGCATTCTTTGCTCATGTGTCCCCTCTTGCTACAGTTGTAATAGACATCATTAATTCGATAATTGTCCCTGGGGCTTGTGCAGTCTTGAGCTATATGCCTGGGGATCCCACTTTTGAAGCATCCGTCCTTGTTGTTCCCGCTAGTAGTGGTTGGTACTTGTGGTGCAGGAGGTACTGCGTTCTTGCCCCAGGGAAGCCTGAGTCTTGGTTTTTTGCCGCTGTTCCATGAATGCTTGTGTCTTTGGAAATGAGTCAAAGGTCTTCTTCATGGTCTATTCCTTGACAGGGCTGGTCGGTGTATCATTTGCTTCGAACCTTGGCAACCATCTATGTTCCCGCTTTTCCATTTGTATGTACATTTCACCTATGAAGGAGTGATTTTTAGACCAAGCTATAAAAGAGTTATTTGTAGATAAATGAGTTAGATTTCTTCACAAAAAAACCTAGCTTTATTTGGATTTTTGAGCTGCCCAAAACTTTCATTTTACTAAACTATGTTCTGTTGGAAGTTTCTGTTTCCCAAATTTGAAGACTTGTCTTGCATAACATGAAAATCTCAAAATAACAACATCAAGCACTTACTAAACATTACTACATACTATATAGGTTCTAAAGTGAGTTAGAAAACTCACCAAAACATGGAATTAAGCTTGGTTATTGATTTGAGCTTCGGAAGCTTGAACACAAGCTTTAATGGTTAAACTTCTTCTTCTTCTAACTTCTTGACTTTTCTTTCTACTGGGAATCTTCTTGAACTTCATAGGACTTATAATCATAGCTCCTAAGTTCCCATGGTAGTGTGGTTAAGTGTATGGATGTATATATGGAAGTGTATTTAAGGGAGGGAGATTAACACTTGGTTTTCTTCCTAATTCTTCTTCTAATTCTCCATGAACTACAAGTATCCTAGGACTCTCTCTCCATATATGCAGATTGTAATGGATAAGAGAGGTGTAATGCATGTGAATGGGTGTATATAGAAGATGGTAGGGGTTAGGTGTCATGGTGCATGGATATATGCTAGGCCATGTGTCCAACAAGTAGACAAGTGTCATAGGAGAGGGTGACATGTGTCTAGGGAGGTTGCATAGGCTTCCAAGTGGCCGGCCATGGTGGGATCCACCTCAGGTTTTGTGCCACATCCTCGGTTTGCTTGCATAAGTCCTCATTATGCGTGTCGATTTCAATTTACGTGCAATTGGGTATTATTTCTAATGTTCGGATCAGGGTACGGGAGTAAATTAAGTCTTATTATGGTTGAGTCGCTGTGTTTACTACAATCTAATTAGTCATCTTACAACATGTCGATACCTTCACACAATTGAAAAATATAATAATTGGTCAAATATAGAAATTCAGAAAACTGATATTATTCATAAAGAGAAAATTACAGGTATTACATCTAACTTAGCTTTCTATCGGGCTGATGCACATTGGACTGAAGCAGATTCAGTGTAATAGTCCGTTATCAATTTGGTCCACGCCACATTGTGGCACATGGGTGGCGCCATTGGTCAACTCATTAGATCATCTTTAATTATTTGATTATATTGGGAAAGTAACAGAGGGGCCTACCAATGACTTCAATGACAAGAAGTCTTTATCCTTCAGTGATTCCATCGGCTTAAGCTATTGCTTGGCTTGACATGTTTGGGTTGGCATCTTCATTGAATTGGGCCACGTGGCATTCAAGATCATTAGTTGTCAACATATTATTCTGGTCACTTGAGTTCTACGAGGCCACAATAAGTTTAAATATCTGTGTAGTGATGCAGCCCGATAAGGAGATGTGTGATACAGATTTGGTCACTTTGGGAAGTATATCATTCCCTACCAACTAAGTGATATATAGAATATTTTAAGATATGGGAAACCTTATAGGAATATAGAAGGATAATATTTTTGGTATTATATTTTATGGGAGGCAATGTTATCACATATGGATACATCTTTTTACTTGGAGGGAAATAAAGTGTATCAAGACCATAGTCAGACCAGATTAATCCAAGATATATATGTGCATATATACACATCTACATATGGATATATATATGGATGAAGATACGAAAGATATTTATCAGACTGATATGGAAGAAATCTATAATTTTTTACCAGATTATCATTGTAGATATTTTTATTTCTTTATCTCATATCAGTCCGGGCCGCTATAAATAAGCATGCAGGCCAAGAAGTCAAAGCACTTCGCGTCACATTGAAAAAGCATCCCAAAGCATTCATAGCATTCTAGGACTTGTTTTTTAGGCGAATAAAGCCGTCTTTTTATTTTCATTATTTTCTTGTAATCTTCTCTTCAAGTATTAAATCAAATTTGCTTTTATTTAATTATTCTTGATCGGGAGAGAACTAATCGTAATTATACGCCTTAATTCACATTTGTTAGTTCCTTTTTATCCTATTTTTGTATATTTTTACTTCGTTTTCTATTTTCTGACAGGTTTTGGAAGAAATCAAGTATATCAGGCTAAACAGGGTGAAAAAGCAGAAGAAAAGAAGCTCGCGGGCGCGGAAATCCAGATATCGCTCGCGCGATCCGTGCGCGCGAGGTAACAAATGTCGCGCTCGCGCGATATGTGTAAAAACCAAAGTTGCGTATTTCAGTATACTGAAGACTCCTGTGCAAACGAAACTGCTGAACGACGTCTAGACTGTAAATTACATCAGTTTCAGTTCGTTTCGGGTGTAGAAGAAGACCAAGGGTTTCCATGGCCTCCTCCATCAACTACTTGCCATCCATCACTTCCATGGACGGCTAGATCATAGATCTAGGGTTTCAATGAAGCCCTAGACGAGTAATAGGGTTTTATTTATGTTCTTATTTTAGTTTTATTATGTATGGATGACAGTCACATGTTTAGAGGATTTTTATAAATAAATCGTACTTCTATTGATTAAACCATTGCTTTCAGAATTTATTCTTGTCTTAGATCTATTTTGACTGTGATGTGCTCAATGATATATTCTTGTTGTGCTTGTTTAGATTATTTACATGTGATGGTGCTTTATTGATTTGTGCTATCAAGTATCCGAATAGTCCATGCCTAGGTTAGACGGATTAGATCACAACCCTAGTTTAGTGTGGGATAATTCGTCCTAACCGAAGATGGATTATGTTGGTGCTTGAACCATGAATATCTTCTTGTCGGAGGAATTGGGCTTGTAGCTACAATTTCCCATTATCATCCAACTTAGTAAGCTAAAGTAATTCATAAATATTCCTATTATGAAGCTAGTGGTGGATTTGCAATCCTAGGTTCCCTTAAACACCATTTAAACAACTTTAATTGCTTTCATAGTTTAGATTTATTTTTATTGTTATTAGTTTAATTAAATTCAAATCAAAATCCGTTTTTATAATTAATTAGATTTAGGTTTTAAGATTAAAACACGGTAGTTAATCAATCTCTGTGGGTTCGACCTTTGCTTCCACACTGCAAATCTGTTGAAAAGTAAAGAATACTTTTATATCTTGATATTGACAACATCAATTCTCTTTTAATTATTTCATCTCTTGCCAGACTTGTGTACTTCAACACTGTCTAGGGACCTTAGGTGAGTGTACTTTCCTACTCACCTTTCACAATCGCATTGTTAGAAGTTAGATTCATGAAATCTTGTGTATCACTCACACAAGTAGTTTTAGGAATTTTGTGTTTTATAAGTTTGCGTTTACCTCACAAGGCTCTCGCACGCCCAAACAACAAATATAGCAAACATAATCCGATCATGTGATTCTTCTACCCAAATAATTTTAAATACATCTTTGAAAGCAAGTTGATTTTGCCATCTTTATTCCAAAGTTTCACTCGCTCTTTCATAAAACTCTAGAGTTCACTTTTTCATTAAAGCCTTGAACTAATCTTTGTTAAAGTATATTTTCACAAGATTATCTTCAAATCAAAAATCTTGGGAATTGGCTGTGGGAGAAATGATTTTTAAACAAATTTCAAAGCAAAATTTTAATCCAATCATATTTATTGAGGAATGTTTAACATCTTCGTTCTCAAAAGAATTCCGAAAATTGTTTTCAAAAGATTTTATCATCCAAGATATACATCCCAAAGGAATGTCCAACCTTTGAATTGGTAATGAGGATCACAATGAAAGGAAAGGTTGGCGCACTTGACATGGGGGAGGATTTTATGTGCTTTGTGTTTATGTGTTAGGATTACGATTTTATTTTCTTTGGCATATAAAATAGGCACACACACACACATGCATCGCATCCGTGTGACATATGAATCATTCATGAATATTTTACCAAGCATTTGATAAATCAACTAGAAATAATAAAGATAATGAAAATAATGATGAAAATATATAAAAATAGAAAGAGAGAATAATGAAAATTCTATTGTAATCTGTCAAAATTGATCAAAAAATAAAATGTGATTGTAGCAGAAAATAACAGTATTGAATGAAAGGGTAAATCAGTGATGATCATGCTAGAAGCATTGGCCTGTCAGGAGCTTGTGGTTGAGACACAAATGGTCGATCCTCTTCCACCTACACCAGGGGCTCGGGTTGGAGAGGACAATTGGTATGAGGATCCTGAGCCTCAGAGGGCTGAAATGCCTAGGGTAGAAAGAGATAAAGTAGAGAAAAGTGAGAAAGAGCTAAACGAAAAATCTGAAGGAGAAAAGGAGTAATGGGCATTAATCAGAGTGTGTAGCCAAATGATTCCAAGAAAGGCCAATCAACTAAAAAAAATGGGCTATAAATGTGGATGATGTTTCTGTACTTATGCTGTTAGAGAGTGGCGAACCCGAAGGTTCAAATAATAATAAAGAGGCGATATCGTTTGAAAATGATGTTGAAGCGAATGTGGATTCTCTTGGAGACCCAACAAATTGAAAAACATCTGTGACACTCCAGTTGAGGCCAAGCCGAGTCTAGTCCGGTAACTGGGTAATGTTCGAGTTAGAGTCAAGTATCAAGTGTCAAAGTTGTGTTTATTTTGTCAGTTTTCCATCGAGTATATTTTCGAGTCTTTATCAAGTCCATCGAGTCAAATAATGTAATCCGCAATTGGTCAAATAAAACATCATTTTGCTTAACCAAATGTGCCTAGTTCTGAATAAATGGGTCGTTAAACCAAGAAAGGAAGTAAACAAAAAAATATCACTTTTCAAAAGATTATGGAAGATATTTTGTTGACAAATCTTTGCATTGAAAATGGATGCCCAGATAACAAAGCAAATTTTGTGACAAAATCACAAAGGACTTTAGCTTTACTTTAAGAATTCAAAGATGCTCTCACACAATCTTGGAAAGATAAACTTGGACTTCAAGTTTACCGATCATCCCTTTTTTTCCTCAAACACCGAGCCCAAAGATAAGCCCAACTAGTGCAAAGCCATAAAATTCATCCTTGATGCTAGCCATGCATTTTAAATGAACTTCTTCATCCATAAAAAAAGGAGTTCTCTAGAATGAACACCGAAAGGGCGCCTAGGCAAAAGTTAGAGCACAAAATAAAAAAGAGAGAAGAACTAGAAAGAAAAAGAAAAAAAGAACTCGCAAGGATGAAACTCGAAATGGCACCTAGGCAAAAGTTAGAGCAAAAATAAATGCGTGTTGATTTCAAAATCCCGAATCCTAGCGAGTCAAAATCATGATGAAAATAAGAGATAGTATGATAAAGAAAAGAAAGGAAAGAGAAAATTAAAAAGATTGAGAGTTCTTGAGCACTTCAAAGTACATTATTGGCACATGAATTATCTCAAGGCTTCGTGTCATTCTGAACAAAGCAATTGGAAATAAAAAGATAGATTTGAAATTATCAATTAGTGTCAAAATTTTGTAAGAGGCTCAATGGATAAGTGGCCTAAAATAATGCAGAGATATTTTCGAGAAAAACAAAGAGAGATTAGGAGGACTGATATTGCTTTGTGAGTATGATAGAGTACAATTAAAACACGATGTGTTATGAGGATTGTAAAGATTGACTGGCTAGTAAACAGGTGAAAAGAATCAACTGCCACAAACAAAAAAAAAGAAATAAAAATAAAAAAAGAAAAAAAGGAAGAAGAATAAGAAAAGAAGAAAACAAAAGGGGGAAGTAGTTCATCATGCTATACAAGGGCTACCACAAGTGACACGCACTCACTAGACCCAAATGGCAACATGGCTCGAAAAGCCCACCAATCCTTGAAGCCTAATTCATTCAGGACTTTCATAGTACTTGAACTACGTTCGACCTGATTCCCACTCGGGACACTTTTGCAACCTGCTCGGTTGGGTCATCACCTTTGCCATCTCATGGCATCTTTCTTTCAGGCCTTGGCCGAACTACTTTGGACATGAATCCCTCACGGGGATAAGAAGGTGAACCTTCCATGGTTCTCGGCCCACGAACTATAGGCAACATATTTTGTGCCTTTACTTTCCTCATTCCAGACTAGGGGCAAACTCTGTTTGGCCAAACCCATCTTCCCTTTAAATGATAGGTTGACCCACCTTATCCCACCTTATTAATTCATTTTGCCTCCAAAGTATGAGAAACTATGCTTTGTCTGAGTGACTCCAGATTTAGAAGTTTGAATTGAATTGAGTCTGATTGAATCTTGATTCTATAATATAAATTGAAATGGCTCCATTTAACTCTCAATTTTGAAATTTGAATTGAATTGAGTCTGAATAACTCGGGATTTCGAAATGAATAGAGTTTGATTGACTCCTAATAGCGAAATTTGAAATGAGTCGAAAAAACCCATGATTTGGAGAAATTTGAATTAAGTCTGATTGACTCCTAATTTTAGAATAAAAAAATAAAAATTGAATTGAGTCGGATTGCCTTTTGATTTAGAAATTGATTTCAGTTGAGTGTGATTGACTCTGGATTTTGAGAAATTGAGTTAAGTTTGATTGACTCCCAAATTTTGGAAATTTGAAATTATTTGAGATATGAAGTTCTTTGCTACTCCAGATTTTGTGAAATTAAAATTCTTTTGGGTCGAGTTGACGTTGATTTTGAAACTTGAAATTATTTTAATTCTTTTGAGTCTAATTGACTCTTGATTTTGAAATTTTGAGCATGATTGGCTCCCAATTTTGAACAGTTGAATTGAATGGAGTCTATTTGACTTTTGATTTTGAAAATTGAATTGAACGGAGTCTGATTTGACTCCTAAATTTGCAAATTTGAATTGAAAGGAGTCAGATGGACTCCTGATTTTGAAGGGTTAAATTAAGTCTTATTGACTCCCGAATTCAGAAAATTGATTTGAATTAAGTCGAATTGATTGTGGTCTTTGAAAATTCAAATTTAAATTGAAGATACAAAGAGTCAATCCTTGAGTTAAAAGTAACCTGGCGTAAGATCGCACCACCCGGCAAAAGATCATGATAGCGTTATCCGGCGAAAGATCGCATTACCTATAGACATCCAATTTTGACCACACTGATAGGATTTAGGGTGGACAATGTCTTGGAGGATTTGATGATGAAAGCTTCCTCGTGGAAGGTACTGGATTCCACAGAATCGAAAGGTCGGATTTCAAAAAGTGACTTCAAGTTCAAAAAAGCTTTTTTCCATGCAAAAATCTCGGTTTTGTCAAAAACACCTCTTAGAATTCATATTCACTCATGGTTAAATGAACATGAAGTGTTCTAAATACAGTATTCTAGGCATCCAGAGATTCAATTTTGAAGAAAAGTTCAAAATCGTCGCACATTTGAAAGCAATTTTGGAAAAGACGTCGTTTGATTTCAAAAAGACAACGAAAGTTCCAGACGACTTCCAGACTTCAATTGTACTTCAATTTTCATTTTAAAACCTCCTAGAATATTTTTATACTAAAATTCAAATCGACAGCTTTCCAATGGTATGTAAATGGATGATTTAAAAAACCAAAAAGCATTTTTATGAAAATCTGAAAAGCAGTGAACGTAATATTTTATACAAAGCTTAAGGGCAACCAGAGGAGGAGGAAAAGCAGGTGGAGGGTCCCACATAGGGGTGGCAGGTCCCACTTAAGCCACCACCTATATAGGGCTCCCTCTATCGAGCTTTTTGAGTTTTAGACCCTTCTAGAAGCCTCCCACTGTGAGGAAATTGCCTAGAAACTGCGTTTAGGCACCAAAATGACCATTTTAACCCTTTTCTGCTCTCTGAAAATCCTGTTTTAACTATGTAACTTAAGAGTTAAGTTTTCAAAACACTATATATAGATCCATACAAGATCATATTTAAAAGACAAGTACACAAGAGAGAAGTACATACAAGCATACACAAGAGAATGCACAAGTGAATATACTTGAAGATACAATCACATATACTTTGAATTTTGAGAGAATTCTAGAGAGGGAATAGTGAATCATGAATTGATTTCTTTTAAAATAAACTTTAAGATAATTAGATAAGATAATTGAAGAGAGTTTAAACATCAATTGCCTCAATTAAACTTCCATGGATGAGTGCTTGAAGAGCTTGAAGAATACTTGAAGAAGAAGATCTTCAAATCAACTTTGATTGCTTAATTGAGAATCCTCCAAGAGGTGGACATCCATATTCATCTCTAATTCCTATTTTTATATATAGATCTACAAGACTTGCGTCTAGTTAGTTTTATTTTCTTTGTTAGAACACTTATCTTCTTCCTCTCTTGTTCTTCACACACTCACATGGCTAGATCCAAGTCTCTTTTGATTTTTGTTGATTATCTATAATTAGAGATTGATTTTCACTTTTGTTTCTCAATTTTGATTTCATTATTCTATTTAATTTAGATCCATGCATACATGATTATATATATATGTATCTATTTTGAATTCTATGATGGTTTGGAAGTATGATCTATGAGAAGGATGATTCCTATGTTCATACCTATCTCTTGATTATTCCTATTACCTAGAATTCCTATTGAATTTCATCTCCAATAGAATATTTGTAAGTCCCTTTGATCCATGATCTAAAGTTCTTCATATAACTTGAGGGCTAAATTAATTGGGAATCATAATAATTAAGTTGATCTATGAGTTTGATCTCTCTAATAAACTTCAATCTTCACCTATGATGTTTTTCTCACACTTTAAAATGAACTAGATAAAATTCAGCAAAACAGATTGGTATTATCCATAAGATTTGGTTCATTAAAACCCATAGTTTGGATTTTAATTTTTTTGGGTAAACTTTGATAAATTATCTTTCATTCGATCCGTTTTGAGAACCTTTAGGACCCATATATTATTTTTAGAAATTGTTGAGAAATCCATTGATAGAATTGAACATAGTCTCTTTGTGCTTGAATTTCAAAAAATCTAAAATAGTTATCGATGTTCCGCCTTTTGGGGATGATTCTTAACTCATGTATCTATATACCAATGAAAAATTATGAGCATACGATCGAGTTAAGATCATTTTCTAAGGGTTTGAAGTTAATACAACTATTCAGGAATTTTCTAGATTTAACTACAATTATGATTATGTATACAAAATGGCCATACCTTGATCGCTCATACAAGTGATGAATAAAACATGGTTTAGAAACAAACTAAGATAAATTAATGAGAGATCAAAAGCTTAGATTAACTTGATTAACATGATTCATGAACTTATATCATATTTCTATTGTATTTTGCATTCATTTGTCAAATGATATCAAACTTCCAGAATAACAAAGTATGTTTAAAACAACTTTTCAAAAACCTTAAGATCATGACATGTCTATGCAATTATTTTTATCACAAACTAAAATGAAAAAGGTTTCTTTTGACACCAAATAGAGCTTCACATGATTTTTGTAGAATTAATTATGATTTTTACAAGAACAGTGGATAGTCCTTGTCCACAGTTCCCAAAACTCTTATTTCTTGAACTTCAAAAATGGTAAAGAGGTTGCACTTTTTGGATAAATTCCCTAAGACATGTGTCTAACGTTTTGTAAAATGGTTTTAACCCAGCTCATGTTTAAGACCACTTTTGATAGGATTCATTAGAGGTTGCTGTATCTGGAAATTTGATTGATGACATATTTTCTTTGTTTATCATGCATATCATTTACTTGTTTGTATTTTTGCAATGCTTGGGTACTTCTTGGTGTCTTAGTGCAGAGAATCGAATGTCGTGGATTCGGACTTCGATTTGTGGACTTACGTCGTCTACATGTTGCATAGTGCCCATGTATCGTGTACTATCTCTCTCTTTTCTCTTAGAATTTTTCTAGGTTTACACTTTTATTTTCAACGACACATTTCCTTTAGGATAGTCTCCGTTTAAATGATTATATGTTAGAGACATCTTATCTAGGAATGTTGCATGATTGCATTACACGTTTCCCTTCTTTTTGCTTTATACTCAACTCAATGTAAGTCTTCTCGTTCTTTTTCGCATATCATGACATGTTTCCTTTACTTGCATCTGTCCTGGG